>OY728145.1:20307780-21630905 GCA_963277665.1 Viscum album | reverse complement strand
AACAGTTCATTTGACGAATGAATATACCCACATGGAAACACATGTTCTTTACAGTGTGATTTGTCCTCAGTCACACACACCCTCAAAAACTTCCCATAAGGTCACCAATCCTGATCACCACTCTAGGCCAGGCATGCTTATCTATGGGGTTATAATCAGGTAGGCTTTTGGAAAGAAAGCTTCACCTTATTGACATGAGTCATATTATTTATTCATTTAACCCATTATAATTTGGGGGTGTAACATTTAACCCCCCTTTAGAGCACAATTTACTCATTGTGGACCCTACATCTCAATCCATGTAGTGCCACCGCATTTAAGGTTTGGTTTCTACACTAACACCAATGTAAAAAATGTGGCCCCACTGATTATGGAAATGATATGTCGTACTATGATCTTTAGAACTGTTCTTAGTGGTTGAGGGAATTTTTGTTTGTTTGACCCCATCCGCTGCTCTGATTTACTTTTTATTTCTTTTTAATAAATTGTCAGAAGCTTTGCTTCTGGATGGCCTTGTCTGGTAAAAACTAGCCCCCCCCCCCCCCGGACAGCACAAACACCCCTCTTTAACATGGTCGTCTATTCTTAGCCTATTTGGTACCACCAGTTGCCCCAAAGACACATGGTCCCCTTCATGGGGCCCACCCACATGCCCGGACGGGTCATTAGACTAATGTATGTCCCCTTAGGCCAAAACATGTTTTTTCTAGTGTGATTTTTCCTCACTCACACACACCTAGGAAAACATCCCAGAAGGTCACCCATCATGATCACTAATCCAGGATAATCATGCTTGACTATGGCGTTCTAATTAGGTAGGCTTCTATAAATAAAGGTTCACCTTGTTGACATGATTCATATCATTTTTTCATTTAACCCTTTATCATTTAGGGTGTTACATTCACCCCCATTTCGATCAAAAATTCCTCATTGTGGACCCTACATCTCAACTTAGGTAGTGCCACCCCACTTAAGGTTAGCTTCCTACTATATTTCCAATGTTTTAATTAGACCTTTCTGACAACACATAAACCCCTAATTAACATGAATGTTGTGTATTATCCTACTAGGTACCACCATTTTCCCCACAAACACATATTTTCTCCCCTATGGCCCACCCATATGCCCAAACTAGTCATTAGACAATTAAATATCCCCACAAGCCAACACATGTTCTTTCTAATGTGCTTTGTCCTTAGTCACACACACTCTAGGAAACTTCTGAGAAGGTCACCCATCCTGATCACTACTCTAGGCCAAGCATGTTTAACTGTGGAGTTTTAATCATGTAGGATCTTGAAAATAAAGGTGCACCATGTTGACATGAGTCATATCATTTAGTCGTTTAACCCTTAATCCTTATGGGGTGTTACATGCAGCCCCAATACCTCTATCATTTTGAGCTTTAAATGACATTGTCCTTATGATTAATAGATTAATTTACTTTTGTAGGACCATGATGGAATAATTTACCCCCCAAACAGTGATGAAAGAGGAATGAATCTTAATGAGAAAATAGAGTTCAATTTTAATGTTTATCTTTTAAAATGCTTACTTTTTTGTCTAAAAACTTGTTATAAGCTTTGAACTTGAAAATTTCACACCCATACTTGAGTCTTTTCTTTAATCGAGTTACCTTAGAGACATGAGTTTCTTTGGAACCCTGTGATTCCATTTTTTATATTTCAATGTTAATGATATTGAATGTGTAAGGGGAAAATTGAATTATTAGAGCGAGTCATGGATATTAAAATGAGGACTCAATATTTGATGGAATTGGTAGATTTATGTAAATGAAATTTTATAACTTTTTTTCACACTTTGAATTTCTGAAATTCATGTGAATTGATAGGTGTATTTCATGTATATGTTTTAGGGAATTTTAATATAGTAATTTATATAATTTAATTGATATTATTCCAAATATTTGGACTATTTGACTTGTTTTTTGTATTTTGGTAGAACACAATGAAATTTGTGATAAGAAAAAAAGAGATGGAATTAGGAACTATACGACACTTCGTGTTTTGTAGAAAAAAATTACAATGAAAAACCTGAATTTTGAAGCCGGAATCCAAAATCACAAGGAGACGAAGAAACTATAGAACCTAGAGTATGACATGTACTTTCCATGTTTATAGTAGATGATGTGGGTTCATATGGGAGAAGATTTCGCTGCTCTTTGAAAGTCATGAAGTGAATACACATTGTGAGAATCTATTACACATCATGTACATAATACATGAAATGAATGTTTTAAAGAAAAGACATCCAAGAATCCACCCCCACAAGTCATTTCAAACCGTGTAAATATTATACATCATAAACCCATCAAAAATTCAAACTCTTTAATGCCACGGTGAGATGATTTTGATGGAAAACCTATAAATCCTAACATATGTCCTTCAGTTTAGAGCTCATGGAGAACCTAGATGGATGAATGATTTGGAGTAACACCACAGATCCCTATATTTACCTTTCATCACCACCATTATTCTCCGGGTATCCATGTAACTCATTCTCTTGATGCCTAGCATGGGGAAGTAGTTTTCTTTAAGTCGAATGATGTGATTGTAGGTGAAATTTTGTTTATGGATTATTTATATTTTCATTTAATGTTTTGGATTTCTGAGACATGTTTTATAAATTCCAATTCTCCTTTTTTTTCAATTTCATAACCATTTTAATGATAATAAAGTAGTATTATTTTATTTAACCAATTAATTTTCCTAGTTTCTGTATAACTATTATTAGGATTAGGATTATTATGTTTAAATAGGGTTTTGGGTCACCTAGTTTTCTGATTTAACATAGTAGATGACCATTCATATGGTGAAATCATAGGATTAATGTAAGGTACCTAGAACAAGGATCCCTACTAGCCCAATTCTAACACCAAACATGAATATTCCCAGAATCAATTGAATCCCTAGCAGAAAAACCTGAAAATCATTGAACTTAGAATTCCTCATCTCTTAATTTCAAACTCGATCCTTGTGGTACTCTTATTCTAACTCCAAATAATCACACAATTGAAATTTCAATTTCATGAATTAATTTAGGGAAGAAGGATTATCCTTGGGGGTTTGAAACTCATACTTTTGATGTGCCAATTTTTTTTATATTGTTTGTATGATTTTTATAAATTATTAAAATTGTGTATCCCCATAAGAAATTAACGACACCCTACAAGCTATCATGAATTGATTTGTTATTATTAGTCATTACATGAGTAGTTTTCCAATATCATATATCCATTCCCAAGGTGATTTCTATACAAAGTAATTCCTATTTATTCTCAAGTATATTTCTTGAGTGATCTTGGGACATTCCACCTGCTAGAATATCTGTTGGAACTTGTAAAAGCTATCACTATACGAAACCATATTTAAAATGAGTAAGTCATTTTTATTGAAAAGACCTTATTCTTGAGACCACCTTTTAAATCAACCCTTATTTAAACTATAGAGACCATGAATTCCCTTTTTAGAAATGATCCATGTTTTATGCCATTTTTATCCATTTCAACCATCCTTTTAGTATTTTATAGTAGATTTTAAATTTAATGGGTGGGGGTTGGGGAATTTATGGAGAAAAAGATTAAATACATTTTAAGAAAAATGTTTGGGGGTAATAATTGTGAGTTTTTAGAATGGCTGTTGATTCATTAATTATACTTTATTATTTTACCTTCTAAAAAAATAAAAAAATAAGAATGATTTGTGACATAGAAGATTAAAAAATAACCACAATTGGACTGATGTTTTTTTATTAGATTTGATTAGGTGGTGGTTGTGAGATTCATTCTGATAATAACTTTCAAAAAAGTAAAAAAAAGATGAAAATTACTTGAAACAAAGTTTAAAATTAGAGAAAATTAAATAAGGTGCACACCATTAATTATTATTTTATTATTCATAACCTTACTTTGAGCTTGGAAAGTGGGAGTCATTATTTTTTAGGGGGAATTTCATTAAGCTTTTTATTTAGATATCACGATTTATAATTTAATAGATAAACCTCCTCTTTAACCCTTAATTTGTAAACATAAATTACAACCAACATTAAGACTTGGAGTATTTAAAACCATGATTGTATGTCCTCATGATTTTATGTGAATTTTGTCTTTAAAAAGTGGAGAATGAAAGTCATTTGAAAGCCTATGCATAAGGATAATGTTCTCATGATATTAGAATAATTCCACTTGAATTTGTGTCATGAGTGATGAGTGAAAAGATTCAAAGTTTGGTAAATCATGAATTTTCATGTTTAAGGATAATGAATTGAGAAACTAGAATGAATGAACAAAGTTGTTCAACCATTTTCTAGAGGGTAAATAAAATAATATAATTGATTGTTTCTTTGAAAATTGAGAAGTAAAATTGATATTTTATGTGGAATTTTAATTTTTTTACCATTTAAAATTGTTTAATTTTGTTGTTTGAATTTTAAATAATGGAAACCTTGGATCCCTTGGAAATTTAATGTTGATATTTAATGCTTTTGGAAAAGCATATTTTAAGTGTGGTAGTATTTTATAAACTCATATTTCATGAAATTTTTAGAACATAATTTAAGGATTTTTGTATGATTTTAATGAATATTTCCCATTTATTTCAATGGTTTATTAAAAAATTGGAATATACAAATAAAGTATTAAAATTTATTTATATGAATAAGAATTTTCAATTGGGAATAATTATTTTTTTGATTATTTTTATGGAATTTATTTTAATGTTTTTAGTGTTAATATTTTTCATGTAAAAAATTAAAACCAAAGGACAACCCTTAACACCAAAGACCTTGTAGAAAAATTTTCAAGACTATTTGGGTTGATCGGACAAGCTGAGAATAAGGAAGGGCCTACCCTATGGTAGGTGAAGAGGCCACATTAGGATAATAGGCCCATGCAGCGCATGGCCTGTAGGGAGGATCCTGAAGGGAGTAATGGTGGGTCAAGCCTATGTGGGTAGCATGGTTCCACGTGACCCAATGTTTGTGTGTGCGTGTATCTTGGATCCCTCATCATTACGGGCTTCTGATCCAGGTCAGCCATGGAATTATTTATAAATGAGTGCTCACTCGAACATTAATTCCGATGTGAGAAAAGTTATAATGTAGTTATTGTTCATAATAATAAAAATGGATTCATTTTCACCTCACTCATGTGCCTCACAATTGGACCCCCTCAATACACCATCTCTACTACTCGTCACCTTCATCCACATCACTGCTTCCACTACAACACACTTAAGACACCATGTCAAACAGCAACAAAGCTTGAGATCAAGCCGATGTACACTACCGAGGACTTTTTCTACCATGGATCACTTCTATCATCCTGGAAGACCACCATGATACTAATTGTGAGAGGAACAATCCATGCATGATAATGAGATCCACCACATACCACTGTGAAGGACAAAGGGCTTTAAGAAGTGTCATTTCACCACTATCGGACTACTTCAATGAAAACCATCTACCCACACCACAATGAAATCTATGCATGGTTGGAGAAGACCAAAATTTACCTACTAGATATTTTTCACATGCTGTAATAATGGAAAAACTGTTATCTTCGGGTGTTTCCAATTCTTCACCTCAAGTATCATTGATGAAATATTTATAATAGAGAAGGAAGTATCCCTCATAAATGGAATATTTGAAATAAATATATAAAGGAACATAATTTCGAGGCATTTCCTCCTCTAAAAAGGAGGTTCATTCCATTGACTTTGGTGACAACGCTAAGGGAGGCTCAGCCAAAGGATGTTGCTAGACCATTTTTCATTTTTTTTTCATTTTTTTCTTTATTTTTATTTTTTTATAAAATTTATATTTAGTTTATTATTTAAATAATTCATGAATTTTTTAATTCAAGTTTCATCCACCTTCATTTATTATTATTATTATTATTATTATTATTATTATTATTATTATTATTATTATTCTACTTTTAATATTATTTGTGTTATTTTATATGATTTTATTATTCCAATTCTATTTTAGTTTTTATTTATTTTATCTTCTTTCCTTCATTATATATCATCCCCCATTATTATTTTTATTTTATTCTCATAATTATATTATATTATATTTTATTTCTTTTTTCAAATTTCTCTTCATTTTATCCACAATGACCTTTTACTCTTGATAATGGATGGCAAACCCAAGGCCTAAGCCGGGGGAGGAAAGTGGTGTTTCAGGAATTCATTGCTTCAATTCACATGTTTTATTTACATTTTTTGTGATCAAGAGAGATGTTTATGAGCATAGGTATTTACCACCATGACATGGAGATATAAATCACTTATTTTAATTTATTTTAATATTTTACCTTCCTTCCTTTGATCACATGATCTTCACATGATGGAGTTGAGCCATTCAGTGGATGAAATGGCATAAGATGGAGTCGGGTCCAAGAAGGTGTCACACTATTGATTGAGGTATTCCATCAACCTTGATTATAGGAGGTGGTATAATCTAGTCTTCCTATAAATTAAAGGTTTAAAAATCACTAAATAAAATTATATTAATACAGGAGTGATATTTCATTGTTGGGTTATAAAACTAAATTTAAATAAAAAATGAGAAGAATGATAGAACCCATAAATAAAACCATAAAGGGAATGTTCTTTATTTTCTAACTATATTCTATCATTGCATGTTAGTATAAAATTTTCAATATTTTCTTTCATTTAAATTCCAATTTTTTAAAAAAATAATAAAAATAACAAAATAAGTAGTTTTTAGGTGAATTAGAATTAATAAGTAGATAACTGTGAAGCTCCTCAAGTGAGATGACCCTGGTCAGGCACAATGCTTCACTTGAAAAAATTTATAAATTTGTTTTTTCTACACCCTGCGACATGCATGTGTCAACTACACAACATGTACTATGGAATAACACGTGTCGTGTAATACCCTCCTATGAAACAATGGTTTATGTATAGATAAATGGATTACACACCATGAGACATGTATCACATTCCATGTATCCCATGGCTGGCAGCTTGACATGTATCCTAGGGGTACACCGAAAAACAAATGAGAAGACATAGGGGCACAAACAAAGTACATGTGAATGACATGATACTCAGGCACAACCAGATACATGGGAATGAGCAGAGTATACGGGGACAACCCAAATTACGCAATCATGGGCCATAGTAGACAGACTCAGGTAAGCAGCACGCTAAGTGCTAGACCAACCTCTACACATTGTTTATTCTAAAACAACCCACCACATATATGGAGAAAGATATGTCATGTGATACATAGAGGCATGAGCGGACCCAAGGATTGTGAGACATGTCATGTACTCCTAGTAAACATCATGTAATTTTTCTAGGTAATTTTGAGGCCCTCCATATCTTCAGTATAAACCAATTTTAGTTGGGTGTCCTCCCTTAGTTCATCCCCATAAGGGTACAATGTGGAATTGAATCCTGCTCTTTGGATTGTGATCCCATTTATGGGTTTAGTCTCAAATAGAGTTCAAGAATCCCTCAACTAGACTTGGGGTGTGATCCTATATCATTTTTTCACCTTCTCAAGGCAGGGTTTGAGGAATCATCATGAATAAATTACACGAGCATACAATACCCTACTTACCAAGTTATTCCAAATTGGTTTTGTAGTTCCCCCATGATACAAGAGTGTGATCCACTCTCTATGTATTGATCTATTTGGATTTTCAATGAGTACTTATTTTGTGAGGCTTGATGAGCATGACCGCTTGGTTGAGTGCCATCCTTGATAGCTTGGATCATGGAGTGAGATCTCATAAAGAGGAACTACCTTGAATCCTAAAAAAGAATCCTATGGTTGGTAGTATGGTTGAGAACTCTTGGACACATATATTCTTTTATGAGTATATTTTTGTTATGTTCTTATAGGTGTGTATCACATTCTGATTCAAATAACTTCTTGATGATGAGTTAACTACTATCATAATGATTTATGTTTTGTGATTTCGAGGTGTCCTACATGGTATTGCTATACTCACCCCTACCTGGGATCTTCCCACACATATCTTACCGTATATAGATAAAATAAATTTTGATAGAGTCCAAGGAGGTATAGAAGTAGGTAGAGCATAGTGATCTAGAAAAACTGTGATTCGTACATGGTGTTGCATTAGACATTAGTCCTCTCGTTGGTAGGTTGGAATATTTTTTTAGTTTTGGTGGGATTATATTTGGAACTTTATTCTTTCCAGTAAATTTTTCATACTTTGATGTGGAATCGATATTATGCTTGTATTATGGTATAAGTGGTTCTAATACTTCAACATTGTATAGATATTTAGAGAAGTGCGCATGTTTATAGGTACTTTAGCTGATTGCCTCCCATATGCGTGATATGCCTACTCAGTGCTAGTCTCCAACCTCTAGCCTATTGGAGGTGGTATTGGGGTGTCAAACTCAGCCTATCATTGACCAAAAAAGTCTCTATGGGTTAGGTCATGATAAAACCTCTCCATATAGAATAATTCCATTGGGGTTACCATCACATTGACCACATTTTACATGTTCCAACTATGCCTGAAAAACCTGATATTTTAAACCCACTTTCCAAAGAAAATTCCAAAGGTACCAAACATGCCTTAAGATTTTTAGAGATTATAATAACTTCCCCAAGAAACATCTAAAAGTACTAAACATACCATAGAGTTTGAAATCCAAAATCAATTTCCAGGAAAAGAACCTTCCTTTCATAAAATATTTTCAATCCAAGGAAATTTTCTAAATATTTATCTATGGTTACAAATAGGAATTTGGAGAAAACTATAGGAAAAAATTGACTTAACCTCCATTTTTAGAATATTTGGAAACCAGGAATTCATTTTAGGAAAACATGGTTTTATAAATAGGAAATGCTATAGAATTTTCAATATATATGCACACATGAATCTACTTACACACCCCATGCACATACAAATATGCTCATATCACATTGAAATATATATAGATATCCATATGAATGTCAAAGTATATATCAAATAAATACAAGGGTAATTACCATGAGACATAAGAGGGTTCACATAATCACTAAATCCGTAAAGAGGCCAAAACCCATTTAAACCACAATTAAATTTTTTCACCCAATTTTATATAAACTCCAAAATAGAAAAACGTCAATTTAAAACACCAAATAAATTTAAAATTCCACTTGGAATTTTAAAAAACACTTAGTATACAAAAACCTAGAATACATATAGAAATAACTATGAAAATCCTTTGAAAACCTTTTTTTAATCAAACCAACAACATTAAAAGCAATAAAAATTCAATTTAATAAACCACAAGCATGAAGATAACATTAAAAATTGATTTAGAAAAGATAAACAATCACATGGAATGCTTTAGAAAGGAAATGGATAGAAACACCTACTTAAAAGGAATAAAAATGAAATGAAACCTTTGGAAGAGGGTAGAACAAGGCCCAAGAACTAGACCATACACCATAAACCAAAAGAAAACAACCCACATAAGAAAAACATAACTCTAGGGTTTGTCCAAGAGATAACTAGGCATGTGAGAGGAATGAAACGAGATAAATAAGTAAGGGGAGGGAGAAGAAGGATTAACCAGGAATAAATCTACCAAAGATTGAAGATAAAAACACCCAAAATCTTATAGGACGAGAGGAGGTCACCCAATGACCCAAAGGGTTCATTTGAAAGAATGGGGTAGGATAAAACCCCTTTTGGGTCTTATTTTAAAAGAGGTAAACATGGAATTTTATATTTTAGGGATTTTGGGAAAGCCGTATGATTGGACCTCATGGTTTACCAAACCATACACCAACCTTGTAAACCCTACTATAAAGGAAACCACCCTAACATTGGCTGATATCATAGTTTAAGGAACTGTGTGCCAAATGTGGAAAATGATTTTTTACAAAATGAAGACTTCATCTCACACTTTATGTATGGTTTACTCTAATCATATTCAAGTAATGTGATAGCTCTCAAATAAAATAGGAAGGCTACACAGTTACTCAAAAAACATGCATAGTTTTGGCCAAACTGTGCAATAACCATGCAATAAAAACCATGTAAGAATAAACTATATACACCCATTTGGTCAGAAGGTCACATGGTTTCTCTCCAAACCATGCACAATAACAACTAACATGGACCAAAACCTCCTAAAAAAATAAAAAACTCAAAAATTTCATCGGGTATTCAACCTGAAAATCAATAATAAGATCAATAACTAAGAAATAAATAAAATCATAAAGAAAACTAAGGGTGGGGTGTAACAATAATTTTGTTTAAACCAAAATCTTATACCCTTTGATAACATGGTGTACATGTTCATTAGGTCCAAGATGCATTACCTTATACATAAATATTTATTTTGGTTCTAATCACATGAACTTAAACTGAAAGTGAAAGATACACAAAACATGTTATGAAAAAACCCCATAAAGGACGACTTGAGAAACATTTGAGTCCTCTCCCTCTAAACTTTACCTATATGAAGTTTTGAAAAAAAATTATAAAATAAAACTAAAAAGGAAAAAAACTTATTGGGTATATCATATGACCCTACCAAATGATTAGTTATGCTCGACAATCCCCTTGGTTCAGAAAAAATGAGATAAATGATATATTATATCCCATCACTTTGACGCTGTGATCAATACACATTGGAGGAACTTCAAGGGAACTACAACCCTTCTTGAATAACACATCATTTCATAAACATACTTCATTTCAAAAGTGTTTGGCTATCAATAAACCTTCCATGGTTATCAGAAATAATTATCTCAAATTTGTAGGGACACTTATGCTTGGATATAAATATATTCCTTAGTATATCTTCACTTATATGAACTATATGTCCTTCCATATAGAAGCATCATTGTTCTGAAGTTAAGGGCCTCTATCATCATATTCCCTACAATAATCACACCAAAACACATCAATATAATCATAGTTTATGGTCATACCTTATGCAATTGTCTCATCACATCATCCTCAACTTAAACTAATTGATTTATGATTTATATGGTTTGAAATACCACCTATTCAGGTTGATTAAATGAATCAGTGTCACGCCATTGTCCATCATTCTCACTTTTGAGAAAAGAGTATAATACCTCATTATTTTACCATTATGTTGAACCTTATCCTATATCGGTCTAAGATGTACAACCTAAAAAGTCAGTGATCTTTGGTCCCAGTTGTGTGACCTTAAATAAAATCCATTTTATATTGATATAACTAAAAAAATGTGGCATAAAACTTGTCAGATTGAAAAATCTCAAACTATGGTCTGAGAAAAATCCAAGTCCTTTCCCACTAAGCCATCCCCTATAAAAGACTTAAAAATAAGTTAGGGTGATAATAAAAAAGGCGCAAAGCTTATGGGTGTCCCTAGAAAAAGTTATTCTATACTCTTTAGGCCCCTAGGTTTAGGAAAAAGTTAGAGAAACCCTCTCATAATTTTCACACTCACAATTATCCTATGACGATGAATCATTCATCATCCATATCCAAATGACCCTACTATAATGCAATAGTGATGGTGCATAAATCTATACTCATTCATGATCCATTCCTAGGAGGAATTCATCATCCATATCCAAATATACCATCTCTATTGTAACAATGATATTTATCACTAACTACCCAAGATACCCTCTGAGACAACTCTAACATGGCCCTACAAGGGAGTTCTCAATCCCCATGGGTTGGAGAGTATCACTGGCATCACACATGATCAAAAGGGAATGAATTTTACAAAAAAAGTGGAAGATAAAAGATTATAAGTTAGTATGATCAACACTCAAAATAGAGAAAGTAACAAAAAATAATGGGTAAAACAAAACCTAAAGTAGTAAATCAGCATGTACTCAGTATAAAGATAAAAATCTCACAAGAACCTATAAGTTCAACAAGACAAAAGTCTCAAAAACCCTGTGTAACAGGTGGAAAACAACTCCACCAGTCACCATCACCACTCTATAGTCCATAGGATCTAGAACAATCCACCCACCTTCAAGTGAATCTTTCCCTTTACTCATACCTAGAATAAGAATGTATAAAAATTCCTAAAGTAAATGGTAGTTCAAGAGTTATAAATCCAAGTAGGATGTCACCATGTGTTCCATAATTAGTACCATAACAATTTACCATTTATGCTATCGACTTAAATAAAACAAGACATGGCATCACATTTGCATATTTTAAATCAAAACATGATTTCATTTAAAAAGATGGTAGATATATCAAAATAAATTTCAAATAGGTTTAAGATGATTTTTTAAATCATTTATATAAATCACTTGGAATGGATAAAATAGTTTCAACAAATCAATGGTATGTATAACCAAGTCATATGTCATTGACTAGGGCCATGTATGAAAGCCTTGTGGTAAGTCAGTTTATCTGGTAATAGGATCCTCACACATCTTGTAATAATCCTGGATCTAGTTAGGTGCACACACACATATTCACCCCCAAAATGGGAACCCATCATGGGTATTCATGTCATAGTTTTTTTTTATGTAAAATTTTTCATTATCAATCCACTTCTAGGAATTCAAGGTTCTTAAATGCCTGTCCCAATTACCACAAACTATATAAAAATCCATCATTAAAATTGGTAAATCAATAAATTTGGAAAACATTTCAAAGATGGAATGGGTTTTCTGGCTGGGTTCAGTTTCCATCAAGCCTTTTCATTTGAAAACTAAATCAGAGGTTTTCATCATTTCGTGTAATTTCAAATCACTTTTCAATTTAAAGAAATTTTCCTAAGATCAATCATCAAATCATTTCATCAAAACGAATTCCAAATCAAGCCATAGTTTTTCATAAATTCACCCCACAATCTCAATTCCATTAAAATTGGGGGTTTTCTCAATTTCCATACCCATTTCAAATAAAATATTGAATCATCTCAAATCCATATTTTTAAACTATTTAAAAAATCACTTTAATTTAATCAATAAAATCATGGTTTAAATTTTAGAGAACATAATTATAGAACCAACAAACTTTAAATCAAAGATCCAATAATCAATGCTCACAATGGGATTTACCAATGAATAATGAAGTCACAAAAGATCTCGAAACACAACATAGAATTAGGATCCAATAAAATGGAGTTTAGATTCATCAATTAAATTTTGATCTATCAAGCTCTAAAGACGATAAAAATATAGAAAAAAATAAACCACTTGAGTAAATATCCATTTACATAGAAATAAAAACCACAACAATTACAATGACGACCAATCATCAAAGAAATGATCCGAAATAATTAGAGATCTCAAAAATCACTTAGGGAAGGATCTGGGTCAAGATAGGAAGGCTGCACAATAGAATGAAATGAAAATCACTCACATGAATCCCTACAAACCATAACTCATGATAATTACATAACGTTTAATCCCATTATATGTCATTTAATCCGTGAAGGATTAAAATTCCAAGAAATTCATCACATTTTTATAAAAATACAATTTTTTCCATTACACATCTTAAATTCCACGTACATGGAATGTGACCTTTCACACCCTTCAAGTCTTCACAACATATTCCTGGTGACAAATACATGTCGTGTAAACCAAATACATGGAGTTTAATTTCCCAGTAGATAGTATAAAACTTTGTTATTAAAAGAAAAAACCAAAATACCCAAGACATTCTCCAAACATAGGGAGAACCCCACAAATCCATTAACATATTTATACACATATTCCATTAATTTAAAAAAACATAAATTCATAAACTTTATGTCATTTCCCTAGAAAATGATCTACATCCTTAAGAATCCCATAAATGCACCTAAATGTGGAATAAGAAAAAAAAACATGAACAAATGAGTACTTGAAAAGCATAACAGAATGTCACAACCCCCACCATAAAAACATTCTATCCCTATAGAGTTTGTTAAGAAGTTTCCATATCAAAGAGATGAGTCCAGTAATCTCCCATTAGTGTATCACACTTAAACATCTATTGATAATCAAAACCATTCTTCCATATCACAAGTAATAAAGAAATCATCCTCCCCTGAAGTACCTTTGTCTCAGAATCAAAAATCTTGACTGGATGATCAGTCATAGATAAATCGAGCTCAACATCAAGATCCTCCCATATCAAGATATGAGATTGGTCAGAAATATACTTCTGAAGCAACAATACATGGAACACATCATGTATAGAAGTCAAATATGATGGAAGTTCTAAATGATAATCCACTTTACCTACCTTCTCAACAACCTAAAAGGACCCACAAAATGAGGATCATGATCCATTTCCTCCTAATCCATCAGCAACCCAACCATGGTGAAACATTCAAAAACACATGGTCACCAATTGATAACTCCAATATTCACCTACAATGATTAGCATACTATTTCTACTAGATCTATGCCGTCAATATTCTATGATGAACCAAATAAATCATTGTTTTCATCTCATAGAAGAAACTCAATCCAACCAAGGAAGTTTCACCAATCTCTGTCAAACACAATAGATATTTACATGGACATCCATTCAAGGCCTCAAAAAAGAAATTCTATGTTTATACTGGTAGTTATCATTATAAGAAAACTCAACCATTCTAGAGTGGTCATACCAATATCCACAAAAGTCAAGAGCGCAATCACATAGAATATACTCAAGTATTTGAATATATCTCTTTGTCAGACCATCCGTATGTGGATAGTATGCCGTACTCAAATGAACATAAGATACTGGTTCCTTTTGTATACCTCTCCAAAAGTGATAAGTGAAATGGGGATTATCCCAATTCCTTTTGGGTTCCATTGCCTCTTGTATCCCTTTCACTTGAATGCAATCACATAGCATATCCTCAAGAATTTATATCACTAATGGGTATAAAGTGAGCCGATTTGGCCAGTCTATCAATAAAAACCCATATTCAATTATTCTTTCAAGGGGCATAGGGAAACCCAACCATGAAGTCCCTAGAAATAGAATCCCACTTCCAAATTGGCATTCGAAGTGGATGAAGCAGACTTGAAATTCATTGGTGCTTGTCCTTGACCCCGTTGGTAAGTATAACAATGAGAAACAATGTTGGGAATGTCCCATCACATACACGGACACCATAATTATCACCACATATCATAAAACATATTCTTGGTTCCTGGGTGCATAGCTTATTGGTAACTATGGAAGTCTCCCATAACATATTTTCTCATGGGTAAAGGTACAACATACCAGTTTTGGAAATGTAGGATACCCTCAAAGAGAAATAGCATTCACTAATAGTCTCCCCACCATAAGAGATTCCCTATTTACATGTAATTAATCATCAAATGGATAATCTTGAAGAATCATCCCGATAAGATAGGAGGTCAACTAAATATTTTTCAAAAACCCCTCGACCTCTTCCTCCTAGAATCCCAAATGAAACTATGTAAACAGATCTATGAAGTTTCACTTTTCTAATGATTCTTTCTTGGCATGGGTATAAAGTTTCCCTCTCAATTCATCAAAAAATTATATCCCTTCCATGGGGTGTAGAAAATTTCAAAAATCAAAAGATTGAAGGTACTATATAAAATGATACAGGGTCTAGAGAAATTCAAAACGGAGAATGGGAATCCAACTTAATTTGAGAAATGATTCTACCCAATTTTCTTCAACGAATTGGACAAAAAGAATACTCAAGACTGGAAAAGGACCGACCGGTCCACGTACCAGTCCAACATTGATGTTACGTGTCTGGTTCAACGAGACACCCCCTCTGTAGACCAGCGTCGTTCATGAAACGGAGGCGGGAACCCCTCTGCGGGCACAAAGTAGGACGGGCACCAGGCCGGTCCACCATCACGAACTGCCCGAGCTGCGAAACGAGCCAACTGGCCTAGACCTCATGCACTTTTGTTCATGTAACAGAGGTAGAGCCCTGCACGGCCGCAAAGCACCCCCCGAACCGATTTGGTTCGCGGGGAGGTGCATTCAATGCCCCCCATGAGTTATTGATTGACCAAGTCATCCGTAAACCGGGTTTTTGGTCATGGGCCTCTACAAAAGGTGCCGCATGACCACAGATACATCTCTTTACTCCCTCTATAAAAGGAAGTTGAGGGGGAGAAGAAGAGGATCGATCATATTTAGGTGGAAGAATTCCATAAGAAGGAGCTTATGATTTTGCGAATAGGGAAGTTCGAATTCGCAAACCAGAACAGGTATGAAACTGGAAATGAATTAATAAAGAACTGAAAAATGCATAAAAAATTAGTGAACTGCAAACTTAAAATAAAGAAAACCACGAGCCATGGCCCCTCTGCGGATGTACTCCACATGGACTAGGGAGTTTATTCTCCTTTTTCGATCCGACACACCACGTAGCACTCTCCTACACGGGCGAAGAACTGACTGGCGAACCCCCGACTGGTGACGCCCCTGGCCACCGCTGCTCGCGCAGACTCCACCGCGTACCATCTTGGTACGTGGGCCGAAACCTAAGCCACATACTGCCCTGGTACGCGGGATTACTATCATTCTGCATACCACCCTCATATGCGAACGACCTCTCCAGCCATGTACCACCTCCCTACGCGAAGGGCGCCACTCCTCATGCACCCATGTGGCCCACCAACTCCTTCGATGTTCCCATTCCCCGAGCTAGATAAAACCCTTCCAATCTGGCCAGATCCTTTGTGATCCATTCATTTAACTATTCATCGGACCCGAGCCAAGGCCTCTACCGAAGCCACTGGACACGTATGATGAAAGATTCAGGCACATCAGCGTGCCACTTTGAGTTCACATACCCACGGAAGGCAAGGACAAAGGGGTTTCCCCAGCTCTTGAGCGGGTTCTTGATGTATTCCTGGGTTCACATTCCCACAGAAATACAGGGTATGAGCTCGGGAGTCCCCTTTCTGACTCTCCACTTTCCAGGATTGAGGGTCCCCGCTCACGTTTCCTTTTGACGAGCACCAGCAGTGAGCACTTCTCCCCTCTCCTGGGAGTGGCTGGGCATCCCTCTTGGAGTAATCGCCACACCATCCTTGCCAGAAGACAATGGCCCTTCTCCTCTCATCAAGGAAGGTTCATTTCTCCGTTGCGTGACTTCTACCTTCCTCCAACATCAGGTATAAGGAGAGTATAGTGGTCCCAGCCTTCTCCTCCACTCGTCATCTTCCTCCCCTTCCCTCGGTAGGAAGAATGTGTGAGGCTTGCCAAGACTATCACATTCTCTTGTTTCTCACACTGAGCATGAATCACGTGGGATTAGAGATTTGTGATGGTCACGGCACCCACATGATGGAGATAGTTAAATTAACTACGTGGTTTTTGATCCCTTTCTCCTAACCAGGGTACGTAGGACGCCTCCTTGAGGTTCAATCCCAATAACAGGAAACTCTCACGTGTAAGCCCTAATCTTCCAAGAACTACATGGACTTCGATTCCTGACCAAACGGGATACGTAGGAAACCTCCCCGAGGTGCAAGCCCGATATCTAAGTCTAATACACATCTTCCCCTATGAGACAATGTCCTTACACTTTAGCAGGACCATCTTCGGGCCCAAGAAATCACTTCCCTTGGGTCTTCTGGGCCGCTTCGGCATAAGACCCGCACAAACTTTGACCGGGCATCTCTCTCCCAGAGGTCCTTGCCATATGACATTAAACTGTATGGTTATGTCCTTGTCGCATGACCTTAAAAGGTGATGTGTCCCGTCAAGTGGCACCGAACTATGTGGATTCTGAATCCTCTCATGAGGATACGTAGGAATCCCGTATCATGGGTTCGATCCAAATGCTCAAGTCATTATCTATCCCCCCTGGATGACAATAAGCTCCAAAGTGCCCAGTTATGAGGCTTTAAACCAGTGTCGTCTCAATGATTCCAAACTCTTCGGAGTCCTTAATCCAATGAGGGATGGTAAACCTTGGGCCTATATGATTCCAAATCCCTGTGTTCAGCTGAACATTGCCAACTAGGAGTAATCCGTGGATACTATGCTTGGGGATAAAGAAAATATTCACGAACATATGAATACTTCTTAAATCTATAAGAGAGTCCCGGAATAGGAAATAATTCCCCCCAAAAGGGTGCGATGAGCTCGACTTCCCATCCTCTCGACCATTGTGAGTTCTTAAGCATCGTTGGCCAAATCACCCAACGAATGCCTACCTTTGGAAAGAAAGTCCATGTATCATTGGATATGGAACCATTGGGCATTTTGAAAAAAAAATGGTGCACCTAATATGAGTGATTAAGCAGGACCCAACCTTATGTAATCAACCATCGGGCAACACACGTCTTCCCACCCCCAGTCAAAACAAAAATGGTGAACCCAACGTGAATCTTTAACCAAGAATGATGGATTTAACCTAATCCCACTCTGTTCCCCCCTTATACTCACAAGGAGGGCCAAGCAAGGTCATTAATTATGCATGGGATTATGAGATGCTACTTTGAAAAGTTTTCTATTTGTATTTGTTAAAATATTTTACAGGTACCAATCAAAACTCCCTTTGATCCAATGGCATCATGGGGGAACTAAGAGACGTGTACTTCAAGCAATGAAATGATCAGAAATCCTCACCAATGAAGGAACCTACCACCTACTCAGCATCTTCAACGCTGGGTCTTGGATGCATTGATCTGAGAGTACCACTTGAACGGTACTCTCCCGACGGTGGATGCGGCCATGCACGCCCATCAATCTGCCAAGACCCGCTGGTCGCCTGCCCAGCAGAGGCCATGAAAATAGATCCAGACAACTCCTATTGCCATCTCAAACCATTTTGGGAGTCTATCCACAGAATGAGACAACGTGTACCTACATTATCTTAGGTAGGTGGATGAGGTCGACACTGAGGACTCCATCCCTGCTGAATGGGTGTTCTGCTCCAAGGCCCCCATTGGAAGACGTCATCATGATTACGCCATGACTCAATATCCTCATGCTAAAGAGGATGTAACCCCGAGGATCTAGGCCCACGCTCCCTGAGATCCGGCCCCTCAGACCGCCCGACAAGGGTGGAAAACGTATAACCAGGGATTGGTCATCACCCTTGTCCCTGAGGAGGAGCTCCACTTCCTTGTCACAGAAACGTATTTTGAGCTGGTACATACACCTTTCCGCTCCTCCAAAGTCTGCCATCCAGACATGGCAGCATCATACGAGTAGGAACACATCCCCGCCGAGCTCCATCAAGCTTGTCACTCACACAGGATGACACCTACCCAGCATACACCTCTCCCTGCCCAGGGTCATGAAGCCCACCAACCAGATGTGGTGGCGACCCAATGCCTGCAGAACTAGCTCCTAGAAGATGCTCCTAATGCTTACCATCCTGATGTGGTGGTGATCAAAAAATCCCACCACCTAGATGTGGTGACAATTAATAGGAAGGCACGTCTCCCTACCAAAAAAGTCCACCAAATTGATACGGTGGGGAACCAACATATGTAGGGATAACTCCCTGCAAATTCAAGTAAAGTCCGCCATCCCGATGTGGCAGAAAATGGAGAGATAAACTGGCATATCCCGGCACAGGGGCAGACTCGTTCACCTGCCCCGACATAGGAGAATTGTCAGTACCCACTGACCACCGGAGGACTGGAGCAGGATATTCTTACTCCGATACCGGAATCAACCTTCATACCCATTCCAGCCAAAGATGTCTCTCTACATATCCTGGAAATGATGGAGGAGTAGGTATTGATCCCAGATCATACCTTGTAGACATTCCATAATGTAATTTCATTAGCGGAAATAGCAAGGACTCGAGCCCGTGAGCCCATCTCCCCAATTGAGACGACTCATCTAAGAGGAAAGATAGTCATCTCAGAGCAGATCTGCATCCCTGCTTCCGCCCAGGAGGGTCATTGGCCATATTCCGCAATACAAGTGCAACCGGATCAAGCATCTTCACTCGTTCCAACTGGGGGACACCCGTCCATCATGGTGGTTGCTCAAGAGTAGGCATATATCCCTGCTAAAAGTCAAGATGTTCGTCGGCATATCCCGGTAGCATCACGTGACCCAATTAGAAATGGACCCAAAGGTGAAGGCCGTTATCAAAAGTAGACGTTCCCCACTGCCCGTAAGAAAGCACCCCGAACGTGCCAAAGGCAGCCGTAAAATAAAGAGAGGGTTCATTACTCTTCTCTATTGGAAGATGGGGTTCCCAATACCGCTAAGAACATATCGAATGCTTAGAAATCTACCCACCCATTACCATATTATGGGAGTGGCAGTAGCAGTTGTGAAGGTCCTCCCCACAATGTCGCTACCAGCAGCTCTAAAGGTCCTCCCCAGAGCACCTGCGGGGGACTCCCCCATGGGCATATAACGATTGATCATGAGAGCTTCTCTTTTGATGTGAGTCACAGAAGCCCTCTATATGACCAGAAGATCGAGCACCAAGAAGTCCCTCCACTTGTTGTGGTCCACCCTGAAGGTCCTTCTCGGGGTATACACTGCAAACACTCTGCGTGTAGTGGGACCATAGATTATGATTGTAGTCATCGCTATCATAATTGCAACTATGGAGGCCCTCCCCGTAGTGACATCTCATCACGACAAGAAGGCCCTCCCCTTTTTGTGGCCCACCCTGAAGGTCCTCCCCGGGGGTTACATTGCAATGACACTCCGTTCATCCAGGCATCAGATCATGATGGTAGTCCTTTCCACTCTGATAATGAAGGTCCTCCCCGTAGAGATGTAATGAAATGAGAAGGCCCTCCCCTCATTGTGGTATATTCTGAAGGCCCTCCCAGGGTGTACCCCACAGAAATTCTCCCTACGACAGCTGTGATGGTAGTCCTCGCCATTGTGGCAGATGTAATGGTAGTCCTCGCCACCACATCCACCATTGCGAAGGTCCTCCCCACAATGGGCCCCAGAAACAATAAGGTCCTCCCCTTGTTGCATTGTGTCTTGAAGGTCCTCCCCAGGATACACATCGAACGTCAAACCGTGATGGTCATCCTCACCATGATGGAAGTTGTTGCGAAGGTCCTCCCCGCAGTGACATATCATATGAATAGGAAGGTCCTCCCCCTGCCGAATCAAGCACAGAAAATCCCTCATATGTCGAGGCACTCGAAAGGATGGGATCAAGCATGTCAGATTACCATCTAGTCGCCAAAGACACTCTTCTTCAATCAGGAGACGGTCTAGGGACACTTTCATCTTCTCAACCACCTCGGAATCTCCCACATGATAATTCGATACCTACCAGACCCACCACCTCTGAACAAACTATCGGTGAGCATCTCAGTTGGGCTGACCAGGTAGAGGAATCAATAGCAGAGGAGTATGCCGACATGTTGCACCTAAGGAAATGATTGGCCAGAGATGATGTTCCAGTTATCTTTTGGCCCACGTCCACCTCTCAATTCGACATACCTAGAAAGTTTCCAGAAGAATGTGTGCACGGCATCCACTCCAATATATGGACAACCCTCAGCTGGATGAAATCAAGCTTCCTACCCTACGATGGGTATGTAGACCATGCCAAAACAATTAGAGACCTCCTGCGTCACATCGACCTGGGAGCTCTTCCTTCGGCGTGGCAACCACGTCCTGAGAGGCGTAAAGGAAACAGTGAGTTAGCCTGCCTCCATGCACTTCACCAGTTGTGCCGCCTCATTGGTGAAACTTTGATGGGAGTCCATATCAGAGGATGTGGAGAACATAGAGCTCTGCATTTCACTCCGCTCCCCAGACAGAAGAACCCGTTCGGAATAATGTCTTGCAATGTCATCACACCAAGACATCAATCGAGTGGGGTCCCTGTTCATAAAAGGCGACACACCCAACAGAGACAGGCTTTGAGTGAGTCCCAGAAGCGTCAGACACAATGAGGAAAATACATTTAAGAACTTATGAATCAGGCCACCAAAAGAATACAACATGCCTCTCACCTTAGAGAGGCCAATAAGCAGTCATTGCTTGCCTCCCCAGAGGGTATTGATTCACAGGTGGACTCGGCATCAGATCCAGTTCACCTCTGAATAGGGGAACACAAGATTAGGCAGGTAGCGATAGCAGCATCCAATGCAGCGATCCAGAGTCAACCCCATCCTATAGGGATGGGGTAATTTTTAACAACAAATGCCCCCTTAAGACCAATGAAAACGAGAAGAGACTCAACATCCAAGGAACGGATCCAACCCCATCTCTCAGGGTTGGGGGCATTTTTACCACCTCAACAACGACCTCCCCCACGAGAATCAGTATTCTCTAGTCTAGGGAAGACAGTCAGAAGAGGAGGTTCCTGCCCTATCCCATCCTTTGAATCATCACCCCCTTCAAGGGGGAGGCGTACCGTAAGGTCACATCAAAGAACTCTCCACGTCACCCTTCATCAAGGAGTCCGAAAGAAATATTGGGACAAGAAAGGGAAGACTAGTAAAAGGAATAGGAGATCCTCTTACTATTTGGAAGATGAAATCTCCTCCACCCCACGATATGCATCCTTCAACGCCATAGAGGTTAACCCCATGTGTGACACCGAAGATGATGCAAATATGGATGGATCGGGAGACGATAGTTCCGGTCAGGCTGTGATTCACAACGAACCATCAGGTGTGCACACCTGGAACCAGAGGGCCTCCCCAAATATGGTCGTCCTTCCAGATAACCCTCCTCCTCTTACCCTGTGAGCTTCCAACAAGGATAAGAACAAATGACTGGTTACCCTTAACCCGCCTCCTTCTCTCGATAAAAACGATCCACTTACGCTCGAAGAGAGATTCGCTCGACAGGAAGAGGAAATGAAAGAATTGAGGCGGCTTAACACCGAGCTACTCCAGAGGAACCATCTTATTGATAGTGCTTCCCAAGAAGAGCCACACCTTGCACTCTCAGCAAGTGCACCTCAAAGACCAAGGTTTGCCCCGACAAACGAAGCGTAGTCAGGGCCCCCGCCCAATGTAGTGCCCGGCCCGTCCAACTATATGAACAGGGATTCGGATGAATACCAAGACTTCCCTCCACTCAATAAGCAACCGGAGCGAGTACATTTGAACCCTCCAAAGGCATCACAAACGGAATATTCACCCTTGGTACCGGCTTAGCCAGATCGTCATGAAATGCCTCGGGCTACACCTGCCCAAGACCAGGCCCAACAGGATGTAAACCAGGGTCTTGCCAACACCATCAAGGCACTGACAGCTCGATTGGAAGAAATATAAGGTCGACACGCCCCGGTACAACCAGAGCGAAATCCCTACCCTGATTGGGTGAGCAACATGCCTCCTCCAACCAATTTTTGGAGCCATGTATTCCTTATTTTCAATGGATCAGGCGATCCAGAATAGCATTTTTTGCACTATGCATCTTATTGCGACCCTATGATGCGAACTCCAGAACAACAAGAAGCAGTGAAACTCATATTCGTCATGCGGACCTTGTAAGGATCTGCCTTCTTCTGGTATAAAAATCCGCCAGCTCGGTCAATAAAGAGTTGGGAAGACCTGTGGCAGCAGTTCCTGTTCCACTTCAACTAAACACTTCCTAAAACAACGGTCAAGGACCTCATGAATTGAAAATAGAGGGAGACTAAGAGGGTCTCAGATTTCATCGCCAGATGGAAGGTTCTGACCTACTCTCTGAACAAGCGAATGCCTCAAGATGATATTCTTTCCATATGAATCGATAACCTTCGAGATGAACTGCGAACACTGCTCATATCAGTGGAGTGCACCACTGGCTTCCATAATCTCTCTGCCATTGCCCAAAGAATTGCAGACTCCCTGCAACGGACTAATCTGAAGTCTCGAATAGCCTCACAGGCTCTTGCAAAGAGGGCAGTTAGAGCTGAAGCATCCTATTTCATGCTCAAGACATCCTCTGAGGCTTCTCCACCGCTTAGGCCCCCACCAAATCGTCAAGGCCCCCCCTGTATATCAGTGGCCGCCTCCGCCCAAGTGGGACGGTCAAATAGGATCAAAGCAGAACCAGTTTGAGTAAGGAAGACACAAAGTATACTCGTTCCGAGAGGACCAATTCCACGGATACTTCATCACTGCCATGATTTGAAATTTTCTCCACCCACCGGATCCAAGGAAGCATAAAGAAGTTGGCCACAATGAAAATCCATATTACTTTCCCTACCATTGAATGTTGAGGCACAATATCCGGGAATGCTTCATCTTCAAAGACCTCCTGCAAAGGATGATAGACTCTAGATAGGTAAATCTAGGACCACCCCCAGCACATGTGACGTATATTTCTACCACCGACTCCGACAAAGGGGAGTGCTGGAAGGAAGTCAACAGTAAGAAGGGGAAGAAATTTGATGACTGGAGGACTCAGAAGACTATCAATCAAGCTCAGGTCATACTCTGAGCTCAACTATAGTAGCCGGTGTTGCCTCCAACAGCCCGTAATGATGAAAAGCCAACAATATCAGCCTCACAACCCTCCATGAGCCGGTCATCCAGGAATAATCGAAAAGGGAGGAGACAAGCGCCAGAGGAGAATTCCGCAATGAGACAGAAGTTAGCCCTAACACTGTCAGATTTTATGCCCCCAAACATGGCACCATGGGCACCGACCCACCAAGTTGCACCATCAGAGACAATCGACCAGGTTGACCTGTCACAGGATGAGGAGCTAATCTTTGGTTCCATCAATGTCGTCCATCTAATGGAATCATTCCTCGATGAAGGGTATGGTTACGAGACCTAGTTCCCAACACAAGGAACTGGGAGGAGGAATCGTAGAAGCATGAGATACCAGGGGAGGTGCAGTCGTGGACAAAACCAAACCTATGGTTTCACCCTGGACCAAACATTTAATATCGCAGAAACCAGTGGGAGGAACCTTCAACGGACTCATCAGGATAAAGAATATTCCTCCACCTCCACAAGCAGCCACTCTGGCCCATTATTCTGTAGTACCCATCAGAGGAGGAACAAGTGTCAAGCCACCTAGTGCGCACAAACAGACGGGACAGGCCGAGTCCCTAGATAGTGGGAACCCCGTCGACATCCGACCCCACAACTGGTCCCTCATCATCACATACTCCAGCTCCCAAAGTGCCTTCTAAAACTCTTCCGCCAATGGAGAAGCATCGACTGCTGGAGTAGAAATACGATATCCTTAAGCAGCAGACATCAGTACCAGCCAAACTGTCAATCCTAGATGCCTTGAGTTTGTCAGCAGATCTCAAGGAGGCGCTTATAGAAGCCTTGCTCAACCCCCAGGTGTTTCAAGCCGAGGTAGCCGCCGCCAAGATTTACCGGATGGAGACTGGATCGGCTGAATGCAATGCAGTGATTTCCTTCACCAATTAGGATGGAGATTACATCATGCAAGGACACATAAAACCGTTATATGTGTCCGGTACAATAAATAATGTTGAGATTTGGAAAGTATTCATTGACAATGGTTATGGAGTTAACCTCCTTTCACTACAGACACTTCATAAGTTGGGCTATAGTGAGGATGATTTAATACCCTCAGCCACAACTCTGTTGGGTTACGACAAGAGTGAACATAAGACAATGGGAAAAATCAAGATAAAAACCCATTTTGGTGACCTTGTGGCCTACTCGGAATTTCTGGTGGTTCGGAAGAACATAGCTTTCAATGCCCTGTTGGGAAGGCCATGGCTCCATAAGCACATGACCATTCCTTTATCCTACCACCAGTGTATTAATTATTGTGTCAATGGAAAAGGTGGAACATTGCATGCTGACAAGGTCCCTTTCGATCTCTCCAAGTCACACTACATTGATGCTGGGTTTTATGAGAAGAAGAAGAAGAAGCCTTCGGTCGATGGTATCGACAGGATCCCTGCTCCAAATGGTCTGGAAATGGTTCTTGATGACCCCCTCAAACAGCTTGGTGGAGACTATGTACTTCCCATCAACCATGTTGAGAGAAGGATTTCAAGTCCGGACACACACTCAGCTGTCCTCATGACTTCAACCATAATGGACGAGCGTGACAATGCAGAAACGACCGCTAACCCTCAATTTGGGGGCGAATACTTGAGCGAGGATGCCCACAATGCCTCGCCTCTGGACTCCCAACAGCCCGTGCCAAGAAATCTCCCCCTGTCAGATCAAGAAGATGAGAATGTGGGGGAAGAAGAGGAGGAAGATCTCAGAGATGCACCTCCCGCATTTGAGGAGGGTATCTCCACCACTTTGGAAGAGCTCAGGGAAATAAAACTGGGTACTGAGGAAGAACCGAGGCCCTCTCTCATTAGTGCAGCCATATCTCCTGAGGAGCACGAGGTATATACCTCTTTCCTAAGGCAACATCAAGATGTTTTTTCTTGGAATTACACAGAAATGTCGGGACTCGATCCCGAAGTGGCGACACACCACATAGGTCTTCCATAAGACCACTGAGGCTATAAAAAAGCCGCCAGAAGGACGCACCCCACACTTACTACCAAAATAGAGGCTGAAGTTGATAATCTTATTAAAGAAGGCTTCATTTGGGAGGTCCAATACCCCATCTGGCTAGCCAACATTTTCCCCATAAAGAAAAAGAATGAAAAAATCTACGTCTGTATCGATTTCAGAGATCCCAATCGGCATTTCCCGAAATATGATTTCCCAATCCCGATCATTGAGTTATTAATCGATACAACAGCCAGGTAGGAGGATCTCTCCTTCATGGATGATTATTCTAGGTATAATCAAATTAGGATGGCCCGAGAAGATGAAGAAGACACTACCTTCAGGGCCCCCAAGGATTATTCTGCTACAGGGTCATGCCCTTTGGTCTCAAGAATGCTGGCTCCACATATTAACATGCCATGAATCATATCTTTAAACCATTTCTAGGGAGATCAGTCGAATGTTATGTGGATGACATGGTGGTTAAATCAAGACAGCACTCAGATCACCTGTCAGACCTTGAAACCGTCTTCAAAAAACTTCGACAACATAGCCTGAAGATGAACCACTTGAAATGCGCCTTTGTGGTCACCTCAGGGAAATTCCATGGCTTTGTCTTACGCAATCGTAGCATTGAAGTCGACCCTGAAAGGACAAAGGCTATCCTTGGTTTACCACCTCCCTGTAATCTCACTAGGTTGAGAGGATTCCAAGGACACTTGGCCTACATTAGGCAGTTCTTAGTTAACCTGGCGGGGAAATTTTTTCCCTTCACCAGGTTAATGAAAAAGGGGGTTATGTACCAATGGAAAGATGATTTTTAAGAGGCATTTGACAGACTAAAGAAGTAACTTTTAAGCCCGCCGGTTCTCATGCCCCCGATTGAAGGAAGAACTCTTATCCTATACATGACGGCCCTAGAGCGGTCACTGGGAGCCTTCCTCGCACAGAAAAATGGCGCCGAAAGTGAATAGAGCCTCTATTACCTTATCCGAACCATGATCGACGCTGAAACTCGATACTCAAACATTGAGAAGAGTTGTTTAGCCTTGGTCTTTGCAGTTCAAAAATTGCGACATTATCTGCAGCATCATGAAGTCAATTTGGTCTTGCGTAGTAACCCACTCAAGTACATCTTCAGCCGCCCGATGCTGACTGGGCACCTATCCTGATGGGTAGTCATCCTGCAACAGTTTGACATCCGGTTTGTGCCTTAGAAATCCATCAAAGGATAGGCATTAGCATATTTTCTGGTAGAGCACCACCCGACATGGACCACC
Organism: Viscum album; assembly: GCA_963277665.1. Taxonomy (NCBI): domain Eukaryota; kingdom Viridiplantae; phylum Streptophyta; class Magnoliopsida; order Santalales; family Viscaceae; genus Viscum; species Viscum album. The sequence goes on along the minus strand of OY728145.1, from coordinate 21,603,297 downwards.
ACACCAGACGTCGAGATACCTAATGAAGACATATTCTTGGTTCAAGAGGAGTTCCCAACATGGGAAATGTACTTCAACGGCACATCCCGAAGCCCGATAGGGAAGAGGATGGAGGATCCCAAATTTAACAAGGTGGGTTTGGGGATCATACTCATGTCCCTAGAAAAGGCAGTCTTGCCATATTCTTTTCTCCTATCAGAAGGATGTACGAACAATGAGGCAGAGTATCAAGCCCTCATTGCAGGCCTGGAGCTCGTACTCCAGGGAAAAGTACAACACCTTAAGGTAAAATGTGACTCAGAATTGGTCATCAAGCAAGTCAATGGTAACTATGCTATTAAAAAGGAGGAGTTGATTCCCCTGTTTGACCATGTATGAGGGTTAATGGCGGAATTCTCCACAGAACCAACATTGACCTATATTCCCCGGTATCAAAATGCCCAAGCCGATGCATTAGCTAATGTGGACACAACCCTAGATGACCCAGACCGAGATGAAACAATTACCAGTATTGCTCATCGTCGAATGGTATTGCCATTTTTTCATACTAAGATGGAAGAAATCAACGAAGTCAGTCCTGTCGCTGATCCATATGCTCCTTCCACCGGTTGGATGACCCCCATTGAAAACTACATTCAAAGGGGAGAACATCCATCAGACAGGGCTAAATGAGAGAAAATACGGAGAATGAAAATCAACTTTTTCCTATATGGTTGCACGAGCCAGCAAGGGGTCTTCTACAAACGGGGCCTCGATGGATTCCTCCTCATATGCATTGATGGAGAAGAATCCACTGCTGTCATAAATGAAGTACATGCCTGAGTATGTGGAGCACATCAGTCTGGGTCTAAGATTTCCCATCAGGTTTGAAGGCTTGGGTACTATTGGACCATCGTGGAATGAGATTGTGAGCACTTTACCGCAAAATGCCACTCCTGCTAAATTCATGCTAACTTCATTCACCAACCCACAGAGTTACTTCATCAGGCCAAGTACTCCTGTCCATTTTCCATATGGGGAATGGACGTTGTGGGACCATATCCTCCCGCCATGGCAAAAAAATTGAAGTATATCCTCACAGAAACTAACTTTTTTTCCAAATGAGCAGAAGATGTACTCCTCAAGGAAGTGGGGGCAAGATACATTGTCAGCTTTGTGAAAGCCAATATCATCACCAGATTTGGCGTACCTCATACCATACTGACGAATAACGACACCAACTTCTACTCTGCTGAATTGCAGAAACTTTACCGAGAATATGGTATCAAGGCTAACCACTCATCCCGCTACTATGCAATGGCCAACAGACAGATAAATGCTTTCAACAAGACCCTGTCCAACATTCTCCAGAAAATGGTGGACAAAGAGAAGAAATCATGGATGGATAAACTCCTTCATGCATTGTGGGCTTATCGAACCATAATCTGCACCACTACTCAAGCTACTCCGTACTCATTAGTATACGGAATAAAAGTGGTCCTTCCCATTGAGATCTAATTTCCCTCGCTCCATGTTTCCATTTGGGATCAGTTATCCAAAGATGAGCAATCGAAAAAATGTCTAGGTGAATTGGAACAGCTGGATGAGAAGCGGTTGCACACTTTGCACCTTCTTGAAGTATATCAGTACCAGATCACACGAGCCTTCAATAAAACGGTTTGTATTCAGTCTTTCTTGGAAGGATAATTGGTGTTGGTCCTCCGGACCCCAATGATACCCGGAAAGAAACCTCCAAAGTTAGAGCCCAAGTGGAAGGGACCATATATTATACAAAATTTCTACTCCAATTGATCATATAACTTGATCTACATGGATGGGTTGTTCACTACTACACCTATGAATGCGAGATTTATGAAAAAGTATTTCGCATAACCAAAAGAAGTTATTGTCCGAGCAGCAGGATGTCAAACTTTCAAGCGCTTATCGTCCGAGCTGCAGGATGTTAAACTGCCAAGTGCCTATCGTCCGAGCTGCAAGACGTCAAAATTCCAATCCCCAATGGTCCAAAATCTATGACCCTAAACTAAGAGTATTTTTTCCTCACCGCACGACGTTAAAATGAATGGATTTTAGAGAACTATGTACGACTTGATTCCCACCTTTGCAGGATCTAGAGTGACTCCAGGATCCCACATCCTGGCCCAGCCACCCCCAAATAAAAAAAATACCCTCTTCCCACGTGTACGGACCAACCCTACATGGGATGTACGTCTTTCAAATAACTACGTGTGTCTTGATTCCTGCTCTCACAGGATACACAGTGACACCCGGACCCCATGACCAGGTCCAGCCACCACCTTAATCACCACCCTCTTAGCGTGCCTATTCACATGGTACGCAATCGGGACTTCCACCATTCCTTGTTTCTCACAATGAGTATTACTCACATGAACTTAAGAATTATGACTAGGTCCCTGACACACTACATGGTTCTCAGAGAACTACGTATGTCTTGACTCCTGCCCTTGCAGGATACGTAGCAATGCCAGGGTCCCCCATCCTGGCCTAGCCACCCCCGAATGAGGATTAAAAATGCCCCTTTCCCCCCGTGTACGGACCAGACCTGCACGAGGAGTATTATCTTCTAAATAATCACGTACGGCTTGATTCATGGCCTCACATGATACATAGTGATGCCAGAATTCCACACCCTGGCCCAGCTACCCCAAATGAAGCTAAAAATACCCCCTTTCCCCCATGTAAGGACCAGACTTGCATGGGGTGTATTCCTCACCCTTATTTCACAATGTTAAAATGCACGGATAAGAAAAAAAAATTCCCCTTTCCCCCGTGTAAGGACCAGAACTACACGAGGTGTATTTCTCGTCCTTACCTCTTGACGTTAAACTGTACGGAATCCCCTTTTAACGTCGGTTCATATTCATCCTCACCGGACGACGTTAAAACTGCATGGACTTCATCCTCACCGCATGACGTTAAATGGCATGGACTTCATCGTGACCCACCCAATATATACAGTGAAACGGGATGGGAATACTTCTTGAGAATTTGGATGCATCCTCTCCATACATCAGACTCTGCGACCCGAATAACTGCGGATCTTCATAACCACCCATGGCCATCAGAAGTGGAAAGTTATTGACCCATGGACACCTTTGTATGACTATACATACCATGCCCTCAGCGGCTATGCATATTGATATCCCCTGGACCATCTACCAAAGTCAATATTTCCTCAGGCGATACTCTTCCTATCTTCGTATGCTTACTGGCCTCAGAGCCCCCTATCATATCTCCTGATCCAAAAATTTATGGAGCAGTGGATTACAAGTTCGTTCCCCTCTCACATCCAAACGTTGCCAGGGTATCCCTACATGGTTAGCCTATGTATCCGCCCGTGGTTCACAGGATGATCTGTATCTTCAAACATCAATCCATGGCTAGGCTACTTTGACTCAACGGGCAATTACGGTGAAGATTTTTCTTGTATGATTGGACACCATTATCCCCATATGCCGAATTCTATGCTATGAGAAATCCTAAATTTTCATAATCATCCATGGCTATCGGAAGTGGAAAGTCATCGACCCATGGACACCTTTTCATGACTATTCATACCATTCCCTTAGCGGCTCTGCATATTGATATCCCCTCGCCCGTCTACCAAAGGCAAGATTTCCTCAGGTGATGCTCTTCCTAGCTCCGTACGCTTACCATCCTCAGAGCCCCACACCATATCTCCTGATTCAGTGTAAGAACCCGAATATTTGTTTAGGTATGTCTTCCCTTTTTCTGGAGTTTTTAAGGAAAATAAATTTTTTGGAAATTTCAGAAGTACATGCCGTGTACTTTCTGAGTACATGGTGTGTAAGACTGAGGTGGAGGCCGGTTAATTCGGAGTACGGAAAAATTGAAGTACACGCCGTGTACTCAAGAAGTACACGCTATGTACTTTCTTTCTTTTTCATTAAACGGACTGGGGTCGCGCCTAACCCCAAAAACCATCTTCTTCTCCAGTTTTCGTCCGTCCGAGAGCGACCGTATGGAAGAATCTTCCCCAAGATCCCGCCTCACCGTCCATTCTCTAATTTGAGCATGGTCAATTGCGTTGGAATCACAGCGGTGAGTTATTCCTTCTGCTTTATCCTTGTTTCTTGATTCCTCATTGTTTCCAAGTTATCGTGGGATGAAAGTTTTGTGTGTTTTCTCAGATATACATTGTTCTAAGAGAAATATGTCATCGTGGTTCACATATATCGATCTCCTAGGGTCGAGGTAGGTGGTTTGTGCCTTTCTATAGAAATTTGATGAATATTATGTGCAATTTCCACCAATACCCTTGAACAGGGTATTGCGTGTTTCTTTTTTTGCCCTTGTTACTTACTTACTTTTCTTGTTTTCTTTAGTGGAGGTTATTGCTTGTGATTAGAGTAATTTGTTTGTGCTCAGATTGCCTTTCCATGCTTGTTCTGTCTGTTTGGCGTTTGCTAGTTTCCATTCCTAGTTGTAGGATAGTGGAACTATTGTTTTATTATTGTTGTTGAGCCTTAGTTGATAGCCAAGTAGTTCTTGAGGTTTACTTGGACGTTACACGCGCACTGAGCATGTTTAGTTATACTCAGGACTTTGAGAACCTAGAGTAGTATACCAAAGGGAGACTTGACAGAAGGGCTTCTCCAGAGTGTCTTTTAATTACGATGCGAGAGCACAGGGGGAATTGACGTTGAGTGCTTCCCCAGAGAGTCTATAGATCCATGACGCTGGCCACAGGGGGAATTGAAGTTGAGTGCTTCCCCAGAGAGCCTGTAGAATGATACGAGACTATAGGGGGAATTGGCGATGAGTGCTTCCCCGGAGAGTCTGCTTAATTACGTAGCTGAACCAGAGGGGTGAGACTGTGTGTGCCTCCTAGAGGGTTGCTAGTACTTATAGGATGAACCATAGGGGTTAGACTGTGAGAGCTACCCAGAGGGTTACCTATTTCTTCTCTTTTTGCTGGATGTTTACTTGTGTACTTTGTTTTCCAGACTATGGATTGTAGCTGCTTGTGATTTTCTGTTCACTGCTTCTTGTTTTATTACTGCCATGTATTCATTGACTGTTAGGCACAAATCTTTGGTTGATTTCCTACTAGGATTTTATCTCACACCCTGTTTCGGCCATGCTTTTGGGCCCAAGTAGACTATTTTGCTGTAGGTATAGATAAGGGCAAGCGCCCTTCTACTTCAGGATCTTGATTGCACCAGAAGATGGGGAGCATGGGACCGAGCCGTGGCTCGTGATGCTGAGGAGCTTACTTTGTTTTCTTTTGCACTTGGTTTCAGTTGTATTTCAGCATGTTGTTTTGTTTTCTGTTTTCCTTAGATACTTTTACCTACTACATCATTTTCATCATATTTATATATCTACATTTTTTCTGCAGGTTGTTTTCTGTTGTTATGAATGTTGTTTACTGCTTCCGCTGTTTATTGTTGTTTTCTTACCTTGTATACCTTACCGAATGAGGGAATAGTTTTCCCACCGAATCACCAAGGCCCTCGCTACTAGTCGGAAGCCTCTGGAGTTCGGGGAAACGTGCTTGAGGTAATGTGGTGAACCGGGTACGGGGCACTAGTGGAGGGGCTCCAGACTCAGGTCGTTACAAAGTGGTATGAGAGGAGTTCATTTCTCATGCTTTACTATTTGGAGACATTAGCCAGGGATAAGACGGATTTGGTACTTGGAATTAAGCTGTGCTTGGGAGTAGCTAACCCGTGTACAGGGAAAATCCATACTACCTCATTAATTGTAGTTTTTTTTGGTTTTGAGATTTTATAGTTGATCTGATTTCACCAAGAGTTATTCACACGACTTGTGCGGTTACTGTTTTGATAATGCGGTTCTATTTCTATCACAACCCGATGAGATGAGGGTATTCCATCTCATGCATCATATAGACACTTATAGGAATAACATGCCATGCATTCTTACCATGCCATCTAGGGTGCATTAGCGATTGCATGTTGTTGTGATAGGCTCTGAGTTGATTATTCATGCTGTTGTGATAGATGCTTGATAGATTCTCTGCTGTTATGTTAGGAAGATGTTTGTTTTGTTCCTTTCTTAAAAATGAACACCAAATTTTGGTTCTTGAGGTGTTATGGGCCCTCACGGATCAGAATTTGGCATCTTTTCCCGTGTTTTTAGTATTTCTGGAATTCTACGCAGTTTCTGAGCTACTGCCCAGAAAAACCCAGAATACATGGCATGTACTTTTTAGATACATGCCATGTATTTTTTAGGCCATGTCACTGACCGTGTGAGCAGAACACGGTGTCGTGGGAGTTACTTCGGGAACATGCCGTGTACCATTGGTACATGCCGTGGGAGTTCGGAGCCGTGTACCTGGCCATGTCACTAACAACACGGGTCGGGGAAGCTCGAGTAGAACATGACCTGTCCATAGGGAACACGCCATGTAGTCCTGTCCAGGTACCCGACCATGTCACAAACAACACGGGCCTTCATGACCTTGTTTTCCACACGCCGTGTCCATAAGGAACACACCGTGTAGTCCTGTCCAGGTACCCAGCCATGTCACGAACAACACGGGCCGACGTGACCTTCTTTTCCGCACACCGTGTTTGTTCGGAACACACCGTGTAGTCTTTCCCAGGCACCCTGCCGTGTCACGAACAACACAGAACAGTGTCAACTTCTCCTATGCATGCCATGCTTGTTCGGAGCACATCGTGTAAGGTCCAACCGTGGAGACGACCATGTACTCAACAACACGGACCGCCGAAGTCTTGCCTAGTTCATGCCATGTTTGTTTCGAACACACCGTGTAGTATTGGGTTGAGTCGGACCATGTGGGTTAGCCGTGTAAGGAGACTCGGGCAGGGGAATAGTTTTCAAGTACACGCCATGTGTGGGGGTCAACACGCCATGTATTTTGAAGCATAAATGACTTGTAGGGTGAGAGTACACACCCATGTCAGTGGTTTAAGAAGACACGCCGTGTAGTTTTATACACGCCGTGTAGTCGTGTTTTGAAATATTGTGTGTTTTTCTTCACCTAATCCCTTTTTGTACTCTTGTGTTCTCTGTCCTTGTTTTACTAATCTAAGGTGTGATTTTTATCTTTCAGAGCTATGCCTCTGAGACGTCCTCTGGTCGTACGTCTGTCGTCAGGCAGTGATCAGACGCCAGACATGGCCGATCAGGGACTTCCTGTCAATCCCCCAACCGAGCCAGCCTTGGCACCGGTTGTTTTACCAGTCGCGGGCGCTGATGCGCAGTTCAGGGAAGGTTTCATGAGGATGATGCAGGACTTCCAGGGAGCACCGCCTCCTGCCTCGTCTATGGAAGACTTGACTCGGGTCTTTCAGCAGCAGCATCCTCCCACGTTCTCGGGGGAGGGTGTACCTCAGGCTGCAGAGTCATGGCTGGAATCCATGCTGACTATATTTGAGCACCTAGAGACGCCTCCAGAGAGGCGGGTCAAGCTCGCCACCTAAATCCTTCGAGACTCCGCGAAGAGGTGGTGGAACGTGATCTCACAGGCGGGTCAGCAGCAGACTATGACTTGGGAGGAGTTCCAGCGCGTGTTCCACGACTACTTCTACCCGGAGACCCTGAGGGACGATCGAGCCCAGGAGTTCATGAGCTTAGAGCATGGTACTCTATATGTCATGGATTATTCCTATCGTTTCACAGAGCTGCAGCGTTTTACACCCCCTTGGGATGGGAGTGGGGTGTTCTTGGATAGGAATTTTGAGGATGGAATCAGATGGGTGACCCACTCGCAGGTGAACATCTTCCAACTAACTTCCATTACTTCCATCGTCAATCAGGAACTGATTGTGGAGCACAATCTGAGAGACTCTGGAGCTGCGAGTCAGGACGGTTCTGCTTCTAAAGCTATCTTTCCTTCAGATGACAGCAAGAAGCGTCGTAGAGAGCCTACACGCGGTGATTCGAAGAAGCGAGATGCATCAGCAGGCAGCCAGATGACATGCTATCAGTGTGGCTGGATAGAGTACACGAGGCCGCAGTGCCAGAGAGACCCCGTGGAGTGCTGATCTTGCGGCAAGATGGTTCACCTTCAGCATTTCTGCCAGGTTTTCTCACCAAAAGCAGGTGACCGGGGTTCTTCCATGACTCCTCGCTCAGGAGCAGCCCCACCAGTCTCTCACCAGTCAGGGAATTGGAGTTCTTCCGGACGTTCGGGCCGAGGTAGAGGTCGAGGTCGTGGCATTCAACCACCAGTTCCTCTGCCCCAGTAGAGAGGTTCAGCTCAGAGTGGTCAGTCAGGGGCACAAGGCCGCGGTGCAGGCAAGTCTTTCACCGTGGAGTAGACTTATCATTAGTCGTATCTCATCCCTTCTACTGTTCGAGGTACGATTTTAGTATCCTCAGTTTTATCTTCATCCCTTTTCGATACTGGTTCTACACATTGTTTTATCTCTGTTTCCATTGTGGAGGGCCTTGGACTCTGCATCATTTCTTCTGCCGACTCATTGACACTAGACACACCTTTGGGGATGAGGACATCTAGTTTACGCCAGTGTAGAGAGTGCCCTCTCGAGGTTGCAGGGTATCGCTTCTTATGGGATCTCTATGTCCTAGAGATGACAGGCTATGATTTCATTCTCGTCATGGACTGGTTGATTCTCTTCCAGACAGTCGTTGAATGTTATCACCACAGAGTCAGTTTCATCTCACCAGAGGGTGAATATTTTCTTCATAGAGGCGAATGGGACGTTCGGGCGAGTCGGGCAGGACTCGAGCATCTTGGGCTAGGAGGGGTGACAACCCAGATTGCTAGTCTTTATCTGGATGATCAGGGGACTCCAGAGTTGGACTTTCCTTTAGTGGTGGATCGCTTCAGGGATGTCTTTTTAGAGGACTTTTCAGGTTTGCCTCTGGAGCGTGAGGTAGATTTCTCTTTTGATCTCATGCTAGGAGCGTCACCGGTGTCCATTCCTTCCTATAGGATGACCACACTTGAGTTGTAGGAGCTCAAGAAGCAGTTGGAGGAGCTACAGGATAAGGGTTTCATCTGACCCAGTACTTCTCCTTGGGGTTCGCCTGTCCTATTTGCAAATAAGGCAGACAGTACCCTTCGGATTTGTGTGGATTATCAGAAGCTAAACCAGTTGACGGTCAAGAACCGATATCCTTTACCGAGTATCGATGACCTTTTCGAACAACTTTGAGGAGCCCGGGTGTTCTCGAAGATCGGCTTGATGTACGGTTACCATCAGTTGCACGTTAGACCATCAGATATACCTCTGACATCCTTCAGGAGAAGGTATGGTCTATACGAGTATACCATCATGCCGTTCGGTCTCACGAACGCACCAGTAGTTTTCATGGCACTAATGAACCAAGTGTTCCATCCTTACTTGGACTCCTTCGTCGTGGTCTTCATGGACGATATCTTGGTGTACTCTCACACTCGACACAACCATGCCACCCATCTTGAGATCGTTTTTAGTACACTGATAGAGTATTGACTTTATGCTAAACTCTCGAAGTGCCACTTCTGGATGGATCAGATTCACCTCTTGGGTCACGTCATCTCAGAGGCAGGAGTATCTATGGACCAAGATAAAGTGAGAGCTGTAGTTTCCTAGGAGCAGTTGAAGAACGTTTTTGAGGTACAGAGCATCATAGGGCTAGCTAGATACTACAGACGCTTCATTCAGGGCTTTTCACATATAGAAGCACATTTGACAGGTCTGAAAAAGAAGGGGGCGAAATTCTTGTGGTCAGATTCTTATGAGTCAGCCTTTCAGGAGCTGAAAGGGAGGTTGATGTCAGCACCAATACTAGTCTTTCCAGATCCAAGAAAGAGCTACACTGTTTATTGTGATGCTTCAGGTATCAGGCTGGGAGTTGTGCTTATACAGGGAGATGGAGTCGTTGCGTATGGGTCTCGGTAGCTGAGGCCACATGAGAGGAACTACCCTACGCACGATTTGGAGTTTTCAACTATTGTTCATGCCTTGCGCTGTTGGAGACACTATCTTCTGGGAGAGCACTTTGTGGTCTTCACTGACCACAAGAGTCTCAAGTATATCTTCATTCAGCGTGATCTGAATCTGAGGCAGCATAGGTGGGTTGAGTATCTACAGTCTTTTGAATTCGAGCTTGCCTATACGCCAAGAAAGGGAAACACCGTGGCAGACGCGTTGAGCAGGAGAACTCCAATTTAGGCAGTTCCGGAGGCCAGTAGTGAGTGGAAGGTGATGGCTCTGTTCTCTGAGATGCATCTGGAGGTACATGATAGATGGGGACAGACCTTTCTATCTTCCGTAGCTGTTACCTCCACACTACTTTATCAGGTACGGATGAGGCGGCTATCAGACTCAGAAGGCTTAATCCTGCGGGAGAGTGTGTCAGGAGAGGACCCTCTTCCTAGATAGACAGTGGTAGAGGATGAGATCTTGCATTTCCAGGGACGCGTATGGGTGCCGACAGACATACGCGAGGAGCTGATACGGGATTTCCATTCCTCTATTTGGGCAGTTCATCCTGGCGTCACCAAGACGTATCGGGATCTTCATCACCAGTACTGGTGGCGAGGTATGAAGAAGGATATTTCTGGTTTTGTCTTGAGATATTCTACTTATTAGTAGGTGAAAGCAGAGCATCAACGAACAATAGGGATTTTACATCAGCTACCCATTCCGGAGTGGAAGTGGAACGATTTTGCGATGGACTTCGTGACTGGGTTGCCAAGATCACCTCGAGGGAATGATGCTATTTGGGTTGTCGTCGACAGACTTACGAAGGTCGCTCACTTCTTGCCGATCAAGGAGACCTTCAGTGTCGATGATTTGGGACAACTTTACATCAGAGAGATCGTTCATCTGCATGGAGTTCCACGCTCTATTGTTTCAGACCGAGATGCGCGCTTTACCTCTCGGTTCTGGCAGGGACTTCAGAAGGCCTTGGGTACATAGGTAATTTTGAGTACAACGTACCATCCCCAGACTGATGGCCAGTCCGAGTGCACGATCCAGGTGCTGGAGGATATGTTCCGAGCTTGCATTCTAGACTTCAGCGGCTCTTGGGAAAAGCATATTACTCTGGTAGAGTTTTCCTACAACAACAGTTTCTAGGAGACCATTTAGATGGCGCCATACGAGGATTTGTATGGTAGGTCATGCCAATCACCCTTATGCTGGCTGGAGGAAGGAGATGCAGCTTTGCTGGGACCGCTTCTTGTTCAGGAGACTTCAGAGTAGATAGAGCTGATTCGGAAGAGGATGGCTACAGCGCAGTCTCGACAGAAGTCTTATGTTGATCAGCGGAGACGACCTCTGGAGTTCGAGGTCGGTGAGCAGGTTTTCCTACATGTCGCACCAAGGTTGGGACACAAAAGGATTTGGAGACTGGGTAAGCTTTAACCGCGGTACGTCGAGCCGTTTGAGGTATTGGAGAGAGTGGGGCCGGTCGCCTATCGGTTTCACCTACCTCATAGGTATCAGGCCATGTACAATGTCTTCCACGTCTCTCAGCTCCGACGGTACTTTTCAGACCCATCTCACGTCATTCAGCCAGAGGAAGTCGAGCTTGAAGCGGATGCATCGTTCAAGGAGCATCCTATCCGGATTGTCGATAACAGTACGAAGGTTCTCTGCGGATGGTCTGTTCCTCTGGTACGAGTGCTATGGCACCATGGGCGAGTAGAGGACAGGACCTGGGAGAGGGAAGACGATGTACGATCGCAGTGGCCAGAGCTGTTCAAGGATTCTTCTTCTCCACCTTGTTAGGGAAATTCAGGGACAAATTTATTTAAGGGGGGAAGTTTGTAAGAACCCAGATCTTCGTTCAGGTATGTTTTCCATTTTTCTAGAATTTTTAAGGAAAATAACTTTTCTGGAAATTTCAGAATTACACGCCATGTACTCTTCCCCGGCTCGAAGATGTGTGCTAGCCGTGTCCGGGCCACACACACGGTGTGTAAGGCTGAGGTAGAGGCCGGTTAATTCGGAGTACAGAAAAATTGAAGTACACGCCATGTACTCAAGAATTACACGCCGTGTACTCAAGAATTACACGCCGTGTGCTATCTTTTTTTTCATTAAATGGACCGGGGTCACACCTAACCCCCAAAACCACCTTCTTCTCCAGTTTTCATCCATTCGAGAGTGACCGTACGACCGAATCTTCCCCGATCTCCTGCCTCACCGTCCATTCTCCGATTTGAGCACGGTCGATTGCGTTGGAATCACAGTGGTGAGTTCTTCCTTCTGCTTTATCCTTGATTCTTGATTCCTCCTTGTTTCCATGTTATCATGGGATAAACATTTTGTGCGTTTTCTCAGATCTACGTTGTTCTAAGAGGAATCTGTCATCGTGGTTCACATATATTGATCTCCTAGGATCGAGGTAGGTAGTTTGTGCCTTTCTGTAGAATGATGATGAATATTATGTGCAATTTCCACCAACACCCCTGAATGGGGTATTGCGTGTTTCCTGTTTTTCCCTTGTTACTTGCCTTCTTTTCTTGTTTTCTTTAGTAGAGGTTATTGCTTGTGATTAGAAAAATTTGTTTGTGCTCAGATTGCCTTGCCATGCTTGTTCTATCTATTTGGCATTTGCCAGTTTCCATGCCTAGTTGTAGGATAATGGAACTGTTTTTTTATTATTGTTGTTGAGCCTTAGTTGATAGCCAAGTAGTTCTTGAGGTTTACTTGGATGTTACACGCATGCTAAACATGTTTAGTTATACTCAGGACTGTGAGAACCTAGAGTAGTAGACCAAAGGGAGAATTGACGGAAGGGCTTTCCAGAGTGTCTTTTAATAATGATGCGAGACCACAGGGGGAATTGACGTTGAGTGCTTCCCCAAAGAGTCTGTAGATCCACGACGTGGGCCACAGGGGTAATTGACGTTGAGTGATTCCCCAGAGAGCCTTTAGCATGATACGAGACTATAGGGGGGATTGACGGTGAGTGCTTCCCCAGAGAGTCTGCTTAATTTCGTAGCTGAATCAGAGGGGTGAGACCGTGTGTGCCTCCAAGAGGGTTTCTAGTACTTATAGGTTGAACCATAGGGGTTAGACTGTGAGAGCTACCCAGAGGGTTACATGTTTCTTCTTTTTTTGCTTGTTGTTTACTTGTGTACTTTGTTTTCCAAACTGTGGATTGTAGTTGCTTGTGATTTTCTGTTCACTGCTTCTTGTTTTATTACCGCCATATATTCATTGACTATTAGGAACAAATCTTTGGGTGATTTCCTACTGGGATTGTATCTCACACCCTATTTGGGCCATGATTTTGGGCCCAAATAGACTATGTTTCTGCAGGTATAGATAAGGTCAAGAGCTATTCTACTTCAGGATCTTGATTGCACCCGGAGCTAGGGAGCATGGGACCGAGCTGTGGCTCGCGATGCTGAGGATATTACTTTGTTTTCTTTTGCACTTGGTTTCAGTTGTATTTCAGCACGTTGTTGTGTTTGTTGTTTTCCTTAGATACTTGTACCTACTGCATCATTGTCATCATAGTTATATATCTACATTGTTTCCGATGTTTGGTTTCTATTGTTATGCATGTTGTTTGCTGCTTCCGCTATTTATTGTTGTTTTCTTACCTTGTATAACTTACCGAATGAGGGCATAGTTTCCCCACCAACTCACCAAGGCCCTCGCTGCTAGTCGACAGCCTCTGGCATTCGGGGAAACGCGTTTGAGGTCATGTGGTGAACCGGGTACGGGGCACCAGTGGAGGGGCTCCGGACTCGGGTCGTTACATCCAGGAAACCCCAGAGTTACAGTTTACACCCTCATTCCCTTACATTTTTTCAGATTATACCAGAGCATCCTAATTCAATTTCCCTCCTGGTGATTGTATCAAAAGTCACTGATTGGTCCGAAATCTATGACCGTTAAACTAAGAGTACTTAATCCTTAACACACGACGTTAAACTACATGGAGTAAAGGTACAACCCATGCGCAAGATAAATCATTGCAGTTAACTCTTCGAGTTTTAACAGCAACCAGGGACGAACATCCCCGACATGTCCAGATATTTCCTTACCAAATGATAGACTTAGTGGCCCGGAAAATCACGGATACTCATAATCATTCAGGGCCATTGGAAGAGGAAAGTCATCGACCCGTGGACACCTTTGCATGACTATTCATACCATGCCCTCAACGGCTCTGCATATTGATATCCCCTGGCCCGTCTACTAAAGGAAAGATTTCATCAAGCGATACTCTTCCTATCTCTGTACGCTTACCAGCCTCAGAGACCCCATATCATCTCTCCTAATCCAAGAAGGCTCGGAACCACGATTTACACCATTAACACGTCTCCACATCTTGGACATTCCAAGATATTTGAGCCCAGTTACATTATATTCAAGAGTTTCCTTTGCAACTACATCCTTATCGCATGACGATTAAAACTGCACTGAACATGTCTTTTCCGCCTGGCGTGAAGCTGCAAAGACCAAGAATTAAACATCCAGGGAAATTCCTCCAACTACAAGCATTTTTATGGATTTAAGAATGCCCCCCGTCCTCATTACATGATGTTAAACTGCACAGTATCTTTAATAATGATCCCCGTATTTACCGTATGATATTAAACTACATGGAAGCCGTCCTTACCGCATGACGTTAAACAACACTAAATTTAAAATGCCTCTGTCCTTGCTGCATGACGTTAAACTACACAGATTTAGTAATAATAACAATTCCCTTCATCTTTGCAGCATGATGTTAAACTGCATGGTCAAACTCTTCACGTTTTCAATTAGAAATAGAGGCTTTCCTCTGTCCCTCAGGGCACGGGCCAGACCTGCACAAACCACCATATCACACCAGCGTGAGAAGGGATGACTTTACCCATTCCCGGAAAATTTAGCCTAGATGTTTCTCCCATATCCTGGAACCCTCTCGTCATAAATCAAACTATGTACCCAGAAAGAGCTGAACCCTTGCAAGCCACCCCTGGTGGTCCCAAATCTCAACTTCCCTGAAGTTGCTCGGCTATCGAGAGAATACAATAATTGATCTAAGGACACCTTTTCATGACTATGAATACCATGACCTCAGCGGCTCTGCATATTGATCTCCCCTAGACCACCTACCAAAGGAAATATTTCCTTAGGAAATGCTTCTCTCCTTACACCTCTTGGCCTCTGAGCCCCCATATCCATTCTGGGATTCAAAAACCCTCTGAGTTGCAGTTTACCAATATCTTTCACAACCCTTCCTGAATATGGTGGAACGTCTCTAATGAGATTACCGAGAACCAGGAGAATCCATTCCATTTTAAGGAGTGTCCAAGCTACATGAATTTAAACTGCGCCAAGCTCTAACCATCCTTCACGCAAGCTAAATGCGTAGGAAAGTGGCCTACCGACTGCACTCCTGATTAATACAAATGTTACCAAACACTTTCAGACATCACGTAACCTTTCTGAGCCACCCCTGGTGGTTTTCATAGTTCTCCAAGCCACCCATGGTGGTTTCCATAATCCAGACTTCCATGAAGTCCTCAGGCCATCAGAAATGGATAGGCATTGACTTAACACACCTTTGCATGACTATTCATACCTTGTCCTCAACAGCTCTTCATATTGATCACCCCTATCCTGTCTAACAAAGGCAAGTCTTCCTTAGGAGATTCTTTTCCTACCTCTGCACGCCGATACATCTCCCATGCCTTGTGACATGCCCTGCATGTCGTTCAAATCTAAAAATGTTCCCCCACCAGTGTCTGAAAGGTATTGAGACATCTTTTAATCAACCAAAACTTGTCGAGGCCCTCATCCCACCATATTTGTTCAAAGTTTTTCGACCTAAAACATTAGTTACAATAGTCTTGTCGGCAAGACATTAAACCGCTCAAAAACAGAGGCGCAAATCCCGTTAGGCCGAAAACCCGAAAAGGGTGACCTAAGAAAAAGCTGAGCCATACCCATTGGGTCCACACCAAATGGGACCATGAAAAATTAGGGTATTGACGGAAAAGGAAAAACGTTTGTAGGGTTTTTCTACAAAACCCTAGCAAGATTCAAACTATGCTTGCTGGATCCCATGGTCCAGGAAAAAATTAGAGCTAATTTCTATTTTATCATTTTTCTGAACTATGATTAATTATGATTCAGTGAGTTGTTATTTATACAACAGTCATTGCAGTAACAATAAAATTTTATAGCGAGGAAAGATTGACAGTAGATTGCATTCCATTTTTACAAAAAGGGAGGACGTTCAGAAGTTGGAGTCTCTCCTTCGTAGCAACAAAAGAGGTAAAAACAGAGTGTATAGAAATAACTCTAGCAATCAAAAATGAGCCTGGATCGCTCTCTCCACTAGATCGACAACCGTGCGATGAAGGTTATTGCAAGTTTTCTCCAGCACAACCTTCTCCTTGGCCTCAACTTTGGCCACCGAACGAGTTTTCCTCACCATCATTTGGAGATCATTGATCCCTTTCTTGGTAGCTTCAAGGTCACCTGTAAAAGATGATAACTGATCCCTCAGCATCGCTGCTCGAGCTTCGCATTCATGCAACTCGGTAGATAGGGCGGTCGCCTGATCTTGAGAGCTCACCTATAGTGCTATCAGCTGATGGAGCTTCATCATAGCTTCCCCAAAAGCTCGGGTCCCTCAATGAGAGGCAGCAAGGTGAGAAAGTTTGTGTTCACTAGCAGCAACTTCCCCACGATCAATGACAAATTGGAAGGTGAGAAAATGAAGTTGTCAATAGTCGAATCCACCTGACCTCAATCCTAGGAAGAGTTGACAAAGGGCTTCAGTTTTAGTCGCCATCTCAGCCATAGGAGTTTCGGCAACAATATCACAGATCCGGGGCCACGCCCACCTTCGCACTACTCAGTGGTCCACCATGACATGAGGGTATTTGGTATCCTTTCTAGATAACATATGAATGAAGTATGGCATTGCAGTCAGCGCAGACATGTGAGAACTAGAAGATGGTTCCAAGACTAGAGGGTCAGAAGCTTCTAGCCCTGGTTCAAACATTGGAGTTGAGCTGGTAAGTACAGTATCGACCGGTGGTGCTTCGGGAAATATATCAAGGGGGCCCGAAGTCACGAGGTCATCCTCATTTACATCCAAAAGGATTGGATCTGTCTGAACTTCGGCTGCAAAGGGGTTGGAGGAGGAGGATCCCCTGAGCCGCTTCAACCAACGAGTCATCAATTGTTCCTCCCTCAAAACCGAAGTGGAAGGCGCAATAAGCACAATAACCCCCAATTTGGGAAATTTCTGGAAAACCTTTCCAAGGATCCCATCTGGATAATGCTTTATCCACACTCTCGCATACTCCAAGGATAGGCTGGAAGCCACTCCTATGTCAGGCAAGGGAATACTTGTGCAATATCCCTCTCACATCAACATCAACCACCATTGAAGAAGAATGGCCAGATACAGTCCTCAGGCCCGAGGATGGGGAAGGGATACCTAGAGTTTCATGCATCCAAACTATCAAGAAAAACGATATGGGGTGTACAACTCACATAGAGAAACCCCATCAATCCACATGGATAAAAACCTGTCCTATAGTGAAATCATGTAAGAAGTCTCTTCTAAGATCCCCCTGCAGTCATCAACCACGACGCTAGAAGGAGTGGGGTTGGGAGTGAAAGAGAACTGGGAAAAGTCACTTAGAATCTTGACGACTTCATCAGAGTTGAGGGAATTTAGATGAACTCTAACTATATCGAGCAGGGTAGGACGAAGAGTAGGAAGCAGAATGACTGTGTTATGACGATACTCATAAAAGTTGAAATGATCCACTACCCAGCCATATAATAATTGAAATTTCCCACTTAGACGATAGGGTGACCCGCCCTCCTGCATGTGGCTTAGTAATTCTTAAATACAAGCCTGAGTGGGCACGACCAGATTCACCAGGCGGCCTCCCGCCAGCTCAGCAGCCATCATTAGGGTGCAAGCCCTAACACCTAGGTTGATATCCCGAGATTGGAATAACCACCAGCTCAAAAACATGGAAAAAAGACCTACCAGCCTAAGCATAGGCGGCACACTGGGGCGCACCTCATAACCCCATGAGAGATAGTCGCCCACCTCCAAAACTACCTAGTAGGAACCTGGGATAGTTCGTGATTGTTGAGAAGGGTGAGTCCTGGGGCTCTCGACCTTCATCACAGGACCGTTGGCCTTCAGAAATAACCCTATCCAGGTGATTTAGGGAATAAGAGAGCGGGCACGCAAGGGCCATCCCAGTGACCGCTCCACCATAACCAGCAGATCCCTCGCCAACGAAAGCACCCGTTCGACATCGTCCCATGCACCAGGAGTGGGTAGAAACTCTTCATACATATCACCAATAATCAGAAGCCCTCCTAGTTGGTATATGTCTCATAAAATAATACTAACTTCACCATGGGTGAGGTGGAAAGTGTTAGTGCTCTAACACCAGCGACTAAGCAAGTCAGGCCAGATCGAAGATGGTGAGTAAACAAAAAACTGGGAATCCCACACTATGGAGTACAGATTTACTGCTTCTAGTGACTCGGGAAATTCCTGGCAATGATAATGGACCCAGAAGGTCTAGGCCCAGTCAACTGAGAAAATCCCACCAGACCAAAGATCCCACCTGGGAATCCATCCTGCATCATGATCCACTCGAGCAAGGTTGCTCAAGGAGGGGTAACTCTTGGGGATGAACTCTTGGGAGAAGTACTGAGGGTACCAATCACTTTGAGTACAAACAGAGCCTATAAAAATAAAAGTGTATTTCGGATCAGAATCAGAGATCATCTCTCCTGACTGAGCGAGGTTCTGTTGAGCACACTTTAGCGATGCTTCTAAACTAGTGGACAGAATACCTGAGAAGACAGGGGGGCTAAGAACGTCGTCTTGAAGGCTGAAACCCTAAAGAAGAAGACGATTCAATAACAGATAGCCCAGAAGTTTAGGAGAGATAAAGTCCTTCAAAACACCATCATCGAGAATGATGGGTCTGCTAGGGTCCTCTTTGATGCTCTCAGCTCTATGGATCATAGCTAGACGTCTCCCTCGACCAATTGGAAGAGGCTCAATAGTAGGCCTAATCACAGATCAAGGAGGAACCATATTTTTTCCCTGCATCATGAAAACCATACATATGGTTAGTCAAAAATAATAAAATTTGGAAAAAATATCAAGTATTTGACAAAGGACTCTCTCAAGGAGCCTTCATGACAAAATCCACAGGCTGGCCTCAAAAGGTGGTTTTGGATAGCTGCATCCTGTGAACCAGCCCTACATGGATGAAGTCCATGATACTCTAGCCCGCGGAGCGTTGGCCAGATAGCCATGAAACAGGCTGCCCCGCAAAATGTCAATTCGGAATTTAAATGTTTTAGTTCATAAAACATAAAATATTTTCAAATTCTGGAAGATTTTCGGTCCGTGGACCATCCAAAACCACTTAGAGATTTCTTACGCTACCCTTCATGACTTACCTTTTAATTGATTAAAAGTTTTAGTTCGCGCCAGGGAGATTGTTCCGTGGGTGAAGGAGAGCGTGAATGGGAAACAGTTTGTGGAAATGGAAGCTGGTTCGTGAAGGAGCAGGCACGCAGAGACAAAATAAGTGAGAGCTCTGTTTCCACGAGGAATCCGGTAAAAGACAAGGGTAGGTGCCCCTTTATTTATAAGCATGGTCCCCTACTGGGTCCACTCCTCTACTGCAAACTATCCATGTTTCAGGACCAATCTACATCGGAATAGCCTCCTCTTCATTCTGATCAAACCCCATTCCGATAGGGGAATTTGTAGGGTCCTAAAAATCCGCAAAGGAGAATGGGAATCCCCCTTAATTTGAGAAAGGATCTACCCAATTTCCCTCAAATAATTGGACAAAAGTAATACTCAAGACTGGAAAAGGAATGACTAGTCTGCATACCAGTCCAACATTGATGGTAAGCAGACAGTTCAGCGGGCTGCCCCCTCCGCGGACCAAAGTCATTCACGAAACGGAGGTGGGAACCCCTCCGCGGGTGCGATCAGGGTGGGCAAAAGGCCGGTCCACCGTCACGAACTTCCCCAACTGTGAAACGTGCCAACTATCCCAGACCGCATGCACTATCATTTGCGGAACAGAGGCGGAGCCCTGTGCGGCTGCAAAGAACCCCCCGAACCAATTTGGTTTGCGGGTGAGGTGCGTTCAATGCCCCCTGTGAGTTACGAATTGACCAAGTCATCCATAAACTGGGTTTTCGATCATGGGTCTCCGAAAAAGGTGTCAAATGACCACATATACATATCTTTCCTCCCTTTATGAAAGGAAATCGAGGGGGAGAAGAAGAGGATCGATCAGATTCGGGTGCAAGGATTTCAGAGGAAGGATATTTGGATTTCGCAAACAGTGAAGTTCCAAGTTGTGAACCAGAATAGGTATGAAACTGGAAACAAATTAATAATGAACCGAAAATGCATAAAAAATTGGTGAACCACGAACATAAAATGAAAAAAACCATGAGACATGGCCCCTCTTCTGATGTACTCCCCACAGACCAAGGAGTTTATGCCCCTTTTTCGATCCGACGCACCGCATTGCACCCTCCTACGCGGGCAAACCCCTGACTGGAAAATCCATGACTCGCGACGCCCCTGGCCGCTGATGCTCGCGTGGACTCCACCACGTACCAACCTGGTACGCGGGCCAAACACAAAGCCACGTAATTCCCTGGTACGCGAGATGCCTATAAGTCCACATACCACCCTGGTACGCGGACGACCTCTCCAGCTGCGTAGCACCCCCCTACGAGAAGGCTACCACTCCTCATGCACCCATGTGGCCTGCCAGCTCCTTTAGTGTTCCCATTCCCCGAGTTGGATAAAACCCTTAAAATCTGGCCCGATCCTTTTCAATCCCTTCATTGGACTATTCACCGGTCCAGATCCAAGGCCTTTACCGATGACACTAGACCCGTATGATAAAACCTTCAGGCGCATCATCACGCCACTTTGAGTTCACATACCCATGGTAGGTGAGGAAAAAGGGGTTACCCCGACTCTTGAGTAGGTTCCTGAAGTATTCTTGGTTTCACATTCCCACAGTAATGTAGGGTTCAAGCCCGGGAGTCCCCTTTCTGCCTCTCCACTAGCTTGGATTAAGGGACCCTGCTCACGTTTCCTTTTGATGAGCACCAGCGGTGAGCACTTCTCCCCTATCCTGGGAGTAGCTGGGCATCCCTCTTAGAGTAAGCCCCACACCATCCTCGCTGGAAGACAATGGCCCTTCTCCTCTCATCATGGAAGGTTCATTGCTCGGCTGCGTGACTTCTAACTTCCTCCAACATTAGGGAGAAGGAGAGTTCAGTGGTCCTGGCTTTCTCCTCCACTCGTCGTCTTCCTCCCCTTCCCTCGGTAGGAAGAATGTGTGAGGCCTGCCAAGTCTATCGCATTCTCTTGTTTCTCACACCGAGCAAGAATCACGTGGGCTTATAGATTTATTATGGTCATGACGCCCGCATGATGGAGACGATTAAACAAACTACATGGGTTTTGATCCCCATCTCCTAAGCAGGGTATGTAGGACGCCTTCTTGAGGTTCAATCCCAATAACAGGAAACTATCACGTGTAAGCCCTAATCTTCCAAGAACTACGTGGACTTCAATTCCTGACCAAATGGGATACGTAGGAAGCCTTCTCGAGGTGAAAGCCCGATATCTATGTCTGATACACATCTGTCCCTATTAGACAATGTCCTCACACTCCAGTAGGACCATCTTTGGGCCTAGGAAACCACTTCCCTTGGGTCTTCTGGGCCGCTACGGCATAAGTCCCACCAAATTTGACTGGGAATCTCTCTCCCGGATGTCCTTGACACATGACATTAAACTTTATGGTTGGGGCCTTGTCGCATGACCTTAAAAGTTGATGTGTCCCATCAAGTGGCACCGAACTATGTGGATTCTGATTCCTCTAATGAGGATTCGTAGGAAGCCCGTATCATGGGTTCGATCCAAACGCTCAAGTCTTTATCTATCCCCTGGATGACAATAAGATCCAGAGTTCCCAGTTATAAGGCTTTAAACCATTGTCATCTCAATGAGTCCAAACTCCTTAGAGTCATTAATCCAATGAGGGATGGTAAACCTTGGGCCTAAATGATTCTGAATCCCTGCGTTCAGCTGACCATTTCCAACCAGGAGTAATCCATGGATACTATGCTTGGAGAAAAACAAAAGATTCATGATCATATGAATACATATTAAATCCATAAGAGAGTCCAATAATAGTAAATAATTACCCCAAAAAGGGTGCGGTGATCCTGACTTCCCATCCTCTCGACCACTGTGAGTTCTTAAGTATCACTGGCCAAATCACCCAGAAAACACAGGCCTTTGTAAAGAATGTCCAAGTATTGTAGGATATGGAACCATTGGGCATTTTGAAATGAAAATGGTGCACCTGATATGAGTGATTAAGCAGGACCCAACCTTCTCTAATCAACTGTCGGGTATCACGTGTCTTTCCACCCCCGGTCGAAACAAATGCCTGTGATGGAGGTTCCAATATTTTTGATAGAATTTGTAAATCCATATTTTTTTGTTTTGAAAAAATGGTAACCCTTTATATGAAATGTTAATGTCAAAAAATATTAAGTGAATTGATCATGGCAATGAGTTCAAGGTCATGGGTTGGATAATTCTTCTTATATGGCCTAATCTGTCAAGAACCATAGTATACCATGTGATCACCCGGCATAAGAATGCATCCCAATCCCAAACTCATTGCATCACAAAAAACCACATTTCTCTACCCAGACTCTAGAAGAATCAACATTGGTGAATAATTCAAAAGATGATTAAACTCAACAAAATAACTCTAACATTTATCATCCCAAGATAACTTACCCCCCTTCTGAGTGAGAGTGGTCATTGGAGATTCCTACTTTAGTAAATCCTTTACAAACTAGGGATAATACCCCCTTAAACCAAAGATGTTATGAATCTTGAAAGCATTCCACATTTTCTACTATGTCATAACATTTTTCACATTTTCATGATCAAATGAGACATCATGTTTTAACACTAAATGTCCAAATAACTTCACTTCCCAAATCCATAAATCACATTTAGATTTCTTAGAATTGAGTCAGTGGTTTCTCATCATTTCCAGAACTATTCCCAGACAATGCACATGATCCTCCTCAGAATGAGATTAAACCAAGATGTCATCCACAAATACAACCAAAAACATATCAAGGTACTCATGGATGATTCTATTCATCAATGACATAAATAACATAGGATAATTAGTCAAGATAAATGGAATAAAAAGATACTCAAATTGACTATACCTAATCATGAAGGTAGTATTATGAATTTAAGATTAATTTATTCTCAACTGGTGATAAAAAGATCAAAGATCAATATTTGAGAACCACTTAACCCCTTCCAAATAATCAAATATATCATCAATACAAGGAAGTGGATACTTTTTATTTATCGCAACTCAATTTTTTTTATGGTAATCAATAAAAAGGTGAAGTGTTCCATTAATTTTTTTTTTCAAAGATAACAGGCATCACCCAGGTGACATGCTCATGTGAATGGATCCTTTCTCTTACAGATCATCCAACTGAGTCCTAAAATATTTTATTTTAGTCAGTTCCATTTGGTAATAGGGAATAGACACTAGCTGAGTACCAGGTACTAAATCAAAAAATAACTATATCTTTCTTATCAATGGGAAACCATAGAAATCCGAAGGGAAAAAATTAAAAAACTCAATAACCACTGGAGGGAGATTATTACTCCATGATTCTCACTCCAAGTCAAAATAAAAAAATGATAATAATTTCCCAAACTTTGGGTAAAAAGTTCTATCTCTACCTGACCATGAGTCCCATTATCCCTAGAAGATATAGAACACATCATCCGACATATTAAGGGAGACCATTCAAAGATAATAGTAAATTCATGCTTTATTAGAAATGAACCAATCCATACCAGGAATGATTTTGATAGGTTTCATTTTGAGAACTGAAAAATTCCATGTAAGCTCAAACTATGATAAAGAGAAGACACAAGCAGGGAAATGGATACCCTTCTCTCTCTTCATCCCAAGGGTGCATAATAATATCCATCACATAAGAAAAAATCGATAAGGAATATTTCATAGGTTCACAATATGAGTCAATATAAATAAGTGAGATGCACTGGTATCAAATAATGCATTCCCTAAATATAAAGTTATAGCGATATAACCACTCAAAATCACTAGACCAATATCAGATTACTCTAGTGAATATTCTACTATTTGAAGAAGCTTCATTCTGGGTTCCTATGGATAGAACCCATTTATTCATGAAGCATTTGATTGCATCGTATTACTTTTTGTAATAGATGAGACTTTACCACTGAGCAAAGTAGAAAAGATATGGAATAATTTTGGAAGGTGTTCTATACAACCATAAGAACTATAGATCTTGGGTGCCTCAGTACAAAGATGTACCAAATTACCAACCTTTCCCCACTAAAATAAAGTCAAAGGACCTCTTCCAGAAATTATAGGTGGTCTTTAGGATGTATACTATTGAGAAAAACTATGAGACTCACCTATATTCATATTTTATTTAAAGGATCTATTAGAATGACCAGTGAGAGAAAAATGAACTTCTATCAACATTGATCTACCATCCAGTTTTGATCAACCATAAATGCCCTATCCATCACCTCAGTATAAGAAGAGAGATTCAGTAATATATCCAAAGAATAAGTATCAGGTTGAAGACCCATCTTGAACCATCATGTATTCATATTTTCATTTGATATAATCTTAGGTGAAAACTGTATAAGATCTTCAAAGGGGTTTTTATACATTGTCACAGTCTTGAAAACCTAATGGAGACTGAAAACCCCTTATTATTAGCAAGTACCATAGATTCTAGATATAACTAGTTAGTGAGGGGAACTCAAAATTCCTTCCACTCCAAAAACTTTTCCTTCTTCATCGTTACCATTGAATCCCGCTATCTTATGTTAGGTCCTTCTATCTTGAAGGTAACACAATTTACATTAATCGATTCAGGCATTTCCAAGAAATAAAAAAGAATCTATATATATATTTCTCAACCAAT
The DNA here is from genome assembly GCA_963277665.1 of Viscum album. Lineage (NCBI taxonomy): Eukaryota > Viridiplantae > Streptophyta > Magnoliopsida > Santalales > Viscaceae > Viscum > Viscum album. The sequence continues at coordinate 21,578,257 of OY728145.1, read as the reverse complement.
CCTCAGCCTCTTGAGGATCAATTGAGCCTTGGAATGCTTGTGGATTTTGTTAAAGAAACTCTTGATGACGATTCTAAGATTCATCCCTCTGTGGTTCCACAAATTGAGCCTGAGTGGGAATGGGTGCAGCTGTCTATCCCATAATTTTGACAACACAAAAAAACTCAAAAAGATTATGGCCATTGAGAGGATTCACTCATTTTGGTTCACTAACAGATTCCTCCTAGAACCTATTTACCCGTCTTATTGAAGGAATGATTCTACAAAACATCATCAAACAACATTTAATACATCAAAATGGTATATAGATCAGAAACTCAAACAAGAGGTATAAGAATATCAATTTCATTGAGGTGAAATTTAGGACTTATATTTCATCATAATAAAAAAAAGTAGAGAAAATATTATAATTAGGTCAAAAAATAGTTAAAGACACTTTTCCCAAACACCCTTGGTGACTTAAGGCTTGATACAATGAGATTTAGCAAGTCACTCACCCACAAATACCCCCTAAGTCCCAAAAAGACATCCAAAAGTGAATACCAACATCAAAGAAAGATTCATAACTTATCTATGATACAAAACTTTCATGAACCCACCCAGATACCCTAATTCCCTGATGCCCCATATGACTCTAATATGGCCCAAAGGGTGTCCTCAATCCCCAAAGTTATCGACTAAAACCTAGCATCACACATGATAATGTGGGAAAATTTTCAAATAAAACAACCGAAGATAAAATATTGCAATTTAGTATGATTAAAAATCTAAAAATATAATGTACCATAAACAATAAGTTAAAATACCTAATGTAGTACACCATCAAGTACTCATTGGAAATATACACACCCCAAAGGAACCTACAAGTTCAACTAGGAAAAAGTGTCAGAATCCCTGTTTAACAAGCAAAAAATAGCTCCACTGATCACCATAACCACTCCATGGCCCAATAGATTAAGATCATCTACCAACCCTAAGGGTAAATTTCCATTTTTTTGGACCTGGAATAAGAAAATTCCTGAATTAAAATGTAATTTGTGAGTTATAAAGTCTAGTAGGGTCTCACCAATTATTCCAGAATCAATACCATTAAAATTTATCTTTTATGCTGTCATTTTATATAAAACAAGGAATGTAATTAAATTAATTTTTTTAAATCAATACATTCTTTCATTTAAAAAGATGGAAGATATATCAAAACAACTTTCGGATAGGTTTAAATGAACTTTTTATATAAAAACGCTTATATAAATCACTTGGTTGGAATAAACAAGTTCAATAAATAAATGGAATGTATAATCTAGTCACAAGTAATAGATTATAACCATGTACAAAATATTACTGTTAAGTTGATTTAATAGTTAATAGGTACCTCATTCATCTCATAAGGATCTTGGATCTAGTAAGGCACACACATTCATATACTCCCCAAAAATGGGAACCCTTCATAAGAAGTCATGCCATAGTTGTTTTAGTAAATATTTTCATAATCAATACATTTATAGGGATTCAAGGTCCTGGGATGTTTGTCTTAGTTATCACTAACTACCCAAGATAACACGTTCTTCAAATAGTCAATCAATCAAATTTTCAATCAAAAATTTAAAAATATTTCAAATTGTGGTTTCCCAATTTTAGTTTCCAACACGCCTTTTCATTTCAAAACTAAATCATCGATTTTCATCATTTCATTCTATTTCAAATAAAATTTCAATTTATTCCATTTTATCAAGATCAATCAACAAATAATTGCATAAAAATTATTTTAAAATCAATTGATAATTTTTTATAAATTCACCCCACAACTTCGGTTCCATTGAAATTGTCGGTTTTCACAATTTCCATACCCATTTCAATTCAAAGATCGAATCATCTAAAATCCATGATATTAAATAATTTAAAAAACCATTTCAATTTAATAAAAAAATAAAGGTTTCAATATTAGGGAAAATAATTATGGAAGAACCTACCTTTAAATAAAATATCTAGATATAAATACCCGCAATGGGATTCATCAAGGAAGAATGATGGTGTGGAAGATCTAGGAACACAATATAGAATCAAGATCCAATAAACTACATTTTTGATCCATCAATTAAAAGATGATCTATAAAACTCTAAGGAGGATAGAAAGATTTACAGGAAGAAACCAAAAGAGAGATGACCCACTTACCCTGATAGACAATCTTCAACAACAAGAACGACGATCAATCACTGAATGAATTATCCAGAAGGATTAGAGATCTCTAAAATCACCTAAGAAAGGATCTGGGTCGATAAAGGAAGGATACATGATTGAATGAAAATAAAATCACTCGTATAAATTATAAAAACTAATAATCATGATTATTACAAGGTGTGTAATCCCATTACATGTTGTGTCATCCACGAAGGTTGAAAATGATGAGAAATGCATCTCTTTTTTTTAAAAGATTACTTTTACCTTACACGTAGTGAACTCCAAGTATACGGAGTGTAATATTTAATGTCCTATAAATCTTTATGAAATGTTCTTGGTGACTTATACACATCACTTAAACAAAATAAATGGCATATAATCTCCCAAAAGACACTAAAAAACCCTGTTTTTAACAGAAAAACACCGAAGTACCCCAATCATTCCCCAAACATGGGTAGACCCCCCCAAAGCTATTATTTTTTTACCCACACTATATTCATTCAAAAAAACCTACAAAACCAAAATTTAGGTCATTTTCCCCAGAAAAAGGATCATCTTCCCTTAGAAGCTCGCAAACACACCCAAACGAGGATGAAATATACATGAACAAAGAAGTACATGAAAAACATAACATGATGTTAAAATGGTGTATATACCTATAACCATATGTGATCCACAACCCATAGGTATTCATCATCTATATTTAAATTGACGAAACCTAGTTTAACAGTTATGGTGCATATACCTATTCACATATGTGATCCATGCTGAGGAATAATTCCTTATGATTCGGGTATTCAAAATGTAAAGTGGTTTATTTGAAATTTAAGGAAACTAAAATTGTTTCAGGTGGGCATCCACTTCCTCATAACTGAGTCTGTCCTTATTTTTTATACTTTTCTTATCAGGATAAATTTTTTGAAACCCACTGGACAATCATTGATAAGAAGAAGCGGTGAAAATACACAAAGGGAAAGTACCATTTTGGGATAAAGGAAGTTAGGAGGAAAAGAATTAATGACTGGATCAAATGACATCATGATGGTCATGCGATCACATAAGGGTGTTATCATAAAGCTCTACATATGGGTTTTTTGATCTCTTTCTCCCAGAATCATCATGGAACACATCTCATAGGAGATTGTCAATGACATATTTGTCCACAATCGGTAAGGGTCACAATAAAAACCCAATATAGGCAATCACTTGACCTCAAAATATCCACATGATCAACTATAGAAGAATCTATTTTTGACAAAATGTCCAAAAATCATAGGTGATCATGTGATTCTGAGGTTTATGTGCATAATGGAAAGTTAGAATTGTGATTCTCCCCACTTAAACGACTGATGTGGGAGATACATTGAATAGAAGATCAATTTTATATTGATATTGGACACATGATGTTCTAGGGATACATGATCTGTGATGGAGGAAATACATGATCGAATGACATTTCCAAGGTTATGTGTCCTTCCAATCAAGAGACTACCCCAAGTCTCGTGATGTGATTGAATTACATGATGATATTCACCACCTTAAAATTCCACATAGAGTCCTTCCATATCTAGAATTACTAATATCTTATCCCAATGATGATAAATAATAGAGCTTTTTCCTTTTGGAAGACACAAAAATGAGAATGGATATGATAAGAGGAAGACGGATAAAGACAAAATAGAAGGGTTTAACAACATTAAAGACTTCCATTTCAAAATCCAATGAGTAAATATGATGGATAAAAACATTTTGAATCGAAAAGGTTTATAAATATCCTAAAAACATGAAAAAGTCTCGATTGTGTGATCATTTGTACACATACTGATCACATGACTTCATGCTAGGTGTGTGATCGTAGGATGACTCTTAGGTCGGGAAATCACATTGCATGATCACCTTACCCAATAATGGTCATGCAATCTTATAAATCCATTATTTTTCATGTAATCATAAGACCTTATATGCCTTATGTGACCACCTTACTCCGAAATAAATTAGATGGGTCCTCCTTCCATAAAAGTGCTACCTAAACTTCTTACATTATGTATTGTACTTCATATACAAGAAAAACTAGATTCCATAACTAGTTTATATGGTAAACCATATGATCTCATCTAATAAACCGTATCCTAGGCAACCAATCTGGGGTAGGCCCCAATCTCTTCCTCATGTGGCTATATTCATCAAAATTCATACTCATATCATGGGATTCTTCTCTAAGTGTAGGTCCCATTCAAATCAAATTGTGAAATGATATTTATCTTCCATTATATCTTATTTATTACACCGATCACAACTCATATTGGATTATATATTTGATTTTATTATGATGCTAGAAAAATTATAATATATCCATGATGAGCCTCTTTATTAGGTGAAATCCCCAACCTATCTTTTAGGATAGCCTCATATGTGAATGACCTTCTCAATTCTCCTATAGTTTTACCTTCATGACACAGGTATCCCATGCAGGCTTCCACTTTAGTGTAAGTACCTAACTTTTTGAGCTCATAAGGAAAATATTCTCCATGAGTTCAATTACCCTTCCTTCCTAATAGTGATCCAATAGAGAATCATATTGGGATGATCTTGTGTAAGCCCAAAATAATTCCTATATGAACTAAATAAACTCCAATTATTATTATAAATGGGATTTTTAGGATAACTTTTTAAGGTTTGATCCCCATATCCAATATTAAAAATACCTTATATATATTTCTATGCTCTATCTCTCGATGTGGACATATTCTCAAGGGAGAACAATAATGTTTTCTACATATCCTCTAATTTACACATTACTATATCTCTTGTAGAAATCAATTTACCCAATGTATGATGTTAAAATAAATGGTCAATATCATGATTACTTGGATTCTAAATTCTGTTATCAGTGGGATATGTAATCCAACACATTGAGGTTCAATCCCAACATCCATATCATAATACCTCATCCTATAATGGGGCTATACTCTATGTATAGAAAAACTAATACGCTATATCTCCATGATTCCATTACCCTTCCATGTAAGGACATACTCCTTATAAGAATTCAAATTATCCCATTTGGTCCAGAACCCATGCAATGATATAAATTACCCATACTAGGAAATATTCCCAGTATATTTACAATGACCATGTTTAACTATACTCATAGTAGGGTTACTTATTTTTCCATGGTTTCCTATCTCCCATAAATCATATACCCAATCATAAGATTATATCCCCTTTGAGTATTATGACACCCTCATGTCACTATGGTATTTTTTTTATTTTATATTATCTTGAGTGGTTTTGGGTTTTAGTAGTTTTCAAGATTGAATTTCAAGATATTGGATGCTTTTTGGGAAGATTATAGTTAGCCTTCATTGTTAGTAGAAATGGAGTAGTGCTCGTGAGGATGAGGATGTGATAGTGAAAAAGATATTTTGTATGGATTTAACACAGTTTGTCAAACCGCATGGAGCTCCCCAAAATCAATGTGGCCACTTTTGTCTAGGAAGAGGCCAGCATATGGTTGGTGTATAGTTTAGAAAACCATGTGGGTACTCTGTGTCTTGGAAGTGGGTTGCAAATTATTGATGCATGGTTTGGAAAACCGTATTGGAAAACCATGTGTCCTATCTTGGTGTTAAAATCTTGGGGAATTTCCCAAAATTCCCTCTTCAATTAAGATGGGGTTCTCCCCTCTTCTCCCCCATTCATGTCGGATGACCCTTGGGACCCCAAGGAAGAGCTCCAGTCTCCTCATCCTTTGATTATGTGTCTTACTTTGGCAATTTCCAAGAGGTTTTGAGGATATTGTTCCTCTATTTATCTCTTCTTACATTTATTCTCCATTTCCTCTTGGATTTGGATTCTCCTATGAACCCCATATATCTTGTGATATTTTTTAGTGTTCCTAGTGTATATTATGTTGAGGTTTTTTGTGGTCTATGGTTTGTGTACATCATTTTGGTCACCATTGGTGTGCTCATCGTTGAAGGAGACACACTTTATATTGGTTTCATCTTCTTCGTAGTTGGTGTTTCTATGTAATAGTTTAATTTTGGAATAAAATTTGTTCAAGTGATCTATAAATTCATTATTTATGAAAGTATGAATATATGTTATATCCTTGTGGTGGTTTAAAACTATTTTGTTGTGATTTGGGCTTGGCATAAAGGGTTTGTCTTAGAAAATCCATGTTTTGATGTTTGAAACAGAATGTTTTCATGTAATAATCTTTTTGTGAAATTCATGTGGCTTATTGAATGATTTTAAACATAGTTAGTGTATTTTAATATGGTTTTGGTTTTCAATGGGTGAAAGCAATGTTTTAAAATTAGTTTTGTTTTAAAGTGAGGTGTTAGCCTCAAAATAATTTAGAGAAGGGGTTATTTAATGGATCTCAAATGGTAATTTGAAATGAGTGTGTGGTTTAAGCCTCATGATAAATGCCTTATTGTATCATTTTAAATGTATTTTATGGGAATGGATGGCCTTTGACCTTGTTTTGGATTTCAAATAACAGGACCCATGTTGAGGGAATCTTAGAAATGTTTTTAAATTTTGTGTGATTTCATTGGCTTCCAAATAGTTTTTGGAAGTATACTTTATAAAATGTGAAAGGGCTTGGCATCACAATCCATGTTTTGGTGTTAAATCCCTGATTGTAAACTTGGTTTAAAAATGGTTGATGTGAAAGAAACCCATTTTCCCCTATTTGATTTGGTTAACCCTTGTGTGGGTTGTTCATCTCTATGAGATGTTTGTTTCTCACCTTACATGGGAATTAATTTTTTATGTCATGGGTTAATGTGATGTTCAAGATATTTATTATTTACATGTTAGTGGGTAAGGGTTATTCATTGTTTCTTCCTTGTGTGTTTGGAACATCTTGTAGAAACATTCACTGTAATGCTCCGACCCTAGTTACCCAGATTCGGTGCATTATTATATAACATTGGCATGATAAAAGGAATCATGTCCTGAAAGACCCTTCTATTTAGTATCCTTGGAAGTACTAGACACAATAATAAGTTTTACATTATATCATGAAATAAAAACATCAACAACATATTGTCCCCTTTTGAAGACACATATATCCTTATCCTATCCCTACATATCAACCATAAAATAAGTCATCACATCCTAGTAAAAATAAAACATAGAAAGGTGTGAGCTCAGATGATCAGTAAGAATAACAATATAGCGGAAACTTTCATAAATAAACATAAACATTTAAGGCAATGTATAAGACTAAAACAAAAGTCTTTTAAACATAAACTTCAGAAAAATATGGAAAATTTAAAATCAAATAGTTCCATTTACTTATTAACACAGATATTCTACTAGTCAAATAATCACATGCAATATCAATAGCCACTTTCAAAATGATGGAATGCATAATGCCAGACTTCATAACTACATAGTCAAGGCCTTGTGCCAATACTACAAAAAACAATTTGTCAAGGCCTTGTGCCAAGACACTAGTTGGTCTCATGAGACCTACTGATACATCGAGTAGCTATAGTGGGCTCCCCCCGTCACTAACTAAGTCCAATGCATTCCTCATATGAAAAGGTTTAAACATAACATAAACATTTATTTTAAAACTAGCATACGAAATGTCAATAATTTATCCATAAACCATGAATGGTATAAAAATAACACATCCATAGTCAAACATATAACAAAACCTTCAATACAATATGGAATATTTTTATCATAATAAATCAACTTCAAACAAGCTTAAAATCCATCAAAAGGATGTTGACATAGATGAAATCAAAACTTTTTTTAGAGAAATATATCTTTCTATTTTGAAATAATTTAATAGTCATATAATTATAAAAGTAAACATTTATCTTGAAAATATTCTTATAATATTGTAAGGGAATATTCGATGATGTTATAATGTAGAAAATAGCTACACCCACCGTATAAGTTAAAAAAAAGACATTCTTACCTTAATTTTGTCAAAAAGGTCATGAAGTACCTTTTTTTGGAAAACGACGAAAAGATTACTTTAAAAATATATATGGTAAAATAAGGGTATAAATGAATTTAAACCATTTTCTAGTAAATATTAAAAATGTTTTGAAATGCATTTTTATGAAACTCTATATGTGGATGATAAGGAGGTCGCAGTAGATACTTACATAAAAACAACCTCGGATAATAAAGAGATTGTGAAATTAACCCTTATCTTGTACTTTTTCTTAATTTACGGAATGTTAACCTCCTGTATAATAGTAAAAACATTGTTATTAAATTATATAATAACTATATATATAAATATGATATCCTATATGATCTTATAATAATGTTTTGTTAATAATATTTTAGTAGTATCATCGTTTCAAGTGTTAACTAATTCATTTTTCTTTATATGCTTGGTTAAGTAAGCCATATTTTTTATGGATAGGATGTATTTTATTCATATAAATAATGATATTATATACATAAAAATTATTTTTATTCATAAAATGAAAATTATTCTAGAATGATTATGATGGGGAATGAATCTAATCGCGTTAATGGAGACGGTAATCCGTACGTACGCATGAGCGACAATATCATTATATTGATGGAGAAATATTATGTAACAACAAAGATACTGAAGTGATGGTCATAGTATATAGAATATACTGGATTTATTATTTTATAATGGAAACAACAAAGAAATAGAAAGTGGAAAAAGAAAAGAATGTGAAATAGGTGATGAAATATTTACCTCTTCTTCGGGTTCTTACTTTTGATTTGATCAAAAGGGATCCTTAGGTTAGATTTATGACCAAAGGAAGGCCTCTAGGAAAAATGGAGGAATTTTGGGGGGATATTTGGGCAGGAGTAGGTCGATCAAATAGGCTTTTTTGGTGTGAAATTAAGAGAAGGGGAAGTTCCCTTTTATAAGAGAGGTGAGGGTCACTATAGGAATAGATTGAAAAATTATTTTATAGTAAAATCATTTTCAGTTTATAATGGCTCCAAAATGAATTATTTAATGTTTAAGGTAGGTATGGGTCCAAAACCTATCAAAAAATTGGTTTTAGATAGGCTTAGGTCATCATATTAACCTTATCCTTTAGATTTAACTATTAGTTAAATAGTTTGACATTTACCATGTCTCTTTGTATTTTTAAATTATATGGTTAATAAACTTACTATAACAAGCCAAGAGAACCACATGTTGTTTATTATTAAGATATATAACCTTATATAATTCCTTTGGAAAAAAATAATATTTATAGGAATATTATATCAATTAATAATATAGTATTTGTTTTAAAAACTCAATTATGTCAATTTTGACACTATTTAGCATTTGATTTTTTTGAAAGCCATAAAAACTTTATCACTTCGAATAAAATTTATTTAACCAATACTAACATGTCATATTAACCTAGAAAATTATTGGAATTCATCATAAGTCTCAATTTACATTTATTTGGATATTTATAATATCAATTATTTTAATATTTCATTAATAATGTAATTACTGCATCATTATTATGTCATAAATAAATTAAATTATTTAATGTATAAAAATTATAAATAAACTAACATTATGTATTAAATCTATTTATATTTCTGATTAATATTTATAGTCAAATATATCTTATGCATAACCCTATATTAAAAATGGTTTATTTATTAATCTTTGAATTTAACTCTTTTAACTCTTCTTTAAATAAAATAACAATAAATGTCCTAATCTAATCCATGTGGACCAAAGAGGATCATATTTTATTCATAATGTTGTTTTTGGTCGAATCATACTTATCCAATAGAATTAGGACATGTGTTAGGGTAATTATGATATCATTTTTACCCTTAATTACCCTATTTACTTTAAACCGTGGTAAATAAAAGTCAAAAGTTACTATTCACCAAATATTATTTTCATCATATTGGACCAAATTTTACTTAATAATATTAACCGTGTCTCTTGGATTTTTAAAATTCAAATCATAGAAGCGGTAAAATTATGTTTTATACAAATTTTCAAATGCTCCTAGGAGGTGGGTAAAAGACGGTAAAAAGTTCGAAAAAATTTTATATATCTAAATTTATTATACAATGAATCTAATGAATTATGTTGAAAATATATAGGTATCATATATCTATTTTGACCTAAAATAAATTAAAATAAAATAACTAATTATTTAAATAAAAAGTCGGTTTTAACCAATAACGCATTGTTTTTCACTATTCATCAAAAATTGAATGTTTTCAGAAAAATACCAAAAATTCACCCTAAGAAAATTTCGATATTCTTAATAAAAAAATGATGTCTATTTTGAAAGATAAAATTTATAAAATTTTAAAAAGTGGGTATCACTATTCATGACTTCTAGTTTGATTGGTTGTGGTGTGTTTGAACTCGAAGTTGCGTACAACACAAGCTATCATATTATTCAAATGGAAACGTACCATGGAAGCTTGGAGTATTACATTCTCCCCTCAAAATAATTTCATCCTCAAAATTTATAGAATATTAATTCATAAAAAGATTCAGGTGGTTCTTCATCATAAGTTCCCCGGGTTCCCATGTTTCCCATTCCATCTTGTGGTTTCTCCATAGAAATTTTACCAGACGAGTTGTCCAGTTTCTTAGCACTTGTTCTCTGGTATCAAGAATTCTGATATGCTATTCACAATAAGACAGATCAAGTTCTAGTTCTAATTATTCATAAGTGAGTACATGCATTGGGTTATGCATTTATTTTCTCAACAATGATATGTAGAACACATCATGAACTTTTGAGAGACTTGGAGGCATTGCTAAATGATAATCTACAACTCCAATTCATTGTAGAATTTCAAAAGGTCCGATGTACCTGGGACTCAATTTACCTCTCTTACCAAAATGTATAACACCCTTACATAGAGATACCTTCAAGAAAACATGGTCACCTACTTGAAATTCCAAATCCTTCCTTCAGTTATTGGTATAACTCTTTTTCCTACTGTGAGCTGCTTTGATGTGGGTTTGGATAACCTTCACCTTTTCCATCATTTCCTTAAAAATATCTAGGCCTACGAGTTTTATCTCACCAACACCATCCCAACAAGTTGGTGTGGACATCTCTTTCCATATAATGCTTCATATGGTTCCATTTGAATACTTTAATGAAAGATATTGTTATAGGAAAATTCTACCAGAGTTATATATTGATCCCACATACCTTGAAAGTCAAGTGATAAAGATCTCAACTTGTCTTATAAGGTTTGAATAGTCCTTTATGATTTTCCATCAGTTTGAGGGTGGTAGGCAGTGCTTAAATGAAGTTCAGTATCCATGGATTTCTGAAGACTTTTCCAGAATCTTGATGTAAAACAGGGATCACGATAAGAAACAATTGATAGGGGTACTACATGAAGTCTTACAACTTCATTTATATACATTCTTGCTAAATGTTCAAGTAGTAAATCATCTATTATAGCAAGAAAATGTGCTGACTTGGTAAGACGATAAAAAATGACCCAAATTGCATCATTCCTTCTAGGAGTCTTTGGTATCCCCATGACAAAGTCCATCGTAATATTATCCTATTTCCACTCAGGTATGGGATGAGTTTGCATGAATCCTCTATAATTTTGTCTTCTAGCTTTCACTTGTTAGCAAACCATACATCTCGACACAAAGTCAAAAATATCTCTCTTCATGTTATCCCACCAAAAATGTTCTTTCAAATCTCTATACATCTTAGTTCTACCGGGGTGTATAGAGAAATTGGAGCTATGAGAATCATCCAACAATTCCCTTTTTATATCACGTATATCATGAACACAAATTTTCTTCCCAAATTTCATAATTCCATCTTTATATACGTAGTGGATCAATCTCCCATTATTCACACATTTAATTTTCTTTTGAAATTCCTCATCATCAGTCTAAGAACTTTTTATCTTTTCTAGTAAAGATGGGTTGGAAACCATTTGAAAATTAATTGATGTTTCACCTTCCATGGTTATTCCCATATCCATATTAACTAGATCCATGAAATTAGGATCCTTTTCAACTCTCATCTTGTTCAAAACTCCATGATCCTTTCTACTCAAAGCATCTGCAACCTTATTTTCCTTCCCCAAGTGGTATTGTATTGTGAAATCATAATAATTTATTAGTTCAAGCCATCTACTTTGCCTCATGTTTAGTTATTTTTGTGAGAAAATATACTTCAAACTCTTGTGATCCATATAAATCTCACATTTTTCACCATAGAGATAGTGTCTCCATATTTTCCGAGCAAATATTACAAATTCTAACTCAAGATCATGAGTGGGATAGTTTTTCTCATGAATATTTAGTTACCGTGATGTATAGGAAATAACTATATCATTCTGTATAAGGACACAACCAAGTACTTTCTTTGAAGCATCACTATAAATAACAAACCCATCATTCCCTAATGGAAGAGTCAAGATAGGATCATTGAATAATCTTCTCTTCAGTTCTTCAAAACATTCTTCACACTCTTTTTTCCAAACAAATTTAACCCATTTACGAGTGATCTTGGTTAATGGGATATCCAATTGGGTAACAGTTTGGACAAAATTCCGATAATAACCTTCTAAACCAATAAAACTGCGTACCTCAGTTATACTCGTCGGTGCTGGCCATTCTTGGATTGCCTTGATCTTTGAAGGATCAATAGAGATTCCATCCATAGAGAAAATATGGTCAAGAAAAGAATTATCCTAAAGATAGAATTTACACTTGTTAAACTTCCCATATAATTCATTTATTCTAAGAGTATGTAGAATAATGCGCAAGTGATTTTGATGATCTTTGTATATTTTAGAGTATACCAAGATATCATCAATAAATACCACAACAAAGTCATCAAGATATTTCTTGAATACTCTATTTATCAGATCCATGAAGACAGAGGGTGCATTAGTCAATCCAAAAGACATTACTGTAAACTCATAATGCCCATACCTGGTTTGAAATGTTGTTTTCGAAATGTCTTCCTTCTTCACACACAACTGATGATATCCAGATCGAATGTCAATCTTTCAAAAATATTGAGCTCCATGAAGTTGGTTGAATAAATCATGAATGCGAGGTAGGGGATACTTGTTCTTTGGTGTTTTAGCATTTATCTCCCGGCAGTCAATGCACAACCTCATAGATCTGTCTTTCTTCTTAACAAAAAGGACATTGTCTCCCCATGGAGAAACACTAGGGCGAATAAATCCCTGATTACTCAATTCCTCTAGTTGTTTATTTAGTTCTACTAATTCCACAATGGAAATTCTATAAGGGTTCATCGATATGGGACTTGAACTAGGAATTAAATCAATGGAAAACTAAGTTTCTTGTTTGGGAGGATGTCCAGGTAAATCCTTTGGAAACACATCAACATATTCTTGCACAATAGGTACGTCCTCTATTCGAACATTGTTTTCTCACCAATAATTATTTCATTCTCATCCTCCCTAATAATTGAATTTAGTAGAGCTACTGGGGGTGGATCTAGATAAGAATCAGATGGTAATGTTTCTTCTCAAAAGATAAGGTACTCCTTATCATCATCGAAAATTGTAACCTCCTTCTTCTTACTATAAATTTTTGCATCATGGTTTAAAATTTAATCCATTCCGAAGATTATATCAAATTCAATCATGGGTATGATGATGAGATCAGTAGATAAAGAACATTTATATTCCCTAATGGGAACTGATTTACAAAATGTTGTTGTGATGATACTTCCCTTAGCTGTTTTGACTAACAACTCCCTTGTTAAGTCAAAATGAAAATAACAAATTTTCTTAGAAAACTGGAAAGATATGAAATAATGTGATGATCCAAAATCAAATAAAGCATTGGCTAAACTTGAGGAAGCCATTAAATTACTTTCCACCACATCTTTCGGAGCTTCAAACTCAGTAGTAGTGATCAAATAAGCTTGGCATTGATCCCTTTTCCTTTTCTGAGGTAAGTTTCCCTGATGCTTAGGAAATTCCTTTGGATAATTCCCCTTTTATCTATAATTACAGCCTTCAACATTGATAGCCTATTTCTTCCCATTGCAATCATGAGCTTGGTGGCCTTTTTCGCCACACTTGTAATAGACTTCCATTCCCTTGAGGCAAGTACCAAGGTGTTTCTTCCTACATTTACCACAAGATAGAAATTCAAATTTTCCCTTCTTCCCCTTATTTCCATTTCCAGAGTGTTCAACAGATATCTTTTTCTATTTATTTTCTTTAAATTGATAAGACTTATAGAATTCATTTTCTGTCTTGATAGCGCATGAGACAATATTTTTTTACGATGAGAAGGGCTGTGATAATAATGCTTGACGAATAAATGGTTTTAACCCATCAAATAATCGATCAATATAACTCCTTGAGTTACGTATATAATATATAACATACCTTGCTATCCATGTATATTTAGCCTCATATTTTTTGACATTCTTATCCTTCTTTTGTATCAGACTCAAAAATTGCCCTTCCATATCCACTCGATGGTCATGAGGAAAGTATTTTTCTATGAAAATATATTCAAACTCCCTCGATTCCATATTTGATACTTCATCATCTTCTTGTGTGTTTTTAATCAATGACCACCACTGATCTGCATCTCGCATGAGGCGATAAACTTCCATAAAAACTTCTTCCCTTTAACTACTCCCCAAAGTGTGAAATATTTTCCCTAAGGAATTTATCCATTGCTCAGCTACTAATGGATTTGTACTCACATTGAATATTGGTGTTTGTTTCCTCATGAAGCAGTATAATGTTGATCATCCGCATTGTGGATCATGGCGCTCCATATGGGTAAGGTTATTATTCATAACATGAGTGAGTTGTCCCAGTATGGTGATAAACTTATCTACACCAGTTGCTTCACCAGCTCCACTATAATTATCTTGAGTAGGAGGGAAATCCCTATAAGGATTATGTGCATTGATAAGTTTTCCATTCCTTCCACTAGGCATCATTTCTAAACAATGGCATATACTAGGTTAGTTTATGAATCACAATACATAATTCCAAACTTGTAAAATAGTTAACATAAATTGAACAATTTATGGATATAATCCATATTCATAAAAATGTTTTCTTTGTGGAAGTGTATACTCATAGAACCTTCATAATAGTTTGTAAATAAAATGGGAATTATCCTAATCATATCCCCCAGGAGTGTCGTAACCAAGAGTGCAGTAAGGTATGATGTCGTGCACTAGTTCTCATTCATGTCTAGATCAAAGCGGTGTTTTCATGTTTTACACCTAGGTAAATATGTTCCAAAGCCACCTGTACCTGGTCGTATCCAAACAGGGATGTATTTCTTGGAAAACTCACATAATCTATACAGTACCAAAATTCTAGGAAGTTCTTCTATACTAATCCCCAAAGTCTATCTTAGGGTAATGATCTCTAATCAGAGTTTTTCTAAATCTAGCTTCCAAGGTTTGTACTAAACTTCCTCTGATACCAACGGTAACGACCCAACCCTATTTTCCTAGAGTTAATTCATTATTATATAACATTGGCATGATATAAGGAATCATGTCCCTAAAGACCGACCAGTTTAGTAGCCTTAGAAGTACTAGATACATTCATAAGTTTTACATTACATCATGAAATAAAAACATCAACAACATTTTGTCCCCTTTTGAACACACTTATATACTTAGCATATCCCTATAGGTCAACCATAAAATACTTCTTCACATCCTAGAAAAAATAAAACATAGAAAGGGGCAAGCTCATATGCTTAGTAAGGATAACAATATAGCGAAAAAATAAGCATAAATATTTAAGGCAATGTATAAGACTAAAACAAAAGTCTTTTAAACTTAAACTTCAGCATAATATAAAAAATATAAAATCAAATAATTCCATTTAATTATTCTTATATTTATTCTACTAGTTGAATCATCCCATGCAATATCAATATCCACTTTTATAATGATGGAATGCATAATGCCAGACTTCATAACCACATAGTCAAGGCCTTGTGCTAAGACTACAAATAAGATTTTGTCAAGGCATTTTGCAAATACACTAGTTTGCCTCATGAGACCTACCAATGCATCGAGGATCTATATCGGGCTCCACCTGTCACTTACTAAGTCCAATTCATTACTCATATGAAAAGGTTTAAACATAACATAAACATTCATATTAAAACTAGCATACGAAATGTCAATACTTAATCCATAAACCATGAATGGTATAAAAATAACACATCCATAGTAAAACATATCACAAAACCTTAAATACAATATGGAAGACTTGTATCATAATAAATCAATGTAAAACAAGCTTAAAATCTTTCAAAAGAATGTTGACATAGATGAAATCAAAACTTTTTTAGAGAAATATCTCTTTCTATTTTGAAATCATTTAAAAGTCATATAATTATAAGAGAAGAAATTTATTTTGAAAATATTATTATAATCTTATAATGGAAGCTTTGATGTTGTTATAACAACAAAAAATAGACACATCCATCATATAAGTTAAAAAATTACATTCTTACCTTAATTTTTTTGAAAATGTCATAAAGTACCTTGTTTGGAAAACGACAGGAAGATTCATTTCAAAACATATATGGTCAAATAAGGGTATAAATTACTTTAACCTATTGTTTAGTAAATATTAATTTTTTTGAAATACATTTTTAAGAAAACAAGGATGTGGATGATAAAGAGGTTCCAGTAGATACTTACGTAAAAACAACCTCGGATAATTAAGAGATTGTGAAATTAACCCTTACATTGTACTTTTCCTTAGTCGATGGTATGTTAACCTCCTGTATAATAATTAATTTTTTTTATTAAATTATACAAGAACTATATAAAAAAATATGGTATCCTATATGATATTATAATATAGCTTTGTTAATAATATTTTAGTAGTATCATCGTTTTGGGTGTTAACTGATTCATTTTTCTTCATATTCTTGCTTACGGAAGACATTTTTTTCTTGGATAAGATGTATTTGATTCATATAAATAATGATACTAGGTTCATAAAAATTATTTTTAATCATAAAATGAAAATTATTCTTGAATGATTATGATGGGGAATGAATCTCATCGCTTTTGTGGAGATAGTAATCCGTACGTACGCACAAGTGACACTATCATTATATTGATGGTGAAATAATATGTAATTGGATAGTATATCATATATAAATAATCATTAAAAAGTTATACTTATTATTTACATCAGTTATACTCATTATTATACCCATCCAAATAAATAAGTGTTTGAATAACAAACTACACTACGACATGGAGACGGTAATCCGTACGTACGCACGTATGGTGACTTTGTCATTTATAGAATGGATAGAATAATGAATATAGTTGTACCATTTTTATAATAAAATCACAGTATATAGAATATACAATATTTATTATTTTATAATGGAAACAACAATGAAATAGGATGTGGAAGAAGAAAAGATCTTGAAAGAGGTGATGGAATATTTACATCTTCTTCGGCTTCTTTTTTTTTGATGTGATAAAAAGGGCTCGTTAGGTAGGATTTTTGACCAAAATAAGGCCTCTAGGATGAAGGGAGGAAAGTTTAGAGGATATTTGGGTTGGGTTTGGCTGAGCCAAAAGGCTCCGAATGTGTGAAATTAAGAGATGGGGAAGTGCCCTTTTATAAGAGAAGTGAGAGTCACTTTAGGAAAAGATTGAAATATTATTTTATAATAAAATAATTTTCAGTTTCTAATGGCTAAAAAATGAATTCTTTGAAGGATAAGGTAGGTATTGGTTGAAAACCTTTCAACCAATAGGTTTTAGACAGCTTTAGGTCATCATATTAACCTTATCTTTTAGATTTAAATCTTAGTTAAATAGTTTGACATTTACTATGTCTCTTTGTATTTTTATATTATACGGTTAATATACTTACTATAACAAGACAAGAGAACCCCAAGTGGTTCTTTATTAATATATATAACCTTATCTAAGTCCTTTGGCCATAAATTATATTTTTAGTAATATTATATCAATTAATAATATAGTATTTGTTTTAAAAACTCAATTATGACAATTTTGACACTATTTAGAATTTGATTTTTTTGAAAGCCATAAAAACTTTATCACTTCGAATAAAATTTATTTAACAAAACCTAACAGTTCATATTAACCTATATAATTAATTTAATTCATTAGAATCCTCAATTTACATTTATTTGGATATTTATAATATCACTTATTTTAATATTTCATTAATATGGTAATTTATGCATCACCATTGTGTCATAAATTAAAAAAAAATTAAATGTCTAAAAATTATAAATAAAATTCCATTATGTAAGAAATCGTTCTATCTTTCTAAAAAATATTTATAGTCAAATTTATATTGTGTATAGCCCTATATTAAAAATAGTTTATTTATTAAACATTGAATTTAACTCTTTTAACTCTTCTTTAAATAAAATAACAGTAAATGTCCTAATCTAATACATGTGGACCAAAGAGAATCATATTTTATTACTAAGGTTTTTTTTGATCAATTTATACTTATAGAATAGAATTAGGACATGTTTTAGGGTAGTTATGATATCATTTTTACCCTTAATTATCCTATTCACTTTTAACTGTGGTAAATAAAAGTCAACAGTTACTATTCAACAAAAATTATTTTAATATTATTGAACCAAAATTTACTTATTAATATTAACTATGTCTCTGGAATTTTTGAAATTCAACTCAAAGAAGTGGTAAAATTAAGTTTTATACAAATTTGCAAATTCTCCTAGGAGGTGGGTAAAAGACGGTAAAAACTTTGATAGAATTTTATATACCTAACGAGTCTATGTATATAGAACTCAATAAGTGTGATCATCATGTGATCCTCATCTACTGGTACTTTAGGTACCATGGGTATCTTCTGTGGTGGTAGTATAGTGGGTGTACCACCTAGAGGTAACATCTGAGAAACCAGTCCTTATACTAAAGCCTCTTCAATGAGGGGGTCATCCTCATGACTGATCAGTTGGATCCAAGCTAGTTTACGTCACTGAGGAATCTAATAAAAAAAAGATGTACCATGGTCAATGATTATATTTGGATTTTTCACTGAATAAGGACATGAAAAACACAAAAAATTCCTATATGATCCATGTACCATTGTTTTCTATGAAACCAATGTTGTCATGTATCGAGTTGAAAAGAATTTTATAAGAGTCCTGGTGTTTGGATACATTGGACACCACACCAACAATGGAGTCACTAACTTGAAATATGAACTCGAAACACTTAACATTGTTTCCCCAAACCAAACTAACAGACTCCTAGTTCTAAGGTGGAATCGACTAGCCTCCAATACCCGCTGTCACAACTAATCCCAATTGGGCTCATACCGTGACTCCCGAAGCCCGCCTCCAATTGGATAGGGGCTGGTGACTTTCACTGAGTAGGAATATCACTGACATGGGAGGAATTTCCTATATACCTGTACACATACACACATCTTTGAGCCCAAAATGCGAAAATGTAAAAACCACCATGAAAGTAAATGCATGCATACCACTATCCCAACCAATAGAGTATGACAGAAGTAAAGAAGACCGAGCCAGAATACAATCCCACCAAAAGAGTATATAAATTAAAAATTCTAACCTATAAAAAAATAGGTAATGGGACTACTTCTTGAAGCCATAAGAACACCTCAAACTATCTGAAATCATAATGCTTCTTCTAGTCCTGGTCCATACTGGACCCTGTTAAAAGGTTGCTCATCTGCATAATACACGACACGTGTGGGAAAATCCCATGCATGGGTGAGTATAACAATACTAAATGGGACACCTTGATACCACAAAGATATACTCAATGGAGTGATTCATCCAACTCTATACAAGTATATGTATAAATCATATAACAAGTATATCCAGATATACTCAAATAAGAAATGAAGTCTAGATGTACCACATACCACCACTGGGGATCCTACTCAAAGATTGCACAAAGAACTCATGGGGGTGCACACAATCATGAGTCTGATAGAGCTGATGACGTCCATCTAAGATGTATTTTTCGTCAGGAACCATTATAAGAGAGACATACGCTGAATGATCTGAAGAGAGATATGATACATCTAATGAGGATCACTTCCAAGGCCATGGGGTGTTACCAACAACTCCATCTCGATTAACCAACTAAGTAGAGGACTGTCATCTGGTGAAGTTTTTCAGGTCTATACAAATAAGTCTACCAAGGGAATGAAGAAGGAATAAAAGATCTTCTCTGGGCCTCTAAGGGAATTCCAACAACTCTATCCTGGAAGTATTGCTGAAGGGATCATACTCATGTGAGTAAGAAACGATACCCTCTAACCTTTAGGAAAATTATAAATGGAACATAACCTAACAAAACATATCAATGATATGGTGGAAAAGGGATTTAATCCTTGTAGAAAGGGAGACATGATGTGTAGTAGGGTCACACGCCGTGTCCTATGACCCCGAGTACTATCTGTGTTCAATGACCCATGTCAGGAGAACATGTCATGAAGAAAAGGTATACATGGTGTGTAGAAAGGTTTAAATTCTATCTTAGTCCATGAGGGGTTGGCCCATGTTCCACATCCATGTGCTGGTACATGGAATTAACCCGTGTCCACCTGCCAGTGTACCAGTATACGGGGTAGCCCATATAGCCAGCCTGGGTCTGGCCGTGTGGTGGGGTACATGTCGTGTACTCAGCCCCATGTCCATGTAATATATGTCACATGACATGTGACACATTTATAACTTCCCAAAACCCTAGCCTCCGCTTAGTGGGGCCCACAAAGTGCATGTCATGGGATACATGCCGTGTTCTTCGTGATTTTCCAGAAACACATTTCCTCCTCCATGTGCCTCTTTCGATCCTTTGGTGCTCAATACATTGGTCTATTCATGTCCAAACAGAATGTCCAAGGTCTCCTCATCATCACAACATCTAATCTATGAGTTTTGGGCTTTCAATCGGCTCTGAAATCCGATTCTGATTACCCACATGAAGAATGATTGCAGAACAATATCTCCCAAAATATGTCGATCCATCTATCGCCATCACTATCTCACTTCCTCTTGATCATCCTAATTCTATATCTACAATCTCAAATCCTTGCACTATGAATCTTAGGCTCAATGATCATCCTTTCATATCCCGTGAAGAATGAAAAACTCTTGGTAAAAAGGTGGAAGAAAATTTACATAGAAAAAACTCAATGAAAAATCCTCATATGTTGTTCATTACATCCTCAATATATTCCAATAAGAACAATCAACAAGATAATAAATACAATAGTAAAAATAATCACCAAATCAACCCTGCAATCAACCCATACAACAAGAACTATTGAATCACAGGTTAACCTGTTTGTGGGTTGATCCACGTTCATCATTGATTCTAAGAATGGGAAAGAAGGAATTGTAATCACAACACCCTACTTGAGATTTAGATCATTAACTTTCAAGGATTCATTGTTGATGTAGATCCATCAAGAATGATCTCGATCCACCATCTCTTCATCATCTATCGAGAGATTTCTCCAAGGTTCCTCTCCAGAGCTCCTAGGGATTTCCCTAGGTTTATGAATTTTAACCATCGGTCTCTTTCCTAGTTTCTTATTTAGAAATAGAAAATGAGTCACTACGTAATTCTAAAATAAATTAAATCTTTAATTAATTTTATTTGTTGAAATGTCCCAAAACTAACTTTCACAACAGAACCACATTGACCGATGTTAGGCCTCACATAAGATAAAGTCGCTGCTCTGAACACAATGGTGCCCTTAGATTTCTAATTCAGGTACCCATCTAGAAGTCATTAGACCCTTTCAATAAAAATGATCATTCATGATATTAAATATATTTAATATATTTCAAACATTTATTCTGGGAACAATCGACCTCATAATCGCATGCCATATTAGAGAATGGTCTCAAATTAATTCTATATAATATTTAAAAATAATACATGGAAAATCCGAGACATAACAATTTTATTTGAAACGAACATTACAAACATATAAAGTAAACATCAAATCATTGATCTATTAGGAAGGTGATAAAATATATTCATGTCATATTTGTTAAAAAAATAAATTCCTTTTAAAAAGTGTTGAAAAGGAAATTTTAAAAGAGTATTTAAAAAATAATATCCTTCATCACTTTGGAAGAATTTGAATCGTATGCCCCATGAATAATTAAAAATAAAAAACATTAAATATAAAAATAATAAATAAATTCATGATATAACATTTAAATTAGTTTTTATGTACATATAATAAACGAATATAGGTTAATAACATCAAAATATGCCTCAATAAAAGGAAATTGAGACGGAGTCCTCTATAGTGATCATAATGTTGAAGTGAGAATTCATAAATGAGTTAATTCTATGTATCGAATGAAAATAAACATATAAAAAGTGGAAATATAACATAATATTTTAAAATTTCATTTCACACATAATCTTAGAATATAAAATATAAGGAATAAGTAATATAACCAAATTAAACTAAATTGTGTTATGAGATTATTTATGACTTGATAACTTTCAAGAAAAATACCCTTGGATGAAATAATTGAAATTGAAACTCAAAATACTATTATGTATAATTGATTCCTGATATTACATGTAAAATGGTAAGTATATATACCACACAATAAAAACAAGTGGTGAATATGGCCTATGTATTAGAAAAATTAAAAGTGATATAAGAAAACCCTTTCCACAAGTCAATATTTTCCATTTATATCCTCTAATTCCCATATAATAATTATAAATAAATTATTTAATTTATTAAGAATATTTTCCATGTTTAATAACTTATACTTAAATAATTTAATTTATTTATTTTTATTGAAATATTCAAATATTTAATCAGTTAAGTCTACATCATGTGTTTTTAGGACATTCAAATCAATGTTTCAGAATAGCTTCGGTGTGTTGAATATGGTAAAGTGGTAAATTTTTAAACATATATAGAATAATAATCAAGAAATAATTATCATATTTATTCATCAATTATACTTTTAATACCAATCAAGACAAATTGTTTTAAAAAATGAAGCATGTTACGATCATCGAGATAGTATGTCGTATGTATGCATGAGCAATGTTTCCATTTTTCAACGGTCATTATGGATATAAGGAAAACAATATTTTAAATTTTTATAATGATAATAATATCATATATAACACATTATTTCATTAAATATATTTATATACATCATCCATCTGTTGTGGTGACGAAAATAAAGTCACATCTCTTCATGAAGGCAGTAGTCCTCACATACACGAACGACGTTATCATTTTCCAGTGAGTGAAAAGTTAAGAAATAAAATTATTGATTATATTTTTAGAATTATAAATATATAATTCATATCATTATGATTTTATGTATATAAAATATATTCATTACCAATATCCTTATTATATTCCATGTAAAGCATTTGGGAAAAACGAATCACATTACTTCGTAAGGTGGTAGTTCATTGTATACATGAACAACATTATTGTATCCCCCAAAGAATGGAAAGTAAAAAAAGGTATATGTGATATCATAACTCCAAAATTATAAATATGTTAGAAATATAATATATATCTTTTAAATCTATCATTACAATAATCCATGGGAGGTGATGATGGGAAACGAATGACATCAATTCGTGAGGTGATAGTCCGTCGTACACACGAATGGTGATTTTATATCCCATTTGATGGAAGAGGAGATAGATTTAGGTTATTAAATTAATATAATAAAAAATAATTATATAATAGATACAATTTTTATAATTTTATCATATTTGATAACATTTTAAGGAGTTGAAATAAAAAATAAAATAAAAACCCAAAGTTAGAAATTTTACCTCTTCTCGGACCACATTATTTGGATTATGCCTAAAGTATTACTAGAATGAATTTCTCAAAAAAGGATTATAGGATAAGGTGATGGAGGTTAGTAAGTGATTTTGATAGGTATTGTCTAAACCAAAAGGGTTTTATGGTGTGAATAAGAGAGGAGAGATGGTATCCTTTTATAAGTGAGGTGAATGGCACACATTAAATTTTTTAAAAGAAAAAGTTATAAACACATTTTTCACATACAAAAGAATAAAAAAGGGAGTATTATTGAGACATAGACAATATAAGGTCAATTTATGGCTATCCAATAGTATTTATACAATAAAAATGGTCATTTTTATATATATGTTTTTAATATTTATCCGCAATATTTTTGTATTGTTTTTAATATTCATTATAGTAAACAATAAAGATAAAATTATTAGACAATATAAATTAGGATGATTATTTATATGAAATCCATTTTACTAAATTCAATTCATAGAAGAAAAAAATTAATTTAAAATTAATCATACAAACGTGATGAAAAGGTTGTCTTCGTAAAATGTATTTTCAAAGGACAATATGATTTTATATTAACCATATGTCTAATAATATTTTTTGAATGAATATTAAATAATATTTATTAATATAAAATATATAAATTTAATTTAAATCATTCCTCATTTTGTGTTGTTTTAATTAATTAAAAATGAGAAACATTATGCATAAAGATAGTGGAACCGATATTTCTATTTTATTGGTTTCAATATAGATGGAAATGAACCATATAAATCCACAGATCATCAACTTGATTCTGGATCAGCTTATTGTTATATGTTTTAACCTTTTTCCATATTTTCTACTAGATTGAAAACTATAACTCTATAGTGTAAACTTGTGTTAGCTTGTTGGGGGGTCCCTTCAACAAAGAACATGAGATCTATATTTTCCATGTAATTTGGGTTATAGTTATTTTTTATTTCTTCAATAAATGATATCTAGAAGAAAGAACAAATACATAAATTTAAGTATCACTTTTTATTTTCTTAATTAAAAAAAACCATGTCAAAGACTAGAAAATATACCATAACTAATGCATTGTTTTGATATTTATCATGACCGACTCCCCTAAAGTGAGGGAGCATCGAGTTGAAGTGTTTGAAATATTTTCTCTTGACATTAGAAAAAATTATTTTCTATTGAAAATTTGTGGTGTTGATGGCGATCGATATTTTTCCAACCAATGGGATATCACCTTTAATTGGGTTTTCAATAAAAATTCATATATGGTTTTGATTTTACCCTAAAATTGTTTTAATGAATATTAATATGGTTAGAGAAATATTGAAGAATTGTGTTTTTAAGTGAAGGAATTTATGCTAATAATAAATAAACTAGTATTAAACATGTAATTATCAAGGAAAATTTCAGTTGTTCATCCCATATGAAAGTTTCTATTTATTATTTTTGAACATGAATCCATAACCAGATATCACTGAAAATCATTATAGAATATAACATTAGGTGGAAATTATTTGATAAGAATATTTGTTAGTAAATGTAATCACGATGATTCATATCATTATTTTTTTCAAAAGATCAAAACTTTCATCCATTGAAATTGAATTTAGGTAATTATGAGACTACCATATGTATTCACAACACAATAATAATAATGATGTATACCAAAGAACATAATTTAAGGTGAGTTTAATATAAAATTCAAATTAGTGGTTCTTAACAACATACTAGTGATGATCTAATTCAAATTTTCTCCAAAGATGCTCATAGTTTGATTTGTTGAACTACTTACTTTGGATCACCCATTTCATTATGATAAATTGACTTGACATAACTTTTATCTTTTCTGATTCCACTAATATTTTGGGAATATTGATGGTTTTTTTGCCTTTAATAGTTCTGTAGTTTATTCTAACTTTCTTGTTGTGGTCATTCATATTCTTGTTCTAGTGTCATAAAAATATTATGAGGTCAAATTATCTTATTTTATAGTTATATATTTAACATTCCCAATTAGTTATAGGTTTTGGTGAGTATCTAATTCAAGATTTCAAATTTTTCTTCTATATATGAGTGGAGTTCTTCATTCAATAGCTTCTTCCTAGTTTGCTGTTGTTGCATTGGTTATATGGTAGGATATATGGCCTTATACACTTAACTTTCTTATGTATTTATCCTTGATCCTTGTTTCCTTGGGATATTCTATTTATTTAAAGTCCATCACAGAAGCGCTCACTTGTTCTCCATAAATAATAGTTTGACATTTAGCTGTGTTTATTTATTCTTCTTCATTTCCAATAGTGATCATGTTCGGGTCATCATCATTTTTCGCAACCCCTTTTGTTTCAATTTTTCTTATGGAGGATTCATTATTATTTTTATAACATATCAAATGCTTCTATTTTTAATCTTTTTCCATTTGTTTCCTAACTTTTTATTCAATAGTCTCTAGTTTTATTTTCAATATTTCATTTTCTTCATTATGACCTTATAATATAAAGTTATCATGTACAACCTATTTTTGTGCAATACCACATTACTTAGTGGATGTTTTCTACTAAGAACATTCTTTATGTTTCTTAGAATTTAATATTTCATTTTATATAATATTTTTTATTGATATAATCATTAAAATAATACTATAATTAGAAGACTTTCCCCACTATCTTGAACTTGTGAAATCTATTGTTTTTTCTTGATAAGTTTATCAAAATCTAACAAGGTCCATTTTTTAAAAGTAAGACTGAAATAATTTTAATTTCATATAACTATTCTATCTACTTAACCATACTAATACCAAAAAAATAATAATGGTATTAATAATAATTCTATATTGAAGTAATAATAAATTTCAATCCATTATAGTAAGGGCACAACAACCCCAAAATATTTGACTAGTGCCTATGGAATTATTTGAAATAATTATCCAAATGTTGGTGGATTTCACGAGAACAGTTCAGTGTTATAATATATATCAAAATATCCACATATTTGATGAAGTACCAACTCAAGTAAGCACCTATAATAAGGAAACAAATAGTTTCACATGTGTAAAATAAAGGAGTTTTATTATACTAACATTGTCCTCTACTTCATTTCCCATAATATCCTCAAAAGGTGTTGTTTTTATTACCTTCTGTGTGAGTAATCTAACAATTTTTTCAAATCTCCATACATATAAGGGAAACTTTTTTGGTTTAAAAGAATAATAGTCTTCCATTTTGGTTTCTCATCCATTTATTCATAATATCCTTTTCATACCATCTTCAAAAAATTGTGTTTCCATACCAAAAATTTAGAATGTATTTTTTGAGGAATCATATATATCAATCACATAGAAAATATATCCATCTGATTTATTATAATTTGATGTTGAGACACCGTTAGATAGAGAGGCATGAAATGTAGTCCAAAATGGAGTGTCTTTTATTGCATTTGTATGGACATATTTTATTTTTTTGGGATTTATTATACAAATAATTATAATTATAAAATATTTGACCTGAAATTCACAGTTTGAAATTGAAATTAAAAAATATTATAAGATATCATGGAACATAGATTTGGACTATATGTTTCAATGGAAGATTCATTAGAAGTTCTGATAGTGAATTTATAAAAAATTACCTTTCCAATCTTACAAAAATGTCAGTTCAATATATAAAAAATAAGGTATATTTGGAATAAAATTTCTTAGAAAATTTATAGAAGTTCTAGTAAAATCTCTAATATAAGTTTCAATTGAGAAACAACATAACTGTTCCCTCCTAAATCTTGAAAACATTTCATTGTAATATATATTACATGTTTGTTTGGGGATTCCAAAAATTACAGTATAGGTTTAATTTAAAACTTATGGTACATTTTAATTGTAATTTCTTAGAATAAGATTGAAAGTTACACTATAAGTTCAAGTGGAGTTCTAGTGGAATATCTTCTTGATGTTCCAGTAGAATATCCACTGCAAGTTCTATTGGTGAAACAATAAAAAAATTCTCCCCTAAATCGCAGATAAATATAGAATATGTTTTAATGGATTCTAAAAAGATTACATTATAGGTTTTAGTGAAAATGTAAGTTATATTTGGAATGTAATTTAACATAATATTACTAGAAGTCTCATTAAATGTTCTAGTGGAATCTCTACTCGATGTTCTAGTTGGGAAAAAATGGAAAAATTACCCCATCAATCCCAGTGATATATAAAACCTATTATTTTGGGGACTCCATAAATTATACTAAACGTTTCAGTGAATACCTAAGGTAGCTTCAGACTATAATCTCCTAGAATAAGACTATAATTTCTACTATAATTTATAGTGGAATTTATAATGTTATATACACTTGAAGTTCCATTGGACTGTCTATAGGAAATTATAGAGGAATCTCCACTGGATGTTCTAGTAGGAAACCAATATAAAATATTTCCCCAATCCTATAAAAATTTCATTGGAATAGAAAACATTTTTTAGTGATTCTAAAAAATTATAGCAAAGGATTCAATAAAAACATAAGGTATTGCTACTTGAATATGACTGGAAGTTCCTATGGAATCTCTACAAGATGTTCTAGAGTATATTACATGTAAATACATGTACAAATAAAACTATTGGAAAATTTACAAGTAAAATTGTAATATAGTATTATTATAGTGTCTTATAAAATAGAATATATGATTTTATAATTTAAAAAACATAGATATATAACATTTAAAGAAAATAATTTATTAAAAATATGTATTAAAAAATGAAATGTAAAAAAAATTAGTTTTTTCTAAATGGCATGTTTAAAAATACAGGTCAATAATTTTCATACAAATAAATATCAAGTAATATGTGGGGGTGTGGGGTACTTGATTGAATGTATATAGTGGAATTGGTTCATGTCAATATAGGGTTCATTTTTTAATTAAAAAATAAAAAAAATAAATAAAAAAATAAAAAAAGACCCAACATTTGGTGTGTCACCAACCAGCCCAGATACCCTAGTACCCTGATACCCGAGAAAAAACTGACATAGCCTGAAGGGAATTCCCAATCCCCAAGGGGTGGTGAATAGAACCTGACATCCTATAGGATAAAATAGGGAACAATTTTTCCACAAAATAGTAGAAGATAACAAATACATATCAGTATGCTCAAAACTATTCATGGAGAAATTACCATAAATTGAAAAAGTTTTTGAAAAACCCAAACAATACATCATGAAAGTACTAGAAATAAAAAAGATAAAACTAAAACACCCCCAAGGTATCAACAATCTAATCCCAAAGGACCAATAATTTCCACCTCCACCAAAAGGCTATTTCCCTTTACTCGAACATGGAAGTCGAAAATCTACAAATTTCTGAAGGAAAAGGTAGGATGTAAGCTAAAATCCTATTAGGGTCTCACCAAGTATTCCATAATGATAAAACAAATAATTATTTAAATTTCAAATAAAAATTTCATCTAAATATAATTGAATATATAAAACAAAGAATTATTTTTATTTAAAAGGAAGTAAACATTTCAAATAATGTCTTAAGTAAACATTTCATATAAAATAGTTTATATAAATCACTACTAATGAATAAATCAGATTCAAAATCAATAAAATAAATATAAAAATAATAATAACAAGCACTATGTTTATATACCTTATCATATGATAGTTTCAAGTAATAGGTCATCACACTCTTAAATCAATAATCATGTCATATTTGTACACATGTCTATCAAGCTAATGTCGAGTAGGACTTAGTAGCATTCCATCGGAAATATGACCAATATGATTAGATTTTTAGTGTATTAATCATTAACCCATTGCTAGGGAATTACCATCCTAGCGTTCTTATCCCAAATAACCCACTAACAACCCGTGATATCATGTTTTCAATCCATCAATCAATAATTGGGAAATCATTTCAAATTAGTTTAAAATATAATTTCCCCATTTATATTTTAAATATTCCAATTTCATTCCAAAACTGAAACATAGTTTTTTCATCATTTCACGTTTTTTAAAAATAAATATGATCAATTTTTATTATCAAACCAATTTAATCTATTTTCCTCCAAAATCAAATTCACAACTCAATTAAAAAAATTCCATCAATTTCAAATCACACCATAATTTCCTATTCCATTAGAATTAGGATTTCCCCCAAAATTCCATTCCAAATCAATTTTAATTTCCCATTCATATAAAATTGGTTTTATTCACAAATAAATTGAAATAAATTTCAAATATCAAACAAATCATGGCCAAATAAATTGGATAATCATAGATGGAACAACCGTCCTTTATCATTGAGATCACATAGCACAATACCTGTAACGAGGCTTTCCAAAAATGAATAATGGAAAAGAGATCTAAAAACCAATCCTAAAATCAAGATTCGAATCAATGGAGTTTATATGAATCAACCACAAGATGATATAAAACTCTCTAAGTAGGAAAAGAATAAAGAGTGATAGGGAAGGAATGAGAGAAGAATCACTTACCAGAGAGGGATTGAATGAGATCTACCATGCTTTGATCCACCTAGGGAGGGGTTTGGAAGAGATAAAAAGTGTTCTTGAGAGCCTATAAGATCTAGTATTTCAAGTTAGGAGGATTTTGGGTTTAGTGGCGGATAAAAAAGGGGTCATGGAATTTTTTTAAATAAATTTAAAAATAAAATATACAGTTTGCACAGTTAGCTAGGAGGGGCCTCATTGTTAGAAAAACTGCGCAACCTAATAATGCACCCCTCTAATTGGGAGCATAGTTTCTACTAGGTGGTTGAATGATTTTACAACTTGTATGTAATCCATGAAAACCATCACTATTTGGGGTTTATGGATTCCACTGGTTGGGGGCACAGTTTGGGAAAACTATGTGCCAACCTTGCAAATCCCAAGAGACCTAAAAAAATCAAAATTTCACCTCAAATAACTTCAAACATGACCCCAAAAACTCATGATAAAAAATCTCTCAGAGTACCTAAAAATCCAAACAAAATGTTACAACCTCCCCACTATAGAAATTTCAATCCCCATAAATATTATCAAGGAGTTTCCAAATCAAAAATATGTGGCCACTACTCTCATCAGTGGATCTATCTCCCACATTTCATGCATTTTAGAACTGTACTTCCATAACACTCATACCAAATGTATATTCCTACAATGAATCACCTATGTCCTAGAATCAACTATCCTAACTAGATGCTCAGTGATAGCCAAATCAAGATCAACATCAATATGAATCCAGCTTAAAACATGAGATAGATCAGATAAATACTTTCCTAGATGAGATACATGGAACATGTTATGTATCAACATCAACTATGATTGAAGTTTTAAATGGTAAGAAACATTCCCCACCTACTCAATATCTTCAAAAGGTCCCAAAAAATGGGGATAAATATTCCCTTTTCTCCCAATACAATGATAAAACAAATGAAGTTAAATATTTAGGAACACGTAGTCCCTAACTAAAAACTCCAACAATATATGATGATGATCAACATAAAATTTATACCAGCTCTATTCTATCCACATAATTTGATAAATTTACAAAATATTTAATGTTATATCTTGAACCAAGTTATGTTAAACCAATGACCATTAACTAATC
The DNA here is from genome assembly GCA_963277665.1 of Viscum album. NCBI lineage: Eukaryota > Viridiplantae > Streptophyta > Magnoliopsida > Santalales > Viscaceae > Viscum > Viscum album. The sequence goes on along the minus strand of OY728145.1, from coordinate 21,546,639 downwards.
TATGATAAAAAAACCATGATTTAAACCGGAAACCATACAATGCCTCAAAAGGATCCATTCTGATGATGGACTTGTAACTATTATTATAGAAAAACTCAACTAGTACCAAATGGTAATCCCAAGCCCCACCAAAATTGAGGATGCAAGAATGAATCATATCCTTAATAATTTGTATATCCCTCTCTATCTGGACATTCATATGTGGATGATATGTTGTACTCAAAAAAACCTAAGATCCAATTGCCTCCTGAAGGCCTCTCCAAAATCAATAAGCAAAATAAAGATATCTATCAGTGTATATAGATGATGGAACTCCATGCGAACAAAAAATATCTCTCACATAGAGATTTCCCATATCCTCATCTTTGGTTGTATCATGAATGGGTATAAAGTGAGTATATTTGTTTAGACTATTTATCAAAACCCATATAAAATTAATCTTTCTCTGGGTATGAAGAAACCCCACCATAAATTACATTGAGATCTCATCCCACTTCTAAGATAGCACTGGAAGAGGATGAAGAAAACCTGAAGGTCTCTAATTCTTGACCTTGACCTATTGGAATGTTAATAATGATAAAAAAATCAAAAATGTCTCATCTCATCTTTACCACCCAAATCTATGCCTCACACAATAAAACATCTTTTTGGTTCCTGGGTGCACTACCCGCTGGGAATTTTGGCAATGCCCTATCATAGGTTTTTCCCTGGAAACTACATGACAAAGCGATTAATAAAATATAGAATAAACTCTGAGTAGAACGAACAATCAAAAATATTATTCCCACAATATAGAGAGTCTCTAATGTTACAAAATTCATAATCAAGATGTTGTTCATATAGAACCATCTTGAGAAGAGTGGAGGTCAACAGAACACTGGTACGGACAACCTTTACCCATGTTTCATGAAATCCAATATGTAATTGTGAAAAAACTGACATCAAGTCCGACTCTTCTGATGATTCTTTCATGGCTTAGCTTTGGAATTTTCCTACTCAAAGTATTATAAAAAAAATTCTATTTCATTTGGAAATAGACTTTTTTTAAATCAAATTATTATAGGTAATTGACCCAATGCCTATGATACAGATTACAATATTTTTGATAGAAGATATAATTCAAGGTCTTGTGGTCTAAATACACATAAAACCTTTATTTGAAAAGGTAATTCCACCAAATCTTAAGTATATGCATCACAACAGCGAGTTCAAGGTCATGGGTCGGATAATTCTTCTAATGTGGCCCAATCTACCAAGATCCATAAGAAATGAAATGACTAAACTATAAAAAAACACATCCCAAACCTGACACTCATGCATCCCAAAAGACCACATAGCCCTTCCCATCATTTATAAAAGTTAAAAATAGTTCTAAATTCAAAAGATGTTTCATCTCAATAAAAGAACTCTAAAATTTATCATCCCAAGTGAACTCTACCCCCTTCTATGCGAGAGTCGTCACCAGAGAATCCAATTTCGAGAAATCCTTTACAAACTGATGATAATATCCATCTAAAACCAATTAGCTCTATATCTCAAAAAACATTTCACGATTTCCCCCATGTCATAACAGTTTTTAAATTTTCAGGATCAAATGAGAAACCATGTTCTGAGACCACGTGTCCCAAAAACTTCACCTCCCAAATTCATAAATAACATTTCTTTAGTTTACATAAATTATGTGATTTCTAAACAATTCTAGAAGTTCATGAAAATAATGCACATGATCCTCCTCAGACTTAGAGTAAGCCAAGATGTCATCCAAAAAGACCACAATGAACGTATCAAGATACTCTTGGAATATTCTATTCATAGAATTCAGAAATACTACAAGATAATTGGTTAGACCAGATGGAATTAAAAGGTACTCAAAATGGCCATACCTGATACAAAAGGGAATTTTTAGAATGTTAGATTCTTTTACTCTCAATTGGTGGTAACCAGAATGTAGTTCAATCTTCAAAAAACACTTCACCCCTTTTAATTGGTTAAATATTCCATAAATATGTGGAAAACATACTTGTTATATAACATAACTTGGTTTGATTTTTGGTAATCAACACATAGGAAAAGTTTTCCATCAACCTTATTAGCAAAGATAACAGGATCCACCTAAGAAGACATACTTAGGATTATAAATCCTTTATTTAAAAGATCATCTAACTGAGTCTTCTACTCATTCATTTCATCTGGTGTCATAATGTAAGAAGTCGTTGACACTGGTTGAGTACCATACACTAAATAAATATTAAACTATAACTACCTTACTAGTGGATAACTGAATAATTTATAAGGAAAAACATTGGAAAACTCAATGAAAAATAGAGGGAGGTCACTTATAAAATATTATAACTCTATATAAAAATTAAAAAAATATTACATTCCATAAATTTGGATAAGAAGGTATGAATCTGCTAGACCTTGGGTCCCATTATCCCTAAAAAATATAAAATACCCCATCTTATAATGTAACAGACACTCATTGGAGAGAAAAAACAATTCATGCCTTATTAGAAATGATTTAATCCACCCAAAAAATGACATCAAGTGGTTTCATGTAGGAAACTGAAGAATACCAAGCAAGATCAATCTTTGATAAAGAAAAAAAACAAGTAGGACAATAGAGACCCTACTATCTCTTTATTTTAATGGGTTTCATAATATCCATCAAAAAACATAAAATCTATGTATTAATATTTATTAAGTTCACAATATGAGCCTATATAAATGAGTGAGATTAACCAGTATAAAAAAAAGCAGTCACTAAAGATGAAAATATTGTGATGGTACTTATCACAGTTATTAGACCCACATCTTCTTCCTCTGGAGACTCCTCCACTATATGAAGAAGATTTGTTACAGATGAATGTGGAAGGAACCCATTATATATAAAATAGCTTCTACAAGTGCTTTGAACATCTACAGGATTTGCAGACCTTGGGTGCCTTAGTGAAAACCCGTTTTGAGTATCTGGGCTTGTCGAACTATAATAAAGTGAAAGGGAATCTTCTAGGAACTATAGGAGGTGCAGAAGAACCCTTATATCAAGAACCACCATGAGACTCAACATGATTTCTATTTCATTTAAAGGAACTTATAGAACTACCACTTGGATAAAAAGTAACTCCCTTCAAACCTAAATTAACAGCTAGATCAAGCTCAACCATCAATACCCTATCCAGCACATCTTTATAGAAAAATAGATTAAATAAGAAATTTGGGAAGAGATATTATATTCAAGTCCCATATAAAACAATTTATTATTCAAATTCTCATTTGACATAATATCATGTGAAAACTATATAATCATTGAAAATCGGTTTGCATACTCCATTAAAGTCTTTTCATCCAACTCAAGTTTGAAAGACTTCATTTCCTTAGAGAGTACAATAACATCTGGATAGAACTTGTTAGTAAAAACAACATTGAATTCCTTACACTCTAAACTATAATGCTTCCTAGTTGTCATCATCATGTCCCACCATCTCCTTCTAGGTACTTCCAGCTGGAAGGTGGCATATTTATCCTTGACCACATCAGGAATTTCCACGAACTAAAAAAATATCTTTCTTCCTCAACCAATCCTCAAACGTTTTATGATTATTCGAGATTTGTAACACTAGTGGATTTTTTTGAAAGAATTACTAAAAAAAAATCTTGAATTAATCCCTTTTAGGTTCCAGAACTAGTGCCTGAATGAGAATAGTTTCAGGTGCCTATCCCAGAGCATGTACAACACGTACAAAAATCACAATGAGATTCTGGTCCATGGGAGGATTTTATTATTGTGCATCACCAGCTACTTCCCCCTAGATCCTATTCACATATATTATTATAGGCATGATTCTACACAAAATCAACATGAAATAAAGAGGAAATAATAAGATTAATCAGATCCACACTCAAGCAACATCAACTGGGAAATTATTCCCATCAGATAAGAAAACAAGATTTGAATTCCAACATTTCCAAAACAAAATTGGTTCAACGACTATAAAGAGTCCTAAATATGTCTTTCCCAACCCACCCATGGTGAATTGATTCCAATTACGGCGAGATCAGTCCAAGTAATCACTCAAAACTACCTCCAAAATCCCAACATGATATATCAAACAACATACTAATATTAGGGTAAGATACACAACCTTCACCTATGATACCACATTGTCATGAACCAACCCGGATACCCTCATAACCTAATACTAGATCAGTAACTGACATGGTCCTAAGGTAATTCTCGATACCCATGGGCTGGAGACTAGAACTCGGTATCATATAAGATAAAAAGAGTGAATGATTTTTTGACAAAATAATGGTTGATAATTGATAAATATCAGTATGCTCAAAACTTATCATAGAGAAAGTACTAGAAAATAGATAGGTATTTCAAAAACCCTAAAATTACATCATCAAAGTACCAGAAACATGTGAGATCAAACTAAAAAATCATTAAGGTATCAACACTCAAAGACCAAAGGGATAAAAACATCCACCTCCCTTAAACGATTCTTTCTCTTTACTCGAACCTGGTATAATAAAATCTACAAATTCCAAAAGGAAAATGTAGGTTGTGAGATAAAATACCAATAGGGTCTCACCAAGTGTTCCATAATAATATTCAATAATGATAAATCAAATCATGCTTTTAATTTTAAATAGAAAAGTCATAGAAGTACGATTTCATTTTTAGAATAAAACATGCTTTTCATTTGAAATGATGGAAACATTCCAAACAATCTATTAAGTTAAAATTTTATATAATTTTTTTATATAAATCACTGGGTATGAGTATACATGTTTCACAATCAATGGAAAATACATCAAAATAATCAGAAAAATCACCATAGTCATCTAACGTATAGTATGATAGTTTCATGTTATATGTTCCCCACACTCTCAAATCAGTGATAATCGAATATGTGTACACACAACCCTCATCCTAGGAAAAAATATGAATCATCGACGTGTCCTAAGTAATATGTAATTCCTTGCTATATTTTTTAGAGTTTTCATCGTAAATCCATTTTTAAGGAATTACCATCCTAGATTATTTTCCTAAATAACCCACTAACTTTATAGGCTCGAATATTCTCAATCAATAAATAAATAACGGGGAGATCATTTCAAATTATTCTAAAATACAATTTCCCCATTTCTAGTTTCAATATGGAAATTTCATTCCAAAACCAATACCCAGGGTTATCATCATTTAAATCTTTTTCAAAATTAAACCAATCATAGGTTCTTATCAAATATATTTAATAAACTTTTCTCCAAAATAAATTTTACAAATAAATTCATAAATTTCGATCAATTATAAATCACACTCAAATTTCCAATTCTATTAGAACTGTATGGTTTTTCTAAAATTCCACACCATATCAATTTCAAATTTTCGTCACATTTTTTAAAAAATCAATTGAAATCAATTTAAAACATTTATAAAATCAAGGTGAAATCAATTTGACCATCATAGAAGGAATAAAATACCTTTATCAAAGATATCACATAACAAATCACCCACAACGAGACTTTCCAATGATGAACAAAAACAAAAAAGATATCAAAAACAAACCTTGAAATCAAGATTTTAATCAAAGTAATTTATATCTATAAAAAACCAGATGATATAACACTCTCTAAGGATAAAAGAAAGAGAGAGTGGGAGATAATTAATGATATTAGAATTACTTACTATAGAGGGATCAAATAAGATCTCCCATGATTCGATCTACCAAAGAAGATGTTTGGAGAAGCCAAAAGGGGTTCTTTGGAGCCTCCAATACCTAGGATTTCTAGTTATAATGAGTTTTGTTTGAGAAGGGGAAAAATAGGGGTTTATGTATTTAAAAAATATAGAAGATAAAAATTTTCATTCACGTGGTTAGCTAGGAAGGGTTGCACTGCCAGAAAAACCATGCCCCCTAACCATGTGACCCTTTACTGGAGTGCATGTATTCTACTATGTGGGTGAAACTTTTTTCCAAACTAAGAATAAAACATGAATAGCCCAAGAGCCCTCCAAAATTCCAAATTTCACCCAAAATACCCTGAATGAAGACCCAGGCAAGTCATGATAAAAAAGAGGGTCAAGGATTTCCTAAAAACTAGTAACATGATGTTACATGGTTATGTTCGTTGTAATATTCTCACTTAACCTTAAAGTGTTTTATTTAAAAAATAATAAAAGTAGTCTTATAGTAATAAATAAATAGGGGGAAAGAGATAAATAATAATTTATTCAAAAATATATTAAGAATTCATTAAAAAAATTCAAGTGATTAATGTTTTATAATAAAATAAAAAGAGTTTCATTTTGAGTAAGTAATTAATATAACAATATTCATTAGATATTTAAAATCGAAGTTTAATATATAACACATTGTTTACTAATTCCTTGAACTTGAATGTTCGAACATGAAATACACATTAATATTTTAAACAAAATATTTTACTAAAATTAAATATATCAAACATAGTAAATTATATGTAAAGAGATCACATGAAAAAAATGAACATCCAGTAGAAGTTGTGGTGGAAGTCTCTGTGTGACTTCTAGTGGAACTTATAGTGTAATTATGTTAAAGTGTTACTGAAACTTTAATAGATGGTTTAGTGGAATATTTAGTGGAAATTATAGTTGAATATTGTATGAAAATATCAGTGAAAATTTTAGTGGAAATGCATCATACTTACAACGGGGAGGCAACTGAGAAATTCCCAATCTCATGATAGAAAAAAATTCAATGTAATGTGTAGATGTTTAGTGAAATTTTAGATTCATTATTCTATGAATATTCTCCTAGGAATTTTTGATGACAATTTCTAATGTCACTATAACCCACTGATAAGGAAAATAAAAATTTCAATAGTACTTATAGTTAAAAAATTTCTAAAAATAGGTAAGCTTACTTTTTATACCATTAGTGCTTATTTTATATACTAACACAACATCAAGGAATAATACTAATAATATCTAGAATCACCACACTTATTGAGGAAGACAAATCAAAAAATTTAATTATAAGAGGAAAGGGGGGAATGTGACACTACCTTCATTAAACAGTAGCTGAACATTTAAATCATTGCTGATATGAATAACACACTCATGTTGGAAAGTCTAGTGAAAGCCAATAGTAATATACATCGAGAATAATCCGGCCCTTTAAAGGATCAAATTTAGAATCACCGGAGTCTCCATAGAGAAGAATTCCACTGTATCATGTCTTTGACTCTAAAAAGGAAAACCTGCTTTCAAATTCAAATATTTCATAGGTCATACACAATATATTAGACAATATACAATAATATTGGACACACATAAAAATCCAAAACATGTATTGGAAGATCTAGTTAAAAACATAATAGGTGACGATAATACTCTAAGAAATAGTGTCAAAATTCTATATATGTTAGCATGGCCTTGTATATTTCTACTAAAACTCTCTATGAAATTGGAACCTAATAATATTTAATTTTTCATGAAATAACAGTATTTAAATTGCCTATAAAATTTGATAATTAATAATAGTAAAACCCACTAATTATAATCTATATTTCATATCCTAAAGAGTATCCTTCGATATGATGAATTTAAATTTGGATTATTATGAAACACCATCTATTATTCATTACTGAGCATCCTATGAATCAAAACATCATAATTTATTCATGAGAACTAATATGAAGAAGATTATGATATCTAGTAATCATGATGATTTTTTGTATACTATAGTTGCAAACCATTTTTAATTTTTTCATGTTATGTCACATTTTCAATAGAAACTTTAGTGCGTATTGTGTTTCTACATCAAATAATTCCAAAATTTAAAATTATAACCTAAAAGGTGTGGGAGTTGAATTTTCCATAACACATACTACTGTTGTATCTAAGAATGTAGAAGTAAAATTTGTGTAGTAATAAACTATTATTGATTAAATTATCTAGCATGTAAGGGTAAAAATTCTCTAAAAATACATAAAATAAAAAAAAGTAAGATTCATGGAATTTGAAAAATCTATTACATAAGATAAATATAATAATATTTATAGAATATTAATTATGAATAAAAAATTATTAATAATAGAATAAATAGTAAATATCATATTAAAAAAATTATCACCAATTAAAAACACATAAATATAAAAAAAATATTTATAAAGAATAAATAGTAATAACAATAAATGTGATAATATTTTTAATTATCAAAACATAATCAAAGAGAGATAAGGAGTTACTCCAATAATCCATCCCCTCTAAAAATTAAAAAGACAAACATGAATTATTACCATTATCCAAATTTTGTAAGATTCAAAAAGATCAAACAAGAACAATATTTCTCCCCCATACATAATATTAAAAAAAATTATATATCATCATAAATTTAAAATTTTAAATGGAGAATATTTAAAAAAATAGTATTTCAAGACTAAATTATATTTCCCAACAAATAAAACATAAAAAATAGAATTGAAGAAATATTGTTAAGCTAAAATACATAAAACTAAATATACTAGAGTATGAAAAAAAATACAAACATAGAATATCCAAAACTATTATTCTTAAAGTTCTATAAGAAAAACATGATTTAATAACAATAAATTGTTTCCTAAAAAACAATGTTTATAAAAACTAAAAATTTATCAATGATTAAAATTATTCCTTAATATTAAAAAAACATACCAGAACATAAATTTCCATAAATATTAAAACAATAAACCATAGGGATAACAAACAACACTTTAAAAAATAAATAAATATATATTTTCCTTAAATTTAAAAAACAATTATTTAAAAAATTTAAAAATTAAAAATTGCTCATGATTAAACATATTAAAACAAATTTTAATTTTAAAAATTAAAAAAATGAAAAAATCCACATAAAATTAAGTTTTATAAAATTATATATTCCAATTATTAGACTAAAATAGTAAAGATCCCCCTTAGCGAAGAAATAAAATATTCTGATTCAGAACAATGGATATCCACTGAACACCTTAGCCATTAGAAATAAATATTAAACACTAGGAGGAAAAAATGTTAATTAATATTCAATGAATTATAAGAATATTTTTAATAGATTAAAATAGAAAAAAGTTAAAATGAATTATAGTAAACAAGAAGATAAAACAAAATTACATCCTCATTATACTAAAATCAATAACTATAGGATCCTTTAAACATACCATATAACAAAAAAAAATATTTGGTATACATATTATCCATATGAAATATATTTACATGGGTATGCATACCAGGTTAAGACCAATCGGATCTAAGAAAGAACCATTAAAAGCCCTTGTTGTAGAAGTATTAGTCCTTTTAAAATTTTAAAAAAGATATTTAGATAGAAATTAATTATTATGACAAAGATATTGAAAATATTTTAATGAAAAATATATTATATAATGAAAAAATAATCCATGAATAAAAAAAGTAACAAATGAAATACCTTCAATTTTGCCTTTAAGAAACCTGTTTTGGTACATCTGTAGTAATATTCTATCAAAACCAATTGTATTTATATTCATTTTTGATCTAGATATTTTATAAAATCACATTAAATCATCCAAAATTTTACTTATAATGCTAAAATTAAACAAAAGTTTCTTTAAACTTTCAAATTCATCTTTAATTTTTCTATTTTCCTTTTTTTATAGCTTGAAAATCATCATAGATTTTTATCTTTAATACTGGAAAAGTAACTTTTTAAACTATTATTATTGTTTTCCAATTTTGTTTTTTAATTTCTGATTAATATCTTCTTCATTTATAAAAATATAAACTTTCATCTTTTCATTTTAAAAAATCAAATTCTTATTTTCTTTAATAGTATTCTTATCATCCTTACTAAATTTCTTATAATTTTCAAAAAAATTCAATTTATTCATGAAATTTATCACATAGTTCATTTAAATCTTAAATAAGATATTTCTTAGAACCAAAATCAAAAGTTTAATAAAAATATCTATCATAACTGAAGTTACTCAAATTTTCATCCATTAAAAAATTTCTCAATCCCATATAAAAGATTCTCCCCAATCACATGAAAAATAAGAATGTGAAGGTGAATTTTTTCCCTTACTATATTTTTATATCAAAGAAATTTCAACAATTTTATTCTCATTTCTAGAATCATCGCTCAAATCATTTTATTCTATATAAATCCATTCCATAAAAAATGATACAATGTGAGATTTTAAAATAAATACATTATATTTGATAGCTTGTATAACACATAATGTCGAGCTTAAATAAACCATGGAATATTATTTTTTAAGTATTCCCATTATAACCATGAAATTAAATTAGTGGGTATGAAGAAGATAAAATAAATATGAAATATATATAAAGGTCCTAATAAATAAAAATTTGTTGACCAATTCTTAGAAAATAAGTATTCTATTTTTAGTAAAGTCATTTTATTCTTCAAAAATACATTTTCTTCACAAATGGGTTTTAATTTTTTTTAGAAAACATTATAATAAATTTTCTATAAATTTTAAAGAATATATTTTATAAAATGAAATTTATTTTTGAAATCATTATGTCAAAATTATATATGAATTATTATTTTTCAGTTTTATGAAAATATTGATTTTTCAAAAAATAGTTAAAAATAATCACTTTTTATAAAAAAATTATTTTCTTTTAGAATATTTACAATGTAAAATCATATTTATGATTATTTTTAAATTTTAATTAGTTAATTTTAATTTATAATAGTCTAATTATTGTTTTTTAAAATAATTTTATTCTTGATTTTGGTCACGAACTGAATCTGGTCGCCGCCAAAACCGACACCAAACCCAGCCCGTGACAAAGCCGGAAGGGAGTTCCCGATCCCCACAGGATGGCACAAGTGTCCGGGTATCATATAATGATAATTGGGAACAATTTACTCAATTTTATAAACATTAAACAACAAACAAACCCCATAAAACAAATCTAGATTTTTCAACAAAAACAATCTTTTACAAAATTTCAGAAATGAATTACATAAGTTAAAACTATGTTTAAATACCATTAAAAAGGTAAAAAAAATAAGTACAGACCAAGAACCCTCATTGAAAGGGGCACCACCCTTAATCCATCTTCACAAGACTTCACCACCAAGGACCTTCCATAAACTCGAACCACTGGAACTAAAAACTGTACCCAACCTGCGACAACAAAAATAACCATGTCGACTTACACCCAAGGGTGTAAGTAGGGTGTGAGACAAATACCAATAGGATACCACCACTAATAGATTCCATGTGATAAAAATTTAATGACAAAAAGCATGCAAGTTTTCAAAAACATGAGATGCTAGTTAAAATTTCTAAAAGATGCAACATTAAATAAAAACAGTTTTCAGGTGGGATAATTTAAAGAATAAAAACATTTAAAATAAATACCATAGATACTTAATTTTCTAGCCTCTCATAACGTATGCCGATGGTAAGAACAAAATATCCAGTGAGCACAAGCAATGGGAAATAACCCCTATGCACTAGCTAGCTGTGGGTCCCAGGTACCTCGTATCTCAGTGAGAGTAACCATCACAAATATCTATTATCGTGCACGAGCCACTATTATGGAACATAACCATAACCTAGTGGTCCCCAATAATAATCATCATAGTTTAGTTAGAGTTTTAAGCATCAATATTGCTATGTGAAACTGAGGGCAAACCCCGCGGATTCACTAGCATACTAGGACACGTCCACCCACCTAGATACCCAGGTTTTTCCTTTGTGATCAAACAAGTTAAACAAGTCATGATATATACTTTTCACATAAAAATATCATTTCCATATAAAAAATTCACCAATCATCCCACATGCATACCACACAAGTCACAAAAGTACACTTTTCATTCAAATTGATTTTGAAATCCGACTCATACAAAAATAGCCCACAACACTCTTCACATTACATTGATACTTCCACAAATCCTTTAAAAAAAATTTATAAACCATTCCATGACATTCTAACTCACATAAAATCCAACTCAAATAACATATATTACCACTTTAATCAACAAAATTCAATTTTCACAGAACACTCACAAAAAATAGCCCACAACCATGTTTTGTAGCTCTCTTTCCATTTTCTAAAACATTTGAGCACTTTATAAAACATTCTAAAAAAATATTTCAAATCTTAAATAACCACCATACCTTTCAAAAACCCATATTAGGTGAACACACCCCCCAAATAGTACATATACACCCTTTTATCCACTATGTTTAACCAAAAAAACATTCACAATTTTCATAAAACAACTCAAGGGGTGTAATTATGTCTTGCACACAAAACCCATTTCAAAACCCCCATTTAAGACCAAAACCATTCCAATTCTTATAAAAAATATAATTTTCAGCCCTAGATACATTTATAAAAACACATTCAAGTGTTATAAAATAATTTTGAATAATACCACAAAAGATACAAATGAAAACACACATTTTCCTAAAATGAACTCAAGAAGTATAACAATGTTTTACACATCAAACCTATTCAAAAACCTTATTTTTAGGACCACATGACACTAGTAAATTAACAAAACAGAATTGGTAGGCCAAATAAGATTTAATAAACCAATTTCATAAGTTATAAACCACACCCAAATAAAACCCCATGAGTTACGCATGAAAACACCCAATTTCATGTTAAAAAGCGACTATAAAATTTAACACATAACCAAATCAATCATAAATAGTTTTTGCACCACACCCAACATATGAAGAATATGAAAAATGGTTAAATAAAGCAAGCTAACTCATCAATAATTGTTTACACATGGAACCACCTACCTTTTGATTCAAAACCCTTGAATCTTGGTGCGAAACCTCAACCGCACATCCGCCGCACAACAAGGATGAGAAAAAAACCCTAAACCATAATATTTCACCAAAAATACCCCAAATCAAACCCTAGGTATGAACCCTAACTTTTGGACACTCTATAAATTTATGAAAGTGGGAGGAAACCGTAAAGAGAAGGAATGAATTGAAAAGAGAAACACACACCTAAAATAATCTTGAAGAAAACGACCCAAAATCCAACAGAATCTGAGTTTTAAAACATCCAACCATTAATGGGAGGTTCTAAAAAAATATTAGGAGATCTTTTAGGAACTGGAATGGGGGAAAAAGAGTAAAAATAGAAGAAGTTATTAAAGGATCAATTTACCTCTTTAAATCTGGACGATTTCTGAAATCCAGTGACGTTTCGACCAGTTTCTCAATTCTATAGAGCTCCAAATTGTCAGAGGAGGGAATGAGGTCTCGCCTTAGGTAAGTGGTCTCGGGTGAGAGTTGGAATAACCAAAAAAAAATCAAATAGTGAAAGAGATATTAAAGAATTAAAATTTATTTTTAATGCAGAAAATGGGCTTTCGGGCAGGCCCAATCCTTTACATAAAAACCCATATCTACCATGATTATGGATTTCTAAATGGTCCAAATTAATATGGTGGTGTTAATAGGTCAGGGGATGACAATTAGGAATTGTAATGGATAAAAAATGTTTAAAAATGAAGGCGTTATAAAGGAATCAAAATTTATTTTTAAATTTGGAATTGGGCTCACGGTTTGGCCCAATTCATAAAAACTCCCACATTCCTCCATAAATGCTTGGGAAACCCTCAAAACAAAGAATAAATGTAAATGAAATGGAATTTAACTTTAAAATAAGTCATGTATGTGAAAATTCTCCCCACCATTAAAATGTTTCGCCCTAGAAAGTCACATCAAGGCCAAAGCAACAACCAAACCCTACTGAGAAACCAAGAGGTACTCCCTTGCCAGGTTTCACCCCCAAAGGCCAAAACACCTCCCGTGATCAATTAAGGGTTACTCTCCCAACCTAAACATACACCAATTTACTGAGATGGTCAATCAAATTCATACTTTATCCCAAAAGAAAACTCCTCAAACACTATCCGAACAAGACTCAAGGAATTCACCCAAACGAATAACAACACCGAACAAGGTTACATTTACCTTTAACTAAACCATTGGGCACTGTCCAATCCCAACGTTTACTCAAGGAATATGTTGGTAGCTAAATAGTTCCGAATAAGAATACCTAATGCCAAGCTAATACCATGGATAAATCTAGGTTATTGGTATGGGGTGAACACAAATAGGCTCCTCGCCAAAAGAGACAACCTATATTTTTCTGAGACAGAATCAGGACACTAACAGAGGAGGCCTGAACGGACTCCTTAGTACAAAGGGTAGAATTCCATTCAATGTTTGTGAAGGAATGTACATGAGAATCACAGTGAGTCTCCCCATCATAAGAACTAACCATCTTAACTGACCAGCATGGGCCGACACAGACATGCCCAATTTTTTTTAATGATTTGGGAAGGGCATAGGGTTAGTCTGCACGATTTGGGAAACCATGCACTAGCTGTGCAGATCATTCTTTATGAATGGCTTCCTGGAACATAGTCACAACTAATCATGCACAAACTGTGTACTCAGTATTTCTATCCAAATTTCCAACCATTCTCTAATGACTTCATGGAATCCAAAGTGGGAGGGAATGACATTACGCGAAGTCATGGGTACAAGGCCCTCCACCTTTTCCACCAAACGGGAATAAAAGAGAAAATATGAGGACACCAGAGATTTAAAATATTCCTATCTTTATTGATGAGGATAGGAAATTTTACAAGGGTTTAGATGACCCTGGGATTTCCCCTGACTACGAGACAGCTTCTCTCCAAGACCTATGACTGGAGCTCAAATGATTGAAACATCTTTGGCATCGAAGTTGGGATTTGGAAACCCCTTGGATGATAATCATTCTTTTGATGCAACCAACCACTACACCGCAATCCCCGATATTTTTCCATGAAATAACACATTCCAAACTCACATTAACCTAACCCAATGTTTCACTGAAACAAGGCCTTAGAAAATGCACACACAACAATCCTTGTTTGTTCGGGTGAGAAACAATAGAAGTAAATAACACCCAAACTCACCTACCTCTAAAATGGAATATTTTGAAGTTTTTCTAAGGGAGATATTCTCCCAACATAACAGGGACTCTCTGAGGATTTCATGACTTTCATCTATACGGTCAATCAAGCACATGAAATCATAAGGCATCATCGAACATGACCATTACGACTGATATAAACAATGCATGGGGAGGGAACTTATATGGCATCCCCAAACAACACACAATTCTAGAAAGTGGCTACAATATCCTATCATGACAATATTTCCCAAACCGGTGGTTTAACATGAAATCATGCTTCATAGAAACTTTGATGAACCCAAAGGCCCTCTTAGACACCATCGTGACACTCATCCACACTAACAACCCTAGACCACATCCACCTTCAATGAATCAGTAAACATAAGAAACTAAAATCTCTTTCAACCTTCCACGAGCACTCTACCATTACAAGAGGATCTAAAAATCAAAGAAAGTAATGGATGTAGAATCAATCTACAGATCTCGAGAAGAAACAATATTCTTTATATTGATCAACATGAGGATTTTAGAATGGAAAAACAATCTGGGTTGCACATCAGTTATGCATTAACCCTTAATGGGGGCATACCTTATCCAACAAGAGAACCTAAAGACCCAACCAAGCTGGTACATTAGTCAAAAAGTTCCACAAACCAGATCCAAACACATGAAGGGATCCACCATAAAGGTGTCTCAAAACATATCTCAGAGGAGACTACTAACCGGTCCTTCTACCCAGCTTACCGACCAAACACAAAATCAAAACACAGTTCGAACAGGCGGGGTTCTTGGACTCAAAACATCCCACAACATCAACATTTTCCAAAAACACATAATATAAACCATCTCAAACAATTCATTAAGACATCATGTTTCTCTTTAAAAACCTTTCTTTGAAAAAAATGGTTCATCGGTTAGCGTATCCACCAATGGTACCCCATGAGCCTTACACATGCATGTTTCTGTGCCACACCGGGAACCCTCATCATATCCATCCCGACACTCATCCGGTCATGTAATCAACCATCCATATTACCATATAACCCCATTCATGTGGTTTCTCATGAAAATACCAAAGGTTAAATCAAAAATTCTTTCCACTTTTCAAAACCAAAATGGTCAACCAACACATCCTTTTTCTCAAAACCGCCTACCACGAGATCAAAATCCCAACTCACATCTTACAAAACTTTTCATAAATACACAAACATTTAGAAAATAACTCACTTTCAAGATATTCACATCAATTTCAAAACACCTGATCCAATTAAAACACCCTTTGATTTTTTAGAAAACTATATTGGAAACACTTTTCAAAACCAACTTCAATATAGTTCCTTCTTTCAAAAGAGGTGTTAGCACACCATTTTCCATTTCAAAAAAATTATAAATATTCAGTTCCACCATTTCATAAATCAAACCATTCCCTCTTTATTTGAAAATAATTTCACAAAAACTTTACACTTCTTAAAACCAAAGTGCCAAGATTTCAAAACCTAAGAACAAACCAAAGTGAGAGGAAACTTGTTTCAGTGGGTGATTTAGGCATATGGTTGGCATCCATACTCCAATCAATTCACTGTCATAGAGAGTGTTCTAGGGAATATCCTTGGCTCCACATGGATTTGCAGGCCCTGTGAGCTCACTAGGACTATTAACCCAACTCTCTTTTCATTTCCCCTAGTTAGCATCGAACCAAGAAAACCAAAGGACTTAGATAAATACCAACTTCTACTAGAAACTTAAATCCCATTATGAGGTGTGGTGATCAGACACACTACCCATAACAATAATTCCATGTCCCAAAAAACCTAACTCCAGACTATCCTGGCTCTTCCCCAAATAACATGACTCAAAGAGTTAACCTGAACCTCCTCTGATACCATTTTGTCACAAACCGAATCTGGTTGTCACCAAAACTGACACCAAAGCCAACCCGTGACAAGGCCTGAAGGTCGTTCCCGATCCCCATGGGCTGGAAAAAGTTCCCGGGTATCATATAATGATAATTGAGAATGATTTACCCGATTTTATAAACATTAAACAACAAACAAACTCCATAAAACAAATCTGGATTTTTCAACTAAAACCATATTTTACAAAATTTCAGAACTGAATTACATAATTTAAAACTATGTTTAAAGAGCAAAAAAAAATTAAAAAAACAAATAAGGACAGCCCAATAAACCTCATTGAAAGGGGCACCACCCTTAAGCCATCTCCACAAGACTTCACCACCAAGGACCTGCCAGAAACCCGAACCACTGGAACTAAAAACTGTACCCAACCTGCGACAAAAAAAATAACCAAGTCTACTTACACCCAAGGGTGTAAGTAGGGTTTGAGACAAAGCCTAATAGGATACCACCACTAATATATTCAATGTGATAAAAATTTAATGACGAAAAGCATGCAAGTTTTCAAAAACATGAGATGCTAGTTAAAATTTCTAAAAGATGCAACATTAAATAAAAACTGTTTTCAGGTGGGCTAATTTAAAGAATAAAAAAATTTAAAATAAATACCATAGCAACTGAATTTTCCAGCCTCTCATACCGTTTTCCAACGGTAAGAACAAAATATCTAGTGAGCACAGGAAATGGGAAATAACCCCTAGGCACTAGCTAGCTGTGGGTCCCAGGTACCTCGTATCTCGATGAGAGTAACCATCACAAATATCTGTTCTCATGCACGAGCCACTAGCAGGGAACATAACCATAACCTAGTAGTCCCCAATAATCATAATCATAGTTTATTAAGAGTTATAAGAGTCAATCTTGCTAAGTGAAACTGAGGCCAAACCCCATGGATTCACTAGCATACTAGTACACGTCCACCAACCTAGATACCCAGGTTTTCCCTTTGTGCTCAAACAAGTTAAACAAGTCAAGATATATACTTTGCACATGAAAATATCATTTCCATATCAAAAATTCACCAAACATCTCACATGTATACCACACAAGTCGCAAAATTACACTTTTCATTCAAATTGATTTTGAAATCCGACTCATACAAAAATAGCCCACAACACTCTTCACATTACATTGACACTTCCAAAAATCCTTTAAACAATTTTTTTAAACAATTCCAAGACATTATAACTCACATAACATCCCACTAAAATAACATATAATACCACTTTCATCAACAAAATTCAATTTTCACAACACACTCACACAAAATAGCTCACAACCATGTTTTACAGCTCTCTTTCCATTTTCTAAAACATTTCAGCACTGTATAAAACATTCTAAAAAAATATTTGAAATATTAAATAACCACCATTCCTTTAAAAAACCCCATATTAGGTGAACACACCCCCCAAATAGTACATATACACCCTTTTATCCACTCTGTTTAAACAAAGAAAACATTCACAACTTTCATAAAAAAACTCAAGGGGTGTAACTATGTCTTGCACACAAAACCCATTTCAAAACCCCCATTTAAGACCAAAACCATACAAATTACTATCAAAAATAGAATTTTCAGCCCTAGATACATTTATAAAAACAAATTTATGTGTTATATAATAACCTTGAATAATACCACAAAAGATACAAATGAAAACACAAATTTTCCTAAAATGACCTCAAGAAGTATAACAATGTTTTACACATCAAACCTATTCAAAAACCATATTTTTAAGACCAAATGACACTAGTAAATTATCAAAACAGAATTGGCAGGCCAAAAAAGATTTAATATACCAATTTAATAAGTTATAAACCACACACAAATAAAACCCCATGAGTTACACATGAAAACACCCAATTTCATGTTAAAAGGTGACTATAAAATTTAACACATAACCAAATCAATCATAAACAGTTTTCACACAACACCCAACATTTGTGAAATATGAAAAATTGTTAAATACAGCAAGCTAACTCATCAATAATTGTTTACACATGGAACCACCAACCTTTTGAGTCAAAACCCTTGAATCTTGGTGTGAAACCTCAACCACACCTCCACCGCACAACAAGGATGTGAAAAGAAACCCTAAACCATAATATTTCACCAAAAATACCCCAAATCAAACCCTAGGTATGAACCCTAACTTTTGGACACTCTATAAATTTATGAAAGCGGGAGGAAACCCTAAAGAGAAGGAAGGAATTGAAGAGAGAAACACATCCCCAAAATAATCTTGAAGAAAACGACCCAAAATCCACCAGCATCTGAATTTAAAAACATCCAACCATTCATGGGAGGTTATAAAAAATATTAAGAGATATTTTAGGAACTAGAATGGGGGAAAAAGAGTAAAAATAAAAGAATTTATTTAAGTATCAATTTACCTCTCCAAATCTGGACGATTTCTGAAATCCATTGACGTTTCGACCAGTTTCTCAATTCTATCGAGCTGAAAATTGTGGGAGGAGGGAATGGGGTCACTCCTTAGGTAAGTGGGCTTGGTTGAGAGTTGGAATCACTGAAAAAACTCAAATAGTGAAGGAGATATTAAAGAATTAATTTTTTTAATGCAGAAAATGGGCTTTCGGGCAGGCCCAATCCCTTACATAAAAACCCATATCCACCATGATTATGGATTTATAAATGGTCCAAATTAATATGGTGGTGTTAATAGGTCAGGGGATGATAATTAGGAATTGGAAGGGATAAAAAATGTTGAAAAATGAAGGCGTTATAAAGGAATCAAAATTTATTTTTAAATCTTGAATTGGGCTCACGGTTTGGCCCAATTCATAAAAACTCCCCCATTCCTCCATAAATGCTTGGAAAACCCTCAAAACAAAGCATGAATGGAAATTAAATGGAATTTAATTTTAACATAAGTCATGTATGTGACAATTTTTGTATAAAAACACTTTATACTAAAAATATACATTTCTTGAATAATCATTTTTTATTGAGTTTTGTGAGTTTAATTTTAAATAAAACTTTGAAACATTTATATTTTTAATCTATAGAAATTATTTTAATATTTTTAATTTAAATGCCTGAATTTTTTAAATAGTTTACTATTCTTTTTAGTTAATATGAATAGTAACCTTAGTAATTTGTTTACCATGGAAAAAGGGTAAATCAGATAATTAAGGTTAAAAATAAAACTATAAGGACTAAAGAATGAATATAACACTTCCCTTAATTTTATTA
Organism: Viscum album; assembly: GCA_963277665.1. Classification (NCBI taxonomy): domain Eukaryota; kingdom Viridiplantae; phylum Streptophyta; class Magnoliopsida; order Santalales; family Viscaceae; genus Viscum; species Viscum album. Next base: position 21,526,526 of record OY728145.1, on the reverse strand, counting down.
TTTGATTAAATATTTTCCATGATGATATGAATTTTGAATATATGGCCATTTTTCCCAATTGACCATGATTATGAACTTTATAATATTAAAAAGAATATAAAGCCAAAAATGTCACACTCTTTTATTTAATAACTATAATATTTTTAACATATAGGTAAATAAAGGATATGTTTATATATAAATAGTCATTTAAATACAAAATATTTTTTAATCAGGGTAATTTCAATTTAATTTTTTGTGGAGAAATGATTACCTTAAAATATTACACAACGTTAAAACAATACTTATTCAATAAATAAGAAAATGAAATAAATGCTTTCAAAAATATTAAAAATAATATAATTTGAATTAATTTTTGTTTTACATGACTTTTTGGATAAACATAACACATTAAAGAGGTGGTTATTCATTATATTTTGATTAATTTATTATCTTGATGTCATTAAATTGCAATTAAATGAATAGTTCTAAAATTGAAATTAATGTTATTTTATAATAAATTATATTTCATTAAATGATTTAAAATACATAAAAATATTATCTTTGACCAATTGAATTGTATATGTTTTATTAGATCAAAATGGTAAATTTATGAGTTGATTTTACTTTTATATAGTAACTATATTAACACTTTAAGATTAAATAACATTTATGTCACCATAATTGTCAAAAGCATTAACAAAGGGTTAAAGTTTGAAAAAATGTTAACCAAACAATTAAAAAATTTATTTTATGAGATTATTTTGAAGAGAAGTAATATTATATTAAATTATTATCAATTTGTTTCTATTTTGACATCAAAATGATTTTAGATTAAGTTTATATTTTAAGAAATTCCACAAATAACCCTCCATTCTATTATAAAAGGGCACCTCTTCTCCTCATTTATTACCAATTAATAGATAAATTGGTTCAGAAAATAAATTCCAAAATGATTTACTTACACCCATACCAACATCCTAAAGGCCTTTGTTTGATTAGAAAACCAACTTAAGAAAGCCTTTGGTTCAAACCTTAAGAGATTATTTGAAGAAGCGGTATAGTTTTTAAATGGGGATTTTCATTATATTTATTCTTACACTTTTATAAAATCTTATAAAACCATTATCAGATAATAAAATTAATATATTACATATAATAGTATATTATTATGTTAGCTTCATATCCTATATCCATCTCTAACGTCCATCAAATGGGAAAGGAATTCATCGTTCGTGTGTATTTGTGAACTACCACCTTGCAGATCGAGGTAATTCGTTTTCCATCATAACATCTCATGGATAGTTATAATAATAAAATTAATGTTTATATGTAATATTAATGACATATTTTTCATTATAAAAATATAATATATCATTTACTTTCTTAAATTTCCATTTAGTATAAATTTTATAGTTTTTCGTGCGTATGCGTGGACTACCACCTCCACGAAGCGATGTGATTCATTTTTCATCACAAAATCATGATATATATATAGTTATTTTTGAATAAAAAATATGGTATTTATTATATTATTATAATTATATAAATATAATATAATAATGACCTTCCTTCCATAATCATCGTTGAAAAATGGAAATGCTACTCATGCATACATATGATCTAATATCTCCATGACTGTAATGTCATTCATTTTCATATCCATATTTCATGGATTGATTTAAAAGTATAATTTATATATAAAAATTATGATTATTTCATGATTATTATTTTTTAAATTATGGAATAAGGACCTCAGTGACCATAGTCAACCAACCAAATTCATTTTTCATATATGAGCTGAATATTATCAAAAATTCCAACGTGAATAAAAATTAATAATTAATTGTGTATATCACGGTAATAAGTTAAATAAAAGGAATAATAAACATGAAAAAGGTTATAAATAAATTAAATAATTAATATAATTGTATTATTTTGGAATATAAGGAAGACATGTGATGAGTCGGGCTGGTGGTAAGGGAATTTCTTTAAAACAAATCATCTTTTAATGTTTTTCTTCCCACTCTTTTTCTTCCATATTCTTATTTTTAAAGTTATTTTGTGGATTCTTTTATATGTAAATGAAATAATTATAAAGAATATTTTATGTATATTTTGAACCTTGTTCAATGGTTTTCAAAAGGAATAATTTTATGTAATATTTAAACTTTATTTATAAAATAGATAATGGATGATCTATTTTAACGTATATGACATCAATGAATTTTTACCTCTATAACAACCATTATTTTTTTGTTTGGATTGCTTTAAAAGATTTCATTTTTTATTCAAATAAAAACCATCTTTCCAATTTTCTGGGTATTTCGGTATTGAATGTTTGTTTAATAGAAAAATGGTATTTTGATATCCAAATGTGTTATGCACATGGGTTTAAAAGAGTTTATCAAGGATTTAAAACATGATATAGTCCTTGGATATTGTTTATGAAGGTATGAGACCTATATAGCTCACTAGTGAGCCTAATAAAACATATATGATGGTTTTATACCCATTATATCTCATGGGTGATCTCGACATAACTTATATAATGGGTGTTCCCTGATAGTGATCTAATACACCGTGTAATGATTATTTTCCTTAGAGAATTATATTGGATGTCTGCCACAAGGTTTAGTGTTCTAATAAGGGTTCCATAAGGGTTCTATGAAGATGAAGTCCCAAATAACTTTCATGACATTTCTATGCTTCCTTATAGGTTTTCTTGTAAATCATTTATTTTAAAAGGTAAGATAAATATAATTTATTATAATGAAATTATTACAGTTTTTGGTAAATGGTAAGTTTTTTAGAAAACAAATTTCATGGGTTTTCATGTTATTCACTAGACTAATGGATTTCTTCCTTTTCTTTTCCCTGAATAATATTTTTTTGATCATCCCATGTTTATAATATGTTTTTCATAGGGTTTAAGGATGGGTAAGGGAAATAGAGAAGTCAAGTTGAATGTTATAAATATTTTTCATGAAAATAGATCTTATTTTACTTTTAATGTTTTACATTATGGAAAAATGGATATTGAGTATAAGTTTCCAATTTTTAATTTATAGTACTATTATGTAAGAGTTATGAACTAATTTTATAAAACTCCAAACATAAATGACCTTTGATAATTAAATAAATTAATTATAGTACATTGATACTATAATATATAATGTTTAAGGATGATTCTATAGAGTTCGTATTATATAAAGGTTTAGAAAACTTTGTAAATAAGTATATTTTCATTAGAGGTTATCTTAGGAGTTGTGGATACCATCATGGGTTTATGAGTTTATGTTTGATCATAAGTTCAGAGTCTTACAAACCCATTTTGTGGTTTAAATTGATCATATTTTAAGGTGATTAATGATATTTTGGGAGATATTTTATTAGGTCGAAGTATATGTAACCCTTAGGATTAATAAGAAGGATTATTTCCAAAGAATTATGTTACGTTTTTTGGGATATACAAATAGTGGTATAATATATTCTTAGAGGTTAAAAAATTATTTAATGTTAATGTAATTAATGTTATTTTTTAGGATTTGAATGTTAAATAATTATATAATTTCTACAGGTATTTCCTTTACAAGGGACATTTTCATTTTCACAAGAAATAATTCATTTCATGTTTTCATGATGTTATTCTCTATAGATTAAATATTTTATATCAATATAAAAGGAAAATGATTACACACAACCTTCTTACCCTTTCTGAATTATTTAATCATCACTATCATGTAAAAATATTTCTCAAATGTTTTGGAAAGATTTTTGGACATCCAAATAAACTATAAGATGCTATTTTATCGATCATAAACCTTTTTATTTTTCAAAAATTTCTTTATATCATGGAATCTATTTTATTTGATTTAAAAATATCAACTCATACATCTCATTTTCAAATGAAAATACCACCAAGGACTGGACAATTTTGTTTCTAGAGATATTGAATTCATACTTGAAGATAAAAGCGGAATAAGTAGTATAAAAGAATTCCCTAATGTAATGATTTAAGGTATGAATTATTTTATTATGATATAAGTTTTAATCATGGTTGAGATGATATTGATGAATAATAAGTACATATCATTGAATAAGATGTCAAATATCAATTAAATATTTAAGAAATAATTTTAATAAATTATGTGTTTATCAATGATATTATAATATATTCTAAATATTACGATAATCAGGAAACCCTTAAGGATTATTCAATTACATTTTTTTTATCAAAAGTTGGAAACATATGTTAGATAGAATTGATAACTTTTAAAAGTGGTGTAACAAAAATGTGACAATTTTTGGGGACAGTAATTTAAGGACATATAATAAAGGGTTAAATAAACCTTTGAGGTAAAATGTTATTGATGTTAATAAATTGATAGTTAACTATGATTATTTATTTTCTAGAAAAAATTAGCTATAAAGAAAACCTTAGAGGTTAAAAAGCGATTTTACGATTTATTATATTTTTGAGGATGTTCATCATATTCTTGGGAATACTAGAGGAATTATATTAGTATAATTTTAGTAAAAAGGAAAACCACAGACGAGGATAAAACCCATTATAATTGATAAGTCCATGAGGCTTAAACCCAAAATCAAAGGGCGATAAGGGTGAATCACCAACCAATGTATTGTGTGATGTACTGGTTAGTACGACATTACAAATAATGATTAATTTGATGTTGTTAAAATTATATGATTAAGGTAAGTAAAATCTTATGGTATTTTATTTTTGAATTAAAGGTTAAATTATCTTTTGGGAACATATAAATTTTAATGTGGATTTATAGTGATTAAATTCATTTATTTAAATTATTATCATATCATGGAAATTATATGATTTTGTCATATGAATTTTGTGTATGAGACTTTATGAGTGATTGATTCTATTTAGAGATAAATTTTAAACTTATATAGGCAGAATATATGATCAAATCATTATAATATTTTTGTTTCAATCACACTATGGAATATAATAATGGATTTGAAGGATAATTATTTATAAAATGATTTAGCTTGAACATTGGGTATTATAGTTGAATTTTAGAGATTAATGAATTATTTCCTTGTATAAAGGATTATTTATTTCATAAGTTGTCTTACCTTATTATGAACATTTTGTTTTTTTTAAAGTTAAAATATTTGAGAAAAATATTATTATATGTTTTTGGAATTATGTGATCTATCAAAAGTTTATTTTAGTGCTTCAGACATAAAGAAATAATCTTGAATACTCATCATTTTGAAAAATATATGAGATTGAGGTAGAAATTGATTAAAGAATGAAATTATACTTCTAAAGTAAGTATATTTTCTTATGTTATTTGTCTATACGGTATTGGAAATACCCAAATCCCTAGAAAATAATTTGGAAACAAAATTGTTATCATATTACCTTTATTTCTGATGAAGTAATGGTCCCTTCACTCATCATAGATTTATAATTTTGTGATCATTAACTATCTCCTAAAAATGCTCTCTATCATTCTATATAATTCCTTAGGTTCTAGTTTTCTCTTATATGTCTATATTTGCACTTCCCACAAAAGTTTTAAGACTTAGAAACATATTTTTGTGTTATTCTATAGGACCTTTATATTTGAATTTTCCTTCTCTCAAGTGGAAATTATATTTACCTTTTGTATAATGTGGGATTTCAAAAAAGGTATTTTAAAATTACAAACATTTTATTATTGAGAAGAATTTTCAAATTTTTAGGTCAAATCTATTAATGGGGGAGAATGTAACAACCTGATATTTTAAAATATGAACAATATATTTGATAATATGCACAACAGGAAACACAGAGTTTAAAAGTACCACACACTGTTATTATATAATATGACCATTATAAACTTGGAAATAAATTTCTGTGTTTTAATAGTATTAAATTACTCATAATATATATATATATATAATGTTCATAATAAATAAAAATTTATAGATTAATTCTTAGGAAATAATAATTCATTTTTTGTAAAGTCATTTTGTTCTTCAAAAATATTTTTTCTTACAAAATAGTTTATGTTATTCTTTGTGAGAAAATATTATTATTAATTTATGGAAAATTAATAAAATTTAATTGAAATAAATGAACATAATTTTTTAAATTACCAAATTAAAATTATCTTAGGATGTTTTTTGATAATTTTCTAAAATGATTGATTTCTCAATGTATAGTGAACAATATTGACATTTTTTTTGAAAGATTTGTTTTATTTTAAATTATTTTAATAGTGAAATTTTAGTTTTAATATATAATTAGTTATTTTTTATTTAAAATAATCCAATTAATTTTTTTAAATAAATTTATAGTGTAATTTCATATAAAATGACTTTTTTACTTTTAAAAGGCATTTTTTGAAAAACAAATATCATCACATTTTTTCAGTTTAATTTTAAATTAAATTATTCCACTTCTATGATTTTAATATTTCTAAATTTATTCTATATTTATAATCTTGTGATTAATTTTTTTTAAATAGTTCCCTTTTATTTTTGGTCAAAAAAAATTATAACCTTTGTACTTTTTTTTCCACAATAATGGGTAAATTGGGTAATTAAGATTAAACATAAAATGATAAGGAATAACTAATTACCGTAAGACTTACCTAAATTTTATTTTATGAGTATATATCATCCAGAAACACAAAAAAGATTAATATATGGTGTTTTTTTCCAAATAGAGATGATTTTTACCTTGAAAATATTTAATTGAATATAAATCCAAAAAATGACACACTCTTGCTTTTTATAACTATAATATTTTTATCATAGGGATAAACAAATGAATTTTTTAGTTATAAATATCCATTTTATAAATAAATTATTATTTATCATGGTAATTTCTATTCAAATTTTAGTGATTAAATAATTACATTAAAAACTTATACAACATTGATGCAATAATTATTCAGTTAATAGAAAAACAAAATGAATGATTTTGAAGATATTAAAATTAATATAAGTTCAATTATTTTTGGTAGTAAATTATATTTATTCAAAAACATGACATATTATAGGTATTTTTATGCATTTTATGTAAATTAATTTTTAGTCTTGACGTCATTAAAGTCAAATTAAATGAATAGTTCCAAATTGCAATTGATATTATTTTATAATAAATTCTATTTTATTAAATTATTTAAAATTACTAAAAAATTTATCTTAGACCAATATAATTGGATATGTTTTATTAAATCATCTATGGTTTATTTATGTGTCGTTTTTCCTTGTATATTATCTATAATAACCCTTTAAGCGTAAAGAACTACCATAATTTCCAAATAGGTTAAAAAAGTGTTAAAAAATGATAAGGGTAATAATGTGATACAAAATTGTTAAAATTTTATTTATGAGACTATTTAGACTAATAATCATATTATATTTTAATAAAATCAATTTTTTTTTAATTTTTACATCAAAATAAATTTATTTTATTTTATTTTTTTATAAAATTCTAAGAGCGTCCCTCCTCTCATTTATTAGAGGGAACATCTTGTTTTCCTTTATTCATACTTAAAGAAAACTTTGGTTAGAAAAATATGAAAAAATTAATTATATTACATACCTAATAACATACTAGAGTCTTTGGTTTTATCATAAAACCAACTAAGGAGATATTTTGGTGTAAAACTTAAGAGGTTATCCGAAGTAGGGGTATGGTTCTTAACCGATAATTTTCATTTTATTTCTTCTTACAAATCCTTCAAACATTATCCAACTTTGCTAAGACAGTAACATCAATTTTATAAATATAATATAATATTATTATGTCATTTTCATAACCTTTATCCATCTTCAACCTCTATTAAATGGGAAAGGAATTCATCATTCATGTGTATGACAGAGTACCACCTCACATAATGATATAATTTGTTTTCCATCACGGCCTATCATTGATATTTATATTTATGGAATTATTTTTCATATATTATATTAATAAAATATTTATCATTCTTAAAAGATAATATATCCTTTAATTTATTACATTTTCATTCATTTAATAATGATAACATAGTTCGCGAGTACGTGTGGACTACCACCTCCATGAAGCGTGGAGATTATGTTTTCATCACCACATCACATAGATGATATATATAATTATATTTAAAGAACTAATATGGTATTTATCATATAATTATCTTTTTTTTAAAGATAAAATAATACTTATCTTCTTTGCATAATTATCTTTGAATAATGGAAATGTTACTCATGCGTACATAAACCAATCATCTTTATGACTGTAACATAGTTCATTTTTCACAACCATATTTCATGGTTGGTATTAAAAGTATAATTTATTTACAAAAATATTAATTATTTCATGATAATTATTTTTTAGTTAATGTAATATTGACCTCATTGACCATATTCAACATACTAAAGTCATTTTGTACATCTGATCAGAATATTATGAAAACGTCCACCGTGAAATTAAATAATTAAATAATTTTATATATCATTGTAATAAGTGAAATAAAAAGATTAATAAAATTGAAAATGGTTCTCAAGAATGTAAATAATTATTATAATTTTATTTTTTTATGAAGATAAGGATTTCATGCGAAGAGTAAGGTTCGAGGTAAGAGACTTTCTTTAAAAGACACATTTTAAAAATCTTCTTTCGAATGTTTTTCTTCCAAATAAATATTTTTAAAATTATTGTATGGATATTTTTATATGGAAATAAAATAATAATGAAGGATATTTTATGTACATTTATAATTTATTTTTATATTTTTTAAAAGTAATATTCATATGGATTTTTTTACATTCTTTACAAAAGAAAAAAGGAATGTTATATTTTAACATATACGACATCAATGGTTTTTACTTCTACCAAAAAAAATTATTTAAGGAATGGATTCTATTAAAATATTTCATATTTAATTCAAATAAAAATAATATTTACCATTTTCTAGTTATTTTCATATTCAAAATTGGTTTTTAAAATAAATGGGTATTTTGATATCCAAAACTGTTTTGCACATGGGTTTAAAATATTTTTTCAGTGGGGTTATTTCTGATATGGTTGTTTGAAATTGTTTACAAAGTTTTGAGAACTGTTAAATCTCATGGGTGAGCCTAATACATCTTATATGAATGTTTGATCCCTATTAAATCTCAAGGGTGATCCTAATATATATTATATGAAGGGTTCCTCTAGATAGCACTATAATGCATTGGGTAATGATTATATTTTTAGATAATTATATTAGAAGTTTTCTATATGGTGATTCTAAGGGTTATATATGGGTTCTATGAAGATGATGTCTCAAGAAACTTGAATGAATTTTCTATGCTTATTTATTTCAAAAGGGAAGCTAAATATCATTTGTTTTACAGAAATTATAATACCCTTTTGGATAAAAGGGTAAATTTTTAAGAAAACGTTTTTCATAGGAATTAATGTTTTTTATTGGACTAACTATTTTCTTTTTCTTTATATCCCTACTGATACTTTTTTTCTCATACCATTTTTTAAAATATTTTTAAAAGGGCTCAAGGATGGGTATGGGAAAAATAAAATTCAAGTTGAAAGTTTTGAAGAGTTTTCATGAAACAAATATTGTTTTTCATTAAACGTTTTAAATTTTGGGAAAATGGATATTAAGTATAAGTTTCCACTTTTTACTATATGGGACTCTTATGTAAGATTTTTGACCTGATTCTCTGAAAATATAATCATAAAATATATTCGGTAAAAATAGAAATTAATTCTAGTATATTGAAACAATAATATGTAATTTTTGAACCAGGTTCCTCAAAGTTGGTATCAGAGTAGGTTTTATAAAACACTAGAGATTAGAATGTTTTCATTAGAGGTTATCTTTAGATTTATTGTAACACCGCAAGGTTTTTTAAAAATAAATTTAAATTCATGAAAGTTTGTTTTATTTAGATATTTACAACTATCCTTTAATTTTTTTTTTCTACTTCTATGTTTTTAATTTCAAAAAACGATCATCTACAATTGTGTTCAGAATGTTATTTGGAGACTAATGGAACCAACTTGGTTTTTTTGTGAATTGTAACATACCCTTATGAAAAATAATATGAATAGTAATATGAACCTAATTAATAGTAAATTTTTTTTATTATTTTATTTTATTAGGGTTTTAAGATAATGACATCCTGATTAATTTTTCAGTGTGATATAAAAGTAGTTATAGTTTTTAAATTTTGAATTTTTGAATTAAGTATGAATTTATTTAAAAATTAAATTAATTATACTTAGAAAATTATTTTTAAAAAATGGACCTCATTTTTTAATTCTACACATCAAAAAATGGTAAGGTTTAATTGTTTGGTATTTTTCTGAAATTCTTGAATTTTCAATGAATAGTGAAATACAGTAAAATACCATATATTAAAATTATCATTAAAATACACTATTTATGACATAAAAAGTGATTTAAGACCACTTAGTTCGAACTAAAATGCCATTATTACTCTTTTGGGTCACATGAATTAAGATTATTCATAGTCTTGAGAAAAATATTATAACAATGATTAAAATAATGAGAAATACCCCCTCCCCTCCACTATAAATACCACCCTCATTCCCCTCTACCTCCCACACCTCTCAATCTTAGATCCTTACCTGAGTTCTACCCAACACTCCTCCCAAGGATCTTCCCCACTTCCTAGAGCTTCTTGCCTCACTAAAAGGCCAAACCCAAATGCCTTAAGAAGGATCTCAAGGAGAAGAGATCAAGAGGTAAACATCCTCTTTTATTTTCTTTCCTTTATTTCATTTTATGTTATTATTTTTCATTACATTTGGATTATGTTGGGATATTTTATTCCATATCACCCTTAATTCCCATAATATTTAAGAGTTATGAGATAAAAGTTTCCTCTCATCAATCTATTATATGAAATTTTAAATGACGTCGTTAGGCTGCCAAATTTTCATGAGATATTTCTCAATTTTTTGTTTATTTTGAGTTTATTTCTTCTTCTTTCCTCACATCCTATTATCCAAGAGGATTGAAATCTCTAGAATATTTTATATTCTTTATTTTATCATTTTCATGTAAAATTCATCATCAATATTCTTCTCCTCCCCCACTTATTGAAAGAATTAAAACACTATATGTGATGTGTCGATTTAATGACATCGTGGACTATATGACTTCAAATTACTTTACTTACTTCAAGAATGTTCATGAAACAATTTTAATGGTTGAACCTGGTTATTATATATGAATTATGACTCATTCATACTTCTTTAATTATATTATACACATGGTTGTAATTTATAAAACAAAATGAGGTTGTTATTCTCAAAGAACCACTAAAATGATCTAAACAAACATCATTAATGTTTTAACTTATAAATCATCCTCATGTAAGAATTCAAAATGATAAATGGTATAATTTTTGGTTCTGGAAATATGTAAATAATACTCTATTCCAATTACGGATTTTCAGTTCCAATTGACAAGAACAACCATCATGAACCAAACATGGAAATCATGTAAAGAACTCACCCAAAAACAGAACAAGGAACAAAATACTTTGCATTAAAGGGTAAAATGATGTAATGAAATTATCATATAAGGTATTAAAAAGATATATATGTTTCTGTAAGATATTAATAACACTATTTTCAACATTATACAGGAGTTTTAAACAAGTTTGATGTAAGACAAGCCCAAGGTAAGGGAATTTTTAACTCGATTTCCATTCTGGGGGTTAAACTTCTACTTCGTTATTTATGTGGTATTAAAATTGTTTATGTGATGGGTTTTGTTTATATTATATCTCATTAGGTGTATTTATAGTGTATATACATATTCTATACACTCTTTTAAGTCTCTATTCAATTATATGATTTATGTAAGGGTTTTTTTTAAATCCTCTTTTAAAATTCTATTTTACAAAATTCAAAAGAAATGTTTTTATGCAATTATTCAGGTTGTATGATTGTGTTCTAGTTATTGTTAATTGTTTATGATGAATTGTGGGACCTATATCTCCCTCATATTAATTGTGTATGTGTAAGTTGGAGGTTGGCCATATGGTTACTCCAAGTGCAACTACTATTATTACAAAAATTGTAAGGTAGTCGTGAGGGTTACAAATTATAAGGTTGCTGAGAGGGTTACAAGATTATGTAAGTAATACCCCGAAATACCTTTATTATTATATTTATGTTCTTATGTATTGTTTAAATCTCTATAACTCTCATGTATCACAAATTAAGTATATATGAGTGACGAGTATGTATTTTGAAATTGTTTTCATACGTTACAAGTATTCATGGACTAATGTGCTCTTTCCTTCTTTTACATCCCTTACTGATCTTTTTGTGCTCATCCCAAATGTTTTAAATGATTTTCACAGGTCATAAGTATGTGTAATACAACGAAGTAATACAATTTAAATATTTGAATTATTTTCAATGAAATCTTGTTTTATGCTTTAATGTTTTATATTTTTAAAAAATGGAAGATTGTTTTATGGTATCTAGTTTATAACAATGTGTAATGTTATGATTGTATTATGTCCCAATTATCTAAAGATCTAAACTTGAAAGTTCATTAATGTATAAGGAAGTTATTTCTTGACTAAATAAAGATTATGTAATGTAATAAGGATGGGTCCTTATAGTTATTTATACCATTATGGGTTTATTAGTTTATGTTTGATCATAATTTTTAATCCTTACACAAACCTTTGGAGGTTATAATCTATGTTACTTTATGGTTATTAATTATCTTTTTTCCGAAATTATTTTTGGTTGAATTATATGTGGTCCTTAGGTTTTACATGAAGGATTATTAAAGAATAATGTTATCATAATTTTGGGGATGTAATAAAAAATCATTATGATAACCTTAGACGTTAAAACATTATTTAATTTTGAAGGTTATTAAGGTTATTTTTTATGATTTTATGGTCAATATATTATATAATTTCTATGTGTATTTTCTTTACAATGTACATTATCATTTTAACATGCAATAATTCATTTCATTTTTAATTATTTTATTCTATCAAAATTAAATTTCATTTATCAAGATAGAAGGAAAAGGATCTGGCACAATCTCGTTAACCCTTATAGATGATTTATCATCACCCTCATGGAAAAATCTTGATCAAATGATTTTGAATATTTTTTGAACATAAAAATCACCTGTAATAAAATTTTCAATCAATCTAGAACGTTTTTATTTCTCTAAAATTTCTAATGATCATGTAATCTCTTTTATTTGATTTAAAAATAAAAACTCATACATCTCATTTAGTAAGGGAAATACCACTAAGAAATTGGCCATTTCTTTTCCTGAGATATGGAATTAATGATAAAAAATAATGGGGATATCATCCGAATAATAGAAGGCCCTGGTGTTTAGATTTAATATATGAATTATTTTTTATGGTCTAATTTTAAATCATGATTGAGTTTATATTGAAAAATCATAAACTGGTATAACTGAATAAGATGAAAAATAATGGTTGAAGGTTTAATAATGAAGTTTAAAGAAGGATGTGTTAATAAATGGTATTTTGATATATTCTAAACATTATGAGAATCATGAAATACATAAGGATTATTCTATAATAGTTTTTTTTAAAATTTGGAATTATATGTTAGATATAATCATCACTATTGAATAGTGGTGTAATAAAAGGCTGACAAATTTTGGATACTTCCATTTAAGGATATAGGATAAAGGGATAATTAAACCGTTGGGATAAAATATTCTTGATGTTATAGAAATTATAGTCAATTAATATTATTTTATTTTCTATAAAATTGAGCAATACAAAAAACCTTATAGGTTAAAAAATGATTTGATGATTAATGATATTTTTGAGGATGTTCATCATATTTTTCGGAATTATTTAGGAATTATATTTTTATAGTTTTAGTAAAAATGACAACCTACAGAACGGGTGACAACCCATCAAATCTAGTAAGTCCACAGAGATTGAACCCACAATCAATGGGTAACAATTTTTTCACCACCTACTACTTTCCTAAATTATTTACTAGATAAAAAGAACATATAAGTAAATATTGATTTGATGATGGGAACATTACATAATTATGGTGAATATAATAGTATGGGATTTATTTAAGGATTAAAGGTGTAATTATCTTACGGAAGCATCTATGATTGTAATGTGGATTTATGGTGATGTGGGTTATTTATGGTTTTGATTATCATATCTTGGAGATTATAGGATTAGGGAATATTAATTTTGGTTATGAGACTTTATGAGTGATTGAAATTACATGTAAATAAATTTTAAGTTTATCATTGAAGAATATTTAATCAAATCATTTTGATCTATAGATTTTAATATTATTAGGGAATATATTGATGAATTTTAAGGATAGTTGTTTACATAATGTTTTTTTTGAACTTTGGGTATTACTATTTAATTTTAGATATTAATTTATTATTTATTCATGTAATGATTTATTAATATTTTGAATTATCTTACCTTGTGCTAACTTTTCTTTGGTTAATGTTAAAAATATAGGCGAGATAACTTGTTATCCTTTTGTGGAATTATTTGATCTATTAAAAGTTGATTTTAGCAATTTAGGAATAACAAATCATCTTGAATACTCATAATTTAGAAAAAATGTGATATTGTGAGGGAAATTGATTAAAGTATTAAATTATACTTGTTATGTAAGTATATTTCCATATTTCTTAGTCTAGACAGTAATGGAATTCCTCAAATCTAGGAAAAATGATCTTGAAAAAATGTTATCCTATTAACTTCCTTTATAATTAACCGATGGTCTCTTCACTCATCCCATATTTATGATTTTTTGGTCATTAACTATCTATTAACCATGTTCTCTATCACTCTATATTAGTCCTTGGGTGTTAGGTTTTTCTCCCATGTTCATATTTTTATGTACAACAAATGATTTACAACATGGAAACCTATTTATGTGTTATTCTAGATGACCTTTATATTTCTCTCCACCTCTTTTTAAGAGGTTGTTTTGTTAACCCATTTTATGTTGTATTTCAACAAATTCATTTTAAAATTTTAAACCTGTGATTACCAAGAAAAATTTAAAATTGCGAGCACATGATTAATTAATATGGGGGGGGGGGAATGTAATATTAGAGTTGGTTCACTAGAACCAACTAATTTATAGTTTAGATTACTTGTATATTCAAATAAGTGAGTATTAATATAAATTTATTATCATATATTGATTTTTCTTTTGCATATCAATAATGTGATAATGTACTTGAGTATCTATAACATTGATAAGGTCATAATAGTTCCCCTCTATGATGAGACACCTTGAAGTGTCATGATGATATTCATATAATATAGTTCTATGATCGGTTAAAAACTATGATGGGGCACAAATTATTTATACAGTTAGGTTTGAGTTCTCATAATAGTATGAAACTTCTTCTGATAAAGTTATATCTTTGTGATCTCCATGATGGGAGGTTATGAGAATAGACCCACCAGTAGGAATTCCACATGTTATGGTGACATCCTATATTTCTATCTATGATCATGTGCAATGTTCCTTAAAATTTAGGATTATTATAAATGCATGTTATGACCCTCACACATATTTGTATTTCATAAAAAACGATGATAGTAGTTTATGGTGAAGTTGGATATGTTGGGTGCATGAAGAATGACATGTTATTGGTGGATAAGTTGAGGAAGAATTTGTCCCTTCCATCTTATGGAAGTTTATATCTCAGTTCTTTGATGTAAATATAACTGTCACATAAATTCCATGAACATGGTGTACAAATGGTTATTTTAGACATTCAAAGACAGAATTATCGAGCATATAGGTTGATGACATATATTCATAACCTACTAGATGAGATATTGAGACAAAGAGATTATATTACACAGTGAGAATTCAGATGTCTTTGTCATCATCTTGATATAAAATTCTTTATTTTGAAAATCTTTGCCTATTACTAGACAATAATATTGAACTTTAGGCATACCCACCTAACAAAAATGGGAAATAATCCTAGAGGTTCACAAACTAAGTGTTTTTATTAATATTAATTAAATTATATTTTAATTTAATTAATGGGATAAATATTATTCTCGAGACTGAGGAATAATTTTATTAAATTTTTATTTATCACATAAGTTAAGTAAATATTTATTCACCTGATTTTTAAAAAAATATAACTATAAATATTTATATATTAAATATTTAATAAATATTTACCTACAGGTTTGTGAATGAAATATTTATTTAAAATGATAAAATAATTTTATTCTAGTATTCAATAAATGTAGTGGATTTTGAACAGAGCAATACTGCGTCTGGTGATGAAAAGTTATTTGCAATGCCGTAAATAATATTCATCGCTACACATGTTAGTGCATACCATAAAATAATAAATAATAATAATATTGTTTTATGGAATGTACATTTTGCGATGATTATTATTTAATGTAAGGGTGAGTATGAAATTGAATAATATTTAAATCTACAACCTAACTCTATAAATAGATGGTTATATCTATTATATAGATAGATCATGAAATAGACAATTATTGTTCATAAAAAATTCTCTCTCAAATTTTTATTTTCTCTCACCCTATAAAGAATGATAAACACAAGAGATATTTATTCAAGATTGAAGGATAATCGATCAACATGAATGAGACATGAAAAATTGTTTCACAACACTAGCACCTAGAAATCAATTGGCATTTCTCAGAGTTAAAAAGAGAACATGTGGATCACTGTTAGAGGGATTTTATCCCAGGATCCTCTCATTTCAATGAAGGAAATCCAAAAATGGTATTTTGGATGATCACCATCATCATCGAAGAAAGGATCATAATATAGGGTGTTAAATGTCTTCAGAACTAAATAAATTTATTATAAATTTAATGTAAAAGATCCCCAATAAGGGTTTCAAGAAAAAAATATTGAAATAAATTTTAATATATTACCCACCAATACATGCTTCTACTATGCCTAAAACCATCATGTGGTATCATAGGGGTCACATTTAAATTTATAATTATTTATTTTATTGTTAATCCATACACAATACTGGTTGATTTTTCATTTCATATTATTCGTTCTTTATTCCAATTTGAAATAAAATATTATCGATATATTAATAATGGTTGTTCAGTGTTTCATTTTATTGAAGGCCTAAGAATAGATTATGAATGACTAGAGATTATAAATTCAACTACAAATCTTTGGCTGGTAAGATAGGGTTACAAAGAAGTGTACTCAGAGTACATATCCTATACTCTAGTATGTTGCACCTGTTCATGCCACATGATACATGAAATTCCTTGTAGTTATTACACATGATGAATGCTACATATTGACTAGAAAAATGAGCACACAATTTTTGGATTACATGGAGTGTATGAATTGTACACACCATGTAGTTTACATGGGTTGGAGGTGTAAATTGCATAATCTATGTGGTCATTATACACAATCAAACCATGCGAGACTAAAAAGTTGGAACATTTAGGATATGTATGCCATGTATGTGGTGTACACTTTGTGTAGTTCATCAATTCTCACATATGAGTTATATGCCATGTCTTTGTAAAATTATCAGGATATACAATAATATAGATACATGATATATAGATTTCATACACATGTCATGTAGTCTCTCACCCAAGAACACACCAAGACTTTCAGTATTTTTCACATGCTTGTGGAATTTAGAGAACAAGATATGTAGCTGACCTATTCAAATCTTATGATCCCACTAAGATACACACCAAATAACTAGGTGAGTATCTCAGGAACACGAAAAGCATATAACATGTCGTGTAGCTAGAATTTACACTAAGTGTTGTCTAAACTAGTCAACACACAGAAGCCCCATGCATGTAACCCAAATATATAGAAAACAAGGTAGACAATATGTAGCTGGTGTACAAGCCAAAAATTCTGTCAATTAATAGAAAAATTAAAAAATTACATTAAATTAAAAAAATAAACATTAAAAACAAATTACTTTGATTAGAAATTTAAGTGTTTGACAATTTAATAAGAGTTTTAAATAATATTAAATTCTCAATTATTTTATGGTTATAAATATACAACAATTGGTCCTGCCATTTATTTTACAGTAATTCCATTAATATAGTTATCACTAATAGGATTCAGATATTCATTAAGATGAAATAAAATTAATTAATTAATTAATACAAGTGTTACTATCTTAATAATAAAGAACGAATAATTTTTTTTTCATTTAATTTTGTGTCTACGTTGCATGTGTGACTGTACATGAGCTTAAACAAGACCTGTGTATGTGTTGGATGTTTTAATTTGATTTATTTCATGAGTTTATAATTATTTATTATTAAATTAAAAATGATTGCCGTTGAGTCATCCCTCCCTTCATTTTTATATAGGACCTTCATGTCCAATAATATTTTTGTAATTTACCTTTAATAAATCCTTTGGTTCGCCTCACTTTCATGTGTGTTATACATACTTGTAATTAATGGAGTTACCCAAGTTTTATAGAGGAGGTTTTATAAGGAACTACAATGATTGCAAACAATGTGTTACACAGGTGGGCCGGTGGACTGCTGTATCTCATGACAAGAATTGTAACATAAGTTATTTCCCTTATGCCGAAGGTTGATTTAATGTACACTCATTTTAAAAACCATTAGATAAATATCATGAATGAGTCATTTAATTAATTAGTTATTTCTATCTATACAATTATTTATTTTACGGACACAAGTCTGTGATCATAAAATATGTAAATTAAATGATTTATGTGTAAATATTTTATACAACATGGTTAAATAATTAAATAAAATACACTTAATATTAACAATACATGTAAAGGATAAAACACGATAATTGTTTTTTCATAATTAATTAAAATACCTTAACCTAATATTAAGTCATAATAAGCCTTCCATTACTTGATAGAGAATGAAACCATAGAACTAAGTGTAGAACATGGAAAAATTATAGACAATTACTTTTCTCAGGGAGTTTTAATTAGGGTTCTTTATTGACTTTATAGAAATTAGATTGAGTTTAATAGAAAAATTCTATTTAGTAAAAATTTAGAGGCATGATTTTAGGAAATCCATGTCAATATTTCAAGATTGGATAATACAATCAACAAATCATGGATCTATAATACCATAGATGAAAAGAAAACCTACCTAATCCCTTTATTATAATTTTCATGGCTATAGTTTTTATCATTAAGAAAAGTAATGGGGTTCCATTCCAAAATAATGTCCAAGAAACTAAACTTTATGAGTTGAATGGTGAGAGTTTTTGATACTTGATAAAATAATGGGAGAATTAAAAAAATTAAATTAGTATTCTTTCTCACATATTTTGTAATCAATTAAAGCAAAAATAATCAATTTTAATTATTATAGAAAAATGGAATACTAAACTATGAATACAGTGAAATAATTCTTAACTTAGGGTATATCCTTAAAAAAATTTCAAGTGTGATATAATCAATTATGTGACACACTATTTTTAGAAGGTTTGTATTATGTGTTTGAATCCCATATTATTGTTCTACTACCCTAACAGGTGAGAAAAGTGAGTGGGAAGCCTACCAAATATATTTTGAGAATTTTTCTTGTGTTGGTTGTATTATATTATCAACTATTATTGGATAGTTGACGATACGGCATAAATATATGGTTTATCACATCACAACAACACATCTTTGTTCTCTTGAGAAAGATAAGGAAGGGATTGAAATAAATACGATTGTCAATGATCTGTATTAGTGTAAACAGGAAGAAGGAAATAAATCTACTAATCATGCTCTAAAAATTATGAGGTATATTGATCAATTTAAAAAACTTCTTCAACTTTGATATGAAATTATTCATTATCTTATTTTATTTTTCCCGGGAAACTTTTTCCCATACTTCACTAAGATGATAAGGATTGGTTGAAACTATTTTCTCCACCCATTATGATGAAATGTTTAAAATACAAGGATGGATATCCCATGTCTAATATAATTCCAAAAGATCCATTATGGTGTCCTTCTATGAGTAAAAATATTCAATGGTAGAAGAATGAAAACGATTCTATTTCCAGCTTATGTGGAATGAATGGACAGTGGAAAAGAAATTACAATGAATTGAAGATGCAAGAATTTGCACCCACTTATAGTATATTCATCAAGTTTCTATTCACTACTTTTTTATTAAATATTAGATGATTACGTCATAAATTTATTTAAATATAGGAAGTGATTAATAATAGAGAGGTTTAGAGTGAATTCAAAAGGAGTTGAGAAAGGGTGGTTCCTTTGTCTTCTAAGGTAAGATTGATGTTTTTCATTTCTAGTTTGGATTGATTCATTTTTATAATAAATACCCAAAAAAATTTATCTCAGTTTCCATATAGAGATAGTAATACATAATTTATTTTTGTAATAAATTTTTTATGGTACTTTAATGCTTAACTAATTGTTTACGTAACTTTTGAATCACAAATACACATTGCAATGAATTATGAATATAAAATATAAAATAAATACTCTTACCCAATTATGGAAAGAAAATCATTTTCAAGTAAAACTTAAATTAGTTGACTTGTTTATTTACCTTAAATTATTTTTTCCTTAATTGAGATAAGATACTAGATATACTGAAAAATGACTTATCATATTACAGACAAGGGAAATATTTTAAATAAAGGTAAACTATAAAACTTTTAGAGTTAGTTTAACATATCCATATGAAATATTATGAAGATAAAGGTAACTTCATAGACATCATGAGTTTTTTTAGAAATGTTAAACGAACTAATTTTGTGTACTTTTTAAAGAGAATCTTCGATATAATGACCCATGTGTTTGAACCAGACAGAAATGAAAAGGAAATTGAACTTTTTCATTTACTAGATAAAATGTTTCTAAAACCGAGATTCAAAATTTAATTTAGAGTGTTGGAACACTTCAAAGTATTGTTTTTGCAGTTGGTTAAATGTCTGAGGGGTTTCCTAGGAGTCTCATTGAGTTTCAGAAGCAATGGGCCCCAAAAAATCCCAAATTTTGACGTCTAGAGAGGGAACATTGGTTTTATGTAACCATGCAGCCCCCAACAGCAAACTACATGGATTTTTTCAAGATAATAGAAGGTTTCACATGATATGTGCATGGTTTACCAAACCATTAATGTATCCCACACAATTAGTGGAAATAGGAAGTACATAAGAACTATTCACCACTCAGTTGGTTCATGGTTTCCAAACCAAGCGGCCGACCAATGCGGGGTGCCCCAAGTTCCTAGTAAAGGGAACACAATTGGAACATGGTTTACCAAACCATGCAACCCAAACCATGCATGATACCCTATTTTAAAAAATTAAATTAATTAATTTTAAATTAAAAATAAAATGAAACTAAAACCTATCTCTCCCCTCCCGCCCTCATATTCACGATGCACCTCTCGGGGGTTCCCCTTGGCCGCGTGACACCTCTCTTATGGCTCCCTCTATATTTGTTGATTTTATGCTTATCTCTTCCAATTTATTTTATGATTATTTGGGGTAATCTCCCTATCCCATATTTCTTCTCTATTCTGTATGTTTCTGCCCTCTCCATCACCCGATGAGGTTTAGCCGAAACCCTAGGGTTTGGGGTTAACCGATTTTGGTGTTTTTATTTGATGCTAGCATATAAGATGGGTCTATTGGGACTACTCCATGCATATTATGACATCCTCTACTGAATGTGAAGAAGACTGGTTCAATTTTTTTTCCACCATTGTTTTAAGGTGTGGTTTTCTTCCACTGTTTTGTTTAACCTATTTTATTTACGGTCTTTAAGTGGTTTTAAGGTACCTAGATTTATTTGTAGAGAATTTGATGACCCCATGAAGGCTTACACTCAGGTAAATAGGTATGTGTATACATATTTAAATATATATATATATATATATATTCATGTTATATATTCTAACTTAGTGAGGGGAATATGTATGTTTCATTAAAGGATATATAAAAATAGGAATCTATGTGCGTATAAGTGTGGAGTAACTTTATGTTAAAATAATCAAGTGCTTAGTGTTTAGCTTGGATTGGAACACTTCTTGAGGAAGGAACCATTTAATTTCTATTTAATTTTTAATAATATATTAATTAATTACTTATCACACCTTTATTAGATTTTAATTAATATAGTATGTTATTTAGATTAAATTCTTCTTTAAGGTGAACTGAATGTGATTCTTGGATAAAATGTTTAATGTGATAAACGAATTGTTTAAAGAATAATGTCATGATTTTGTAATAAAACCCCTCCAACAGAGGTACACCATATTTTAAAATAAAAATTAGTTACAATTATTTATATCATGTTGTTCATGTTTGAGTTTTCCATATTCATTTGGTAAACAGTTTGATTTGTGGAAAGTTAGTATTTGGTCCCTTTTTAGTTGAAAGTTCCCTATTTAACATATGATTTGTTACTATGACACATTTCCTTTACACAAGAGCCTTTGAAATTAAGTTTTCATGTCTTGATGAGTTAAATTAATTGGTTAAGGTAAATGGATTGTATAGGATGGATTATACAATATGATATAATCATTTATATATTTATTGAACATCCTATCTTCCGTTGACCTTGATATTCATAAATGGTTTTGGAATGTTTTCATATAAAAAATGAAAATGTTTGAAATAGAATGAAAAAAACATTTTGGGTTGTTTTATTAAAGTAAAGCAATGTTTTCTTAATAGAAATCCCAAAGGTATGGTAAGTCTATTCCCTTGTTATGATTTGTTAAATGCATCACGTGTAATGTAATGTTTTATTTGGAAATTGAACATGGTTTTTAAAATTTATAAGAGGTATTTTCTTATTAATTATATTATGAATGTGATAATGGTTATAATGTGTTGGATATAAATGTAAATAATGAGAGGTATTTTTTCAGGTTTTGTATCATAAATTTGATTAATTTTATTTTCTAAAGGAATTAATAAAGATATGGATGGTGGTTTTTCATTCCCCATTCCAGTTATAAACGTGCCTTTACAAGAGTCTGTGATATAATGGTAAGGGAGGTCTGGATGAGCATAGAGAGTAGAACTCCCTTACATCAGTGTTGGGCATGGTGACCTTCCACATTACTTTTTTATGGGTGATGTGATTTTGAGCACCACATTCCATCTAAATTGTTTCCGTGTCATGCATACTCACCGTCCTCAGTGAAAAGGGGTGACAACCCCCAATATATCAGGACATTGTGTTTAGTACCCCATGAATAGATCTTATTATCTAATTTGGATTCTTGAATGTTACTTCACAGTCAACTCCAACAACAACACACACACACACAGATATATATATATCGGTCTTACTACCCCATGATCCGAGTTTATTGACTCGTAGACTGGTGTTGGATGCCTTCATGTTACATCCCAGTCCATTCAAAAAAAATATATAGACACACACACACACATATATATATATATATGTTTGTATTTATATATATACTATATGTATATATATAGTGACATGATCAGACTCTTATTACGGATATGAGCTGAATAAGGTATAGCTATTAGGTCCCCCTTAAGAACATTTACTTTTAGCTGTGTATTTATTTAGTTTTATAATTTATTTCTCTACGCATGAACACTATTTAATTTTATATTTCACTTTCTGGATTAGACTAGAAACTATGGGTGCTTGCCTACTGAGATTTGTATCTCACACCTTGCTCATGCCTCCATTTCCCTAGGGTACATGATTAGACCTTCTTTTTCATAGGACCTTCGAATCTAATTGTTGTAATGTTCTTGTACCTAGGAGTCAAGAGAAAAGGACTATGATGGATCCCAGGATGATCATAGAGATTGACTTTTATATTTTTAGTTCATTTATTTACTTGAGTCCTGTATTATTTTGAATTGTAAAGAATACTATATATTTAATATTTTCAGTTATGTGTTATAAACTATACATGTACACATTGTATAAACATGTGTTGAACACTTTAATTCAGTTATTAAAATATTCATCTTCTACTTCTTTGTTGTTAACTATTTATTTATTATTTTTGCTATTATCTAATATTTAGTTCATATTTTAGCCATCTTTTAATCTGATACAGGGGTATATTCTCTCTATTATCACCTCTGGAGACCCTCTATACTAGTCAGTAACCTCTGGAATATGGGGAGACACACTTGAGGCCATGTGACCCATTGTTCCAACTATATGTTTGATGGTAATTTGGTCGGGATGTTACAAAGTGATATCATAGGGATAAATTTTTAACTTGTCTTACTGTTTTGGGTTGTTAGATAGTAGACTAGGAATGTTTCGATACTTGTTTAATAGCCATGATTGGGACTAATCACCCCATGTATTTGAAATGACCATGTATCCAAGGATGTGATTTTTGTTCAGGTGGTTTGTTATTATATTTGATGTTATTTCACCTCAAGTGATTTGTATAATTTCTTCTTCTTATGACTTATAGTTTTTATAAAATTATTCCCTTGGTCTAGTATGACAAGAATTAAGTTTTTCATGCATCATTATAGTCACATAGGGATTAACATGCCATGCATGTTCCATTCCATGATGTTGAATTTTAGTCTACTGTAGATTTGACTATGTGCATTGAGTGATATTCCATGATTTTTCTTTCTTTAGAATGCATGTATAGATAACACGAATTAGTCTTTGATTTTAGAATCTTTTTCCATGATTCAGTGATTATATGTCACAGTGCATATTTAGAAAACTTTCCTTTTCTATTAATATACCATGATTCTATGTCTATGATATGTTACTCAGTGATTACTTCTTGATGGCATGATAACTTGTTTTAATGTATAATTGGTTGAATTTTCTAAATTAAATGGGTTTGATTATTAAGGGAGACAATTTTCAGTTGTAAGGTGTACATGCACCTTATAACTGGGAAAAAGGTAACCTGTGTATACAAACCATTGTAAAAGGATGTTAAAATTAAAATGGTAATGTAAATTTTCCTTGACTAAAGGGATCCAAATGAAAAACTATAAAGTTTATAGGTTCTTGATAGGTTGTTAGGCGGCCACCTATATGATTAGAATATTTTTTTGAGCAATTTATATTTTGAAATGATATTGGATTCAATTAATGGGAGAAAATTTTCAATCCATGAAGTGTATTGGTGCTTTATGAAATGGGAAATTGAAACCCATGTAATTGAAACTTGATTTATATAACCAGCATGTATTTTTATATAGTTTTAATAGAAATATTTGTATAAATTAGATCTAAATGAATTTTTCCTCTTTCAAAAATACACAACCAGACCCAAGTGGTTCATTTGAGGGATGTTTCTTATGTGGTGACCCATTTGGGTGTTTTAATGTTTTGGTAATTGACCAACTCTAATTGGGTTACCTTTTATAGAACCCGGGTTGTCTTAATGGGAATGTCATAAGTCACCTATTTTATTAAAATGAAATCTATTTGATAAATTTCCTAATAATCATGGGATTTAAATAAATGATTAAATTTTAAAAGGATGTTTTATGAAACATTCCTATTTTTTCCTTTGGTTGTTATCTTAATATTGTACATAGTATTTTTATTTTAAAAAGGAATTTTACGAATGGAATTAAATATTTTTTGATTTTTAAATAATTAGATTAGTTTAATGTAATGGTCTTAGAAAAGGAAACTGCAGTGGTTCCCTTGGAAGAGACTCTCATGTACGATTAGTTTGATTTTCTCCTTTGAGTTTCCTTGGAACAGAAGCATGACTATTTTATCTAGGTCATTTTCTTTTGAGAAATGTCTTAAATGATAGTATTTTTAGTATAGTGACTTTCTAGTTAGAGTTACCTCACTATGGGTCAATTATATTTTCTCTCGTAAGGGGCTATCCATAGTAGGTAGCACCGTTAGAGATTTAGTACCTTGATTGAACCATGAGCTTTCTGACATTTAATATCGTTTGGGTGTCATTTTCCATTATAGAAATTTTAGTTTCTAATGGAACCCTTTTTCAGATGGGTGGTAATTGTGTTTTTTGGCCTTTTATGAGTTTGAGAATAAAGTAATGCTCATTTTCAGTTGGTTAGACATGATTCTGGTGTGGTCAGCTGTTCATTACGTTGTCTGACCCTCTCTTCTTCCCTAGTTATGGAAGATTTGATATGTCATAATCAAGGTTGATGGTCATATGTGGCAGTGAAATTATGGACTAACAATCTAGTTCAAGCCATCCAATACTTGAATTCATAAGGATGAAAACCTATGGGTAGTATTTAGGATGTGTCAATTGCTCGTATAACCTCTAGGTAGTATTTGTTGATATATGTGGTGCCATCAAGTGTTAAATGTGGTAATGAACCAATCGAGTTCAGTGAGGTCATTGAGACTTATCCTATTAAGGAAGTATAGAGGAAATCTCTGTAGAAGAGTGACTTTCAAGTTAATAAAATCAGCTTCATCCCAATTCTCTGGAGGACATTCTCAAGACTCAGGAGTTTTGACACACCAGTTAGATTGAAATTGGTTTCCTTGTCTAATGCCTTAATGTTGGTGAGCATGGCTCAGAGGAGGGTCACATGTTCATTTAAGGTGTTTTGGTCTAGTGATCTTGTAAATGGATAATTTATCTTCTATCAATGATGCCCAAAATCATAAGTTGAGGAGCATCATATTAGTTCTAGAATTCAATCCCATTTCAAGTAGATGTAACACACTAAAAAGTACCATTGAGAAATTATTGTTTTTTATCAAAAGTCTTTGAGGCTTCCAAGACTAGAATCATTTTGATGCTTTCTCTGCAGCACAATGTTGATGTAGTTGGATATTTATGAAACCTGGGAAAATTCATTGGTCTCAGATGGACTTCTGTGGTTAAATCTTGAGCGATCATAGAAAGCCTCGAGAGGTAAAGGCTTGTGATTAGTTGTAACGACGCTTCGGTAGGTGAAGAAAAAATTATTCTTGGAAGTTTAACAGTTATAGATTGACTATTATT
The DNA here is from genome assembly GCA_963277665.1 of Viscum album. Classification (NCBI taxonomy): domain Eukaryota; kingdom Viridiplantae; phylum Streptophyta; class Magnoliopsida; order Santalales; family Viscaceae; genus Viscum; species Viscum album. Next base: position 21,499,547 of record OY728145.1, on the reverse strand, counting down.
ATATTTTATAATTGGGTGTGTTTGACTGGAATCCATTTCAATTCTCTTAGTGTATTATGTGCAATGATTAACACATCCACTATTCTAATTTTATCCTAGACACACTAAGAAAGCATCTTTCGTACTCCACATTGATGTTTTAAAGATGTTAGAATTATTTTTTGTGTTTTTCTCATTGCGCACACTGGACACAAAGTTATTTATTAGGATAGGTGATCCTGAGTTAAACATGGATTACCAATTAAGAATACCTTGGATATACTCTTGTATAATAGTTATTTCTTCTGACATGACTATAAGGTGGATGCCACTGTAGGCAGAGTCATTGATCTATTATGGAAATTGTGTCCTTGTTCCAATGCCTATGTTGTAATTATAGAGTGTGTAATTTCATGGAATTGTCCCTTGTACTCTAGTATTGATGATTTTGAGGTGATCTTGGACTTGTTTTATGGCTCAGAGGCTACGTTTAAACATATAGAGATCCTTCTGGGTTGGATCTTGATTACACCTCTATTCGTGCTGCAGTGCGATAAATCTAAAATGGTTATGTGATATTTTGACAAATTAATGTCACTGAAAGTAATTTATATACTTCAGTGGATGTTTTTTTAGTGAATATGAGATTCCTTGGGAGAATGAATCATAGTTTTTCTTGTGATATGCCGCCTGTCTAAGCCTAACATCCGCTGGAATTGTCGGTCGTAGTGGCTTGACTAGTTGTCTATCTTATTCTATAAATTGTTCAATGAAGGACCATTTATGGCACATCGTCAGGTGGAGATGAGTGTAGTTTATGAAAGTCATGGCCTTTGATTAGAAGCTGGATCGACCTAGATAAATGCGGTCAGTGTGGAACTGACTGTTTAATTGTCTTAGTATCATGCTAGGAGTGTTGTTAAAACATTGGGAGTATGCTTTTAAAGGAAATTCTAATGGTGGAGGTGCTACAACATAGAATTTGGCTTCTCTAGTGTTAAAGACCTAAGGTGGGGAGAACCATTGGTCATGTGTTTTAAGAGATGACGATGTGGTCATGTCTTTATCTTAATGGTCTTGTGTAATAATTTCTCAGGGTTTCAGCTGGAAATAGAGCATTGGTGCATGCATTGATGGATTAAGAGCCATATTCTAAAGAAAATCCTAAAAGTGAATTGGAAATTTAGAAACATAATTCAACATTTTAAATAAAGATTCATGACCCTCGTGGGTTGGGTTATTTTTAAGTTGTTTTTGACGGCTTCTTGGGTAAGAGAAGTTCTAAGGTGGTGAGGCTATAATAACCCGTACTTTTAAACCATAAAAAAATGAAAATGAATTCATACTTTTTTATTTAATGGATTGTCCATTTATATAAACAATATTCTAAATGTAATTCCGAGTGTAATAAATCATTAACATGTTGTTTTTTGGATTGGTTAAAGTCCCTAAGGGTCACCCATGAGTATCATTGATTTTTGGAAGTGCTAGGCCCCAAAAATCCAAATTTTGTAAGTCTGAAAAGGGCACATGGTTTTTCTGAATCTTTATAGACTCTAGAAAAAAACCTTGGTGAATTTTTCAAGGGAATAGAAGGTTTCATACAGGATGTTCATTGTTTACCAAATTGTGTGACTATCCAGCATGGTTAGTGACTAGAGGAATTACCTAAATACTATTCACCACACTATTAGTGTATAGTTTCCAAACCATGCGGCCAGCCCATGCTAGGCACCCTAGGTGCCTGGTAAAGGGAGGAAAATTGCCACACAATTTTCCAGAACGTGGGGTCCAAACTATGGGTGATACCTTATTTTAAAAATGAAATTGGTTAATTTAATTTTTTTAAAATAAAGCTATAACCAATCTCTCCCCCTCCTATTCATGACACAAAACCTGTGGGTTCCCTTTGGCCATGTGATTCACCCACCCTTCTAGATCCTTCTTTTTCTATAAATTTCATCTAGACATCTTCCCATTTCATGTACAATTATTCAAGGTAATAAACCTCTCCATTATTTCATCCCTATTCTTGCTATTTTCCCTCTCTCTGTTTCCCTATGAGGTTCGGATGAAACCATAGGGTTTGGGGTTAATCGATTTTGGTGTTTTCATTAAATGATAGGGTATGAAAACGGTATCTTGAGAATCCTTCATGTTTATTCTGATATCTTCCACTAAAGGAGAAGTATATTGGATAAATTTGGTTTTCCACTATCTTTTTTAGGTGAGATTTTCTTCCACTATTTGATTTTTCCTATTTTATTTGGGGTCTTTAAGTTTTAATAAGGTTCCTAGATTTATTTGAAGAGTGTCTCATATACATAGGTATTTATATATATATATATTCCTTGTACATATACCCTTATGAATAGGTTAATATGTGCATTGGATTAAGTGATATATATATATAGGAAGGTATATATGTGGAATTTGGTAGAAACTTTTTGTTAAAATCATCAAGTGTCAAGTGTTCGGATTGGCTTGGTCTACTTCCAAAGGTAGGGCCCCTTTCCTTGCCCTTTAATTTTACATATTACATTAATTAAGTACTTATCACACCATACTTAGATTTTAGGTAATGCATTATGGTATTTTTATTAAATTCCTATTTAATGTGAACATATTATGACTATTGGATGAAATGTTTAAAGTGATAAATGAATTGTTTAAATAAAAATGCTATGATTTTTTAATAAAACCCCTCCAACATAGGTGTAGAGTTTATTAACTAAAAAGTGATGATATTCATTTATATAATTATTTTTCTAGTTTGGGTTTTCCACATTCATTCTAATTAACACTTAATTTTTGGTAAGATAGTATTTGGCCCCTTTTTAGTTGAAATTTCTCTAGTGGACATATGCTTTGTTCCCATGGAAACTTTCCTTTATACTTGAGCCTTTGAAATTAATTTTTCATATCTTAATGAGTTAAATGAATTGGTTAAGGTAAATGGACTGTATAGTACATATTATGGAAGATAATAGCATCCTTTATATATATATTGAACATGGTACCTCCTGTTAACCATGAGTTTCATAAATGGGTTCAGAATATTTTTTTATAAACAATGGAATTATTTTAAATGTAATGATTAAATCATGTTGGGTTGTTTTCTTAAATTTAATAAAAAAAATTAAATATAAATTCCTAAGGTATCGTATGATTGATCCCTTGTTATGATTTGTTAAATGATTCATGTGCAATATAATGTTTTATTTGGAAACCGAACATTTAGTTGGAAATGATTAGGAGGTACTTCCTTATGAATTATATTATAAATGTGATGATTGTTATAATGGGATGCATATAATTGAAAAGTATGAGAGGCACTCCCTTATGGTTTTCATCATAAATGTGATTATATCTATTTTCTAAATGGATTAATAAAGATATGGATGAGAGGTTTTGTTTCCCCATGGTAGTTATAAACGAGCCATTAATAGTGGTTGAGATACGACGGAAGGGAGGTCCATCCAAGCATGGGGACTCATGATCCCTTACATAAGTGTTGGTCATGGAGATCCTCACCACAACTTTGATATGGGCGATGAGATTTTGAGAGCCACATTTCATCTAGAGTGTTTTCGTGGTGTGCACACTGGCCAGCCCAAGTGATGGGGGTGACAACCCCCACTATATCAGGATGTCAGGCTTACCGCCCTATGAGTAGAGTTATTATCACCTAGACCGGTGTTGGATACCTAAATGTTACATCCTAGTCCCCTATAGATATATATATATATCGGGTTTACTACCCCATGAGTAGAGCTTATCAACTCATAGACTAGTGTTGGATGTCTGTGTGTAACATCCTGGTCAACTCTAGAAATATATATATATATATATATATTTATATATATTTATATATATAGTGACATGATCAGAATCATATTCAGCTATGATCTGAAGTAGGTATAGTCATCAGGTGTCCCTTAGAAACCTTGAAGGGTGGCCATGTATTTATTTAATTCTATAAATAATTTCTCTATGCCTGAAAACTGTTTAATTTGATATGGAATTATCTCGATTGGGATTGAAACCGTGGGTTCCATTCTACTAAGATTTATATCTCACACCCTGCTCAGGCCTCTATTTCCCAAGGGTACCTGAGTATACCTTCTTATTCATAGGACCTTGGACACTGTCAGTTGTTGTGTACTTGTCCCTGGGATTTAGGATCAATGGATTGAGATGGAGCTCAAGATGCTCGTAGAGATTACCTTTGAGATTTTTAGGTACTTTCTTTACATGTGTCCATTATTTTTCTGAATTATAAAGCATTCTTTACATTTAATGTTTCCTATTATGTTTTATCAACTATAAATTCATACTTTTGATAGATTAGTATTGCCCACTTTAATTTTGTTATTCTAATATTCACCTTCCACTACTTTGTCGTTAACTATTTATTTATTACTTATGTTGTTATATTCTTTTTAGTTTGTGTTTTACTATTGTGTTACTATGATAGGAGGGTATAGTCTCCCCACTATAACCTCTTGAAACCCTCACTATAAGTCAGTTTCCCCTGGCATATGGGGATACATTCTTTATTGTATGTGACCCACCGGTCTGATTAGTGGTTTGATAAGAAGATGAGTGAGGAAATTACATATGAGATGTATTTTTTGTATATCTTATCCAAGTAATAACTTATCATAAAAGTGGAGTAAATTTTATCCCCAAATCACATTTACTTATATAAATCAATGTTATGATTGTAGTAAAAATGAAAAATCAATGGCGAGCCTTATATATATTAGAAATAATCCATTATCCATTTCAAGAAATATTTTGTAGGTTGAAGTGAAACAACTAACCATGTGAAAAAAATATTATCTAATAGATATTATAACAAAATTTTATATGATAAATAATCATTTAGAACACTACAATAAGTGTTTTATGAAAACCTTTTGTCAGAAGCTATCCTTAACTACAGACAAAAAAACACTAAGGTGCATCTGAGTTAATAATCCTAAAGCCACTAAGGATATTAACATCTATTAAAGATTGACTATATTCCAATAAAATAAACCACTATTTTTAAAGATAGTGTAAGTATACATAAATTTTATAGTTTACGGATCTGGATGGAAATGATTTGACATAAGAATACTAGACTTCATTAAACTTTGTGGGAGGAGTAGTTACATAGAAACATACTTCATAGGAATTCATAAAGAAATAGGTTTTCATGTTCACTATGGTGGGTGATACATGTATTATTCTTTTATAATAATGATTCTTATAAAGAATTAGAAAATGGTAATATGATATGGTTGAAAAGAATAACTGAATTCAATTAATGGACTCCATGTTTCAAGATTCAGGACTCTGTACTTTGAATGCTTATAATACATGATACCAATGGTGAGTATTCATGAGAAACTGGGCATTAATGGTACAAAACGGTACCAATAAATAATTTTTGATTTTTGATTTTTTTCTATGATAAAACTTATTTTCAACTCATCGTGACTAATTTTTTTGAATTATACGTTTCAAAGATTATTTTGATTATCATCATACTAGGAAATTTCTTTTCATGGAACCCTCATTTAAGGAATTCCATCCAGAAGATGTCTGTATGATGTGAACAAAAAAGAGACCCTATGATATTTGACTACCAGGCATAACTAAAGGGTTCCATGTCAGCAATAAATTCTAATAAGATATGCAGATTGTATATATTAATTTATGAATAAATTTTTCATAATAATCATAGAATATACATTTTTAAATAAATGAGTAACATTTATATATAACTATTTAATGGGAGAACTATTAGTTTTCAATATAAATATGTTGAAAACATATGGAAAACAAATGAGAATTCTTACCAGTTTTTTTAAGAATAATAAATGAAATTTCTCCAAGAATGACTTAAATAAGAAACTATGTTATAGAGAACAATATCTATAAAATATATCCATGTGTTTTCTAAATATATGTACTATATATATATTAACAATTTATGGAGAAATACAAGTTAAAAAAACTTAAAGACATAGTTTTTGTTGACATGTAATCCTTCTAGTATAACATGCATGGGAATTGGAAGGGATTATAAAGATTAATTTTTAATAAGCTCATGTGATAGGAATTTATCTCATATTCCATGATATGTACCAATGCTTTTCATTACAGTTTCATGATGCATAGAAAGGTAAATATCAAACAAGATTTTACATAACTTCATAGACTTGCAGTTAGAACTATCCGAAAATAATTTAAAAAGTAGAATGGTACGAGTTCCTAGTGTTTGGAGATATAGGAATTATAGTGACCATGGAAATTTAATTCTTGTCAATACTTAGTTCAATTTGATCATATATCGTAGAAAAGGATAAGTTAATATTCAAGAGAAACTTATTACAACCAATGGCTTCCATACCTACAACAAATGAGTACGTTGCATAATTAGATGTAGCTCAAGAAGTGGTGTATCAGTGTCTTGTTATAATTTTGGGTTATACCATAAAAAAAAGATTTAAAATTTTATGATAAGACATGACTATGGATTTAGTTAGGATTTCATAATTCTGAAAAAGGAATAAGTTGTGGATACTCAGTTATATCACCACTTGAGGGATTTTTCTAACGATAATAATATTATAGTAAACATATTAACCATACATACTTGTGTCTTTACCAACCAAATACAAAGAAACATAGTAGGAAAAGAAACTGTATCCATACCTAGAAAAATCATATTTTTACATGTGAGAAATAACCAATCATCCTTAGTCAGATCAATATCAAGGGGGAATTCATTGGAGATAGTTCCCTAGAAGCAACAAAATTGTACTTTATATTACTTTATATTCAATGAAGTGGATATTAATATAAATATATTATCACATATGTATTTTTATTATGCATAACATTAATGTGATAATTCTCTAAAGTATCTGTTTCATTGATAAATTCATATTAGTTCCCCTTTAATATGAGATATAGTACACCCAGTTTGAGGTATGTGTCTTTTGCTTATGCATTTTTATGTATTTAAAGTTCATGGGATGATTTGGGAAGAGGTTGGGAGAGTTTGGAATGGTTTTGGATGATTTTGGAGGCTTTTAAATGGGTTCACAGTTTTAGCACGGTTAGTGGAAATCGTGCGGGTTCTACAAGAAACCGTGTGGACCCATGTTCTTGAGACAGTTGGCCTCGCATGGCCTGCGCACAGTTTTCCAAACTTTGTAAGGAAACTGTGCAGACCCTGGCTCTCGAGGTAGTGGCGTGAGCATGGTTAGCGCACGATTTTCCAAACCATGCGGGCTAACTGTGCGGCCACTTAAAAATAGGGTTATAAGTTCTAGGCTCCCTCTGGATTGACCTATTTCACTCCTATCTACCTCCCACTCGTGGCTCACCCGGGTTCTGGGGTTCTCAAGGGGTGTATCAGCTTTCAAACTCATTTTGGAAGGGTTTTGAAGAGGATTCAAGTTGGTTTGAAAGTTATTGCTTCCGGGTAAGTCTCTCCTCTTGTTTCTCTTGTGTTTTCCTCTAGATCTACATCATGCTCTTTTGTGGTTTTAAAGATCTACACTTTTTGTGTGTAGATATAGGGTTGGGGTTGCCTTGGTTGTTAATATTAAGGATTGTAGATGTTAGGGAAAGTGATCTAGAGAGGTTTCGGTGGTGCGTTCGCCAGATTTGAGGTGCGGTGGCTTGTGGGTCGATTTCTCAGGAACCCTAAAGGTAGGTGGTTTCTCTCTTGACTCCACTTGGTTAGAACTAGTGGTTTCATGTTACAATTAATTTTTTGTGAATAAAATTAATTATGTGTTGATGTGCGAATTTGGTTGTAAATCCACTTGGGGGGTTTTTGGGAAAAAGGGGTTTTGTGGTGAAATTTTCTTGTTGTGGATTTTAATATGGGAATTTTAAAATGGAATGATATGATTGATTTGTGAAATTATTGATGGAAATAGTATTAAATAAAAATGTTGTTTTATTGAAATGGGGTTTGGCATGGAAAAATGGTTTTGAATAAATCAGTGATTTATTGAAGTGAATTGACATGTAATGGAATGGGTTGATTACATGATGTTGTTCTTACTTTGATGGGTTATATGCTTGGTTGTGATTGGTTGGGATGTTGTGTGGAAGTGGTGATAAGTACCACTTAAAAAAGGGGATGGATAGTGGATGGAAGGGCCACTATCTAAGGATAAGTGGACGGGAAGAGACACTAGTTGTGAATGGATGAAACAGGTTGGATGGAATCTCCATCGTTATGATTTTTTATTGTACATGGATTTGCAAGTTAGAAATTGTGGTGCAAGTGTGTGAATGATGAAATGGATTGTGGCTTGTTTTTTTGGCTTTCCCTTGGTTGTTTTTGTTTTAGGTGAGATGGCCTGGAAAGATCATGTTGGCTCATGGTATGGGTTTCAATTATGATTATCTTATATAAACTGCTTTATATAAATGTGCTAATGGTTTTATCCTAGTGGTGTGTGTAGGGAAGTCATTTGGGGAAAACCTATTGAGTTTTAGTACTCACCCCCTGATTTGGAACTATGGTGTCCTTGCAGATGTTGTGTACCTTGACATGGGAAAAGGTAAGGCATCGACCTCCTTTAGTGGTTCATTGTGATGTCTTGGTGGAGCTTGAAGCTTGGAGCATGGTGTGGAGCTATGGTGGTGTCATGGCTCATGGTGTTTTCTTGTTGGGTCTTCTATATAGTACTCTGATGTTGTTTTTGGGTTGTGTTGACATGTGAGATCATTATGGATTATCTGGTTGTCTTTGGTAATGTATGGGGTTGGTTGTTTTTTTGACATGCATCATATAGTTGTGGATTGTTTGGTGGGTTTTGTCTTAAGGGAAAATTGTTCCCCAATTTGTTCTCAGAGCCCTCAGCATTTATTTACAGACTTTGGCTCCTTGGGAATGTCTCTTAAGTCCAAGTAATCTTCAACGCCTCATCAAGCCAATGAGGTTGGGGCGGGGTGTTATAAGTGGTATCAGTTTGTTCAGTCCTTTGGAGTTCATTCTCGGATTTGGTGTTAACATTCGTTGTGGTACATTCCTTGAGTCAGGATGGTATCAAGGCGTAGGAATTTTAGAACATGGAATGTATAGTATAAAAGGATGTAGCTAACCCTTTTATGTTGAACTTAATGTTACCAGGGAGTTGGGTAAATAAGTGTTTTGGAGACACTTATAGGCATTGAATATCTCATTGTCGTGGGCGCAGCCAATGAGATGAGCATGACATGCATGGTAGAAATGACTCCCCTCTAGGATGCATATTTCATTGAGGTATAATTATTTATGATGTGATATGAATGTGTGAAATTGTAATGTGAATAAATTGGTATTTTGAAAGTGGTTTGGTTTCTAAAATGGTGAAACATGGCACATCTGGAAAATGTGAACTGGTGGAAAGCCTTGTTGTGATAGTGTTGTGTAATGTGATTTGAAATGAGATTTCATGATGTCTACGGAAGTGAGACTCATGGTTTTTTGTTTTATGTTTATAGAAAAGGCAATAGGTAGGTGTCGTAGAGACCAACCAGAGGAGGATGCTATGAATGTGGTTGCACCTGAGCCTCAGGTGAACCAGCAGTTAGTGCAAAGCATAGTGCAAGATTTCCAAGCTGTGGGAAGTGAAAATAAAATAGATGAACCAATGCATATAGATCATGTGGTTCAGTTTACAAGGCCGAATCCACCCATCTTCAGGGGTGATTCAGAGCCATAAAGGGCAGAAGCATAGTTTAATAGAATGAACAAGATCTTTGAGTTCTTGGAAATGTCGAAAAAGATGAAAGTGAAGTTAGCCACGTATATTTTGGAAGATCTTGCCCTTCAGTGGTGGGAGTTGGTAGTCCAAGTGGGGACGGACCAGGGTATGATGCGGGGAGTCTTTGAGGAACTTTTTACCAAACAATTATACCCACATACGTTCATAATTTAGCATACGACTAATTTCTTTAGTTTGAAGAAAGCGCTTATGTTTGTGACAGAGTACGTAGCTAAGTTCATGAACTTAGTGTGATTTGCACCCGAGGTGGCGGGTAGCATGTCATTGAAGGAATGGATTTTTGAAGCGAGGTTAAGGCAGGAAATCCGTTCAAAGATAGCAGTGCTGTGTATAGATGATTACACAGAGATGGTGAATAGATCCTTGGTGGATGAGCGAGATCTTTTGGGAGCTCCGGGATGGGGAAGCATGGTGGTACCCATGGGGAATAGTGGGAACTCTAACGCTGGGTTCAAGCGAAAGAGGGACACTTATTCCCAAGGTGGGAATATGGAATATAATCCTACTAAAGGATCAATAAATCTTCCTCCGAAGCCCCAGAGCAAGTCGGGATGTTTTCAGTGTGGTTAGACGAGCCACATCAAGCAGGATTGTAGGACATAACCTCGACCATGTCATAATTGTAAGAAGATAGGGGCATCTGCAGTGTTATTATCGGAATACTCCAAGGTCGGGTGCGTGTGACACTCCTCAAGGATCACAGATGTCGTATCCTTAAACAAGAAGGGGACAACATCACATCCCTCGTCAGCAGGGTAAAGTGGGTCATGGTAATTCTCGGAATACCACAACACCTTAGCAAAGCAATAAAGAGAAAAGTGCGGCAAGCAAACATGTGTTCGGAGCTGAGAAGGTTGTGGTGGATGATCAGTCGGGACCATCCACAGTGTGATGTACTATTCTTTTAAATTCTACCTTGATGAAAGTGTTGTTTGATACAGGCGCTTCACACTCTTTTATTGATGCATTTGAGGTTGATTTTCTGGGTTTAAGCGTAGAAATTATGCCCTCTGTTTTGAAACTTCAAACTCCTCTGGGTCGAATAGAGTGTCGAGCCTTCTTGTGTAGAGAATGTTGTATCGTTGTGGGCGAGGTTGAGATAGTTTGGAATTTCTCTATGCTTGAAATGGATGGGTATGATATAATCCTGGGAATGGACTGATTGGTGGTGTTTAAGACCCACATTGATTGTGATGCACGAATAGTGGATTTTACGACACACGATGGTGTTAGACATCTCTTTAGAGGAGAGAGGCATGAAAGGTAGGGTGAAACATGTTTGTTTGCATCAGCAGTGGGTACATTATCGTATTAGTTGGTGGTGATGTCGTTGGAATCAGTAGATGGTGTTGAGCAGAGTGTTCCTCCGGCAGTGGTGGATCAATTCATGGATGTTTTTCCTGATTAATTCTCTGGTTTACCTCCTATATGATAAGTGGAGTTTACGATTGATCTCCTTCTAGAGACCAGTCCTATATCACTTCCATCTTATCGGATGGCACCAGTTGAATTTCAAGAATTGAATGTCTAGTTGGAAGAGTTAGAAAACAAAGGGTTTATCCATCCTAGCACGTCTCTATGGGCAGCGTCGGTGTTGTTTGTGAAAAAGACGGATGGAACTTTGAGGCTATGTGTTGATTATCATAGACTTAACCAAGTTACGATAAAGAATAGATATCCACTTCCATGAATTGATGATTTGTTTGACCAGTTGAGGGGAGCCCGGTGGTTCTCCAAGATCAACTTGAGGTCGGGATATCATCAATTGCGGGTGACGAAGGAGGATATTCCTAAAATAGCTTTCAGAAGTAGATATGGACATTATGAAAATGTGATTATGCCCTTTGGTCTAACAAATGTGCCAGTAGTGTTTATGGAATTGATGAATTAGATATTTCAGAGATATCTAGATTCATTTGTGGTGGTGTTTGTGGATGATATTCTGGTGTATTCAATGACAAGGGTGTAGCATGAGCAGCACTTGGCAACAATGCTAAGGATCTTGAGGGATTATCATTTGTATGCCAAATTGTCAAAGTGTGACTTTTGGATACTGGAAGTTCATTTTATTGGCCATGTGATTTCTGAAAGAGGTGTTTCAGTGGATCCAGAAAAGATAGAGGTTGTTGTCTTGTGGAAACCGCCAAATAATTTGTTTGAGATACAGAGTTTTCTTGGTTTAGCTAGGTATTATCTGCATTTTGTTCATGATTTTACACGTTTGGCTTCGCCGATGACAGCTTTGACAATAAAGAATGTTCCAATAAAGTGGAATGAAGAGTTTCAGTAGTGTTTCAAAGAGCTAAATGATCATCTTACATCAGAACCAATCTTGGTTTTTCCAGAATCAGGAAAAGGGTACGTGGTGTATTGCGATTCATCGGGATCAAGGTTGGGGTGCATTCTCATGTAAGGGAATCATGTGGTTGTGTATGGCTCACAATAGTTGAGAGTGCATGAGAAGAACTACCCAACTCATGATTTGGAGTTGGCAGCGGTAGTCCATGCTTTGAAATTGTGGCGTCATTATCTCTTCAGTGAGAAATTCATAGAATATACATACCATAAGAGCATGAAGCATATTTTCTCACAAAGGGATCTGAACTTGAGGGAAAGGAGGTGTATGAAATATCTCTAGATGTTCGATTTTGACTTGATGTACACACCAGGTAAGGGAAATTTGGTGGCGAATACATTAAGTAGAAAATCTTATTCTCAGGTGGTAAAACAGGCATCAGAACAGTGGCAGTTGATGTCAGTTATAGCTGACATGCAGTTGGAATATGAGGACCATGGTGATAGATCAGTCTTCTTTCCAGTTTTGTTGATTCCTGACTTGGTTGGCCTAGCTAGAGAGGCACATATATATGATTCCAAGTGTGTGACAAGGGTGTCGATACTTAATGGTGGGGAGACCATTAAGGTTTGGAAATTGAATGGAGATTCAGTTTTGTGCTTTCGGAATCGGATGGTTGTACTAGTTTCTTGTCAGGAGGATCTTCTCAGGGCGTATCATCATTCCAGGTGGGATATTCATCCTGGAATTCAGAAAACGTATAAAGCATTGAAAGCATAGTTCTGGTGGACTGGTATGAAAAGAAGAGTGGCTGAGTTTGTTTCGAGATGCTTAACTTGTCATCAGGTCAAGGCAGAGCATCAGAGGCCAACATGAATGTTGTAGTCTTTAACAATCCCTGTTTGGAAGTGGGAGAAAATAGCGATGGATTTTGTCACAGGTCTCCCAAGAACAGTCAGAAAGCACGATGTCATTTGGGTGATAGTGGACCGACTAATGAAGTCGGCCCATTTCATCCTGATTCATGAATCTCATACGGTGGAGGATCTATCCAAAATCTATATCCAAGAGGTGTTAAAGTGGAACGGTGTTCTAGTTTCGATTGTACCAGATAGAGATCTGAGGTTTACATCTCGTTTCTATAAATCCTTACCACAAGACCTTGGAACGCAGTTGATGATGAGTGTGGCATATCACCCTCAGACGGATGGTCAATCCGAGAGGACGATACAAAATCTGGAGGATATGTTGCGGGCTTTTGTCATTGATTTTGGTGGCTCGTGGGAGGATCACTTGTTGTTGGTTGAGTTCTCGTATAATAACAGTTATCAGGCATCTATACAGATGGCTCTGTTTGAAGCATTGTATGGGCGGCCATGTCGTTCTCCACAATGTTGGGTGGAAATGGGCGAGTCCCTGATGGTTGGACAGAGCCTTATCCAGGAGACTACAGAGAAGATCAAGTTGATTAGGAAGAGAATGGAGACGGCTCAGAGTTATCAGAAATCATATGCGTATCATTGTCGACAGTCGTTGTCATTCAAGGTGAGTGATCATGTGTTTCTGAGGATCTCTCTTAGGATGGGACATCATTAGTTTTGGAAGCAGGGAAATTTATCACTGAGGTATTTTGGACCTTTTGAGATTATTGTGTGGGTTGGTGAGGTGGATTATCATTTGACTTTTCCACCTAGGTTTAGTGCGGTGCACAATGTGTTTCATGCGTCACAGTTGAAAAAGTATCAGCCGGACCATGACCATGTGATTCGATGGGATCATGTTGAGTTATAACTGGTTGCTTCGTTGGTGCATGTTCCAGTGTGGGTTGTGGATAGGAAATAGAAAGTCTTGCTTGGTAAAAGAATCAGTTTAGTTCGTGTTTTAGGGAAACATGGTCAGATTCAAGAGAAGACTTGGGAGCGGGAGAAAGAGATGGTCGAGCAGTGACCCGAGCTCTTTCGGCAAAGGGTTGTTTCACTACTTTTCGAGGACAGAAATTCCAATGGTGGGGAGAATGTAATACCCCTATTTTGAGGTATTTGTCCTTTTTAAGAAATTTTATCTGTTTAAAGTTCATGGGAGTATTTTGGAAGAGGTTGTGAGAGTTTGGAATGGTTTTGAATGAGTTTGGAGGCTTTTAATGGGGTGCACAGTTTGAGCACGGTTAGTGGAAACCGTGTGTGTTCTCCAGGAAACCGTGCAGACCCTTGTTCTCGAGACAGTAGGACTCACATGACCTACAAATGGTTTTCCAAACCATTCAAGTAAACCATGTGGACCCCAACTCCCGAGGCTGTAGCGTGCGCACGGTTAGAACACGGTTTTCCAAACCGTGCGGGCTAACCGTGCAGCCACATAAAAATATGGTTATAAGTTTCGGGAACCCTTGGGATTGAACTATTTCACTCTTATCTTCCTCCCACTCATGGCTCACTTGGGTTATTGGGTTTTCAGGGGGTGGAGGAGATTTCCCACTCATTTTGGAAGGTTTTTGAAGAGGATTCAAGGTGGTTTGAAGGTGATTGCTTCCGGGTAAGTCTCTCCTCTTGTTACTCTTGTATTTTCCTCTAGATCTACATCCCTCTCTTTTGTAGTTTTCTAGATCTACACATTTTGTGTGTAGATATAGGGTTGGTTTTGCATTGGATGTTAATATTTAGTCTTTTGGATTCTAGGGAAAGTGATCTAGAGAGGTTTCGGTGGTGCGTTCACCAGATTTGAGGTGCGGTGGCTTGTGGGTCGATTTCTCAGGAACCCTAAAGGTATGCAACTTCCCTCTGACTCCAATTGGTTAGAACTAGTGGTTCCAGGTTACAGTTAATTTTTTGTGATTAAAATTAATTTTGTGTTTATGTGTGAATTTGGTTTGAAATCCATTTGGGGGTTTTTGGGAAAAAGGGGTTTTGTGGTGAAATGTTCTTGTTGTGGATTTTAAAATGAAAATTTTTAAATGGAATGATATGATTGATTTATGAAACAATTGATGGAAATGGTATTCAATAAAAAGGTTGTTTTTATTGAAATGGGGTTTGGCATGGTAAAATGGTTTTCAATAAACGGGTGATTTATTGAAGTGAATTGACATGTAATAGAATGGGTTGATTACATGTTGTTGTTATGACTTTGATGGATTATATGCTTGGTTGTGATTTGTTGGGATGTTGTGTGGAAGTGGCGAGAAGTACCACTTTAAAAAGGGGATGGATAGTAGACGGAAGGGCCACCATATAAGGATAAGTGAATGGTAAGACCCACTAGTTGTGAATGGAAGAAATAGGTTGGACGGAAGCTCCATCATTATGATTGTTTAGTGTGCATGGATTTTCAAGTTGGAAATTGTGGTGAAAGTGCATGAATGATGAAATGGCTTGTGGCTTGTTTTTTGGATTTCCCTTGGTTGTTTGGTTTGAGTGAGATGGATTGGAAAGAGCATGTTGGCTCATTGTATGGGTTTCACTTATGATTATCTTATATAAGCTTCTTTATATAAATGTGCTTACGGTTTTATCCTAGTGGCGTGTGTTGGAAAGTCATTTGGGGAAAATCTACCGAGTTTTAGTACTCACCCCTGCTTTGGCACTCTGGTGTCTTTGCAAATGTTGTGTACCATGACGTGGGAAAAGGTAAGGCATCAACCTCATTTAGTGGTGAGTTGTGATGTCTTGGTGGAGCTTGGAGCTTGGAGCTTGGTGTGGAGCTATGGTGGTGTCATGGCTCGTGGTGTTTTCTTGTTGGTTCTTCCTCATAGTACTCTAATGTATTTTTTGGGTTGTATTGACATGTGGGATCATTATGGATTATCTGGTCGTCTATGGTAATGTATGGGGTAGGTTGTTTTGTTGATATGCATCATATAGTTTTGGATTGTTTGGTTGGTTTTGTCTTGAGGGAAAATCATTCCCCAATTTGTTCTTGGAGACCTCGACATTTATTTCCAGCCTTTGGCACCTTGGTAACGTCACTTAATGACAAGTAATCCTCACTGCCTCCTCAAGACAATGAGTTAGTGGCATGGTGTTATATGAGAACCTTTAAGTTTCACGATGATATTCTTAAAATATAGTTCTACGGTCGAATAAAATACTATGATGGGGTAGATAATATATAGACTATTAGGTTGAGTACTCATAAGGGTATGAGACGTTATCTCATGAAGTTTAAACTTAGTAATATCAAAGAAAAGGGGTTATAAGAACAGACCTACTTGTAGAAATTCTGCATGTTTTGGTGTCATCTGATATTTCTATCTATGAGCATGTGTGATGGTCCACGGACATTAATATTATTATTAATCCATGTTATGACACATTCAGATTGATATATTTCATAAACCATTATGAAAAACAATGCATGGAAAATTTAGATATGTTGGGCATGTCATGAATGAAACGTTATTAATGGATAAGTTGAGAAATTGTTTTCCCTTCTATCTTATTTAAGTTGATATCTCATAAATTTGACTAAAATATAAATGTTTCTTAAATTCCATGGCCATAATGTAATTTTGTTTATTTGATATATTCAACGAACGACGTATCAAAAACATAGGTTGATGACACAGATGTGAAACAAACTTGACGAGATATTGAGACTAAGGGATTATTTTACAAAATGAGCATTTATATGTGGTTGTCATTTTTGCGACATTATATTCTTTCTATTGGGTACCTTGAACTATTTATAGATAATAATATTAGATATTAGGCATACCCACCTAATTCTAATGAGAATCAATCCTAGAAGGTCACACACTATGTGTTCTCGTTGATATTGATTAAGCTCATTTTGAATTTAATTAAAGGAATAAATATTATTCTCAGGACCAAAGAATAATTTTATTTTAGTTTTATTGATCGAATAAATTTAATAAATATTTATTCATCAGATTAAAAATAAAATTTATTTATTTATTTTGTTAAATATTTAATAAATATTTATTTACTGATTTGTGAAAAAATATTTATTTTAGAGAATAAAATAATTTTTTTGGGTATTCAATAAATGATGAGGAGTAAGGACGGACCAAGATCCTGTCTGGCGATGAATATTTATTTTCAAGCTAATAAATAATATTCATCATGGCACAAGTTAACTCATGTCATGAAATAATAAATAAAAATATTATTATTTTTTCTCATGGGGGTTTTATGATGGTTATTATATTATTTAAGGGTTGGTGTACACTAAAATAACATTTTAATATAAACCCTAGCTCTGTAAATAGGTGATTATATCTATTATGTAGATAGATCTAGAAATATAGAATTTTGGTTCAAAAGAATTATACCTCAAATTCTTATTTTCTATGAACCTCTCAAGAATGAGAAACACAAGAGAGATTCCTCCAAGATCGAAGGTTGAGTGATCAATAAAAATGATGCAATATAATTGATTCACTATGCTACTTCAAAGAAATGAATTGGCATTACTCATAGATCAAAGGAGCACATGTGGATATCCTATAGAGGTATTATATCCTTGGATCTTCAAATTTCAGGGAAGGAAATATGAAATGGGTCTTTCAAAAGATCAACAATGTCCTTGAATAAAGGATCCTAATACAAGTTATTCATTTTATTTAGAACTAAAAATAATAATTATAAATTTAACGTGAAAGATTATAACTCAGTGGTTTTGGAAACTGAATATTAAAAGAAATTAGAATATATCACCCACTAACACATGTTTCTACTACTCTAGGCACTATCATGAAACACTATGAGATTTTAAAATAGGGATATTATGTCTAATAGTATGACATGAAACCCTAGGGTTAAATAAACCCAAAAATATTATTATTTAAATATTTCCATCACATCCTATCCATTAAATTCATTAGTATGAATATGATAAAACAATTATGAAATATATATAGTATTCCTAATAAATAAAAATATATTGATTTATTCTTAAGAAATAAGCATTCAATTTAACGTAAAGTCATTTTTTTCTTTAAAAATACATTTTATTCAAAAATAATTTTTATTGCTTTTTGTGAGAAACTATTATAATTAATTACATAAAATTTTATAAAATCTATTTTATGAACTGAAATTCATTTTTGAAATCAAAATTTAAAAATTTTAATAGGATTAATTTTATAGATTTGTTTGAAAAGTTGGATTTATAATGAATATTGAAAAATAATGAATTTTAATGAAAAATATATTTTATTTTAAATTATTTACAAAATAAAAGAATATTTTAGATTATTTTTAAAATTTAATTTGTTTCTTTTTATTTAAAATAATAAAATTATTTTTTAAATTAATTTTATAGTTAAATTTAGTATAAATATTTTTTATACTTGTAAAAAAGACATTTTTTCTAAAAAACTATTTTTCATCACATTTTTACTGTTTAATTTTGAATTAAACACTACCAAATATATGTTTTAAATCTTGTAAAATTATCTAAATATTTAGAATCATAATTTACAAATTTTTTAAATGTTTCAATTTTAATTTTGGTCAATATGAATAGTAACATTAGTAATTCTGTTACCATAATAAAGGGTAAATCTGGTCACAAAGGTTAAACATAAAAATACAAGAACTAAATTATGACGCTAAAACGTACCTTAATTTTATAATATCAGTATATATAATCCAATAACATAAAAAATTATAATATAATGACCTTTTCCATTTGGACATGATTTTTTTCCTTTATTATATTTAACTGAATATATTGTCGAAAATATCATACTCTTGCTTTTAATAAATATAATATTTTTAATATAGGGATAATCAAAGGATATGTTAGATTGTACATATTTATTTTAAATATAATTTATTTTGATATTGTTTCATTTTTAATTTAATATTTACGGGAGAAATAATTACTTTTAAAGCATATACAATGCTGACGTAGTAATTATTCAACTAATAAAAAAATTCATTAAATGACTTTGAAATTATTAAAATTAATATACATTGAGTGAATTTTTATCTTATAAAAAAATTTAGACAAAAATGGAATATTATAGACTCATTTTTGTATTTTATTTTAA
The DNA here is from genome assembly GCA_963277665.1 of Viscum album. Taxonomy (NCBI): domain Eukaryota; kingdom Viridiplantae; phylum Streptophyta; class Magnoliopsida; order Santalales; family Viscaceae; genus Viscum; species Viscum album. Next base: position 21,480,472 of record OY728145.1, on the reverse strand, counting down.
TATCTATTTTGTCTTGATGTTAGTAATGTCAAATTAAATAAATAGCTCCATAATTAAAATTAAAGTTATTTTAAAATAAATAATATTTTAATAAATATTATAAAATTCCTAAAAATATTATATTAGAAAGTTTGTGTTGTATATGGTTTATGACATCATACATTCTCTAATAAAAGGTTCATGTTTTCTTTTATATTAACTTTATTTACCCTTTAAGTGTAAATAACATTGATATCTATGTAATTGTTAGAAGGGTTTACAAAGTGTTAAAACAAACATGATATGGGTACAAATGTGATAAAAATTCATCCAAATTTTATTGGAGGATATAATTATGAATTATCCTAATATTATCTTCGAATCATATCAATTTGGTTCCATTTGGACATCAAAAGAAATTTATATTAATTTATGATTTTGAGAAATTCCAAGAGTGCCCCTCCACTCTCTTATGAAAGGGAAAATATTCTTTTCATTTATTTACCATTAAAGAACCAATTAGTTCATTAAATCCTTAAAATAGTATTTTAATATATCCCTATAAACAATATAGAGGCCTAGGTTTTATTACAAAACCAACTTTGGAATGATTTTGGTGTAAACCAAAAGAGGTTACCTGAAAAAGAGTTATATTTCTTAACTGGTCGTTTTCACTTTTTTTCTTCTTCGACCTCCTTAACATCTTCTACAAAAATAATGAGATAATAAATCAGTATATTACATACAATACTATGTTATAATTTTATTTTAATAATATATATCAATCTACAACCTCCATCAAATGGGAAAAGAAGTCATCATTCATGTGAATGGTGGGCTATCAGCTCGCGGACCGATGTAATTCCTTTCCTTGAACCACATCTCATGGATTTTTATAATGATAGACTTAATGTTTATATATTATATTAATTAAATATTTATAATTTTGAAAATTTAATATATCATTTAATTTACAATCTTTCGATTTATTGAAAAATCATAAAATCATTCGTTTGTACATGTAGACTACCACCTCTACGAAGTGAAGTGATTCATATTTCATCACCACATAAAATAAATGATATATATTAGTGTATTTAAATAAATAATATTTTATTTTTTATATAATTAAATTTCTTTATAGGAAAAATAATTCTAACCTTCTTTCCATAATGATCATTTAAAAATGGAAATGTTACGCATGCATACAAACGACCAACCGTTGCCATGACTATAACATAGTTCATTTTTAATAACTATATATCATGGTTTGTTTTATATTTATAATTTATATGTATATAAATTTTAATTATTTCATGATTATTTTTTTGGGATGATTTAATAATTACCTTGTCGACCATATTCAACCTACCAAATTCATTTTGGACACATGAGGGGAATATCGTCACAACATTTGATGTGAAATTAAATGATTAAGTAATTTTATATAACAAGGAAATATGTAAAATAAAAGGAATAGGAAACATGAATAATATTCTCAAAAAATTAAATAATTTTAATGAGATTATTATTTATAAATATAAGGTACACACATGATGAGTTGGGATTAAGGTTACTGACTTTCTTTAAAAATCCTCTCATAAATCTTTCCTTCCAACTCTTTTACTTCCATGTCCCAAATATGTAAATTATTTTATAGATGTTTTAATATTGCAATAAAATAATTATAAAGTATATTTAATGTCACTATTAACATTTTTAATTTTTTTCTAAAGGAATCATTTTACAGAATGTTTCGACTTTCTTTACAGAAGACAAAAGGAATTCTCTATTTTAACATATATAGCATCAATGGATTTTCTTACCACCGAAACCATTATTTGATGGTTTGATTCCATTAGAAGGATTCATGATTTTTTTAAATAAAACCATATTTCCATTTTTCTAGGTTTCTTTTAATTGGAAATGGGATTCTATTATAAAATGGTATTTTGATATCCAAAAGTGTTTTGCATACGTATTTAAAAGAGTTTTTCAAGGGTTTTACTCATGATATAGTCCATGTAAATTGTTTATGAAGGGTTAATACCAATTATTGATCATGGGTGATACCAATAAAACTTATATTTAGGTTTTATCCCCATTACATCTAATGGGTGAGCTTGAATATCTAATATAATGGGTGTGCCCTATAATGCTCTAATGCATTGGTTAATGATTATTTTCTATATAGAATTATATTGTAGGTCATTCATATGGTTATTACGAAGATATATATAATAATTTCAATAATTTGTATTTTAATTTCAATTATTTACTCCCCCCAATATTTTATTATATGATAAATTCCATAATTTTTGAAATTTTGAAGTGCTTTGAGAAAAATTGTTAAATATCATAATTCTATAAATTTAATAGTTATCATCAGTTTATTGTTTTGATAATAGGTTTTTCTCCAATGATTCAATTTTAAAAAATAGTTTTATTTAGGTACCCATTTATCATGGGATCCATATGTTCCAAATAGACCAAGTTCTAATTCAACCATATGGAGGCCCAAAAAAATCATTCAATTTAAAAAATAATTTTTTAGAAAGAATTGAACCCCTTTATCAAATGGGACATAATGAGGCCCAAATGTGTCAAAATTATATTATTATTACATTAAAATATATATTAATATATATTTTATCTCCTTGAAAGATATTCGGATTAAATTCAGTCATTAAGATGGTCTTTGAGATCGTGAAATTGGATGAAGTTGAAGATTCACTTCATACAAAATATATGTTTTAGTATTTTTGGGATAAAGTTTTCAAAATTTGTTTAAAGGATATAAATTTTTTAGGGGAAATACAAATAATGTGTGAAAAATAGTTATGAATACACCTAATCATTATTCATCCTATAGGATTTCCACATTCAAGAAATCTTTTGGGATACACATTTTGGTCAGAATATTTTCCACCCCTTTTCTTAATATTCTAATATTTATTCCATTTCAAGGGACGGTTGGATTGAAGGATGGGACTATGATAGAGAAAATATGATAGATAATATGAATTAAATTTATTATAATCAAGTAATTAAGTTCTAAAATCCAAGTGGTGGTGGGCAGTGGATATCCAATGAGTCTTCTCTTTTTAGTTTGTTCTTTCACTTGTAAACATTTTTATTTTGAAGTATCCTAGATTTTTTTGTATGATTGAAGGATGCTGATTTCTCTATTGTTTTCATTTTCATATATATTGTTCTATAATTTTTATCAACTTATTATTTTAAAATATTTATCTTTTTTTTAAATTCCTTGTGTGATATCTCCCTATTAAACACAACAAGGTCAATTAGTTTCAGTTTCTCAGATGTCTTTAGGTAATTGAATCACATTTATAAGTGGATAAACACCCATAATTGGGGTATCATTATGGTTTCTATTCAATATTATTTTATATATTGAGGTATTGAGGTATAAATTGTATAATTAATTTGGAAATTAATTTCCAACAATGATAGTGTGTCTCAAGTTCGATGTCTTTCCACCACTACATTCTTTAGATTGTTTTATTTAGTCTGGTTTTCTTATAATTTCCAATAACTAAAGTAGATTTATAGTTAAAATATGTTTTTTTTTATTTAACTTTGTTTAATGAAATTTAAATCCTCTATTTTGTTTCCACTATAACAAAAAAAATTAACAATATGACAGTTTGATGACATAACCTATAACCTCCTTATGAGAAAATCCTATTGTGACTACTATACTGCATTTTAAAGGGAAAAATATTAACCAGGGTAACATTTAAAAAACCCTTGTGTAAATTTTATATTGTTTTTTGGGAGGTTCACTAAGTTTTTTATTTGTTTTTTCCCTTTCTATAACTTTAATCACTAATTTAGAGTAGTAAAAAAACGTATTTTCATAGTTACTACTTTTATGCTTGGAATTATTATCAAAAATATGAGGAGCATAGTCATGATTAATTTTTAAAATTTAAATTCTAATAAAATACTATTGAAATGAAATAAAGGAATTTTTCCATTCAACAAAAAATATACAAAAATTAAGCAAACAAATGGAGATTCATTTCAATGATTTAAAATAATTGAAAGAACTGAAAGCATAAAAAGGTGATTAAGAAATGGAAAATATTATCCCACCCACAGTTGTTATTAATAAAATATTTAATTATGTGTTACAAACTAATTTGGAATCTCATTTTTCAAATTTTATTGACGAAATTATCACTGATTCACTAAATATTGTGTATTTTTTGAAATAAAAACTATTTGGGAAATAATTTGGATCAAGTGGTTAAAAAGGAAATTTTATGTGAAACCCCATTTTTTAAATTGAAAATTTATAACCCTTGTTTGAATATTTGTTAAAAGAGAAAAAATTGAAGAGAATATGGAGGAACCTAGGCTATTGCACACTTTCAATAAAATTGTTTTCAAATCCCAAATAGAGTTGGAAACTAAGAATCCATATAGAGATTCTGAAATATTGATCAAAATGTTTCAAATTATTTTGATAATAAATGGAGAAATTTTTCTCCCTCAACATATTTAGTTCTCATTTCTTTCTTGTAGAATGATTTTTGATGAAGATGAAGTGAAATCTAAAATAGGAGAAAGAATAGTGTCTCTGTTTTAAGATTTGGTTGGTTTAGAGGTGGATAGTGGTTCCAAGACGGGTTTTAATAAATATTTTTAAAGAATATTTTGAAGATTAAACACATCCTGAGAATAAAATTATGCAACCATTGGATTTATTTTTTGAGGATCAATCCACCATTTTTTTTATATTGTGTTCCCTTTTACACTACATCAAGGGAACATCAAATTCCTTGAGAGGAACCTGAAGATATATTATATTTTGAGATTAGGAGAGTTGTTTTCTGAATAATATTGGAGAAATTTCTATTTAGTGGTTCATGAAGATGCAAATACACCCATCTTCTGATTGGGGTTGATCAATTGGAGCTTCCTAACTAGGAGTAGTGAAATATTAGCACCCAATTAGGGGTTAATTCCAAGGAAATTTTACCTTATGTTTTTGTTTAATTTTTATTTCCTTTATATCAGTAAAATTTTGATGGTTTGTTTTATTTTTTATGAATGATTGTAAGTTACAACATCTAAGAGGCTAGCTCAAGGCTACTACCACTCTATAAAACTTGGGTTGTGTCTTTCCTCTAAACTAGTTTTTGTCATGTCTTATCTTCGAGATTTTCAATTCATAATTTGAACCACCATGAACAATGAGGACATTGTAAAAAAATATTTTTGTGTGTGGGGGGGAGGAAAATGTTGGGTAGATTTGGATTTTGTTTTGTTTTCTTTTCAATTTTTTGTTTTCAAATTTTCTTTCAAATTTTGTGTGTTTTATTTATAATGTAAAATTAATAAATATTTTGAGATTAAAATTAATATACATTGTGAATTAATAATTTTTTTTCAATTTAATGGATTGAATATATTCATGAAACTGAATGTATATTATTTCTGAAATGTGATTTTTTATAGATTCAAATTGTGGAAATTCATAAAAAACAATTGAATTTTGAATTTTATGCCATGAATATTGTATAATATTGGAAATAAGTTTTCCTTGAGGATAATGAACAATTATTTCATATTATCTACATTCAAACCAATTCTAGAGTGAATTAAATAATTTTTATTTTAACCAGATCATGTCTTTTGTTTCTTCTAAAACCTATGATATTTAAAGAAGTTGTGTAATAAATGATTAAGGAAATTAATTTGTGATTGAATGTCACGAACCAGATGTGGTCACCATTAAAACTGATGCCACAAATGGTCTATTTGGAGGCTTTTATGGCATTCCCAATCCCCATGGTTAGGCACATGTGCCTGAGTATCATAAAAAAGTTCTTGAGAATTATTTACCTGAATCTAGAAGCATTAAATAACCAAAAACAATAAATAAACTGAATCTAAAAATTTTATCCAAACAAGACTTTCATAAAATTCAGAATAGAAATGCATGGTTTTAGACAAAGCCCAAGAGAGATGAAATTCAAAATTAACAACAAAAAGAACTCCAGGTCCACCACACGATAAGGTTCCATCATCCCCAAGCCTTCTTTATGACACCATACCAAGAATGAAAGCTAATAACCCGAACAACCGACATTGAATGTTTTTTCCATTCTTCCGACTAAGATTAACAAGTTTACTTACACCCAGGGGTGTAAGTAGGGTGTGAGAATAAGACTAATAGGATACCACCCAAAATATTCTTTGTGATAAACATTATAAGATAAAAATCTTACAGGCTTTCATAAACAAGAAAAGGTAGCAACAATTTTCTGAAAGATCCAACTTTAAATGAAAATAGTTTTCAAGTGGGCTATTTTAAGGAATGAATTATTTTAAATAAAATGAAAAAGTTACTTAGTTTTCCAGACAAACACAATGTATAGCTACAGTGAGTATTATATAGTCAATGAGAACTAGTCACCAGAATACCACTAGGCACTAGCTAGTTATGGGCCCTAGGTACCTCGTATCTCGGTGAAAAGTAAACATAATAAATATTTATTCCTATGCACAAGCCACTACTATGGAACATAATAATAACCTAGTGTTCCAAAACATCATCATAATAGTTTAGTTAGTGTTTTCATTGTCAAACTTTCTATGTAAAACATGGATAAAACCACTCTGGATCACTTGCATACTAGTACACATCTTCCCACCTAGATACACGAGTTTCCCTCTTTGTGCTCAATCAAGTTAATCATCTCATAAAATAAAATTTTTAAATGAAAAATCAATTTCCAAAATAATCACACACCAAACATCCCATTGGCATGTCACATAACCCTCTATTCACATTCAAATTCATTTTAACATTATACTCACACACAAAAACTCATAAACATGTTTCACACCCATCTTAAAATTTAATAAAACATTTCAAAAATTCATAAAATATTCTCAAAACATTTAAAAACATCGATCATCATATTAAATTTCAAAAAACCATTTTAATATCATACACCCACCAAAATAGTACATAAACATCATGTGCACACTTTTTATAACTCAGTAAGCCGTTTACAATTTTCATAAAACACTTCCAAGAAGTACAACAATGTTTTGCACAAAAAAACCAATAAAAACCCTCTTTTAAGGACAAAATCACACCAAAAACCTACCAAAACATATTTTTCATCCCAATCCACATTTATTAAACCATTTTCATATGTTATAAAATGACCCCAAATCACACCACAAGAGTTACATAAGAAAAACACACCATTTCAAGAAAAAGTACATCTTTAAAATTAAACACTCAACCAATTCCATGAAAAATAGAAATAACACCACAAAAAACATTTGAGGAATATGATAAATACGTAAATCAAGAAAGTTAACTCATTAATGAATTCTTACACATAGATTCACCTACCTTTTGTATCAAATCCCCAAATCATTGTGTGAAACGTCAACCACTCCACTGTCGCACCACAGGGGAGTGAAAACAAACCTAAATCCAAAATATTTAAACAAGAAACAAAAAATCAAACCCTAGGTATGAATCCCTAGTTACTGTGCATTTGGAACTTCAAGAAGTAGGGAAGAAACACTAAGAAAGTGGATGGAACCAGAGAGAAATTCAATTACTTGAGAAACATTGAAGAAATCGCCCCAAATACACCAATTGTTGAAACTCTAAGTAGAAAAAATTGTAATTGTGGTTTGAATAAGGTTGAGGAGGTTGAGTGGGTTCTGAAATGAGGTAAAAGAGTAAAAAATTAATGATTTATGAAAGAAACAAATTCCTTTTTCAGATATGGACGATTTGAGAAACTTTGAGGAAATTCTCCCTAATCCACGATGAAAATGATCTCCAAAGAGGAAAAATAGAACATGGGGGTGAACCTAGGGTATTTGGGCATGATTAAGAGGTGTAGTGAAAAAAATTTTAAACAATGAATGAGATATAAAAGAAATATATTATTTCCTTAAATCTGGAAATGAGTTCACTGGTTGGGCCAATTCCTGAATAAATCACCCAAATCCACCATGATTATGCGTTACTTGGGGTTCCAAATGGATACAGTGGTTTGAATAGGTCATTGGAGGCCATGTGTGAAGTGTAATAGGTGAAAAATGTTGAAAAAAGAATGAGTTATCAAAGAAACAATTTTTTTTAAATATGGAAATGGGATCACAGATTTTCCCAAATCTTGATGAAACCACCCCAATAAACATACCCCAAAAAAGGTTCCACTAATAGTTTCACATATTCAATTCCAATCAATATCATCCTCATATGTTCCATTTAAAAAAACAAGGCTATATTCCATCCAAGACATCCATTACTAATGAATTAGAACAATAACATGCAGGACACCAAATATGATCCTAGAACACTCAAAAACCAAGAGAAAAATAAGAACCAAAATAAGTTTCGAAAAAAAGCATGGAATTGAAGATCTAGGTGCAACAATTCTCCCCACAATAAATATTTCTACCCCTAGAAAGCTACAACAATGTCAGATTCAATAACAAACCCAACTGATAGACCTTGATGGACTCCATTGCCAAGTTTTCCCACCCCCAAAAGGAAAAAAACATATCCAGTTGATCAATCAAAGGGAGGGATACTCTCACCAAAAATAATTTACCCCACCTACTTGAAAGGATCAAAAATATTCAGACTATATCTCATTGGGTTTTCTCTAATCCCATGTTTACCCAAGGAAGCAATTGGTGGTTAGATAGCTTCGAATGAGACTACATACCTCCTTTCCAACACTAGGAACACAATCTAATTACTGATACGGGGAATCCTGAACGAACTCTACACCACAATAGCTAACTTAATTTTCTGATAATGAACAGGGAAATCTAAAAGGGGATATTGAATACACTCCCCAATATAAGGGATAGAATAAAATTAGTCTTATTCTGAAATAACCTATACAAGACACATGGTGGGTCTCACCACAGTAAGAACCAACCCTTTTTACCAACTAGCAGGGGCCGACATGAAGAAGACCCCATAATATCCAATCCCCACTATGGGGGGGGGTTGGTCAAAAAAAATCCAAATCAGCTAAGACACTCAACATATCACCACTTCCATGGGCATCACTATCCTTGACTGAGCCTGACCAAGAATGAAATAAAAAAGTGCCTATAAAGTTATTCATACAGGAATAACTACATTGAGGGTTTCACCCCCAAGGGTTCAAGCACTAGGTTTGGGGAAACAAAACCACCCCATCCCATAAAAAAGGATAGACTTCTACGCCGACACAGATTACAACCCTGAGGGATTGGATCCCCACGTCCATTTCCAACACACGAGACCAGTTGAAACAAAACAAAAAAAATCAAAAAGTCAAACTGTCTCTACATCCCTCACTGGAGACAGAAGTGAAACCAAGATCCCTTACACCCCTGGTGATTTCCAAACTGCATAAAAATATTCACTCCGAGGCCTATGGGTGGAGCCCTGATGTTTGAATCACCTTCTACATCAAAATTAAGAGATAATGATCACAATAATCCAAAAAAATAACTAGCTCAAACAACACACCTTTACCTGAATAGGGACTTGGGTGATGCACATGCATCACCTCATTCACCCCGAAAATGAAACAGTAGATGGAGAAGACATAGATGAATTCTTCACCCGGAACAATGAATTCAAAATTTTCATAATAGAAACACGATTTCACTTAAGCAGAATCCCCCAAGAGGTTTTGAAACAACCACCTTTTCCCCCAGAAGAAAAAACAACACAAAAAGACACCAAAAAACATAACCCTTTCATGTGACATGGTAATTAACAGGAGTGAAACATTGAACATAGTTCCAAGTAGCATGAGGTTACCGCAAGAAATCATAACATCCCCAAATAACCTAACTTTCCACAACGATTTCTCAACCTAAACCCTTTCCATGATGATTCTGACAAAATAACCGAAGGCCTATCAAGACATAATTATACACTAATGATAAATTGTTTTCACCTTCCCTGCTAGAATTCCCCTTTACCACTTCCAATAAAACATGCATACACAACGGTGTAAAATATCACCTTTGACGATTTAAGAAACTCTGTAAACTTAAGAAACCATTGTGTATTTAAACCTTCCACAACCACTCTCCTTCCATGTGAGGATCCACATAATCAAAAAATAATTGGGGTAGACTAAACACTAAAACATAAGAAGAGAGTCCATAAATTGATCAACTGGAGGGCCTGCCAATGGTGAATCACCCAAGGCTGCACTTCAATCGTGAAATAACTCTTTATGGGGAAGTATCCTAGCTGACAAGAAAATCCAAGGACCCATACATTCTTGTACATTGGTAAAAAATTACCAAAAAATACGTCTGAATAGATTAGGAGAGTAACCAAAAGGGCTTCTAGAGAACATTCTCGCAAAGGACAACCTATCAACACTTCAACCGAACTTACCAACAAAAAAACCCAAAACATTGCTCAAATAAGAGGGTATATAGAACTAAATACACCCATCAAAAACTTTCGAAAACAAATAAGGAACACCTCCCAAACTATTCATCAAGACATCAAATTTTCCTATTAAACCATCTATTTGAAAATAAACGGGTCGATGGTTGGAGCCTCCACCAACGGTACCCTATGGGCCTCAGACATGCATGTTTCTGTGCCACACCGAGTACCCTCATCATATCCATACCAAAAGTCATCCAACCATTCCCATAACCATACATATCCCTATGTAAATACCTTAATGTGTCCTCTCATAGAAATACAAAATGTTAATAAATACATATTTTCCACTTTTTGAAACCAATACATTCAACTGACACTTCTTTTTTCTCAAAACTGCTAACCAAAAAATCAAAAACCAATTCAAATCTTACTATACTTTTTATAAAAACACTAATAATTAATTAAAAATCACTTTTAAAGCATACATATTAATTTCAAAACATCTCAGACCCTTCCAAATCACTTTTGGTTTTATGAAAAACTCCATTTCATCAACACCCATTCATTTTGAAACTCATTTATCCCCATTTAAAATAAGTTCCCAAAATTTCTTGAAAGTTATCCAAAGCCCACCAATTACCAAATAAAAATTCATCTTTAAAGTCCACACATAAATTCCAAAACACTTCATTCTATTCAAAAAAAATTCACCAGCTCAGAAAACTCTATCTGAAATAGATTTTTGAAATCCCACCTTAACATAATTCACACTCTCAATAGAGGTGTAAACACACCATTTACTCCTTTAAAAACATTAAAAAATTTCATTTATAAAATTTCAGAAATCAAACAATTTCCACTTTACTAGAAAATATTTTCACAAAATTTTGCACTTCTTAAAATCAAGTCATCATTTTTTTCTTTAAAACCATATTTCCAAAATTCCAGAATAAAAAGACAGGAGACAATGTGAGGGGAAATTAGTGTTGGCGGGTGTTTTGGACATATGGTTGGTGACCATACTACAATAACTTCACTATCATAGAGATTGTCATAGAGAAATATACCCATCTCCACATGGTTTTCCAGGCCTTGCGAGCTCAGTGAGGCCGTTAACCCAACTCTCTTTTCATTTCCCCAATCATCGACAAACCCTGAGAATAAAAGAACTTAGATAAAACCCAAATTCGCTTAGTGAAATGAATCCTATCATGAGGTGTTACGTATACACACACTACTTTTAATAAAAATGTCACGTCCCGAAAATCCTTGCTCCGCTCTGCCAAGACATTTTCCCAAAAGAACTTGACCCAAAAAGAGTGAACTTGCTTTGATACCATTTTTCATGAACTGGATATGGTCGCTATCAAAATCGACACTCAAACTAGTCGGTGGAAATGCCTGGGGGTGTTATGAATCCCAACGGGCTTGTATAAGTTCCTATGTATCCTAAAAATGTGTTTGGTATTGATTTAACTTAATTTGGAAGCATTAAACAACCAAAAAAAATAAAAAAATTGAATCTAAAAATTTAATCCAAACAAGCCTTTAATAAAATTCAGAACTAAAACACATGGTTTTATAAAAATTACAAGCAGGAAAAAACTCAATATTATCAGATAAAATAACTCAAGTTCCACCACACGTCATGGTTCAATCATCCCCAAGCCTTCTCTAAAACACCATACCCAGAATGGAAGGTAACAACCCGAACTACCGGTATTAAATGTTTTTCCATACCTTCAGTTAAGATTACCAAGTCTACATACACCCAAGGGTGTAGATAGGCTGTGAGCCTAAACCCAATAGTATTACACCAAAAATATTTTAGTTTATAAACATTATAAGATAATAATATTACAAGTTTTCATAAACAAGAAAAGGTAGGAACAATTTTTTAAAGGATGCAACTTTAAATAAAAGCAAATTTCAATGGGACTATTTTAAGGAATGAAATTTTTTAAATAAAATGAACAGGATACTAAACATTACATCCAAACACACCATATTCTAATGGTGAGTATCATATAGTCAGTGATCTCTAGTCATAGGAACACCCCTAGGTACAAGCTAGCTATTGGCACCAGGTACCTCATATCTCGGTGAAAAGTAACCATAATAAATATATGTTCTCATGCATGATCCACTAGTAGGGAACATAACCATAACCTATTAGTCCCCAACATCATCATAATATTTTAGTTATTGTTTTCATTGTCAACATTTCTACGTGAAATAGGGATTAAACCACTCTGGATCACTGGTTTACTAGTACACGTCTAACCACCTAGATACCGTGGTTTCCCTTTTTGGTCTCAATCAGGTTCCACATCTCATAAAATACCATTTTCACATGAAAATTCCATTTCCAAAATACACACAAAATATTCATCCGAAAATCATTTCACATAACACCCCATTCACATTCAAATTCATTTTAACATTATACTCACACAAAACAGCCAATAAAAATCCTTTTCACACTTTTCATAACTCAATAAACCAATAACAATTTTGAGAAAACACATTCAAGATGTATAATAATGTTTCCCACATAAAACCCATTAAAAAATAATCTTTCAAAGAAAAAAGCACAAAAAAAATCCTTCCAGAACAAATTTGGAATCCCAAGACAAATTTAATAACTATTCTCATTTTTTATAAAAATACCCGAAGTGATATTATAAGAGTTTCACAAGAAAAACACACCATTTCAAGAAAAAGTGAAATTTTAATATTAAACACTCAACCAATTCCACCCAAAAAAGATTTCTCACCACCCAAAACATATGAGGCACATGATAAGAAATTAAATAAAGAAATATAACACATCAAATAATGCTTACAAATTGAATCACCTTCCTTTTGTGTGAAAACCCTAAAATCTTTGGGTGAGACTTCAACCACACCACCACCATACCAAAATAGAGTGAAAAAACCTAAATCCACACATTTGGACCAATGAACACAAAATAAAATCCTATGTACTAAAATCTATTTTATTTACATTTGGAACTTCTCGAAGTAGTGGAGAAACCCTAAGGAAATGGAAGGAACAATAGAGGAATTCACATACTTGAGAAACTTTGAAAGCAATATCCCAACAAACACCAATAGTTAAGTCTACAAGAATCCAAAATTGGAAGGTGGGTTATAATAATGCTGATGAGGTTGATTGGGGACTGTAATGGGAGAAATAGAGTAAAAAAAGAATGATTTATAAAAGAAAAAAAAAATTTCATTTTCAAATAAGTATGATTTGAGAAACCATGAGGAAATTTGAACTAATCTATGATGAATATAATCTCCAAATAGGGAAAATATAACATGGGGGTGTGATTAGGGTTTTTGGCGTCAAGTGATAGGTTTATTGACCTAAAAATTCTAAAAAATAATGAGATATAAAAGAAATAAATTATTTCCTTAAATCTAGAAATGGGCTCACAGGTCGACCCCATTCTTGAATAAATCACCCAAATCCCCCATGATTATGAGTTCCTAAGGGTTTAAAATGGATATGGTGGTTTTAATATGTTTGGGGAGTCCAAGTGGGTAGTTTAACTGGAAAAAAATGTTGAAAATGAAAGAGTTATAAAATAAATAAATTTTGTTTTTAAATCTGGAAATGGTCTCATGGTTTGGCCCAGATATTGAAACAACCACCCCAATAAACATACCCCACAAAAAGTTCCAATAGGAGTGTCACAAATTCAATTACAAGACACATCATCCTTATTTATTCCCATTATAACAATACAAGGCCAAATACCATCCAATACTTCCAAGAGTAATGACTTTGATCAAGAACGCCCATGACACAAAATCTTATCCCTTAACATCCAGAAACCAAGAGAAAACTAAGAACTAAAATAAGATTCGAAACAAAGCATGGAATTAAAGATCCATTTGTAAAATTTAAAGGACCATTTTCATGAGATTGCTTTTAATTCTATTCTTCCTTGCACATATTATCTTAGATGGAAAATAATTTTGATAAAACACTTAAACTCCATTCTTAAAGAAAATATCTTTTCTACTTCAAAAACATTTTTCCTTTTCTTGACATGTCATACAATTTTAATCTAAAGGAAGTTGATTAAAAATAAACTTGAAAACTTGTAAAGGAATATTCTTGGAAATATTTTTTAAAAAATCCATTCATGCCGTATAAGTTAAAAAAAACATTCTTCTCGTACTTTTGTCAGAAAAGTCAAAAAGTACCTTGTACGAAAAACGACAAAAGATTCCTTTCATATCTTTTACTAAAAACTCACCAAAGGGTAAAATTGGATTTAAAAATTGTAGGTGGATGGAAATAATATTTTATATTGAGGAAACATGGATGTGGATGATAAAATACACCCCAGTAAATACCAAAGTATAAACAATCTCAGATAAAAATGAGATTGTGATATTTTCCCTTAACTTCGGTTCGATTTGCTTCGTAAGTGTCCAAACCTCCTGTATCATTATTTAAATAATGTTATTGACTTATTCTAGAATCATAATTATTGTTATGATATCATATATGGTCATATTCTTAGCTTCTTATTAGTAATATTTCATTATTACTTGTTATTCGGGTGTTTATTACTGTTTGTTCTTATGCGTGTTTTGTCGAATAAATTCTTATTATTCTCTTTAGGTTATAGATACCTCATTTCCAGAATGGTATTAGTGTACTATATTTCATATTTATTCATTCAATTCATTTATATAATCATTATGAAATGAAGATCATGTAGAACGATTCACATCACATCGTGGAGATGGTATTCCGTACGTACGCACGAGCGATGATATCGTTCCCATGATCGTGGAATTGTATTGGAATGTATGTATACTATTTCAGAATAAATATCACTTTACAATAATCATATATAGTTATTATTTACACCATTATACCCATCCAAGTAAGGTGGTGGGGGAAAATAGATTACACCACGGCGTGGAGACGGTATTCCGTACGTACGCATGCGCGGTGATTTTATTTTCCGAAGGATGGATAGATGGTGAAATAGGGTTGTTTCATACTTATTATAACATATCAGTATATGAGTGATACTGATTTTATTACTTAATAATGAAACAACTAAATAATAAGAAGTGGAAGAAGAAATAAATATGAAAGAATCGGTAACGGGCATTACCTCTTCTTTGAAGCGCCTCTTTGAGATATCCTCTTAGGGAACTACAATTGGTATTTGAAGAAGACAAGGACCTCTAGGATGTTTCTAGGGAAGTGGGGAATTGAAATTGTCATGGATTGTCCGAGCATGAAGGCTCAAATTGGTGTGAGGAGGAGAGGGAGGAGGTGCCCTTTTATAAGGGAGGAGAGGGGCACCTTTGGAAATATAAGAAATATTAGTTTATATTAAATTCCAACCCCACATTAAAACTTCCAAAATGACTCATATCTGAAGATTAGATGATATAGGGTTGTAATCTCATCAACCAATAAAATTTAGACATGTTAGGAATTTATTTTAAACATTATCAACTTTGATTTATCCTTATTTATAAATTTTATTTTATTTGTGGTAATAATATTCTAAATTTTAAATTATTATCAATAAATACATATGTGTTGCGAATTTTCCATAATTTGACACTTTATGACATTTTCGACGATATAAATTTTAATTTATAATTTTTAAATGTTTTTGTGATTTTTAAACAATTTTATAATATGTTATTTTTATAAAATAACAATAGTGTCAATTTTGACACTATTCATTTATTTGAATTTAAATAAAATATATATAGAAGATATGTTCAAACTAAAAGCTTTAATAGATTCATAAAATGTCATATGTATCTATAAAAGTAGTGTATCACATTAAATAGTTCATATAATATTTATTTTAATATTTTTAAAACCATTTATTTGATATTTTAATTAATAAAATAATGTCAACATCACTATTGTGTCATAATTAATGATAATTATTTAATCCCTAAAATTTCGAAATAAATTCCTATGATGTATATAATTGTATTAGCTTTCTAGAGACTATTCATGTTAGAAGTTTCATTAAGTTTATCACCAAATTAAAATTATTATACTTATAAGATTTAAGAAAGTGACATGCTGTCACATTCTTTGGTTTTAATAATAATTAAATTATTTTCATGGAAAAAAGTCCATTAAATGAATCTAATCGTACCATTAGGTGATATGGGTCTACGTTTAGTTATCCAATAGGTTTTTTTCAGGTGTTAGGGTAATTTTATAATCTTATATTTACCCTTAATTACCCGATTTACCTTTAACTATGGTAAAAAAAAATTCTCGTAGTTACTATTCATAATGCCCAAAAATAAAACGTATCCTATTAACATAATTTAGACCCAATGATTCCGAATATGGCATCCATTTTTTTAAATTCAAAACTTATATGTTGCAGTAATTAATTTAAAATAAATTCCGTTGTTAAGAAAACGGGTTTTAGAAGTTAAAACACTGCCAAAGATTGAAATGTTTTTATCTAGGAATTAAATGTGAAATTAATACTAAAGGCATAAATTATATTAAATGGTAAAAATATATTCTATTTATACTTTAAAACCATTCAATATTATAATTTATCCATATAAATTATCTTGATGAAAAAAGTTGTTTTTAATTAAAAAATAGCGTCTTTTTAATATTCATCAAAATATAAAAGTTATCAGAAAAATATCAAAAATTTATCGAAAGTAAATTTTTATACCCTGATTTAAAATAAGAATTTTATTTTGTCAACTTAAACTTATAAACATGTTAAAAACTAGATTTAATGTGGGTGCTCCATCAAAAGGCGGCAAAACTTCATTTTTTGAAAAATACTTCTTTTATCCAAAAAACTGATTTTGCTTTCATACCTCATTCTCAAAAATTTATAAGTTGAATTAAAATGTTATAAAATACAAAATTCAGTTAATACTATTCATAACGGCTAGTTTTAATAATATTTTAATAGCATATCATTGTTTAGTGAAACTCAGTATTGCGTATGACGCAAGCTATCGAGGAAGAACACGGTTACGTGTAAAGCAAGCCAAGATAATGTTGTGTGTAGTGGAAGATTCCTTTGATGATTTATATAAAAACAAAATATTTATCATAAAAGTCTTGGGTGTTACATTCTTCCCCCCTTAAAATGAATTTCACCCTCGAAATTTGTCACTTTGTAAGAAATAGATGAGGATACATCTCTCTCATCGTATCCTCAAGCTCCTATGTAGCTTCTTCTAATAGGTTGTTCCTCTATAAAACTTTCACCAAGAGAGTGGTCTTATTCCGTAGGACTTTTTCGCTACCATCCAGAATCTCTATCGGTTTTTATTCATAAGAAAGATCTTGTTCTATAGGTACAACTTCTGAGGTGAGTACATGTGAAGGATCATGTATGTACTTTCTCAGGAGAGATACATGGAACACATTTTGAAATTGAGAGAGATTCGGTGGAAGCACCAATCGGTAAGCTACCTTCCCAACACGATCCAGAATTTCAAAAGGGACAATATATCTAGGGCTCTAATTTACCTTCTTTCCAAATCTCATGACCCTCTTCCAGGGAGATATTCGTAAGAACACTTTGTCACCCACTTCAAACTCTAGGTCTTTTCTTCAGTTGTCGGCATAACATTTCTGTAGACTCTGAGCTGCTCTTATGTGTTGTTGAATAGATCTGACCTTTTCTTCCATTTCATCAACGGGATCAGGCCCTAATAGCTTTCTTTCCCCAACTTCATCCCAAGAAGTTGGAGTCATGCATTTCTTTCCATAGAGAGCTTCATAAGGAGCCATCTGAATACTGGAGTGAAAGCTATTATTATAAGAAAATTCCACCAAAGGTAGTTGTTGATCCCAACCACCTTTGAAGTCTATAGAGAAAGCTCTCAACATATCTTATAGAGTTTGAATTGTCCTCTCATAATGACCATCTGTCTGAGGATGATAAGCAGTACTGAAACTCAACTCTGTATCCAGAGTATGCTGAAGACTTCTCCAGAACTTTGAGGTAAATCTCGGATCCCGATCAGATATAATAGAAAGTGGTACTCCATGAAATCTTACCACTTCCTTTACATATATCCTGGCAAGCTGATCCAGAGAGAAATCCTCTATAATAGCAATGAAGTGTGCATACTTTGTAAGACGATCAACTATGACCCAGATAGCATTATTGCCTTTGGATGTTTTAGGAATTCCGGTGACAAAATCCATAGAGATGTTTTCCCATTTCCATTCAGGTATGGGTAATGGTTGTAACATCCCCTTAGACTTCTGTCTCTCAGCTTTAACTTGCTGACAAACCAAGCATCGAGAGACATATTCAACAACATCTCTTTTCATGCCATCCCACCAGAAGTACTCTTTCAGATCCCTATACATCTTCGTGCTTCCCGGATGAATAGAGAATGAAGAAATATGAGCCTCATCCAGCAGCTCCTTCTTTAATTCTGGGATGGGAGGAACACAAACCCGATTTCTGAACTTTATTATCCCATCACAATCAAGGTTGAATTCAGGTACATTTCTCACCTTCTTTTGTAACTCTACATCTTATTTCTGTTCCTCTTTAATCTTCACATGTATAGATGGTTGAACATTCATTTGAGAAAGATACGATTTTTTCCCTTCCATTATAATTCCAAGATCCATCCTTTGTAAATCCTTAAATATTGGATCTTTTGTGATCCTTATCATGGATAAGCTAGCATGGTCTTGTTGACTTAATGCATCTGCGACTTTGTTTGCTTTCCAAGGGTGTTAATGAATTGAGCAGTCGTAATCCTTAATCAGCTCCAACCATCCTCTTTGGCGCATATTCAGCTCCTTTTGTGTGAAAATATACTTTAAACTTTTATGATCAGTATAAATGTCACACCTTTCTCCATAAAGGTAATGCCTCCAAATATTTAATGCAATGATTACCGCATCTAACTCTAAATCATGAGTTGGGTAATTTTGCTCATGGATTTTCAACTGTCTTGAGGCATAAGCTATCACCATATCATTTTGCATGAGAACAAATCCCAGTCCCTTCTTGGATGCGTCACTGTGGATCACAAACCTTTCTCCACTACAAGGCAGTGTGAGAATAGGTGCACTGGATAACCTTTTTTTCAACTCCTTGAAATTCTCTTCACATTCCTCTGTCCAAACAAACTTAACTCCTTTTCGAGTCAACCTGGTGAGTGGATTAGATAATCGTGAAAATTCTTTCACAAAACGTCGATAATATCCAGCCAAACCAAGAAAAATTCGGATCTCGGTTACTGTTGTTGGTCTCGACCATCTTTCGATAACCTCTGATTTTGCTGGATCCATAGATATCCCTTATTTTGAGATTATGTGACCAAAAAATGCAACTTTTTGAAGACAAAATTCACACTTGGTAAATTTGGAATAAAGTTTCTCCTTTATTAGGGTCTTTAATACAATTCTCAAATGATCTTCATGTTCTTACTTGCTCTTTGAATAGACAAGAATATCATCTATAAAGACTACCACAAACTGATCAAGATAGTCTCTAAAGACTCTATTAATCAGATCCATTAAGATAGCAGGGGCATTAGTAAGACCAAATGGCATTACTATAAATTCATAGTGTCCATACCTTGTACAGAAAGCCGTCTTTGGTATATCCTACCTTTTGACCCATAATTGATGATACCTTGAAATAAGATCAATCTCGAAAAAGTATTGAGCTCCGAGTAGTTGGTCAAATAGGTCATCAATGCATGGGATAGGATATTTGTTCTTGATAGTGATCTTGTTATGTTCTCGATAATCAATGCAGAGTCTCATTGATCCATCTTTCTTCTTAAAAAATAGAACAGGTGCTCCCCAAGATGACGCACTATGGTGTATGAATCCATTATCAAGATTCTCTTAGAGTTTCTCCTTCAAATCCTACAACTCAATTGGGGCCATTCTATAAGGTATCTTTGAAATAGGCAAAGCACCCGGTACGAGTTCTATTGAAAACTCAACTTCACAATTTGGTGGAAGACCTAAAAATTCCTCCGGAAAGACATCATCAAATTCCCGTACAATGAGAATATTATTAATCATGAGTTTCTCTCCAACCATTTTAGATAAATAACCTTCATTTAGTGGAATCAAGACCCATAAGATGGATGAAATTTCCACTGGAAGGTTATGTTCATACTTGCATCGATAGATGATCATAGATTGATCTGGAATATGAAATGTGACTTCCCTTATTTGAAAATTGATATGAGCTCCATATAAAGAAATCCAATCCATGCCAAGAATCAGATCAAATTCCACTATAGGAAGGATCAGAAGATTTGCAGGAAGCACTTTCCCACAAACGTCAATCGGAGAAGAATTGTAAACTTTTGATGCTACTATTGTGCCATTAGGAGTTGTCACAGCCAACTCAATATCTAATTGTTGAGGTAATACGGTGATAACCTTAGAAAATTCTTCAGAAATAAAAGAGTGGGTGGATTTAGAATCAAATAAAACATTTTCTACTTTAGAGTGGATGGTAAGTGTACCTCTCACTACTTCATTGTCGTACTCCACATCGCTGATAGTAATTTCATGTGACTTTACATTGTATTTGGCCTTAAAATGGTGTTGACGTCGATCATCATCATCAAACCTTGGATTTGGGCATTGATTGTCATAATGCCTCATCTCCTTGCACTTGAAACATTGAAATGTAGTAGGTTCATTCTGTGTATCCCTTTCTATGTTTGTATCATTAGACATCTTCTTCCCATTATTTCGACATTCAATTGCCTGATGACCTTCTTTTCCACACTTATAA
The DNA here is from genome assembly GCA_963277665.1 of Viscum album. Classification (NCBI taxonomy): domain Eukaryota; kingdom Viridiplantae; phylum Streptophyta; class Magnoliopsida; order Santalales; family Viscaceae; genus Viscum; species Viscum album. Next base: position 21,459,271 of record OY728145.1, on the reverse strand, counting down.
CATTTTCTTGTTCCCTTAAGACAATTTAATCCATGTTTCTTTCCACACTTTGAGCATAAGGGAAAACTCATCTTTTTTTTTTCAGTGTGGTCTTTAGATTTTCCTTCGAATTCCATTTTCCACTTCTTATCAAACCCATGTGACTGATGGGTTACACCAATCTCCATATCATCCTTGAGAGCACATCGAACAATTTCCTCATAGCTATTGAAGTCCCTTATGGCTAACGCCCTTCGAAGACTTGGTTTTAAGCCACTAAAGAATAGATCGATCTTACACTCAGGTTGGATAATAATTCCCAAAGCGTACCTTGCAAGTCTTGTAAAATTTGCTTAGTTGGTACCAACGGATTCATCATCCTTTTACTTCAGTTCAAGAAACTCCTTCTCCATCTTTGTTTGAAGATTACGGGGGAAATACTTATTGAAAAATAAGTTCTTGAACTCGTCCCATTCCATGGACTCAATTTCTTTCCTTTGCCTCGTATTCTTAATAAGATTCCATGATTGGTCAGCATCACCTTCCAAACGATGCACTGCTAAGATGACTTTATCATGTTCATAACATTAAATAACTAAAAATATCTTTTCAGTGGTACTGATCCATTGTTCAGCCACTAATGGATCAGAAGACCCGATGAATGAAGTTAGACACTGCCTCCTGAAGGATTCGATAGAATGTTGCTCCTTCCTTTGCTCATTTGGAAGTCCTGTATGATTCATAGCTTGAGAAAGTTGTGTGAACATGGCTAAAAGATTTTGCATTCCAACTCCCATAACGTTTGGTTACTCAGGGGGACAATCATTTCATTGCCCGTCACATTCCGTATTAACACGGTTTCTTCAGGTTCCAGCCATTGACTAAAACCAATAAGAATAGTGTGAGAAACACTAATTATAATAGGAAAACCACATAATCAAGAATAAAATTTCACACTTAAGGTCTTATCATAGGTTGGTCATGGCCATTTCTAAAACACTAAGATTTTGTTCTATGGTTAGACTTATCCTTAGGGTTCTTACTAAGACTTTCACATCCTAGTTTCCAAAGGTTGACTATACCTTTCCTATGATACCAATTATAACAACCCTTACATTACATACATGGTTAATACTTCAAAATTGAAGCATAATTATTACAACATATAACAAAACCATGAAAGGACCGTATTGGTATAGTGTCTTTAGAAACTGGGAAATATAAACAACTGGTTCATAAAGCATCTACACAGTCTCCCATTTATTTCATCATATCTATAGTACCTTTTTGGAATATCTTACTTAATACCCTTCTTCCTGACCTGGGGAAAGAAAACATACAAAAGGGTGAGCTCAAATTCTCAGTAAGGGTAAACAAAAGAAATATCAATTACATAAAATTCATAAGAACATAACATTTTGAAAATATTCTCCTGCAAAAGAGATCATAATTTCATAACATGGGATAAATCATGGTAGTGAAGTGTAATCCCAATAATCATAACATAAAACATGAAACTTTTTTCCATACACACATAATCATAGAGAATCATTTCTTATTATTCAAGACCCATTTCCAAGACTATCTTAGTGGAGAAAGTCCATTTTTGAACCGAGTTCACTCCTCGTTTCAGTCCTATTTCACTGAACCGGTTTAACCTGCCATTCCAGCCATGTCTATCTCGTGAGATATAAAATCTGTACCCAATGCATTGGAGGGAGATAGAGGTCCCACCCATCTCATAATGATATCGTTCTTATGTGTGCCACAAAATCATAAACCATACATCATAGCATAACCCATGTAATAAAAATGGGAATCTTAAACATCATCACATCATAAAACAATTCATATAAGATAAAGGAATTCATAAAAATATTTCCATCACAACATAATCAAATCAATGTAATAATAGGGATATAAACATAACCCTATATTATCTTATATTTAAAATAATTTTGATAAAACACTTGAACTCCATTCTTGAGGAAAATATCCTTTCTACTTCAAAAACATTTTTCCCTTTCTTTAACATGTCATACAATTTTAAACTAAAATAAGTTGATTAAAAATAAACTTGAAAATTTTTAAAAGAATATTCTTGGAAATATTGTTTTAAAAATCCATTCATGTCGTATAAGTTAAAAAAACATTCTTCTCGTACTTTTGTCAGAAAAGTCAAAAAGTGCCTCGTACGAAAAACGACAAAAGATTCCTTTCATATCTTTTACTAAAAACTCACCGAAGGGTAAAATTGGATTTAAACAATTTTAGGCAGATGGAAATAATATTACATAATGAGGAAACATGGATGTGGATGATAAAATACACCCTAGTAAATACCAAAGTATAAACAATCTCGGATAAAAATGAGATTGTGATATTTTCCCTTACCTTAGGTCCGATTTGCTTCGTAAGTGTCTGAACCTCCTATATAATTATTTAAATAAAGTTATTGACTTATTCTAGAATCATTATTATTGTTATTATTTCATATATGGTCATATTCTTAGCTTCTTATTAGTAATATTTCATTATTACTTGTTATTCGGGTGTTTATTACTTTTTGTTCTTATGCGTGTTTTGTCGAATACATTCTTATTATTCTCTTTAGGTTGTAGATACCTCATTTATAGAATTGTATTAGTGTACTATATGTCATATTTATTCATTCAATTCATTTATATAATCATTATGAAATGAATATCATGTAGAACGAGTCGCATCACATCATGGAGACAGTATTCCGTACGTACGCACGAGCGATGATATCGTTACCATGATCGTGGAATTGTATTGGAGTGTATGTATACTATTTCATAATAAATATCACTTTACAAAATCATATATAGTTATTATTTACACCATTATACACATCCAAGTAAGGTGGTGGGGGAAAATAGGTTACACCACAGCGTGGAGACGGTATTCCGTACGTACGCACGCGCGGTGATTTCATTTTCCGTAAGATGGATAGATGGTGAAATAGGGTTGTTCCATACTTATAATAATATATCAGTATATGATTGATACTGATATTATTACTTCATAATGAAACAACTAAAGAAGAATAATTGGAAGAAGAAATAAAGATGAAAGAATTGGTAACGGGCATTACCTCTTCTTTGAAGCGCCTCTTTGAGATCTCCTATTAGGGAACTAAAATTGGTTTTAAAGAGGAACAGGACCTCTAGGATGTTTCTAGGGAAGTGGGGAAGTGAAATAGGCAGGGATTGGATGATATTGAAATCTAAAATTGGTGTGAGGAGGAGAGGGAGGAGGTTCCCTTTTATAAGGGAGGAGAGGGGCACCTTTGGAAATATAAGAAATATTAGTTTATATTAAATCCCAACCCCACTTAAAAACTTCCAAAATGACTCATATCCAAATATTAGATGAGATAGGGTTGTAATCTCATCAACCAATAAAATTTATACATGTTAGGAATTTATTTTAAACATTATCAACTTGATTTATCCTTATTTATCAATTATATTTTATTTGTGGTAATAATATTATAAATTTTAAATTATTATCAATAATTACATATGTGTTGTGAATTTTCCATAATTTGAAACTTTATGAAATTATCGACCATATAAATTTTAATTTATAATTTTTAAATATTTTTGTGATTTTTAAACAATTTTATAATATTTTATTTTTATAAAATAACAATAGTGTCAATTTTGACACTATTCATTTATTGGAATTTAAATAAAATATATACAGAAGATATGTTCAAACTAAAAGCTTTAATAGATTCATAAATTTTCATATGTATCTAGAAAATTAGTGGAGAACATTAAATAGTTCATATAATATTTATTTTAATATTTTTAAAACCATTTATTTGATATTTTAATTAATAAAATAATTTCAACATCACTATTGTGTAATAATTAATGATAATTATTTAATCCATAAAAATTCTAAATAAATTCCTATGATGTAGATAATTGTATTAGATTTCTGGATACTATTTATTTTCGAAGTTTCATTAAGTTTATCACCAAATGAAAATTATTATACTTATAAGATTTAAGAAAGTGACATGCTGTCACATTCTTTGGTTTTAATAATAATTAAATTATTTTCAGGAAAAAAAGTCTATTAAATGAATCTAGTCCGACCCTTAGGTGATATGGGTCAACTTGTAGTCATCCAATAGGATTTTGGTAGGTGTTAGGGTAATTTTATAATCTTATATTTACCCTTAATTACCCGATTTACCTTTAACAATGGTAAATAAAATTTACCGTAGTTACTATTCATAATGCCCAAAAATAAAAAGTAGCCTATTAACATAATTTGGACACACTGATTCTGAATATGGAATCCATTTTTCCAAATTCAAAACATATAAGTTGCAGTAATTAATTTAAAATAAATCACGTTGTTAAGAAAATGGGTTTTAGAAGTTAAAATAATGCCAAAGATTGAAATGTTTTTAACTATGAATTCAATGTGAAATTAATGATAATGGCATAAATTATATTAAATGGTAAAAATATATTCTACTTATACATTAAAACCATTCATTATTATAATTTATCCATATAAATTATCTTGATGAAAAAAGTTGTTTTTAATTAGAAATTAGCGTATTTTTACTATTCATCAAAATATAAAAGTTATCAGAAAAATATCAAAAATTTATCCAAAGTGAATTTTTATACCTTGATTCAAAAGAAGAATTTTATTTTGTCAAATTTAACTTATAAACATGTCAAAAACTAGATTTAATGTGGGTGTTCCATCAAAAGGCGGCAAAACTGCATTTTTTTAAAAATACATCTTTTATACAAAAAACTGATTTTTCTTTCATACCTCATTCTATAAAATGTATAAGTTGAATTAAAATGTTATAAAATTCAAAATTCAGTTAATACTATTCATAACGGCTAGTTTTAATAATATTTTAACAGCATATCATTATTTATTGAAACTCGGTATTGCGTACGACGCAAGCGATTGAGGAAGGTCGTAGTTGCGTGTAAAGCAATCCAAGCTAGTGTTGTGCGTAGTGAATGATTCCTTTGATGATTTCTATAAAAACAAAATATTTCTCATAAAAGTCTCGGGTGTTACAATAATTAAATTGTAAGGGATATTATAATGGTTCTATGAATATTATTTCCCAAGAAACCTACATGACTATTCTATGCTATCTAATGAGTTTTCATATAAATCATTGATTTCAAAATGTATACCAAATATCATTTGTTTTAAAGAATTAATTATACCCTTTTAGGTAAAATGGTATGTTTTCATGAAAATGATTTTAATTAGTTATAATTTATTTTCACTTGGCTGAAATATTTATTCCTTTTTATATCCCATAATATGATTTTCTTTCTCATCCCAAATGTTAATTTTTTTTTCATAGGGTTTATGGATGCGTAAGGGAAAATGAGAAGTGAAGTTAAAAGTCTCATGGATTTTTCGTGAAAAGGAATGTTATTTACTTTAAAAATTTATCATTGTGGAAAAAATGGATACTAATTAGTAGTGACCAATTATTAATAAATAATATTTTTATATAATATTTATGACTTGATTTTAGAAGACTATAAAACTAAAATACATTTGGGAATGAAATAAATGAATTCTAGTCTATTAGAAATAAAATATTTAATTTTTGATGTTGGTTCCTTAAAAAAATGTTTTCTCTTTTTTTCGATATCCTTATTCATTTTTAGCTTCAGAAATTCGTCTTTAATATGAACCTTCTTCCTACATTTATAACATCTGATATTTGAATTAGAAATTCGATTTTTACCTTTAAATTTAATTTTTTTCTTATAAATCTTCTTCCTTCCTTCCATGGAAACTTATATCTTCTTCATCTATCCTTAAATGAATTTTGCTATTTTACTCAAACAATTAACTTTTTAAAAGTAGTTGAACCCTCATTTTCAATTGGATAATGAGAAGAAACATATTTAAATGACTTACAAGATACTCCCCTTTATTCATTGACTTCATTATCAGTATTTTTCTAATGAGGATCACATGGAAGTAATGGTCCAATTATCTCATCCATGGTATTTTCAACAAAGTATATTATTTCATCAATTTTAACCTTCTTAGAGTTAAAATTATTAGGTATTTATCAAATCACTCTCTAAATAAACAGTTAATTCTGTATAGTCTCACCAAGAGTAGTAATTATATTTTGAATCTTTATAAATCAGTTATAAATTTCAGTAACACTTTCAAGATAAATCATCCAAAAATCTTGAAATTAAAAATTGTGAATGCCTATATTAGTTCACTATAGTTTATGAATACCTTGATGAGTGAATTTTAAAGTAATATAAACAATAGAATAATTTTAATAAGAATAAATATGGAAATAAACATTTCCACTAAGAGAACAATAAATAAAATTCCCAGAATTATATTTACAAAAATATTTACCAACATCCTTACCATTTAAAGTATAAAGTTAAACTTTTGGAATCTTAAAGGTATAGAAATGATTCTCTAGTACTAAATACTTATATTTTTATAAATTAATTACATTATGACATTCCAATATTAATAGAATATTATACTAAAATAAGATAAGGATTTAAATTTTCAACTTCCCGACTTTTCATAACTGAAAAAAGATATTTCCATAGACAATTAAGTATATGATTCATATTTTTAGTGAAAATATGATAAAAATTAAAGAAATGAATATAAAAAACCATCCTTTCAAGGTTATGTTTTCATAAACAATTTAGGTTCCTATAATGAGTAAATAAATATATAGGGAGGGGGTAAATTTTCTTTCCTTATAAATTATCATAGTATAAAATATTTTGAAGAATTCAGTAGATAAATAATAAAAAAATTCAATCATAAGCATCATTGTTGTGACTGAATAATGAGGGAAGATTAAGTGAAGAGATAAAAAACACTTTTTCAAGTATTTGGGATAAAAAAGGATTTAATTTCCACACTTCAATTCTATATAAATAGTGAGATAAATAACCCACACTATAAAACAATATTTTACAATGGTGAACACCAAACCCAAATATCTCTATGGGTTTAGATCAAACCTATTATATTATAAAGGATAAATTAGACTAATTACTTTTGAATCTGTATTATTATAACAAAGTTTTTCTAAGGAGAATACTTAACCCATTCCTTTTTAAAGGTTTAATAAAAGCATGTGAAATACTGCCTTTTGATCACATTAAATAACAGAATTTATACCTTTGGATTGGTTGTGTAACCATTTAAGTGTTACAATAAAATATAGAAACTACTAAATACAATATAAACAAACAATATTAATCGGAATTTTTAGTCATAGTGATGTAGTAGGAATATGATTCTGAACCCTTAAATAATGATAAAACAATGATGCTTGGTCATTCTACTAGCGCTTCAAAAACTAGATAGTAGTAAAAAAATTATTTTTACATTGTAATACATCATTACTTATTATGTATTAGTTTTTTTCTTCTAAAGTGATTTATCCATTATTAATAATTACTAATTCTATTCAACAAAATCACAATAACCGTTCTTCAAATGGGCGTTTCCCAAATTTTCATCATAACCTATATGGAAAACAATTAGATATAAAAAAAGGATATGTGATTATTAACTATATAATGAAATATCACATGTATCGTTCATGTTTTATAATTCTTAAAGTATCATTATCATCAATGTAGAATAATAGTAGTTCTTCATAATATATTTATTTCAAAATGATGTCTCCTGTTTATCTTTCCATTAAAGCTTTGTAAACATAGTGTTAGTGTCACAATAATAGTTTATGAGTATTTAGTTTAATAAACTATTATAAAATAAAAAAAATACATTGAAAATGCTTCAAATAGATTCATTAAAATTTATAATTATTTTATAAATTGATAAAATAATTAGAATATACCATCTAAAAATGAACAAAAATATAAAAATTGAAAAGAAATGGGAAATAGTGTGTCACAATATGAAATATGTTGGTTTATCATTATATATTTTTTTGTAGAAACTACATATGGTGATGTTAATTCAAAAGATTATATTTTCATTAAAGGTGAATCAATCAATTTGGAACAACTTTGATAACTTAATATAGTAAAACTAATTTACTATAATGCAAAACTTCCAGTCACATAACACTTCCTTTGATCTTCTAAATCAAGATGTAGAGTTCTGTAAAACATCATCGGTAAGTCATAATAAAACTTATTATGAATCATAACTTCATACGCTATGTATTAAAATGAATATGATAAATATTGTGATATCCAGTAATCCTGATACATTTTAGTATACAAAAGTTGCAATTCATTTTGAGTTATTCATGGTATGTTTCATTTTCTATAGCAACTTCCATAGGTATCATCTTCCTCCAAATAATTCAAAAACAAAAATTTATAATATTTAAAGAATAAGAGTTGAGTTCTACATTTTGTCAACTACTATTATAGATATGCAAGTTAGAGTGAAATTTATATAAGAATAAAATTTTGAAGAGTAAATTATCAAGAAAATAATGATAAATTGTTTTCTAAAAAAATTAAAATAGAAAAACATAAGATTTATGTAATTTGAAAAATAGAAAATAATGGAAATAAAATAAAATATTTATAAAAAATAAATTATTAATAAAAAATGATTAATAATTGGATAAATACTAAAAATTAGATTAAAACTGTTATCAATAGTTAGAAAACCATAAATATAAAACAAAATTAATAAATAATAATAAACAATTTGAGGATATATACAATTATCAAAACATAATCAAAGAGAGATGGGGAGCCCCTCTAACAATATGTCCTTTTTTTAAAATTACCAAACTGAACATTAATTACTAAAATTTTCCCCCTTTTATAAGATTGAAAAAGATAAAACATAAAATGTAATTTCTCTCTTAAAAATAATCTTTTAAAAAGTAGATATCTCTTCTCAAATTTAAAATTTTAAATAGGGAATATGTTAAAAAGAACGTAATTTCCCCCTCAAAAATGAAAACTTCAAAAATAATATTTCAAGAATAAAATATATTTCCCAAAATGAAAATATTCAAAATAGAATAACAGTAACTTGATTAAACATAAATATTGGAAACAAAATATGATACAACATAAATATAAAATTATTATGAATTAGAATGTAAAAATAATATTTCATTAAAATTATACAAGTATTTGAAATAATGTTTCATTATTGTTCTCAAATGATGTTTTGCTTTTTAGGTTATTTATGCGCAACAAAGTGACTAACCAATGTCATCTCTTAAAGGAGGAAGTAATTAAAAAAATATTAAAGGTATTTTGGAAATTGAGTAGAATAAAATAAAAACACTATTTAAATGGATGGTGGTTTTTTTGAGGTTTATAAACAATGAATAAATAGGTTGGAATAATATTGTATTTTTTTAAATGAATTGATATTGGGAAAACACAATGAGAATTTGTTTTTTTGAAGATAGTTTAGAAGGAGTAATCTATATAACTATACAAATTCACTTATATATTAATCATTATCAATTAAATTTATTTACAATTAATTAAAATCCCCTCATTTTAAAAACCTGAACCCTATGAGAATTAACTTTAACACAAAGATGAAAAGAAATACACCCAAGGCTAGCTTCAAAATATGAAATCATAGAACCCTTATTGGATTTTCATTATAAGGATATATTATGGTCATTTGTAAATTAGGTTACATATCTATTCTGGAAATGATGATTGATTTTGTTATGGGATTGAATTTGAACTCAAAAAAGTGATCCCATGTTTTTCTATTTTAACGATTATGATTTTGGTATCACGATTCACACAATTCTCAACCTCATGTATTTTGTGAAAAAATTTCAAATACATTCATAGTTTTTTTAAAATAAAAATTCAATTCAAATATAATATTTAGTGAATTAAAGAATCTCATTGATTCAATAAAATGAAAAGGTAAGAGGCATATCAATTATAAAGAAAACTACTCTTCCATTAGTAGTGTAGTCATTATAGAATCCGATCGCATTCCCAAAGATTTAGAAAGGGTATAACATTTATACACATGATTTATAGCCAAAATAAGTAAAATAATGAATATTTAATATTAATATAAATAATAAATGGGATAAAAATAGAGATTTTATTGAATAAACAAATATGTTACCACCAAGAAGAGAAAAAGAAGATCATTTTGGAGGATATCATTAGTTGAAGGATTCCCTCCTCCAATGGTGAATATTGATGGAAATGAACCTCTTTCCCTCTTCTCCCAATACTATAAGGAATTTTCAACCCCATACAAATGAGAAAAACACAAATTTATAGAGTAGTGGGGAGGCTAGGTTTCAAGACTTTTCATGTGTGAATGGGGAATTCATCCAAATATTTTAATCCAAAATTGACTGACTATTTGAAAACATAAAAACATGAAAATATTGTCCTTCCATACATATTACTTGTGAAAAATTATGTCCTAGATCTCCTCTTCAAATTCTTGCCAAATATAAGTATAAATGAAAAAGTTATAGGCCAAATACAAAAGTGGTTCCCAATTTAAAGATTCTATCCCATCATTGAATTCATGGCCCATTTACTTCAATAAAATGCACTATTTAGCTTAAATTTCTTGAATTAAAGTTATTTCATATTAAGCGGGGAAGTAAGTTAAAAAAATTTAAATTAAATTATTTCACATAAAATATTTATGGTAAAAATACTATAGAGAACATTAAATATTCAAAACTGTAATTTTTGTCAATTTTGAAAATGAATGGTTTAATCCCAAATATTCCATAAATGAACATATTTAACATAATGTGAGTAAATTATATAATTTTTATCAATATAATATTAAATAAAAAGGTTTTTTATAAACTCCCCCACACTTGACCTTTTTCACTCATGAGAAAAATGTCATATAATGTTTTTCAAATAATTGTGACAAGATATGCATGTGCATATTCCTCAATCCACAGTGGAGATATAGGAAAAGTAATAATCCCATAAAGAGTCAATATCAATAAATTTGAAATTCATTATCTCATAAATTGTATCAAAATACAATCCACTAAGATTGATGACACTAATAATTGAAAAATAAGTTATGTGTCTATAATGACATTAATTCCTCACGTCTATGTGTCAACTATTTCATGTTAATAATATTCAGGTCAAGTAAACCAATTATTCTTACTTATTTTAATTTAATGAACTTGTTAAAAATTAATTTAAACTAATATTTCAAGATCCACTCACATAATAATTCTATAAATTCAAACCTTAAGGTCCCAACGTAGATATCCCCATGTATTGTACACTTCATCACTATCTTCATTATTAAGACAATATATAGATATATATATGTTTATTTGTTTATTTTGTTTTTTTAGGGTGTACAAATGTTAGATATCAGGCACACATGCATAGTTAAATTGGATATAGTAATGAAACTGATCATAAGAGAAAAGAACATATGGATTAATCATTGATATATGATGATTTGTTTACCTAACTTGGTTATACCTTTAAGGGAGTGGAATTTTTTTTTAAAATTCCTAGTTAAGTGAAACGTTTTGTGAAGAAATAAAGGAAATCACTTACCATGGTAAAATATCACAATGAATGGTGTCAAGAACTAAAAGTTGGTATAATGACACAACCAATCATATTATAGATGATTTCTATTTTTAATAAAAATCAACCCTAAATAATATAGTCTTTCTCATTCTTATCATGCCACCAAAGAATCTTGAAAACATGAATTTTACATATTATATATATATATGATAATTTTGGATGAAAGTTTTTTTGATTTTTTTTAAAATTTAACAGAAACCCTAATAGAAAATACACACAAAACATACCAATGAAAATTCTAAACAGCTACCCCAAAATGTTGTCCCCTCCACCATAATTAAAACATTTCATAATCCTCAATGTGAACCTATGATATGATATGTGCACATAAAATTTAGAGTATTAAATATAGTAAAATATAAAATTGAAAGGATAAGGATTAATGAGATATTCTAAAGTGATTATGGGGTTATTCAGTTTGATGAAATCAACTCCATTGGTGGGAAGTCCCTCAATGTGTTTCTTCAAACTCCACACATTGATTGTAAAAATCCTTCTTTTGTCCACTTGTGTGATCTCCACTTCACTATAAGGAAAAACATTAGATACAACATAAGGACCTAACCATCCAGAACACAATTTACCATGTCTCAGCTTCAATCATGAACTGTATAGTAGGATTTCTCCCCTAGATTAAATTCAATTATTTAGATCATTATATCACGATATTCTTTTGAACATTCCTTGTAGATTTCTGAGTTCTCATATTATTATAATCAAATCTACTCACTCTCTTGAATTAGAAACTTCCATTGAATTCTAACTTGGGCCAAATTTTTGAGGAATTTATTTATATTCCAATATGCTCGATGCTCAACCTCTAGGAAGAGATGAAAACATTTACCAAAAACAATCCTAAATGGGGAAATACCAATGGGATTCTATTATTCCATCCTCTAATCGCACAATGCAACATCCTAGAGATGTCTCAAATCCTTCCTATTTGGCTGCATGGTTTTCTCCAAAAAAATTCAACTCTTGACTTGAAACATCATCACGACCATTTTATTGGGGGTGGTATATAGTATATGTTTTATGTGTTACCCCATAATTTTGAATTAGGGAATCTAAATTCCAATTTCAACAGTGTTTCCCCTAGTCACAGATGATATTATTTGTTATTAAAAAACCTAAAAAATATGTTCTTTGATGAAATTGACTACAACATGAGAATCATCAGTCCTGGTGGCCTTGTCCTCCACCCATTTTATTACATAATAATAAAAAACCAAAATATAAAACAAAATTTAACTTGAAAAATGGACCCATAAAATCAATTCCACATACATAGAAAATCTCACCGAACAATATGGGTTGTTGGGGAATCTCGTGTCTCCCCAAAAAATATCTAGTGTGTTGACAACATGAGCAAGACCTAAAAAACACATGGGAATCATGGAATAATCTAGGACAAAATAATATATAGTCTAATACTTTCCTAGTTATGTATTAGGGTCCAATGTGTCCTCCACATGAATGTGAATGGAAAATATAGAATAGAGTCACACTAATGATCAAGAACACACCTCTTAGTAACTTGATTACTAAACTTTTGCCAAATATAGGAATCACCCCACACATAAAACCTAGACCCACTCTTTAATTTTTAGACTTGAGTTTTATTTAAATTTTTAGGAATTTCATAGGGAACATGTTAGCTGACTAAATCACTATACCATGGATGTGTACATGAGAGTGTATAATGTTTCTCATTAGGAAAAGTTTCCTGAAGTGGTACCTGGTTCTAAGTGTCAACTACTAGTGTGTGAGTAATCCTAATAACAGAGTCCTCCACAAAGTTCTTAGACGCCTTATTTTACTTTATCTCAATATCAAAGTCTTAAAGAATGATCATCCATCAGATATACCTAGAATTAATATTATGGATTCTTCACGAGGTACCTCATAACTTCATAGTTTTAAAAAAACTACTTTATAACCTTATAAATATGAACAAAATTTATTTAATTAAAATATGACATAAATAAACTCATTTTCCATTGTGGTGTAATTTTCTCAGTATAGATTTGAAGTCCTCAATATATGAGCAATCCCATGGGACCTCCCTTCCACCATATGTGATTAGAAAGTTCCAACCACAAAGTTGGATGTGTCAAAAATAATCTCAAAAGGAAGCTCCCACCATGGGAGATGTATGATTGGTGAGGTTTTGAAATGATTCATTATCTCATTAAATGTTACCCTACATGAATCATCGTGAAATTTGATATCTTTTTGAAGTAATTGAGAAAATGGTAATGCGATCTTACTAAAATATCTGATGAAGTGTTGATAAAATACAACATGATCTAGGAATGATCTAACATCTCGCACACATAAAGGATATGACAAGGATTAAATAATACATACCTTAGATATATCAACCTTTTATCCATGTTTTGACACTACATGACCAAATAAAATGCCATGTTCTACCATGAAATAATGTTTTTCAGAGTTCAAAAAAAGATTATTCTAAATACAATGATTCATCACCTTTCCTAAATTAAATATACACTCACTTTATGAGTATCCATACAATGTAAAATAATTCATAAATAAATCCATGCAGGTCTCAATGAAATTTGAAAAAAAATACTCATTGTGCATCTCTAGAAGGTACATGGGGCATTTCAAAAGTAAAAACAGAATCCTTCGGTAGGGAAATGTACTAAATAGATATGTTAATTTTTTATTATCCTGGTCCTATAGATTTATAGGAACCTAAAAATATATACAAAATCCATCCAAGAACTAATAATGTGTCTTACCAGCTGATCAATTGAGAATTTGATCAATAAATGGGACTAGAAATGGTCCTTGTGAGTGGATTGATTTTGTTTTCAATAATCAATACACACACGCAAACTATTTTTTACCCTCATTACATCTAACTACTCTATTTCATTTCTAAAAATAGTGACACTAATAACCTGAATTGGACTCAACCACCAGGAATCTTAAATGGAATAAATGATACCTTAATCAAGAAAATTTTAATTTATTTTTAAACACATTCTAGAAGAGTCGGATTGATTTTCCTTTGTGGCTACCTAACTAGTTTAACCCATCCTCTAAAATATTACTATGTATGAAAATGGATGGGCTAATACCATATATTTCGTTTATATTCCACCATATTTCCCTAATGTCCTCCCTCAAAATATTTAATTGTTTTTATTCATGTTCAAAAGAAAAATTATTAGAAATTATAACGAGTAATATATCAACAATCAAAAAGTATGAGTATTTGGTATTTGTTGGAAATGGATTGAGTTCCAACGAATGGAGGTGTTTTATGGATGGATAAATTGAAGGAACTGGAATATGTGCACAATGAAAATAAGTATCAGAATAGACATCTTCAAAATCATATAATAATGCATCAAATCCATTATCATACTCAACATCCATGTCATAATCCAACTGAACATGATCAAAATTAGAATATGAATCCACATAAAAATCAAATCAAAGATAGGTTTATGAATTAAAAATAGGTTTGAAAGTACTCTTAGTCATCAAAATATAACAAAGGATTATAATCTTTCTAAACATATGATAATAAAGATTCATGGGGTTTTTACTTGGTGGTTCAAAATGGTAGATAAAAAAATTAGAATGATCCTATGAGGGGTACTTCATGGATTCGATAACATTAAATATCACTACTTTATCTCAAAACTCCATGGAAGTGTACCATTTGGGAAATTTATGATAGTTTATTCAGTTTTGTGGATAGTACTACCTAAGACAATGAGATAATGATAATTTTACTAACATTATCTATGTTATTATTATAGAAATATGATGGAAATCTCATATCTATTACCTAAACTCGTATATCCTCAATGACTCCCACTAGATATAATGTAGCGCTATTATCTAACTGCACCACTACGCTAATCGGATTTAACTCACCCACCTATAAAGAAGAGAATAAAAAGTTAATAATCACATTTATGAAAGATCCCAAATCAAATAAGGCTTTAGAGAAGTGTGAATCCCCTATGGTTCATGGGATGGTGAATGTTCCCAGATATTAGAACTTTTTTGGAATTTATTGAGTTAGTATAATGAGTTTTTATACATTCCTTCCAAGATTGATCCTCTCATATCCCTTGATCACACTTTGAATGGTACAAAGTTCATTTAATAATTTTTCAGACATAAGGATTTTCTTAACGGCCTCAATAAGGGGTATTTTTATCTTAATGTGATTGAATATCTAAAAAACCACTTTTTTCATCGCCTATTTAGCCATAGTTTTGGCATGAAAAACTGTACTTGGAAAGAGAAGGGGTTTAGGAGGAAAATTATCAATCCTTTTCTTAACTTTTTCTTTCTCATAGGGCATCTTATCAACAGTTCTGGAATGGGGATTCTCTAAATTTGAGGTGAATCGTGGTGGAATGGTAGGTGCATATATATCATTAGTTTGCTTCCCACTTCTCAATGTGATGGAACTAATGTTCATATTGGGATGTGGAGTAGGATGAGAAGGTATATTTCAAGAGTTTATACTTACCAATTCGTGGAGGGTGATGTTAATCTTTCAAATTTGTGTCTTCAACTCCCTCATACTCGAACCTTGACTCTTCAGCTAATTGTATTGATTAAGAGAAATTTGTTTCAAAATATCATCTATATTATAATCTAACTTTGGTTTAGAAATCCACTTTGTTGATTTTTTTGAATCTTGGGAATCAAACCCCATTTGTGGTTTTTTAAATCCTTGTTGTTAAGGTAGAGTCTTTTGGAAGTTTTGTTAAAAAGGGGGAATTTGTTATTTTCTAGAGCCATACCTTATGTCTGATTGATTCTTTCACCCTTAGTTGTTTGTGGATGAAAATTAAAATTACTTCTCTTGGTTATGTGGTTGATTTTTTTAGTGATATGGTCTCCTAAGGAATACTACTTTTCAATCCTCTATTTCTTATAGTTTGGGGAAACAATCAGTTGGGTGGTCTATTTTAGAGAAAATTCCTCAGGGCCTCTTAGGAGTGGGTGGGGATGTATCTTAAACAAAAGAAATTTGTCTCAAAATAATGGTTAATTATTCCAAATTATTATCTATTAAATGATTTTCAAGATAATAAGGACTTACCTGATGTACTACTCTAACATGCGATGTACCACTATCAGCAAATTGTGGGGAGTTTTGTGCCACATATTAAATAAATTCTTGTGCGACTGTTGGAGTTTTTTCTACCAAGGTTTCTCTAGCCATTTAATCCACCATTCTCCTCTCCATAGGTGTTATTCCTCTATAGAAGTACTAGATTTGGAGTTTCACAATGATTTTGTGATGCAGATAGTTTTCACACAACTTATTGAATCACTTCCAATACTCATACATTGACTCCCCTTAGGATTTCTTGATCCATGAGATATATTTTCTAACTAAATTGTTCCTTTATACTGGAAAAATATATACATGAAAATACATTACAAATATTTCTAATATGTTACATATTGAGGTTATAAATAATACATCCAATCTTTTGTGGTTACATCAAGTAAAAATGGGAATAACCTTAGTTTTTTTTGATATTCAGAGACATTTATTGGTTACAGGGTGGGGAAATCCATATGAAATTATTTTAAATGATTGGCTGGATCCTCACCAAATAATCCATGAAATTTTGGAAGAATTTGAATTAACCCATATTTCAATTCAAAGATAAATTCAAGAGTTGGGTATGCAATACAATTTGGTTGATAGTTAATTTCTAGTGAAACCAATTATTGTACGGTTTTTTTAATTTAATTTTTATTTTTGAATCCATTAGTTCTTGTTTTAGGATTGATTCAGAAGTGTTTCTGATTTTAGAGTGCCTGTAATGGTGTAATTCACCAACTGAGTGAATGTTGAATCTTCCAGTAGAATGAGACTATATAATTTGATCCCTAAAGCTACGTTCAATCTTAGGGTCAAGATATAAGAGATACTTGGGATTATTTTATTTCCTAAGTCAAATAAAAAAAATGAATAAATGTGTACCCTAATAGAAATATAATATGTTTGAGTTGGTGGACCAAAAGAAGAATGAAAAAGAAGGAAAAATGGGAAAAGTAAAGGAAGAAGAAATTAGAGAAGAAGTGAATGAAATGAAAAATAAAATAAAATTCCTCTAATTAGTTGAAAATATTAATTACATCCTTGAAAATGACACTAAATTTAAAGGTAATATCATGGGAACTATAAAATGATGTTTGGTATATTTGGTTATTTGGGTTCAGTAGAGTGGCTGACCGAGGTCGTCTCTCAAAGGAGGAAGTAATTAAACAAACATATTAATGTTGTATTATAAATAAAATAATATCAAATAAAAATAGATTTCAAAATGATGGGATGTTTTTTTGAGTTGAATAAAGCAATAATAAGTATGTGGGGAGAGGATTTCATTATTTTTGTTTTTGTTTTTAAAATTTGCTGAGATTTAGAAAACACAATGAGATGTTTTTTTATAAAATATTTTAGATGGTGTAATCAATCTCACTATAACTATTCACTTACTTGTTAATCATTATCATTTAAATTAATATCCACTTAATTGTGATCAATTAATTTTTTAACCCTTAAACTCTATGAGAATTAACTTTACCACAAATATGAAGAGAATTAATCCATAGGCAAGCTTCGAAACATGAAATCATAGGACTTAGATTTGATTATATTTATATAGATAGATTATGGTCAGGGGTAAATTAGGGATTATATCCATTCAAAAAATAAGGATGAACTGAGTTATGAGATTGAATTTGAACTCTACAAATTGATTTTGTGTTGTTTTCTTTAACTGATTAAGATTGTGATCTGAAAATTCACACAATTATCAACCTCTATTTCATATTAGTTATTCAATTTCTTGATTAGTTTATTTTAAATTAAAAAATAATTAAAATTTAATATTATTTGAATGACAGTAAATCATTTATTCAAAATTAATAAATGAATAAGGTAAGAGGTAGTTCAATTACTAAGAAAAATAGTCTTCTATTGATGTTGTTGTCATTATAGAAATGAATTGAATTCACAAAGGTTTGAAAATGGTATACCCCAATCATGTTTCAACTCTTGAGTTCCCTCACAAATAATTAAAATAAATAAGAATAAAAATGAAAAATTATATAAGAAATTGGATGGAACTATAGATTTTATTTAAAGAACAAAAATTTTACAACAAAGAAGAAAAAAAGATGAGCCTTTTGAAGGAGGTCCAGGATTTAAAGATTCCATCCTCCAATGGTAAATTTAAATCATAATTAACCGCTTATTATATAATACAAATCCTATAAGGAATTACCAAGACACTCCAAATTATTAAAAAAATTATAGAGTGGAGGGGAGGATATGGTTTCAAAACTGTTCGACTCTGAATGGGGAATTAGTCCAAATATTTTAATCCCATTTGCATCAAATATTTGAAAACAAAAAATTTTAAACCATTTATCCTTCCATAAGTATTATTTTTGAAAATTTGGTTCCTCGATCTTATCTCTAAATTTCGGCCTAATCCGATAACAGATTAACATGTTATGGCACAAATACTAAAGTGGTGTCCAATTTGGAGTGTCTAGTCCGACTTTAAATTCATGGCCCTTTTACTCTAATCCAATGTATGATTTAGCTTGAATTTAATGAATGAAAGGTTTATACCATTAAGTGAGAAACACAATTACAACAGATTAAATTCAAATAATTCACATAATAATATTTAAGGTCAAAATAATATAGTGAAATTTAAAGGGTCAAAACAAGATTTTTCATCAAATTTGAAAATGAATGATATCATCCCAAATATTCAATAAATGAACACACATAACAAAATTTGATAAAATTTATTTATTTTTTACGAATAATATACTCAATAAAAAGTTTTTTTATCAGTACCACATGATTTAATTCTTTAATTATATTGGATCGACAATCTTTTTTGATCAAGACTCAAAATTATATTCTTCTTCGAGGCTTTAATGAAGGTAAAATCAATATAGAAGAATACATTAAAATCTTGGAAAACATGGATTCCCTCTACCAGGATATTATTCATAAAGATATCAAATGGGTAAAGTTTCTTTTTAACTGGTATCTCAAAAGGGACTATAGATTTAATAATCTATGGTTGTTTAGTATGGTGTGAAATTTCCCCTTTTAGTTTAATTTCTTTATTTCCACTTAATGTTAATTTGTTTCTTGTCTATTGGGAGGGTTCACATTTAAAATTAAAAGGAGTTTTCTCTAAAAATTATAAAAATGATATTAAGAGAGAATAATAAATTCATCTAAATCAAAAATTAGAAAACATTTAAATTCTACCACAATATTTAAAAAATCATTGAAACAATATCCCAAAATATTAAAACAATGAATCATATGGGTGAAAAAAATTCTTTAATAAATATAAATATTAGTATATTCCTTCAATTTTAAAACAAACAAGTATTCTTAATAAATTATATAACTAAAAACGACTCATTTTTAAGAAAATTATAACAAAATGTGATTTTAGAATGTAAAAAATAATGAATAAATTCCCTTAAAATTAAACATTCCAAAAATATATAAACCAAATATTAAATAAAATTAAAAATCTCCCCCTAAATGAAATAATAAAAGATCAAGGACTGAAAATAATGAATATATGTGGAATTTATAAATGTATAAAAACAAATATAAATCACTAGAATAAAAAAATATGTTAAATAATATTCATATAATTAATATAATATTTGAAATTATTTTAAAAAAATTAAAGTGTATGCAAGTAATCAAGAAAATGAACAAAAACTACATAGTCACTAGTAATAAATCAATAATTGTAATATCATGCTAGGTTACTATATAGATAATAAACAATGGTTATTCTTATTAGACATATGAAATATACTTACTTGGGCATATAGATTATCTTATGTCCATGAAGATTCAATAAAGAGACTTTAAGGACCCATACTGTAGAAGAATAAGTCCCTTAAAATTTTAAAATAGATTTGGATAGAAACTCCTTATGACTAAGGGATTGAACAAATTTTAAAGTAATTTCACTTGTATAATTTCAGAATAAACCACACCTAAACCAATTATTTGATAAAATACCATTATTTAAACCTTTAAAAAATATATTATGGTACCTATGTGTTAATATCCTATCAAAACCAATACAATTTCTATTCATTATTTATCTAGAAATTTTCTTTAATCTCATAAACTAATTTAGACGTTTACTTCCAATAGAAAAATTTGAAAAACTTTATTCGAAATTATAGAACTCGTATTTAAGTTTCATTTTTTCCTTTTATATAGTTTCTAAATCATCAAGTATTTTATGTTTAATACTTAACATATATTTATTTAAACAATTATTCATGTTTTCTATTTTATAAAAATTATCCATCAAAACCTTTTATTTCTCTTTTATCTCTTCTTTGTTCGTAAAAACAAAAACATTAAAATTTTAATGTTCTATTCTTATTTTTATTAATCATATTATTATTATATTTACTCAAATTTTTACTAATATTCTAAAAAAATCAATTTCTTCAGGTTATTTATCATAAATACCATTTAACTCAATAATAGAAGGTTTCCTAGTTCCAAAATAAGAAGATGAAATAAATCACAATCAAAACTAATCTTAGTCATAATTATATCCATTATATAATTATTATGAACCTTTATTGAAAATTCTTTGAAATATATTTAATCATAACATTGAGAAGATGAATGTGTAATATTATAAAAATTTTCCATCAAAGTAAGGTCAAAAGTTTTCTTCTCACTTCTATAATTATCACTAAAATGACTCTATTTTATATAACTCCATCAATCAGAAAATGGTTTCTTCTAATCCTTCTTTATTTATTGTATGTACTTTTTCAAACATGGGTTTTCATATTTGGTATGAAAATTCTTACTAAATTAAAAATATCTAATATGATAATTAGGATTAAAATTTGTAACTTTATTTTAAAAAATTGACTCATACTTCTTCTTTCATCATTCATTGGAAGCTGGTCTATTATTTATTGACACTTGAATGTATTTTTCTAATTGACTCCAATCATTATGTTTTCAGAACTTGATGAACCATAACTTTAACTTGAATGAGAAGAATAAAAATATTTTGAATATCTAAATCCACTCCCTTGTTTTTTTCATAGGATTTTTTATTTATATTTTCCAACTCAAGTTTGAATTTAAGTAATGATCTAATTAAATCATCCACAGAATATTCAAAAAAAATTAGTCTTTCTTTAATTGAAACCTTCTTGTAGTTCCTGTTCTTAGGTAGTTATTGAATTATTCTTTTAATAAACACATAATTTTCCATGATCTCACTATGAGTTTTCATTCTATTTTTAATATTTTAAACCATTTTCTCATTTCAGCAACACTTTCATGGCTAAGCATCCCAAACTCTTGAAATTAAATCTTATAAATACCTAACTCAGTTCTCCATAGTTTATCAATATCTTTATGAGTGAATTTTATAGTCCTATAAATGATAAAAGTAGTTTTATAAGAAGGAATATGACCATAAAATGAATAAAAAATATCCATTTAAGCTCATGATCATAGAATAATTTTTAGATCCCAAAATTTGTATGGGAATAGGAAGCATGGGAATTTCCTTTTATCAAAAATTATCAAAGCATAATTTTTTTTTGCGAAATTTGATGGATAAAGAATAAAATAATTCAAACATAGAAAATAGAATAGCGAGTAAAGAGTGTGAGGATATTAATTGAAGGTATATGTTAAGGATTTTCATAATCTTTAGGATAAAAAACTTATTATATATCTACTCTTCACCCATCTATAATAAACAAAAGAAATAGAACACACTTTATAGTATAGTATTTTACAAAGGTGCTTAACAAACCCGATATTTTTCTATGGGTTCAAATCCAACAAAGTCTATTTCACTAGATAAATAAAACCTATTCATTTTGAATGGGTGAATGTATAATCTAGTAATTTTAAGTAGAATACTTAACAGATTCCTTTTAATAGGTTTTAGAAAAACCTATGAATTATAGTATTTTAATCAGGAAAGTATTAGTCACTTGGTACCCTTTGATTGGTGGTATAATCTTATAATTGTTACAGTTAAATAAAAATAACTCCTAAATATAATATAAACATTTATAACTATATGTATTTTTTAGTCACAGTGCTGGAGTAGGAATATGATTCTTGACTCTTCATGAATGAGTAAACAATGAAGATTAATCATTCTAAAAATAATTCTTTAATTTGAAAATATTATAAAAACATTTCATTTAACATTGTGGTATTTAAATATCTTGTAAATGACTCATATTTTTCTACTAAAATACTTTATATATTAATTAACAATGCATAATTCTATTCTATATAATCTCTATGATCTCTCTTTTAATTGGTGATTCCTGAATTCTCCCTATAGCCTATGTGGAAAATTGCTATATGTAAACAAAGAAATATGAATATTACCTATATATTGAAATATAATGTGTATTATTCACGCATTACATTTCATAAAGTAGAATTATCAGAAATCTATACTCTAATTAGTTCTTAAAAATGTGTTCACTTTGAAATGGAATCTCGCATTGCATCGTGAAATTACATTTTCCTCAGCATTTTGTTAACATTATCATTAAAACGTACGAATGTTCCAACAAATATTTTTTTTAACTTGAATCAAATAAAACAAAAAATCATTCAATACATTCATTTTAATTTATAAGTATTTTAAAAATAAATAAAATATTTTGAATAAATTATAAAAAAAATCAATAATCAATGTGAAAAAGAGTTTTACAATTCTAAATACATTGGTGTGACCTTATATCATTATGTTGAAACACTATATGGTGTTTGTACTTTGTAGCCTCAGATATTTCAAGTAAGGAAAATATTTTTATCTCATATACCATCAAATTACTGAAAATTGTAAAACCCATTTACTATTATTATGTAATGCATGTTTCATAGGGTATTCATTGACCTACTGAATCAAAATGTGGAGTTCAATAAAATTTGATCTGTAACTCACCACTGAGCATCCTTATAATTATAACATCATATTAGATGCATGTTAATAGTTATGAAAATGATGATTATTCATAGAAATCATGATGCATTTATATATATATAATTTTTATTTTTTTTAGTTCAATATGGAATGTCACATTTTTTATAGTGGCTTCAATAAAAATCAATTTTCTACTCAAAATAATTCTAAAACCAAAACCGATAATCTAAAAATCATGTGAGTTGAGTTCTTAAAATCACAGACTAAAATTTTTGTGAACCACATAAGAGTAAAACTTATCTATTAATAAAAAATGAATAAAAATTTATTAATAATTAAATATATAATAAATATTAAATTAAAATATTTAGCAATAGATAAAAACACATAATATAAAACCATATTAGTAAAGAACAAATAATAAAAATAAATAAAGTGAGGACAATTGAAATTCTCAAAACACAATGATAGAGAGATAAAGAGTCACTCAAATATAGTATTCATGCATTTTAAAATGATCCATGAAGTTCATGTGTTTTTGAGTGGTTCCTCCACCTCCTGATATATAACTTTTATATAAATATTCATCACCATCTTCGCTACACTTCAAATTCTTTTTAAAACTTCTTGAAGAATTATTTTTCTTATGATAACCCTTTTTATATTTTCTATATTTCCTTTTTGAGACGTCTTATACTTATTCATTACTCTCAATTTCATAAGATTTATTCTTTGTACAATAAATAGAAAAATGTGTAATTTTTTCATAATCAAACCCCTTAAAGGAAGTATACTTTATATTCAAATTTTTCTATTTATATATTTTTTTAAATAGGTTACATTATTTTGTGATTTTATTCACCTTATTATTCAATATATTCAGAGTCTAAAATTTATTTAGTATTCTTTTCATTATGATTATGTACATTAATGGATTCTAATTCCATCTCTTAATTGACTTTTTTTATAAACACAATTAATCCCCTCATATCATAGTTTAGAAGTTAGTTATGCAATTGATTAAGAGATAAGCCTTCCTTTTGTTCTAGTGAAGTTATATTTGAATCTAAACTATCAATAAAATTTCCAACTACTAGAAATATATCCAATACAAAAAAAACTATACCAATGGTTTGGAAAACCACTAGCATAGGGTGGTTATGACTACAATTTTAAGAACCTATTGGTATAGGTTTAACCTCTACCAATGTTTTTGTTGAACCATTGGTATATCTACATAAAAGAAACTTATACCAATGATTTTCCAAAACTATTAGTTTAAATCCATTAATTTTCAAGAACTATATACCAAATTATTTTAAGAACTATTGGTATAAGTACCCAAAATGAGCCTATACCAATGGTCTTCCAAAACTATTGGCATAGATCCATTAATTTTTAAGAAATGTACCGAAGGTTTTTGATGAATATTGGTATTGGTATCATTTGGGTACCTATAAAAATGGTTTTATAAAAGTATTAGTATAACCCCATTGCTTTTTGGGACCAATTCCAACAGTTTTGGAAAATATTTAGTATAGGTAAGAAAATTTATATATATATTTATATATAATTAAATTAAAATTTTCAAAATTAATAATTACTTTTATACATACATACAAAATTATTTATCTAATCAAATACCAAAAATGTTTAATAGGTTATTGGTTAAGTCATTATCTTCTAATATATAGTTCATGGGTTCAAAACTCACTGGTATTATTTTTTTCACAAAACCTATATGAACCATTTTAGGAAACCATTACCATAGACCTATACCAATGATTTGAAAAACTGTTGGTATAGGCATCTAGTATGAAATTACCTATGTAATTGTTTTACCAAAAACAATTCATATAGGTCTATCCCAATAGAAAAATATCCAAATACCGTCCAAACCATTGGTATAGGCTACAATAGTGGTTTGGGCCCCTAGAGAAATGATTCAAAACTATTATTATGAGATTTTTTTTCTAGTAGAATCCAACTATTTTTTCCAATACTATTGAATCTTTTAATGTGTCATTAAATAACCTAATACGACTCTCTCTTATTTAATCTGGTGAAATAGTCATATATTATCTTATCATCATCTATTCTGATATCTTCAAGTTCCTCTCCCCATATCTACAATTTATCTTCTTTAACATTGATATTTCATTTATATATATATTCCTAATATTATCCAATATATCCATGTTTGTATTTATTCCCATAACCCTTTTTTACACCCCAGTAGACAAGGATGTAATAATTTAATTGATAGATTTCCCATCCACTTCTATATTTCTATAAATAGTAAATTTCATAGTTCTATATCTTCCAAGTGGTGAAACCCCACTATTAAAACATCACCCACTTCCAGAATTTATGATAGAGAATAAATGATTTTTACATTCATCTAGACATGAAATTTGTTACCATAAAATAAAATAATTTTTCCAATGTTGACTGAATACATGTTCTAAATCTTTTACTTCAAAAAAGACATGATCTTTTAGAGATAATCCAATTTTCAAGGACACCAATTGAAGTTCCCTGGTGTGTGGATGTATCATTGAAATGGGGGGGGGGGGGTGGGGTGTGAATAAAAAATAATAATTTTCATTATTTATTATTTAAATTAAAATCTCTGACTGGAAAATATTTTGATCCTGTCATCCCTTGATTTCTCACTCCTTTTTTATGTAACCAAATAAAGAATAGTAGAGGTCACATAGATTTGTACAAGGTCTGATCCCAATGTGGTTACTTCCTCATTTCTATGTTTTTTTAGTACAAGATTTATATCTCCACTGGTAGACATGATTTATTAAAATACAAAATATCTCTCAAAAATCCCGAACACCAATGAATACAGTGGAGGGATATCTCCCCAAAACCCATTTTTATCTCATGAAGGGTTCTTTATACTATCACCTGCTAGTGTAAACAATCTCCATAAAATAAAAATTATTCACTTGACTTGTTATTTATAATATTTTATTATAGTTCTTTAAATGATCCTTCTAATGAAGAAAAAAATAATAATTGAACTACTTATATCTTCTATTGTTGAAGTATCTCTAAAACGTTTTCAAAATCAGGATCACATGCCTTCCCCACTTAAACTTATTATGATCTTTAATAAAAAAATCTATTTATCCTCTTATTATTATTCAATAAACTAGTTTTTTTCTCGTAGATGCAGTCAGGTTCTTCATTCAATACATAGAAAATCTTTAATAACTGTAGTATCATGTTTTTTTCCTTTCCTGATCATCTTCTTCTCATTCAATTTTTTTCACAGAATTACATAAATTCCATTTTTGAATATAAAAACATATTTGTTTGTGGAAATTATATATTCTCATATAAATTTTTAGATATTTTAGTATTTTATTGAAAAAATACAAGTAAAATATATCACTATTCTATATACCAAAATAGTTAGGATTATTTATTCTTCAAAAGCACTATAAATATACATATCTTTTAATCTATATTGGTATATATGTTCTCTCGAACAATGATTCATGGCGTGAAACTTCCTCTACATAAAAACTAACTCTAATTTCATATAACAACCTTATAATTTTTTTTCATCAGAATGTCCCATGGAATGGTTCTATCTAGATAAAATAGTGATCATCCCTTCAATTTCTCATCATAAATCGTAATATCATTTTTGATGTTTATCTCATTAATAAATATTTATTTGACCACCTAAATTACTTTATACATTTATAAAACCCTAAAATTACCAATGGATAACATTATATTTGATAGAGTATGCGACACAAAAAACAGAGCTTAAATAACCTAAAAAATATATTTCTTTAAATTTCATACATTCAATAACTTTAGGAATACCCAAACTGAGTCTAAATTAATATAATAAAGAATTATAACCCATTAGTTAAATTTTAGTGTATTAATTGCAATTAATAAATTATGATAATTATAGATACTAATTAAATAATCATAAATAAGAATTATTTAAAATAAAATGAATTGTTTTCTGAAAATTATATTTTTTTTCTAAAATATGGTTTAGTTATGCTTTGCATATATAATTTAAAATTATTTTTTTTACCAATTTTAGATAAATTATTTAATAAAATAAAATTCATTTTATAAAGAAAAAAATAAAAATTATCTTATGGATAATTTTATGGATTTTCCTAAAATATTTGATTTCTCAAGGAAGTAAAAAAATCAAAATTTTAATTGAAAACTATTTTTTCAATTAAATTATTTATAAAGTTAAATTAAATTTTTAATTGGTTTTAAAGTATAATTAGTTAAAATTTATATCCATTAATCCAATTTAGTTCATTTTAATAATCTTAATAATGAATTTTATTATAGAAACATTATTAAAATCTTAACGTTTTCTATTTAAAACCCTACTTTCTCATTGCATCTATGAGATTAATTTTAAATTAAATAATTTCAATTATGTGAATAGAATTTAGAAAAATGGTTTCCATATTTGGAATCATCAGAATTTTTAATGTCTAATAAGTTCAAATTAATTTTTTAACCAAAATCAATTGTGAAAATAGTAATAATTATTTATCCCAGTTATGGTAAAAATAGATTTACCGGGGTTATACTAAGAAGATAAGGGTAGAAATAACCTACCAAATTTCCCAACACACATATTATCACCATATTTTAAAAATAATATCGTCTAGGTTTGATAATTGAAGAATTATTGATCTTGTGTCGTGAAAAAAATGTGGTTTTGACTGAATCATATCAAAATATTTCAAGTGTGCCACACACATCACATATAAAAGGCCACCCCTCTCCTATCTTATTCACAACTTAAACCCATTTTGTTTCATAAAATAAAATCTCAAATAAATTAAAAAATTATATAAACTCATCCTAAAATCCTCATTTTTGGTAGAAATCCAACCTAAGATGGATTTTGGTGCAAACCTAAGGAGGATATCGGAAGAAGAGCTAACTTTCTTCAATGATCATTTTTGTTTTATTTCTTTATCCACCTACATAAATTCTTATTAAAACATTAAAATATAATAAAATAAATATAACATATATACTAAGATATTTTTATAATAAGGTAATGTCCTATAAGTACCTATACTTTCATCAAATGAGTTATGAAATCATCATTCGTGTGTATGAAGAACTACCGCTTTGCGAACTGATGTCATTCATTTTCCCATTACCACCTCTCATGGCTGGGTATGATGATGGATATAAAGTATAAATATTATATTTATAACATAATTATACCTATATAGTAATTATATCAATTATACTTATTTTTATTTCAACCCCATAAGAGATATAATGATGTCGCTTATGTATATGACAGACTACTGCACTGCGAATCGATGTGATTGGTCTTTCACTAACGCTTTACATTGAAGGTGATAATGTTACAGTTAATAATGATATGTGATATAAATTAAATAGGTATGATATTAATGAATTATTTTTCATTTAGTAAATATAATATGTAATTTTAACTTTTTTACTCACTTTAAGATGATAATATCATTCGTGTACATGTGGACTACCTCCTTCTTGAAGTGATGTGACTTTATTTTCATCACCATTCCACATGGAAGATATATATATATATATAAAAGAATAATATGGTATTTATTATATAATTTTTATTCTATAAATATGAAATATTACTTACCACCTTTCCATAATTATTGTTGAAAAATAGAAACGTTACTCATGAATGTGTATGGCCTACAGTCTCCATGATCGTAACATACGTCATTTTTTATAACCATATTTCATGATTAGTTTTAAGAGTCTAATTGTTGTAAAAATATGATAATTATTTTATTATTATTATTCTGTATATTATATAACTATCTAATATATTCTATAACTGGATATTTTATGATGAAACAACTAAGAGAAGACAAGACAATAAATACCCATAACAATGAAAATAATGAATGATTAATAATGAAAGGGTTAAAATATGTTATAAAAAATGATATATGAAATTAAAAATATAAAATATCTTCTATAATAATTTACTAAAATTTTTAAAACCACTCTATAGGATTTTAAATCATGTTCAACCAAAAGGAAGATCGAGGGAAGGGATTTCTTAACTCAATTTCCATTCATTGGGTTAAACTTATACTTCATTGTTTTTCCATGCTAGTATTATATGTGTAATGATCATCGGTTATTTTATATTTTGTTTCCACATGTTTTATTTGTATTTAGATTTGAAATACATAATAATTTCATTTATTAATACCCACTTTAGTGATATGATCTTTGTATGGGACATCGCCACAATTTCTATTCATTGAGGCATATTATGATCTTATGAACTTAATTTACTTTATATGGCGTACACACTTCCCTTTTACATTAAATATCACTATTCCTTAATAATTCATATAATTTTAATTTTCAATTTGAATTATTTAATCCATGGGTATTTCACTTAAAAGTAACTATGTTCTAAAGAATTTCATAACTAAATTTCTTTTTATTGGGCTATATTACTTCTTCATTGTCATTAATATTATAAGATCATGTGTATAATGACTTTTTATTATATTTTGTTTTATTTATTCTTATTGAATGTGTATTTTCATTTTCTACACATAATATATACATTTATTAATTCTCACTTCAATATTATGATCATTGTAAGGGTTTATTTAACAATATCATTATAGTCAAGAATATTTATTCTTGAATTTAAGTTGCAGGAACTTATTTGATCATTTTATAAATACAACCATTTTTTTTCTTCTAATCTAGTTATTCATGAAATTTTCATGTAATATTACACTTTTCATACTCTTTGGCACTTAAAATAATTTAATTTTTTTAAGAAAATATGACTTTATTTCTCTCTTCGGTCAGAAATCCATTCTCTTCCAAAACCAAGTTTTCCAAAAATACTTTCAAAAATGTTTTTAAACATTTAATCATGTTATATAAAAGGAATTTTTACCCATTTTGTGTTTCTATAAAATATTTTCAAAGGAATCATCTTTCCATATCCTGAAACAGGAACTTTTTAAATATTTTTACAGTGAAAAAGGAATGTACTTTTTAACTTATACAACATGTGTGTAATTACACTTTGATATTATCATCATTTCTTGGAATATTAAATTGAATGTTTATAAGATCATTTTTTTAATAATTTGTTTTCTAATATTACAGAAATTCATCGATTTAAAAATTTATTTTCAAAGAAATGTTTTATAAAATGTTTTATGCTTTAAAATTTTATTTTCAAAATAAAAGTGATATTTTCCTCAAGAAAGTTTTGAATATATTTTTATTGTTATTATATTAATAAAAAATAACAAAAATTTATTTTAAATATACTCTAATGGGTATATATTGTATTTATACCATCCTTATTCTTCCTATTAACGGTTTATGATCATTTTTATCAAGGAAAGTATTGATATTTAGTTCATTAATTCATTATTGTAGTCATTAAATTTCCCTTCAATTATTCACATTCTCATAATCCTTAAAAATTTCCACCAAAAATATATATTATTTACCATGTAAATTTTCATTTCTTATACCATATATCACTTATACATATGGTATTCTACATTGAATGTTATTTTTTTTAATGAATCTATAGGTCTCGTGAGAAAAATAATTAACCTATTATTAATGATGGTTTTACCTATAGTTTTAAAATAAATTGTGAATGGTATTGATGGTTTTGGTATCATGATTATGATGTCATAGATTCCAATAATTAAGAATTACCTTCATTAGGATTTCAATTATCATTATCCATGGTATTCTAACAATGATATTATCTCTATATGCATTTGATTATCCGTTTATCGATTAAATGGAAAGTGTTTTCATATATTTACCTTTCCATAATATTTATGACATACCAAATTATGATAAAAAGTTATTGATTAAATGGAATGTATGTTCAGTTATTTTTGTTTCCATATCGATTATTATTTATTGATTCATGATTTCTCCTATTGTACTTTACCCATACAAATAATTTGAGCTCACCCTTATTTTTTTCCATTATCTGGGATTCTATGAAGTGTTAAATAATTTATATGTAAGGATATTATTTAGGTAATACCAATATTATTGAAAAACAATTATTTTGTTATTTTTGTTTTCAAATTCAATGAAAGACTCAAGTATATTTCTTGTTTACCAAGACTACTAGACTATTTGGTTCTTCAAGACAAAATTCCTTTCATATTACGACAATCTAATAATACTATTGTTTCATATAATGTGACATGAATCATGTTTGATTGGAGGGTTAATTAATGTTATTTTATTATTGTAATGATAAATATATACAAATTTTGAACATTCAAAACTATTATTATGTTATTTGATGTTCCTAGGAGGAATTTATTCACTTAGATAGGGGGCTGAATGCGTGGTTTTTTTACAATTTTTATTTACTTTAAAATTTACCATTTTTTACCTATTAGGATTCAATCCAATCTTATGATAAATCAGCATATCCCAAAGGCTAAAAAAATATGTCACATAAATAATGTTTTTAAAAGGGTTGACTTTAAAATGAGACCACTTCTTATTGTGATAGGTTATACTCCATAGTGACATATTCTCCTCCATAATAAAAATATGATATAATATATATTTCTTCACTAGCATAGAGTCCCAATATGATTTCAAGAACCCCACTAGAACAACAGTTCCACACTTCTTTATTACAAAAAATGGTTACGCAACAACAAAATAAAGGCTGATTCTGAATGTTGAATGTTTCTATAACAAATAATAAAGATATTTCCTTTTCAGTCTTAATGATAAAATAAAATATTATTTTCTCAAAAAATGAAGAATGACACTAAATAAATTCTTCCACAAATAATCTTTCAATTGATTTCTCAATTATATATTTCTTATATAATATTCCAAATTATTATAATGTGCATAAAATATTTAGGGAATAACATTTATTTCTTTTGGGGATATTTTTGAACAAAAATTATTTATTTTACTAATTGATGTTTTCATTCATATATAATTCAACATATTATCTGAAAATAAATTTAATTACTTCATAAGAAATATCTCAATACTATGAGAGACAAATAATTTTCTCATAAATTTCTATGCATTGATCTTCAATGCCACTAGACAATACTCTATGTTTCTCAAAACTATTTCTCATGTATTTGCAACAATATTATTTCTTCTGAGAGACAACAAGACATTTGTAATCAATTATTCTTACAATTATTATATGTAGTTATCTCATGATAACATTGCGATGATGAATAGCAGTTTAAATCTTCTTGTTAGAGTCTACAAAGCTACTTGGATACACCTCATTCAAAAAAAAAGATAATCTGTGAATTGATATCTACAATGAACTTCATTTACATTCAATATATAATTCATTTTCTATTTATAACAAAAAACTATTCATCACATGTAATTTCTAGAATTCTTTTAAAAACTAATCATCATACCATGATTCACCATCTTCATGGCATACACTGCATGCATCTATCCTCATCACTCTATATATAAAATAATTAATTTTTTCATATTATATCATCTATAAAGTACCTCATCTGAGTGCATCATTACTTAAGGATCCATCCACAAATCATGGAAACCCATGAAAATACCTTCACTATGAAGCACTCTTATCTATGAAAAATTATCTCACATTGAATAATCCACAAACTGCATGCATTTTGCAGTTGTTCTTGAGATTTTTAATCCACCGTGAAGATTTCCCACATGGAAGGAGCTTCATCCATGAGGATTTCATTCATGAGGAAATAATCTCTTTGAAAAACCATCTTGTAAATCACTCATCATCTCAAAGAATTTCATTAATTTTCAGAAATTATCCTTGGTCAATTTCTCAACCTCCTAAAGTTTCTTGGAATCCCACACATGGTAGTAGAGATATCTTTGAAATCTGGTCTCTAACCCTCATTCATGAGGGATTCATCTACAATGGAATAGTTTATGAGAGGAAGAACAAATATCCCATGAGATTAGAAAACTAATACTTGAACTAGGAAAATTCATCAGATGCCTTATGTTATTTATCTGTTTTTAAGGGAAACATAAATAGTACCCATAAATTGTCATCCCACATCCAAACCAAAACAAATAGAGGTCACATTATATCAATCAAGCTACTTCTTATGCCTATTATAAATCTTAAACCCCTATTATTGTGCCACACTAAACGGTGGTTCCACCTCCTATCTTCTACGGGAAATCAAGCCCATCCAATGGGTACCTACAGGAGCGCACTCTACAGCCCCTATACATGAACCTTCTCCCTTGAGGCCTATACATGGCCTCATATTTCTGTATGTTAGCTTGAACTAGCCTCAAATGGATGTGGATGACATCAGGGTCCAACTAATTCCTTGGTTGAGGCTATCTCGGTCTTCTCATGTATTGGCCCTTAATTTTTAATACAAGGATTATATAAAAATACCCTTAGAAAATAGTAAGTGAAAATTGGATTCTAATCAAATCCATGGGAACTCATCATCAAATTAATTCCTACCATTTAAAATCATCAAATACATATCATAAATGCCTTCAAATCTTGTATTAAATAATGTGTCCTGAATTACATATGTCTTTGGACATTAAAGATCGTAATAAAATTTGACATAATTGAAATACCAAGAATTAATTACCAAGCATGAAATCCAACGCCATAAAAAAGGAATTTTATAAGCACTACATCCAATAATATTAGATGAATCCATAAAAATTATCCTTTCATCCCCACTTAATCCATAACAATTCCCCATAAATCACCACTTCATCCAAAAAAATCTATAGTCATCACCACTTCATACACATATTGATGTACTATGAAAA
The DNA here is from genome assembly GCA_963277665.1 of Viscum album. Taxonomy (NCBI): domain Eukaryota; kingdom Viridiplantae; phylum Streptophyta; class Magnoliopsida; order Santalales; family Viscaceae; genus Viscum; species Viscum album. The sequence goes on along the minus strand of OY728145.1, from coordinate 21,424,791 downwards.
CCAATGAAACAATAAGGGTAAAAAATCTCCAAATTTATATTTTTTTTGTCAGTTCCCATTAACCTATATCCTAAAAAAATAAATATTTATGTTACTTTACTTCTAATTAATTTAAATAAAATAAAAATGGAAAGGGGGTCTTCTTAACTCATATCTACTCATAAATACCTTTTCACTCATTATCTTAAAATAATGATATCACATGATATTGGGAAAAGATCCTTTAGTTAATCACCTATATATAGGAAAACCTGATATAGAAAAAAAGAGAGATATAAAAAGGGTATCATTGTTGTCTTTTAGATATTCAGGCATGTGAAATGAAGCTTAGAAAGTCTCAAAATAAATAAAAGTTCGTGCACACACTTGTCAAACACATTATAATGTTTAGGTGCACTAGAATAATGTCCAATTTTCTTATCATATTCGTCAATAATGTACTCTATTTTGAAAAATAAAATTTACAATGACATTAGAGTGTGATTGGTTTACTCAAACCTTATAGATTCTCCCCCAGTAGATGAATCCACATTCAAGATCATGGAATTAATTGAAATCCATGATGACCAAAACGACTCCTTTAAATACCTTATTTGTTAGAAAAACTCATATAAAATAATAGGGAATAAGGAGGCACCGCTATATTGTTTTTAAGCAATAGAATAAGTCTAAACATGATGTTTCAACCTTAACTCAACTAAACTCTCTTTTGGCATTGATTTGGTGAGAGTATTTGCAAAAGGATCTTGAGTAGAAATGTATTCTAGATTTATATCAGCACATTCCACATTTTCATTGATAAAATGATACCCGATATCGATATGCTTAGATCTTGAATTTTTTAAGGGATTTTTATATAATCCAATAGAACATTCATTATCACATGAATTTTTTAGTGGTCTCTCGGTCTCAATTTTAAAATCTTCCAACTATACTTGCATCAAGATCATTTGTGCACATGAATTTGTAGCTTCAACAAATTAAGATTTAGTAATTATTGGAGTTACTTAATTCTGCTTCTTACAATACCAACTCACATAGAATTATCCTATAAATAAGTTTACACCTGAATTTGATCTACTATCATTACATCCTCCTACCTAATAAACATTTGTAAACCCAAAAAATTCAAATATCTATTGTGTATATATAAAATACCATAGTTCAGAGTTACTTAAAAAAATATCAAAATTCTTTTAGCTACCAATAAGTGAGACTCTTTTGGATCACACTAAAATCTAGCACATAGAGTTACTACATAAGTAATATCTGGAATTGATGTTCTGAGATAAAGTAGATTTCCAATGATTCTTTTGAATTCTTTCTAATTAAAATTTTTCACACTTTAATCCTTGTGTGATTTGGTTCCAACTGAAATGGGTTTTGAAACTTCCTTTTCATTTTACATTCCAAAACATTTATCCAACTCCATTGAATAGTTTTCCCATGATAGAAATATTGAATTTTGTTTCTGCTCAACCTGAAATCCCAAAAAATATATCATCCGACCATGCATGGACTTCCCAAGATTTCTTTTTATTTTGTCAACATTTTTTTCACAAAAACCTTCTTTCCCACAAGAAAATATGATTCCATCCACATATACAATTACTATGAGAGTATCTTTATACTTCTATCTCCAATAAATTTTACTATCGACTTTTCCTTTGAAAAACTTCATATCCCTTAAAAAACCATCTAATTTGGAGTACATGTATCTAGGGGATTATTTTAAACCAGAAAAAATATTTTCCTAACATGTATACCTTCCATCCATCATCTTATAAAAAATATCATTTTTTTCATTATAGGCTTATTTTTTAAGATCAACATTTATAATGTCATATTTCACAAACATTTGATAACATTTATAATGTTTATGTGTTGAAACTACCAAGAACATTCTAATGGTTTCATTTATTGGCACTAGAGAAAAGTGTTTCCAAATTCAATTTATTCCATTTGAAAGTGTCCATTTCACACTGGCCTAGTATGTTTCTTGATACAATACCATTCTCATTTATATTGTTTCAGAAACCCCACTTGTTAAGAGTAGTTTTTTTATTTTTAGGTCTTGATACAATATCCCAAAATGAGTTTTTCCCAATATGATCAAGATTATCATGTATAACTTATATTATTTCCTTATTCCCAACTTCTTCTTCCACTGTATGTGGTTGAACTTGAGAAATAAGTTCATTTCGATCTTTAGTTTTCTATATTCTTATTGTTTGAACTACAGAATGTTAATTTTCGATGATATTTTCTTGTATCAACACAATTCGTTAATTCATGGTACTATTTTCACTTATTTTCATAAGCCTAATATTCATAAATGGTATGTATAGAATCATTATCATAATTATTTGGATCATTTTCAATAACTTTATTATTCTTATGTTCCATTTTCATAAAATTTTCTACTAAATATTCTAAATCAACATCAACTATGATAACTAATTTAATATTGTTTTTAATAAATCTGAGATCACAGTAGTCTACCATATTGTTCATCCATTTCTTCCAACATATGTAGAATTTACCATTAGATTTGTAGAAAATGAAAACTCCTCCCTCTATTTTTCTTCAAATTTTCCCAGATTGATGTTATTTATTTTTATAATGCAATGGATTCCAAATAATTTGAAGTATTTAATAGTAGGATTATTTTGTACCATAATTTATATGGTTTATTTTATGTTTTCAGCCTCAGTAGAAACATGTTCTGTATATATATGGCAATACATACAACTTCTCTCCATAAATACTTTGAGGTTTTGTGTTTAGCTAAAACTGTTATTCCCATCTCAACTATAATTATATTATTTCTTTCGGATACCCCGTTTTGTTGTGTAGTATGAATTGTGCTATACTAATTCTTGATTCTATGCTTAGAATGATAAATTTCAAAATCAGCATAGGTAAACTAATTGAAATTATCTAATCTCAACTTCTTGATATAGAGACCCATTTCTTTCTCAGCTTGCCTTCTAAAAATTTTAAACATTTTAGCTACCTCTGACTTGGGCATGATAATAATGACAATAGTCATTCAGGAATAGTAACTAATAAATGTTATGAAATAGAAATAACATCTTGTAGAATTTTCTTCTCATTTGACCACATTAGTCATTAATAATATGTTCATTAGTTCTATATGATTGTATTTCCACCCATTTGTGTGAACTTTGGACTAAAATACCTCTCTAAAAAGTTTCTCCAATTTCACCCCTTTTTCTTTTTAGATGGGGGAAATCTCTCACAATATCATGATTTAGGATTTTACTAATAATCATTTGACCAAGATGGCAAAGAATTCTATTCTAGTGGTTTTTTTCTTATTTGGAACTCAAATAACAATAATTGATAGAATGGATAATTTGTAAAAGATTACCATTGGATCTTTTTTCCTTAAGTGATGATTCTTCCATCCTTTCTGATTTTTATGATACATGAATTTTGTTTTCAAAAACACTCATGTATGTCATCACATAGTTGGATGAAACTTAGAAAATTATGCATCGATCCTTCAATATATAACACATTATTAGACTTCAAATTTTGGGATTCAATATTTTCTATTTCAAAATCCTTATTTCTAATTGAACGCCATTTTCAAAGGTCACCGATCCACCTTCACAATTCTCAATGTTGCTCAGATTTTTTGTATCACCTTTCATATGTGATTAACATCAACTATCAACAATCCATGACATGGTTTCTCTACTAGATTTCAAAGAATAATTACTGATATAATAATTTTATTCATTCATTTTTTAACACCATTTACTTTCATAATTTTGGATGTTTTTTAGGGAGAATATCCATACGATTTTCATAAAATATCCCTTTATCATCACATCTGGAACAATCTTCTTTTAAATACTAAAATTTGTTTTGAGTTGGAAGATTGGATGGATTCCTGAAAACTTCTTGCTTACATTGAAAATTTGATATCATGTTTTTTGGATAACTCCTCTATGTTATATGTATTATCTCTAGTAGGGACATGTTATACAAATATAAATAAGTTTTATTCCAAAAAACTCCCCAAAGCATGTAATTTTCTATGAATATTCATCTTTCCAAATGATAATATTCATGTCTTGAGGATAATTTTTTTCTTTATTAATACTTAGGTTGTCTCTATTCTGTAGGAAAAACATTATTCTAGAACTTGATGATAATTTATCACTTTCCTTTGTGTTAAATTCTTGTCTAGAATATATATTTAGACCTACATTGTTAGTGATAATAGACATATTTTGAGATTTATTGATTCTTGAATTAACCTGCATTTTTAAACCAATTTGCAACGATTCTTCCTTAACATCAATCGATTTTTTGGAAATTTTATCTAATATTATCAAGATATTTTCTTCTTCATGAAATTTAGACTAAGCCTTAAACTATTGTTCTACTTCAAGAGAATGTTTTTCATTAATATCCTTTACTGCCTTTTCCATTTCAACTACTTTCAGTTTGTGTCGTTTGATCTCATGAATGTAAATAATCTCTTTATTTTCAAACTCTTCAGTTTCCTATGTTATATTTTATTTTCTTTCGATAATAATATATTATCCTTCTTGATATTTTTTTCTAGAGAAAAATTTATAATTCATTTTTCAATATCTTCCCTAGATCTTATCACTCACTTTAATCATTTTCACTTCATATAGTGTCAAACACATTTTCAACATGATCCGTGAAGTTAGTTTCATCTTCTAATTGGATGCTTATAGTGATGTTAACATAATCCTACTTTCACAATAACTTTATTATTTTACTTTTTAATAATTTATTACTACTTCCATAAAACATGTTTGGGCCTTTTGACCTCTTCCCCCATTTCTTTTTCTATGGGTTTTTATCATCTGTTTTAGGTTCCACATACTTCTTTTCAGAAAATTTACATAAAAATATCCAATTTCATCTTTATCCATGAGGTGGTCATATATGAGGAAATCATATCCATGAAAAACCTTATCGTGAATCACTCATCATCGTAAATCATTTCATTTCCTTGTGGAAATAATCGTTGGTCAAAATTTGAACCTCTTGAAGTGTCTTCAAAGATCCTGCATGGTATTGGAGAGATCTATGGAAGCTATTCCGCAACCCTCATTCATGTGGGATTCATCAATGAAGTAATAGTTCATAGGAGGAAGAAGAAATCTCCTGAGAGATCAGATGGTTGATATTTTAACGAGGTGAATTGATTGGATGCCTCACATAATTTTTTTTTTATTTTTAAGGGAAATTTGAAAAATAACCATATACTATCATCCAACATCAAAGACGAAACATGCATGGGTTATGATATATCATTAAATGCATTCCTTATTCTGATCATAAATCTAAAACCCCTACTATTGTCCCTCCCCACACAGTGACTCCACATCCACTATTTCATGGGTAATCTAGCCCAAACCATGCACACCAGTGTGCGTGCGTTCTGTGGGCCATATACACGAGCCTTCTCCATCAAGGCCTATTCATGACCCCATCCTCCTACAAGATAGATCGAGCTAGCCTCCTTGGAGAAGGGATGACATTAGGGTCCCACTAATTCCTAGGTTGAGGCTGGCATAGGCTGGTCGTGGGTTGGCCCTTAAAACTATGGGTATAGGTTATACCCACGGTTTTAAGAACCATGGATGATAGAGGCGTGGGTATAGACCTATAAACATGGTTTATATACAAACTTTGGGTATAGGTCTTATAGATTCTATTATACCCAAGGTTTAAAGAAAACCATGGGTATATATGTATACCCATAGTTTGAAAAATTGTGGGTATAGCTTATCCTAGATTAGAACCTACACCCACGGTTCTTTAAACTATGGGTATAGGTAGATGCATAAGTTTGGTAGCACCACCTCTTCTACCAACTCCAGAACCTGTAAATCAAATAAAACACAAAATATAAATTCAATGAAGTACAAATATTGAATATTTATCATCCAACCAACTGATTGTAATAATTTTCAAAACATATACATTACTAAAACATACTAATACATCCATAAAAGAAATGAATTACAGTAATTAAAAAACTTCTACAACTCTCCTTCCTTGTTGGTTGAAAAGGGAGGGGATCAATATGTCCCAAATCTCCAACATCCTCATCATCCTAATCATCAACAACATCATCATCACCATCAACAATATCATCATCTACAATGACATCATCTAAAGTAGGAATTGCATTATCTGGAGCAAAAGCATCATCAACATCATCAACGCCACCACCATCAGCTCTACAAACACTAGGATCCTCATTGGAATCACTCAAGGAATCATTTAGAGAGATTATTTATGAAATATACGAATCAATAGTAGTAGTAGACTCTGATTTAATTGACTGAATTATAACTGTTATATGTTTCATGAAGTGTTCACTGATCATATTACTTATTTCACGCTTCTATTTACTTATTTCACACTCATATAATTATATTTTTTTTTACCACAGATGCTTATGCATGAGTGCTTTGAATTTTAGGGGTCTTTGGGGTTTTAGAGGATCCTGAGGAGAATTAATACCTATAGGGGATGATTGTTTACCCTAGTTAACATTAAACTCTCCTATGGCGATCCTTAGCTAATACACAACTCAAATGATCTTTTGGAAAAATGTTTTCCTTTTATTTATCATTGAGGGCCTCCCATGAAAATTATTAAAAATATAAACATGATATTTAATTTCAAATTTTATATAAATATTTAAAATATAAATAAAAATACATACAATATTTTCTTATGTTTGTGTGTTTGCTACACTTCTATTATTTCTCCTCATACTTGAGAAAAATAATTTTTCTCCAGGCACATGACCTTTGATACCCAATACCGATTGCTGAAAATGACATTGCTTAGTATACAAATATTCAGAATATAATAATTTTATAATCATGAATAATAATAAAAGGGAATAACATTTAAATTAATGTAAAATTAATAAATTTAAACATGTGATAAGCATTGATGAAAAATTCATAAATAAAATTTAATTATAAACATTGTATAATTTTAGCTACTCATTCGGAAAATTATATAAATATAATCTATTATTTATTTCTGAAAATGGAAATAAGATCTAACTGAACACTACCAACATTCATTGAAAATTAATATTCCCATAGTAGAAAAAATAAGCAACAGGATTTATAAATCACCCATGGAAAGAAAGGTTCATAGAATATAAATTAGAATGATTTGGAGAAGAAGAAATCATAATATAATAAATATAATATATTCATAATATCATGTAATTATTAAAATTACGATATTTAATATTGAAGACAATATATAACTCATAAGGTTGAATATTAATATAGAAACCAATGATATTGAGAAAGGTTCTAATAATTAATGTAACTATTTTAATTAGATCGGGGAAGGTGTATCCTAAGTAATATTAGATATATGGAACTATATCACATTTACAAGGGTATTGTTTCATGTTAAAATACTATTATATGTCATGTTTTAAAAAACAGATATCTAATTATTCGGTTCTTGATGCAAAGATAAATTGTATCATGTTTAAAATTTACATTTTTATGGTATATCATAATTATTTAATAGAATAATATGATATAAGTTTAATATTTACAATATCAAAAATTAATGATGAATAAAAATACCAGATATAAAAATATAGATTGATAACTAAGTAAAAATATAAATGTAGATATTATTTCTATTCATATTAAAGTGTCTAGTGCTTCTCATTCTTGAGTATTGTAGTTCACCCAATGTGTGTAGATACGTCATTGACACTTTGTTTTTTCTTTCTAAAGATTCCTAAAAACCAAAATTCAATATAATTAATAATCATTATATTATATATGACAACTATTAAAGATTATGAATACCTTAAAATCCTCAATCTTCTAATATGAGAGCATTTTTTGGTATTATGTTTTTTGAATGTCAGGGAAGTTAGGTGCACCCTCTAAATCAGAACCAACTCTATCCAACAACTAACATATAACTCATGATTGCATGATCTCCATAACTCCACAAGATCATTCTAGCTTGCAACCTTAGCAGCTATACTGTCGGTAAAGTTAGACTGAATCTGCATTAAACATATTAATTTATATAAATACAACAATAATATAGATATAAATTTATAATTTTTTCTTACCCATATCTAAGCCCATGCTTTTTCATTGGTGTAATTATTGAGATCTCTCCATGAGACTAGTTCCATCAGAATAATATTGTGTTACTTGGATAAAGAGTCCATTAAACATCTACACTTCCAAAAAAAATTACCTATCATTTTATTTTCTTCATTATAATCCACCATTATTTGGGTTTGGTGATTCCTGGATTCCCGTATATGGGTGCTCCCACATTGCCTACTAGAATATCCCATTAAATAATATAAATGGGATGAAAGAAGAAGAATAATAAAGTCATGATACTAAAGGGAAAAATTAAGTGATATAATTTGAAACAGTTATAATAAACAAACCTCATGAAGTCTACTTAATAGAATCTGATGGATCCATGGGATATCATAGACCAGTGGCCCCTAAATGATGTGTCTATTCCAATGCAAGAATGGGTTATCTACATGCAAAACTATGCGAGATAAAGAAATAGAATCATCAGATCCTGTATGTATAGAAAGAAATGTAGGTGATATAGATATGGAAGGATATGAGTGGATGAGATGGGGATACATCAATGATATGGAAATGGTAAAAGTGGCACCATCCCTGTAGGCGGTGTAGACATGGTATGGGAAGAAGAGGCTAAATGAGATGATGATGGATGTATGGGTAGGAACATCCATGAAGATGGTGTGGATATGGTATGGGAAGAATAAGCTAAATGAGATGATGATGATGGGGTCATGGGTTGGAATATTTTTACAGGAGGTGTAAACATGGTGTGGGAAGAAGAGGCTAAATTAGATGATGATGGAGGCATGTGTGGGAACATCCCTATAGGATCAAGGAGAGGATATAGAGTGGTGGATGGGTTGTTTTATAGTGGGTTAGGGTGGGAATATGTTAGATGAGTGCTCTGCTTATGTCTGGGACCATCTCTGCTCGGACCCATGTTGGTTGGATGAGGAGGAGTCAAATATTTTGCAACTGAATATCCCAAATATAAATTTTATAAAAAATATGAACATGAAATTATATGGAATGTAGAAGGAAAATTTTAAAATTATTATACTTATTAAGGTAAGAAGAGGATCCAACTCATACTCATGCATCTGTTGATCAAAATCAAATAATCACATCCTTCAAACATATTTCATTATCTGCATAAGAAAGAAATGTATAATTTTTAGAAATGAATTTTAAAAATAACATATAAAACATCAAACTAAAATAATTTATAAAAAATTTAATAATATGTTTTAGTAAGAATAATTTAAAACCAAGTTATACATTTTTAAAAACCATTTTTAACCCCGGTTTTTTAAATTAAAATAAATCTAATTAAATGTAATGAATCCAAACAATACTGAAACATACTTATCATTCCCAGCTGAAACTAAATGACAGTAATTATAATAATACTAACCTAAGAAAATATTTTCAAGGTAAATTGAATGAACTATAAACATATATGGTTCCTTCTATATATTACCCACAACTACTTTAGGTTCAACATCAACACTCACAATGGGATAATTAGAGTAATCTAAAGATATATTTTTTTCAATGCTAATATGGGAATCAACATTGTCAATTTCTCCCCCACCATCATGAAAAATATGTCTTAGGATTACTTCATTGATGGCACAATATTCAGGTGTCATATTATCTTTCACAAAAAACATGTGTTTTCCATTGATTCCAAAATGTATAGTTCATTGGTATCCTAGAATTGACTCATGTCAATAATTATGCATATAGTATCATAAATAAATGTACTTTATTATGTTATTGAGTCAAAACATTTAAATTTAATCATAGTTACTTGACCTTGAGAGTAGAAATCAAATAAAAATATTTTCTCAATAAGTCCATAATAATACACATCTTCATATCAGGGCCAACTATCTGATTCAATGGCATAATATTCCATTATAGCTGTTAACATAATTCCATAATGATGTGATCTTATTTTCACCACTTGATCAATTTTAAAAAATTTATACCCATTAACTATTAAATAAAAACCTTCACAAACCAAAGAATTGGGACCAAAATTGTATGCTCATAATTATTGAGAAATATAGTCAATAGGTAAAATTAATACCTAAAATATATATTAATAATACAATTAAATGGAAATATATATTTAAAGTAAATTAAACTAATGTTCATACCTTTTATTTTAAACAATCAAGAAACTCTTGGAAATAAAAGGCCTCCCTCCTTCTCAAAGGCAATGATCAATGAACTCTGCTTATAATTTGGTTATGGTCCCTACATAAAATGATAATAAAAGTCATTAGTATATGTAAAATGACATAGTATTAAATAAAATTTAAATATAAAAATTACATACTTGATATCGGCATCAAACAAACCAAAATTAAACAAGAGTGTGCAATGTGCCCCGTCCCACTCTTGAAGGATGAATACAACCAATGTATATGACCCATGAATTCCTCCTGTTTGGGGAGGAGATAAAAATGAGGGCTCAATTTACCCATTATTCTCATATTCACTTCTCATTGAATGGTTATCTCTTGTGCTACATTAGAATAATATATTGAATAAATGTCAATAAATTCTTGAGCCAGATAACCTCTCACAACTGAACCTTCAAGATATGTCTTATTTGAAACATACTATTTCATTTTGATAATGTTTCATTTAGTAGCATACATCCATCAAAATGAAATGGGTCCCCCAATAATTTTATTAGTTTTAAGATGAACTGTTAAATGCAACATGCAGGTGAAAAATGATGGAGGAACTTTTTTTAACACACAAAAAATTAATGTAGCCTCTTGATTTATTTTTATGAAGAATGACTTGGATAAATTTTTAGAAAAGAAGTATCTAAAAAATATTACAACTGAATCGTTGTCCCCATTAAATTATTGGAAATTAAATGCTGAATTTTTATTGGAATCAATTCATGAAGAAGGATGTGATAGTCATGGGGTTTTAGGGATTTTTGTTTCAAATCCCTTATTTTGACTCCTTTAGACATGTTGTGGGAACAACCATCCGGAACCTTGATATTCTCTAATACTTCTAGAAATTTATTTTTCTCTAATAGTGTCATCACAAAAAAAGAAAAAGGAACTTTCTGTTTGTTTTCACTTATACACACATGATGTAGTTCTAGTCGAATGACCCAATCCATTAAGTCATGATGATATCTGAAGTCATATTTTGTATTCCACTTGATATTTACAAGATTTCAAAGAAAAATTTAACATATATTTTTCTCTATGAAAATTAAATCTAAAAAATAATGTCACAAAGTTTTAGACCAATATGAAAATTTTAAAAAGATACTTTTCATTTTCAAACTGTAAGTGGATTCAGTTTCAACATTATTCCACTTTTTGGATTTCATATAACATTTACCTAAAAAAAATAAAATCTTTTCATTCATTAATCATATCAGTTCCTAACATATGTTTAGGTCGGTTTTTAGTACCAAACATATTATCTAACCTCTATCGATTCTTCTTATATTGATGATCCACTAAAAATAATCATTGATTCCCCCTAAAACTAACACTATGACAATATTTAATCCTTATTGATCATATATTATTCATAAAAATAGGACATGATATTTCTCCCTTCATGCTCTAACCAGACATCATTACATAATCAAGGAAATCAATTATGGTCCATATAAGGAAAACATGCATCTGAAATATTTTTTTGAAGAAGCGTTCAATGTGCGGACACCCATATCCCAAAGAAGCTTCAAACATCTTATTAAAGGTTAAAAGTAGAAATCTATATCATTGTTAGTGTTATAAGGTCCAAGTATTAGTATGCTCAAGAAAGTGAAAGGATTTTTCATACACATACCCATAAGAAGATTATAAATGTCAATAAAAACTAGCCATGTGTTGTGATCATTAGTCATATGAACAAATAGATTAAAACCACCATATGTACGACACAACCTAACATTACGTACCTCAGTTTTAAAATCAGGATGTCGTGCATCAAATGATCGCAATTATAATTCATCTATAAAACAAAAAAAACATCCTTAACTTTAATTATCTTAGCATAATTCCATCACATATTGGATGATATTTCAATAGACATGAATATATTTTAATGATTGGGAATCAATAATAAGTTCTACATGAATTTTTGTGGCACATGTAATGGCGTTCCTTTTGAATTTTTCTTCCTTCGAGATGTACCACATTATTTACAGTCATTATGTTCAGTTTTTTCCTACCAAAATAAACTGAAATATTTCAGACCAAAACTAACTTTATTATTAGAAAATCCAAGATGTTTAATTAACTTCCATGAATTATAATGATTTGAGGGAATGTCTGGACCATCTGGAATCCATTCATTTATAAATGTGTGAATATAATCAATGTAATTATTATAAATTCCATAAATGGGTTTTCAATGATATAACCACATTAAAAATTTTAACTTGGCTATTTTAGTACATTCTTGATATAATAAAGTTATAAAATCATCCAATAAAATTTCCACTCTCTCAACATCATCATATTAAGTCTTTTCCCCATGTGTATTGATATTATTTCCTTCTTTTACTGGAAAACCATCTCTCTCATGATGATGAAAAAATGGAAATTGAAATAATATCAAATTCTTCATACTAGTTATTTCTTTTCATTCATGAATAGAATAAGATAGTCATGTATCTCCTTGGGGATACCAAACATAATAGTTTGTATAAAATTCAGCTTTCATTATATTACAGCTAACGTTTCAAAACTGAACCATGGTCTTCCAACATAATTATAGCATGGACACTATATAAAACTTTCATATGAAGCATTTTTACATGTAAAATGTAAAAAATTGCAAATTATTTTGAAAATATGTTGAAATATAATCAGTATGACACATATAGCTTGTATACATCATATTACATGGGAAAAAATTGTGTTTCAATAAAAAATATAAACCATAATAAAAAAATTCATTAAAACCAATTTAATATTAAATTCATCATATCATACTAGTAGCTAGTAGTACAAAGAATAAGACAAATAACATATTCTATAAGTTATGAATAAACATAATGAACCAAGATAGGTATCCTTGACATTTAATAATTCTCTATAATTATGGATAAATTGAATAACATTGAAATTACAATCCATATTGGTTCATACTAATCACTAATGTTTTATTGAACAAACCCTATCTATTTATCCCTACAATTTCTCTAGCCTTCCACAAGGGGTACAATTCAATCTGGATCAATAGGTTCTAGCAAAAGGTCCTAAGGACATCAATATACAAAATGGAAATGATTTCACTTGAATAAAAGTAAAACTAACAAGTATTATAAATAACGAACATTCAAACATAGAATAACAACATAATGAAGTATTAAATTTTTTATAAAACATAAATAAATAAAATATAAACACAGTCACTTTATTTTAAATATATCCAACTATTATATAAAACATAAAAAATAATGAAAACATGGGATTTGAGGACCAAGAGTCTAGAAACCTAAAAATGTAATATATATAAAGTATAATAGAAAAGAAACTGCATCTATCCATATCCATGTGGAAAGTATACATATCCCATCAATCCTGACATATAATCATGAAAAATAATTCGAATACCCATTATCATAAGGAAGATATTTTTCATTACATTCATGAAATGAGACCAAGTCTATATAATGAAAAATTATGTATAAAGCTTGTCAATTCCCTTTAGGATTCCACCAATTTCTCTATTCGTAAACCTTTGAAAAAAAAGACGAGATTCCATTTTCCAATTCATATATGAAACGAAACCATTTAATTAAATGAAATAAAATTAACAAAATAAAATCACATATAAATAATGTTTACTCAAACTGCACATTCACATAAATATATTTGTAAATAAAACAATTCTATTAATTAATTTATTTCTAGACATCATATGAGATTAACCAGTGGCCCAATGAAAATATTTTCCTTATCATTTTAACTAATAAATAAACTAAATGTAGTTATGTAACCAAATAATGATCTGAAACTATAGGTTAAGTAACTATCTAGTGCATATTACAAACTAGTAAGGGTATCCCAAAAAGAAATTATCCAAAGCATAATCCTATACTATTCTATCCTAGCATGAGTATAAATAAAAATATGGAAAATATAGGTAATGTGTAACCTAACCTAGAAAGTTTACTTATTTCTAGAACCCTCTAAGTATACAAGTTTCTTCCATGATGTTTTCTAAATAAATTCATCTATAAATAAAATAAAAACATTTAAAAACCACTCACCTCATCTCTAATAACCCATAAATTAAATATTACATTTTAATATTTAAATCCAATAATATTTAGTTTTCTAATACTATTTTATAGATTGATAAATAATATCATGAAAAGAGAAACAATATAAAGAAAGTGAATTATGAAATACAAGCTTTCTTGAAAAAAGAAAAAAACCTCATATAGTTGAGAAATATTTATTAATCAATTATGATAAATTTTTATAATTATTATTAAATCATTCCATAAATTTAATATCAATTATTTTAGGATAACCCAATATTAATATTTCATCAAACACATGGTAGATGAATTTTACTCAAATTATAACTTATAATATACCATATCTCTTACACATATTTTTGAATTATTTTTAAGATAAATATGAATAAAAAACACCAAAAATTATAGAGGTATACTATTTTTTTGGAAATTAGGAATGTAATGCATCACTTTTGGGGGTTTAGTGGGAACACATACAACATTAAAGACACACAAAAGTCCTACCAAACTCTAAAACAAATCAAAAATAGCACAAGTAGCGTACCTATGCCCAAACACTAACACACACTACCACTCCAAGGCACGACACTAAAAACAACATCTACAATGCTATAAAAAATAAGGAAACCAAAGAAAAGTCCCAAAACCAAAAATAACATCAAAACTCATCCATTAAAATTTAAAACCATTGTAATTGTTTACATATGGGCATGAAAAAATACTCATAAATCTTAGAATGTAAAAATATGAACTAAAAACCAATAAATCTCTATTTAAATAGTATAGAAACAAATATTATATTAAATAGATCACATGATAACATAGATAAAAGTGAAAAAACCCTAGTAAGAAGACAAAAAAGTCACATAACTCACTTATTTAATGTAGAATAATATTTTAATCACAAAATGACTCAAATAAATGATATTGTTATAGGATATGGGATGTTTCTTCTAACTCAATTGGATACTCACTCAGATGAGAGGGATATTAGGGCAGAAGAGGTGGGATTCCAAAGATTGCCTAAGGAGGGGTAGGGAGAATGCTGAAGATATCCAAAGAATGGGGGGGGGTCCAAATATTTCTTGAAGAGGGGGGGGGGGGAGATAGGGTTAAAATGAGGTGGGGGAGGAAGATCCCAAACCACGATTCCAAAATAAAGAGTTGTACACATGGGTTTCAAAAAACCATTGGTATAGCTCAACATACACCAACAGTTTATTAAAACCATGGGTATAGGCTTGTGAAGACAATATATACCCACATTTTCTACAAACAATGGTTATAGATCTATTGGAATATTTTTTAGGATTTTTATTTTTGGATTAATTCTTTTCCTTTTCCAAATCCCTTAATTTTTAGTGAATTTTCATTACCAAACCCCATTGATCCTCCTTCTCAATTTTCAATGTTTCTCAAAATTTTCATATCAATAGTCATGTGGGATGAATACCCTCAATTAAGAATAAATGACTTCGTTTTTCTACTAGATTTTAAGGAAACTTCAATGAAATGTAATTTTTTTTAATTTATTTTTTAACTACTAAGCCATTCATAATTTTGGATGTTTGTTCAGGGAGAACTCTCATGAACTTTTCAAATGTATGAACTTACTAAAAACATAAACCACATACTTATTTTAAATAGTAAGTTTTGTTCTAATTTGTAAGAGTGGTTGGATTCTTGATAAGTACTTACTGACTTTAAAAATCTAATCTCCTCTTCTTAGAATAAATCCTCCTTAGTTAATATATCATCTCTAATATGGACATGTTATACCAACATAAATAATATATATGCCCAAAAGCTAAACAAAACTTATAATTTCCTTTGAATAATGATCTTAAAAAATTATAATATTCATGTATTAATGATTTTTTTGTTTTCTTTGCATATAATGAGCTTTAAACTATTCTATAGGAAATAACCTTCAAGGAGAACTAGAATATAATTTATCACTTGTCTTCATGTTCCATAAATTTCTAGAATTTATTTATAGTCTTTCATTGTTATAGATAACATACTTATTTTGAGATTTATTGAGTGCTGAATTAACCAACTTCTTTAAACCCATTTGTGATGATTCTTCCTTGACCTCAATCGATATACTAAAATCTTCTCTGAAATTTTTCAAGCTATTTTTCACTTCAAGAAATTTAGACCGAGTCTTAAAATTTTCTTCATTGAGAGAGAATGTTTATCTACAAGATCCATTAAGATCTTTGCCATTTTATACAATTTCAGTTTGTGTATTTTTATCTCATCAATATAAATAATCTATTTCATTGCACACTCATCATTTTCGTCTATTATATTTTCTTTTTCTTTGAATAATTGTCTCTTCTCCTTCTTGAGCATTGTTTTTTTTTCAATATAATAATTTAATTTAATTTTCAACATGTTCCCTAGGTAATCTCATTCACATTCTTCAAATTAACTTCCTTATGTGTCAAATCCATTTTTAACATGATCCATGAAGTTTGTTTCATCTTCTAATTGGTTGTCTGTTGTGGATTTATCTTCATCTTCCTTTCACTCTAAACTTATTATTTTACATTTTAATAATTTTATATTACTTCCATAAAACTAGGTTTTTCCATTTTATATATTCCCCCATTTATTTTTTTGTGGTTTTCCATCATCTGTTTTGTGTTCAATATACATCTTTTTTAGAAAATTTATACAAAAATTTCTAATTTCTTTATAGTTGTTGTATCATGGAGGTAATTTACATTTACATATAAAAATTTCATTATTGAATATTTTTTATAAAATTGTAATGATTCTTTTGAAATATTCATCTCCATTTTCATCCTCAGATTCACTTGATTATGATCTTTCATCATCTCTGATTTTGACCTTTCTATGGGCTTCAAAATCCATATCATCTTTGATCATTTTTCTTAGATATCCAGATCCTTTTCATTAATTATCTATTATGTATGTTTTGAAATTCATCAAGAGTAATATTATCTCTATTTTTCAAACAAGATTCCTAAAGATCTAACTTATAAAGAAAATTTATCATTAATTTTTTGGCAATAGTTTAATCATCTAGATTTTCAACAAAACCCGGAATATCACTAATAATTTTAGTGACTCTTCTGAAACAATCATCAATATTTTCTTATTCACCCATATCGATATCTTCAAATTTGATTCTAAAAATTTATAATTTGTCGTCATTGACTTTCACATTTCCTTTATAACTATTTTCCACATTTTTGTAAAATTTCTTTGGCATTTTTGAGTCCCACAACATTTTTGTAAATGTTTTTTAAAAGGGAAATCAAAATGGTATTTTGAGCTTTTACAAAAAAACATATGTATTTTTTTCTCTAAAAAATTCACAAGATCATCATAAAAAAATTATTGGGAAACCAATATTTATTTCATATTTTACTTCTTTTCCAAGAGATAGAATTCAGGTAGACATCATATTATTACAACAGTGATTGTTCTTTCCATTGAAAATAGGAACACCCCAACTACTAAACAAATCCAAATTATCCATCACCAATACTGAGTGGATACTGATAGAGGGAACCTGGTGCTCTGATACCAATTGTAGTTCCAAGGAGGAGTTTCAAAATTGATAATGGGAGGGGGATGAATCAGTTATGTTTTTTAAAATTTTTCTTTATTTTTTATTAAACCTCTATTTACATGTTAGCATCTGATCCACTCTTTTGATAACTCAATATCTCCCAAATGATGTAAAATAAAATTGCATAAAAACATAATATTTTATCATGTTTCTTCCTCAAAATTAGAATAATCCTTAATATTATTAGTTAGACTCCCCAATAATATATTCTATACTATAATCAAAAAAAGGTTACAATATACATTTCTTCACTTTCATAGAGTCCAACTATGATTTTGAGAGTCCCATTGGAACAACAGTTTCAAACTTCCTTGTTAACATTATGTGCCTAAAATATTTATGTCCTAGAATATATATTTTTAGAGAATTATCAGCAAGAAAATTCACTTCTTTGTAAAATATTGTTTATATTTTGATATACTATTGTATACTATTAGAAAATAAATTTTATTGCTTTCTGAGAAATATATCAATGTTGTGAGTGAAAAATAATCCTCTGAGGATATTCTTTGCATCGTAAATAAATTCCCCTACAAACTAATTTGTATTTCCAAAAAATATTTCTCACATATATTTAACACTCTTATTTTTTATGAGAGAAAACCTGATATTTATAAGAAAATATTCTTCTTATTATTTTATGCATTTATCTCATGATAGAACTATGATCATGTATATTAGTTTAAAGTGATTTTTTCAGATTCTCAAAAGCTATCTAGCTACACCTCATCTACAAACCCTATCATTAGTGAGCCATAGTTTGCAAATAACTTCATTTATAGTCACCATATACTTCATATTTTATCTCTCACACAAAACTAATCACAAGATGCAATTTTTTGAATGCCTTTAAAAACTCATATTCATACCATGATTCTCCATCTGAAAGGAATGCACTACATGCACCTATCCTCTTCATTCAGCATATAAAATAATTCATTTCTGTATATTAACTCATCTAAAAAGTAACTCATCTACAAATTGCATGGATTTCGAATTTATCCCCAAAGAAAGGTAACCCACGAAGAACCTTCCCCGTAAAGTGATCTTATCTATGATCCACAGCCCCACATGGAGTTACCCACAAACATCATATCATTTTGGGTTTTTCGTGATATTTTTAATATACTACATAGCTTTCCTTCATGGAAACAACTTCATTTGAGAGGTTCTCATATAGGAAGAAATCATCCATGAAAATAGCCTTATCATGTAGAAATTATCGTCATAGTTCATTTCATCTCTTTGAATAAATTATTGTTTTTAATAATTTTGACCTCCTGAATTTTCTTTCAATCTCCATCAAGGTAGTCAAGAGATCTATAAATTTTGGTCAGAAACCCTAATTCACAAGGTATTCATCCATGAAGGAATAGTTTTTGGGAGGAATAAGAAATATCCCTCAAGATTAGATAGTTTATGTTCGAATGGGGTCAATTGATTAGATGCCTCATGTTATCTATGTGTCTTAAGGGAAGGATGAACAATACCCACATACAGTCATCCCACAACGAAAACAAAACTTGGAGGGCCTGAGATATATCATTCGAGTCACTCCATAGGTTGGTTAGAAATCCTAAAACCCCACCATCATTCCTCCCTGCACAATGACTCCACCTCTGATCTTGCATGGTAAACATGGTCAAGCCCATGCGCACCTATGAGAATTTGTTATATGGGCCATATACATGATCATGCTCCCTTATGGCCTATTCATAGCCCCATCATCCTACATTCCTACCCGATCTAGCCTCATATGGGCATGGTTGACCTCGGGGTCCCACTAATTCCTTGGTTGAGGATAACTTAGGATGATCATGGGTTGAACCTTAATTTTTAATATTAGGATTCTATAAAAATGAACATACAAAATACTAAGTAAAAAATTGAATTCCATTCAAAGCCATATTAACTCATCAACAAACACCAAGCTACCATCTCAACTCCCCAAATCCAGAGTAGAACTTCCTTCAAATTTTGTTGTAAACAATGTGTCCATAGTGATAGATGTATTTAGACATTAAAGATCAAAAAAACAATTTTAAAAATTAAAATACCAAGAATAACTATCCCAATATGACATACAATTCCATATAAAGAATAATTGTCCAAGCATGAAATCTAATACTATTATATGAATCCATAAAAATTCTCTACGCATCACCAATTCTCCCATAACAATTATCTAGGAATCACCAATTCATCCAAAAAATTCCCCATGAATCACGACTTCATACACATATTGATGCACTATGAAAAAAATGCAACACTAAGGTTTAACATGACTGATATATTTAAAAATAAATATCAGTAATCCTTTAAAATTTTATAAAGGGGGAGGGAGAGGTATTGGTTTATAATCGAATATAAAGGGTGATAATGTTGGACCCCAAAGTGATTTTATAGTTGTATTTTCTATCAATTAGTATAGATATATAAATTCATATTCATAAATAAGGCATAATATTAATGGAAAAGGATTAAAAACCATGATAAATTCCGATGATTTAGATTATAATTGAAATGATACTATTGAATTAGGGAAAAGTTGAGAAATTTTTAGGAATATTTAGTTAAATTTGTGGCCATTGGATAAAGTAAGAATTATTTAAAAACATATGTTATAGTTTTATCATAAACATTATTATAGTTAAATTAGATTACTATATGAGGTTATCAAGGATATCACATGCACTGATATCGTAAAAAAGGGAATAATAAAGAAAACTAAATAAGGACTTCATATTGGGTTGAATTATATAAAAAATATGTCTATATATGTGTTATATTCTATTTATGGAATACTTATATCTTTGGATAGTGATAGAGGGGAAACTTTGGATTCCAGTCCTATAAATAATGCGCCTCTCATACAGTTCAGTAAAAAAATCATAAAATAGAAATTTAGTGTCTATTATTTAATATCCATAGTAGTTTCTTGTATATGAAGTGACCATGAATCTTCATTTATAATTAATTTTTTTTATTAAAGTAATTATGAGGAGAATGCTTCTACAAATATAAAAAATATTAAAGAATTGTTTTAGAAACATAGGTCTTGTACGAAGATATAATGAGAAATATATAAAGATATAAAAGATGGAAATGGGTTGAAACATGCATCGAGATACTAAACTATGTCATAGGTGGTGATATTGTCCTATCACATTGTTTGACAGAGTTAAGTGTATAGAAATACCATTAGCATGATCTGTATTATAATGCATACCTTGGTCATGTAATATGATAACTATGAGGTTATATTTTAAGAAATATTTAGGTTTTCACCAATTCCAAGGGACCTAAAACATGAACATTCATACAATATTTTTAAAATATTACAAGAAGTGATGAATGATTCAATTTTTAGGATTATATAAAAAAATAAGATTATATTCCCCTTGATGATCTAATAGAATTTACAAAATAAAAGTGAATATACTTAAAATTTTGATTGGTCCACCACACTTTGTGATATGGGGTGTGTGAGATATGAGAGAAAAAGAATAAATAATCATAAGATATTATATTATTCTATTATATCACATAAAAAATCACAAGAAATGAAAATATGATATTAGGGATGGTCATTGACTACAAAAATGGAAATGATGGTCATGACATATGATACCAATGGTTCAATTGAACCACACTATATGAGAAGTGAGTATTATACTCTATAATGTGGAATATAGATGGAGACACACCATACCATTTCATATAATAGATCCAAGAGTAAAGTGATTAAGGGAGGCCAAAGATAACATAGAATGTAATATATAATATTGTATAATATTACATAACCAATATAATAAAACTTAAGAAAAACCACACAAATTAGAAGAATATATTGAAAATAGGGTTGAAGAAACTAATAAATAAGATGAATAATTCACAAGAAAAATAGAATGATTGTAGAAAATTTAGGGAATCATACGATAAGTGGTTTAAAACAGAAAAAGGCTACCTTGTAAAAAGTAAATTTCTATTAGGTGATCATGGTGAATGTTTTATAGAGTTTTATGCACTATATATGCCTCTTACCATTTTGGATTCCATTAGAAGAAATACAAAGAATTTATAAATGATTTAATGGACACATGGACCACATGTATGAAGCAGTGTAATCATGGAGGATGATAAATAATGATGTTATGATCAAGGTTTGACACATTGGACACGTGATACAATATTCATCATAAAGGGAATATAGATAATATTGTTAAAATGGATGAGAAGTAAATGGACTAACAAAAAAGGCATGGGGTAAGAAAACTAAAATGGGATAGGCTTGATAGTAAGCAGTAATTAAATACTATATATATACCCATATGAGGGAATATAAGTGGGCGGATCAAATAAATTAGTGAGTTGGGTGTTTTATACTATTTATATAATATCTTAGAGAGAGAAAAGAAGAAATTATAATAGGTTTAGCTAAATAAGACTTATATATTAATCCATAAGATAAGAGTACTAGAAGAAGGAGGTTGAGGTGTAGTAAATATTAGTATAGACACCCATTAGTAAAAGGTGGATATAACACTAATCCAATGAAGTTGGAAGTGAAAATGAGAAACAAAATAACACCAAAATAAGTGGGTGAAATATTTATAATTCCTTTATATTTTCTTATATAATGGATACTGTGGGATTTATATTATAAAAACATGTGTTTACTATCACGTTTGAGTGGCTTACTATATTTATATAAACTGTGAGTTGTTAGAGATATCTCTAAACACCAAATGATTTCGAGCCTTAGGTGAACCCTTAAAAAGTGCTCTAATATAATGGTTATAGTATTACTAGTGTGGGATTAGTGAACTTCCAACACCCCATAGATGTAGTCCCACAATGGGTAAAACAAGATAAAATTATTGTGAACACTATGAGTTTTATTTCTTACATGATATAAAATTGGTCCTATAGATTTGATCACAAGGATAATGTATGTTCCCACTCATGTTATAACAAGATATATATATATAATAAGAAGGTAAAATTTATAATGTGTGGGTGTACTAATAAACCACCCTCTTAGGAGAAATTTTCGGACCATGACACCCTAAAATTCCACCAACACAAGAATATCATTACTTAATAAAAAAGGATGATCATGTTAAGGGGGAAATAACCAATGTATTATTCCCACAATCACAAATATATTACTATTAACATTTAATGACATAAATAAAACATATAATATTTATATCAAAATGGAAAAATTATCTTTGGAATGTCCTTATATCAAATACTCATATGATAATAGCCTAAAAAAATACAATTTTCAAGAAATAACATTATCCTTTCAAGAAGAGAAATAAATAATAAATCCTTGGATTTAAATAAAAATTATTTATTTTTAACTATTCCAACATTGATAATCTATACATAAACTAAAAATTACATCTAAATTCTTAATGAGAAACACAATATCTTCCATAATGATATGTTATTTCTAATAAAACCTCTACAAAATATATCTTCAATGTGAATCCATAATTCTTAATTACATATAGGTTATAAATGATATGATACTATAGAAATATGATAATTATTAAATACAAACATATAAAAAAGTCAATCTCATATCCCAGGGAGTATGTTTATAAACTCATTTTTTTTTAAAATTACAATATATTTCCATATAAAATTAAGAAAATCCTTTACCCTTGCGTATGTGGAACAAAGCACCAGTCTTACTAATAGAGATATAATTATCTATTTCTCAACACATATAAGACCGTAATGTTGATATTTTTCTATAATAGGTACAATAAATTCCCTCGTAGATTAGAAAAAAAATATTTCAATGATATAAATCCATAAAAAATCATACTACATATGATGCTTAGTATCCAAAGACTTATGGACACTTTTATAGATTTTTGATGTCAATTAGTGATATCTATCAGACACATTTGATAGAGGTTTACCATGAAGTCTTACTACATCATTAATATAAAGACATTCTAGGTCCTCAAGTTGTAAATCCACTCTTATAGTAATTGTTTTTTTGATTTTGTAAGACTATAAAAAATTAACCATATTGCATCATTCTTTATAGGTTTCCTTAGTAGTCCTATGAATAATTCCATTATAATTTCATCCCACTTCTACATTGGAATAGGTTGAGGTTTCATGACCCATCTAAGATTTTTTCTCTTGGCCTCACATTTTGAAAAACAAGACACCTTGACACATAGTCAACAATTTATCACATCATGTTATCCAACCAAAAATGTTCCTTCAGATCTCTATACATCATGGTGCTACAAAGTTGTATAGATAAATTTGAGCTATAGGAATCATCCAATAGTTCCCTTTTTAGATTAGTTACTAATGGAACACATTAACTCTTTGAAAATTTCAGAACTCCATCGTTATACACAAAGTCTACCAATCTTTCATCCTTAACAACTTTAGTTTTCTTTTGTAGATTCTCATCATAATATTGAGAGATTTTTTAACTTCTCTATTAAAGATGGTTTTGAAATCATTTGAAAAAGATATGATGTTTCCTATTCCTTAATAATTTCCATATCCATCTTGACCAGATCCATGAATATAGGATATCTCTGAATCCTCATCTGGGTCAGAGGTCCATGATATTTCTTACTTAATGCATATGCCACCTTATTTTCCTTTACTGGGTGGTAGTGTATTGAACAATCATAATCTTTGAGAAACTAAATCCACCTCCTTTTCTTAATGTTGAGTACTTTCTATATAAAAATGTATTTCAAACTCTTGTGATTCCTATATGTATCACATCGTTCACTATAGAGATAGTGTGTCCATAATTTTAGAGAAAATATTAAAAATTATAACTAAAAATCATGAGTTGGATAATTTTCTTCATGAGTGTTCAACAGCCTTGATTCATAAGCATTAAATTTATCATTTTTCATATGGACGCAACCTAGTCCATTCTTTGATGCATCACTGTATATCACAACTCAATCATTTATATATAGAGTTAATATTGGTGCATTGACCAATATTATATTCAATTTTTCAAAGAATCCTGTAAATTCTTCTATCCATAGAAGCTTAACCACTTTACGTGTGAACGTGGTTAGCAGGTTAGCCAATTAGTAAAAATTCTGAACAAAACACCAATAGTAACCTGCTAATATAATAAATATATGTACCTAGATTATGTTCATTGGTGTGGGACTTTTTTTGATTGCATTTTTCTACATAGGATTAACTAAGATTCCATTTTAGAGAAAGTAGGACCAAGAAAGGAAACTGATTGAATAAAAATTCACACTTTCTAAACTACCCATAAAATTCATTTCTTCTAAGAGTTTTCAAAATGATCGGCAAGTTATTATCATGGTCTTCATAGATTTTAGAGTATGCTAGGATATCATAAATAAATACCACAACAAATTTATCAAGATATTCCTTGAAAACTCTATTCATTAGATCCATGAAAATAGAGGGTGCATTAGTCAGTCCGAAAGGCATTACTGTAAACTCATCGTGCCTATATCTATTTTAAAATGATGTCTTTGGAATATATTTCTTCCTCACACACAGATGATGATATCCATATAAAAGTTCAATCATTAAAAAATATTAGTATTCTTGAAGTTGATCAAATAAATCATAAATTCAAGGACAAGGATACTTGTTCTATATCTTAATATCATTGATCTCCATGTTGTCAACACACAACCTTATAGATCCACCATTCTTCTTGTCAAAGTGAATAGGGGATCCCTATGGAGAAATACTATTGCGGAAAAATTCATTATCAATCAATTCCTATATTTTTTTCTTAAGTTATACTAATTACACAGTGGTCATTCTATAAGGAGACCTTGATATAGGTATTGCACCAAGAATTAAATAAATAGAGAAATCAACTTTCTGCTTTGGAGGACGTCGATGTAAATACTATGGAAATATATAAACATATTCTTTTACAATATGTACATACTCTATTGGGGAGGATTCTGATCTAGAGATAAGGGATTCTATATCTTTCTCAAAAATTGTAACTTCCTTCATCTTACAATAGATCTTTTTATCATGATATGAATGACAATCCCTACTGTGGATTATATCAAATTCAATCATGGGTATGCTGATAAAATGAGTAGATAAGGCATGGTTATATTATATAATTGTAACTACCTGAAAAAAATGTTTTTTCAATGATACTTCCCTTATGAGTTTTGACTAATAACTCCTTTATTAAATAAAATTAGAAATATCTAATTTTCATGGTTAACTAGAAAGATACAAAACAATGTGATGGTCCAAAATAAAATGAAGCATTGGCTATGTTTGAGGAAACAATTGAAGTACCGTCTACCACATCATTAAGAACTTCAACCTCTATGGTTGTGATCGAATAATATTTCCCTTACTCCTATGGCCTTTTTGAGGTATGTTTTTCTGTTGCTTAGGACACTCATTTTCATAGTGTCCCATCTCTTTACAATTATATCATTGAATGTCATTGATATTTCTCTTCTCTTTTCATTTATTAGATCGATGTCCCTTTTCTCCACACTTATAGAAAACACCCATACATTTCAATCATTTCCCAGGAGGATTATTTACACATTTCTCACATAATTTAAATTTCATTGCTCCCTTATTCATCTTTGGAGATTAACCTATTCCATGGTTATTAGAATAACTCTTTTATCTTGCTTTACCTTGCAAAAAATTGATCTAGAAAATTCCTTATCTATTTTTATGATACTTAATACAATTTCATCATATGATAAAAACGTTTGAGGAGCTAGTTCCCTTCAAATACATGGCTTAACACCTTCAAATTAGTTATTAATTGTTTCTTTTGAGCCACATACATAATATATTTCATACATGGCTAGTGTTTTAAAGGTAGATTCATAATCTGAAACACTCACTTCTTCACTTTTCTTTATGATAAGGAATTTCCTCTTCATTTTAGTTCATTGTCCATGAGGGAAATATTTTCCAAACAATATTTCCTTAAAAGTTTCCATTTCATATCTTAAATTTCTTCTTCCTCTAGTGTATTCTGCATCAAGGACCACCATTGATCATAATCACCCTTGAGGCAATATACTTCAGTACTACCTTTTCATTTACATTGCATATTAATACCAAAAATATCTTTTCAAGGGACTTGATCAATTTCTCAATTACCACTAGATTAGTATTCCCACTAAAATATGGGGGATTCTATCACATGAAACGATCCAATAATGGGGTATCATGGTTATTCATCACAATTTGAGTTAGTTGTCCCAATATGATCATGATGTGATCCAATCCAACACTAACTATTTTGACTTTCTAAGTGGGCAAATTACCACACTATCCACATGTATTTATTCCATTTATTACATTAGGTTCCATCACTAAACAATATACTAAATTAGGTCATAATGCATAATTTATAACTAAAAAACACTTAACATAATTTGAAAATTTATGCACATGTTATTTCATAATCATAAACAAGAATTATATTTACATTTAAATACATAATAATGGGTTATAAAGAAAATGTAAATTTTCCTTAGAGTATCCCCCAAGAGTTTCAAACCAAGTGCATAGTAAGGCATGTTGTCGTGTACCAGGATACATCATGTCAAGCCCAAAACTCCTTATCGAAGTTGTTACTCATAGGAAAATATGTTAAAGTACCACGCCAACTTATAGTATCCAAGATGGATGAATTTTCTCAGAATACCCATTGATTCTCTACATTAAAAAAATTCTATGATGTTATTTATGCATATCCTTAATATTTATCTTAGTTATATGCTCCCTAATATATGTTTTTTAAATCTAGTTCCCAAGGTTTATAATAAAATTATTCTAATACAAAATAAAACACCCCAACCCCTATAGCATAAGGCCAGGGCATTAATTTATTACATTATCAAGATTAAAATGAATAAAATATTGAAGAACAAGTCAGTTTAGTCATCTTTTATAAACATGATACATTCATGGATCCCATTTTACATTGGAAAAACAAAATACAATACATAACAAAATCCAATAAACTAAATCCATGAAATCTTAATAAATAATCCCTTCTTCATAACCTATGGAAGGAAAAAAAATAAAATGGGTGTGATAAAATGCTCAGTAAAGGTTACATATATCAAAATAATTATTCAATAATAAGTGAATCATAAACTATTTGACATGATAAATATAGAATGGTGAATAAATGAAAAACACATGCCATCAATAATATGAGAATGATAATGCATCCATAAGTTTTTTTAATAGAGAAAAACTCATGGAAAGTAAGAAATTTACAATGCATAAAGAGAATAATTATTATTTTGAATTCATGTATCTAGAACATGAACCACAATACCATTATGATGGTATAATTCTTTGGGTAGATACCAATCTGACTCATTTTTAGAAACAAACTCGAATGGTTTGTCACTCACTATTTTGTCTCATGAGACCTATAAATGCATCAAAGGATTATATAGGGACCCACTCATCACATCAAGTACAAATAATTCTTTATATAAGGATTTAATATAAGAACAATATACTTTTTAAATATCCATAATGAGTAGAGGATAGATATTCATTATAGAATTCAAAATAATCACCATATGTAAAATTGTATATGGATGAGACAATAATCATATCCATAGAAAAAGAATATTGATATATAATATCATTAACTTTTAAAATGAAAAATAATCTCAAAGGGGATATAGATACACCATGTAAGAATGATTCAGTGCATAATACAAGGTAAATCTCAATGAAATAGAAATTGAGACAAAATCCCTTACCATATTGTAATCAATAAAATCGTATGACCAAAAATAAATAATCATCAAAATATTCATTGAATACCCTGAATATAAATAGAATCATGATATTATATAAAAATGTAAGTACAAATACACAACATATAAGAAATATGTGGAAAATAATGCAAATCTCAGGGAAATAAAATTGAGATGAGAATCCCCTTACAATGATTGTATCATTAGAGTGAGGATAAATCAATTACATAGTTATGTGTAAAAAATATAAATCCACACAATAAAAGTGTATATATATTATAAAGAAATCAGAGTCCATTCAAGAATATCCTTGAAAAAACATAACCAATCACAAAGATGTTTAACTCAATGAATGGAAATTTAGTTAAGATATCCCTTACCTTAATCCCGAAGCACTTGATCTAAATGTCATGAATAATCAAATTAGATTCATTAATTAAAATTTATATAACCTTATCTATATGTAATTTATTTATTATATATTCATTAATTTCAATTATGGCTATTTAGATGGGTTATTATATTCAGTTTTCTCATTTAAGAGTGCACATTTTCTTAGTTTTCATGATTGTTTTTCTTGTATAAGAGCATGGAAGTGCATGTAAAATAGAAATAGAAAACCATAAATAAAGTTATGAGTTTTTAATGATAATCTATATGTTTAAATGATTTTATAAATTCTTAAGTTAATTTGGGAGATGATGAATCATTATATAATATTTTAATGATAAATGCTTGGATTATTTTGATGGTTTTTCGATCACCACAAAATCATTTTGTTTTATAATTAAAATCCATGTCTAAAAAATTATTATTGAACATTAAATATGGTATTTTATATATATTATTATCTAGTTCAACCATAAACATGGTTTAATGACCATAATTTAAGATGTTAGTAGAAATTTAAAACCCACCATCATAGAATATGATAAATTAACACATCTCGGAGGTGTTTTCGTTTTTAGAATAAGAGGAGCGGGGAAGCGAGATGATGATGAAATATTCCATGAGAATAATAAAATTTAAGTACATATAAGTTAATATAATTATCACACCAATATTATGAGGGTATGTGTTGAGATAGAAACAAAATAATGGAACTTGTAAAATAAGTTGAATGGAAAAGGAAGAGAGATTTACCTTTTGAGTACTCCTCCTTGAGAATCTCTTAATGGCCTTTGTTTCTATGCTTTTGGTGGGACCAATAGGTCTTGTATGTGGGGGAGGGATTTGGAAGTGTATTTATTAGATCCTAGGCAAGTATAAAATCATGATTGGTGTGAGAGGAATATAGGGGTGAGGGGTGGTTTATATGGTGGAGGTGAGGAGGATTTTTCATTATTTTAATCATTAGTATATTATTTTGGCTGAAGACTATGAGTAGCATTTATTCTTGTCAAAAAATAGAAATAAGTGCTTGTGAGTTTGAAATAAAGTCTATTTACATCATTTATGACTCATTCATGATGCAAAAAATCATTTATCTAGCATATGTTGTAAATTATCAAATTTCACTATTCACAAAAAATATAAGTATTTTAGAAAAATAAAAAAAAATTACTTAACCATTTTTCTATGTGTAGAATATTAAAATGAAATCAATTTTATGAAAATAATTTTATAAATATGATAAGTTTAATTTTTAATTAAAATGATCATTTAATAGAAAAAATACCACTTTTAAAATTATAAACGATTATATGAAACAATAAAAATATAACTAAGGTCTCATTAAATTATCCTAAAATCACAGGGAAAGAGAATATTTATTTATGAATATATTTTAAGAGAATTAATTATATTTTAAATCAGTTTATTAAACACAATATTGTAATTAAATATTTATTACTCAAAAAAATACCAACACTTTATTAAAATATTCACATTCATTTATAAGGTGCCTAAATTTTATTTATACTCTCAGGGGTAAGGATACCATTCACAAGGGTTACATTACTATTCATAAGGGTAACATTACTATACATAAGGGTAAGTTACTATTCGTAAGGGTAAGTTACTATACATATGGGTAAGTCACTATTCATAGAGCTATGCTAATATTCACCAAAAAATAATTTAATTCTATCAGGATCCCAATGTCACCCTGATCGCAACCATGTAGTCCATTTTTTCAAATTCAAATCATTGAAGTGGAAGATTTATGTTTAACAGGTAAATTATAACTATCACATATTACCAAGTTTTGTTTCATAAAGACTCAGCGTTGCATGTATCATAAGCTATCTAATGAATTTAGATTATTTAAGAAGAAGCATACAAGAAAATATTGAAGTGTTATAGACATTTATCTTTTCCACTATGAAAAATAAAAATGTGGATGATGTTTATGTACGGACAATCACTTCAATGAAGTAACATGTTGATTTTAATTCATTGACTGAAATGAATGGATAAAAAAAAGTTAATTTAATATATAACAATTATTAATATAAATAATTTAGTAATATTAAATTATAAACAATATCACTTCTCCCTCCTGATCTAAGGAAAAAAATGCATCATCTGTGAGTATGTGTGGACTACTGCCTCCATGGAACAATGTATTTCGTTTTTCATTACAAAATTTAATTTATGGATTTATGGATGGATTTTATAGATAAATAATATTTTTATGAAATTATTAAGGGTTTTAAAAAATATATAAAAACATATTAATTATTTAAACAATGAAAAAATCTTTGTAAAATTAATCATCCTAAAACAAGAACACTAAGGGAAAAATTTTCTTTTTATTCTGTGTAATGGATTTATATAAATTATATTTTCATTATAATTCTTTAAAATTTTGATATATAACTCTTATAAACACTAAATAATATCAATATATTTCTAGGATAATGATATTTGAACATACTGTCTCATAATCATCCTTTAATCATGGTATGTTCATGTTTGGGTCAGTTTAACCACCTACTTGAACAATGATAGGATTTTATATCCGGGATAAATATAGAAACCTAATTAATTGTATAATATCATATAAATATGTAAATATGATTCCATTTTTTCTATAATTTTATTATAAATATCTAATTCATTAATTAAGAAATTGCCCTTTGTTGGTTAAGAAATCACTAAAATGTGCTTTTGTTGATCTAATATTCAAGGATGAAAAATTAAACACCAGTGAGACAAAATTGAAACTTAATAAATAAGAATAATCCATACATTAAATTTTATTTTATTTCAAATTAATCATTAAAATTGGAATAATAATTAATACACACAACACAATTATGAAATAGTTCCAAATGATTAAGATCACTCACACATATTATTTAAAGTGGGTAAAAAATTTCTAATATACATGCAGAGAATAAATATAAATAAGGATTATAAAAGTTTATAGTTATGAATAGGGTTATTAAAAAAGTTATTAAGATATTTATTATTTTTATAAAAGTGGTTAGAGTATGTTTGACTAAGAAAGAATACATTGTAAGGGCTTTCTTCATCTTAATTCTGGTACTTTGAGACATGTTATAATTTTTTCATCATGATTCATTTTGTATGGTATTATATTGATTTAATATCCCATGAATGTTTTAAATATTATTTAATTTTAATTCATGAGATATACTATTATAAATCATGTTCTTTTCATTCAATGTCATTATAATGAAGTGTTAGCTTAGTTGTAAGGGTTTCCATCTCAATAGCCATTAATGAAGAATGAATTGATATTACAAACCAATATTATTGTGAATGGTGTGACTAACTCCCCTTTACTTCTAACATCTTATTTTTTTGTCTTTTAAACTTATCTTTCATACATTCTCTTCCTTGCTTTGGACTATGGTTAATATCTTCCTTAAAATATATTGGGGGTTTAATAACAAAATCTTATTTCATAAGTTATAATTTTTTTTCTTTAGATTCATATTTAATTTTATTTGGTATTCCCTATTTCTATCTTGTGAAGTAATTTTTTATTATAATAATCTCAATTCAGGAATATTGTTTTTGAAAATGCAGTTATGTTAATACTAATTCCCATCCACTCTAATAATGGTTTCTTCTCCTTATTCATGTTTTCCATTCCTACCAATTCTATCCTATTTAATTAGAAACATAATTATGTGTTGTATAATGTGAAAGTCATACTTATCTTATTATTTTTTAAAATAAAAATTTAACATCCTTTTTATGATGTGGGATTTCAATAAAGGTGTTTTTAAAACATAAAAGGTACCTTTTGATTTATTATTTCACGATGAGTGGAATCTTAATAAAATTACTTTTCACCATGAATAGATTTTTAAAATCGTCATATATTTATGGAAAACCATATTAGTTCAATTATGGTATAGAGTGAAAAATTAGCTATTACCTTATAATATTATATGATAATTTTGAATAGTATCACATATGTGATTAATTTTTACCTCTCCTTGTTCATTCTCATTAATTTTCTTATATTGGAACTTAATGTTTAGGACCTAGCTCGAATGGTCCGAAGGCCTTATTTTTATTTTATTATGGATAATCCCCCTTTTAAGTGTTGATGGGGAACCCGTACATGACCCATAGGCCCAAGGCATAAGTCCCTACTGACCATCAATACATGCCCCGAAGGCCCAAAGGCATACTATGCCCATTACATTACCCATAGGCCCAACTCACTAGAACTGCCCCTCCCCCGATTCTGCGTCATTGATCACCTAGCTCCCCACCTTGAATTGCTGATTGGCTAACATTTCCCTGTACAAAGTTGTACGATGTCTGGTCCAAATGGTGGCTGCCATACCCTCTCATTCTTCCAACCCGGTTAGCTTTGCTTCTGGTGGATACTAATCTTGTTGCTCTGATCCTCTTCTGTGTAAATTGGGTTACTCTATGTTCTATGTGGCCCGAAGGCACTATGTCCCAAAGGCCTTTTGATGACCCGAAGGCCCTTGAGACATGTATGCCCAAACTGGTGGCCTGAAGGCCCAAATCGAGTGAAAATAATGACCTATGTTTTTTTATTTAAATATGAAAATTACAATATAATTTAATACATTATTCTATTTTGAATCATTAGTATATAGTATTCAGCCATTCTTTTGGACAATATTATGAATCCAACATCTTTCTCATGGGTTTTATCATGCTTAAGCTATATGTGTAGTTTACTTTTCCTCTTATAAAACATATATGATTTTACATATTATGATAATGTGATTTGTGATCCTAGAATTATATATCCCTCAAATGCATTGGGTAAATATTTATATCTCATTATATGTTATATATGGCATTAGGGAGTGAACCTAATCCACTATATGTTAATCTTATTACCACTTATGATATTTGATTGTTATTTCATATGTTTACCCTTACAGATAGTTTAAAATTATTATTATTATGAATTAATTTTCCCTGAGATATAAAAAAATGTATTACATATGATATGTCTAATAGGATAGCTTGTGTGTATAGTTTTTGTGAGATATTGAGTAATTATTATTGATTAAGTAGTTTCTCATATGGTCGGAAATGTTTTATTTTGATAAAAATACCGAGGGTTTTGTTAGTTATTATTTTGTCTAAATCATTTAAAACTATAAACCAAAAATGGTATTGAGAATGTATGTAATGAAATATTTTATTTATTTTCGGTAATTAGTATATTGTTAGTTCTAGGTTTTCAAATTTTTAATCAAAGTATGTTTTAGAAAAATTTATAGGTTATGATGTTATTTAAGGATAATTTAAAGGTTTATTGGATAATATTGAACCAAATTTCAAAACTATAGATAAAAAATAATTTTATTTGAGCTGATATTGAATATTCTAAGGATTAAGAATAAAGAACATTAGTGAAAATCTTAGGGATAAGTCTAAGTATAGGATAAAATTAAAATATTTTGGAATTTTTTAAGTATGATGTTTTCCTAACATTAATATTGTTTTCTGGATACTGTACGTGGAAACAAGATCTGGCACAAATGTACCTAGGGGTAATAAAAATGAATAGAGTGGAATGGGAAATAACTTGATCATCACCTAGTTCATGATTTGGAGGCATAATTATACACATGGTTTGATTCTCATAGGGGATTTTCTTAAGTGAATTATACGATATTTACAAGATACTTTGAAGGATTCAAGTAATTTTGATGTATTTGGTAAAGGGGTATGATAAAACTCAACTTAAAATAACATAGGTTGAATCAAGAGTGACATAGGTGAAACTAAGGGTTATAAAAGTTAAACTAAAAGAACTATAAGTTAAAGTGAGACTATCATAAATTATTATATCTAGTGGTTAAATTTACTAGGAATATTTTTGATAATTTTCATCACTCATGTTAACCACTTTTGGTTTTTGTAATGGCTCGAAATCAAAGGAACCTTGGGTGTGGGGGACATGATGTAAACTTCTTCAATGGAAGAACCATTATAATGGGAGATAGAGTGAGAAAATATATGACTATTTCAAAAAAACTATTACAAAATATTACTAATAATGTGAACGTAGTCAATTTCCAAAACACACCAAATAAGAGAAGGATAGAGTCTCATGGATGCTCATTTAATATTGATAATGAAGTAAGAAGATTCAATTCCCTGTATTTTATAAATTTGGGAAGAATCATGGAAGACATTTCCTAGTTGGGATGGTTAAATTATTTAATTATGGAGGTCAAGGCCATCAAAATTATTGTAAGGAAAATAAAAGCAATAATTTTTTTCATCAATTATAAGGAAATTGGATATTATGCAGGTCAATGACCCAATCAATGGGATAAAAAGGATAATATGAATAAATATTATCTTAGACCATGATAATATGAAAAATCTTATACAATTACTTAAATTTGAGTAAGAAGTTATTTTCACTCTAGATTTGAGAATCTCTTATATCATGTAAGTTTTAACCTACTAGATGCTGAATTATAAAGAAAAAATTTGGTTCTATAATTATTATATCCATAGTATAATGATCTTATTCAATGTTTATGGATGTTACTTGTAATGAATTTATATCTTCTTCACTTACTATAATTCTATTGGGAATATACTATCTCTTTTTATAAAGTGTTCATATCAAATTCTATATAGGGAAATCTCACTTGATATTCTAAATAAACCCATAATCAACTACCAGTGTATGTTTAATTAGGAGCTCTCTATTGACATTACTACTATCATGTGCCTTTGAAAATTAAATGGATACAATTTATTTAATGGGGTGATAATTTAATGACTTAATATTTTAATATGTGTTATACTCTAATCAATTAAAATATGTTCGATAGATTTCTTCATACGCGATACAAAACTAAAAAAATCTGCAATATATATATATATATATATATATTAAATATGTCCACTAAAACTAGAAGTTTAATTATAGATATGAATATGAGTAACCAAATTAAAAAATACATTAATATATATTAATATATTTATAAAGGTTTTTTATACAAATCTACTTGATTCATTATTGTGTATAAGAATATATATTTTTATGCACAATAATTATTATTAATGAAAACTAAGTAAATTATTATTAAATAATAATTTTAATAAAATATAATATTGATTTATTAATTCATTTTTAGTATTGTTTTATAGAAATTAATAATGAGAATATCTATTATTTTAAAACATTATTTTCCTATAAAATAGAATTTCACGATGCTTTATAATTTCATTTGATAATAAATTTTTTTCAAGTGTTAATTTTTAAAAAATAAACTTCATTTTAGATTCATCATAAAAATAATATCTTATGATATTTTTTTTGGAGTTTTCTTAAATAGATTTATTTTTAGGGAAATAATTCGAAAATGTCATTAATATAAATAACATGAATTTAATGAGATTATTAGTAAATAATAATGAATAATAAATTAATTAATACTTTTTATAAGACCAAATATATGTTTTATAAGTGAATTTATAATTTTAAAAATGATGGTTTTCATTTAAAAATATATATTTCAATTTTTATAACATATGTTATATTTTTAAAAAGTTATTTTTGATACATTATAATTTTAGAATTTTAAAATTATTTTTTAAAAAATTTATAAATTCAATGAAATGAAATTTATTTCATATTTTTAACAAGTAGGTCAAAATTATTTAATAATATTCATTTTATTTTTGAATATAAAGGTTATGTTACCATAGATAAAAAATCTATTTACGACAGTCAAAGATAAAATGGTAAAGGTGAAAAATCTAATGGAAATGAGTTGAAAACATGTTACAAACATTTTTAAGAATGAGTATATGAGGCCCAAACAAACCATATATCTACCAGTATCAATTATTTCTAAATTTTGGATCCACTTTACTTGAGTTTGACATTCCATTATTTAAAAGTTTCGGGTATTTACAAAAAAAGTCATCCCTTTTTACTAAAAAAGATGCAAACCTCTCCCCACTCCCCTTTACACCCAAACCCACTTATAATATCCCAAAATCAACCCAAAAATTTCATAAAAAGTTTTATATGGCCTAAATAGGATATTATCTTATCAAAATATCATACCTAAAGGGATTAACACATTGGTAAAGGAGATAATCCAAGAAGTGACCTATAAATATCTAACAAAACTTTATTTATTTCTATTTCTTTATGAACATTATTCTTCATAAAATTATATTAAATAATATTAAATTTCCTACAATTGTGTGATTAGTGTACTCTTATGTTATTATAATAAGGAAACAATCATTAACCACCTTTTGTTTTTTCACAAAAAAAATGAAAATGTGAATCATGTGCCCATGCAGACTACCACCTTCACAAAGTAACATGTTAATTTTCATTCATCGCCTAACATGTATGGAATAAAAAAGGTAATTAATATAAAATTATGATAAATATAACTAATTTAATAATCTTTAATGATAAACCATATTACTCCTCTCTCCCATTCTAAGGAAAATGAGGGCAACATTCATGTGTATTTGCGAACTACTGCCTCTACGTAATGGTGTGTCTTATTTTTCATTAAACCCCTAAATGGATGGATTTATGAATGGTTTTAATGAATATATATTGTTTTTATGTAATTATTAATGTTTTTAAGTACATATTTGATAACTGATAAATGATAAGAACAATAAAAAATTGTTATAAATTAATTCTCCTAAAAAAGAAAATCAAAAGGAAATTTTTTTATTATATGTAGTTTCTTTAAATAAATTATATTTTACATATAAATATTTATAATTTTAATATACCATAACTATAAAAACTAAATAAGATAATTATGCTACCAGTATAATGATATCTCAATTAACCTCTATATAATCGTCCATTCATCTTAGTATGTTTATGTTTAGATCAATTTAACCACTTGATTGAATAGTGCAATGAATTTCTATAATGGATGAATAAGTAAAATTAATTAATGGTTAAATATGATATAAATATGTAAATATGATTCATTTTCTGTTTGATAATGTTTATATAAATATTTAAGTCATTTATAAATAAATCACCATCTATTGGTTAATGAATCACCTAAACAAGCGTATAATTAGTCTCATATTCATGGATGATGAATAAAAACCTCATGAAAAGTAATTTAAAATTAATTAATCATTATAATTCATCCTTCATAGTAAATTAAATGGAAATTAAGAAATGTTTGAGAATAATAAATAGAGACAGTGTTATTTAAAAACATGTTCAAAATGATTAAGATTACACAGATCATATATTGAAAATAGGTAAAACAATAACTAATATACATGTAGATAAAACATATAAATGAGTATAAAAGTTTATAATTATCTATAATGTTATAAAATAATTTATTAGGACAGTTATTTTTGTTATACCTATGTTTAGAATGCATTCAACAAAGAAAGAATACAAGGCTAAGGTTTTCTTGGTCACAATATTGATTCTTTGAGATATGTTATATTTTTTTCACCATGTAACCTTTTATATGATGTTCTATAAATTTACCATACTATGAATATTTTATACATAATTTCATTCTAATTAATAGCATATGATTATGTCATGTTATTTTCATTAAATGAATTTTGACTCGAGTGTTATCCCATATTTGTGGATTTCTGTCTGAATCACTATTCATTGAAGATTGTTATGATATTACTAACTAATATTATTTTTTATTGTTTATATACTTACCCTATACTTATAACTTCATTAATTTTTATTTATCTTGGAAATTTCACTTTCATTCAAGCTCTTATTTTATTTAGACTATGATTGATATCTTCCCTAAAATATAAATATTTTTTCAGAGCTCAATATGATTTCTTGATATATAATATTTTTACTTATGATTTATCCTTAATTTCTTATGGTATTACCTATTTATATATTTTTAAATAATTTATGATTTAAATGATCATTATTTATGAATACAATTCCTTTCTAAATATGTAACTATGGTAAGAATAATTTCCATTCTCTATTACAATGGTTTCTTCTCCTTGTCCATTATTTCAATTCTCTTTAATTTTATCTTTTATTATTTAGAAACTTAATTATGAATAATCTCATGTGAAATTTATATTTAAATTTTCAAATTTTCAAAATATATTTTTTATTTTCCTTTTTACGATGTGGGATTTCAACAAAGGTATTATTAGAACACAAAAAGGGACCTTATGATTTCTTATTTCATGAAATGTTTCACCCCATAATTATTTTCACCACGAATAGATTTTTAAAACCATAATTTTTATGGAAATAATTATTGTTCAATTATGTTATAAAAATAAATAATAATCTATTTCCTTTTTTAAAAGATAATACGCTCATTTCAAAAAGTGTAACCTATGAAATTCATTTTTACTTTTCCTAGATTTTTCTCATAAATTTTCACACATAGGAACTCAATGATTTGGAACTATATTTATTTGTCTAAATATGAGCATTAAAAAATTATTTAATTACTTATTATCTTGGTAATCCTTATGATATAGTCTATAATTATTCTTTGAGAGAATAATTTTAATTGCATTTATTTTTCATTGGTTTTATAAGGATTATGTTTTATGTATGGGTTCTTTTACTCATATAGAACACACACACATGTACATATTTTGATTATGTAATGGGTAAACCAAAAATTATATATCCCTCCAATGAATTTGGTAAATCATTATATCTCATGAAATGTTATCTATGGGATTAAGGAGTGAATCTAATCTACTATGGGAATTTTGACAATATGTTTACGGGAATGATGAGTGAACTGAATCCGCCATGGGAATTTTTCCACTATAATTTTCATAGAAGTGAGCCTTGAATTATGATTATAATTTCATATATTATGTGGTTTCCACAAATTTTATTATTATAAGATCTTATGATATCATATCATCATGTCGTATTTCTATCCTTAATATCATCCTCTTTATTGGGTATGAATGGAATGTTTTATGTTAATATATCTTACTTATATTATCATACCCATATGTTTATATTATTTATAATTATGATCTTTGATTGTTATCAGTTATGTTTACACATAATGAGTATTTATGATCACCCATTCTTATTTTTTCATTTTCCTATGTTGTGGAGAAATTTATTACAAATTATATGTATAACATGATATATTGTGTGGATAATTTTTGGGAGATACAGAAGATTTCTTATGGATAATGTAGTTTCTCATATAGTGGTAAAACTTTCCTTCTAATACAAGGAACATGGGTTTTTTTGTTATTATTTTTTACTAATCCTATAAAAATATAAACCTAAAAGGACTTGGAAATGTATGTAATTAACTACTTACTTTATGGAATATAATTACCAGATGGTTCGGTCTAGGATATTGTATCTATTTTCCCAATAGTAATTTTATTCTTATTATCTCATTTTATCTATTTTTATGCCCACATAATTACAAACACTACATTAATATATACTCATATTCTTCTATACCTATCTTTAATAATCATGTAAGTCCATATTAAATTTTTATTTTATACAGAAAGAGAATTTTTATCAAGGTCGAATTTATATTTCAAATTAAAATTAAAACTATAAACTTTATTCAACCACTTATAAACATAATTTTCCTTTATATAATATTTTATTTAATCTTTTGGATCTGTATAGGTCATCAATGTGTGACTATATACAAAAATATGTTTCAAAATAGTTCATCTGACTACTTCAAGAATCTCTAGGTTTGGCATCCAAATGATCCCGCCTATCAAAATATACTTCAAAAACAAACCCAAGGACTCAATGTGATCCTATAGAGAATGATTGATGTATTATGATGTTGTTAACCTGCTTGAAAAACATTCTAATGCATCGATAAAATAACAAAAATCACTTACCCATCCTTCCAGCCTTAAAGGAACCAATAAACCTTGTTCAACCCCTATTGTGGTATTCCCTCAATTATGGTAAAGGATCCAACTCACTAAACATTTAGTTGTATCTCAATATCTATAGTTCTACCACCTATCCCATAAATCTGTTCTCTCTAGGTTAAAAAATCATGCTAATCAACACATAGTTCTCACCCTTAACCATACGAAATCTCATATGCCAACTACCTCTCAATAGTATCTTCTATGCAAAAATATTACATGACAACCCAATTTATTACCATGGCACTAATTCTCACCAGGAATCCTCCTACGAGATTACTCCCTAGAAAATTATAATATCAGGTTGACCCCCCATGGAATCACCCAAGATGATCCATGTTAGGGAACTAAGGTCAAAACTCTCGGTGAAGAAGAATTCCATTCCATGCTATCTGGAAAAACTCCATATAGGTTGTTACCGGACCTTTATGTAACTGAACATATTCCATACTCACTATCACAAGGTGGGACTCTAAGGAATTAATTAACCTTATTAGCCCCTCTGGGTATCCATCTATTCCCTTTTGAACAGAATATATCACCATCATCTCTATTTATTATCCTTTTAGAGGATTCATAAAACATAACACTATAATAAAATACATGCATACAAGTAAGGAAAATTTAGTAAAATTACACAAAGTAATTATATAGAAAAATTCCATATGAATAATTTCTAACACTTTAAGAAACTGAGGCTCAGTCATCAATGAAAATATTAACACTAGAAATCCAATACATTATGTGAATCTTATGTACCTAATATGATGCATGAGACTCCTCTTTACTCTATAGGCCAAGAGATAAAATACATAATAACATCATAAGTTATAACATTATGTATTTATCCCAAGGTGAAATCATGTAACCATCATAGTGAACATCAAGAAAAACAATCCCATCCTAGGTGACATGGACTTCCCTCGAGAAAGGTTTCTGCAACCCACCAAAAATGTGTTCCATCACGAGCTCCAATACTTTCACAAATCCCATATATACCTTATCAAGAAATAGTAAGATAAAGAAAAATAAATAATTTGTTACTAATTTATAATTCCATGTCTTAGCTCACTCTGAATAGTAATCGAACTAGACCACCAAGTGACCTTGGGCATGGATACATGAACACCAATGGTTATCAACTAGTATGAGGGGTCTAAGGAGATACTGGGGGAGACTATACCCATAGTATTAGTGTTCATAATTATATGTAATCAACTAAGTATCATGTACAATATAAAAAAAATAGTATAGTGGAAATAATAAAAATAAGACCTTCTATAAATAAATAAAATGAAGATACACATGCATACATAATCAGTCACCCACTAGGATGATCAGATATGTAGAATAAAAAAATAAAAGGAAAAGACTATGG
The DNA here is from genome assembly GCA_963277665.1 of Viscum album. Lineage (NCBI taxonomy): Eukaryota > Viridiplantae > Streptophyta > Magnoliopsida > Santalales > Viscaceae > Viscum > Viscum album. Next base: position 21,382,265 of record OY728145.1, on the reverse strand, counting down.
GACCTACCACAACTGTGAGCTATATGTCCTCAATATATATAAATTAATATGTCCTCCTAGATCTAAACTTTAGTAACTAGCTTAACATATTACAACAATAACCATGTGAGAGCTGCTCGGGTATGCAAATGGAATGGTGGACCAAGTAGGGTGTTATTACAAAACATAGCAGGGAACCAAAAATGTATTCCTATACTAACTTAAATATACTATGTTATGTTTATGTCACATGATCAACTATAATCAATAAATAAACTCTTGAACATAACTAAATAGATAAAGTAGAAATAATGTTTTATTTAACCTGATACAAGAATACCTTTAAGCATGTTAGGGGACCATTCCAACAACAATATCACTACTTTTCCCTTGGTATACTCATATATTTTGGGTAAATTACAATAAAAATTGTCATTCCTCAAGTTTAAGAAGCCAATCATCCATACATGTTATGGTCAGTGCCAGAGTGCCACTGAGAAAGAGAATCATCTTAGGGATACCTCTATGTAAACCATGGGGATCCTATTCTAATTCCCCCACCATAAATAGCAGTGGATAATATGGGATCACTAATAATCCCACATACTCAAGACCAAAGGAAAAGCATCATAGTAGTAGATTCATATTCTCAATGTGATGCTTAAATCTAATTCCTATGTGGGTAATATATAGGTAATCCAATACATCTAGGTATCAATGATTTATGAGAGACCAATGAAATAATACATAATACGCTCTTGGAAACCATGTTCAATCATCTGGGTATCCAAAACACACTTCCATAACTGGTTTATCCACCTGGTCCTAGGGGGATCCTAGGAATTGATCAAGGGGTTATAATAGTTTCCCTACAGATATTCAACATTATTGATTTGGGTTATTTATCATCCAAACACTTCATACATCCATTCAAATCCCAGATATGCCAATCATTCACAATGGACTTATGGGATCTTCTTTAGAATCCTAATCCACCCAAAAATTCATAAATGTCTCACTATAACAAAGGAATCCAATGAATCTCAAGAATTACTATACACATTCTATCCCATAGATATGATGTTGTATCCTAGGTATTGCCTCTAGAAATTCACAATTTCCTCAAACATAAATAATGGATTCTAGTAAAACTATGATCCCACCCCTAAAATAGCATGAGACCATATCACAAACATTCCATCATCCCAAGGTAACATCCATTTCAAAAGGTGATTACCAGGAATCCTGGGAAATCCAGTAAGTTCAAATCTTAATAAATTATTCCTAGAAATATTGTACAATAACATCTCACCATGAATAAACACAAATAAATATACAGACAATGATACAACATTAACTGACTAAACAACCATTCTCATCACAGTCCCCTAAGAATCGTCAGGCTTACACATCTGTTTGAGTTATAAGGTGATAACTACAACCATTATTACCCAAACACATGAAACCAATCAGGGCGAGTCTATCAGTGGGTCACCATCTAGGGTCCCTTGGTCACAACATCATAGAGGAACCCTCACATAGTTCATCAGTGTTGAAATAGGTCTCAAGCCAACATTTGACGCTCTAGGGATATCTTTTCCAATTAAATTGTCACAGGGATAGCATGGACTCACCTCCTACATGGTGTATTTAATATGTGAAACAATTTAGATATGAAACATGGTGCATCTTGGTCATCAAGGTCTCACTAGGTTGGTCCATTTTCCTAACTCTCCATCCATAGGCTATGTTCTATCCACATAGGTAAAGTCTCCCTATACGAGAAAGGCTCACTCACACCATGCTCAAAACGATGATAATAATGGAGAAAAGGAATACCATGGGTCATTTAAGACCTATGTAATCAAAGGCTCTCTATGTTAACTCACCCTTCTATGAGGTTTCAAAGGCTCCTATGAACAGCCAAAAGGTTTGATCTTCTTTTTACTAATTCTCATACCTTATGTGGGATGCATCACTCCTAGAAAAAGTTCAATGGTCATAACATCATCCATTGATGGTCAAGGAATCTAGCCATTATGTTCGGGTCTACTGTGACCCTTTGATCTCATATTCTACATGGAATTTCACATTGATAAATTAAGATTTTAATTTATTATAAATATATAATGCCTATTTACTTCATGTCATTAACTAAATTATGTATTCCATCGCACTCAGTGGCGAGAAAAAAAGAAATAATTCATAATAAAACTAAACAATAAATATACCATATAGTGATTACTATTACCACATACATTTTAATGAGCTTTAAAATATATTTCTAATGACCAAAAAAGTTTCCTAGGCTCACCAAGTTTCTCTTAAGCTCAACAGAACCTGAGATAGCCACTCAAGCTCTTACCCCAACCCATGACATCTAAATAAATCTTTTACATCATTTATAATTAATTATTTAATTAATTCAATTTAAAATCATCATAATGATGGATAACTCAATAGGCCTTAGTTAACCGATCAAACATCAAGCAAATGGGTGCCAGTGATACCTTCATTTCTTGCATATGTTTTTAAAATAATTTTTTTTGGAATTAAATTGATAAATATATCTTATATATTTAATATTTAATTCATTTAAAGTTGGGTTAATGTAAAATTTATTTGAAGGTAGTAAAATAATAAAAAAATTATGAATTCATGATATAAAGGATGTCCCGTAATGTATGATAAGTCAAGGTTTGAGTTCACAGGTTGTAATTGAAGATTCAAGATAAAAATGAGCCAAAATTATTGGAAAATTAAAATTTGCATTATTAATAGGTGATTTAAGACATGAAATTCATAGGGGAATCATGACATGAAACAATCCATGAGAAAACTATGCCTAAAGGTGGACCATAAAAAATCATTGTGTGACCGATAGTGTAATGTGGTAAACCATGCTAATGAAAAATTATATTTATGATTTTCTATAAATTTTGACCAGGCCCCATGTATAATCTCCACATATCTCCTTGAGTTGTTGTATATATATTTTATGGACACAATTATTATATTTAATCCACCAAAGGGTTCCTTTTCACCTATAAATATATGGTGTGGGTGCTCCTATAAAGGAAGAAATTCTACGACAGATGCCTACCCATGGTAAGAAGTATTGCACCACTACTAGGTTTCTCCATCATTTACCATAAGATTTATTTTCTCCCCCATTTAAAACCCTCTAATTCATATCATGAGGAGGTACTTATTTCATGTTTTGAGTGATGTAATTATAAGGGGATTGTGATTAGGGGTTGTTTTTCTATTTTTTTATGTTTGGTTATATGTTCACAACACAATTCTTCTTATAACCATATATTTCATTATTACCATTGATAATTGAATTGATAAAAATAATAAAACATATGAATAATTAATCTAATACATGTATGAACATTGTAGAAATTAAGATAATTATTCTTAAAAATGTTTTTGGATCACCTATTTAATTAATCTACCTAAATTAATTGACAATATAAAAAGGGAAAATTGAAAAATTAGAGTGTATTTAGAAATAAAAATGATTTTATTAGATCTAATTTGGAAAATAATGTTTCTAAGAGGGATTAACTGATAATACACTAGAACGTGAACATGAAAATTACTAAACTTGACACGTTTTCTCTAGTTTATCTCAAAGCAATTATTTCTTCTCTCTCTTTCTTAATCTAATCCAATAAAACATTTTTAATTTTTCATATCTGTATTCAAAATCATCTTGTGTTTGAACCTCAGACTCAATAATAACTACATTAAATTAGTTGATAGCATAATTTTTATTTTTTTAATTTTTTTTATCAAATATGATTAAACATAAATGAAAAAAATGATTCCCTTCAAGCCATAAAAATTTATGGTGTCATTGTTGGGGAAGGATTAAAATAATTATTTTGTTAATTAAAAATAGTTTAGATTGTTTTTAATTTTTATTCCTTATTTTACACTTTGTCTGTTCATACCATGGTCTTAGGATGTAATTTGATGTATGATAACTCCAATCATGGTAAAGAAAAAGTATCCAAACATGCATACAATCCTGAGTTGGACAGAACAATTTAAAATAAAATGAAGGATAAAGAAAAAGGTATAGCTAGGAAAGAAAGACATGATATAGTACCAAACAGACCACTGAATATGCACACACTGATAAAATTTTGAATAACCTCCAGTTTTGAGGATTCAACTGAGTATCCCAGTGCCTCTAATCATTGAGAATCAATTAAAGATAAATCTAGTCATAAATAAAATAATCTAAAATTCAATCATGTTTTCCATTATGGTATATGAAGATTCAAACACTCCCGAAGGGGGTTTTCTAGATCTATGTTAAACTTTAAAATTCAAAAATATCTCAAATGGTGCTATAAGATAGAGATTATTAATTTTTAATTAAATGAAAAAAATTGAATGGATTTAAAGCCTCTTACGTAATTGCATCAATATATAGTATGGTTTGGTAAATAATTTCTTCTTGATCCTTTCCCCCTTATATATGAATGAATGGTAGAGTCAACATTTTAAATTTCAACCAATTTGATGAATAACCTATGTATAGAACCTAGAAATGATTTAAATATTTAACACAAAAATTAATTCATCATGGTATATAAATATTTATTCGAATTCAAAATTTTATAAATGTTTATCACCTGAAAAAAATTTATATTTAATGCCACAACTGGTGCATCATAGATGAGGAAATCACTGAAGGAGAGCTACAGTGTTTTGGATAATATTTCCATCAATATTTTATAGCGGTTGAGAGAAGGAATCCAAAAGAAATGGGTTTATATGGTGGACAACAAATTTTGGATGGTAGCTCAGATAAAGGCCATGAAAAGTAAGCTAGATGCCCTAATTGATTGAAAAAATCCCTACGGTATGTGTACTGAAGATTCTAATTATGTTTATTATATTAACCAAAACAATTTTCTGGGGTGGAGTCCATAAAAAAGAAAACCTCATGGTTTTTATCCAATGCAAGAAGGATACTGACAACAAGAATCTCAAGGTCCCTCACTCAAGAACCAAATTCACTCTATAGAGGAGACATTGAGAAACTATAAAACCACCACCATACCATCCACTAAATAACTAAAAGAGGATTAAATCAATAAAAAATATTCCCAATGAAATTTCGAGTTTCATGTGGGTCATATGATTGAATAACTCTAAGGTAGGCTAAGAGGAGTATTTCTAGGATACCTAGAAAGAAACCCACACAAAGAAGAAATATATTTCCCCTTAAGAAGTGAAAAAATCACCCAATACAATCTTGAATTGAGTAATAAACAATAATAAAAATAAGTTTAAGAAGCAAAGAAATTAAAAAAATGTAACAAGTAAGGGGTGAAGTACAAACGATCAATCCATACCTACCACTTCCAGAGATATTATAAAACGAAAATCTTGAAGTAAATAGAGTTATGTTTATTAAAAAGTTTAAAAATTTTCATATTAATATTCCTTTTTATAATAATTACCTAACAAGATGATATAATCAATTTTTATGAAATATATAATGACAAATAATGGAATGATATAAGAAATAAGAGTGATACCACTCATGAGATAGTTTTCTACCGTAGTGGAAAAGGATCTACCCTAAAATAAATAAGAACTAGGTAGATTTTCAGTTCCTGATTATATTGGGTATAATAAATTTGGAAATTCACTTTATAATTAATGTGTAGGAGTTAATAATATGTCCTAAAATACCTTAAAAATTTTTGGATTTGAATATTTATAGTCTAGAAGAGTCACACTTCAACTAGAGGATTCAACAGTTAAATAAACACATGGAATAATTGAATAAATTATGATTAAATGATATAATTGTATCTTCTTTATGGAATTGTTTGTGCTATATATGTATGATTTGGGAGATCATTTCTATAAACTAGAAGAGAATTGATCAACATATAATGTTGTGTTCTATGTCTTGGAGTGTAAAGTTAACAAGTTAGTTTCAACATGCATCAAGAAAGGCATAACTATGAGAAAGAGGGGGATGCTTTTGAAGAAGATGAAAGGTATGAAGTTGAAGTGGTTTATGTTCTAGAGTAAAATTAATAGATATATATTATCCATGAAAATAAAGAAGGGTAAAATGTTCATAAGAATAAAAGTAATATTTATGAAAAGATCACTAATGATGAACGGATAACTGAAACCCAAAATTTTGAAGAAGGCTAGAAGGTTTGAATAGTACATGACCAGAAAATTGGATTTTATAGTTTTAAGAAGAATTTGTAGATATTCCCAATATAGTATGAGAATATATTAACCCAATTAAGAATGATTTAGTTTTTAGAATAAGGAAGGAGAATATCCATGTGGATAGGTCATAACTAAGGCTGTTTAGGGATCCAGATCATGTAATATATCTACAATTTTTGTAACCTCAACTGAAGAGGTAATATTGAGCCAATAATTTTCAAAAATATATTTTTGGAGGAATAATGAATTTTTTTGAATTTTTTTGTTTTTTATCCACTCTCCCCAAATATTTTCAAATTGTATTGAAAAATGTCTTATACATTCACATATGTATTTTCATTCTTAATTAAAAACAAGGAAAAAAGCAAGACAAAAAAAGGATCTATAGTAGGAGATAAAATATAACAATCATCAATTAAATAGGGGAGTGTGATTCTTAATTCAATAATTTCTTTTACCCCTTAATATTTATATTTTTTAAAAATTATTTAATTGATTTTTGTTAAAATCATCAATCAAGGAGACAAATAATTCTTAAATATAAAAATTATTCAATGTTTTAAAATTTCTTTGTTAATGTATTTTTATTGAAAAGAATGAGGGAATCAATAAGTGAATATTAAAATTTGGATTTTAATTTTACAGTTCATTTTTTCAAAGATGTGTTAATTTTTATAAATGAAATTTTTAAGAAATTTTCCATGACTTTAGATATAATATTTATGTTAACTTATTTTTATTTTTTGAAACCATTTCTATGATTTATTTTCCTAATCATATGTTCTCATTCTTGATAAATTTTCTATTCCAAATTTTATAATATTTAATTTGAATATTTCTTGAGTAAAACTCAAGATTAATTTATATTAAAACCTCTTTTGCATCTTGTTGAAGCAATTCTTACATGAAATAAAATTTAAAATTATTGATTCATAGTTTTTTAAGACCGTATACTTATAAACACATTTATATTTACCCTACATAAGCTTATAAAGTCCTAGAACAACCTTGTTAAAGAAGAACCACATTATAATCGTATCTTATCCTTTCATAACCTACTATATGTATTTTCATGATTATAAAATAAATGAGTGTGGGGGAGATATTTCCATGGTCAAAGGGATGTGTATACTGGAATATATATGTGTGGGTAGAGGTTTCATGGAATATTATTAAGGTTTATGTTTTCCCATTCATTGTACTTTATTTTACAGTCTTGTAAAAAGAGTTAAAAAATAAAAAAAAGGTAGTGTTTTGGATTGTAAAAAATCACCATTTACTTTACCAATGATTTTTATCATTTTTGTTTGGATGGTGGATGTGAGGATTTTCCTAAATCAAATTTCAGAAAATGGGAAATAATTTTCAAGGGATTATTTCATTCATTACGTCACATTGCTTTCGTGCCTTTCTTTTAATTTTGGGAGGAATGAGAGATTACATTTTTTGAAGGGATAATTTTTCATCAACACTTTATTAATTATCATGAAAATGACTTTATAGATAGACTCCTTTTGATTTTGACTTGTTTTTACATCATTTACCCACCACTCATTAATCCTTATATTAATTTGAAACTAACTATGGGGCACTCATTATTATTTCTAAGATTTTTCTCTATGGGGTAGAGAACGTGTACACATTGAAAGCCTATGGTAAGGAGCATGGATTGAGGTATGAGTAAAATGCTATTTATGTTTGTACCCTGACTGATGAGTTAAAAAATATTAATCGAGTTAAATTTAGAGTGGCATAAAAATTTAAGTAAATTGAAAAATATTAAAGGATAAAGGGCCATTGTTATGTCAAACGTGAAAAGTAAAATACATGATTACATTGTTTCCTTAAAAATTAATGAGTTGAAGAAATTTTTCCGTGTGATACTTGATTATTTAGTTTCCCATTTAATACATTTATTTTATTAACATTGATATTTTATTAAATGTATACTAAGAATATTTTTTAATTTTTTGAGATTTTTTCTTAAGGACTAACATGATTTTATGTGTGAGCATATTTTATATCTGTATTTCATGTATACATTTTAAATATTAAAATCATAATTTTTTATAATTAATTTGATAAATGTTTCATGGATATTTAATATTTAATTCAATTATGGTAGGGTAGATATAAAATTTAATTTAAGGAAGAAAAAATATCAAAAATAGTTGAATTAAAGATATAAAGGATGTCCCATAATTTAATATAAGTCAAGGATCTATTTGAATGTTCAGAATTGAAGATTCAAGCCGAAATGATGAAAAAAATGGGAAATAGAAATTCACTATGTGAATAGGTGATTGATGATGTGAAATTCATAGGGGACTCATGAAATGAAAAACTACATGAGAAAATGGATCTTGGATGTAGAGCATGAAAAATCATGGGGTGACACATTGTGCCACACCATGAATCTTGCTGATGAGAAATTATGCTAGCAATTTTGTGTCATTTTGTACTAGGCATTTTGTATAAAATCCCAGAAACTCCCAAAGTTGACCTGGAACAATTCAATGGATTCCATTATTGTATTTAAGTAACCCTTGGGACCATTTTCACCTATAAATATACGGTTTTGGTAAACTACAATTGAATCAATTCGAAGACAAATTATTTCTTAGGGAATGAAGTGTTATATTACTGCTAGGTTTTGAAACATTTAAATTAGGTTTTATTTTCATTTTACAAAATATAACACACTAATTACTACCATAGTGGTATTTTTATTTTATTTTTAGAGTGATATAATTTTAAGGGTATTTTATTGAGTGGATTCTTTAATTTTATTTTTATTTTATGTTGAGTTATATATTCACACCACAATTCTTTTTATTCCCATTTATTTAACCATCAACATTAATAACTTAATTTGGAAGACTCGTAAAACATATGAATAATCAGCCTAATTCATGCATGAACATTGAAAACATTTGGTTAATTATGATTAAACCTAGTTTTAGATCATCTAAAATATTAATTTATCTGAATTAATTGACCATATAAAAAAGGATATTAATAAATTATAAAGGATCCACTATGACCAAGGGTTTACTTATATTTATTTCGAGTAACAACATAACTAAGTGGTATTAATTGATAATATAATATCACATGAACCTAAAAATTACTAAACATGACCAGTTTTATCCATTTTATTTTAACCAATTTCTTTAATCAATCACTCTTTTTTAAAAAAATCTAGTAAAACATTTTTAACCTTTCCTAAGTATTTTCAAAATTTTCCCAAGGGTTTGATATCAGAATCACTAGTTACTACATCAAATTATTTTATAGAATAAGTTCGAGTTTTGAAAATAAATTATTAAATTAGATTAATCCTATAAGAAATAAAGACGCCCTTTTGGGCTGGTTAACCAACCATCCTCAGTACACCCATAAACCTAGGATGAGCTAAAATCCAAACCCATAGCACCAAACCCAAAATCAATTTAAATAATTTTTGTAAAAAAATATATAAAAATTCATAATGGTGACTTACCATGTCATATTTATAAGAAAATGGGATCATATGGAATTACAATACATACTCTTACTAAGTAGAGTGGAAGCCGTATAATGCTTTGTTATTTTCTCTATGCTCTATTAGAATCCAAACCAAAACCCTAAACCCATAAATTTGAAGCTAGAATAAAACAGTGTGAATGATAATATTGGGAATAAGGAGGAAACTAATAACAAAAAACAACAAATAATAACACGTAAATTACCTTAATTTTTAAGAATAGTAAAGAAGAAAGGAGAAAGATCGTCATCTAGGTCACACATAATGAGGATGAGAAGAAATATGGGTTTTGCCTCTAAAAATTAGAAATTGAAAGAAGGTGAAAATCAAATTTTAATGAGTTTTAGAGTTTACCCACATGGTGTTCCAAATTATTCCCCAACCAGGTAGAATAAAATTTCTAATTACACTAATTTCACAAGTTTAGGATTCACAATTTACAAAACTGTTCAGAAACTATGAAAATAGACATTACCTCAATCTACAACATTTCTCATGGTTTGTATGAAATTATGCACCAACTATACACCAAGACCTATTTCTAATCCACCCCACATAGTTTCCTCTAAATTATTCATGGTTTACTAAAACCCAAGAACTAACCAAAAACATAGATTGTGATCTAAACAAATAAAACTGACAGCTAACACATGCTCAAGGTGACACATATTTTATCCTAAATTGTGCACACCAAACTGTATACCTTGGTCAGAACACTCCAAAAAATTCTGAAACTTATACCAAATCTCCAAGGATCACCCAATCACCTAAGTTACACATCAATACTCAAACCATATTTAAAAACATTATATCATGATGTTAAAACTCTTATATTACTAAACCGAATATGGGTTCCCAAAAAAATCCTCCACCAATCCAGAAAATTCAAATTGCTCTTGAATTTCAAAAGCCTTATAGAAACAGGGTTTTATAGCCCCACCATAATTACTCTTACATAGATATAACCCATTCCATGCCCTCCTATCTTTATAAGTGCACAGTTTTATATGCCCCTACTCTGACCCACATAGTGATATTCCATGCCTCAATTCTTTCCTATCTTCCCTCAAGTGGCTAGGTGGATTTACTTTATAATTAAGATAGGGCTTTGTGTATTCCTTTTATATAAAATATTTATAAATCAATTTGTCAAATTATATATCTTACCAAACCCCCCCCCCCCCAACATCATCATCACATTTTCACCTCCATAATATTTATTGAAAAATACTAAAATAATATTTCTTTATCTATAATAAAATTTAGAATGATAATCACATAAAAATGTAACAAAAAATGACTAATTGTGTAAACGTCATAAATTAAATTCCAAAATTAATAATATTAAAATTTTAAAAATATTTTCATGAAATAAGTTAATAAAATGAACCCAAACTTAAATTCCTGCTTGTCCTCATGTAATAATTCTCAATATATTCCCCGTGGAACACCACCCAACATATATCCAAACATGAGTGTCAAAAAAAATAATTATCAATGGGTAATAAATTTTAAATAATTTTATAGGAAAACATTATCAAGTCCCCACTTTTTTAGTAAATCTAGTTAAAAATTTATTTCAATTTCTATATTTTTAATCTATATTTCTTCTCCTAACCACCATTCATATTTTTCAATTTATCATTAATGTAAATTAAAACTTTAATATATCTTACTTTATTTTTTTATAACTCATCACTCAAGGTAAAAAAATTAAAATGGGGTTATGCTCATACCTCAAATCATGCTCATTGTCATTGGATTGTACTATATCTTTAATATCAACCATGTAAAGACAAAATTCCCAAATAATAATGAGGTATTAACATTTAGGTTTATATAACTTTGGGTTTTGGTTCAGTAGGTAATGATATGACAACAATTAAAAATAAAATGAAGGTTGAACATTAATAATAATAAATGATATTTAATGCATAATATTAATGAAATATACCTGTTATAATATCAACTCACTTCCCAAAACTCAAATTATAGGACATGATTTGATAAAATCATAATGAATGATAAACACCAATTTTTTATTTTTCTCTTTTTCCCATAATATATTCTTGGGAAAAATCAAACACACTTACCAATCCCCTCAGGATATCCTCATGAAACTAATTGCATTAGTTATAACAAGATCATAGCTCAAGTAAAGGTAATTGTTTACCTACCTAAGATATAACTCATTTTTTCAAGAATGTAAATAGTGAAACATAAATAATGATAATCAAGAACCTTCTCCCCAACATCCCAGAAGAACCACTACCACATCTTCTTGTCAATGTAATGCATCCCTTTACACTATCAGTAACCTATCTTCCACCCTTGAATTAATTAATATCATGAAAAAAAATATGGTCGAAAGGACAATATAGGTTTACAATGTGTCTATTTACCAACAAGGAAATTAATGGTTTATGTATGATTAATGAAGGAAATAATGTAAAAAGTGGTCTCAAGGATAAAAGATCAACACAATAACACCACCATCATTTTAATAGTGACTTTTTATAATATTAACTTTAAAAATATGTAAAGAAGGGTTTAGAAGAAAACATGCTCATGTTTCCCTCAAGAAATACACATATAATTAATAATAAATATTCGGTTAATAATCATCTCTAGAAGAGGATCATATAATAATGGTCAACTACTCATCATATACACACTAACAACATAATGATCCATATAAATTTGAGAAATAAAAAACATGTAACTTCTAAGAAAAAGTTCATTTAAATAAATAAATGTATTATAATAAACCATGATTTATGAAGTTCCTTCCCACATCATTATATCTAATCATTATATATTCAATATTACCTATTTAATTTTATTAACAATGTTATCTAAACAATGTCATGATGTTTAGCCTAAGTGAATTTTTTCTCCTAGATAAGAAATAAAAAGTGATCTATGTTGGGGAATTCATGTACATTTAATTATTAGATACAAATTCTGAAGAATATAGGGGATTCACCAAAAAATTAATGAACATGTAAATATTACTACTATTTTAATGAATCTATTCTTTTTCTCTTCTTATTTCTTTTCTCATTCCATGTTCCATGATGGACCTATTAGAGAAAATACCCAAGTGAAAGTAGAAGGTCTATTCATTAAATATAAAAGCGATATAAGAATTGGAATTACATCCTATAATAAATTACAAATATAAAAAAAAGCTAATAAATAGAAAAATTAAATAAATAATAAATTACTATAAATCAAAAAAACTTTGGATGCCTCCTGAAATCACTTTCTTTAATGGTCCTTAAGCTAGAACTTACCTCTTCTCCACATAAGTAATGGAAGATTGGAAATAGGTTACCTAGTTCGTATTAACACATAGTCATAATTGAGTGTTCGATACATTGGTGTTACCTTTTATTTTATCTAAAATTAGATTCACTCTCCCTATGGGAGCACATTTTCCACCTCCATAAGGGAAATCGATTAGTGTTTTGTTCGTACTAAAAATTTAGATTTTAGATAAGATACTAACCAAAACTACCATTCCTCTTCCAACTTTCCCAGTAAAAATTTTATTCAATAGTATTTATTTATATCCCATGTATTTATTCATTTATTTGTAATAGTTTCATCTGTTTTCATTTTCTTGGATAATAGACACCTCATATATTTTATCAATGGTAGAAAAATCATTAGCTTCCAGATTGCGGTATGCTTCCTGTTCTTCTGATTTTTTATCATATTTATTCATAACCAGGTGGGTAATAAAATTTACCTATAACCCCTAGAAATTTTAAGATATATTTATCTTTAAAAAATTCCATGTTTTTTATATATTTCTTTACACACAACACCATACTGAAATAAATAATTATTTAGTATTAAATTATTAATTTTAAATGTGATTTTTATCACCTAGAATTTGGATGGGGGGAGGGTATGAATATGAATAACTAAATAATGAACAATTATTTTTTACACATGTGTAAAATTAATTAATTTGTTATCAATTATTTATAAATTAAAAAACAATTTTATGTTAAAAAGAGATGTTTTTATGAGGAACTATTTTTATACACGAAATATGTTTTTAAATTAATAATTCATGGTAATCACTATTATAGAATAATTTTAATGAAGTGTTTATATAATATATTCAATAGTATATTTTAATATTAATATAATGGTTTTTACTAAGGAAGTTAATCATAATAAATTTAGTTTTATGCTTAAAATGAATTCATCAAAACACAATTTTCGTTATTTTTTGAAAAAATAGTTTAAAATGAATTTCTCCAAATTATAGAAATTGAATATGGTAAAATGGTTTCAATATTTATTACTATAATTTCAAAATTTATTAATGAGTTCAATTTCATTATTTTCATTATGAATAGTAATTGTGGTAAAGATTCATTACTAAGAAAAATATTAAAAATGTTAACAAGGGGTAAAACTAAAGAGATAAGGGTTAAAATAACCATAAACCTTTTACAAATCCTATTGGATAGTTTTATTTGAAAAAAACTCATCTTATATTCTAATTTTTGTTTCATTGGTTCCACTTTCACTTGAATATGAATTTATTATTTTTATTTGTTTTATGTATTTTCAAGAGTGTCACTCCACTCACTAATAAGAGGGAACCTCCTCTCATATATTCTATACACCAATTGAGAATTTTATCTTGTCCAAGATTCATAAAATAACTCTCCAAAAATACCTATACATGACCTTCAGGTAAATGTCTCCCCAAAATACACATCAAAAAATAATTAACGTGCTTTTCAAAGGAGGATACCCGAAGAAAAGGTATATGTTCTTACCAATATTTTTCAAGTTTCTTTCTTCTTAAAATGAAAAAAAATATTCCATAACTATATTAACACGATGTTATTATTATCTTTAATATATTTCTATGTTTTCATGTTAATGGTATAGTCATTTTCTATCTACCTCTCATCGGTTAGAAAATGATAATGTTGCTCGTGTGTATGTGTGGACTATCACCTCAGTGAAGCAGTGTGATTATCCTTTCATTTACTATAAACATGGATGGAAATAAGGATATATTTAATTAATATATATGATATCTATGATTTAAATATGATTCTTTAACTGTCAATTATTATGTACCATTCTTTCGTTACATCCATCGTAAAGTAAAAAACATTACTAATGTGTATGTAAGGATTAATATCTCCATGAAGTGAGTAATTAATTTTTCACCATCACCTTATATGAATGATTATAAAAGTCAAAAATTTAGAATAAATATAATAAATTTAAAATTTGTAGGATTTTTTAGATGATTAACAAATGACCAAGGTGCAAGGATGAGAACCATCTAACCAAAACCTGGAGGGACAACAAACCTGTTTTCACCCAAATACTAATTTTAATGAATAACTGTTTATAAAAGGGTAATTTAAATTTATAAATGAATGATATATAGTATTTTATGTATTAATATAGACCTATAATAAATTTATAACAAATATTTAATTATTATATATGAGTTTTGAATGTTTTTGAAGAAAAATGGGACATGAGGTAAGATTTTATGTAACAACATAATTTCTTGTCAGGATTATCTATGATAAATTTACAATGAGGAAAATTATATTATTATTATCATTAAAACACATTATAGTTTCTTCTATTATATTTATTTATGTTATTTTCTTGTATCAGAACCATTTTCCCTCTCTTTGGTACATAAAATGATCAAGAATAGTTTTTTAGAAAAGAAGATTTCATTTCCTCTTTGGTTGAAATATTGTTTTTCAATGCCCATATACTTAAACAAAATTATGGAACATTTTATCTATAAATAGGTTTTTAAAAATATTATTTTTACTATATTTTAATTTGTTTAAAAATGGTCAAAATTAATCTTTCTATATTTTTTACAAACAACTCACTTTTTGATTTTTTATAGAAGCATTAAAATAATATTCTCTTTTAATTCATGAAACAAGAATGAATTTTTTCTGCCATAATAAACATTATTATATTTAAAGTATCCTAAAAAAAATTTCATAGTTATTTTGAAATAAAATATTTTTCTCAATATTCTTGATTTTTTTTATTTTTAAATATATTGAAGGAAATAGATATTTTTCTTATTTTCACTGAAATGTTAAAATTATATTTTATTTGTATTTTCATCAACATTAACATGTCTTAAATATTTTTATGCTTCATTGTGGATATGATCTTGTGATACCATACACTTTCTTACATTTAGATAAATGATGATGATGATGTTTTAATTATGGGTCTATGAAACTTGTTAATTTTCTATGGTTAATTAAGCTATGATGAAATAATGAGTGTTTTATGATTATATCCACTCCCTTTATCTAGATGGATATGATTATGGGATGAATAAATGTTTATGAAATCTATTTATTATCAATTTTTTATTCCATGATTAAATGATAAATATTATGATGATCTTGTAAAACCCATATATATGGTTTTCATTATGTTATGGGTGGGATTTGAATAATATATCCCTCCAATGAATTGCGTAAAGACTGATATCTCAAGAGGTAATATGGAAATGAATGGGACGGGAAGCCAGTTAATGATGGGAATATATCCACTATTATATACTTGGGAATGAACCATGACAATGGACATTATGGAATGATTTGTCAACCAAATACACTATATGAATTTGTTTACCATGATTGTCTTGGTAGTGATCCTTGACTAAGGATATCATTTTCTACTCTTTGTGTATGCCTTATTTATTTTTTATGACAACGAAATATGTAATTATTTATGATTTATGATCTATGACTAATTGGGTATTAATTTCATAAGTTATGATCATGTTCTCATACCCTTAATATTATATTTTACTCACTTATTATCAAGGATTTATTGGCCTAATATTTACCCTTATTGAGAATATGAGCTCACTATTTGTTATGTGTATGTTTCCCCAAGTTAAGAAGAATGGTTTTAATTATGGTATGCTTAATAAGGGCACTATGTAAGAAGAAATTTGTGGGAGATGATTAAGATCATTTATGAAATAATTTGATTTTGTATCTTGATTCAAAAGAAAATAAACCTTTATGGTACTAAGGTGTGCATTATTATATATTATATTGACTATTCTTCTAAAATGATGAAATATTTATGTATATAATTCTTTGTTCTCCAAACATGGTATTCAAGAATGGTTTTTTTATTTATGGAGATTATGATTTGAAAAATTTGGTGAAAAACCTAGAGATAAGTCTAATTATATGATAAAATTATGATGTTTTGGTAAAGTATAGATTGTTTTGTTTCTTAGCAATGACATCCCTATCTTGATAAAACCACATGGATTTATGCTCTAGTATAAATGTACCTATGGGTAATAACCCTAAAAAGGATGGTTGGGTATCAACTCATTCTTTACGTGATGCACAACAAAGAAGCTATAATGCACACCAAGTTTGACACTCCCAAGTGAAATGTTAGGGTTAATCCACATTCTCTTCATAGACATTATAATTAATGAGAGGATAAATTCTATGAAAATCTATGATCATGTATAGTGATTTAATATCAATATAAAGTGTTATGGTTTGAAATAAGATGTTATAATTTAGTACATCATAAAAATTATTTTTATAGTCATATAATAGATTACTTTTATTATTGATTTTTGATACTGGAACTATAATTTTTGATTTTATAAAATTCCCATAACTAGGATGAATAATTTGAATAAGTAATCTTAAAATCAATGAAATGAAAACCCTCATGAGAAACTAAATAAAATGGTAGTTGAGATGAAAAACATTACATCTATGATCACCTGAATCTTTCAGTATATTAATATTAAAATTAATCATGTTGAACTTCAAACTTACTAAAGTAACGAACAAATAACCATTGAGTATTTTAAATGAAAATGTTCGCAGACCTAGAATTCTTCCTCTACCCCATTTTATTGTGAGAAACAGATCAATTATATTTGAAATATATTCTCTATTCTTTAGTGAAAAAACCATAATAAAGTTATTTTGGATATTTATCATTTAGATGGTGATACTAATCAATGATAGACTCCCATCAATAATTGGTGGAAGGGGGAGTTAACTCCATGAAGTGGGGAGGGTTGAATGAGGTATTTTTCAATTATTATTTTCTTAGAACTCTTATCACTAAGATGGATATGGGATTTCTTGAATTGAAGAAGTGGGATGATGAATCAATTAATACCTATGATAAAATTTTTACTAAACTTGTAATTTATGCTTCAGGTATTATCGTTGACCATGAATGTAATGTTGACTGATTTTTTAGTGGATTGAGACCAAGCCTCAAAAAGTAATTTCAAATAAGAGAATTTTATAGCTATGAATAAATCATTCAACATTATCTCATGCTAGAAATATATATTTGAGACTCTCATTTTTCTCGTGGATTTATTTACAAGAAAATAGAGATGAAATTTCATGAAAATTATAATAATAAGTCATATGGAGTAAAGAAACTTAATCTTAATTCGTGACATAATTATGGAAGGAAACAAGTATAAATTTCCTTATGAGTCATAGTAATTATTTTAAGTGTGTAAAATAAGTTCATCGAGAAAAATAATGTCGATGATGATGAAGCTCCTTTTTCTTCACAGAGTCTAAACGAAATGAAAAGGGAAATAACTCAAACAAAGAAGATTCATCCTTTGAATAAACATAAAAAAAAGGGATGAACAAGGAAAACATTGCCCATAGGTCGCACAAGTTCCAGCATGGTCACACAAGTAAACTTTTGCGCCGCCCAAATAGTCATGTAGGTGACTTGCGCCTCTTTAAAAATCACCCAGGGTCTTCTCTAGCCTATAAATACCCCCGGTGGGCCCCCCATTTAAGGAGGATTTTTTCTAGAATTCAGATACAGAGCTCTGAACGCCCAAGTCTCTTCTTCAAGTCTTCCGATCACTTCGAAGGTAATTCTTTACCTAGAATGGAAGGTCTAAACAAGAGGAATAAGGTCTATGTGTTAGAATTCACTAACACTTGTGCGCCTAAGTGTTTTACCCTTAAGGGAAATGGAGACACTTGCGTGCCTCCTTACCTAATCATTAAAAACTTGCGTGCCACTCTTATGGAAGTACCTCAGGATAATTCTAAAGGCTTTGGTCAAGGATCGCCTAAGTATTACCCTACTGGTTAACCATCACCCATGTATATAGGTGTCATGAAAGTACGCTTCATGACCACGACTTGCGTGCCCATACAGTACTTGTGCGACCCACCAGGACTTGTGCGCCCTTCTCTTTTTGGGTTCCCTTCCTGCCCATTTCACCTCTCCTATGCCATTCCACCTCTACTATTCAAGATTCAGTCTTCAAGACACTCTTTAAAATCCATTTATGGCATGTTTTCTTGATTGACTTCCTTATCTGAAAGAAATTCCGTGGAACATCTCTCAAAACCTAGTGATTTACACATCTTTATGTCACTAAAGTTAGAGATTTTATTCATTCAACCTCATACTTTAAAATGAGAGAATCCTTAATTTGGTATTTATTTTTAGGAGTAATCCCCAGTCGAAGTTCACTTAAATTTTGGGCATCCTCCTTAGGATTAAGCCCCAAGTACCTTAACCTGGGCTTCCTTTTCAGGAATAATCCCCAGTCATAATTCCCTTAATCTAGGCATCCACCTTAGGAGTAAGCCCCAAGTCCTCATTAATTTGGGCATCCTCCTTAGGAGTAAACCCCAATTCCCCTAACCTGGGACTCTATTTCAGGAGTAATCCCCAGTCATAATTCCCTTAATATGGGCATCCTCCTTAGAAGTAAGCCCCAAGTCCTCATTAATTTGGGCATCCTCCTTAGGAGTAAGCCCCAAGTCCCCTAATCTGGGCCTCCTTTTCAGGAATAATCCCCAATCATAATTTCTCTTAACCAGTCTTCATTTACTTTTGATTCGAGTTTCCTTTTCAAGAGTGAAAACCAATCATAAGTCCCCTCATAATTTGGGCATCTTCGTTAGGAGTAAGCCCCAAGTTAGAGTATCCAAATCTCCATAAAGTATATATACCTTTATGGACCATGTTTCCGGGTTTCTTCCCTGAAGTAAATCCTAATATTCATTTATCTGGGTAGTAATACATACATAATCCCCACATTATTTCTCATGATTGCATCTTTCATGGCACAATTGTCTGGTTTTACCAATACCTCTTGTTTCTCACACCGAGCTTGACTCACGTGAGCTTAGAGTGTAAAAGTAATTATGAAATCTTTATTTGATCCATTAATCATATATAAACCTTATACTCCCTTAATCGAACTACGTGGGCTCTGATTCCTTCTCTAAATAAGAATACGTAGGTATCCCATCTGTGGGTGCGATCCCAACTCGAAAATAATCTATGTCCTTCTGAATGACAATAAACTTCAAGTGCCCCACTGAGTGGATTTAAAACTAGAATAGTTATCATAATGACCAAGAGACTTCTATATAATGTATTAAAGGATACCATTGACTAAGAATCTCTAAACAAACATAGATGATTCTCTATCAATGAAGAACCTCAAATACATATAAATGATTATCTATATTTCATACATATTTATCATTGATTGTCAGATCTAAAGGAAAGCTCATTTTAATACTCGGTAATGTAATAGGGATTCACGAACATAACTAAAATCTATAAATAGAGTCCTGGAGTAGAAAATAATTCCCCTCAGAAAGGTGTGATGAGTCTGACCTCCCATCCTCTTGACCAATGCAAATTCTTAAGCCTCATCAGTTCAAAACTAATGAGCGCCTACCTTTGGAAAGTAGGTACAAATGGATATGGAATCATTGGATGCTTCCAGTTCTACGAACAAACCTGTTAGAAACCACTTGGAATGTTTGAATCTTAAATCAATGAGATCATCCCCAATTCTAGAGGGAAACAAAAAATGGTGAACCCGACGTGAATCCTTAACCAAGTTGAAATGATGTTTTCCCTATTTGTTAGGCCCCTACTTAAAACTCAATTAGGGGGCCAACAAGACAATCAATAACATATATGCTCATCCAAAGGATGTAGTGGCAGGACTTATCTTGATTACGTATGTTATATCAAATAGGAACTATTTTCCAAGATCTTATACAATGGATTCTCTTAAGTTCACACCCGTGAATACTTCCGTTGTGAAGACTGCTGTCATAAATGCCCCTGCTGCTACTCCTACTAGATCATCGTCCGCTCTGAGGACGATATCACCTACTCAGCGTCTTCAACGCTGGGTATCAAATGCGTTGGTTAAGGAGTACCATCAAAACGGTACCATTCCAACTCTGGAGGCTGCCCGAAAAGCCCTCCAAGTGAACAACGCACACCGGTCGTCCGAACAACGACGACCAGTGATTATGAAGCAGGTGGTTCCAACCACCATCTCCAACAGTTTTGGATCATTATCCCCAAAACGCAATCACCATTCCCTCCCATATTCTGGGTAGGTGAATGATCAGGTCCCTTAGGGCCTTAATTCAAGGAAAAATGAGTCTTTCCCGAGGGTTCCAATCAACAATTGCCGCCAGAATCGTGCGGCAGTGCACCCTGAACATGATGAGGGTATCATTTCCAGGCATTCGGCTCAGGTTCCTCGAACCCGAGCAGGCAAGACGAACCGCCAGAGGTGAAATACGGTCAACAGTGAGCAGGTTCTCATCTCTGCCATCTCTGGAGAAGTCCACCAACTTAACTTGGTGGAAAGCAACGAGAGGGCACATACACCTATCTATTTTAATCATGATGTCCATCAGACTCATCTGGTAGCAGCACGCCAATCTCGCCAGGCAATTCTGGCGGAGTACTGTAGACAGGAACACACATCTATTTATGAATCATCAGCTAGTCTTTAGGCTCTTCTGACTACATATGATGGAGCCCACCTACCCAATGTGTTGACCACTAGTAAATAGGCACATACACCTGCTTACACTCATCAATCCTGCCAGTAGCCTCGTCTGTCAGTGTTGAAGGAAGTTCGTCAACCACATTTGGCGGAGTGCAATCAATAGGCACATACACCTTCTAGTATTGATCAAGCCTACCAATAGTCTCGTTTTGTAGCACCATGAGAGGCCAGTCAGAAAGCTTTGATGACAAACAAGATACAAACTCAATTCTCTGCCCCCATACTTGAGTACTATCAGGATTCACTGACAAGAAAAAGAGGACAATAGCAGGAACAAACACCTACTACATGCACGGAATGGATGTATATCCTCTTTCCAGAAGCTGAAGTCACCAAGAACATTATGTCAATGGTGAAAGAGCAGAAGCAAATCCCTGCTCATATTTTTGATGCCTTCCAGGATATTATAACACCTTCATCAGCATCACAGGGAATGAAATGCAAATCTATCCCTACCAGTGGAGTGACTCATCAACAGATCACTCCGGAGCAGATACACGCCTTTGTTCCTATCCAAGAGGGTTGTGGGGTGTACTCCCCCATATCATACGGACTACCAAGTCATGAACATACACTTGATTTGAGTGGAGATCGTCAGCCTAACCTGGCCATATCTCCTGATCAGGAACATACACCTGCTCAGAGTAGCCACTTTCGTCAACAAGTGGATTCCAAGGTGAGTAAGAAGGAGTCTAAGAAGAAGACCCTCCCGGCACAGTCAAGAAATCAAGATCCAATCTGTAACAAGGCCTTGATCGATGCTGGAGTTCTTGAAGCCCTCAAACAGTTATTTTTTAGAATCCAAGATTCTACTCCCTCATTTTCTAATAGTGGGAACATTAATTCCGAAGGTCTTCAATAGACACTTCCTCATGAAGGCTTTCTTCATGACAGTTCAATCGATCTTGATGTTTCATCTTCAGATGAGAGCTACAATAACCCTCTGTGTGGCCAGAAGACCAAGGAGCAAGAGATCTCATCTTTTGTTGTACACCACCATGGTGGTCCTCCCCATAATGATGAATTTCACTGTGAAATTTCTCTCCGCAGTAGTGATGCACATTTCCCATAAAATGCTCTAGTGGACAATGTAGTGCCGAGAAAGACCTCTTATATTAAGGCACATGAAAATGTGAAACTAGTAATGTATAATGCTTCATCTCTAGAAGGTGAAATAATTTCTTGATCAGAAGATAGTCCTGGGTGTAGGTCATTCTCGGAACCACCCTCGGGTCATTCATCTTCTAGTTTGATTAGTGAATTCTCTACCAATCTTATTGAATCCGATGAAGCAACAAGGAAGCACCCGCTTTGGTCAAATCAGGTAGAAGAATATTCATTGAATGATAAACAGGAAGTGCTGAATATGAGAAAACAAATGGCGAAAGATGAAGTTCCAGTCATGTTTTGGCCTTTGGATGACTCTCAGTATGACATTCCAAAAGTGTTGATGGAAGATTGTATTGGAGATATTCATCTCAACATATGGAAAACTCTTTGTCAGTTGAAAAAGTAAATATTATCTTATGATGAATATGAAAATATTTTCAAGATAATAGAAGGGTTACAACGCCTTATTGATTTGGCATCTCTCCCAGTCTCTCGATATCCGAAGGCCGAAAAGCAGGAGAGATCCCTTCAGCGTTCATGCCTTGGCGCACTAAAGAGATTGTGTCAGTTAAATTCCAATGCCCCATATGGTATTCATATAAGGGGATGGGTTTTTCATAGAGCACTACTCTCCAGTCAGCAAAGCCCACCGAAGATGGTCTCATGCAATGTTATTGCCCATGGCTGACCACAAATACCTGGCTTTGTTTGTAATCAAAGGTTTGCCCAAGAACATTCTTCAACTAGTTCTTCTTAAAATCAAGCATATAGAGAACAAGTTGTTGAATTACTCCTGCATCAAGCAAACGATAATATTGAATAGGCCTCTCATATGGAGCAAGAGTATCATCAAGTGACAAAAGTGTCAGAAATCATCCAATAGTATTTTGAACTAGGTGATAAAAGTGGATGCAGGTTGATACATCCAGCTAATTTCCAGACGAAAGTCCGCAAAATCCGGAGAGCTTTCAAGAAAGTCTCAGTTATAGAATGTCAAGAACCACCCCAGCTCACCAGACTGGGGAATCTTTTAATCCAACCCTCGGAATCAACAAATAATATTCAAGGAGTTGAGCGGCAGGAACAGTCCCAGTCTACCAGACTAGGGACTTTTTCAAATCAGCAATCCCCTCCTCAGCAATATTCAGTCTTCTCTCGATTGGGGAAGAAGCCACAGGAGGAATGAAGAGCCAAATTATTAGGAGATTCTCTCCAAATTTTGGTTCATCTGGAAGTTATTGAAGGATCAAATCAACAAAAGGCAATGTCTCGCCAGGGACATAGAAGAATACAATATCACAGAAATGATGATAAAGGGGATGCAATGTGTTATGCATCAATTAATGTCATTAATATCGTTGTTTCTGATCCTCCAGAACATGAGTCTCACTCAGGGGACTCATATAAAGAGGTTCCTGCTCAAGAATTTGTACGCACAGACACAAATGAAGAAGGTGTGTGTACAAAAAATAAAACGTTTACCTAGAATCTGGGTGTTCCTTCAAATAACCCACTTCCACCTCTCCGAAAGGGATCCAACAAAGGGAAGGGAAAGAATCAGGTTACATATCCTTCTTTTGGAGAAGGCCAATATCTCCCACTAGAGAAAAGATTTGTGCAATAAGAAGAAGAAATGAAGGAATTAAGGAAGATGAATGCAGAAATACTTCAGGGTAGTTTTCCTCCTTAACGTGCTGGAGTCAGTCAACCAAGGGAGTTTGTTGCAGCTACTGAGGTGTATCAAGAATATCCTCCTCTATCAGTACACCCTCACAAGTCTAATCCTATGGGCCAAGTGAAACAATAATAAATGGTGCTACCATCAGTTGCAGTACCATCCACCATACCTATCCAGACTCCAATTATTGAACCTGCCCAAGTCCAAGTTCAACCGGATGTTTCTCAAAAGTTAATAACTACCATTGAGTCATTAACAGCTCAGTTAGAGACTATGGAAGGGAAGTGTTTGCAGGTTCAACCAGAAAAGAGAGCTTTCCCTGAATGGGTAGATTCAATCCCTCCCCCATAATGTTTTGGGAACCCTGTATTCCCTATTTTCAATGGATCAGGCGATCCAGAACAGCATTTGACGCATTACGTGTCTTGTTGCGATCCTATGATGGGAACTCCGAAACAGCAAGAAGCAATGAAACTCAGATGCTTCGTGCAAACCTTTCAAGGACCAGTTTTTTTTGGTATACAAGCTTACAATCCCGGTCAATTACCGGATGGGAAGATCTCCGTCAACAATTCCTTCTTCAGATCAGCTAAAAATTGCCGAAGACAACAGTTTTTGATCTTACAAATTGTAAGCAAAGGGATAATGAAAGGGTTTCAGATTTTATTTCTCGCTGGAAGGGATTGACATATGCCCTAAGCTTATCACTTCCTCAAGAAGAACTGTTGCCAATATGGTTGGCAAATCTGTGTGACGAATTACGCACGTCGTTGATCCCTATGAAATACACAGGAGGGTTTCGAGACCTTACTTCAATCGCTCAGCAGATTGAAGATTCCCTTATACAGACTAATGCTAAATCTCGTGTAATTCCATCAGTTCCAGGAAGAAGAATGGGTAAAGCAGAGACTGCTACAGTTATTCTTAAGCAAGCACATGTACCTACTTCTACTTCAAAACCTTCATCTTCCCGAAGGGCTCCACCTCCTCAGCATCAACAACAAAGGTTGTTTCATCAATATGATCAAATAGATCAAAGACGGGAACAATTTGAGGATCTGAAGAGCAAAGTTTACTCTTTCCTAAATGAACAAGTTCCTGGCTACGTCATTTCAGCTCTGGAAAATAATTTGGTTCAACTCCCGAGGCCCAAAAGGCCAAACAAGGAAGGAGATGAAGACCATCCCAATTATTTCCCCTTTCATAAAATGTAGGGGCATCCCATCCAGGAGTGTTTTGTCTTCAAATACCTCCTGCAAAAGATGGTCTACTCGGGACAAGTCAAACTAAAAGGCTCTTCAACCTAGGTAGCATGTGTTACTGCTACAGTTCTAGAGGAAGAAGGCGAATGGCAAGAAGTAAAAATAAAAAATGTGCAGAAATATGATGATTGGATGGTCAGGAAAATGATAAACCGAACTCATGCCATTTTGCGAACACAATTGAAGAAACCAATTGTGTCTCCTGCTATGGATGCCACAACAAAATCCTCTTCAGAGGTAAAATCCTCAAAAGGGCAGCATGACTCAAATAAAGAAAAATAATCAGAAGAAGATGAGTATATGTCAAATCCCAAGTTGTCTTTGACTCTGGTAGATTTTATGACATCTACTTAGAAGCAGCGGGCACCGTCCCATCAAACGGAACAACCTAAATTGGAAAGTCATGTAGAGACTTCATCGGATGAAGTGTTAATCTTTGGCTCTGTTAACATGATTCACTTAATATATCCTTATGCCAATCACAGTTTCGATCTCGATGAAACTGGGTTCCCTATATCAAATAGAGAAATCATAGGAAATTCCAAAGGCTCTGGATATAGAGGAAGACGTGGATCTTTTAGAGGCCACTATTCCAGTTCTACCCCTGCTAGAACAGTGTATGCGGCAGAAAGACGTGGCAGAACCCTTCAATGAGCTCAACAGGAACAAACAAGTTCTTCCTCACAAGGCAGATTTAGTCCTGGTACAGTTATTCTGGAGGATCGGTTAGAGGCCCCATCTTTTTCCTCTCAATAAGTAAATAGACTTATTCGGTCTAATCTTCCAAAGCCAGGAGTATTACCAACTCCTACCCCAATACAAGATGCATCAACTTTCAAAGCATCAACTTCCAAGGTACCTACTAAACCACATGTTCCTGTTGGGAAACACAGACCTTTGGATCAAAAAGTATGATGTATTGAAACACCTGGACCAAGTACCAGCCATGTTATCAATTTTGGATTCCTTGAATTTATCAAAGGATCTTAGAGAGGCACTCATTGAGGCTTTGTAAAGTCCTCAAGAGTTTGAAACTAAAATTGCGGCAGCTGAAGCCTACCATGTTGAAAATAATCTCGCAGAGTGCCATGCAGTGATATATTTCACAGATGAAGATTGAGATGATGTCATACATGGACACATTAGACCTTTGTATTTATCTTGCAAGGTCAATGGTGTGGACATCTGAAGGACTTTCATTGATAATGGTTCAGGAGTCAACCTCATCCCCATTCGTACACTTCATCGATTGGGCCTCAAAGAATCTAATTTATCTCCTTCTACTATGATGTTACAAGGATACGATAAAAATGAACAAGAACCATTGGGTGATATTACACTCAGAACTCAGTTTGGAGATCTGGTATCCAATTTAGATTTCATGGTTGTTGATCAAGACTCAGCCTTCAACATCTTTCTTGGAAGACCCTGGCTACATCAACATGCGGTTATCCCTTCATCATACCATCAATGTCTCAAATATTGTTTCGATGGTCAATTTGGGACATTGTATGGTGATAAGGCCTCGTTCAAGACATGTGAATCTCAATATATTGAGGCGGAATTCTATCGCATGAAGGAAAAGAAGAAATCCACAACAAGGGAGATTACCAAAGTTAATTCTCTATATGGTTTGGAAAAGATTCCAATAAATCCATTTACACATGTGAGTACAGATTATGTGTTGCCTATCAGTAAAATTGATAGGATAGACCCAAATAAAAATACCCTTATGGAAACCTCCATAATGTGAGTTACGACAATCAAGCCATACAGCATGGGAGAAAATGGCGATCCACCAAGAAATGGTGAAAGCTCAAATGGAGATGTCTTCATTTCATCTGCTGAAATCCAGCAAGTCTATACTTCTCCACCCAAACCAAAAGAAGTTATAGAAATTCCATAGGTGAATGATGATGTTGATTCTCAATCCATCATCTCCTCTTTATTACCCAAGGAAGACCCTTCATCATCAATCGGGTCAGAAATGGAAGCCTCTTCTTCAAGATGTTCAAATTTTAACATCAGTCTTAATCATGGATATTATAATTCATCATCTACAATGAAAGTAGAAACAGAAGAAGAAACACATGTTGAAGAAGAAAAGGAAGATCCCATAGATGCTCCTCCAGCATTTGAAGAGGGTATCTCTACCACTGTGGATGAACTCAAAGAAATCAATCTGGTTACAAAATAATATCCATGCCCCACTTTAATTAGTGCGGCAATGAATCTTGAAGAGCAAGAGATGTATATTTCATTTCTAAAACAAAATCGAGATATATTTGCTTGGAACTATACAGAGATTCCAGGTCTTAATCCTGATGTTTCCACTCATCGTTTGTGTTTACCAAAAGAACATCGAGGATTCAAACAAGCTGCTAGAAGAACACAACCAACTTATGCTTCGAAAATTGAAGTTGAAGTGGATAAGATTATCAAAGCTCAATTCGTAAGAGAAGTTCAATATCCCAAGTGTTTGGTTAATATTGTCCCTGTGAAGAAAAAGAACAGACAAATTAGAGTTTGCATCGACTTCAGAGATCTTAATCAGCATTGTCCTAAGGATGATTTTCTAGTTCCGATTACAGAACCTTTAATCGATGCAACAACGGGCTATAAAGCACTTTCCTTCATGGATGGATATTTAGGATATAATAAAATCTGAATGGATCCAGAAGATGAAGAATCCACAGCCTTTAGATCCCCTCAGGGTGTGTTTTTCTCTCAGGTAATGCCCTTTGGCTTAAAGAATGCTGGTGCAACATATCAGCATGCCATGCATCGTATCTTCAAACCATTTTTAGGGAAGTTCGTTGAATGTTATTTGGATGATTTGAAGGACAAATCTAGGAAATGTTCTAATCACTTGTCTGATTTGGAAGTCATATTCTGCAAGCTTCGACAACATAATTTGAAGATGAACCCCTTAAAATTTGATTTTGGGGTAACCTCAGGAAAATTTCTTGGATTTTTTATACGCCATAGTGGAATTGAAGTCGATCCTGAGAAGACCAAGTCAATCCTTGGTATGTAACCTCCTCGAAATTTGAAATAATTGAGAGGACTTCAAGGACACTTAGCCTATATTCCGCGTTTCATCGCCAATTTGGCAAGAAAAAGTTTACCCATCACCAAATTGATGAAGAAGGGAGTCACTTACCAGTGGACTGAAGAATGTCAATAAGCATTAGATATTCTCAAGAAATATCTCTTGAGTCCACTGGTATTAATGCCACCTGTTGAAGGAAGGCCACTTATCCTTTATGTTACATCCTTAGAGCAATCATTGGGTGACTTTCTTGCTTAGAAGAATGATGCTGGGAATGAAAACAACCTCTACTATCTCATTCGGACTATGCTTGAAGTAGAAACCCGGTATTCAAGTATTGAGAAGTGATGCTTGGCATTAATCTTTGCAGTTTAGAAGTAGAGACACTACCAGAAACATCACGAGGTCCAATTGGTATCTCTCAATAACCCGCTCAAATTCATCCTCAGTTGTCCAGTTCTTGTAGGACGTCTGGCAAAGTGGGAAATTATTTTGCAGTAGTTCGAAATTCAATATGTGTCTCAAAAGGAAATAAAGGTCCAATCTATGGCTGATTTCCTTGCCAAACATCCTTCAGTAGAAGATACATCTTCAGATATTAAATTCCCTGATGAGGAAGTCTTCTCTATTCCGGATAGTCCTCAGGTATGGGAAATGTATTTTGATGGTGCTTCCAGAAGTACAACATAGAAGAAAATGGAAAATCCTAAATTCAACAAAGTTGGGTTAGGATTTGTGCTCATTTCTCCAGAAAAGGCAGTGTTACCTTATTCCTTCTCATTGTTGGGAGGCGGTACAAATAATGAAGCGGAATACCAAGCTCTCATCGCAGGCTTGGAATTGGCGCTTCAAGCATAAGTGAATCACTTAAAGGTGAAAGGTGATTCAGATCTGGTAATCAAACAAGTCAATGAGGATTATGCCATCAAAGAAGAAGAGTTAATCCCTTTGTATGATTACGTTAGAGAATTAATTGAGGAATTTCATTCAGAACTGATATTTTCTTATGTCCCACAATTACAAAATGCTCAAGCTGATGCATTAGCTAATATCGCCACAGCTCGTGCAAATCCAAATTGGGACAAAATAAACATCAGTATTTCCCACCATTGTACAATTTCACCTTATATTCAAACCAAAACAGAGGAAATCAATGAAATTAGTCCCATCTCTGAACCATATGGTCATACTACAGGATGGATGATACCTATCAAGTAATACCTTCAAAACGAAACACTTCAAACCTGATACAGTTGGGAAAGAAGAAATCCGGAGACATGTGGTCAATTTTACTCATTATGATAGCCTAGATCACCTAGAAAAAATTCTCTACAAGAGTGGTTTTGATGGAGTTCTCTTCATATGCATTGATGGTAAAGAGACAATGGTTGTCATGAAGTAAGTGCATGTAGGAGTCTGTGGTTCCCACCAGTCTGGACATAGACTTTCTGATCAAATTCGATGGCTTGGATACTTTTGGCCTTCAATGATACAAGATTGTGTTGATTTCAAAAAGAAATTTCATTCATGACAAGTACATGCCAACTTCATTTAATAACCTCCAGAGTTACTTCATACAGCTAAATACTTGTGGTCATTTGCCACATGGGGAATGGATGTGGTGGGACCTTACCCTTCTGCGACGACCAAGCTGTTTAAGTATATTCTTACTGCTACTGACTTCTTTTCCAAATGGGAAGAGGCAATACCTCTTAAAGAAGTTAGTTCTAAAAGCATTGTTAGCTTCATCAAGTCTAACATCATTACCAGATTTAGTGTCCCTCATACCATATTGACGTACAATGGAACCAACTTCTGTTCATCCAAGGTGAAGAAGTT
Source organism: Viscum album (assembly GCA_963277665.1). Lineage (NCBI taxonomy): Eukaryota > Viridiplantae > Streptophyta > Magnoliopsida > Santalales > Viscaceae > Viscum > Viscum album. The sequence continues at coordinate 21,351,677 of OY728145.1, read as the reverse complement.
GTATCAATAATACAACATCAAATCCAATCATTCACCTCGGTATCATGAAGCGACCAATGGCTAGATAGAAGTCTTCAACAAGACTCTTTCAAACATACTGCAAAAGATGGTGGATAAAGATAATAAGTCCTATCCTAATAAACTCTTTCACGCTTTATGGGATTATCGAACCACCACCCGCACTGCAACGCGGTCAACTCCATATTCATTGGTATATGGAACAGAAACAGTCTTGCCTAATGAAGTTCAACTACCCTCGCTCAGAGTAACTATTTGTGATCATTCATCTATATATGAACAATTTCAAAATATATTGGATGAATTGGAATGGTTAAATGAGAAAATATTATGCACACTGCACCACTTGGAAGTCTACTAGAATCGAACAACACAGGATTTCAACAAAAAAGTTCATTTTCGTTCATTCGTTCAATGAGAATTGGTATTGGTTCTCAGAACCCCAATGATACCAGGAAAGAAACCTCCCAATCTTGAACCAAAGTGGGAAGGACCTTATTCAATACATAAGGTATACTCCAATGGAACTTATTAATTAATCTCAATGGATGGAGAACTCATCACTACTCCAACCAATGCCATATTTCTAAAGAAGTATTTTTTATAACACAAATAAATTATTATGGTCCATACATATGACCTTAAACTATCTTCATAGTCCCTTATGTCCAGCAAGACTTTAAACTACACCATTACAGTCCATACAAATGACCTTAAACTATTTTCATTTCCCCATCATCCAACATGACGTTAAACTGTGACATCCTAGCTACATGATGCTAAACTTTACAACACTCTATCGTCCAACATGAAATTAAACTATGTTGTCCTTACTGCATGACATTAAACTGCACAATCCCCTATTTCGTCCTCACTGCATGACGTTAAACTGCATGGTATCATCTTTTCACGTTTATTCGTCTTAGTCCTCACTGTAAGACTTTAAACTGCACAATCTACCCTTTTTTTCATCCAACATGACATTAAACTATGTCCCCTTCATCATCCTTTCCATATGACGTTAAACTATACAGCAATGGTCCATGCATATAACCTTAAACTATTTGCACTTTTGTCTAACATGACACTAAACTGTATCATTCCTTTTCGTCCAACATGACGTTAAACTGTGAAAAAGTCCCTAATACATCCAACATGATGTTAAACTGTGTCCTCTTTTGTCTTTACTGCATGACATTAAATTGCACAGTTCCCCCTTTTGTCCAACATGACATTAAACTGTATTGTCCCGATCGCCCTAACTACATGACACTAAACTGTACAGAAATCCCTTAATACGTCTTACATGACGTTAAACTGTATTTTGTCCCCACTACATGACACTAAACTGTGCAGCACCAATAGTCCTCACTATAAGACTTTAAATTGCATAGTCCCTTCATATGTCCTACATGACATTAAACTGTGCATCGTTAGGGTTGTTGATACCTCTTGTTTCTCACACCGAGTATGACTCACGTGAGCTTAGAGCAAACTTCAAGCATAACACCCTTTCTGGGTCACTAACCATGCGTAAGTCCCAACACCATTTTTTAGGTAATTATCCCTAAGAACAAATTGATCACTAATTCATTCTTTAATTGAACTACGCAGACTTTGATCCTTGCCTTCTAGGATGGGTACATAGGCAACCTCCCAAGGTTCAAGCCCAAAACTGATCTATTCACATCGGTTCACCTCCATCTCATACAATGTTTATTTGTGAAACCGCCCCCAGAATCAATATCTTCACATGGGTTCATCTTCGTCCTTGTTATACGACCTTAAACTGTACAACACTTTTGTCATGTATGACAATAAACTACAACATTCTTCGATACCCTCACCTGAGAGGGAATCATTATTTACATTGATATCCAATCATGTTATATTCTAAAGACTATGTGCATACATGGAAATTCCCGAACCTTTTATCTTGGGTCAAACCATCATTGCACTAAAGTCCCCTTTCACCCTTCACATGTACGAACCAAATCTGTACATAGGGTATTTCTAGAACTACGTGGGCTTGATTGCCATCCTTATGGGATTTGTAGGAACATTCGAGTATCCATCGAATCCAGACCCAAGTCTTTGTACCTTACCCCAAATTCCACTTTCAGTCCCTTGACTGAAAATCCCCCCCCCCCATGAGCACATAAATGTGATATAAAAACTCTGGTCTTCATTAGGTTTATAACAAACACACAAATGTGTCTCCCTTATTATGGTCTGAGTTCTATGACCCTAAACTAAGATCTCCCATAATTTTCTCCCACGTGAAATTAAATTGTAGTTCCAGAACTACATATGGCTTGATTCCCATCCTTATGGGATATGTAGTGAAGTCCAACATTTTAATTCAGGACCCAGCCACAACATGATTATGGTTAGCATTTATCTGTGTATCTCTGCATACATTGGAAAATTCCCATTTTTATGTGTCATAATCCTAACCTTAAATATTTTCAGATCTCCATAACCCTTTTCCTGACTTCTAGTCACAAAATGTCCAAATTCTGAGAATTCTTTTTCCTGACCATGCAGTATGTGCCCTTAGGCGGCCTTGCATAAATAGTCTACATAACGGAACTGTCAGCCAAAATATGCTATTATATGACTATGCAGCCAATGCCCTTAGGTGGACCTGCATAATTCAACCCCCTAACGGGTTTTTTAAATAGTGGTAACTTCATTCTTGGAAAGAAAACTACTTTTTTCCTTATTGGTCTTAACGACAATATGTATGGATCCTCAAAAATATTCATCCTTAACATATTTTCCCTCATACTCTTTTTCATGATCTGAGAGTATTCAAGTCTATGGTTTAAATTTTCCTTCCCTACGCTTGGGTCAGACCTTCGTAGGAGTGAAAACCATCCAGTTCTTAGACAATATTGTTGGGAAATATCTTCTCCATATTCAAGTACCTCTCTCCATACAAAAAAACTGTATGCTTTGGAAAAGTTGAATCTCTATAAACTCTCACTGGATTTTTAGCAGTAGAAAAGTAAATTTCTGAGAGTTCTTTTTCCTAACTGTGCAGCACGTGCCCTTAGGCGGCCTTGCATAAACAGTCTACATAACAGACTTGTCAGCCAAAAGATGCTATTATTTGACTATGCAGCCAATTCCCTTAGGTGGCCCTAGATAATTCAACCCCCTAACGGGTTTGTTAAATAATGGTAACTTCATTCTTGGGAACTAATTCTTCTAATGACTTTTATCCCTTTTTCATATCATTCCTCATATTCAAAATTTCTTAAGTCATAGTTTACATATTTTCCCTCATCCATGAATATGGTAATATGTTTTCAAACAAATTATCAAGTAATTGAATCAATTTTTAATCCATTCGGTCAAACCTATTTCGACATTAAACATTAGCCTTTTTTATATTCGGCGTGCATGACTTTAAACTGCCCACAAAAGACAAGGGAACTGTGAATAAAAGTCAAGTTCTAGCTCACTAAACATACATTTTGTGTGATTTTAGTTAATATTGAGCAATCAAAAGATTCAAAGATTGTAGGGTTATTTATAATAATCATAGAAAAAATCAAACTATGCTTACTAGGCTCATTGGCTTAGGTAAAATTTAAATCATGTAGCAAAGGAAAATGCATGCACAAATGATTAAAGGTGAAAAAGTTATCCATTTGATGCACAAGAATTAGAAGGACATCCACAGATTGGAGTCTCTTCTCTTTTCCGAGAAATTATTGGAGGCTATCAACAGAAGTCTTCAGGTGATGTACAACATCCCGAGATTCATCAGCAGCCACTTGAAGCTCATGCACTCGACCAACTTCACTCTTTTCAGCCTGATGGAGTGATTTCTTATCATCTGCAATGGCTTTCATACCATTCATCTGAGCTCCTTCTAGTGAATTATTGTGTTGGTCAAGTTCCCCAATAACAGAATCTTACTGTTGATGAAGGTGACTCTACTAGACGATTTTATCTTTGATCTTACACTTCATCTCCTTCATCTTGGCAGCATAATCAACCTTAGCTCGGGATACCGCAGCCTCAAATTTGCTGATATTGACTGACAGCTTCACCCTGTTTAGATCTTCGCGGCACTTTTTCTCCGGCTCCATTCTTAATATGACATGTTTCACCGTGGTATGGATCTCTTGATATCCAAAACCGCCAAGTCCTAGCATGACGAACAGGGACAACAATCGGGAAATATTTGATGAAATCTCTTCAAGAGGCACTTCAGATTTGATTTTCCATATGTTCTTTCATGCCTTGGGTCATGAAAATCTGAGCACCTTAAGCACCTCCAGGTCTGATTCGACATCATCATCACAGGGGGTCATATAATCTGAGATTAATGCACTTAAGGAAGTGCCCTGTTCTGCTCATTCCCCCCTGACCCCGGTTGCATAGCCTTCTACTACTGTTTGGGTGGATGTTGAGACTTCCCCTCCAGTTATATCCATTGAAGTTGATAGCCATGTTTGATCAATTAAAAGTATGGTTAGATTCATAAAACAATGAAATTTGGTTGTTTATCTTGAAAACTCAGTACAATTATTACCTAACAGTAGATCAACAGCTTGAGAAGACTCTTCCCCATCTTTCCTAGTTTCAACAGGATCTTCAAGATGGGTCTCAAGAGGGTTTACTAGGTTTAGCTCCACTTGAGCTAATGTTTCTGCAATGGTAGGGTTTACATCAATGTCCACACCCTCTTCAAGAATTGGTAGTTCAGAAGCTTCTTTGGATGGAACTGAATATTATTTTCAGTCATGATTAGAAGTGTAAATTATAATAAAATTTACCGAACTAAGTATAACACTCACGCCCAAGATCTTCTAAATCATATTATAACATAGAATGATCAAAACATTCTTCGAAACACATGCCAAGATTAATCATTTCATCCAATGATATTTCAGAATCCTGGTTAGTCTCACCAGTGGGAGAATTTGATGTGTCTTCTTGGAGACCCTCATTCTGTGGCCCCTGACCCTGGACAGCTTCTTCAGGAAGGATGGCAGATTCAGTTGTTGCGGCCGCTAATGATTCTGGTGTAGGTGTTATACCTAAAATATCACAGAATGGAAGTTATTTGATGCTTTCATTCAAAATTTAATGAAGGATTGTATGAAGATTTGTTAAATTACCAGAAGTAGGTTCTTCTCTACTTTTAGCAGCAGCAGGAGCAGTACTGAGAATAGATGTGGGATCTTTTTCAGAAACAGCCAAGTCAGCCTGAATTTGCATTTGTTCCACAACACCCTCTGTGGTCCTCAAAGGAGAATCAGTCCTCTCCCTCAGAGGGGAAATTGAAGAAGCCCCTGCAATCCCAAGGAAAATGAGCAATATTTTTATGGTTAAGACTCATGATTATCCGAAGGACTTACCACTACTGATGAAGCATTTAGTTTTGGACTTCTTCCTCTGATGCCTTTGTCCCTTTGGATTTTTGGGAGTGTCGGCAGTCTCCTTTAAAGGTACCTGAATCAGAGAATGTAAAGCCACATTCAACTCCTCATCCATGGCCTTCTGGCTTGGATATATCTCACCCGACTCACGAGGAGATTCAGCAGCAGCCTCGATGGCAGTACCACCAGGGCTATACTATGGTGAAGGAACCTTAGTAGTTCCTTTCCTTCCAAGATGTTGGATAAAGAAAGTAATTTCCTTGAGTAAAAAATCTTTGATTGAAATTGAGTTGCAAAGTAAATAAGGAAAGAAAACATAAATCTTCAGGAGCCACGTACTCATGCCACTCCTCATCAGTGGTGCCATGATCCATCATTTACTTCACCCGCTTGGTGATAGGGATAGAATCCTCTATGGCATGTATATAGGTCCTCAAATCTTTGACATAGTCTCTTACTTCATCAGGGTTATCCTTGAAATGAATATTTTCAGGAGCCTGAAGAGTCCCTATTCTAGGAAGATGTAGCCCTCCACATAGCTCCAGCCATATAGTTTCAGTATCACAGTATACATTACACCATGTTTGGATGGCCTCTGGTCGTATATATGATGGTGTACTAGAAGGATAAAAAGAGGGTCCTACAACATTGGATTTTAATTACTTTCTAGCTCCTGAAACTATAAAAAGAGAATGAAAACTTGTTAGTCTATAATGTTACTGGCAATTAAATTGCCTCAATAAAGTAAACTCACCAGGTGTTGATGGAGTGGCTCTCTTGATTCTGACAGGAGGATTATATATGGCACGAGGCCACTTTAACACTTGTTGTATCGCCTGAGAATCTGATGAATCCACCTCGGTTGAAGAACTCAGTGAACCAGCTTCAGGAGTGGAAGAATCACCTACCACATAAATTGTTTCTTTCTCAATGGTTCTCTTCTTCTTCCCCACCCGATAAACAAGTTTATTCAATATTGCCTCAGGATATGACGCTATCCAGTTTTCAGCATACCATATGGCCAAATTGATTACCGCTTCAGCATTTGGTAATTCAAAAACTGACCCAGTCTTTTCCATAGCCATTATAAACCATAGTTGTCGGGGAACCATTGGATGCTGCTATGACCTGACGTCCATTGGAGGAGATACAACAGTTGTCTGCAGACACTTTAATTGGAGTGCAAATCGACATGGAGCATAGGCCTCACATATAATTTCCCCATCAATTCTGGTGGCCAGTACACCATCTCTGCAGGCCAACATGTAAGACCTCTGTTCCTAGCTGGCTGATCCATTGTCAACAAATCGCCCTGTCGGCAGATTTCCATAGGGAAATAAGTGGAATTCCTTATGCATACCCAGCCTTGGCCTATTATCATAAGCATTGAGGGACAAAGGACAAACTCCAGAGAAGGCCTGAAGAGACGACTTGAAATAACTTCCGGGAATCTGTATTCTGTTCTGTACAACATATGTCCGGAAGTGAGTGGAGATCCATCCCCATAAAACTTGGAATGGTCCCACTAATCTTAAAGGAGACTTACCCATATAGACATGGAGTATGCTCCTATGAATATTTTCCAAAACTGGGGTAGCCAACCCCACCATCTTCCTCTCAGCCATCTTGGCTACAATAACAAAGGTCCCTAGCCTAACGCCTCCCTTCGAATCTCTTACTGGCAAAATATAGACACTAAGCCATAAGGATAAAAAGCATACCAGATGGGACTTCTCTGGGATTTTATGATTCACTTCATACCCCCATTTCTTAAACTCTCCTTCTTCTAGAGTCATCCAGAATGTTCCAGGAGAACCTCTCTTATCTTCTCTAGGGCAGCTAGTAGGACGAGTATAGGTGGGCCCCTTTTCCCTCTTCTCCTTGAGAAACATATCCATCCAATCCTCTAGATGAATATCCCTTCTAGAATAAGTTTTTGAAGTCTTTGAGATTTTGAGCTTATGATAAATATTCAATAACTCTCGAACCAAATCTGGAGTCTTCTCTGGATCATTCAAGGTTGCATTTGGAGGGATGAATTCATCATACATATCACCCAAAATTGGAACCCATGACATCTTGTAGACATCCCACAAACTAATTCATATTTCTCTATGGGTCAGATGGAACGAATTAGTTTCTGGGCTCTAGCAGCGAAGCAACTCCGGTGTAAAATTATCATTCCTATAAACATACGTCTGCCCAGCCCATACGGCTTCATAAATTGCAACTCCCTTAAGATCCTCGACAAACGCTTCACAAGTTTGTCGCACCCAATAATCCCACATCCAAGTTGGCTTCACCCCTACTCCAGAATAGAATTCCCATTTCTCATTCCAGCCTTTGGATTGATCCATTTGAGAATTTTTAAAGATTGAGGAATAAAAATGTGGTTGCATCTCAGGTTTGTGAGGTTTTAGATCTAGTGCACACATGCTATGATGCATTATATAGGCTTTATTTACTGTTCCAGCATTATAAAATGTTCCTAATATTGAGACATTCGTTGAAGAAAAGTTGGTATATGACTGAAACCAGGAATGCGGGAGATAGTTCTTTGCCTCTGGAATATTGATATCTTGTAGATGACCATGGCCATATAGAGGCAGATAGATGCTGTGCGGGAAATTAAGATGATGCTTCTTCAAGTACTTGGCTAATTCTGGGAGAGTACTTTCGCAGGTGGAATAGTAATCATGGCCAACGATGTCCATCATATCATCAATTCTTTTTCTTTCCAGTTCATCATCCATTCTGATTCTCTTGGGAGCCATTGAATCTGCACAAAATTTGAATAATTAACTCTTAAAGTAAGTTAATTTTTCATAACATTTGTGAAGGAATTTGAAAAATTGGCTAAGGCATTTAGGCGCGCAAGTCCCATAGTTGGCGCGCAAGTCTCCTTCAGTCGCACAAGTATTGGGCACACATGTATCACCGCGCAATTCCAAATACCTTAATAGAAGCACGACGTAAGAAACAAGAAGCACAGACCAGGGAAAGCCGGGAGTCCACCTGTGCGCCGAGAGCAAAAAAACAAGCGAGAGTAGGGTGCCTTGCACAAAGTGAGGACCTATATTTATAGACGAGGTTGTACCCCTGCGTGCCGGACCCTGCGCGCCATAAGCCCATTTGCACGTCGTACCCTGCGCACCCTAGAGTCCTTTTTTGTTTCACGTTTTCCTCAGAGTCAAATCCTCATTCTTTTTTGGATCCAACTCTGAGAGGGGAATTTTTTTTACACTCCTTTTTCCTCACAGAGTCTAAACGAAATGAAAAGGGAAATACCTCAAACAAAAAAGATTCATCCTTTGAATAAACATCAAAAAAAAGAGAAAGGGATGAACAAGGAGAACATTGCCCATAGGCCGCGCAAGTTCCAGCATGGTCGCGCAAGTATACTTATGCACCGCCCAAATAGTCGTGTAGGTGACCTGCGTGCCCTCTTTAAAAATTGCCCAGGGTCTTCTCCAGCCTATAAATACCCCCGGTGGGCCCCCCATTTAAGGAGGAGTTTTTCTAGAATTCAGATACAGAGCTCGGAACGCCCAAGTCTCTTCTTCAAGTCTTTCTAACACATGTAAGGTAATTATTTACCTATAATGGAAGGTCTAAACAAGAGTAATAAGGTCTAAGTGTTAGAATTCACTAACACTTTTGTGCCTAAGTGTTTTACCCTTAAGGGAAATGGACACACTTGCGCGCCTCCTTACCTACTCATTACAAACTTGTGCGCCACTCTTTTGGAAGTACCTCGAGATAATTCTAAAGGCTTTGGTCAAGGATCGCCCAAGTAATACCCTAATGGTTAACCATCTCCCAAGTATATAGGCGTCGCACAAGTAAACTTGCGCGACCAAGAATTGAGTTCCCATACAGTACTTGCGCGACCCCCCAGGACTTGCGCGCCCTTCTATTTTTGGGTGCCCTTTCTGCCCATTTCACCTCTCCTATGCCATTCCACCTCTCCTATTCAAGATTCAGTCTTCAAGACACTCTTTAAAATCCATTTATGTCATGTTTTCTTGATTAAAATACTTATATAAAAGGAATTCTGTGGAACATCTCTTAGAACCTAGTGATTTACACATCTTTATGTCACTAAAGTTAGAGATTTTATTCATTCAACCTCATCCTTTAAAATGAGAGAATCCTTAATTTGGGCTTCCTTTTCAGGAGTAAGCCCCATTCCAAGTTCTCTTAAATTTTGGGCATCCTCATTAGGATTAATCCCCAAGTCCCTTAACATGGGCTTCCTTTCTGGAATAATCCCCAGTCATAATTCCCTTAATCTGGGCATCCCCCTTATGAGTAAGTTCCAAGTCCTCATTAATTTGGGCATCCTCCTTAGGAGTAAACCCCAAGTCCCCTAACCTGGGCCTCCTTTTCAAGAGTAAGTCCCAGTCATAATTCCCTTAATCTGGCCATCCTCTTTAGGAGTAAGCCCCAAGTCCTCATTAATTTGGGCATCCTTCTTAGGAGTAAGCCCCAAGCCCCCTAACCTAGGCCTCCTTTTCCGGAATAAGCCTCAGTCATAATTTCTCTTAACCAGTATTCATTTACTTTTGATTTGAGTTTACTTTTTAGGAGTGAAACCCGATCATAAGTCCCCTCTTAATTTGGGAATCCTCCTTAGGAGTAAGCCCCAAGTTAGAGTATCAAAATCTCCATATAGTACATATACCTTTATGGACCCTGTTTCTGGGTTTCTTCCCTAAATTAAATCCTACTCTTCATTTATCTGGGCAGTCATACATACATAATCCCCACATTATTTTTCATGATTTCATCCTTCATGGCACAATTGTCTGGTTTTACCAATACCTCTTGTTTCTCACACCAATCATGACCCATGTGATCTTAGAGTGTAAAAGTAATTATGACATCTTTCTTGGAGCCATAAATCATACATAAACCTCATACTCCCTTACTCGAACTAAGTGGTCTCTGATTCCTTCTCTAAACAAGGATACGTAGGTAGCCCATCAGTGGGTACGATCCCAACTCTAAAATAATCTATGTCCTTCTGAATGACAATAAACTTCAAGTTCCCCATTGAGTGGCTTTAAAACCAACATGGTTATCATAATGACCAAGAGACTTCTATATAATTTATTAAAGGATACCATTGACTAAGAATCTCTAAACAAACATAGATGATTCTCTATCGATGAAGAACCTCGAATACATATAAAAGATTCTCTAAATTTCATACATATTTATCATTGATTTTCAGATCTAAAGGAAAGCTCATTTTAATACTTGTTAATGTAATAATGATTCACAAACATAACTTAAATCTATAAAGAGAGGCCCGGAGTATACACTAATTCTCCTAAAAAAGGTGTGATGAGTCTGACCTCCCATCCTCTCGACCAATGCAAATTCCCAAGCCTCATCAGTTCAAAACTAATGAGCCCTTACCTTTGGAAAGTTGGTCCAAATGGATATGGAATCATTGGATGTTTCCAGTTCTACGAACAAACCCGTTAGAAACTGCTTGGAATTCTTGAATATTAAATCAATGAGATCATCTAAAATTATAGAGGGAAATAGATGAAATGGAAAGAGGCTGATTAATGAAATAAAATGACAAAACTCTCAACTAAATGTGCTACCCACACTCCAATTCTATAATTACAAGTAGTGTGTATATTATGCTAATCAGTCTATAAATCTGAGGGTTAATGATGACAATCATTTTCATAAACCTCTTAAGATAATAGATAAGGGGAAATATAATATGATCACAAATATTTATGTGGTTTACGAGAAAGATGTGGTGAAAGGTACACTTACCATCCACACTTGAACTACTAGCATATTATTTTATTCTAGCTCTACCCACTATTTTATATATGAGATTTTTATATGGGTAGAACATCACCAACTCAATTATTATATGTGGATTTATTTTTGAAAACTCATAATGGAATTATGATTATATCTCAAGTCTATAGCATCTATTCAAAGAAGTTTGTGGGAATATGCTTCCCATAAATTTATGAATCTCCCAATAGCTGAATTTGATCTTATTTTGGGCATGCATTATATCACTTTATATAGAGATCATATAATTTTTTATTGAAGTAATGTCACATTTGATATTCCATATTAACCAATGATCATCTTTCAGGGTGAGGATGAATATGAAATTCCAATGAAAATCACTTCCACTGAATGAATCATACTAACTACCCATGGAGGATATTTATCTCATATGGTTTGGGGGAAACTCAAAATTGAAGATGTGCCTACTTTTTAGTATTATCTTCAAGTATTTCCAAAAGACTTGTATCATATTCCCCTGTATAATTAATTTGAGTTTTCAAAAAAAACTTATATCTGATTCTATACCTATTTCGAAGAATATATATAAAATAAACCCAACTAACTTATAGGAATTAATTAAGAAACTCTAAAAGAATATAGATAAGGTATTCATATGTCATAGTGCATCTCCATCGGTTAAAAATATTATTTTTGTTAAGAAGTAAGATGGATTAATTCATCGTTTCATTTATTATATGGAAATTAACAAATCAATATAAATAACATTCATCTTATACCATGAATCGACGATCTATTTGATTAATTACAAGGAGATCAATATTCTTCCATGATTGATCTTTGATCTAGATTTTGTAAATCGAGGGTAAAAAGAATGATATAACCAATAAAATATTCTATATGAGGTATGCTCATTATAAAAGTAGAATGACTTCCTTTAGACTTACTGATTCCCTTACTTTCTTCATGGATTTAATGAGTAGTGTATGTAGAGATTACCTTGATCAATTTGTGGTAGTATTTAAAGATGTCATTATTATATATTCCAAGATAAAGGAAGATCTTAAAGATCATTTGTGTATTGTGTTCAAGACTGAGAGAAAAAATATATTGTTTTAAAAATTTATTATGTTTGAATTTTAGCAATATAAAATTTAATTCATGGGTCATATAATATCATATAAGCCTATATTAGTGGATCCTTCAAAGAAGGAATTTATTGAGAAATGTCCCAAAAGAACACATTGGTTGAGAAATGTAGTTGTTTGGGGTTGGAAAAATACTATCAATGAATTTTAATATATTTATCATGGATATTTTACTTAATAACCATGTTTACATAGAAGGGAACTAAATTCAAGTGTGTAGATGAATGTGAAGAAACTTTCCATGAGCTAAACAAATATGGTCATTGAAACTATTCTCACACTAACCTATCGTGGAAAAGGTCTTGGGATCTATGAAGATTTATAAAATAATGGATTATGATGAATCCTTATTTAGAATGATATGTTGAAATCTTATGCCTCATTCTAATTGAAATTTAATGAGTAAAATTATGTAACTCAAGATTTATATCTGGTAATAGTAATTTTTTTATTTTAAAATATTGAGTCATTATATTTATGGTGAAATTTGTGATATATATAAAATGATCATAAAATATTAAATTATATATTAATAAAACAATATTTGAATATGCTCCAAAGGATATTATTAGATTTGATTAAATATAACAACTTTTCAATAAATTACCACTTTGGGAATGGGAACAAGGTGATTAATGACTTAAATTAGAGAAACCATGGTATTTTGTATATAGTAAAGATTTACTGAAGATATATTTACAAAAATAGATCTAATAATTATGGATTTACTAAATATAGATCTTGAAATTTTGAGGAAATGGGAGAAATCATATCTTTATTATATGAATGTTCAATAATCTAACCATGTGAGGATTAAAGCAGCATAAATGGAATATGTGGAACTATAGATGAAATTGAGAAATGTTCCTAAGACCAACCATGATTTTAATGGAATGATAATTCTAAATAACCAAGTATGTTTCCTATAAATATCACATTTAAAGGATCTGTTAGATGAATCTCATAGTTCATCATTCTATACCCATTTTAGAGGTATGAAAATGTATAGATATATGAAAGATTATTTTAGTTGAACAACATAATAAGGGATAATGTAGAGTATTTATTTAAATTTATAATATGTGAATAAATTAGAGATGAGAGAGTGAATTACAAGGGAATGAAGTTCAATCATGATCCATACAAATTAGAAATGGAGAAACATCACCATGGAATCATCATCGGAGTCCCCAAAACAAATTAAGGACATACTGATATATTTATTATAGTTGAATTCCTTATGAGTTCAACATATTTCATTTCTATTAGATACTATTTATCTATTTATCATCTTTATAGGATATACATCATGTAAGTGGTATGGATTCATAGTGTACCATATTCTATTAGATCTGATAGGGATCCAAGGTTTACCATGATGATATAGAGAGAGTATTAGAAAGATTTTAATATTGAGGTAAGCTTTATTACTACATATCATCCTCAGATAGATGGTTAGTCTAATATGACCATTAAAAACCTATATTATATGATGATATGTTTTTATATAGATTTTAAATGTGGTTGGGATCCAAACCATTCTCTATTCATTTTTATTACAATAATAATTTTCAAATGATCATTAATATGGCTTCATATGAATCACTATATATAAGGAAGTGGAGAATAGTAATATACTACTATGATGTTATAGAATAAACGATATTGGGTCCTGATCTTGTTGAGTAAATAGATGGGAAATCTAGATCCATTTAATTTCACACCAGAGTATCTTAGTGTCATCAAAAAAGTTATGTTAACAATCATACAGGATATTTAGAGTTCCAATATGATGATAAGGTATTAATACCAAATATCCTTAGAATAAAGTTATGAGATTTATAATCATGGGTAATGTAACCCCAGGATATATTTATCTATCTGATATTATTGATCATATCATGATATTATCTTATTACATGGTTCTTCCAATGAACATCTCTCAAGTTTATTATGTGTTGAATGTATCTCTCCAAAGGAATTACATATCAGATCCTTAATATATATTGATATCATAGTTAGTACCACTGAAGCTTGGTATCTATTATATGTAATAACTAATTCACATTCTTGGTTGATGTAGGATATTATTCTCAAAAAATACCACTAACATTATCAATATTTTATGTCAGAACCGTAAATTTGAGGAACACATGTTATAACACTAAAATATGTTGAGGTATAAGTATCCTCAATTGTTTGTATTTGAGTAAATTTAAAGGGAAATTTTCTTATAAGGGGGTATAATGTAGAATACTTAGATTTTATGAAACATTTATTTTAAATAAATCAAATGTGTTTGATAGCTTAATTTACATGAAACACCGAGATTTAATGAACCATTATTTACTATTGATATATTAGTATTAAATATGACTATTATCTCATAAAATTTGGATTGGTAGATATGGATAGGACTAACTAAAATTTAAATTTTTTTACACATTTATAAAATTAATTAATTGCTTATCAATTAGTTGAAAATGAAAATAAAATCTTTTGAAGGAAAAAAGATACGTCTTTATGAAAACATATTTTTATACACACAATATGTTTTTATATTAATAAATTATATTAATTAGTTTTGGGAAATAATTTTAATGAAACATTTATATAATTCATTCAATTATTTCTTAACATTCATATAATGGTTTTTTCTAGTAATAGAATAAACATAATTTCATTTTTATGCTAAAAAATTCATTTATCAAAAAATCGGCATCATTGTGTTTTACACACAAATTTTTAAATGGATTCCCTCTAATTATATAAATTTAATACATTAAAATATTTGCTTTACTAGGAATAATTATTACATATTTATCAATGTGTTAAATTTCATTTTTGGTAATGATAAATAGTAA
The DNA here is from genome assembly GCA_963277665.1 of Viscum album. Lineage (NCBI taxonomy): Eukaryota > Viridiplantae > Streptophyta > Magnoliopsida > Santalales > Viscaceae > Viscum > Viscum album. The sequence continues at coordinate 21,336,458 of OY728145.1, read as the reverse complement.
CATAAGTAAAAATTCATTACTATTGTAAATGTTAAAAGTTTTAACGGGAGATTAAGTTAAAGAGATAAGGGTTAAAATAAAATAAAAAATGTATAAATACTATTGGATAATTTTATTTACACTAAAATCTTTCTTATATTTTAATTTTGGTTGATTTTGTGCCACTTTCACTTAAATATGTCTTTATTATATTGGAATGTTTTAATTATTCACAAGAATATGACTCCACTAACTTATAAAAGGGAACCTCATATATTCTATTCTCAAAACCACTTGATAAATTTAGTAAAAATATGATCTAATAAAATACTCTCCCAACATACTTATCCATGACCTTAAGAGGTTTTTATTCCCAAAATACCCATCCCCGAAGCCCAAAGGTGATTTTCATTGGAGGATACATGAAGAATAGATACATGTTCTTAACAATATTTTTCAGGTTTATTTCTTATTAAAACTCTTCCAATTGTTCTATAACCATTTTAACATTAGGTAATAAGTAAATTTACTATATTGAGACTTTTTATTTTAATGTTATATTTTTTTCTATCTCCTTCTAACCCATGGGAAAATAATAATGTTACTCGTGCATACGTGTGGACTACCACCTCTACAAAGAAATATGATTAATTTTTCATTTTATATTTACATTTATGGTTTTAAGGATATATTTAATTAATATATATTATATTTTTGATATTATTATGTTTCCTTAATGGTGACTTATTACATACCATTTCTTCATTCCATCTATCAAAAAGTGAAAGAACCACCTTATTTGGATGGTTTTAAAGGAATATATAAGAATAAATATGATAATTATGAAACTATAAAGATTATATTTTTTATTAAATTATGTCAAATGTGCAAGGATTTGAACCATAAAGTAGAAACTTGCATGGAAAAGTACCATTTTTAACTTGAATGTTCATTTTAATGAAGACATTTTTAATAAAATGGTAATTATAAATTATATTGGAATGATATATAGTATTTTATATATAAATATGGAGTTCAAATAGATTTATAATAAATATATATTTCTTATATAGGCATTTTTAATGAATACAATGAAAAACGGGACTTGATGTAAGAGTTTATGTTATAATCTATATATGATAAACTTCCATTTATGGAAATTATTTTATACTTATCCATTAAAACCAACATATTTTATTATACTCTATATATATATATTGAAATATGAATTATTAGTACCATTTTTTATCTCCTTGCTACATAAAATGATAAAGAAATGTTTTAAGAAAACCTGACGATATTTTTTCCTTGGTCAGCAATCTTTTTCTTCAATGTTTCTGTTCATTAAAACGTTTTATGTAGTTTTTTATCGATAAATTATTTTTTGAGAAATAAAATATTCAATACCTTTAATACTATTTATTTTTTAAAAAAAATTGATCATTTAAAATGTTTTACGTATGACTCATTTTAACCTTTTACATAAATATAAAAATAATATTATATTTTAACATATATAACATGAAAAAAAAATTCTCTCTATCTTGCCAATTATTTTATATAAAAATACATTAAAATTTTCCATAGATTGTTTCGAAGAAAATAGTTTTCTCAATATTATAATATTTTTTAGTTTTTAAATATTCCAAAGTAAATGGTTATTTTTCCTATTTTAAAATTACTATTTAATTGTTCTTTTAAATGTATTTTTATCCATGTAAACATATTTTAAGGATTGTTACAATTCAATAGTGATATGATATTATGATATCATCCAATTTCATTATATGGGTGAATTATTATGATAATGTTTTAAGGATGAGTCTATGAAACTTATTACTTTCCCATGGGTTAATTAAGCTATGGTGAAATTTTAAATATTTTCGGATACCATCCACTTATTTTCTTTATATTAGTATGACTGTGTGATGATGAAATGTTTATTAAACCTATTTTTTCCATTAGTTATTCCATGCTAAGAATATTAATGTTTTTATAATCTTTTGACACACATATAAATGGTTTTGATTATAATATGGGGGGAATGATTTTATATATCCCTATAACTTCTTGGGTAAATATTTAATCTCATGAGATAATATGGATTAGAATGGGGAGTAAACCCAGTTTTTAAGTAATTCTATCCACTATGATAATCTTGGGAGTGAACATTGACTAAGGAAATGATATAATTAATGGTGAACCCCATCCACTATGGGAAGTTTTCCACTACAATAGTCATGGTAGTGATCCTTGACTAAAGAAATGATTTTCCACGCTTATGTGTATGCCAAAAATATATATATTATTCTTATGATATGTTATCATGGATCATGATTTATTATTTATGATTCCACATTATTATGCCTTATACATTCTTTAAGAACAAAACCTTATTCCAAGGTTAATGATTTATGATCTATGAACAATTAGATATGCATTTAAATCATTAATACCACATTCGGATACCCTCAATATTATCTTATTATCACTTATGGTCATTCATGGATATCTCCTTTGTTTATCCTTGTGGTGCATCTAATCTCATCCATTCTTATGCTTAAATTTCCCCAAGATAAGAAGATTGGTTTTAACAGGGTATATCTAGTAAGGTTACTATTTGAGAATAAACTTTTAGGATTATGGGAATATATTTAAGGAAATAATTTGTTAATGTATCTAGTTTCCAAAGGAAATAAACCATTATAGTTTCTGAGTATAAATTATTATGTGATTTATTTAATATTCATCTAAAATGATGTAATATTTTTTATGCAATGCTTGGGTCACCTCATAACCTGCTCAATAAAATCTCTCAAATAGTGATCACCATTTTTAGCCTTAATTAAATCACTTCCAATTTCATAGAATGTTATTCGAGTAAATGAGGGGTATTTTATTCAACTATATCGAGCACTAAAAAACCCACCTAAAAGTTGAACTTTTCCACATTCACCAAGATTTATTTATTCAGTACTCTTAGGAGTTTTACTGTGGAATATGCTATTAGTAGTGTGAATACTATGGTATTTATATACTCAAGTCCCAAAATTATGAAATCTGTGTTTGAAAGAATATTTACACTTACACCTAAACCACAAAAATCACTCCCAAATTCATTAGTCAAGATGTTAATTGGCATTGAAAACGTATCTGGGTCTTGTTTATTTTTTGGGAACTCCCTTGACACTATAATTGATCGCTCACTTGTGAGTGTTACAGTACCTATTTAATCTAGATTATTTTTATTTGAAACCAACCCATTTTTTAATTTTTCATACATTAGGATGTTGGATATAACATTCACATAAGGGGTGTTAATTTGTATTTTTTAGAGAGTTACATAAAATTAAATTTTCACGATTTATTTTCTCTAAACCCTTTTTTAAAAGGGAACTTATATCTTATATGGTGGTGGGGTATCTTTAATTTCTTCTTTTTCAAGAATTTTTTCTTTTGCGTTCTTCTTTTCTTACTTCTCATTTTTTTTATAATTTTTCTTCATGATTTTTCAATATTCTACAAATATTAACTTAATTGATTTAACTATCAATAAGTTTAATTACTCCACTTATTCTCATATTATTACCTCCATTTCACTAAAACATAACCCTCTTGGACATTCCATACTTTGGTTGGTAATTTGACAAATATGAAATTCCATAATTCTTAGTGAAACTTATTGATATTTAGAGTATTCCTCCCACTCTTTGATGTAAACCCATATTATGATCATGAACATGGACAATATTTTAAACAAATAGAACTAATAATATAGTAATTAAATATCTTAAATGAAATATTTTATTATAATTCATTCCTAATTCCTTTTATGTTTAGATTGCTCAATAATTCTAAAAGAAAATTGACAAAAAAAACCTGTGTCTTTTTTAACTAATAGAAATTTTCCCACTGTATAAAAAACTTTTTAATACATAACAACTCTTAAATATATATAAATAATTATTATCATAATATAACCTTATAGTATAATATTATATATTTATTTTCTTTAGAACATAGGGAAATGGAATCATAATAAATGGGTGAGATCAAATTCTTTATAAGGGTAAACATAAGCAATATCAAAAAAATATCACAAGTAATCATAATATAATAATATGTGTATAATCAAGATACAAAAGAAAGTAATACCTAATGTTTATTGGGTTATAAATCATGGAATAAATCTTGAAAGTTAATCGGATATAAATTAAAAGAGTGAGTTAATAAACCTGACCCTAGAGATCATAAAATAGTTATGAGAATACACATAAAACTGTGAAACATATTTCAAATATGGAACATAACTAAGTATATGGAACATAAATTTATTGATCCAAATAATTAGTTCCCCTAATTATGAGAACCTAAAATTTACTAAAAGTATATTCCTCATGAGATATAATCTCTTAACCAATTCATTAGAGGGGAACATAGGACCTTATCTATCATCATCAACACTTATTCATTCCATAAGAAATAAAACATCCATCATATCATAAAGAACCCATCGATAGAAAATGGGTTTCAAATAATTTTAAAATGAAACCACCTAAATAATAAATTTATAATTCCTTTAAAAATCATAAGATAATAAATCTATGGAAAATTAATACGTATAAAATGACATCAAGTAACTTTCAAGGTAAAATCCATTCAATAAAAATAATAAAGAATATGGTATTTGAACCATATAGATAATGATTATATGAATAATAAAATAATTTACCAAATCAATTGATGAATGAAATATTAGTTCAAACATTTCAATAAAATAAAGTAGTATAGATTTTTCATAAGGAAAAAGCATCATAAGAAATGTTATTCATATTCATGGTGGAAGGTTAGGAAAGACATGATTAGTGATGTATCATATCTTTGACAGAGAAGAAAATTATATAAGACATCCATAAAAAGATGGTGGATTATTTTAAAATAATATATCCATATTTTAGTATATTAAAATCATTATGATGTTGACACTGATAGAAAAACATCCATAAAGAAGAATATTACAAATGGAGTCACACAAGAATGGATAAGGAGTCAAATTGTTTGATGTCGCGAGATCAATAACCCAAATTATATATATATATATATGTATATATTTATAAGTGAATAATTCATGTAAATTAAATGAGTCTAAATTATTTTTAATATTAAAATGAAAATAAATGTGAAAACTTTAAAGATATTTTAGAAAACATTTTTAACATTGATTTAATATGAAAATTTATATGTCACTTTCAAAAGTAACTTTTGAAAATGGGAAGTGAAATATTTTGAAAAATTTTAATTTTAAAAATATAATATTTAATAATAAAACATTTAAAATTATATAAAGTTTCATATAAAAAATTTGGATCCAGTGATAAAATACTTTATAATAAAAGGAAATGACCCTTTTGAATAATTGGGAAAAACCTTTTTTGAAAAACCACATTGTAAAGAGAGTAGTAAAAACTAATTTTTTTGAAACCTCATTTAACTAAATTGAATTATAATATAATTTATATTATGGTGGTAAAACCCAATCATATAATAATATAGGATAATATAAAACTTTATAACTCTAATAAAAAAGTTTTGAGTTATTAATATCTTTTATGGAAAACATACTCAATAAAGTACAAAATATTTAAAAATGGGTTTACGAGAGAAAAAAGTAAAAAAAATAATATAATACCACAAATAAAATAAAAGGTAAGAATTTTTTCAACATAAATTAAATAATTTCAAGAGGATGGTCATAGCTCAATGAATTAAAATTGAGTTTTCCAAAACTCTATAGAGGGGGGTAACACTTGAGTCAAAGTTTTTTTGAAGAAAAGAAATTAATTTCAATAATTTTGTTAAAATAATTAAAATGAAATAATTTATTGAAAATTCAGGTGATATTAAATCGATAATACACCATATAATGGAAACATGGTGCATAATATGCAACATGTCTCAAAGAATCAGAAATGAGAGGAAGAAATGTTGTATTGATTGAGTAACACTTTAATCAAAGGATCTTGAAATATTGGGATTGTAATGAAACATAAAATACCATGATTAAAATATAATTCATGATATAATATCTCAAATAGGTATTCTACACATCATATAATTGAAATTAGGTGCATAATACCAAACATTTTTCAAGAGGAGGAATTTGAGACAAAAACCCTTGCCTTTTCCCCCGATTAGTTTAATTCACTCTAAGCTCTAGTATAAAAAACATAAATATCTCAATAACAAATTTAATAACCATTTTCATATAAAATTTATTTTATAAAATTTATTTATAATTATTTTCAACATTTATATTAGTAATTTGTTATATATTTTTGATGTAGGGTGTGGGTAATCTTGATAATTTTTAACTCGTCTCGTAATGGCATTATATTTATTTTTTCTTAACCAAGCTTTATTTATTAAAGGTTAATTATAGTTAAAATAATATATTAATTATAATTATTTATTAATTTAATATTTCTATTCAAGAGTACTTTAGTATTTATCTTGAAAGATAAAATCAACAATAAATATTTTTTTAGTGATTTTCAACATACAAAGGTTGTTTTCTTAACTAATGAGTTAAATACTATTGTATCCTTTAAAAAATTAGAAAATATTTACATATTTATATCATATTATAACATTAAATAATTTCTCATAGTTATCAATGTTATAAATGCATAGTATTATTCAATTAGGATGTTAAATCGACCCAAACATTAACTTACCATAATTAATAGATTGTTATTAGATGACTTTATTGTAATATCATTATACTAGAAGCATAATGAGAATACTTAGTTTTAAATATTTTGATATATAATAATTTTTAATAAGTATAAATTTAGGATAATTTATATAAAGTTATTACTTTGAAAGAAACAATCATTTTCCTCTTAGTTTTCTCGTTTTAAATGATCCAATTAGCAAAAAAACATTTTTTGGTCATATCTTAAATATTTTATCCAATTTATATTAAAATAAAACTGATTATATAATAAAAAATCATATTTATACTTTAATCCCATCCCCATGACTATCAGTTTAATGTGTTTATGAAATGAAAAATAGAAATCAGTTGTTTTATGGAGGTGGTAGTAAATAGTTACACAGGGTTGATGATTTCTTTTCCCATAGAATGAGAGAAAGGAGTAATATTTTTTATTGATTCATAATCATTTAAATTATATAAATATAATAACCATTTTTGAAATTAAAATTTAGTACTAGCCTTTTATGTTTTTAATTAAAATGAATCATTTTGTGTTGTCAAGGCGGTAGTCCGCACAATGCTCGATTCATGTTTTCATTTTTCTTAATGGATAATGGGGAGGTGTTTAATGATTGTACAAGAATTTTAATATTATAATTATATAATAATACAACTTATTTTTCTATTATAAGTTAGTGAATATAAATTTTATGAAGAAGACATACACATAAAAAATAGAAAAAATAGAGGTTAGGAACTTACAACTCAGTTTTTGAATTATCTGCATTGAAATGTAGTAAAGAGTAACAGATATGGTCTTTATAGAATAAAATAAAATATTTAAGGTTCATAGTAGTTTATAGGGGAAGATTGGTTAGATTTTGGGATGGAATAACGGGGTTGTGGTGTGACGATAAGTGAAGAGAGGATAACCCATTTTAAAAGTGAAAATGAATTATATATTTGTAAATACCCAACGGTTTTCTATAATGGGAGGAAGATATCAAGGAAATTGTCTAAAAATGATAAATAATGGATTTTATAGGAGATAATATCAATCCACACATCCACCAAGCAATTAGAAACATTTTTAAAATATTCTAGTTCCTTTACCTCTAAGATTACACATTTTTACCAATTTAGTTTTCAGCACAATAACTAGTTTTCTACCTAGGTAATTTATCCTTTATGAATACAAATAAAAAGGTCTTTATTACAGAATTAAAAACTATTGATTCCAAATTTTAAATCCATTTAATACTTTTAAATTTATAAGAGTCATAAAAATTAATTTTAAAATAGCAAATGTATAATATATTAACTATTTTTCAAAAATATAACATAAATTATAAATATTCCAATACAGGTCTGTAAATTAAAAAAAACATTTTTATAAATATAAATTAACTTATAAAATAAATATTTTTTCTTATAAAAATATTTTCTAGATTTCCAATTCATACATATATACTAATAATATCATAAAAGTCTTATTATTTGAAAAAATTATATTTTTCACTATTCACCTAAAAATATACCTTTAAAAAAATATAAAAAATAATTTTAAGATAATACTAAAATGTTTAAAAAAATAAATTGATTCTTTTAATTAATATTTTGAAATTCTAAAATTATATTTTCACTGAAAATACATTTTATTAAGAAAACCCACTTTTTTAAACAATCTTTTTAATCAAAAAATGTTTTTAATCTTACATCAAATATATATATAAATAACTGAATATTTATATATTAGGTTATCAATATAAATATTTTATATTATGATAAAATTGTAACTATGATCAATTTTTATTTATGAAGGTAAAATACAATACCTTTTTCCAAAGAGTTCATCAAAATGAATTCTTTCTTTAAAAATATCAATCAATGAAAAATAATAATAATATATATATATATATATTTAAATTGGATATTTCCCTTTTATCTATTAGTTATTATTTTATTCATGTGATTTTAATACTTCTTGATTCATTTTATTTGGGTGTTGTTTTAGTTTTGTTTTTTGTGTGAAAAAATCTATTTAAGATAGTACTAATTTAAATGATCCAAAATATCAGGTCATTACAAATATCTTATCTAATGTATTGATTATTCTTTGGAGAGATGTTCCTTGTGATTCTTGATATCCTGGTGCTCTTTTTTGATATCCTTGTCCTTTTTTTTATTATTTTTACAAAACCTAAAATTAATTTTGATGATTGTAATCGGATTAATTCACTTCATCAGTATATGTTACTTTTGGTTAGTGTTGGGTCCTCTTAGTGTCTGTATTCTTTGTCATGAGGTTGATTCCAAACATATTTGTTGTATACTTCTAAAGAGATAGGAAAAATATAAATCCAATAAGGAGATGTCACAAATCTTCTTCAGCCTTAAAGAAAAGGTATGATACTAGAACAATGTGTTGAACAGTCCTTTCAAGCTGATCTTGTGAGGTAACATGTTTTTATAGATTCTACAAAGAAGTAGGAACCTTGAGAGTCATATGAAATGAACCTGAAATGTTAGGTCCACAAGGCTGAATACCATGAGTGGGGGGTGAATCAGGGTATGACTAATTGAAAAATAAAGCATGTTCTGATCTTGTTTCACTGTTAAGCAAAACACTATTCTCTCTCTTTCCCATTGCACAATATAAACAGAATTCAAAGCATTCAATGACACATCAATTTTTACTTGGTTCACCCTCACTGGGCTACGTCCAAGGAGAATACATTGGCAATTTTCCAATGTACCAAATCCACTAGAAGCACACTACTATTTACAAGGTTCGGGATAGATCACTTCTATTCCCAGGCTCTCTGCCTTTACAATGTTTAGTGTTAGCTAACTGCATTCCCAAGGGTCACTCCCTGTTTCTCTTTCTCTAGATCACTACCGGTGGAGAGGATCACCTACTTCCTCTTCCTTTGCTCACTACTCTGGAAAGGATCCACTCACAGTTTATAGACCTATATGTCTCTTCATTATCACTAATGAATGCATCCTCCATTGTATGTAGATGCTCTGTTGAAGTCCAAATTTCACCCATAGATGAATCTCACTTTGCACTGAAGGTATCGGGCAATCTTCCAGTTTTCATGCAGCCCTGAATCACTGTCGTGAATCACCATTACTTGGCGCCCTTCTCTAAGCCAGCGTGAAAGTCAAAACTGGCGCGCAAGTCCACCTCAACCACGTGCGCAACATAAGCTTCTGCTACTCCAAACTTGCACGACTCACTTCCTTCCTCGCCTAAACCACATCAGGTGTGTAACTATCATTTGGCACATAACTCCCACTTGTGTGACCACACCACACATGCACGACCACCACACCTGCGTGACAAGATCTCTGATTTTTCTAAGTGTTGAACTATTCACCGAATGAGGAGGGTTCGACCTATATTTATAGGCATTTGGACACCCTACACGATGGTACACAAGTCTCCCCTCGGCGTACAAGTCTCTATCCCTTGTCTCTGCCGAGCTAGTCACTTGTGCGATCTAACTCAAAACTTGCGCGACCCTTATCCCTTTGCCATATTTTGATTTTTTTTTATCTTGAAAAACAATAGGTGCGCAATTTTCCAAGCCTCCAAGACCTCGGTGCGCAAGTCCCTTTTCCAAAAACACTTTTCTTCATTTTTCAATTTTCAGGCCCAAAAATTTGGCAAACACTAGAAAATGGAACCACCTTGTATCTTCTCTTTTTGTACCGCCTCCAGATCATCTATTCCTTTTTTCAACTTTCTTAAAACAAACATGAATCGTTAACCATATCACTTGAACTTGACATGTCACCATAAAATCCCCTTTTTCAACAATTTTTTATGTCATGGTTTTCTTTGTTAACAATCACAACCCAGATGTCCACTTTGTCAACAAACACAATCACCTCAAAAACGCTCCAATGATACCTTGAGTGATTTTTTCCCAACATGACGTTTTATCATCTAGGATAGTTGATAAGCCTAAATGTTATATATATTTTACTATCTCATTTCCATTGTTTTTCATTCATATACTAAATAGTGCACGTGGTAGATGTCCAATTTTGCCGGAAATAGAGATTTACAAGATAATAAGAAAGAATGGAAGAAAATATACAAAAATGGAAAGTACATGTTGTGATGGACAAGTTCACATTGTGTAATTGATAATCATATCCTACATCAAGCCGTGAAGCCTAAGTAGTGACCAACCAGGAAGACTGAGGAATTTTTCAGTTCACGTCATGAGTCCACTTTACACGTCGTGACACCAGTCAAATCAGATGCCGAGAAAGCCACGAGGATTCATTGAAAATTGCAAGCTAGACTTGTGGTACACATCATGAACCACCTGTACATGACATGACCATGGTCAAACTTCATAAATCCGTGGAATATCAACATCCCACACTAGACACCCTGGTTGAAATAACACAAATTAAGGGTTCATGATGTGACGATTAAGTACACATCGTGACCATTTCTGCCTATATAAGAAGTAGCTCGACAGCACATTGAAACATGCTTGGATCAGGTCTCTCTCCCTTTTAGACTCCCTTCATAATTACCTTCTCTTTACCTCTTAAATCACTTTAGTTATTTGTAATTTCTTTACATTTTCAATCAATGAGTTGTGGATTCATTTTTCTTCAATGCCTTCAATTCCCACATTGCTTCGTTTCCATTTCTTTCCTTTCAAGTAAGGTTTTATTTAATGTTTTTTACTTTTTCATCACATATTTATTCAATTCCACTAGCATAGTTAAAATTTCCTTCACCCCTTTTCTTTCTTTAATTACCACCTTGAATAGATAAAAGAATCGAGGTAGGGATCAAGGTTCAATGTATCAAAATGCTTAATTATATCTCTAGTTATAAACTTGGAAAAATTAAATGGATTAATAATTATGATATAAACCAATAGTCAAACCCCAATTGTGAAACTATACTATGACCATCAAACAATCAAGAAAACAACCCTATAATAATTGAAGTAGACCATGATAATGACTATTATCTTAAGGAACTTTATAAAATTGAAGTTGGATGTAATGATTCTAGGACAATAGCTAGACTCATAACCATGGAATAGCTACATTTGAGTAAGAACTAGAAGACTGTACCAAGGTTGACTAGCGACTACTTCTTTCTTCGCAGACTAAGCACTTAGGACCTTGAAAATATTAGAACTAGGTTCACCTTTATCTAGATACATGGAATTGATCTCAAATCCTCTTTAATCGCATGAATTAAAACCAAAAATTAGTTAGACCCCGCCCAAACCTTTGATAATCTAGTAAGGATTACTACAAAGGATTCATGACCATATTTATTGTCCCCGCAATAATAGCACCATCCTTGTGGGATTGACCTCGTACTTCTTCTATACAACACCCTAGTAGTTACTAAATTTTGGGACACATATAAATTTCTAATTTGACTTGCGCCCTATGTAATTAACTATGCCTTTTGGGTGTCCAATTAATGGTTTCATACCTAAGCCATCACATTTTATCCTATAGTAATCTTTAATATTCAATTTCCATTACTGGTATGCTTCCATAAAAAGTATCATTGTCCATAAATGTATAATTCTAGATATACATCACATTTTATGAGGGAATAAGATCAAGGTTGTTATAATTAATCACAAAATCATTAATGGGAGTTTCTATTCTTTCCAAAGGAGTGTTCACACTATCATTAAGAGGGTTATCCATCCAATGGGTTCTCTAAAAATTGATATTATATTTTTTATTGACCCGCCAATTTTCATTGTTCATAATTTCATTAAAATAATTAATGATTTAATGATAAACCAATGATTCAAGGAATTATGGTTACCATCCAAAAATTTCATTTGTAACATACATGATTAAAAATAAATGTAAGAGTCATTTGAAGCCATCATATTCCATGTAAATTTTCCAAAGAAACTGTCATTAAAGATCATAAGATCTTGTACACCAAGGCGCACCATATCAACTAGTTTGATACACTCTTTCTAAGAAACAGTAACCAATTTATTTTCATGATCAGACGCAATCCATATTAAATTCATGATCATGCATTGAAGCTCATTGATGAGGCTTCTTGGACACCAATAAAGATAAAACGTTTAGAAAAAAATAGATGTGAGACTAATTTTAAAATACACACCCTTCTCTCTTGGGAAATGGATTTTCACTTACACCTAGAAAATTGATTTATGATTCCCAGGAATATTAATTGAAAATAATGTATCTTCACTTATCACCAAGATAAGGGGAGCCCAAGATAATTGAAATAAATAGATCCCCTCTTCACTCTAAGTATTTTAGTGATTGTATATTTTTTCAAACTGATATTTCATTACCAAAAACAATATAGGACTTTATACATCTTATAGAATGTCCAACCACCTCCTTGTAGTGGGTAAAGAGGCTTTTGATAGCAGATATGGTTTTATTTGATGGTTTTCCAAGAAGGATGATATCATCAAAATACAAGAGGTGTTATGGGGTGATGTTACCCCTAATAACTATAATTGGTATATAAAATCCTAATTGAGTGAGTTCATTAATACATATACTCATATAATTTTTAGTAATGGAAATCAATATGTCTTGAGAGTATATTCCCTTGTCTACAATACATGGTATATTGAAAGAACCCTATGGGGGACTGAGTAATCAGAATAGACAACCTTTCAAAGTTGAGTATGGTATACAAAAATTTAATAAAATAATTGGAGAAGTCATACCTCTATATAGATGCAAATAGGAAGCTCCATTTTAGAGTATCAAACACCTTGGAAATATCAATTTCGAGTGACAAAACTTCCTTTTTTTCATTTTTCTCTTCCTTATATTAACACTTTTTGAGGATATGAATAATTGTTTTGAATTTTTATATATGTAAATAAGCCAAAATAATTTGGGGTAATGCGATCCTTAGTTATTTACCCCCCCCCCCACACCATCCCATTCATAATGATCTTACTAAATATGTTAGGGACAATTATCTCAATAGAAAGTGGTTTGATTTGCTCTATATGAATTGAATTATTCTCCTTGGGTATAAAGGAAATGAAATTCGAGTTGATCCCATAGGTTATAGAGGCATGAGTGAAGAATTAATTGATTTCACTTGTCAAATAATTTTTAAAAATGTCCCAATAAAACATGAATAACTTGTTGGTGAAGATATCTAGACAATCATCACTTTCCATATTAAGAGAAAAAAGGGATTTTATAACTTATTCCTTAACAGGTACCATGATAAGTGATCAGTTTTTATGTTCCTCATTATAAGAGGTAATGTTATAAAGCATTTTTATGAGTTATTCGGCCTATCATCAGCAGTCATCCCTTTAAATTACCCCACTGTTGGATTTTTAATGTTATTTTTAGAGGTGTGTAAGAGTCCATTAAATTTTTATGGAATTATTCCTTGTTCTTACCCTATTCACCTTACGCTATCTATGGAAATTTTTGGATTTCCTATTACCATCCTTCAATAATTTTATATTCAGATGATTTATATAGATCGATTCCTTGACCATTAAAAATTCATACAACCAGAGATGATCTTGAAATTCCTCTCAAGAGGGAATGTTATGATGATTATTACTAATTTGGATGTAGGAAAGTTGTTCTTTTGTTTCCTTGATTTCAGGATCAAGCTTAAAAAAATATTTCCTTCTTTATTCCATGAAGATATCCTTTTTATGATTTAAACTAAACCTCTAAAATGGGATTCCAATAGGTTTCATCTTCCAAGCCTCCAAAATTATCTCCTTGTATCCATTAATGAAAACCTATCCATTCTTGAAACGAAAGGGTAGAGTATCTTACCTTTTAAGATGAGAATATAGTTCAACAATGACAGGATTATGATCTGAGCAATATTTTTTTAGGGTAAATCTTGAATCCCCATTGGTACTACTCCTGTCACCCATTTTCAAAATCATATATCCACTTTACTTGCATTCCTTCTATTCAAGGTATATCTTATCCATGTGAATTCCTCCCAAAAACATTTAACTTTAAAAAGTTTGTATTAAAAAATATAGGAGGAGAACAATAAGTATGTAATTTTTTTAAAATTGGATCTAATTTTTTCTTCTGACATTAGGACAGTGTTTAATTCTCCCATAACCACCCAATTTTATTCTTATTCTTAGAGGTCTCATCAAGATCCTTACATAATTTCCTCCTCCTATTTTATTAAGTTGATGCAAACATAAAATAAATAGAAACAATACAATTAAAAATGTTGAAACCAAGAGAAATACTCATATATTTCTTATTTCATGTGTCTATCAGAATGATTTCATGGTTGAAATTCTATAAATTATCCATTTTATGGTTTATAAAATTCTTAGAAATAAAATTTTACCCAATGGATTCCCATTTGAAATTCTACAAGCTTTCAAAAATCATTATGTCATAAAAATTCCAATAACCATAGGTTTTTAGGCCATAATAATAAGTTTAAGGGATTTGGCTATTATGAGGTTCCCTATATATTGAAAATTCCAATAAAAAGAATCATTTCATGAGGGCCTTTCCACTTGTCAGTGTCCCCACTTAGTGTGTCACATTCTCAAGACCTTTCCATATTTTCCATTTATTTTTTTATTTTCATATCTTGGTTTTTTTCATTCTTTATTCCTCCATTCTCTAAGATGTGATAGATATATTATAAGCATAATTTTCTTTGTATGCATTAATTTTTTTTATTAATGCCAATATACTCAGGAATGTTATCTTCTATCTCATCATCACAAATGATTCCACTAAATAGAGTGAACTTATTTTTTTATTACAATGTCTTTGGAGGTTTGTATATTGGTACTTGTATTTTTGAATCCTTATATGAGGGTACCTATGAGAAGTATCCGTTAAAAATAGTGAAATCACTACGTTTTTCATCCTAGTTTTCCATTCTATAATTCTATTGAGCACATAGTGGTGTGCTTATTAGACAACCCAATGTGTTCCAAGCATTGGCTATTATGATCGTTGTTACACCAAGATCATTATACTATTCCTAAACCCCTACCCCTATCTCCACCATGATATCCTCCAGAGAGTGTTCTACTTGAATAGAATGACCTTGTGAAATGGTTAGATCTTAATCCTCTAGTACAATCCTAGTGATGACCCCCACTATTCGATCACCATAGGCAGGCATGCAGCATGTGCCTTCCATAATGAAGGATTTCTATTTTTTTAATGTCTTAATTATCACCAAAATGATCATAATTGACTCTCACATCCCTTTTAGCATCACAACTACTAGTGAAATTGTCATTTACCATGTTATAAGTGGGTGATGGGGGTTTTTCATGAGAACTAGGTACTTGTGACTCATCTTATGAAGTCCCCTCATATATGACTTCCACAACTCAATCAGTATTATAAAACAAGTATAAAGTGACCCCAAAATATCTATATTGACGTATAAATAGTAAAAACCCAAATTAGTCTATGGTAGGGGCTATTCATGTTGTCTATATGTGACCTCTATAGACATATTCCCCAACTGTCAATCCACATCCACATAGGAGGGTCCAACGGACATGCTTCCATTCAAATTAGAAGAAGGGATTTCATATTTTCGTTTCATTATTATAAAATTTTCATCCTCATGACCTTTAACATTGTAAAAACTTCATTCCTTATCCCCATTTCATTTAGAAGTAAGATTCCTAAATAATATGTAAATCATTCCTAACATAGGTTTTCTTTTATATTGGATGGAAATTTTGATGTTATCATCCCTTATTGTTAACACCACCTCTTCCACCAAGTTTTTAGACATATCAACCACCACAAGGATCCTAGGATAATATCCAAATATAGGGAAATCAATTTGATTATACATACTAATGGGATTCCCAACAGTGGATGATATATCCCATAGGATCCATAGGTGCCAATATATCTTTTTTAGTCTATATATATGGATCAAATGTTGTGTGTGAGTTTTCCTTACATTGTCTGTGATGAAGTCACTATCCCATTCATAGATTCTTAGAAAATCAGGCTTCAAGGTGAATGACCCCATACTCTACCCTCTTTACTTAGAATCATCCCAAGTGTGAATTCTTGATATGAAAAGTTTTAATCGTAGTACATTTAATTAAAGATATGATATATTTTTTGATCCATCATAGAAATAGGTAAATTTATAATATTCAATACCAGTCACGGTAACATATATACATATTTTTCATGGTTTGGCTCGATATGATCAATTTATTGTTAGACTTTTCCCATGAATCACTAAAGTATTAATTAAATTAACATTCAAGGAAGTAAATTTGCATCATATTTATTAATATGAAACAAATTTCAAGGATCATATGATATGGTTGATAACAGCATTAGTACTCACACTATCATGGTGAAGATAAGGGTTTATAGTATACATTGATGCATTAATGTTGGGATTGAGATGTTTTATAATTAAAAATGACATCGTAGTATATTTCACCTTTCACCAACTATATTACCATGATAAAACTACATGAAATGAGATTTTTTAGTTAGAAGGAAAAATATTTTTCTTAAAGAAATGGAATCATCATCTCAATTGTGAAATTTTTAAAACATAAACTAATAATAATTGAATAATGCATTTTGTCACACAAAAAATGTTAAATATACAGAAAATAATATTTTTGGGGTAGATTTAGGACTACGATTTCCTAATATATTACCAACCAGAGAAGGTGAACTATGTGGATGATACATTTATTTGGAAGGAGCATGAAACCACATCGATGATCTGGGTTGAATGAAAACCAATAATCATGAATGTGTAGAGGAAAGACTTTTGTATCATTTAGTATTAGGAAAATCATCCCTATCCCAAGATATTTATCCATTATACATTCACGTGAACATCAAAGGGAGAAGACAAGGAGGATATATAGATTAATAATAAGGTCATAATTATTCTATTGATCAGCCATGACACTAATATAATTTTAATATTTAGTAAATGAATAAGTTTTCTATTAATAATAGAAGTTATGGAGCAGTTGGATGATATAAATATCTAATCATTATTAATATACCCTAGTATCACTATGTTGTTTAGAAACATTACTCTTGATTTTTAAAGGGAAAAATGAAGAGGGGTATTTCAAAATATATATATCCCAGTTATTGGTCTTATAAAAACTAAATTTGGAATATTATATGTCTAAAGGGATTATGAAATATTTAAGAGTTACAATATAGAAATTTCAGAAGATCAAAATATATTTTATTTAAGGAAATCTAAATAATTATAATGTCTATATTTCAATTTTGATTATAATTTATAACCTTATGAATTTGGAAAATATCAGTTCAATTTGATGATACTTAATTATTTCGGATCATAGATTTGATTATTGAAGAAGTATATCGAAAATAGAGGTAGTTAAATCCAACTACGATGAAGCTAGATAAAAAACTAATATGATCTATTTGTACTAAGGTCATTGAAATCCATCACCACTAGGATTTCCCTTCACAAACTGATGATGGATCTCTTATATTGTCACTTAATTATTTAATAGATGGAATTCATTTGCATCATTCCACTAATAGTGAATTATAATCAAATAATCCTTTTACAAATGGTTTCCATTTAAAATGGTATGGTGAACCTCTATTGTGGTCGTGTGGATCCTTAATGGCTGGTAGTCCTTTGTGTCCACATGATGAAAATAATTCTTCGTCACATGCATACCTAGAAGCTAACTTTTCTAATTTTTTAATGAAAAATATCAAATAAAAAATTAGAAAAAATTTATAATGGTATGAATCTACATATTTAGAGAAATAATTTAATTATGAGAATGTGAAATTATCCCTCCCAAAGGTCTCATTAGTGATAGGGGAATTTTCAAATAAAGATCATTTTTGATTATTTGGTATAATTATTATTGAAAATAAAATTAATCCTATATGTGGGGATCAATTATAGAGAACTCTTGATTGGATCCTTCAGAGATCACTTTATTATTTCTCTTTTATAGAGAACTCTCATGAGTCATCTTCAAGAATTTAACCATAAAATACAATTCATTTAGGGAAATCACTTAATACATTTCAGGATAAACCCTTAATATTTATAATTATATAGATCATGCCCCCATCATATATCATACACATTCTATAAGTAATAAAACTTAAACATTACATAATCTTGATTTTAGTCATGAATTTACTTTCTTTCACTTAGAGGATCTTTTTTGGTTTAGTGTTTTTCAGAATTATGATATAACTAATATATAACAAGTCCATAAAATTTTAATGTTGAAACATCGAATTAGTGTCCATTTTTCAATAATATATAACTATTAAAATAAATAATACTCTATTTCCACAAAAACTCTTCACATCTTTCAAATTGACCTCTTAATTTCCCTTACCCATTATTTAAATCATGTGAAAACATTTAAACAATCAAAGGATGCGCAAAAAAATCTCAGTAATGGACATAAAATGAAGAAAAACATTGGTCCAATGAAAAACTTAAAACCAATGAAAAAAACTTTATTGACAACACAATACATTAACTATAAATGGAAATATAATTCCTTTCAAAATATCAATAATTTTACCTTTTGAAAAAAATTATTTCCATGAAAACTCATTAGTATGAATATCAAATTCATATAGTTACCATGGGACATCATCACATAGAACCATTACATAGCCCTTATAGAACATATCTAAACTAGAATAACCCCTTAAAAAACTTAAAAAATAATTATCAACCGATAAAAATAATTACACAATTAATTGAATTTATATATTGTTACACCCAAAAGTTAACTTATAACAAGTTCAACTAGCGCTATCTAGGATCACACATCATATATAATATCTAAGAACCACAAGATGAATAACACATTTCATTATTAAAAACATATTTTTAACTCATTTGAATACCACTTGTGGATATCAAAATACGATTTAAAAAAATCAATATGAAAATAAAAATTGGAAAATAGGTGTGTTCATTTTATAAAATGTATAAACTTTCAAATGAATCTATGTGTGAAATAATAGTCCCGATGTTAGTAAATGTCATCATCGTCATTCTCTTTAAAACATATAAATATATTATTTTTAAAAACCCTTGAAATTACTTAAATGAGTAATAAAATAAAAATGATAAATATTTTACATCTATATAGAACATTTTAAAAATCACTTTAAAACATGAAAATTGAAGAGAAAGGTATTTTGATATATAACATTAAAATAGGATTTATTTAGAATAAATATCCATTATCACTTTGGAAGTATTTAAATCTAAATACCCATGAAAGAATAATATTAAACAAAACATTAAATACCATGTGAATAAATAAATTCATGGTATAACATGTAAATGAGATTGTATATACATCTCTTAAAATAATACATGTGTATATCATCTAGATATGCCTCAATGAATGGAATTTGAGAAAAACCAACATATCATGAGTTCAATTCATCATGTGTTTCCTTATCTTCTTGAATAATAAACTTATCTTAATTATTTACTTACATAAGAAAATTTTAAAGTTTATTATTACTTTCTTTTCACTTATTAACAAGTTATATATAATTACTAAATGAATTATTTTTATGTTGGATGTTTTGACCATTTTGGTTTATGTGTCGAAAATGAAATTGGTAAGTAGGATATAGTAAGAGTGGTCATTATTTGAACATCTCCAAAATAATTATATAGAAATAATTATATTATTTTTACATTAATTATACTTTTAAAACCAATCATGAATTATGGTTATGAAAAAATAACTATGTTACAATTATGAAGATGGTAGGTCGTACATACGCATGAGTAGAATTTCCATTTTTCAAACAATCAATATGGAAAAAAGGTAAGTAAAATTTATCATGATATAATTATCATAATATCATAAAGAATATATTTTTTAATTACATATACTTATATATATAAATATTGTGATATTTTCATGAAAAGAAGGAACCACATTGCTTTGAGGAGGTGGTAGTACACACGTTCATGAACGACCGTATCATTTTTCCCAGTGATTGAAAAGGTAAAAGAAATATATATATTTTATTTACATAATAATAAATATTTCATTAATATCATTAACATGTCCTTTATATCTCATATTGTTGACGTTCCTTTTTCACCATGTTGTCTAAGAGAATGAAAAGGAAAATGCCTTAGCACAAATTGATTCATCCTTTGAAGAAAACATCAAAAATAGACAAAGGAATGAACGAGGAGTCAAATACCCTTGGGTCGCGCAAGTTCCCTCATTGTAACGCAAGTACACTTACGATCCACCTAATGGTCGCACAAGTGCACTTTCACACCCTCTTTGAAAACCGCCCGGGGTCTTCTCTAGCTTGTAAATACCCCTGTGGGCGCCCCCATTTCAAGGACGAAAAATCCCATAACCTCAAAATTGTTCTCCCGTCACCCAAGTCTCTTCTCAAAGATTCTGAACACTTCTAAGGTATTTTTTACCTAGAACAAAAGATCTAAAGAGGGGGAGGATGACCTAAGTGTTGAAACTCATCAACACTTGTGCGCCTGAGTGGCCATCCCTTAAGGGAAATGGCCACCCTTGTGTGCCACCCTACTCCTTCACCAGAACTTGCACGCCATATTCTGGAAGCCCCTAGGGATAATACTAAGGTATTGAGCCAAGTCTCGCCCAAGTATTACCCCAAGGGTAAAATATCATGCAAGTACCCATGTGCTGCGCAGGTATACCTGCGCACCCAGGACTTGCGCGCCCACGCAGTACCTGCGCGCCTGCTAGGACTTGCGCACCCCTATCTTTTTGGGTGACTCTCCTCCATATTTCACTTTTATTACACCTATCCACTTCTCCTCTTTAGGAGTAATCCTTCAGAACTCTCTCCAAAGCCATTTATGGAGTGATTTCCTTGTTGGCTTCCGTATCTGAAAGGAATTCTGTGGAAAATCTCTCAAAACCTAGTGATTTACACATCTTTACATCACTAAAGTTAGATAGTTAATTCATTCAACCTCATCCTTTAAGGTGAGATAATCCTTAACCTAGGCCTCCTTTTCAAGAGTAAGACACAATCATAATTTCTCTTAACCTGGGATTCCTTTTCAGGAGTAATCCCTAGTCCAACTTCTCATTAAATTGGGCATCCTTCTTAGGAGTAAGCCCAAAGTCCTCATTAATTTGGGCATCCTCTTTAAGAGTAAGCCCCAGTCATTATCCCTTTAACCTGGGATTCCTTTTCAGGAGTAAGACCCAGTCTCAAAGTTCACAAAATATGGGTATCCTCCTAAGAGTAAGCCCCAAGTCCCTTAACCTGGGATTCCTTTTCAGGAGTAAGCCCCAACCAGAATTCCCTTAACCTGGGCTTCCTTTTCAGGAGTAATCCCCAATCATAATTTCCCTTAACCTAGGCCTCCTTTTCAAGATTAAGCCCCAGTCCAAGTCCTTTAACCTGGGCTTCCTTTTCAGGGGTAATCCCCAACCATAATTCCCTTAACCTGGGATTTCTTTTCAGGAGTAATCCCCAATCATAATTTCCATTAACCTGGGCCTCCTTTTCAAGAGTAAGCTCTATTCCAAGTTCCCTTAATTTTGGGAATCCTCCTTAGGAGTAAGCCCCAACCATAATTCCCTTAACCCGGGCCTCCTCTTCAGGAGTAAACCCAAGTCTTAATTTATCTTAACCAGTCTTCATTTACTCATGATTTGAGTTTCTTTTTCAGGACATAAACTCAATCACAAGTCCCCTCCTAATTTGGGCATCTTTATCAGGAGTAAGCCCCGTGTTAGAGTATCCAAATCTTCATAAAGTACCTATACCTTTATGGACCCTGTTTTTGGGTTTCTTCCCTGAAGTAAATCCTAATCTTCATTTATCTGGGTAGTCATCCATACAAAATCCCCACATTATTCTTCATGATTGCATCTTTCATGGCACAATTGTCTAGTTTTACCGATACCTCTTGTTTCTCACACCAAGCATGACTCACGTGAGCTTAGAGTGTAAAAGTTATTATGAAATATTTCTTTGAGCCATCGATCATACATAAATCTCATACTCCCTTACTCTAACTATGTGGGTTCTGATTCCTTCTATAAACAAGGATACATAGGTAGCCCATCTGTGTGTGTGATCCCAACTCTGAAATAATCTATGTCCTTCTGAATGACAATAAACTTCAAGTGCCCCGCTGAGTGGCTATAAAACCAGCATGGTTATCATAATAACCAAGAGACATTTGTATAATGTATTAAAGGATACCATTGACTAAGAATCTCTAAACAAACATAGATGATTCTCTATCGATGAAGAACCTCTAATAAATATAAAATATTCTCTAAATTTCATACATATGCATCATTGATTGTCAGATCTAAAGGAAATCTCATTTTAATACTTGGTAATGTAATAAGGATTCACGAACATAACTTAAATCTATAAAGAGAGTCTTATAGTAGACAATACTTCTCTTAAAAAAGGTGCGATGAGTCCGACCTCCCATCATCTCGACTAATGAAAATTCCTAAACCTCATCAGTGCATAACTAATGAGTGCATGCCTTTGGAAAATAGGTCCAAATGGATATGGAATCATTGGATGTTTCCGGTTCTACAAACAAACCCGTTAGAAACTGTTTGGAATGTTTGAACCTTAAATCAACGAGGTCATCCCCAATTCCAGAGGGAAACAAAAAATGGTGAACCCGACGTGAATCCATAACCAAGTTAAAGTGATGTTTTTCCTATTTGTTAGGCCCCTATTTAAACCCAATGAGAGGGCCAACAAGACAATCAATAACATATATGCTCATCCAAAGGATTTAGTGACAGGACTTATCTTGAATACATCTATTATATCAAACATGCACTCTTTTCCAAGATTTTCTACAATGGCTTCTATTAAGTTCACACCCGTGAATACTTTCGCTGTGAATACTGCTGCCGTAAATGCCCTTGTTGCTACTCCTGCTGGATCATCATCTTCTCTGAGGATGATATCACCTACTCAGCATCTTTATCCCTTGGTATCAAATACACTGGTTAAGGAGTACCGTCAAAACGGTACCTTTCCAACTCTAGAGGCTGTCCGACAAGCCCTCCAAGTGAACAACTCACACTGGTCGTCCGGACAACGACGACCAGTGATTAAGAAGCAGGTGGTTCCAACCACCGTCTCCAACAGTTTCGGGTTGTTATCCCTGGAACACAATCACCATTCCCTCCCATATTATAGGGAGGTGAATGAGAAGGTCCCTCAGGGCCTTAATTCAAGGAGACAGGAGTCCTTCCTGAGGACTCCCATCAAACATCGCTGTCAGACTCATGCGGCAGTGCACCCTCAACATAATGAGGGTATCGTCTCTAGGAATTCGTCTCAGGTTACTAGAACCTGAGCAAGCAAGATGAACTGCCATAGACAAAATCCGGTCAACAGTGAGCAGGTTCTCATCTCTGCCATCTCCGGAGAATTCCACCAATATAACTTGGTGGAAAGAAACAAGCGGGTACGTACACCCGTCCGTTTTAATCCAGCTATCCAATAGACTTGTCTTGTAGCAACACGCCAATCCCACCTGGAAATTCTGGCGGAGTACTATAGACAGGAATACACACCTGTTTATGAATCATCAGCTAGTTGGTAGGCTCGTCTGACTACATATGATGGAGCCCGCCTACCCAATGTTTTGACCGCTGGTAAACAGGCACATACACCTACTTGCACTCATCAATCCTGCCAGCATCCTCGTCTGTTAGTGTTGAAGGAAGTTCATCAACCATGTTTGGCGGAGTGCAATCAGCAGGCACATACACCTGCTAGTATTGATCAATCCTACCAACAGTCTTGTTTGGTAGCATTCGGCGAAGTCAGTCGGAAAGCTCCGGTGACAAATAGGAGGCAGACTCAACTCTCTGCCCCCACACTTGATTACTGCTAGGATTCACTGACAGGAAAAGGAGGAAAAGATAAGGAACACAGACCTACTCCAAACACGGAATGGACGAATATCCCTGTACCAGTAGCCGAAGTAACCAAGCACATTCTGTCAATGATGAAAGAGCAGAAAAAAATCCCTGCTCATATTCTGGATGCCTGCCAGGATATTATAACAGCTTCAGCAGCGTCTTAGGGAGAGATACAAAAATCTTTCCCTACTAGTGGAGTGACACATCAACAGTTTACTCTGGAGGAGATACACGCCTCTATTCTAGTCCAAGAGGGTTGTGGGGTGTACTCCCCCATATCATACGGACAACCAAGTCAGGCACATACACCAGATTTGAGTAGAGATCGTCAGCCTAACCTGGCCATATCTCCTAATTAGGCACATACACCTGCTCAGAGTATCCACTTTCATCAATAAGTGGTTTCCAAGGCGATTAATAAGGCGTCTAAAAAGAATACCTGCCTAGCACAGTCAAGAAATCAAGTGCCAAATTGTAACAAGGCCTTGCTCGATGCTGGAGTTATTGAAGCCCTCAGATAGTTATCTATTGGAATTCAAGATTCTACTCCCTCATTTCCCAATAGTGGGAACATTAATTCAGAATGTCTACAACAGACACTTCCTCATTAAGGCTTACTTCATGATAGTTCTGTTGATCTTGAAGTTTCATCTTCAGATGAGAGCTACAATAACCCTTTATGTGGCCAGAAGACCAAGGAGAAAAAGATCTCATCTTTTTCTGTAACCCACCATGGTGGTCCTCCCCATGATGATGAATTTCGCTGCGAAAGTCCTCTCCGCAGTAGTGATACACATTGCCCGGAAAATGATCTAGTGGACAATGTAGTGCTGAGAAATCCCTCTTATCTTGAGGCATTTGCAAATGTGAAACCAGTCATGTCTGATGCTTTATCTCCATCAGATGAAATACTTTCTTGATCAGAAGATAACACGGGGTGTAGGTCATTCTCTGAACCACCCCCAGGTCATTAATCTTCTAGTTTGATAAGTGAATTCTCTACCAATCCTGTTGAATTCAATGAAGCAATAGGGAAGCACCAGCTCTGGTCAAATCAGGTAGAAGAGTCTTTATTGAATGATAAAGAGGAAGTGCTGAATTTGAGGAAACAACTGGGGAACGGTGAAGTTCCAATCATGTTTTGTCCTTTGGCTGACTCTCCGTATGACTTTCCAAAGGTGTTGATGAAAGATTTTATTCAAGATATTCATTTTAACATATGGAAAACTCTTTGTCAGTTGAAAAAAAATTATATTATGATGAATATGAAAATCATTTCAAGATAATAAAAGGGTTAAAATCCAGACTAATTTGGCATCTCTCTCAGTCTCTCGATATCCAAAGGCTAAAAAGCAGTAGATATCCCTTCAGCGTTCATGCCTTGGCGCACTAAGAAGATTGTGCCAGTTAATTTCCAGTGCCCCATCTGGTATTCATATCAGAGGATGGGGTGCTCGTGGAGCACTTCATTTCACGGTTCTCTCTAGTTAGCAAAGCCCACCAAAAATGGTCTCATGTAATGTTATTGCCCACGGTCGGCCACAAATACCTGGATTTGTTTGTAATCAAAGGATTTCCCAAGAACATTCTTCAACTAGTTCTTCTCAAAATCAAGAATACAAGGAACAAGTTGTTGAATTACTCTTGCATCAAGTGAACGAGAATATTGAACAGGCCTCTCGTTTTGAGTAAGCACATCATCAAGTGACAGAAGTGTCATAAATCATCCAACAGTCTTTTGAATCGGGTGATAAAAGTGGATGTCGGTTGATGCATCCATCCAATTTCCAGACTAAAATACGCAAGATTAGGAGATCTTACAAGAAAGTCTCAGACATAGCATGAAAAGAATCACCCCAGCTTGCTGGACTAAGGACTATTTTAACCCAACCCTCGGAATCAACAAATAGAATCTGAGGAGTTGAGAAGGAATAGCAGGAACAGCCCTAGTCCACCGGACTGGGGACTTTTTCAAATCATCAATCCCCACCTCAGCGAAAGTCAGTGTTTTCCCAATTGGGGAAGAATCCACAAGAGGAAAGAAGATCCAAATTATCAGGAGATTCTCTCCAAATTACGGTTCGCTAAGAAGTTCCTGAGGGAGAAAATCAACAGAAGGTGATGTCTCGTTAGGGGAATGGCAAAAGACAATATCATAGAAATGCTGATAAAAGGGATGTGATGCGTTATGCATCAATCAATGTCATCAATGACATTGTTGCTGATTCACCAGATGAGGCTCACTCAGAGGGATCAGATGAAGAGGTTTTTGCTCAAGAAATTGTACGCACAGACATAAATGAAGAAGGTGTGTGTACATGAAATCAAAGGCCTACCTAGAATCTGGGTATTCCTCCAAGTAACCCACTTCCCCCTCTCCGAAAGGGATCAAACAAGGGGAAAAGAAAGAATCAGGTTACATACCCTTCCTCTGGAGAAGGCCAATCGCTCTCATTAGAGAAAAGATTTTCACAACAAGTGGATGAAATAAAGGAATTGATGAGGATGAATGCAGAACTAATTCAGGGTAGTCTTCCTCCAAAACATGCTGGAGCCAGTCAGTCAAGGTATTTTGTTGTGGCTACTAGGATGGATCAAGAATATCCTCCTTTATCAGTACACCCTCATAGGTCTAATCCTGCGGGTCAAGTGCAACAACAATCGGCAGTGCTGCCAGCGGTTGTAGTACCAGCTTTCATACCTGTCCAAGCTCTAGTCATTGCACCTGCCCAAGTCCGAGTTCAACCGGATGTTTCTCAAAAGTTAATAACTACCATTGAGTCATTAACAACTCAGTTAGAGAATATGGAAGGGAAGAGTGCATAGGTTCAACCAAAAAAGAGATTTTACCCTGAATGGGTAGATTCAATCCCTCCCCCGTCAAGTTTTGGGAACCTTGTATTCCCTATTTTCAATGTATCAGGCGATCCTGAATAGAATTTGACACATTACGTGTCTTTTTGCGATCCTATGATGGGAACTCTAGAACAGCAAGAAGTAGTGAAAATAAGATGCTTTGTGCAAACCTTGCAAGGACCAGCTTTTGTTTGGTATACAAGCTTGTAATCATGGTTAATTACCGGATGGGAATATCTCCGTCAACAATTTCTTCTTCAGTTCATCTCAACATTTCCAAAGACAACAGTTGTTGATCTTACAAACTGTAAGAAAAGGGAGAATTAAAGGGTTACAGATTTCATTGTTTGCTGAAAGGGATTAACATATTCCCTAAGCTTAGCACTCCCTCAAGAAGAACTGTTGCCAATCTGTATGGAAAATCTGCTTGACGAATTATGCATGCAGTTGATCCCTGTGAAATTCACAGGAGGGTTTCGAGACCTTACTTAAATTGCTCAGCAGATTGAAGATTCTCTTATACAGACTAAGTCTAAATCTCATGTAATTCCATCAGTTCCAGGAAGAAGGATGGGTAAAGCAAAGACTGCTTCAGTTATGCTTAAGCAAGCACATATACCTGCTTCTACTTCAAAACCTTCATCTTCCCGAAGGGCTCCAATTCCTGAGCGTCAAAAATAAAGGTCGTTTCATCAAGATGATCAAAGAGATAAAAGAAGGAAACAATTTGAGGATTTGAAGAGAAAAGTTTACTTATTCCGAAATGAACAAGTTCCTGGCTACATCATTTCAGCTCTGGAAAATAATTTGGTTCGGCTTACGAGGCCCAAAAGGCCAAACAAGGAAAAAAATGAAGACCGTCCCAATTATTTCCTCTTTCATCAAATGTTGGGGAATCCCATCTAGGAGTGTCTTATCTTTAAAGACCTCCTTCAAAATATGTTTGACTAGGGACAAGTCAAACTAAAAGGCTCTTTATCCCAGGTAGCATGTGTTACTGCTACAGTTCCAGAGGAAGAAGGTGAATGGAAAGAAGTCAAAAGCAAAAATGCGCAGAAATATGATGATTGGATGGTTAGGAAAATGATCAACCAAACTCATTCCATTTTTCGAACACAATTGAAGAAACCAATTGTGTCTTCTACTATGGATGCCACAACAAAATCCTCTTCAGAGGGAAAATCCTCAAAAGGGAGGTATAATTCGAAAAAAGAATAGCAATCAGAGGAAGATGAAATTGTGTCAAAACCTAAGTTGTCTTTTACTCTGGCAGATTTCATGGAATCTACTTCAAAGCCACGGGCACCGTCCCACCAAATGGCATAGCCTAAATTGGCTAGTCAGGTTGATTCGTCATCAGATAAAGAGCTGATCTTTGGTTCTATTAATATGATCCACTTAATAGATCCTTATGCCAGTCACAGTTTTGATCTCTATGAACCTGGGTTCCCTGTATCAAATAGAGGAATCAAAGGGAGTTCCAGAGGTCAGGGATACATAGGAAGACGTGGATATCCCAGAATCCACTATTCCAATTCTCCCCCTTCTAGAACTGTGCATGCGGAAGAAACATGTGGCAGAGCCCTTCAACGAGCTCAAAATAAACAAGAAAGTTCTTCCACACATAATAGATTCAGTCCTGGACCAGTTATTCTAGAGGATCGGTTGGGGGTTTCACCTTCATCCTCTCATCAGGTAAATAGACCTAATCGGTCTGATCTTCCAAGGCCAAGATTATTTCCAACTCCTAGCCCGATACAAGGTGCATCAACTTCCAAAACATCAACTTCCAAGGAACCTACTAAACCACATATTATTGTTGAAAAACACAGACCTTTGGATCAAAAGTATGATGTATTGAAACACCTGGCCCAATTACCAGCCAAGTTATCAATTTTGGATGCTTTGAATCTGTCAAAGGATCATCGGGAGGCACTCATCGGGGCTTTGTCAAGTCCTCAGGAGTTTGAAACTGAAATTGCTGCAGCTGAAGCCTACCATGTAGAGAATAATCTTGCAGAATGTCATGCAGTGATATCTTTCACATATGAAGATGAAGATGATGCCGTGGATGGACACATTAGACCTTTGTATTTATCTGGAAAGGTCAATGGTGTGGACATACGAAGGGATTTCATTGATAATGGTTCAAGAGTCATCCTCATCCCCATTCGTACACTTCGTCGATTGGGTCTCAAGGAATCCGATTTATCTCCTTATACTATGATGTTACAAGGATATGATAAAAATGAACAAGAACCACTAGATGCGATTACACTCAGAACTCAGTTTGGAGATCTTGTATCCAATTCATATTTCATGGTTGTTGATCAAGACTCATCCTTCAACATCTTTCTTAGAAGACCCTAGTTACATCAACATGCTGTTATCCCTTCAACATATCATCAATGTCTCAAGTATTGTTTCGATGGTCAATTTGGGACATTGTATGGTTATAATGCCCCATTCAAGACAAGTGAATATCAATACATTGAGGCGGAATTCTATCACATGAAGGGGAAGGATAAATCCACAACAAGGGAGATTACAAAAGTTAATGCTCCATATGGTGTGGAGAATATTTCAATAAACCCATTTGCACATGTGAGTACAGATTATGTGTTGCCTATCAGTCAAATTGACAGGATAAACCCAAATCAAAATACTGTTATGGAAAGATCCATAATGTCAATTACGGAAATCAAGCCAGACAACATGAGAGAAATTGGTGATCCACAAGGAAATGATGATAGTTCAAATGGAGATGTCTTTCTTTCATCTACTGAAATCCAGCAAGTCTATACTTCGCCAACCAGGCCAGAATAAGTGATAGAAACATCAGAGGTGAACAATGATGTCGATTATCGATCCATCATCTCCTCTTTATTACCCAAGGAAGACCCTTCATCGTCGATCGGGTCAGGAATGGAAGCTTCTTCTTCAAGACGTTCAAATTTTAACGTATCTTCTGATCATGAAAATTCTACTTCATCATCTACTATGCAAGTAGAAATGGAAGAAGTAACACATGTTGAAGAAGAAGAGGAAGATCTCAAGGATACTTCTCCTGCATTTGAAGAGGGTATCTCTACCACTGTGGATGAACTCAGAGAGATAAATATGGGTACAGAAGAAGATCCACGCCCCACTTTAATTAGTGCGGCCATGACTCTTGAAGAAAAAGAGATGTATATTTCTTTTTTAAATCAAAATCAAGACATATTTTCTTGGAACTATACAGAGATGCCAGGTATTGATCCTGATGTTGCTACACATCGCTTGGGTCTGCCTGAAGAACATCGAGGATTCACGCAAGCTGCAAGAAGAACACACCCAACTTATGCCTCCAAGATTTAAGCTGAAGTGGATAAGGTTATCAAATCTAACTTCGTCAAAGAAGTTCAATATCCTAAATGGTTGGCTAATATTGTACCTGTGAAGAAGAATAATGGACAAATTAGAGTTTGCCTTGATTTCAGAGATCTTAATCAGCATTGTCCTAATGATGATTTTCCATTTCTGATTACAGAACTTTTAATCAATGAAATAGCTGGCTATGAAGCACTTTCCTTCCGGGGTGGATATTCTGGATATAATCAAATCTGAATGCCTCAAGAAGATGAAGAATCCACAGCCTTCAAATCCCCTCAGGGTGTGATTTTCTATCGGGTAATTCCCTTTAGCCTAAAGAATTATAGCACAACATATCAGTGTTTCATGCATCATATCTTCAAACCTTTTTTAGGGAATTTCATTGAATGTTACATGGATGATTTGGTGTTCAAATCCAGGCAACATTCTAATCATTTGGCTGATTTAGAAATCATATTCCACAAACTTCGACAACATAATTTGAAGATGAACCCCTTAAAAAGTGCTTTTAGGGTAACCTCAGGAAAATTGCTCGGCTTTGTTGTATGCCATCATGGTATCGAAGTCGATCCTGAGAAGACCAAGTCAATCCTTGGTATGTCAACTCCTCAAAATTTGAAATAATTGAGAGGAATTCAAGGACACTTAGCCTATATTCGGCGTTTCATCGCCAATTTGGCAGGCAAAAGTTTACCCTTCACCAAATTGATGAAGAAGGGTGTCACTTACCAGTGGACTGAAGAATTTCAAGAAGCATTCGATATTCTCAAGAAATATCTCTTGAGTACACCAGTATTAATGCTAACTATTGAGGGAAGGACACATATCCTTTATGTGACATCCTTAGAGAGATTTTTGGGTGCCTTTCTTGCTCAGAATAATGATGCTGGGAATGAAAACAGCCTCTACTATCTCAGTCAGACTATGCTTGAAGCAGAAACCCGGTATTCAAGTATTGAGAAGTGCTACCTAGCATTAATCTTTGCAGTTCAGAAGTTGAGACACTATCTGCAACATCACGAGATCCAATTGGTATCTCACAATAACCCGATCAAATTCATCCTCAGTTGTCCAATGCTTACAAGACGTCTAGCAAGGTGGGCAGTTATTTTGCAGCAGTTCGACATTCAATATGTATCTTAGAAGGAAATCAAGGGCCATGCTCTGGCTGATTTCCTTGCTGAACATCCTTCAGTTGAAGATACATCTTTAGATATTGAACTCCCTGATGAGGAAGTCTTCTCTATTCAGGATAGTCCTTAGGTATGTGAAATGTATTTTGATTGTGCTTCCAGAAGACAAATAGGGAAGAAAATGGAAAATCCTAAATTCAACAAAGTTGGGTTAGGAGTTGTGCTCATTTGTCCATAAAAGGCGGTGTTACCTTATTCCTTCTCATTGTTGGGAGGTGGTACAAATAATGAAGTGGAATACCAAGCTCTCATCGTAGTCTTGGAATTGGCGCTTCAATCACAAGTGAGTCACTTAAAGGTGAAAGGTGATTTAGAACTAGTAATAAAACAAGTCAATGGGGATCATGCCATTAGAAAAGAAGAATTGATCCCTTTGTATGATTATGTCAGAGAGTTAATGGAGGAATTTCTTAGGGAACCGACATTTTCTTATGTCCTGCGATCACAGAATTCTCAAGCTGATGCATTTGTTAACATCGCCATAGCTCTGGCAGATCCAAATCGGGACAAAATAACCATCTGTATTGCCCACCGTCGTACAATTTCACCTTATGTTCAAACCAGAACAGAGGAAACCAATGAAATTAGTCCCATCTCTGAACCATATGGTCATACTACAGGATTGATGATACCTATCAGGGAATACCTTAAAAATGGAACACTTCCACCTGATAGAGCTGGGAAAGAACAAATCCAGAGATGTTTGGTCAATTATACTCTTTATGACAGTCCAAATCACCTAGAGAAAACTCTCTACAAGCGTGGTTTTGATGGATTTCTCTTCAGATGCATTGATGGTGAAGAGACAATGGATGTCATGAAAGAAGTGCATGCAGGAGTTTGTAGTACCCACCAGTCTGGACATAGACTGTCTGATCAAATTCGAAGGCTTGGATACTTCTGGCCTTCAATGATACAGGATTGTGTTGATTTCACAAAGAAATGTCATTCATTCCAAGTACATTCCAACTTCATTCATCAACCTCCAGAGTTGATTCATACAGCTAAATACACATGGCCATTTGCCACATGGGGAACAGATGTGGTGGGACCTTACCCTTCAGCTACGACCAAGAAGTTTAAGTATATTCTTACTGCTACTGACTTCTTTTCCAAATGGGAAGAGGCAATACCTCTCAAAGAAGTTAGTTTTAAAAGCATTGTTAGCTTCATCAAGTCTAACATCATTACCAGATTTGGTGTCCCTCATATCATATTGATGGAAAATGGAACCAACTTTTGTTCATCCGAGGTGAATAAGTTGTATCAAGAATACAACATCAAATCCAATCATTCATCTCGGTATCATGCAGCGGCCAACAGCCAGATAGAAGCCTTCAACAAGACTCTTTCAAACATACTGCAAAAGATGGTGGATAAATATAAGAAGTCGTGTCCTGATAAACTCTTTCAGGCTTTATGGGCTTATCGAACCACCACCCGCACTACAACATGGTCAACTCCATATTCATTGGTATATGGAACAAAAGTAGTCTTGCCTATTGAATTTCAACTACCCTCACTCAGAGTAGATATTTTTGATCAGTCATCTGCAGATGAACAATCTCAAAAGAGATTGGTTGAATTGGAATGGTTAGATGAGAAAATATTGTGCACACTGCACCACTTGGAAGTCTACCAGAATCGAATATCACGAGCTTTCAAAAAAAAAGTTCTTCTTCGTTCATTCGTTCAGGGAGAATTGGTATTAGTTCTCAGAACTCCAATGATAATAGGAAAGAAACTGCCCAAGCTTGAGCCAAAGTGGGAAGGACCTTATTCAATACATAAGGTCTACTCCAATGCAGCTTATTCATTAATCTCAATGGATGGAGAACTCATCACTACTCCAACCAATGCCAGATTTCTGAAGAAGTATTTTTTATAAACAAAAATACATCCACGGTCCATGCATACGACCTTAAACTATTTGGATCTCGCTTACGTCCAGCACGACATTAAACTAAACCATCCACGGTCCATGCATACGACCTTAAATTATTTTCATGTCCCTTACGTCCAAAACGACGTTAAACTGCACCATCCACGATCCATGCATACAACCTTAAACTATTTTCATGTCCCTTACTTCCAACACGATGTTAAACGGCACCATCCACGGTCCATGCATACGACCTTAAACTATTTTCATGTCTCTTACATCCAGCATGACGTTAAACTGCACCATCCACGGTCCATGCATACGATCTTAAACTATTTGAATGTCCCTTACATCCATCATGACTTTAAACTGCACCATCCACGGTCCATGCATACGACCTTAAACTATTTTCATGTTCCTTACGTCCAGCACAATGTTAAACTGCACCATCCATGGTCTATGCATACGACCTTAAACTATTTTCATGTCCCTTACATCCAGCACGACGTCAAACTGCACCATCCATGGTCCATGCATATGACCCTAAACTATCTGTATAATCCCTTATGTCCAACAAGACTTTAAACTGCACCATTATGGTCCATGCATATGACCTTAAACTATTTTCATTTATTCTATCGTCCAACATGACATTAAACCGTGTTTTCCTTACTGCATGACATTAAACTGCACAATCCCCTATTTCGTCCTCACCGCATGACGTTAAATTGAACAGTATCATCTTTTCACGTCTATTCATCTTAGTCCTCACTGCAAGACTTTAAACTGCACAGTCTCCCCCTTTTTCGTCCAACATGACGTTAAACTGTGTCCCCTTCATCGTTCTTTCTATATTACATTAAATTATACAACAATGGTCCATGAATATGACCTTAAACTATTCGCATCATTGTCTCACATGGCGCTAAACTGTATCGTCCCTTTTTTTCCAACATGATGTTAAACTATGAAAAAATTCCCTAATACGTCCAACATGACATTAAACTGTATTGTCCCCATCGTCCTAACTACATGACGCTAAACTTTACAGAAATTCCTTGATACGTCCTATATGACGTCAAACTATACTTTGTCCCTACTACATGACATTAAACTATGCAGCACCAATAGTCCTAACTGCAATACTTTAAACTGCATAGTCCCTTCATATGTCCTACAAGACATTAAAATGTGCATTGTTAGGGTTGTTTCTACCTCTTGTTTCTCACACCGAGTATGACTCGCGTGAGCTTAGAGAAAACTTCAACCATAACACTCTATCTGGGATACTAACCATGTGTAAGTCCCAATACTATTTTTTTAGGTCATTGTCCCCAAGAATAACTTGATCACTGATTCATTCTTTAATTGAACAATGTGGACTTTGATCCTTTCCTTCCAGGCTGGGTACGTAGGCAACCTCCTGAGTTTCAGGCCCAAAACTAATCTCTTCATATTAGTTCACCTCCATCTCATATGATGTTGATTTGTGAACCCCCCCCCCCATAATCAATATATTTACATTGGTTCAACTTCTTCCTTGCTATATGACGTTAGACTATACAACACTTTTTGTCTAGTATGAAGATAAACTATAACATTCTTTGATACCCTCACCTGAGAGGGAATCATTATTTACATTTATTTTCAATCATGTTTCATTCCAAAGACTACGTGCATACATGAAAATGCCTGAACCTTTTATCTTGGGTTAAACCATCATTGCACTAAAGTCCCATTTCACCCTTCACATGTACAAACCAAATTTGTACATAGGGTATTTCTATAACTACGTGGGATTTATTCCCATCTTTATGGGATATGTAGGAACGTTCGAGTGTCCCACGAATCCATCCCCAAGTCTTTGGGCCTAACCCCAAACTCCACTTTCAGTCCCTTGACCAAAAAGTCCCCCCATGAGCACATAAATGTGATATGAAAACTCTGGTCTTCCTCATGTTTATAACAAACACACAAATGTGTCTCCCTTATTATGGTCAGAGTTCTATGACCCTAAACTAAGATCTCTCATACTTTCGTCCCGCACGACGTTAAACTGTAATTCAAGAACTACGTATGGCTTGATTCCCATCCTTATGGGATACATAGTGAAGTACAACATTTCAATTCAGGACCCAACAACAACATGATTATGATTAGCATTGATCTATGTATCTCTACATACATTGGACAATGCCCATTTTTATATGTCATAATCATAACCTTAAATATTTTCAGATCTCCATAACCCTTTTCCTGACTTCTAGTCACAAAATGTCCAAATTCTGATAATTCTTTTGCCTAACCATGCAGTATGTGCCCTTAGGCGGCCTTGCATAAACAGTCTACATAATGGACCTATCAGCCAAAAGATGCTATTATTTGACTATGCAGCCAATGCCCTTAGGTGTCTTTGTATATTTCAACCCCCTAACGGGTTTGTTAAATAATGGTAACGTCATTCTTGGGAACAAAACCTCTTTTGTCCTTAGTTGTTTTAACGACAATATGTAGGGATTCGCAAAAATATTCATCCTTAATATATTTATCTCATACTCTTTTTCATGATCTGAAAGTATTCAAGTCTATGGTTTATATTTTCCTTCCCTACGCTTGGGTCAGACGTTCGTAGGAGTGACATTAATCCAGTTCTTAGACAATCTTATTTGAAAATATTTTCTCCATATTCAAGTACCTCTCTCCATACAACAAACTCTATGCTTTAGAAAATTTGAATCCCCATAAACTTTCATTGGCTTTTTAGCAGTAGAAAAGTAAATTTCTAAGAGTTCTTTTGCATGAATATGTAGCATGTGCCCTTAGGTGGCCTTTCATAAGTAGTCTACATAATAGACCTATCATCCAAAAGATGTTATTATTTGACTATGCAGCCAATGCCCTTAGGTGGACCTGCATAATTCAACCCCCTAACGATTTTGTTAAATAAGGGTAACTTCATTATTGGGAACTACTTCTTCTAATGACTTTTATCCATTTTTCCTATCATCCCTCAGATTCAAAATTTCTTAAGTCATATTTTACATTTTTTCCCTCATACTTGGGTATGGTAATATGTTTCCAGATGAATTTTCAAGGAATTGAGTCAATTCTAATTCATTCGGTCAAAGCTATTTCGACCTTAAACATTATTCTTTTTATGTCTGACGTGCATCACATTAAACTGCCCACAAAAGACAAGGAAACTCTGAATAAAATTCAAGTTCCAGCTCCCTAAACATACATTTTTTATGATTTAGGTAATATTAATCCATTAAAAGATTCAAAGTTTGTAGGGTTATTTATAATAATCCTAGAAAAAATAAAATTATGTTTACTAGGATCATTGTATTAGGTAAAAAATTAAATCAGATAGCAAATGAATTCAGGCACAAATGATTGAAGATGGAAGTTTTTTTCATTTATGCACAAGAGTTAGAAGGACATCCACAGACTGGAGTCTATTCTCTTTTTTCAGGAATTAAAAAAGACTTTCAACATAACTCTTCATTTGATTTACGGCATCCCGAGATTCATCAACAGCCACCTGGAATTCATTCATTCAAATGGATAACATAAAATATGCAGTGATACCAGCTCTTCTTGGAACAATTGTAAAATAATGTTCTTGAATGTGGTTTGAGAAAATTTTCTGCTGATCAAACAGTGACTATGTTTCTGTCCAAGAGACTTGGAAGATAGATACATGGATTTTAGAATGAAGCATTAGAAGTAAAGAGCCATTTGGAGAGAGTAATCTTTTCAGATATTGTTCTAATACCATATTTGTCTTCTCTTCACCTACCAGTAGTGGAAAACATTTTAGCCCATTGGCTTTCCATTTTCATATCTGCAAGGAAATGGCATGAGGAAAAATCTGAAAGTTAACACCAATTTTGTTGCTCTTAATGTATAGCATAACCGAAATAAAGGAGTATCAGTGTAGCTGCATCTCAGGCATATAGTTCTTTGCATCTGGAACATTGACTCCTTGTAGATGACCATGACCATACAGAGGCAGGTAGATGCTCTGTGGGAAATTAAGATGATATTTCTTCAAGTACTTAACCAAATATCGGAGAGTGCTATCACAGATATCATAGTAGTCATGGCCATTGATATTCATCATATCATCAAGTCGCTTGCTTTCCAGTTCATCAGCTGTTCCGATTCTCTTAGGAGCCATTGAATCTGCACAAAAGTTGAATAAATTAACTCTTAAATGGGTTTATTTTTCATAAAATTTGTGAAAAAATTCAAAAAAAATGGCAAAGGCACTAAGGCACTCAAGTCCAAACTTGGCGCGCAAGTGTTGATGTGTCGCGCAAGTTTTTGGTGCGCAAGTTTCACCACACAAGTCCACATACCCTGACAGTAGCGCGACAGTGAAGAAAAGAGAAAAAAGAGCAACTTTCATGGAGAAGGTGACTTGTGCGGAGATAGCTCGAAAATCCAGAATTCGGTGCTATGTGCAACAAATGGTCGCATATTTATAGGCCAGGCTGCCCACCTACGCGCCTAAAGCCATGCGCGACTCGCACCTGCGCGACGAGTGTTGCGCGCTGAACACTTGTGCGCCGATTTTCCCTTTGGTTTTCTTCTTTTCCTCAAGGTCAAATCCTTATTATTTCAGATCCAACTCTGAGGGGGGACTTTTCTTGATGCTCCTTTTTCATCACGCTATTTAAAATAATAAAAAGGAAAATGTCTTAGCACAAATTAATTCATCCTTTGAAGAAAACATCAAAAATCGATATAGGCATGAACATGGAGTCAAATACCCTTGGGTCGCGCAAGTTCCCTCATGGTCGCGCAAGTAAACATGCATGTCGCCTAATGGTCGCGCAAGTACACTTGTTCTCCCTCTTTGCAAACCGTCTGGGGCCTTCTCTAGCCTATAAATAACCATGTGGGCCCCCCCATTTCGAGGACAAAAAATACCGGAACCTCAAAATTGAGCTCCCAGTGCCCAAGTCTCTTCTCAAAGATTCTGAAAAATTCTAATGTAATTTATTACCTAGAACGGAAGATCTAAAGAGGTGGAGGAAGGCCTAAGTGTTGAAACTCATCAACACTTGCGCGCCAGAGTGGCCAACCCTTAAGGGAAATGGCCACACTTGTGCGCTGCCCTACTCTTTCACAAGAACTTGTGCGCCATCTTCTGGAAGCCCATAGGGATAATACTAAGGTATTGAGCTAAGTCTCACCCATGTATTACCCCAAGGGTTAAAAATCGCGCAAGTACCTATGTGCCGCGTAGGTATACCTGCGCGACCATGAATTGTGCGCCCACGCAGTACCTGTGCGCCTGCCAGGACTTGTGTGCCCCTATCTTTTTGGGTGCCTCTCTTTCCTATTTCACATCTCTTACACCTATCCACTTCTCCTCTTCAATATTAAGCCTTCATAACTCTCTCCAAATCCATTTATGGCATGATTTCCTTGTTGGCTTCCTTATCTGAAAGGAATTATGTGGAACATCACTCAAAACCAAGTGATTAACACATCTTTACATCACTAACGTCAGAGAGTTCATTCATTCAACCTCATCCTTTAAGGTGAGAGAATCTTTAACCTGGGCCTCCTTTTCAGGAGTAATCCCCAGTCATAATTTCTCTAAACCTAGGCTTCCTTTTCAGGAGTACGCCCAAGTCTAACTTTTCATTAAATTGGGCATCCTCTTTAGGAGTAAGCCCCAAGTCCTCATTAATTTGGGAATCCTCCTTAAGAGTAATCCCCAGTTATAATCCCTTTATCCTAGGATTCCTTTTCATGAGTAAGCCCCAGTCTCAAAGTTCACAAAATATGGGCATGCTCCTGGGAGTAAGCCCCAAGTCCCTTAACCTGGGCTTCCTTTTCAAAAGTAACCCCCAACCAGAATTCCCTTAACCGGGGCTTCCTTTTCAAGAGTAATCCCCAACCAAAACTCCCTTAACATGGGCTTCTTTTTCAGGAGTAAGCCCCAATAATAATTTCCCTTAACCGGGGCCTCCTTTTCAGGAGTAATCCCCAGTCCAAGTTCCCTTAATTTTGGGAATCCTCCTTAGGATTAATCCCCAACCATAATTCCCTTAACCTGGGCCTCCTTTTCAGGAGTAAACCCTAGTCTTAATTTCTCTTAACTAGTCTTAATTTACTCTTGATTTGAGTTTCTTTTTCAGGACTGAAGCTCAATCATAAGTCCCCTCATAATGTGGTTATCTTTATCAGGAGTAAGCCCCAAGTTAGAGTATCCAAATCTCTATAAAGTACATATACCTTCATGGACCCTGTTTCTGGGTTTCTTCCCTAAAGTAAATCTTAATCTTCATCTATCTATGAATTCATCCATACATAAGCCCCACATTATTCCTCATGATTGCATCTTTCATGGGACAATTGTCTGGTTTTACTGATACCTCTTGTTTCTCACACTGAGCATGACTCACGTGAGCTTAGAGTGTAAAAGTAATTATGACATCTTTATTTGAGCCATCAATCATACATAAATCTCATACTCCCTTACTCGAACTATGTGGGTTCTGATTCCTTCTCTAAACAAGGATACGTAGGTAGCCCATCTGCGGGTGCGATCCCAAATCTGAAATAATCTATGTCCTTCTGAATGAAAATAAACTTCAAGTGCCCCACTGAGTGGCTTTAAAACCAGCATGGTTATCATAATAACCAAGATACTTCTTGTATAACGTATTAAAGGATACCATTGACTAAGAATCTCTAAACAAACATACATGATTCTCTATCGATGAAGAACCACTAATACATATAAAAGATTCTCTAAATTTCATACATATGCAATATTGATTTTCACATCTAAAGGAAAGCTCATTTTAATACTTTTTAATGTAATAAAGATTCACGAACATAACTTAAATCTATAAAGAGAGTCCCGGAGTAGACAATAATTCCCCTCAAAAAGGTGCGATGAGTCCGACCTCCCATCCCCTCAACCAATAAAAATTCTTAAACCTCATCAGTGCATAACTAATGAGCGGCTGCCTTTGGAAAGTAGGTCCAAATGGATATGGAATCATTGGATGTTCCCGGTTCTACGACCAAACCCATTAGAAACCGCTTGGAATGTTTGAACCTTAAATCAATGAGGTAATCCCCAATTCCAGAGGGAAAGAAATATATTTATTATATTTTCCCTTATTACCTTCAACTTAATGTGTTATTATAAAATAAATAGCCTCGCTTCGTGAGACGATACTCCGCTATACAGACGAGCAACTTTATTACATCCCATACTGAATATAACTTAAAAGGTAAATATGATATAATTACTCCACAAGATTAATTATTTTATATATGTAATATATATACTTTATATCCATCATAATACCCAACTGTGATGAGTGGTAATGGAAAACTGAATGACATCATTTCATGGGGCGGTAGTTCTCTGTACACACAAATGATGATTTTATAACCCATTTAATGGAAATGTGTGTGGTTGTAAGTCATAACAAAAAAATAACAACATCT
Organism: Viscum album; assembly: GCA_963277665.1. Taxonomy (NCBI): domain Eukaryota; kingdom Viridiplantae; phylum Streptophyta; class Magnoliopsida; order Santalales; family Viscaceae; genus Viscum; species Viscum album. Next base: position 21,294,998 of record OY728145.1, on the reverse strand, counting down.
AAGTTTATTTATGATGATGAGACTATTATATTAGAATTATATAATAATAATTTAAGGGTGTGGAGGAAGATAGAAAAATAAAATTCTTGTTAATGGATGTTAACTCTTATTCAGGTAAGTCCTTTTGGTTTAAAACAAAGAACATTTTTTGTTGACTTTATGCCCAAAATAAAGCTTATAGGATTAGGTTATTGTATTTTATAAGTGATTTAGTTAGGTCTTGGCTGAACCAATGCAACTTGAAGGAGTGGAGGAGAAGAGGGTGTGGACTTTTATAAGTGTGGTGGGTATCACACTTATAATTTTTTTGAAAGAGTAAATTTTACCCAAAATTTTTTCTTGTTGTCATGCCTCAATAAAGGTTTGTTCTTGATACTTGAAGTGATAAGGTCAAAATATATCCAGCCAATGAATTTTGAAAACAAATTGAAGTTTTTACACTATATATTCTAAAGTTAACCACTAAGAAATATTTTTTTACCTTATTTGATGTAATTATTTTTAATTATTTTCACTACTAAATTTGGTTAACAAAGAATTTGAACTTATTAGAAATTATAAATTATTTTGATTCTAAATATGGAATCCATTTTTTAAACACAATTCATATTTTACTATATGACTAATAATAATAATTATTGAAATGAAATTAATATTTATTTAGATATAATATATAAAATTAATTTTAAAAAGTCCTCATTAGGGATTATTTTAATTAATTTAAAATGAGAAACAATTTACATTTTGAATTTTTTTTTAGAAAAACCCTTTTCTAAACCCAAAAATTAAGCGATATAAATTTGATTAAAAATAAATTAAGTTTATTAAATATAACCAAATAATTCCTTGGTTACTTGAAAACATATTTAAAACATACTAATAATCTTAAAACACATAATTTATTAACAATTAGTGGTTTTTTTACTAAAACTTGTACTTTAACTATTCATTGAAAAATCACTATTTTCTATAAAATCCCAAAATTTTACTCTGTAAATTTTGATATGATTTTAAAGAAAATTAATTTTTTAAAATTAAAATTATGAAATTTATAAATTAATCTTTTAAATAAAACCTTATAATAAAAGTGTTTAGTAAAAACTGTTTTTTATTAATAAATTAATTAAAATGTCTATAACTAATATAACGATCTACTTCATATTAATAAATATCAAAATGATTTATTCAATCACTTCTAAGTTGTTACATCCTTCCCCCTTTTATAAATTTCTTCCCCATAATTTTATTCACTTATTAAAAAAGTTGGTATATCTTTCCCTCATAACATTTTCAAATTCTCATGTTTCCTCTTCAAACATATAGTTTTCCATATAACCTTTACTTAGTGAATGACTCTATTAAGAAACACTTTATCTATATGGTTAAGAATGTCAAATTGATATTTATCATAAGAAAAATTCTCTTCCTACTAAACTACTTCTGTTCTCAAAACTATAGAAGAAATCGTCACGTATTTCCTTAACATTAAACCATGAAATGCATTGTGTACCTGAGAAAACTTGAAGATAAGGCCCCTCGGTAAGAACATTATCCAAATTTCTCTAGTATTTCATAGGGTCTAATGAATCGTGGACACAGTTTCCCCTTTTTACCCAAAGTTGTCAAATTTTTCCTTGAGAATCTTTGAAAAATACATAATCACCTACCTCAAAAGAAATATCATTCCTCTGGTTCTCCTCATAACATTTATTCCATCTCTGAGATGTCCCCAAGTATCATTTATTAGACTAAAAATTATATGTTTTTTCCTATACCAACTATGATCCCATCAATATCCTTTCTCTTACATCATCCCAAAATGATGTTTCCCAGCACCGCTTTTTCATATAATGCCTCAGATGGTTCCATCTGTATACTAGAATGAAAACTATTCTTATAAGAAGAATCAAATAAAGAGATATGTTGATACCCTGTTCCTTAGTATTCCATTAAATAATAAATATGGATATATTCCATGGCTTGAATTTTCCACTCACACAATTCACCATGTTAAGGATGAAAAGTTGTATTGAAATTTAATTCAGTACCCAATAACTTTTGATGTCCTTTCAAATATTGGATATGAATAAGGGATTGCAGTCTAATGTAACAGAGAGAGGAATTACATGTTACATGGATATCATTTTTAGATATAGTTGAGAAATATTATCTAAAGGCATTTTATCTCAAATGTTAATGAAATGTTCATATTTAGTAAACTGATCAATAATAACCCAAATTGCATTAATACCTTGAGATGTATTTTTTAATCATACCATGAAATCCATTGATATATTCTCTCATTTACACTTCAGTACTTGAAATCATTTAATCATCCCCTTGGCCAATTTTCATTCTACTGTATCTTTTTAAAAAGTCAAACACTTAATAGTAAAGTCATCAATATCTCTTTTCATTCCATCCCACTAGTAATACTCCCGAAGGTATCTATAAACCGTAGTTCTACCCAAATGAACATAAAAAAATAAATTTGAGATTAAGTTAACAAATATTTACTAAAATGTTAATCAAAAGGCATGAAAAATATTTTTCCAATTCATAAAACACCTTCTTCTTCAATATCAAAATCTAGAAACTTACCATTCTTAAGGGATTCTACCTTTTCATGAAAACATAGACCCTTCTTCTAAGATATTTTGATTCTTTTTGAAAAATTTGATGATACTAAAACTTAAAAAGCTATATAGGATGTCTTTGAATATAAAATATCTGGGCCAAAATTCATCAAATCATTAACCAAAGGGTCAAGTTCTAAACATAACATGGTAAATGTAGCATTACTTTTTCAAATCGAATAATCAGCTATGTTGTTTGATTTTCCATGATGATAATGAATCATGAAAACATACTCATTAACCAGTTCCATCCATCTCTTCAATCTAATGTTCAATTATTTATGAATGAATATATACTTGATACTTGTTTTATCATTATATATTTCACACTTTACTCCATAAAAATAATGCCTCTAAATTTTTAAAGAAAAGACCAAAACAGATAATTCCAAATAATATATAGGTTAATTTTACTCATGTGGTTTCAACTGATGCTAAGCATAAACAATTACATGATCATTATTCATTAGGGTGCAACCCTATCCTTTCAATGAAAAATCTGTATAAATGGTGAATTCTATATTTATGGAAGGAATATATAATGATGTATCATTCACGATGTAACACCCCGAGCTTCCATGATACGCTTCTCATTCAATAATGTAATAGCTTGCATTGTACGCAACATCGAGTTCTAACACACTGCAACTAATCAAAGTAGCCGTTATGAATAGTAATAACAACTTTTTAAATTTATAGAAATTTTATATTTCAAAATGGACTTCATTTTTGTATTCCTAATATCGAAATTAGCCTATGTTGAATTTTTGGTATTTTTCTGAGAACTTCTATTTTTTATGAATAGTGAAAAATACTTAAAAACAACTTTTTTAATCAAAATAATTTATAGTGATAATTTACAATATTTAGTGGTTTTAAAGTATAATTAGAATATATTTTTACCATTTTATCCAATGGTGGTCATTAGAATTAATTTTACTTTGAAATTAGACATAAACAATTGTCAATCTTTTGATATAAATTGTTTCTTAAAAACACGCTATTTGTTGTGACAGCGGGAATTAATTATAAAATTAATTAATGCAACATATATTTTTGGAATTTTTTAAAATAGACATCATTTTTGAATTCGGAATATCAATTATAGCTTAGGGTGAAATTTTGGCATTGTTCTGAAAAACTTCAATTTTTGATGAATAGTGAAACCACTAAGTGGTTGTTAAAAACTGATTTTTCGTTAAAATGAAATATTACCACTTCTGTGATTTGATTTTCAAAAATCCGACATACATGGTTGTCATTAAGAAGTAAAATTTGGTTCAATGAGATTAAAATAATTTTTTGGTGAATAGTAACTTTTAAGTTCTTAATCGCGATTAGAGATAATTAGTGTAGTTTAAGGTAAAAATAATGTTTTAATAATATGAGATAAGCATGACACTTGTCCTACTCCTATTTGATGAGTCATGGCCGACCAAGACAACCCATGGGTCAACTTTGGGACCCCATGGAGCAACTTTGTTTGGAAAATGACATTAATATATATTTATTTAATGTTAAAATTAAATTGTCACAAACATGAGTTATTTTACTAACACAGTTTTTAAGTGGGGTTACACAAGTCCAAATTTTGACTATAAATATTCATTAGAAAGATAGAAATATTTCCTACATAATTGTATTTTTTTTAATAATTTTTAGACATTAAATAAATTAAATTATTTTTGACATCATTATGATGCAGTGATGACCTCATTATTTAACGATTTAAATAAAATGAGAAGATAATGCAAAATCCAAGGTTTACACTTGTCCAAAGCCTATTTGATGAGGAGATTTCGAAACCTTATCACCTTATACTCGAATTATATAAGTGTGGGACCTTTAGAATCCGAAAAGCATTGTGAAATAATGTAACATTTCAATCTTTCCAAAAGTGCCCCTCCTCTCCACTTATAAAAGGCCCCCACCTCTCCCAACTTATTCAAACCTTCAAGCCATTTGGCTCAGCCAACCTCTGCCCAAATACTCTCCCAACTTCCCTCCCTTACTCCTAGAAGCCTCACTTTGGGCAGAACTCTTCTCAAAGAAGCCTTTCTCTCAAATCAAAAAGAGTTACCCGATTTTGAGGTAATGTCTTCTCTAATGTTGTTTTGTTTTATTTTTCTTCTCCAACCCCCTAAACTCTTTTTATTCATTTCTTTTGTAACAACACCAGTATCCTCAATATACTAGTATGTTGTTATAAGAAGTATTAGATCTACACTTACACACACCTACATCTAATGGTTAAAGAACATACGGTTTCTGTGGATGGCGAATTTCTGCCTCACGAAACGATGATTGTTCAACACTCATATAACACCTTCAGAGGTGGCCATTAAGATGTCACTATTTTTATATATGATATATAATATGTTTATGTTTTACATATGCTTCTGTATTTCTCATTTATGGCATACTTTATGATTTCCATTATGGGTAAAACGCGATAATTTCATTTTAAGAAGTGCGGACTACCGCCCCCTCAAAGTGATGTGAATCGTTAATGCCATATGTGGGATGTATAAAGGATAGATTAAATGATATTATATATGATATTATACTGGAACTATATTATACCTTTATATAATTATGATTTCATTACATTAAATACGAAATAGAAATGAAAGTAGCGTTCGTGCGTACGTACGGCTTACCGTCTCCATGAACGGTGCATTTCATTTCTTACCTCTAAATGTTACGTAATATTATGAATGAATGTATATACTGGATATATATGATATATATGATATCTACATCATGAATATAATTCTGGATATAATGGATATTTCACCACATGAACAACTTGTAATTATAAGAAGGTTATTGTTGACACAAGTACAAAAGATCGACAAAACGACCGTTATTAACTTAAATAATTACATAATGTTCATAACATGGAAATAAGTGATATAAAAGGAATAATGAACATGAAAAAGGTTCTTAAGTAAATATAAATTAACTCTAGTTTATTATTCAGGAGGTTAAAGAACGGTCGAGTCAGGACAAGACGCAAGGTAAGGGAATTTCTTAACCCAACTTCCATTCTTTAGGTTAATCTCCTACTTTAAAATTATTTCATGATATTATTATGTCTTATTTTGTATTCTTTATGTGTACCTATAGTAAATACACATAATAGATCTATTTTATTTTAAAAATGATCTTTTTAAGGACTTCGTCTCAATCTCCTTTCATTGAGGCATATTTGGTTTTATACACAACTTTCTTTTATACGGTGTATAAACCCCTTTGACTTTTACATTTATTCAAAAGGAATCTTTTTATACTAAGCGTTTTACTAAACGACAAAAAGGGAATGTTTTTCTTTCCGTACTTATGCGGCGACAACGATTTCTCCACCGCCGTGACCATTATTTGAGTTTCGGCTTCCTCTACAAGCCATCACTTTTTTTTAATGAAAAATAAATACAAAGTTTAAACTTTCCTTTATTTTGGTTTTGAAAATGGTTTTGAAAGCGTTTTTATTATATCAATGTGTTGTATTGATATCTTGTGATTGAAATATGGAAATGTTATGTTTCCTTTATGCATGTTTTATGTGATACGATTATGTTATGGTTTATGATATGTTTAAACCTATTCATATGAGGAATGCATTGGACTTAATAAGTGACGGGTGGAGCCCGCTATAGCTCCTCGATGCATCGGCAGGTCTCATGAGACAAACTAGTGTCTTGGCACAAGGCCTTGACAAAATCTTATTTGTGGTCTTGGCACGAGGCCTTGACTACGTGGTTATGATAGTCTGGCATTATGCATTCCATCATTATGAAAGTGGTTATTGATATTGCATGTGATTATTCGACCAGTAGAATATCCATGTGAAGAAGTGAATGGCATTATCTCATTTTACTTTTGCCATATTATGTTGAATTTCAAGTTTAAAAGGATTTTGTTTTAGTTATACATCGCCTTAAATGTTAATGTTTATTTATGAAAGCTTCCTCTATATTGTTAACCTTACTGAGCATCTGAGCTCACCCCTTTCAATGTTTTAATATTTTTCCAGGATGTGAAGGAGTAATTTATGAGTGACCTGCAGGGGTAGTCAGAAAGGGATATGATTGTGGACTATGAAGACCATGTTATTGTAGTTTGTTTACTTTTTGATGTAATGGAAGACTTATGAATGTATCTAGTGTTTCAAAGGCTACTAAACCAATCGGTCTTTCGAGACTTGATCTTTTGTGATCATGCCAATGTTACAAAGTAATGCACCAGCTCTGGGTAGCTGGGGTCGGGGCGTTACAGTTGGTATCAGAGGCAGTTTAGTACTAACCTTGGAAGCTAGATTTAGATAAACTCTTATTAGAGCACATAGCCCAAAGATAGACTTTGAGGATTAGTATAGAAGAACTTCCTAGAATTTTGTTATTGTAGAGATTTTGTGAGTTTTCCGAGCAATACATCCCTGTCTGGATACGAGTAAGTAGATGCGGCTCTGGCACAGATGTACCTAGGGTTAAAACCCAAAAACACCGCTTTGAGCTAGACTCGAACAGGAACTGGTGCATGACAACGGGCCTTGCTGCACTCTTGGTTATGACACTCCCAGGGGATATACTTAGGATAACTCTCATTTTCTTTACAAATCATTATGAAGTGTTTATGAGTATATACTTCCTCAAAGAAATTTTTTTTATGATTATGGATTATATCCATAAATAGTTCAATTTATGTTAAGTATTTTATAAGTATGGAATTATGTATTTTGATTCATAAACTAATCTAGTTTCTGCCATTGTTTATAAATGGCGCCTAGTGGAAGGAATGGAAACCGTATCAATGTACGAACTTCGTGTAGGGATTTCCCTCCTGCTTAAGATAATTATTGTGGATATGGAGATACAACTGGTGCTGATCAACTTATTACCATACTGGGACAACTCACTCAGGTTATGAATAATAACCTTACTCGTATGGAGCACCCTGATCCGCAACATGGAGGATCAATGCTAGACCGTCTCATGGGGAAACAAACACCAACCTTCAATGGGAGTACAAATCCTATATTAGCTGAGCAATGGATAAATTCCTTAGAGAAAATATTCCATGCCTTGGGGAGTAGTGAAAGGGAGAAGGTTGTCATGGCAGTTTACCGCCTCACTGGAGATGCCGATCAATGGTGGTCACTAATTCAAAACACAAAGGAAGATGATGACGTATCGAATATGGAATGGAGGGAGTTCAAAGAGCTTTTCTTAGAAAAATACTTTCCTTGTGACCATCGAGCAGATATGGAAAGGAAATTTCTGAGTCTGAGGCAGAAGGAGGATGAGAATGTCGCAAAGTATGAGGCTAACTTTACAAGGATAGCGAGGCATGCTGCCGATTATATACGTTACCCAAGGAGTAAGATTGATCATTTCTTTGATGGGTTAAAACCATTTCTCCGTCGAGCTTTAGGATCACAATCCTTATCATCATACGAAGATATTTTCTCGTGTGATATCAAGACAGAAAAGGAATTCTCTAAGTCTTATGACAACAAAGTAAAGCAAGAGAAGAAGAGAACGGTGGAACAAGAGACAGATAAAGGGAAAAAGGGAAAGAATTATTTTCCATTATGTGATAATTGTGGGAAGAATCACCCTGGTACTTGCCTAAAAGGAATGGGAGTTTGTTATAAATGTGGAGAAAAGGGTCACCAGGCTCGTGATTGCAAGGGAAAGAAAGAGGTTGTCAAAGTTGAATGCTACAATTGTAGGGAAACAGGGCATTATGCAAATGAATGTCCTAAGTGTCAAGGAAACTTACCTCAGAAAAGGCCAAGGGATCAAGGCCAATCTTATGTTGTGACTACAGTTGAAGCGGAATAATTAATGTATTGGTGCTTTTGGACTCAAGGATTATATTCTAGTAATAAGAATAATGTGATATATATATGGATTGTACTGCAGTACTTGTTCATTTCAGTAAGGTTTTAATTTGATTAAGGTAATCATATTTTTAGTATGTGACAATAAGAGAAACTTTTCTTTGTTTGGGGAATCTGATGTTACAATTGATTTTGGAATTTAGAGACCTTTTAGAGAAAGTCTGGACGGAGGTATTTTGGATAACTATTAAGGTTGGAATGGATTAAGTTAAACCATGGATAGTATTGTTTAAGGTTAAAGCATTTCTGAAGATTATTTTTGGAATATTATAATACTATAGTTTTAGGAAAAGGACAACCTGTAGGGTGGGGCATAACCCGTCGCGTCGGACAAAGATGCAGGAATCAAACCCACAATCAAAGTGCAACAGGCCTTTATTTCCTACCACTAGCCTACAGGAAGTCCCTGGTTATTATAAAATAATTTTACTAATCTAAATGGTATGTGTTAACATTTGGAACCTTATACAATTAGGATAAATAGAATATTTTTGAGTTCTGTTACCATTTGGAGTAAAAGTTGGGTTTGTGGTAAAAAATTATTTACGAATGAAAGTATACATAACAAGTATGTATATTCCCTTACTTTCCTAGTAAATCTCCTAAATAAATTCCTCAACATTATAAAAGGTAACTTAAAACAAAAATTTTGTCGGTTAACTTTCCCAACTGGGGATTCAATGACCGTTTAACCAATCACAAGTTTGTGATTTTCTTGTGGTTAAACTTTCTCCTAATCCTGTTTTCTATAACTCTCCATCAGACCTTGATGGTTTGTTTCTCCTCCATATCCATATTTTCATAGAATCCTAGAATGGGCTATATCGGGTGACCTTTGTACTTATCTTGCTTTCTTTTAATGTTATATATTTATTAACCTTATTTCCGATATGGGTTTTCCTCAAAGGTATTTTCTCTTTTCAACCTTTTATTTTCAAAGAAAAATTTCAAATTGCGAGGACGCAATTTATTGAAGGAGGGGAGAATGTGACACCCCGAGCTTCCATGATACGCTTCTCATTCAATAATGTAATAGCTTGCATTGTACGTAACATCGAGTTCTAACACACTGCAACTAATCAAAGTAGCTGTTATGAATAGTAATAACAACTTTTTAAATTTATAGAAATTTTATATTTCAAAATGGACTTCATTTTTGTATTCCTAATATCGAAATTAGCCTATGTTGAATTTTTGGTATTTTTCTGAGAACTTCTATTTTTTTATGAATAGTGAAAAATACTTAAAAACAACTTTTTTAATCAAAATAATTTATAGTGATAAATTATACTATTTAGTGGTTTTAAAGTATAATTAGAATATATTCTTACCATTTTATCCAATGTTGGTCATTAGAATTAATTTTACTTTGAAATTGGACATAAACAATTGTCAATCTTTTGATATAAATTGTTTCTTAAAAACACGCTATTTGTTGTGACAGCGGGAATTAATTATAAAATTAATTAATTCAACATATATGTTTGGAATTTTTTAAAATAGACATCATTTTTGAATTCGGAATATCAATTATAGCTTAGGGTGAAATTTTGGCATTGTTCTGAAAAACTTCAATTTTTGATGAATAGTGAAACCACTAAGTGGTTGTTAAAAACTAATTTTTCGTTAAAATGAAATATTACCACTTCTGTGATTTTATTTTCAAAAATCCAATATACATGGTTTTCCTTAAGAAGTAAAATGTGGTTCAATGAGATTAAAATAATTTTTTTGGTGAATAGTAACTTTTAAGTTCTTAATCGCGATTAGAGGTAATTAGTGTAGTTTAAGGTAAAAATAATGTTTTAATAATATGAGATTAGCATGACACTTGTCCTACTCCTATTGGATTAGTCATGGCCCACCGAGACAACCCATGGGTCAACTTGGGGACCCCATGGAGCCACTTTGGTTGGAAAATGACATTAATATATATTTATTTAATGTTAAAATTAAATTGCCACAAACATGAGTTGTTTTACTAAAACAGTTTTTAAGTGGGGTTACACAAGTCCAAATTTTGACTATAAATATTCATTAGAAAGATAGAAAGATTTCCTACATCATATTATTTTTTTTATAATTTTTAGACATTAAATAAATTAAATTATTTATGACATCATTATGATGCATTGATGACCTCATTATTTAACGATTTAAATAAAATGAGAAGATAATGGAAAATACAAGGCTTACACTTGTCCAAAGCCAATTGGATGAGGATATTTCGAAACCTTATCACCTTATCCTCGAATTATATAAGTGTGTGACCTTTAGAATCCGAAAAGCATTGTGCAATAATGTAACATTTCAATATTTCCAAAACTGCCCCTCCTCTCCACTTATAAAAGGCCCCCACCTCTCCCACCTTATTCACACCTTAAAGCCATTTGGCTCGGCCAACCTCTGACCAAATACTCTCCCAACTTCACTCCCTTACTCCTAGAAGCCTCACTTTGGGCAGAACTCTTCTCAAGGAAGCCTTTGGCTCAAATCAAAAAGAGTTACCCGATTTTGAGGTAATGTCTTCTCTAATGTTGTTTTGTTTTATTTTTCTTCTCCAACCCACTAAACTCTTTTTATTCATTTATTTTGTAACAACACCAGTATACTAAATATACTAGTATGTTGTTATAAGAAGTATTAGAGCTACACTTACACACACCTACATCTAATGGTTAAAGAACATACGGTTTCTTTGGATGGCGAATTTCTGCCTCACGAAACGATGATTGTTCAACACTCATATAACACCTTCAGAGGTGGACACTAAGATGTCACTATTTTTATATATGATATATAATATGTTTATGTTTTACTTATGCTTCTGTATTTCTCATTTATGGCATACTTTATGATTTCCATTATGGGTAAAACGCGATAATTTCATTTTAGGAAGTGCGGACTACCGCCCCCTCAAAGTGATGTGAATCGTTAATGCCATATGTGGGATGTATAAAGGATGGAGTAAATGATATTATATATGATATTATACTGGAACTATATTATACCTTTATATAATTATGATTTCATTACATTAAATATGAAATAGAAATGAAAGTAGCGTTCATGCGTACGTACGGCTTACCGTCTCCATGAACGGTGCATTTCATTTCTTACCTCTAAATGTTACGTAATATTATGAATGAATGTATATACTAGATATATATGATATATATGATATCTACATCATGAATATAATTCTGGATATAATGGATATTTCACCACATGAACAACTTGTAATTATAAGAAGGTTATTGTTGACACAAGTACCAAAGATCGACAAAACGACCGTTATTAACTTAAATAATTACATAATGTTCATAACATTTCAATAAGTGATATAAAAGGAATAATGAACATGAAAAAGGTTCTTAAGTAAATATAAATTAATTCTAGTTTATTATTCACGAGGTTAAAGAACGGTCGAGTCAGGACAAGACGCAAGGTAAGGGAATTTCTTAACCCAACTTCCATTCTTTGGGTTAATCTCCTACTTTAAAATTATGTCATGATATTATTATGTCTTATTTTGTATTCTTTATGTGTACCTATAGTAAATACACATAATAGATCTATTTTATTTTAAAAATGATCTTTTTAAGGACTTCGTCTCAATCTCCTTTCATTGAGGCATATTTGGTTTTATACACAACTTTCTTTTATACGGTGTATAAACCCCTTTGACTTTTACATTTATTCAAAAGGAATCTTTTTATACTAAGCGTTTTACTAAATGACAAAAAGGGAATGTTTTTCTTTCCGTACTTATGCGGCGACAACGATTTCTCCACCGCCGTGACCATTATTTGAGTTTCGGCTTCCTCTACAAGCCATCACTTTTTTTAATGAAAAATAAATACAAAGTTTTAACATTCCTTTATTTTGGTTTTGAAAATGGTTTTGAAAGCATTTTTATTATATCAATGTGTTGTATTGATATCTTGTGATTGAAATGTGGAAATGTTATGTTTCCTTTATGCATGTTTTATGTGATACGATTATGTTATGGTTTATGATATGTTTAAACCTATTCATATGAGGAATGCATTGGACTTAATAAGTGACGGGTGGAGCCCGCTATAGCTCCTCGATGCATCGACAGGTCTCATGAGACAAACTAGTGTCTTGGCACAAGGCCTTGACAAAAACTTATTTGTGGTCTTGACACGAGGCCTTGACTACGTGGTTATGATAGTCTGGCATTATGCATTCCATCATTATGAAAGTGGTTATTGATATTGCATGTGATTATTCGACCAATAGAATATCCATGTGAAGAAGTGAATGGCATTATCTCATTTTACTTTTGCCATATTATGTTGAAGTTCATGTTTAAAAGGATTTTGTTTTAGTTATACATCGCCTTAAATGTTAATTTTTATTTATGAAATCTTCCGCTATATTGTTAACCTTACTGAGCATCTGAGCTCACCCCTTTCAATGTTTTAATATTTTTCCAGGATGTGAAGGAGTAATTTATGAGTGACCTGCAGGGGTAGTCAGAAAGGGATATGATTGTGGACTATGAAGACCATGTTATTGTAGTTTGTTTACTTTTTGATGTAATTAAAGACTTATGAATGTATCTAGTGTTTCCAAGGATACTAAACTAATCGGTCTTTCAAGACTTGATCTTTTGTGATCATGCCAATGTTACAAAGTAATGCACCGGCTCTGGGTAGCTGGGGTCGGGGCGTTACACACGAATATTTTTTTAGTTCTTAAAAAAGTCATCACGTTATTTTTTCTAGATAAACATAACTCATTTTCGAGTTTACTTAGCCAGTGGTCTATAAAACCAAGAAATGTTTTCAACAAACCATATATTATTAACCACTAATTTAATAAAACTATGAACATTCATTCCAATTCTGACCATCTCAGGATGCTGATTTGGAAGGATATTTTCCTCTCGGATCTTCCTTGTTACCTATATAGAAAACCATTCTAAACAGACATAGTTTAGAAAATATTACATGTTAATTTTCTAATTATATATACATTAAACATGACCATAAGGTAAAATCTATCGAGGTAATTCTATTATCATTATCCCAGACACTAAAGTTATCTAAACTAACCTTTGATTCCAACAATATGGACCTAAAATTTAACATTACATTATAATGAGTTTTAGTCAAAAAATTAATTCATTTCACATTGAGTATATTTTCTAGTTTATTTTTTTAGTTAATTATGTCATAAATAATATATGAAAACCATAAAATTATAGTGGAAGCTACTAATTAGTATAAATTTTCCCATAAAATAACACTTTTAAAATAAAGAATGTCCTATTTCCTTGAAAACTCTTCACAAATTTCAATATAACCTCTTCATTTCCATTACCCATCGTTAAAATCCAATGAATTGTTTTAAAAAATAATTGTATGAGAACTAAAATATTAATAAGGGACATAAAAAGGAGAAATTAATTAGTCCATTTAAAAACATGAAAGCCCATGAAAAAAAACATTCATTAGTACATAAACTTTTACCTATAATAGAAAATATAATTTATTTTACCTTTTGAAAAAAATTTGTATCCATGAAGAATCATCATAAATAAAAATATCATGTAGGTACCTGGGGAAATCATATCATAGAACTCTTATCAAACCCTTACATAACCCTTAAAAATTAAAATAAATACACAGACAAATTCCAATATAATTATACATATAATATGTTAATTAACTAATATATTGGTTTGAAAACATAGTACACACATCATTTAAGCTATAATCGACTAACCTAGATCTATCTAGGCACATCCATTGTATATAATATCTAATAACCACAACATGAATAAAACATTTCATCATTTAACAAAACTCTTTTAAAATAATATGAAACTCAATTTTTTATATAAAAATACCATTTTATTTTTAAAAAAATTTCCAATTAAAAAAGGAATATAGGACTTTTATTTAAGAAAACATTAAATCTTGGAAAGAAATCTAGAAATGAAATAACAGTCATGGGGGTAGGAAAAGTTGTGGTCACCATTTCATTTAAAACACATAAAAAGATTCCATTTAAAAAACATTGAAATAAAGTAAAAGAGTCAGAAAATTAACATTATAAATAATTTATGTCCAAATAAAACATTTAAAAAACATTTTGAAATATGGACATAGAAGAGAATGTGTGTTTTAAGAAAATAATTAATAGTGTATTTATTTAGAAGAAATTTCCCTTATCACATAGGAAGTATTTAAATCATAAGAACCATGAAATGATAACATTAAAAAACATTAAATACTAGGTGAATAATTAAATTCTGGATATATCATTTTAATGGGGTGTTATATACACCTCGTAAAATAATATTTGTGTATATAATAAAGGTATTCCTCAATAAAACGAAATTGAGATGAATTCCCTTACCTTGAGTCTGATTCGTCACGTGTGTCATTATATTCCGAAATAATAAATTTATGTTAATTATTTACTTTATTTATATCATTTTTAATGTTTATTATTAATTTTATTTCACTTATTAAATATTTATATATAATTACTTATTCAATTATTTTTAAGTTAGATGTTTGGACCATAGCAGGTTTTTATGTCAAAAATGACAATGTAGATTGAATATGGTCAAAGAGAAAATTATTTAAACATATACAAAAAAATATTCATGGAATAATTACCATATTTATATATCAATTATAATTTTAAATCTAATCATGAATGATTTTTTTTGTGAAATGAACTATGTTATAATCATGGAGATGATAGGTCATACGTACACATGAGTAACGTTCCCATTTTCTAATGATCATTGTGCAAAGAAAGTAAGTAAAATTTATTTATCCATAATGAAATAATATCATAATTAACATATTATTTAGTTTTATATACCTATAAATATCATTATTATGTTTAGGTGATGGAAAAAATCAATCACATTTTTTTGAGGCAATAGTCGACACAACCATGGGTGACATTATCATGTTTCCAAGTGAGTGGAAATGAAAATAGAAAATGATATATTATATTTAAATAATGAAAAATATTTCATTATTATCATAAATATATCATGAATATAATATATATTTATTATCATTTCCCTTATTAACTACCACATAACACATTTCGGAAAAAACAAATCGCATCGCTTCGTGAGGCTGTAGTCCGCCGTACACATGAGAGACAATATCGTATCCATTACGGAAGGGAATGTAAAAGGGTATATAAGAAAAAATTACTTCATAGGTATAACTATGTTTTAAATATCATATATATACCTTTAATTCATCATAATACCTGACTATGAGAAGTGGTAATTGAAAAATGAATGACATAATTTCGCGTGGTTGTAGTCCGCCATTCACATGATTGATGGTTTTGTAACTAATTTGATGGAAGTTTTTGTGGTTGTAAGTAGTAACATTACCATAAAAAAATATTAGTTTATTTGAGATACTTATTTCATTATATGATAATGATATAACAATAATTTAATGGTGTGGAGGAAGAAATAAAAATAAAATTCACTTTTAGGGACACTACCTCTTCTTTAGGTAACTCCTCATGGTTTGCACCAAAGGCCTTAATTTTATGGACTTATGCCAAGAATAAATATATTGGATAATGGGAGGTAATTCAGAAATATAAAAGGTCATGTATTCTCTTAACCAAATTTGTTTTATGGTGTGAAGAGATAAGGATAGGGGTGGCCTTTATAAGTGAGGTGAGTGGCACACTTGTAATTGTTTTTGAAAGAGTGAATTCCATCCATGTTTCCTTCATGTAACCAAACATAAATAATAGTAAATTATCAATAATATAAGGAATAAGGTATAAATATGTCCATAAAAGTTTTGTTTAATAGGTTTTTCATCATTTTTAAACCTTATATTATATGTTTAGACACTAAGTAAGATGGTATATACCTTTATCGTGGTACGTGGTTTTAATAGTTTTTACGAATAACTTTTGTCAAAAATCAAGTTGAACTTATTATAAATTATAAATTCTTATAATTAAAAAAATTATATCCATTGTTATAAACTCAATTCTATGAATTTTAATTTATTAATTTATTATTATTCCTACAAATGGGAATTTACAACGAATTTCTAAGAGGAGTATTTTTATAAAAAGTCGATTCTATATTAACTATATTACTAATAATCATAATTTTATTAAAATAAATTAATATTTAATTTAAAATAATATAAAATTTTAATTTAATACATTCCATAATAGGGAATATTTTAAATAATTTGAAAGGATAAATAGTATGCATTTTAAAACAATTTTTAGACAAACTAGTCTTTAAACTGAAGTATAAACTTATATTAAAAACCTATATAAAGTTGATTAAAGATTAATTAAGTAGATTAAATAAAACAAAAAAAAATACTTAGGTTAATTTAAAAACATATTTAATACATATTTATACTTTAAAATTACTTAATTTATTAAAAAGAAATGACTTTTCACAAAAATCTGTATTTTTTACTATTCGCTAAAAAAGTCAATATTTTCTGAAAATTATAAAGATTCTACCACATATATATTTTTATATTGTAATTTAAATAAGGATATCAATTTTATAAAATTAAAATTATAATATTTAGGTTCTAATCTGTTATATAGAACCTTATAAAAAAATAATTTAGTTAAAACTATTTCCTTTTTGATTAAAAACACTTTATATGTTTATAATTAATATAACTATATAATTCATATTAATAAATATAAAAATGATATATTATATAATTATCTTGGTTGTTACACGTACTATGAGATGTATGGGGTTCCTATGATTCTTCTCGGCATCTTTATAATGGTACAACACCCTAAAGTGTTGTGCTCATTAATGGTCACATTGTGTAGAACCCCAATAATTCGAAAGAGGACCTCTATCATGCCATTTCCTTCAATCAAATCATTAAATCATGATGAATCTACCCTAATGACATAATTTTATTATATTATCCAATTTATGTACCATAAATATCCCATTCTTAAAATTTCCACCTTAAAATGTTCTTGAGATACATATTGAGCTATGCACATTAGTTTGCACTCCATAGATCTTGTATTCCCTTGATAGTGGACCTATATGGTGTTTTCAAATCATATATATAACACAACCAGATTATAAGAAATCATATATTCCTTTAATAATTAGTATCCCTATAGCAAGGATATTGGGGCTTCCTCCCTTGGCTCATCAATTTGTCCTTGATAGACTCATTGTAATGACCTGAACTTTTTATTAATATTTGTTTCCTAATTTTGTGTGTTTTTTTATTTTATACTCAAAAAAACTATATTATTTAATTAATGAAGTGATTATAATTAAATGACACCATTGGGTTTCGACTGTTATTTGACTGTTGGAAGCTAAACACTCAACGTTACAATTTTAGTTTATAAATACAAGTGATCTTGGTTAATTAACAATGAAAGAATATTTGATGGCTTCATCCAGTAGATTCAGGCCATTGGAAGCCCATATGATGGAATTTGGGAAAGAGGTAGCACTACTGGGCTTTTTTCTGGACCATGCCCAAGCTGAACTTCATCGTGTGAAGCTTGAACAGAATCGCTTATAGGAGAAGTTCAAGCTGATAGAGGTCACCACTCACGAAATGTTGGCCGAGCTGCCCCAAGATACTATCAACTTAGCACCCCTTACACTTACGACCTATGATGGTATTATAAGGGGCTATGTAACAAGACCTTAGATGCTTTGTGTAATCCTTTGAGATAAATAAAATTGTTATTTCTTTTTCTGGTAAATTTTTTAAATTTCAAAAGTCCGGATAAATATTGGATGTATATTATTGATGATTTTTTTGGGAAAAAAGGTATATTTTAAAATACTTATGTAAACCTTAAATAATTAATAATGTGTAATGATTTTCAAAAAATGGTCTTTTACAATGGTGTTTAGTAAGAAATTTAGATTCTAATAAGATCAACTAAACTTTTGGTGATTAGTAAATTCTGAATAGTAATTTTACACTTATTAATAGTAATGTGACCAAATGGGATAGTAATCTCACTTAAGAAAGTATTATTATATTTTAGGAACCTTGATTAGGTAATGTGATTCAATAAAATAAGTAAATAACTTTTTCCAAAATTATTAGTTAAGTATTAGTTTTTTCAGGTGAATAGTGTTTTTATTTAAAAATTAAATTAAAAATATTTATAAAATTATTTTCATAAAATGGAGATCATTTTTGAAGTCAGATCATAGATATTAGGTTATGGTGATTTTTTGGGATTTTTCTGAAACAGTTGAATTTTCGGTGAATAGTGAAAATATAGTTTGGAATTTCTGGTATTTAATGACATCATTAAGGATGTAATAATTATGTAATCAGTCTGGTAAACTTATTAATAGTAAGATATTCTCGGAGGTGTCCCATCTGGACAATACCATGGGAAAATACCATGGACAATCCCTTGGTTTTTCCAATACCACGTATAAGGTGTCCCTTGGAAATAAATGATTTGTTCTCTCACTTATCCTATAAATACCAAGTCATTACCTCATCCATATCATTCCAAAATCCACCTCAAAGATGATATTCTCTTTTTACCTCCAAATTAGTCCTCCCAAGGTTCCCTCAAGCCTCACAAGGTCTCTACCTTCAAGCTTTCTAAGATACTTTTCAAGGTAAGGGAAACTTTCACCCTCATCTTTTATGTCATGACTTCCTTTATGTTTTGAATTATAGTCCAATTTTATTATGTGGGGGTTTTTTATTCTATATATTTAATACTTTCCATTTCATTTCCAAGTGATGAGAGACCCTTCCCGCTGTCATCAATTTATTTTTTTGGAATTTTTAAGTGACGTCGTGAGGCTGACGAATTTTTTTGAAAATAAATCGCATCTTCTCTTTCCTTTCAAGTTTCCTTTTAATGTGGTATGACATTAGAATATCCATAAAATATTCTCATATTCATGTTATTCTGACTTTATAATGTATTATGAGTTATTTATTTGTGGGTTACCCTTTTACCCTCTCTTTTTTAATGTTTTCTAAAAGGATGTTATGTAGCTGTTATGCTGCAAACTTTTCATCACAAAATTCATCTCTCTTTCTCTCAAGAAATTATCTTGTTTTATTTATGTGAATACCTAGAGCTATTTATTTTCTATGGGTGTTTATAAATAAAGAATGATATATTTTATTCTGGAATTGACATACATATAACCCTCACTCCCTTTACATGGGTTATAAATGACATAATGATCTTATTTTTTAAGAACATTTAAAACATCACAATTTGGAAATGAAACTCATTTAATTTTTTCTCTATGGGTTATTTATGAAATGTTTGATTATAATCTATGTGGCTCACATGAAAGTAAAGAAATATTAAGGGTGCGCCCTAATAGCACTCCAATGCATTGGGTAAAGAATTAATCTCTAGAGATGACAAGTTTCACGATACCTTGGTGAATAACCTTGGTAATATTTTATGACACCTTGTGGATGAATGTTGGTGATATGTTCATGAATTTATAAATGAAATGTTGTAGACACATATTCAATTTATGATTCAAGTTATTTTTATCATTATATTCCTATTGTTCCATTTCTCATGCCTTTATGATTTTTATCATGTTCTTATTAATGTTGCTCAAGATCGCATGTCAATTATTTCACTTGTTTTCTTTACTGAGCCTTATGCACACCGTTTCCTTTGATGTATGTCTCCAGGTTATGAGATGCAGTAATTTTACTTAGGATGAACTTATGATTAAGCCTCACGAGTGGTTTATAAAGATGTTTTATGTTGTTTTCATGTATTATGTTCATGATTTCCAAGACACTAGACTTTAAAGATCCGCTGTTTGTAAAATGTAATGAGAAGTTAGGTATGAAAAAGGTGGGATGTCATAGTTTGTATCAAAGGATAGTTTAATTATTTATTGAAATTAGGATATGAAAACTTTAGGAATAATCCTATTGAAAGTTTAAATATAGGAAAACTTATGATATTTTGGGGAGTATTGAGTAAGTGGTTTATCAAGAAAATACATCCATGTCTGGATACGAGTAGGTAGAGGTGGCTCTGGCATAGAGGTATCTAAGAGTGAAAACTCCGACAATGAGTTTCAGGCTTGACAAGGGGTATCCTGGTACATGACAACAGGCCTTGCTACACTCTTGTTTATGACACTCCCAGGGGATAAGATTAGTTAATCTCAAGCTTTTTATGAATCATTATTAAGAAATTATATAGAAACGTAATTATTTAAGCATGAAGATTTAAGACATAAAATCCTTTATAGTTAAAAGATTCATAAATGAAATAATTTTCTCACTAAGGTTTTACTCTTTTAGAAAATTGTAGGCACTAGGAGGAATCGTGCAAATGGTGACCACAATGGACCATGCATTAATGGACCTCTGATGGAAGCCGGAATAGAAACATTGATGTAAATGATGAACCTACTGACTCAAGTTATGGGAAATAACTTTAATCAAGATGAGATACCGATCTCACTATGAAGGAAAAAAAATTATATTGAGACATTTATGCATCAATGACCACCAAACTTCAGTGGATCTACTGACCCATTGATTGCTGAGCAGTGGATCTGCTCTATTGAAAAGATCTTTTCATTGCTCCGCTGTTTAGAGCTAGAGAATGTCACCCTGGCAGTCTATCTCTTAGAAATAGAAGCTGGTCAATGGTGGGAACTGATTAAAAAAACGATGCAAAGAGTAGAGGTTGAAACTTTGGAGTGAGAAGAGTTCGAAGGGATCTTCGTTAGTAAGTATTTACCTTGTTCCATGAGAATAAGAATGGAGAAGAAGTTTCTCGAGCTGATGTAGAAGAAGAATGAATCTGTGTGAAGCTACAAGATAAACTTCACATGGTTTCCACATTACACCTCTAGATTTATCATGGATCTTAGTGGTAAGGTTTATAGATTTATTGGTGGACTAAGACCTCATCTACGGAAGAATCTATCCAACAGAGACTATGATAGCTATCAGGAGATCGTGGGAAGTGTGATGAAAGTCGATCTGGAGTTTGGTGATATGCAGTGGTCTCATAAATCAAACGACAAGAAGAGGTCGATGGAGACCACCTTAGGGAGGACCTTTGATCTGGGAAGAGGAGGCAAGAAATTACAACATCCCATGTGTAATAAATGTGGGAATAAGTATTCGTGGAACTACTTGCTCGATTGTAGTAAATTTTACAAGTGTAGAAGAGATAGCCATATTACAAGGAATTGTTGTAATGAGGTGAAACCTCAACTGACTAACACAAATGATAAGGGGAAGATGGTATAGTACATACCTGATGTTCAGTGTTTTAAGTGTGTACAACTTGGGCAATTTTCCAATCACTATCCAAATCTGAGGGCAGTGGAGGGGAACCCCCATCAGCCTCACCATATGCCAAGGGAGAAATTTTGTGCTTTTGCTATCACAAAAGCTGAAGTTGAAGCTCCGAATGATGTGTTAGTAGGTACTATTGTTGTTCTCTAAATGTTAGAAAGTACTTTGTTTGATTCTGGTTCTACTCATTCCTTTATTTCCTCCAAGTATACAAAGAATTTAGAATCAACCCCCGAATTTCTAAAAGTAGAGTTATCTGTTAATACTCATGGTGGGATTATCCAAGAATCATCAATATTTATAAACTCTAGTATTTACTTTAGTGAGTACAATTTTATCGAAAATATAGTAGTCATTATTGTGTTGGAATTTGACATTATACGAGGGATGGATTGTCTCTCAAAGTATAATGCTAAGATCAAATGCAGAAGCAAAGAAATATCAGTAGTCTTAAATGGAAAAACTATATTTATCTTCCAATGAGAGATATCTCAACTTGATATTTGTCTAGAGGAACCCCCTATATCCTTATTTATGGAGTTGATCGGTGAAAAAGATGACATAGATAAGAGTTTAAGGATATAAATTGTCCCCATCGTCTAGGGATATGTTGACATATTTCCGAAGGAGTTTCCCGGACCTCCCCCATAAAGGAAGGTAGAGTTATCTATTAAATTCATACATAGATGTCATATGATATCAAATACCCCCAATAGGATGGAAAATGTGGAGCTAGAGGAATTAAAGAAACAACTCCAAGATCTTTTGGAGAAGCGATTTATCCAAACAAGTGTGTCTCCTTGGGGAGCACCAATTCTCTTTGTGAAGAAGAAGGATGGATTAATATGGATATGCATTGATTATAGAGAACTGAATGGTATCACAGTGAAGAAAAAATACCCTCTTCCAAGAATTGATGACTTATTTGACCAACTTCATGGGGCTCAATTCTTCTCTAAGATTGATCTTCGATCTGGTTATCACCAATTGAGGGTGAATAAAGAAGATATTCCGAAAACTACCTTCCGATCAAGATATGGGCATTATGATTTTGTTTTTATGCCCTTTGGACTAACTAATGCGCCTGATATTTTTATGGATTTCATGAATAGAGTCTTTAAGGAGTACCTTGATAACTTTGTGGTAGTTTTTATTGATGATATTCTGATATATTCCAAAATTTACAAGGAGCATGAGGATAATCTAAGGGATATTTTGAAAACTCTATGGAAGGAGAGGATTTTTGGAAAGTTCAGTGAATTTGAATTATTGTTACAACAAGTTGCTTTCTTGGGGCACATTGTTACCAATTAAGGAATCACAATTGACCCTGCAATGATAAAATTTGTGGAAGAGTGGCCTCAGCCTACAACAATAAATGAGATTCGAAGTTTCCTTGGATTAGAAGGATATTATAGGAGGTTTGTGAAATAATTTTCACGACTTTCTAATCCATTAACCAAGTTAACTCGAAAAGGTGTCAAGTTTATGTTGAAAAAGGAGTGTGAGAAAAGTTTCCAAGAGTTGAAGAAGATATTGGTTATTGCACCCATGTTAACTATGTCGTCAAGTGGAGAAGGATTTGTAATTTTTAGAGATGCATCTCTCAAATGTCTTGGGTGAATCCTCATGAAAAATAACAAAGTCATTTCTTTATGCATCTTGTAAGTTGATGAATCATGAGCAGAATTATCATACACGTGATCTGGAGCTGGTTGCGGTCATTTTTTCTCTAAAGATATAGAGGCACTATCTTGATGGGGAGAAATGTGATATATACATAGACCACCAAAGTTTGAAGTATATTTTCACCCAAAAGGAATTGAACATAAGACAAAGGAGATGGTTGTAACTTCTAAAAGATGGTGATTGTTAAATTCATTATCATCCTAGAAGTGCAATTATTCTCTCTCAAATTTACCCAAGAGATGAAGGTAGAACGGTCCTTGTAGTCTAGCTTGGGTTATCGAATCCACAGAGACCTAAGAAGTAACCTATAGACATGCACATTCTAAAGATTGTTTTTGGATATTAAGTGGCCAAATTTGGGTTGATTTTAGATGGGTTTAAAGGATAACTAACATATTTAAGTCAATTCAATTTAAAAGAATGTGTTGATCCTAGGTTATCGCTTGGGGTGGATTGGATGAATTACTTTTTTAATGATTTCAATTTCTTATAATTGAGATGGATTCATTTAATAAGATCAAATGAAATAATAACTTACTATTTTAATACCTACACACCCTAATACTAATCACCTATACATTTTAAGGATCAATGTTTTGAGCACTCCAAGGTATAGGTTCGTATTAGCACTTGAATGTGTGACCTTAAATTCAATAAGGATGAAGATGTTTTAAAATCATCAAATTAAAATCTCATTTAAAAGAAGTGATTTTCCATTAATAGAGTGATAAATAACATCCAATCCAGCCCCTTGATACTCCCTTGGATCAACCCATAAAATAGTTAGCCCTACATTGATGACATGTCTTCAACGGAAGCAGGAAGTAGACTTACAAAGGTGGAATTGAAGAAGTAAAAACAACAACAACAAAAAGATCACTCCTCCGTTGTGTGATAAATATCACAAGGTTTGGTATGAACAAGTTCACACCTTGAACCAACGGTATCAAAGTGATAAGGATAAGAATAGAATAATAAGAGAAGAAGAGCTTTTATTAAGAAACTACGGTGAATTAAACAACTTACATGAGAAAGAAATGCGATTACAAACAGAAAGCGGCAGCATAACACTACAATGAAACCAAGCACCAAAGATTCCTAAATCCTCCAACACCACTACCTTAAATAGGCATTTTTGAGCCCTTGGGTCGAGACTCCAACAGTACAAAGCATATCAATTAATTTTTCTAGGCCATAGGTGGTGGAAATTTTGTGGAAAAAAGACCTTTCCACCCTTGACCCGAAAAGGCATCCAGCTTTCATGCACCGCACAGACGCGCTTAAAACAACTTCTAGATGGACGACTTTTTGTGGGACATAGAAGACTTACATTAAACTCCGTATGTCCCCTAACATCATGTAAAATATCCGCCCAAAAAGAGTTATGGGTTTTGAGATATGGTTTAATTGGTGGGTTGTTTTTCTGGGCCACATAATCTGGCCCATAATTTTATCTCTAACTTGGGCCGCCTAAAGGGACACCATGGAGGCCTAATTAGAATTGGATCCTGAATATTGATTTGTTCCTAGACATGTCCTCTAGTAAACCAAGAAATATGGGGTTAATTGGGCCTATATTTTGGGCCCCACAGTCTCATCAGTGGGATGGTGTCCAATCTGCCTTCTCCAGAATTGCTTCCTTTTATTGCCAAATATCTCCATCATCCTCCATAAATTCTTCATTGATCCCTGAATGAAACATTTTCATATTGGAGTGTAAATCAATTTCCAAAAATATAAAATTAAAATATTTATAATTAGATGAATCATTGGGTACTTCAAATGATGTTCAAAAATGTACCACATAATAGTGCATTTTAAGAAGGTATTACAATCATAATGTGAAATGACGTTCAAAGTGTAAAATGCACTAAAATGGTGTTTATGAATAATAAAGAACATGAATATTATGTATATTAACAATGAATATTAGCCTCATTTAGTGTCTAATCAAGCAAACAACGTTGCTGATGCATTAAGCAGGAAAGACTCAGTTGTTCTTTCCATGATAAGGATTCAAAGAGATCCATTTATCAATGACCTAGTAAAGTTGGACATGGTAATTATAAAGGAAGGTACATAATAAACCCTAACCCAAATGATTTCCAAACTGTCATTACTAGTGAAGATCACGAATGCTCGGAAAGAAGGTCTTTTGTTGCAGAAGAAGTTTGAGGCTGTGAATGATGGGAAGTTTCCTGAGTTCAATATTGATCAAGAAGGTGTACTAGAATTTTGTAAAAGACTATGTGTCCCATCTATTCCTGAAATAAAGGAGCTAATGGATGAATCTCATAGCTCTACTTTCTCATGACATCTTGGAAGAACAAAAATGTATAGGGACCTTTGTGATCATTATTGGTGGGATAAAATGAAATGGTATATTGCTGACTACACTTCAAGGTGCCTAGTATGTCAGCATGTGAAGGCAGAGTAACAAATTCCTAAAGGGGTATTTCAACCACTACCCATACCAGCATTGAAGTGGGAAAATATCACTATGTACATCATCATTGGTTTCCCAAGAACTTCTAAAGGAAATAATGAAATACGGGTTATTGTGGACCGTTTCACCCGGACTGCCCATTTTATATCCATTCCGGAATATTTATCTCTTGATAAACTTGCTATTATTTACGTGAAGGAAGTGGTAAGGCTACATAGAGTTCCACTTTCTATCGTATCTGATCATGATCCAAGGTTCACATCAAAATTCTGGAGAAGTCTCCAACATGCTCTTAGCACAAAATTGAATTTCAGTAAGGCCTATCACCCCCAAATGGATGGATAATCTGAAAGGACTATTCAAACACTTGAAGACATGCTAAGAACGTGCTCAATGGAATTTAAAGGTGGATGGGATCAACATCTCCCTTTAGTTGAGTTCTCTTGCAACAATAGTTTCCACTCGAGAATTCAAATGGAAACCTATGAAACTCTATATGGGAAGCAATGTAGAAATCCTACTTGTTGGGATGAAGCTAGTGAGAGAAAGATTCTTGGGCCTGATCTTGTGCAAGAGATGACAGAAAACGTTCATGCCATCTAACAACACATTAAGACTTCTCGGAGTTGGAAAAAGAGCTATGCTGACAACCTTCGAAGGGACTTGGAGTTTGATGTTGGTGAAAAGGTCTTTCTTCTAATTTCACCTTAGAAAAGAGTCATGAGGTTTGGGAATAAAGGGAAGCTCAGCCTTGGTTACATTCGCCCCTATGAAATCCTTGATCGTGTAGGAGTAGTAGCCTATCAGCTTTCACTTCATCCAAATATTTCACAATTTCATGATGTATTTCACGTTTCCCTATTCAGAAAGTACATATCTGACCCTTCACAGGTACTAAATACAAAGGTGGTACAACTGGAACATGACCTCTCGTATGAGGAGAAGAAAATGGAGATCTTGGATCATAGAGACAAGATTCTAAACAACAAGGCTACCCACCTTGTAAAGGTGTTGTGGAGGAACCACAAATGTGAAGAAGCCATGTGGGAACCAGAGAAGTCTATGAGGCAGAAGTACCCACACCTTTTCTCTTTAGGGAGTACAAGTTAAAATTTCAGGGATGAAATTTCTTAATGGGGGAAGAATGTAACGACCCAAACTTTTTATTAATATTTGTTTCCTAATTTTGTGTGTTTTTTTATTTTAAACTCAAAAAAACTATATTATTTAATTAATGAGGTGATTATAATTAAATGATACCATTGGTTTTCGACTATTATCTGACCATTGGTCAATAATACCATTGGAAGATAAACTCTTAACTTTACAATTTTAGTTTATAAATACAAGTGATTTTGGTTAATTAACAGAGAAAGAAGATTTGATGGCCTCATCTAGTAGACTCATGTCATTCTAATCCCATCTGACGGAACATGGGAAGGAGGTAGCACCACTGGGCTTTGCTCTAGACCATTCCCAAGCTGAAATTCATCATGTGAAGCTTGAACAAAATCGCCTACGGGAGAATTTCAAGTTGATAGGGGTCACCCCTCGAGAAATGTTAGCTAAGCCGCCCCAAGATTTTATCAACCTAGCACACCTTACACTTAGGTCTTATACTGGTATTATAAGGGCCTATGTAACGAGACCTTAGTTGCTTTGTGTAATCCTTTGATATAAATAAATTTTTATTTCTTTTTATGGTAATGTTTGTAAATTTCAAATGTACGGATAAATATAGGATATATATTATTGATGAATGTTTTTGAAAAAAAAGGATATTTTAAAAAATTAATGTAAACCTTAAATAATTAATAATGTGTAATTACTTTCAAAAAATGGCCTTCTATTGTTGTGTTTAGTAGAAAATTTAGAGTCTAATAAGATCAACTTAGTTTTTGGTGATTAGTAAATTATGAATAGTAATATTAGGATTATGAATAGTAATGTGACAAAATGGAATTGTAATATCACTTAAGAAAGTATTATAATATTTTAGCCACCTTAATTAGGTAATGTGATTCAATAAACATAGTAAATTATTTTTTCAGAAATTATTAGTTAAGTATTAGTTTTTTTTCTGAATAGTGTTTTTATTTAAAAATATAATTAAAAATATATAGAAAATTATATTTATAAAATGGGGTTCATTTTTTGAATTCATAGCATCGATATTAGGTTAAGGTGAATTTTTGGGATTTTTCTGAAATAGTTGAATTTTCGGTGAATAGTGAAAATACAGTTTTGAGTTTCTGGTGTTTAATGACATCATTAAGGATGCAATAATTATGTAATCATTCTGGTCAATTTATTAATAGTAAGATATTCTCTGAGGTGTCCCAAGTGTCCAATACCATGGTCAAATACCATGTATAGTCCCATGGTTTTGCAAATACCACCTATGAGGTGTCCCTTGGGAATTAATTATTTTTTTCCTCAATTCTCCTATAAATATCAAGCCCTTCCCTCATCCATATCATTAACAAATCCTCCTCAATTAATCTATGGTCTCTTTACCTACAAATGAGTCCCCCCAAGGTTCCCTCAAGCCTCCCAAGGTCCTGACCTTAATGCTTTTGAAGTTACTTTTCAAGGTAAGGGAACCTATCACCCTCCTCTTTTAAGTCATGACTTCATTTATATTTTTTCTTATAGTCCAATTTTATTATGTGGGGGTTTGTTATTATATATCTTTACTACTTTACATTTCATATCCAAATGATGAAATACCCTTTCCGCTCTCATCAATTTATTTTTATGAATTTTTAAGTGACGCTGTTAGGCTGCCGAATGTTTTGTAAAAGAAATCACATATTCTCTTTCCTATCAAGTTTCCTTTTAATGTGGTATGAAATTCAAATATCCATAACATATTCTTATCTTAATGTTATTATGACTTTATAATGTATTATGAGTTATTTATTAGTGGGTTACCCTTGTACCCTCTCATTTTAATGTTTTTCTAAAAGGATGTTATGTAGCTGTTATGCTGTAGAATTTTCATCTCAAGATTCCTCTCTCTTTCTCTCAAGAAATTCTCTTATTTCTTTATTTGAATACCCAAACCTATTTCTTTTCTATGGGTTTTCATAAATAAATTAAATTATATATTTGATTCTGGAATTAAAATACATATAACCCTCACTCCCTTTCCATGGGTTATAAATGACATAATGATCATAATTTTTTTAAGAACTTTTAAAACGTCACAATTTTGAAATAAAACTCATTTCTTTTGTTCTCTATGGGTTATTAATGAAATGTCTGATTATTATCTATGTGGATCACATAAAATTAAATACATATTAATGTTGCACCCTGATATCGCTCCAATGCATTGGGTAAAGAATTAATCTCTACATGTGATAGGTTTCACGATACCTTGGTGAATAACCTTGGTAATGTTTTCTGACACCTTGGGGACAAACCTTGGTGATATGTTCGGGAATGTCTAAATGAAATGTTGTAGACACATATTCAAGTTAATATTCATGTTTTTATCATTATATTCCTATTATTCCATTGCCCATGTCATTATGATTTTTATCATGTTCTTATTAATGTTTCTCAATATCACATGTTAACTGTTTCAATTATTTTCCTTACTAAGCCTTCTTCTCACCCTTTCCATTGATGTACGTCTCCAAGTTATGAGATGCAGTAATTGTACTTAGGATGAAATTATGATGAATCCTTATGAGTGGTTTAGAAGAATGTTTTATGTTGTTTTCATGTATTATGTTCTTGATTTCCAAGACACTAGACTTTAAAGATCCTATGTTCGTAAAATGTAATAAAAAGTTATGTATGAAAAAGGAGGGATGACATGGTTGGTATCAAAGGATAGTTTAGTTATTTATTGAAAATAGAATATTCAAACTTTAGGAATAATCTTATAGAATATTTTAAATATAGGAAAACTTCCTGGTATTTTTGTGAGTATTGGGTAAGTGGTTTATCAAGAAATTACATCCCTGTCTAGATACAAGCAGGTAGAGGCATCTCTGGCACAAAGGTACCAAGGAGTGAAAACTCTGACAAGGTGTTTCAGGCTTGACATGGGGAATCCTGGTACATGACAATGGGCCTTGTTGCACTCTTGGTTACGACACTCCCGGGGGATATTTTTGGTTAATCTCAATCTTTTTATGAATCATTATGAAGAAATTATATAGAAATGTAATTGTTTAAGAATGAAGTTTTAAGACATAAAATCATTTATAGTTAAAAGATTCATAAATGAAATAATTTTCTCATTATGGTTTTACTATTTCAGAAAATGGCAGGAAATAGGAGGAACTGTACAAATGGTGACTGCAATGGATCATGCACTGATGACCCTCTGATGGAAGATAGAATGGAAACCTTCATGCGAATGATGAACCAACTGACTCAAGTTATGTTAAATAACTTGAATCAAGATGAGAGACCGATCTCACTATGAAGGGAACAACATTTTTTTGAGTCCTTTATGTGTCAACGACCACCAACATTCAGTGGATCGACTGAACCATTGATTACTAAGTAGTGGTTCTACTCTATCAAGAAGTTCTTTTCAGTGCTCTGTTGTTTAGAGAAAGAGAAGTTCACCCTGGCTGTCTATCGCTTTGAAGGAGAATCTGATTAGGGGTGGGAACTGATTAAAAAAATGATGCAAAGAGTGGAGGTTGAATCTATGGAGTGGGAAGAGTTCAGAGGGATCTTCTTCAGTAAGTATTTCCCTCGTTCCATGAGAACAAGAATGGAGAAGGAGTTTCTCGAGCTGAAGTAGAAGGAGAATGAATTTGTGTTAAGATTCTAGATGAAATTAAAAAGGCTTTCACATTACACCTCTATCTTTGTCATAGATCCTAGGGGTATGGTTGATAGATTCTTTAGTAGACTAATACCTCATCTGCGAAAGAATCTAGCCAACCGAGACTATGATAGCTATGAGGAGATTGTGGGAAGTGCGATGAAAGTCGAGCGGGAGTTTGGTGAGACGTAGTGGTCTCATAAATCAAATGA
Organism: Viscum album; assembly: GCA_963277665.1. Lineage (NCBI taxonomy): Eukaryota > Viridiplantae > Streptophyta > Magnoliopsida > Santalales > Viscaceae > Viscum > Viscum album. The sequence goes on along the minus strand of OY728145.1, from coordinate 21,263,972 downwards.
CAAGAAGAGATCGATGGAGCCCACCTTAAGGAGGACCTTTGATCTGGGAAGAGGAGGCAAGAAAGTAAAACATCCCACGTGTAACAAATGTGGGAATAATAATTCAGGTAATTGATTTCTTGGGAGCAGGAAATGTTTCAAGTGTGGAATAGATGACCAAATTGCAAGGAATTTTCATAGTAATGTGAAACCTCAAATTCTTAACACAAACAATAAGGGGAAGATGGTTCAGGGCCTAAATGATGTCCAATGTTTTAAGTTTGGTCAACTTGGACAGTTTTCCAATCACTGTCCAAATCCGAGGGCAGTGGAGGTGAACCCCCATCAGCCTCACCATAGTCCAAGGGAGAAAGGTTGTGCTTTTTCTATCATGAAAACTAATTTTGAAGCTCCGAATAATGTGGTGGTAGGTACTCTTTTTGTTCTCTCAATGCTAGCAAGTACTTTGTTTGATTCCAGTTGTAATCATTCCTTTATTTCCTCCATGTTTGCAAAGAATTTAAAATCGAACCCCCAATTTTCTAAAATTACAGTTATCAGTTAAGACTCCAGGTGGGATTATCCAAGCATCATCAGTGTTTAGAAACACTATTATTTACTTTAGTGAGCATAATATTATCACAAAAATCTTAGTCATTCCCATGATGGAATTCGACATTATACTAGGGATGGACTGACTCTCAAAGTATAATGCTAAGATTAAATGCAGAATCAAGGAAATCTCAGTAGTCTTAAATGGAAAACCTATAGTTATCTTCCAAAGAGAGATATCTCAACCTAATGTATGTCTAGAGTAACCCCCTATATCCTTCTTTGTGAAGTTGATCGGTGAAGAAGAAGAAGAGGATAAGAGTTTAATAATAGAAACTGTCCCCATCATCCAAGGATATGTTGACATATTTCCTGAGGATTTTCCCAGACCTCCCCCAGAAAGGGAGGTAGAGTTCTCCATTGAACTCATACCTGGACATCATCTGATATCAAATACCCCCTATAAGAGGGAAAATGTGGAGCTAGAGGAATTAAAGAAAGAACTCCAATATATTTTGGAGAAGGGGTTTATTCGACCGACTATGTATCCTTGGAGAGCACCAGCTCTCTTTGTGAAGAATAAGGATGGATCAATGTGGATATGCATAGATTATAGAGAACTGAATGGGATCACAGTGAAGAACAAATAACCTCTTCCAAGAATTGATGACTTATTTGACCAACTTCGGGGGGCTCAATTATTCACTAAGATTGATCTTAGATCTAGTTATCATCAATTGAGGGTGAAGAACAAAGATATTCCAAAAACTACCTTCTGATCGAGATATGGGCATTATGAGTTTGTTGGTATGCCCTTCGGACTGACTAATGCAGCTGCTATTTTTATGGATTTCATGAATAGAGTTTTTAAGGACTACCTTGATAACATTATGGTAGTTTTTATTGATGATAATCTGATATATTCTAAAAGTCGTGAAGAGCATGAGGATAATCTAAGGGATATTTTTCAAACTCGGTGGAAGGAGAGGCTTTTTGGAAAGTTCAGTAAATGTGAATTCTGGTTACAACAAGACGCTTTCTTGGGGCACATTTCTACCAATGAAGGAATCGCAATTGACCCTGCAAAGAAAAAATTTGTAGAGGAGTGGCCTCATCGTACAATAATAATCGAGATTCAAAGTTTCCTTAGATTAGCAGGATATTATAGGAGGTTTGTGAAAAACTTTTCTTGACTTTCTAATCCATTAACCAAGTTAACTTGAAAAGGGTTCAAGTTCATCTGGACAAAGGAGTGTGAGGAATGTTTCTGAGAGTTTAATAATATATTGGTTATTTCACCCATTTTAACTCTGCCCTCAAGTGTAGAAGGATTTGTTTTTTTTACGATGAATATCTCAAAGGGATTGGGTGAGTCCTCATGAAAAATGAAAAATTCATTGTTTATGCAACATGAATGTTGAAAAATCATGAGCAGAATTATCCTACACATGATCTGGAACTGGTTGTGGTCATTTTTCTCTAAAGATATGGAGGCACTAACGTTTTGGGGAGAAATGTGATATATACATAGACCACCAAAGTTTGAACTATATTTTCACACAAAAGGAATTGAACATGAGACAAAAGAGATGGTTGGAACTTCTTAAAGACTATGATTGTTCAATTCATTATCATCCTGGAAGAGAAAACGAAGTTGCCAATGCATTAAGCAGGAAAGAACAAATTTTTCTTTCCATGATGAGGATTCAAAGAGATCCACTGATCAATGACCTAGTAAAGTTGGAAATGGGAATTATAAAGGAAGTGACATCATCAACCCGAACCCAAATGAATTATCAACCGTCATTACTAGAGGAGATCAAGAAAGCTCAGAAAGAAGATCCTTTGTTACAGAATATGTTTGAGGCTGTGAAGGATGGGAAGTTTTCTGAATTTAATATTGATCAAGAAGGTGTACTGAAATTTCATACAAGACTATGTGTTCCATCTATTCCTGAAATAAAGAAGGAGCATATGGATGAAGCTCATTGCTCTACTTTCTCCATACATCATGGAAGAACAAAAATGTATTGGGACCTTCATGATAATTATTGGTGGGATAATATGAAAAGGGAGATTGTTGACTACACTTCAAGGTGCCTAGTATGTCAGCATGTTAAGACAGAGTAACAACTTCCTAAAGGGGTATTGCAACCACAACACATACCAGCATGGAATTGGGACAATATCACTATGGACTTCATCATTGGTCTCCCTATAACATCCAAAGTAAATAATGAAATATGGGTTATTGTGGACCGTCTCACCAAGAATGCCCATTTTATATCCATTAGGGAATATTTCTCTCTTGATCAACTTGCTAGGATTTATGTGAAGGAAGTGGTAAGGCTACATGGAGTTCCACTTTCTGTCGTATCTGATTGTGATCCAAGGTTCATATCAAAATTCTCGAGAAGTCCTAAATATGATCTGAGCACAGAATTGAATTTCAGTGTGGCCTATCACCCCCAAACGGATGACCAATCTGAAAGGACTATTCAAACACTTGAAGACATGGTGAGAACATGCCCAATGGAATTTAAAGGTGGATGAGATCAACATATCCCTTTAGTTGTGTTTTCTTACAACAATAGTTTCCACTCGAGCATTCAAATGGCACCCTATGAAGTTCTATATGGGAAGTGATGTAGAACTCCTACTTGTTGGGATGAAGCTATTGATAGAAATACTCTTGGGCCTAATCTTGTGAAATATGTGACAGAAAAGGTCCATTCCATCAAACAACACATTAAGGCTGATCAGAGTTGAAAAAATAGCTATGCCAACAATCGTTGAAGGGACTTGGAGTTTGATGTGGGTGACAAGGTCTTTCTTCGAATTTCACCTTGGGAAAGAGTCATGAGGTTTGTGAAGGGAATCTCAACCCTGGGTACATTGGACCCTATGAAATCCTTGATCACATAGGAGTAGTGGCCTATCGGCTTTCACTTACTCTAAATCTAGCACAAGTTCATGATGTCTTCCACATTTCCCTCTTGAGGAAAGTACATACCTGACCCTTCACATGTACTAAATCCAGAGGTGGTACAACAGGAACTTGACCTCTCTTATGAGGAGCAGCCGGTGGAGATCATGGATTATAGTGACAAGGTTCTACACAACAATACTACCCACTTTTTTAAGGTGTTGTGGAGGAACCACAAATGTGAAGAAGCCACGTGGGAACCAGAGGAGTCTATGAGGCAGAAGTACCCACACCTTTTCTCTTCAGTGATTACAAGTTAAAATTTTGGGGATGAAATTTCTTAAGGGGGGAAGAACGTAACGACCTAAACTTTTTATTAATAATTGTTTCCTAATTTTTTGTGTTTTTTATTTTATACTCAACAAAACTATCTTCTTTAATTAATGAAGTGGGTATAATTAAATGATATCATTGGGTTTCTATTATTATATGACCGTTGGTCAACATGACCTTTGGAAGCTAAACTCTTAACGATACTTTTTTAGTTTATAAATACAAGTGATCTTGGTTAATTAACACAGAAAGAAGATTCAATGGCCTCATTTAGTAGACTCAGGTCGTTCGAATCCCATCTGATGGAACTTGGGAAGAAATTAGTACCACTGGGCTTTTCTCTGGACTAAACCCAAGTTAAACTTCATCATTTCAAGCTTGAACATAATCGCCTACGGGTGTAGTTCAAGCGGATAGAGGTCACCACTCAGGAAATGTTGGTCGAGCCACCCCAAGATTCTATAACCTTATCAAACCATACACTTAGGTCCTATGATGGTATTATAAGGGGCTATGTAATGATACCATAGCTACTTTGTGTAATCCTTTGATAAAAATAAAATTGTTATTTATTTCTATAGTAACGTTTGTAAATTTAAAATGTTTGGATAAATATAGATGTATATTATTGATGAATGTTTTTGGAAAAAAAGAGACATTTTAAAATATTTGTGTCAACCTTAAATAATTAATAATTTGTAATGGTTTAAAAAAATGGCCTTCTACAGTTGTGTTCAGTAGGAAATTTAGAGTATAATAAGATCAACATAATTTTAGGTGATTAGTAAATTATTAATAGTAATTTTATGCTTATGAATAGTAATGTGACCAAATTGAATAGTAATCTCACTTAAGAAAGTATTAATATATTTTATTCACCTTGACTAGGTAATGTGATACAATAAAATAAGTAAATAACTTTTTCAGAAATTACTAGTTAAGTACTAGTTTTTTTCATTTTAATAGTGTTTTTATTTAAAAGTTAAATTAAAAATATTTAGAAAATTCTTTTCATAAAATGGAGTTCATTTTTTAATTTAGAGCATCGATATTAGGTTAAGGTGAATTTTTGGGATTTTTCTGAAATAGTTGAATTTTTCAGTGAATAATGAAAATACAGTTTCGTGTTTCGGGTGTTTAATGACATCATTGAGGATGTAATAATTATGTAATAATTATGGTAGACTTATTAATAGTAAGATATTCTATGAGGTGTCCCAATTGGTCAATACCATTGGAAAATACCAAGGGTAATCCCATGGTTTTTCCAATTCCACCGATGAGGTGTCCCTTGGAAATTAATGATTTTTTCCCTCACTTCTCCTATAAATACCAAGCCATTACCTCATCCTTTACATTCCAAAATCCTCATCAACGAAGATATGCTCTCTTTACCTCCAAAGTAGTCCTCCCAAGGTTACCTCAAGCCTCCCAAGGTCCTGATATTTATGTTTTAGAAGTTACTTTTCAAGGTAAGGAAACCTTTCACCCTCCTATTTTAAGTCATGACTTCCTTTATGTTATGTCTTATAGTCCCATTTTATTATGTGGCGATTTTTTATTATATATATTTACTACTTTAAATTTCATTTCCCAATTATTAGATACCATTTACTCTCTTATCAATTTATTTTTCTGAATTTTTAAGAGCCGTCGTTAGGCTGCCAAATTTTTTTTAAAAGAAATCGCATCTTCTCTTTCCTTTCAAGTTTCCTTTAAATGTGGTATGAAATTAAAATATCCATTATATATTCTTATATTCATTTTATTATGAATTAATATTATATTATGAGTTATTTATGAGTGGTTTAACTTTTTATCCTCCCTTTTTAATGTTTTCTAAAAGGATGTTATGTAGTCGTTATGCTGTAGAATTTTCATCTCAAAATTCCTCTCTCTTTCTCTCAAGAAATTCTCTTGTTTTATTTATGTGAATAACCAGACCTATTTATTTTATATGGGTGTTCATAAAAAATGATATATTTGATTATTTAATTGACATACATATAACACTCACTCCCATTCCATGGGTTATAAATGACATAATGATCTTATTCTTTTTAAGAACTTTTAAAATGTCATAATTTTGAAATGAAACCCATTTCATTTGTTCTCTATGGGTTCTTTATGAAATGTTTGATTATGATATATGTGGATCACATGAAAGTAAATAATTATTAATGTTTCATCCTAATAGTGCTCCAATGCATTGGGTAAATAATTAATCTCTAGTGATGAAAAGTTTCATGATACCTTAGTGAATAACCTTGGTAATTTTTTATGACACCTTTGGGATGAACCTTGGTGATATGTTCATGAATGTCTAAATGAAATGTTTTAGCCACATATTCAACTTATGATTCATGTTATTTTTATCATGATATTCTTATTCTTCAATTTCTCATGTCTTTATGATTTTTATCATGTTCTTATTAATGTTTCTCAAGATCGCATGTCAATTGTTTCACTTGTTTTCCTTTCGGAGCCTTCGACTCACCCTTTACTTTGATGTATATCTCCAGGTTATGAGATGCAGTAATTTTACTTAGGATGAACTTATGATGAAGACTTACGTGTGGTTTAGAGGAATTTTATATGTTGTTTTCATGTATTATGTTCCTAATTTCCAAGAAACAAGACTTTAAAGATACTATGTTTGTAAAATGTAATGAAAAGTTGGGTATGAAAAAGGAAGGATTTCGTACTCATATCTAGAATAAAATTTCCCTAAACATCCAATTGGATCTTCTTATTCACTCAATTATTTACATGAGTACATTTCATCCATATTCTAGGAATAATCCACAAAACATCACATTCACCTGACTCACCTACTAGGTCATGTATCTTCTGGAAGTATTTGTATCTATTTCTTGCAACCATTGTAAATGAAACGTACTTTTATGCACAAAAATTGAAGTTATTCCCATGTGTAACAAACATATTTTCTTATTTAGGAAATATCCCTCTATAAATATTAATTAAAAATCTAAATTCCCTATGATCAACCAATCCTAAGTTCCTCATATTAGTTATGGAAAACTCTTTCTTAATTGGCCACATTTATTAGTGAAACACATCCTTAATTGGCCATATTCCCTCTAAAAATCCTTCTATAATGAAATATATTCCCTATGAGATTCCCTTCCCCAAAGGGATAAATTATTAACAATAAAAAATTCCTCAATAGGATATATTATATGCGTGAAACCCTTCGTCAATGGTCATATTCCTTACGGTCAACCCTTCCTCAATTTGGAATATTCCATGTGCACGAATCTTCCTCAATAGAGAATATTTATAGTAAATGAATATTCGTTAATGAACTATAATTCCTACTTGAAATTATATTATTGTTAAACCTGGGGCACCCTAGGGGTTGAACCAAATAATTATTGTATTTTAACTATATTTTCATATACTCTTTCCTTTATATCACTTTATCTCATATAAATAAACACAATCCAACCATTAATTACTTTACCATTTATCAAACTCATGCACATGAACATAAATAATTTGTGATGAATGTAAATTATATAATGGAACACAATGTATAAATGTTCTACCAGCTTAGTTTTATATCTATGGAGAATACAACAACATTTTTATGGGGTACATTCTCCTACATCTCATTATTTTTATGGATACAATGTTTTTTTAAGATAAATAATCATCAATACCAAATACATATAAAATGGTTTAGGTATGTTTAATTCACACCAAAGGTAACTCCATATTCATCTATAACACAAAATAGTTTTATATATTTTCCTTTGAAATAATCTTGAACTATTGGTTTCATTATTTTCATACATCCCAGAGTGTAAATGAACCTGTAATATAGTATAACATTATAACTTATCTAATAGATTTGAGGTTATGAATATGATTAAAAAAATTATAAAATATATATTTACAAAAAAAATCAAAAATCAAAATATTTCTTTTAATCCATATTAAAAATCATTAAAATTGTAATAAAATAATTTATTTATAAAAGTCCTGTTTTTTTAAAAAAAATATTTTTTTATATGTTATGTATTATTGTAAATAAAGTATTTTAATCACCATAAGAAATTGAATATCAAGAAATTTATGGAAAAGTGTTATTTTTAATAAAAATGTTTTTATGTGTGCAATATGTTTTTTTACTTTAATATATAAAATAAAAAATTATTGATAAATGGTTTTAATGAAATATAAATAATAAATATTCAATCAAATATTTTATCATTTATTTGATAATTTTTACTAAGAAGGAATGAATGTAAATTCTGCTTTATTCTTAAAAATATTTTTTTAAATTAGACTTCATTCCTTCTCACATGATTATTTTAAAATTTATTGCATTCAATATAAAATATTAATCATGAAAATATATTCTTTAATTGGATTCCACATAAAAATTTATTTAAATGTGTCTATCTTAATTGTTTTTACAATGAATTGTATAAATTGTAAAAAAATTCTTAACATGGTTAAGGTTAAAATAGTTTTTCTGGGGGTAGGGGTTAACTAAGAGATAGGTATGAATGCAAAATAATATTATATGATTTTTATTTTTGAAACATTTTTAAACTATATCTCATCATACTTAAAATTTATTTTCTATTTTAGGCCACTAGAAATTGAATGTGACATTATATTATTAAAATCTTTAAAGTTGTTAAATGTGTGTCCCTCCCCTCACTTATAAAAGGGAACCACTTCCTCTCCATTAATAAAATGATTATATCCTTCTATATTAGCATATAAATTACCCATAAACTTCTTATATTCATCCCCTTTAATCTAGAGTCCTTATTATTAACCTAATCCCAAACCCTTAAGGAATAATTTTTAAGCCAAAGAAGGTCTCTCAATGAAGAGGTATAAATCTCGACACAGATTTTTCAATTTTATGTCTTCTACAATATGATATTATCCTATTGTATAAACAATAAATTGATTAAAAATATATAAAAAATATTATTATTTTTTATATAATTATTTCACAACCATTTTCCACCTCTACTCTATCAAATTGGTAATTAAATCATCACCTCTGCATACGTGTGGACTACGACATCCACAGAGCGATAGGATTCATTTTCCATCACCACCCAACATTGATGGTTATAAATAATTATTTAATATATATATATGTGTGTGTGGGTGATATTATCATATAACTATGATTTTATAATTATAAAATATTAATTATCTTTCTTTCCTTATTTTCATCAGAGAATTGGAAACAACATTCATGCCTACATATGAACTACCATCTTAATAAACAGTGTAATTATTTTTTCAAAATATACCCTTTATTGATGGTTTTAAATATATATAATGAATAAATATTATATTTATATATAATATTACCAATATATGTATTATATAAATAGGATTAATGTATAATAACTGTATCTACTAAATCATGTCTTTCAAGAAAAAACACTTAACACCCAAAAATGATGATTTTGTAAATAGTTATTAATAAATGGGAAATGAAATGTAATCACATGAACGTATATTTTATTATAGGATTGAATATGGTTGAATTTATCGAATTAAAATAATTCTTATATTATTATTCTTGATGTTAATCAATTATGAAGCATGTTAGACTTAAGGTAAGGGTTTTATGGTAATACTTAACTTTTATCAGGATTGCTTATGAATAAATTTATAATAATGATGTTATATGATATATCACATAAGAATAGTTTTAATTTTCATATAATATGGTTATTTTTAAATTTAAATGGTTTAATTTAATTTTCCTCTCTCTAGGTACACAAATTCCAGATAGATTTTTTAAGGAAAAACAACTCCATTTTAGTATTCAGTTAGGAATATATTATAATTTTCATAATTTACCTAATGGTGTTTCAATAATAATAATTATTATTATCCATTTATTGATTAAATTAATTATTAACCATTTTTTAATTTTAAAAAAAATTAAATAGAATCATCAAATCCTTTTTTTAAGGAGGTATCTTTACTAATATTTTGAAAAAAATAATTTTTTAACATACACCACATGAACTCCTTTTTCCACCATCCTAGATAAACATGGATATGAATAATCAATGACATGTTTCCATGGTTATTTTTCTAAAACAATTTTTTTATATTCAATAAATTTTTAGAATTTAAATAAGTAACACAAAAATGAAAATTTTATTTTCATCAACAAATACTGTAGTCATATTTTAAACTAATTCTTAATCTATGATTACATAATTTTATTTTACTTATTCTTAACTAGTGATAAGATCCTACAATAACATTATTATTCATTCTCTAGATTTTTGGTGATTATGATGAAATTTTATTGATGAAACTTGTTTTTTATTCCATGGGTTATGAAATAAATGAATGATAAATATATTCATGATATTTTGGAATACATAAGAATGAATTATTATTATTTTTTGGGTGGGTACATTATAGCCCTAAAATTAATTGGGAAAACATTAATGTTTTATTATCTTAATGGGAACATGGGAGGTTATCCCAAGCCAAAATTAAGTAAATGAGTTGTTATCTCAAGCCTATCATGTGATGAATGTTCCAAAGGGTAGTATTAACATGATATTTCTATGATTATGATTACATAAACTTTTATTAAACTCTTTCATTAAATGAATTTACGATAATGTTTTCCTCTCATATATTATGTTCTTTGATTATACAATGATTTAATTTTTGTAAAATTCAAATATTTTTTCCACAACTCATGATTATGTTCCATGTTTTGTTGGGTATGCTCTTAAAATGTTATAATCAAGTTCTATTACTCTTATCCTCGGGATATTCATAGTAATTATTATTTATAAAGATATATATTATTTCCCTTACCAATAATATGAGTTCACCCTTTATTATTTTTTATTTTCCACAGTACATGATGAAAGGTTTACTGTATGACATGGGTAAATATTGCAATTAACTTAATGGGAGATAATGTAGATATTTTATGTAAATTTTTTCAATATATCTAACTTTCCAAATAAAACAACCCTTTATGGTTATTATATTTACTATAATGATGTGTAATGAATTTTTATCTAATATGATATATCATATATGTATGTAGCTTTTGGGTTTCCTCAGTTGGTATCAGAGAAGGGTTTATCAATTTTTGGAATATGGAATGATAAAAATTTATTTAGAAAAATTATAAAAATTCCCAATATATGATAACATATAAAGTTATGGAAATTAAAGGATAATGGTTTTACTAAAAAAAATATCCCCATTTGGAAACAATAAATTTAATGAAATTGTGGAAGAGATGACCCAATGGGAAACAAATTTGAATGGGGGAATACTGGGTATTAACATAATCATCACTAGTTCATGATGACTCTATATACAAATACATACCTTTATAGACACCCCTCAGAGATATGATAGGGTTAATTAAAATTTTTTCTAATCCATTATGAATTATTTAAATAGGTGATGACCTTGGATGGCCCTGTTTATAAACAACATATCATATATTTAAAAGAACCTGTAATGATTTATAAATCCTTTAAATTATTATCATGATTATGTGGTTTCTCCTTATTATTATTGTTTCACAAATATACATTTTAATTATATTTAATGGATTTAACATGATGTAACAATCTCAAAAAAATGTGATGAATAATGAAATTATTTTATTATAATTCAATCAAATTTTATCGGAGATGGAATAAAAAATCTAATGGCATTGTATGTGAAACTTTCTCAAGTAATGAATCATGGTGATCTTCAAAATGTACAATGGATGGGAAAATTTTATTTTTAGTCCAAAAAATGCATAATACAACTTCTTATAGTGGGTACAATAATACATTAATTAATAATAAATAGATTGATACCACTGATAGGATATTTTTGAATATCCTCTGCTCAAATCATGAAAATATTATTTTGGTTGTTTGTTGTTTAGAAGACAAAGAAGATAAAAGGTGTACTCTTATCTCAAACCTAATTATATAGGATGAAATTTATTGTATAGATTGGAATGAGTTTAGAAGGTTGTTTTTAACAAGTTCATTACTTGCATACTTCATATGACAATGGTGATGGAATTACTCAAGATAAAGTCATTATATGATGAATATATTAGTCTCTATGAGGAAAATTTTACAAGACTTGAAAGGTACACTAATGGTATTATCATTATAGAGAACCATAATTCTCATAAATATTTATTATATCATAATAAATTAATATTAAATAAACAAAAAAATGATCCATGTTATAATCATATTGGTATATTTTTTTTTGGAAACATGGATACATAATCAAAACGTGCATAAAGGATATACATATTCTCCATCATAGTTCTTCACAACTAGATACCTTGTTTGAAATATCATACTTATAACCATTACTAATACCTTTAGTAAAGTAATGAAAATAATGGTGGACCCTAGATACTCAGAAAGTGTGAGAAAGGGTGAAAATAATTCTCAATTAAGCATATCATGTGATTAAGGGTATGAGGACATGATCTTATCTATTAAGTTTTAACTAATCCATTACGGTCTGAATCTCAAAATAATAACTAGACCTTTCTATAATACCAAATATAGTGAGAAAATTATTTAACATATTATATTATATTATATTTAGCAAAAAAATGAAGTAAACACTACCCAATAATTGAGATGCAAGTTGTCTTTGGAATACTTGGATCATAATACATTAATGAGAAACTAAAATAATACCTCTATATTTTAATATATATATATATATAATGAGGTACTAAATAATTTTTTTCTCCTAAAATTAAATAGGATAATTTTTTGAATACATAAAAAGGGATATGCTATAAATCCTAGTAATAGAACAAACATGATAAAGAAGCATAACATTTGAGTCAAAAGTTATAACATGATATAATAAAAATATTTCCATGAATAATAATATAAGATAATGAAATAATGAATATATAATCATTTGAAAATTGAAAAATTGGTGTGTGGAAACAACATTAAACATTAAATCATAATATTTAATGACAAACTACTAAGAAAACATTGCAGGGTGGATCGATCTCCATCTTAAATTATGTTTACTTTTGTATCCTATATATATTATCCCATGAGGAATAAATATTACCCATTTAAAAGGATAAAAATATCGTTTCACCAATCATAACATGTACAGTCATACTCGTTCAATATAATGAAATTAAATATAGAGCATAAATATAATAAATATCCATGGAAATAAATTAGACATATAATCATACCTCATGTCACAAGTTCATCAGGTTTCATAAATACTAAAAATATGATGATGAATTAAATATTTTGGGTTTTCATTTATTAATAAATAATTATATCTCAATAATATTGTGGTTACTTGAAAAACAAATATCATGAAAACTAGTAGATAATTCTTTATTGAAATGAATATTGAAAATTGTATTTTAGGAACTAGTTAAAGTATAATAAAGAAAGAATGGATATGGAATTAACTTTAAAAAATAGAAGTAAACTATAAAAGTTTTCTCTAAAATAATCTTATATTTAATTAAATTATAAATGGGAATAAATGATTAAATAATGGTTTACATAAAATTATTAATGGGTAGAATAACTCCGCTTAATTGGGTTTTATTTAAACAAAAGAATTTTGAAATAAATTTGAGAAATGTATAACCCCATAAATGTAAGGGGGATAAGGTTAGTAAATATGTAAGGGAAATATATATTTAATTTAGAATTATTCCATAATCTTAAATAGATTAAATAGTGAATTATAGAGAGTGTGGTCATAACCCAAAGAAACAAGGGTTGTTTAGAAAGATCGCTTACATCATGTCAAGAATAATTATATAGATAAACATATCTCCATGAATTATAAAATTTTAAGCATTAATTTATGAATCCTTAAATATTTCCATCAATATTTTATTTACTATAATTATAATACTTTCATTTCCCCCAATTCCAATGATATATAAATAATAATTTTTTCATGATGATTTCGTTAATTTAATTGTTATAAGTTCAAATCACATATGGATAATTTTTTAAGTCCATTTAAAATGGTAAAAAAACTACAAAATATACTTTAAAATAAAGTAAAATACTTATAGATATATAAATTATCCAAAATATCTATTTTTTTAGTGATATAGGTATGATTCATTTTGTAAAAATATTTACGATATAATGATAGATCATTTATGTGGCTTTACAGAGCATCATGAAAAAGTTTCATTTTATTTTATATTATGGATTCATATTAAATCCATAATATGAGACAACATATAATATATATATATATTTAGGTCAATTTAAACCAGTATAGGTGAATTTGATCATTCCATGAAGGTGGTAATGGAAAATACAAACTCATCATCTACAGAGGAGGTTAACCAACATAATATTGATAATGTTTTAGATTTTATAATATTATTACTGAGTAAGGAGATATTACATAGATATAAATATACTGAATTATATTAAAATCACCTAATTTATCATTCTATCATATAAAATGAATGCTTGAGGAGGTATAATATGAAAATAAATTATAAATACTAGGTTCTAAGTGCTATGTTTTTTTATGGATTTGTATTGTTAGGAGAAAACATTTTATAAGGAAATGGGGAGATATATGAGTGGTGAGTTTGGTAGAGTATGGATAGACACCAAGGAATATAAGGTTAGAGGATGGGGGAGTGAGGAGAAGAATTAATTAGGTAGGAGAGGGGAAGAATTAATTAGGGGGAGAGGGGTGTTTTTTGAATATTATATTCATTTGTTTATTGCTATTCTTAAGAGTATCAATAGTGTAGATTCTTATGAATAGATATAGTAAAGAGTTTACTTAAGTTTAAAATAATTTTTACTTGTGTCACCCCTTATTCAATTAATAATTTATTTAACTTATAATCTAAAATTATACATTTTTATACATTGCAATATTCATTAAAAATGAAATAATTCGGAAAATGTTAGAAAAATTAAACGTTACCATTTATTAAATTGCATATTTAAAAAATAATTCTATTTTATGATAATAATTGTATAAATATTTATTTTTTATTTTTTAAATGAAATCCTTATTTATTTTAAATTTAACTTTATTAATAATTTGACTAATATTCATCATCTCTTAAAAATTTCATATGGTCTCCAAAAATTAATATTTTATTATAAAGAAAAACTATATTATTTTATAGAAACATTTGATGAAAATGAATTTTATTTCAGGACTTTATATATTTTATAAAATTTTAAATAAAACATTTATGTTTTAACAAATTATGAACATTTATTTTATCATTTATAAAACATTTTTTTCATTTATAGTGATATAAATATTAAATATTTTCATTTTATAACATAACTAAATATAAATTTATAATTACATATGTGAGGATACTATTCTAATGTAAAAGTTACTATTATTGTTGGATATATTAATATTTTAATGGTGTGATTACCATTATAATAGTCGGATTTTTAATATTTAAATGGATTCCCTACTTTAAATAAATGTATCATATTTAAAGCATTCTTTATTCAATTTTATTTTCTCTAAAGGAGAGATATATTTTAATTTTAAAATGAATATTTCATTACTAATATTCCACTTCATTTATACAGTGTTGTTCATGGGTTTGATCATTCTATGGGATTGGATAGATCCAAATTTTTATATTATGGTTATCTTATTTTCTAGTTTTTATCCCTCTAAAAAAAATTCAATTCTTATAGATATATATTTTGTATAAATGTTATATCCATGTCTATATAATAAAATATAACTAATTTTTATTGTGTTTTTTATTTTCTTTATATAATTATCCATTATTGATTATAAAATAATTATATTGATATTTTGTTGGTTCATAAAAAATTTTATCTCAAAAGTATTGAATATGTTCCAGATAATATTGTTAGAGTTGAATAATGATTGTAAATTTTAAATACATTACAACCATAGGAAATTAAATAATGTGGTTGGTGCTTTTATTCAAAAAGATTATAATATATTATCTATGATGAGGATAAAGAAAGATCTAATATTTAGGTATTTTTAATTGATAAAAAATGAAAATTTAAAGGGGAGAAATATAATCTTGATCAAATGAGTGCCCACCCATGTATCTATTTGAGGCTTAGCGAGGCACATAAAGAGTACATGGATATTCAAAAGTATGTGAGAAATATTTCTATGTTAAACAATGATTTGACAAAAGAACACGGTTGAGAAACCAAGTTTATGTCCCATCAATACCAGGCAAAAAAAATGGTCTATTATAAGAATCTCATCGATTATTTTTCATTATTTATCAGGGTTGTATGATGTTGTTTAAGAAATCATAGAGTATTTATGTTTAGAAACCATGATGTGAAAAATTTCATAGTATGTATCTCTATACTTGGTATGTCAATAAGGTAAGGCTGAGAAACAGATGTTTAAGGGGGTGTTATAACTATTACACATAGCAAATGGTAAATGTGAAAATATACCCATGGATTTTATTTTTGAAATCCCGAAACATCTAAAGGTCCCAATATTATTTGGGTTTCAATTGAACATATTAAAAATTCAATACATTTCATTTCTATTGGGGAAGATTTATCACTTGATCTTTTTTGTTGGGATATATATTAACGAATTAATAAGGTTTCATAGATTACTACATTCTATTGTATATGATGGTGATATTAGTTTTACATTAATTTTTTGATGTTTTCATCAGAAAGCTATGGATATAGAGTTTGGTTATAGCTCTATTTATCATCCTTATATAGATTCTCTATTTGAGATAACAAATATGACCCTAGAGTATAAGTTACTATCAGGATTTCTAGATTTCCAAGGTTGTTAGGATTAAGACTCCCAGGATGAATTTTTCTAATAACATTATATTTAATATATTATTCAATGGATTATTATGATCCCTTATGTGGATGGAAGTATAAAATGCTAATGTTATGGGGAAATTGTTGAGAAAAAAGTATATTGGGACCAATTCTAGCAGAGAAAATGGAAGATAAGGACAGATCAATTCAGTATCACATCAAGGAAGATAAGATTAAATAAAATATTTATGATAAAATAATTGGTGAGATCTAAACATCAATTCCAGTAAGAAGGTATTACAAAGAATTTCTCCATTAAAATTGAATATTATATTTGGAAATAAAGTAAATTTGATCCCTGTAAATATTATCCCCTTAAAAATTCGTATTTCAATTGGGATAATTTCTTATCACTAGGAGCTTATACTGAACCTCACCCATGTTTATAGTGTGTTCCATGTATATCATTTTAGGATGTACATAAATTACTCTTCTCATGTAATAAAATAAATGGGTGTACAATTAGTGATTAATATTTCCTATAAATAACAACTATAAAAATATTTTATCATAGAGACAATGTGATATTGGATAGGACTACTCAACTTGTTAAAGTCCTTGGGAGGAAAAATAAATTCTATAAATTAATACAGGAATCAGAGTATGTGATGAATTAAATATATCATAATTGTTTTATTAGTGTAATGAAATTTAATGGTCAATTTTATTTTAATGGTGTATAAGGAAATAAAATAATACTTTATATGTTATTCCTTCTAAATAATCCTTAAGCAGTCAATATCATTCTTTATATGTAACACCAGTTCAAAATGAATTTGAGATGTAGTATACCATTATAACCAACTTATTGGACTTGGGGGAATAAATAAGATCACCCATTTTATTAAATACATATATATATATATATATATATATATATTATTTTTTAAAATAAAATTTATTTCTTAATTCTATAAAAATAATCATTAAATTTTTTATAAAATAATTTAACTAATAAATGGCATGTTTTTCAATGAAATATATTTTTCTTTGTGATATGCATTATTAAATTGAAAAATTACATCATTCACTATTAAAAATAGAGTTTAATTTAATTTAATAGTAATTTAGGAATAAAAAACCATAATATAATTATCTAAATATGGGGAATGAAGATAAAATCCATAAAATGTAAAATGATTTATTTTTATAAAACTCTTCTTATATGTGTAATGTGTTTTTACCATAATAATTTAAATAAAAAAATATAGATTAATTGATGTAATTAAATTTATATATTATATATTCAATATCATACTTTAACATACATTTTAAATTTTTTTACATCTAATGGAATTAATGAAACTTCAATTTATTCTTAATAATGAATTTTTCTTAAAACAAGGTTTATTGTGCTTAGAATGATTATTTTAAAATTAATTTTTACCAATTATAGAAAATAAATGTTGTAAAATGGATTCCAAGTTTTTATCAGTATAATTAATATTATGTAACTAGGGAAACAAATTTTTTTGTATATAATGAATAATAAATACAACAACATTTTTTTTACCACGGTTATGGTTAAAAAGGGTTTATTAGGGGTTTAACATTGTGATAATGGTATGAATGACACCAAAAATTGTGTAATTATTATTTATATAAGATATTTAAACACTAAAATATTTTACCATTTAATTATTTTCCATTTTATTCCTCTTTCACGCAAAAGTATCCTTATATTACTAAAATCCTTTTAGTAATTCCATGTTTCTCTCTCCCCTCACTTATAAAAGGGGACCTATTATCCTCCCTTATTGGAATTATTTCAACCATATTGATTATTTAATACATGACTATAAATTTTAATATATTCATTCCATTTTTCCTAGATCCCTTCTTCATCTCATAATATAAATCATTCATGGTTTAAGGTGTAATCCAAAGCTGGTCTCTCAAAGAATATTTATAAATCCTAACTGAGCTATTTAAATACTATTTATTCTTCCATACCCACTAAAAATTTTGTATCTACCATAAAATGTGTATTAAATTATAATAAATATAATTAAATTTCATTATGATGGTGTAACAATCATTTTCTAACCCGTTTCCATCAAATGGGAAATAAAAAGGATCTCTAGTGCGTATGTGTAGACTACCACCTCCACATTGTGATATGATTCATTTTCCATACCCTCCTTTAAATGATGGATATAATAATATTTAATAAATATATAATATATTTTTTGTATGATTGAAATTATTTAATTATCAAATATATTTTATCCTTTTTTCTTATATTCATTAAAAATGAATATAATGTTCATACATATATATGGAATACCATCTCCATTAATGGAATGAATCATTTATTTTTATCTATATTTAATATATGATTTTAAATATTTATATAATGAATATATATTATATTTATATATTTATTAACAATGTAGAGATGATGGAACAACAATTAGTATACAATTATTGGAATTTCTAAACTGAAACTTTTATGAAATATGAAACATTTAACACATATAATTGAAAATTTCAATAAAAATTATTTATAAATGAGTGTTTAAATATTATAAGTGGAAAATAAATGGTATAATAGAAATTATAGTCGTTATGTTATAGAAATATAACAAATTTTAATATATTATACAAGAGGTTAGTGTGATTTTAATGAAACTTAGAATTAAGGTAAGGGTTTTATATTACAATTTCATTTTTAAGAGGATTATATATTCTGAAATATAAAATTATTAATTTATATAATTTATATCAAAAATTAATATTTATTTTATTCTCCAATTTCTGTTTTTGAAATCATTAATTTTCATTTCTTTCTCCTCGCCAAAAGTATTAAAATTTTTGAAAGAATTTATTTACGAAACAACATACTCTGTAACTCTATTGGGTAAGGACAATTTTCTTCAATTAACATATTATCTATAATTTTTTTTCTCAAGAATTTGTTTTCTATTATCCAATTATTTATTAATTTAATTTTTACCCATGATTTAATTTAATTAAAATGGATTAAAATGAAACTTCTTAGTTGTTTTATGAATTCAGAAATTTTTTAAAAAGTTGTAAATAGAATATTTGGTTAAACATACTCCACATGAATGGATGGTTACAAATGTATGAATAATATTTATTTATTTTAATAAATTAAAATTTTCATTGTTCTTTTCAAATAAAATATTTTCATTATTTATTTAATAAATATTTAGATTTTAAATAAGTGGTTTCAAAATGAAATGGGTATTTTACTTAAGAAATATTCTAGTTATATTTTAATGGAATTATTTTTCTATGATAAAATCCATTGATGTTAAATATGTTACACTATGGATAATATCCTATTTATAACACCCCAAATATTTTATATGTATTTCCTTTGAATGAAACTTGGTGTGTTCGATAACTTCCCTTATATATGACCTGAGTCTAAATGAAATTAAATAAAGTCATCCTTTATATCCTAGACGTTAATTGGAATGTTATAATAGTAATAACATAATTAAAATAAAATAATTTAAATAATTCAAATGTATTTATTAAATTAGAATATATAAGATGTTAATTTTCATTAATGTCATTTTCTTCTTAGAAAATAAATTATGTTAAAAAAATCAGGGGTTTATTGCATTTTTAATGCATAGAAATTATGACTAATGTTTACCATTTTTAGAAATATTTTATAATGAAATTAATTTAATTCTAGAACTCATCATGACAATATTATCTTAAGATTTTTGATTTTTCAAGAAAAAATAGTTTTTTTGTGAGTAGTGAAAAATATTGATTTCTTTATAGAAACTATCATTTATTTTCATGTATAAGAATCATTTTGTTTTGAATTTTATCCTCAATTTACATATGAATCTTTTAATTAGATATAATATATACAATTATATATGAATAATCATTTAACGTTTTTATATAATCTCATGTTTATGGATTAAAAACACATTTTTCTTAAAAAAAATTATTTACATTCAATGTATTTGTAACTTAATAAATTAATTAATATATATTTATTAATTATTTTTATTAAATATATAAAATATATATTCAATAATATATTTTAAAATTAGTTTTATTATTTTTATAAGGAAAGGAAATGAAGTAAGTTATCTTATATCGTTAAAAAATCATTTTTCAAAAAAGGGTTTCTATCATGGTTTTCATGTTTATTTATATTTAAATTCATTCACTTATAAAAATAGAATATAGTAAAATAGATTCTATATTTATAATCATAATAATGAATTAAATAAAATAGGTTCAACATATTTTTTCATAGTGACTTGTTAAAACCGTAGAATTTTGTTATTAAAGTTAAGGTTAAAATGAGTTTATCTTGGGTTAAAGGAAGCGAATGGGGTAGGATTTACCCCCAAACACATATAATTTTAATTTTTTAATATATTTCAACAAAATACTATCCTACCATATAATATATATTCATTTTTAACCACTCTCCTTAGAAAGTGAATTTATATTAATGAAATTATTTAAGAAATTATATGTTTGTTCATCTCCTTATTTATAAAAGGGAACCTCTTCATTCCCAGTATTCACAAGATTTTGTCCTTTTATCTAAGAAATGAACTACCCCAATTATTTCCCAGAATTATTCCTTTCATCCAAGATCTCATGGTATTCTCCTAATAAAAATCCTTCTTGAAATAAGGTGTAAGAAAAAGTAGGCATATCAAAGAAAATGTATGGATCTTAACAAAACTAATTCCACTTACTTATTCTTCTACTTCATATAAACATGTTGTATAAATCATAAAATTATAGATCTAGTAGTATAAATATAATAATATATTATTATGAATATCTGAAAATGTTTTGCCACCACTTCAAAATCAAACATGATATGAAAGTATCCCTCAGGTGCAAGTGTGAGCTTCCACCTCAATGTTGCGATACAATACATTTTGCACCAAAATCAATAATGGATGATTATTAGGACATAATTAATATATATATATATATATATATATATATTAGATCTATTATAATATAAATTATATAATTTTGAATTAATATTTACCTTCACTTTATTCCTCCATCAAAAAATGAAAACATCATCTCAACATAGTTATTTGGTTAATTTTCACCACCCATTTAAATGAATTTTATTTATGCTTTTTCTTGGGTCATGTGTGGTTCTAGTGTGTTTACCCCACATTCCCACATTCCAAATGCTATCAAATTTCATCACTTTCATCATGTAAACTCTTTGATCGAAATGAGATGATGAGATGTTTGTTCCTCCTTCCATGGATTCCTTCTTCGAGCTTGTTTCCATGTGCGGGTCTCCCTCAATGATTTGATTCATGTTTTTGATACTCATTATTGATTCCATCTCTATGTGGACACTGTTTAATTTCACTGCTTGTGTCTTGATAGGGATGTATCCTTTGGTATAGAGAGTAGTCACGTTGGGTACCTCTAGATGTGTTTGGACATTCGGTACATTGGTCACCTATGAATCTTTTTCTTTAGAGGTTATCACATATGAGGAATCTTTGGTGAAGAACCCAAGATATCCCATTTTGATCAAAAGGTTATTAAATCAAGGGGTGTATTTCTTCTAAGTATCTTTATATCAGGAATCCCATACTCATTCATGTGGTATGTATTATGTACCAGGTCACAAGTTCTACATCACGTGGGGATGGATATAAATGTCTTGGTAGGATGGATCGGGGCATGATTTTAACATCTTATGGAGATGGATAAAACAGCCTATAGACGAGGATCAAGAGGTGTGTTTCTAAGAGGGAATATGTCACACCTGAGTTTACCATTTTCAGTATTGAACCTCAAGAAGGCATCCTATGTACCATATTTAGGAGACATAGATAAAAATCCATGTTGTTAAATTCCAAAATTTATAGTTATGTGATAGAAGTAATCTGTACAGTTTAAATACAAGTCATAAGGACTCTCATGTCTTGAAAGGAGCATCTATAAGGGATGGTGTGGGGATTAAATGTCGAAGCTTCCTAGAATGGTAGTCACGTCTGATGATCAGGGATGTTGGTGTGGGGATTATGTATAGAAGCTTCTGGGTATGGGTGTCACATCCCATGGATGGGGGATATGGTGTGGGGATTATGTATTGAAGCTACCCAGTGTGGGTATCACATCTCAATGATGGAGGATACATTGTAAGTATTACATGTGGAATCTTCCTAGAATGGGTGTCACATCCCACATATGGGGGAGACAGTGTGAGGCTTATGTGTAGAAGCTGCCCAAAATCAGATTCAAATCCCACAAATGTGTGTAAAGTGCAATCCCTTAATGATAGAACATGGGTAATACCATTTTTATTATACAAGGAAAGGATATTATTTTACATCTATTACTGAGGATGTTGTTTTATAGTTGAATGTCGTATGATGAGGGTCTGGAACTTGTAATCTTTACGGCATGCAGATCAGATGTGGAATAGGTTTGATTGTGAAGGAAAATGATGTGGGGCTTATTAGTGGAATATGGATATCCTTTCTTCCTCATTTAAGTTCATGAGGGAATCCAATGTCCATTTAATGGAGTATGATTGCAGTTTAATTTCATATGTAAGGACATGGTATGTGGGACTTATGCATGGAACTTCCCATCCTTTCATCCTCATTTCATGTCATTAGAGAATCCAAACACACTAGTGGGTCGAGGTATATGATTGGGGCTTAAACATGGTGAGGAGGACCAGGGTGGTTATTTGGTGGTAATCTCAATTTTTACATGAGGCATATTATGTTTGAAACATAAGGAATCAAAGTCATTTCAAATGTGTAATCCTATCCTAATTACATAGGGTATACTTTATTTTAAAGTCATGTAGTGTGGAATAAGAGGGTCATCTCAAGATCTTGGACTAAGGAATCTTATACTTGACACACAAGTAATATTATGTTTTTCATAATAGGCATCCTATTTTTTTCATATAGGTTTTACTATAGTATAACATTATTTAGTGAGGACTACAAGGCAGAATATTCCTAGTAATGGCTGGTGTGGGAATTACGTAAGAGAGACCCTTTCAAACTCAGCTAGGAATGGGAGTTACGTGATGAGGTTTGTGGCATTTCTTGAGTAGTATTTCTACTCAATGTACATGGGGAATCCAAGAGGATAATCTCAACTAATTACATGTTAAAGGAACTATGAGGATTAGTTTGACTTAAGGTATTTTAGGTGTTGTAAAGGAAAATATTGACCCATGGAATTAAAGTTATAGACATTGGGATCGTATAATGAAAAATGGAAAATGTCCTTAACCCAACCCCAAAAGTTTGTGGTGAGACACTCAAATTTTCATGGGGGATAGTGATGGTGGTGAAAGGACTATTTTAGTGGCCTTAGACGATATCCCAAAACTAATCATGAGTGGGGGTGTGGGGGTGAAGGTCCCATGGTATTTACTAGTGAGTGTGTGTATGAATTATTTTTGCGTGAAACTATTCAATTTTTATCGCTACTATACAGTTGGGTTCAAAAAAGGAGTTCACATGAGGCATGTCCTACAAGCATGATTTGGAAAACACTATGTCTCACATCTTTGAAGTTTCATGAAAATATTTTTTCATGAATGATTTGACATTGTTCAAAATTTTGTTCCAAATGGATATAGTTTCACAAAAACTTCTTATAAGAATCCTGTACTTGATGGACTTTACTTAGGTAATCATGTGAAAGTTTGCGACTTGGGTAACTACATGAATAATGTAACATAGAGTTGCTTGAGTGAGATATCCACCACTAAAATCCCATAGGTACTCTCTTTAATGATGGTTTGATACCATATTTATTGGATTTCTTTCATATTTAAAAACTTTTACTTTTTCGTGAAACTTTTGGTCATATCGCAAAACATATGGAGTTGCATGAAAATTCATTTTTTGGCTCACACAGGCACGGAACTTCGTTGTTCAATATCTCCATTCATGAATAACATAGTTTCATGATTGTAAATGATTTGTGTTCCGTTTTACGAAAAAAAAAATTCATTTCCATACATAACTCACATTTTCTATCACCTTTCTCTCACGACATAGTTTTGTGACCATAGAGGAGTTTCAGGCACTTTTGGAAAAGTCACATGCAATTATATACTTCACTCCATAATCATATTAACCAGATTATTTCTAAAGTGTAACTATTATCCACCATAACATCCGATCTATATCATCATTCCGGCTCTATGAATAGTAAAATTGAATCATGTGAAATAAGATACACTCTCGGATTAGGTTCAATATTGTTTGGTCCCTTATTGGATGATTTTTTCAACACCAACAATGAATTTTTATAAATATGTATATAATAAATATATATTATATTCATATCATGATTAAAATTTTGTAGATGTAAAAACAATGATAAATGTGAATGGACCATAATTATCGAACCAAAACATATATGAAATCTTCAGAAGTTAACTCCAAAAATGATGATAACCATGAATGATTGTTAATTACTGAGTGATAAGATGTTATAATTGAACCATGTATGGAATTATTTATATGAATTTTGTTCTGGTATATATGTATAATTAATTTCAATTTACTATACTGGAGGCTATATTTCTTACAAAGAAAGATGGACAATAGTAAAGGAGCGTATAGTATAATCTCATTTTTATCACGATTGCTTGCATTTATTTCTTATAATGATGAAACTATATGATATATATCTCCCAAATAAAATATTTTTTACTATCCAATAGTAATTTCTAAATATTATATGTTTTCCTTTCAATCTTCTCTCCTTGTTCACTCAAGAGGCAGAAATAATGTATTTAAATAAAACTATGTTAATTTATCCCTTAGGTCAATAATATTTTTTTTTCTTGTCTATATTTTCACTAAAAGTATATTAAATAATGTTCTACATATTTTAAAAATATTTATTTACATAAATTTAATCATATTTTATTTTTTATATAAAATAAAATGAAACATTATATCCCTTTCCGAACAAGGTAGTTTTGAATTAATAACAAAAATGTGGATGGTGTTTTTATTTTAACATCCACTCTGTGAATCAAAAACCACACCATCATGAATAACATTTTCCATGAATAATC
The DNA here is from genome assembly GCA_963277665.1 of Viscum album. Lineage (NCBI taxonomy): Eukaryota > Viridiplantae > Streptophyta > Magnoliopsida > Santalales > Viscaceae > Viscum > Viscum album. The sequence continues at coordinate 21,238,237 of OY728145.1, read as the reverse complement.
CATCATATGTCAACTTGGATCATTTTAAAGAAAAAAAATTCCTTCATATATTGGATTTTTTTAAAATAAGTGATTTCACAATAAAAAGGGTATTTTCCTTATGAAATTTTCCAATGATATTTTAAAGGTATATTTCATCTATAAAAAAATCATTTGATTCTTATTATGGTTTATTGGGGATATGATCCATTGTTACCTTATTTATTTTTTCTCTATATGGTTTATATTTATGAGGATTTCATTTTTATGAGAATTATTTTTATTCTATGGGTTAATAATTGATGTAATGAAAAATATTTTCACGATCTTATGAAATTCATTTGACTATATTATAATTATGTGATGGGTGGTTTCATTATAAAGCAATCTCGGGTAGTTACATCATAATCATAGCATGGGTGGTTCCATTATAGGCCTCCAATTCATCTTTTAATGATGATGGTGTTGAAAAATACCTAATAGATGATAGATTTGATAAACTAACATGAGATGAAATAGTTAACTTGATGTAATTTACTACTAAGAGAATGTTGGAAATGATTTTGTAAGCATTCCCGTTATGGTACATTGTTGACATTGACAATATTTGTATTTTACCTTGAATAAGGAATTGATTTTATACAGTTATATAATTCCAAATAACTTATTCCTTATAAATATGTTATGTACTCATGGATAATTATTTATTATTGATGATTCTTCACTATTATATGTTATATAGTTTTATTGGAAAAACCATATTCCTTAATTCAAGAATAAGTGAAATAGACTGATTCAGTTTGATTATTATATCTTTTGATCATGTTATCATACCTATATTGTTATCTTATTCTCAGATATGATCATCATTGGATATCTATTATGTTTAATTTTATTAGGAATATGAGCCCACCATTTATTATGTTTTCTATCTCCTGGTTATGAAGAATGTTTTTTTAAGTATCATGTGTCTAAAAAGGATGCATGTTTTGAATAAAATATGGGGAACTGTTGTAATTATTTATATACAATTTTTGTATGAATCCAATTTCCTAAAGAAACAAAACCTTTATGGATATGGAAATTATTGTATTGATATGAAATGAATACTTGTAAAATAAGAATAGTATTTAACGATGAAATGTTATGGTCACTATATTCAGTATAAAAACAAGGTTTCCTTATTTTTGGAAATAATAATTGTGAAATGTTAGTGAAAAACCTTATGATAAGAATATGTATTAGAGAAAATCTATGCTATAGAAAATACACGATTTTTGTTTTTATAGAAATAAAACCTTCTATAGATACAAAAAAAATTCAAGGTTTAAAAATAGATTCATCTCGGGTAATAACCCTAAAAAGGTTGGGTCAATTATACCCCACCATCATTTAGATTCATGGTGAATGAGACTATACTATGTTCCATGTTTAACACACCCAAGTGATATGTCTAGGATAATTCATATTTTCTATGTGAGACACTTTGAAGGATTTGAATTTATGATAATGATGGATAACATGGGTTAAACATAATGATTCATATATTGAAAAGAATGTATCAAAACATAGACATCCTATAAATTATTTTCATGATTATATGATTTCCCAATATGAATATTTTTTTTCATAATATGATTTTCAGTTTCAATTATTTTTTGGAATTAGAAGGAATCATGTTAGCATTGAATGTGATGGAAAAAGAAATTATTTTCCTCATGATAAAATAAATTGAATATGAGTTGGAATAGAAAAAATATATGATTATCCTAATCACATTTTACATTATATTAGTAGTTATATCATCATGGTTGAGTTTTCTAAATTACAAAATGATAGACAAATGGATTTTTATAAAGACCACAGAGAAAATAAAGCTCAAATTACAAAATTCGAGAATATGGGATGAAGAACACTTGTAAATGAATCAAAAAATCAGATATTGTTCTTGGATTTAAATATATAGGAATAAAATAGAAATTTTTTGGGAATAAGTAAATATTTCAATAGATGGAAATACAGTTTATCCTAGAGAAAAAATGTTACATCAATGGATATTGCATGGGAAATATAGTAATTATCTGATTTGATGCCCATTTACATATGAAAAATACCACACTAAAGAAGGGAATATCCTATATTAATCATTGCATTGAATCACGATAATTACGGCATAATCAAGAATTGGGGATTTTAGGTTGAATTTTTTAAAAATGTTCCCTATTAAAACCTTTTTATTATTTATTTTGTTGAATTTGATGTGAATTTGGTCATGGACAGGTATTCCTTATATAAATCCTGTAACAATTTCCAAGGAAGGGAAGTAATATTTTATATTCTGAAATGACTAATGATTTCTATTATGTGCTGGGATAAATGTAAAATTCCAATGGAATGCAAATTCATTTCATGGGTGTTGATTCTAATTAAAAATGTGTATTTATCTTTGATGGTTTGGGAGAAATTCTACATCAAAGATATGCATATTGTATAGGAGTTTGATGGTGTTTTTTCGAAATAGTTTCTTTGTCTTACTCTGAATCATACAGTTAAGGGTTCAATATAATTCAAACATAGTGATATATTTATTTTAATGATTCCATATAGAATGGTACAATTAAGCTATAGTATTGATAAAATGTATCTAGGATAATCTTGGTAAGGGATTTATTCAGTAAAGCGAGTCACCTTTTAATGCACATGTTGTTTCTGTTAAGAAGAATTATATATCAATGCAACTCTAAAATGATTTTGGGGAAAATAACAGGATCAAAATCAAGAATATGTATCCTCATCCCACTATTATTTATTTTTTCAATCAATTACAAGGAGCTATATATTTTTCCAAGACTGGAATTCAACATGAATACTATAAATTGATGGTCAAAAGAGTTGACATACCCAAAAAATCATTAAAAAATGTATGGGTTCTAGGAATTTATATTTATGAGATGTATCCCAACAATGACCAAATTATCTTAATTTATTTAATTAATATATCATTAAATTATTACCTATATAAATCTTTGGTAGTATTCAAAGACAATATCATATATAGTATAAGATTAAGGAAGCGAATGAGGACTAATTGAGTATTTTATTGAAGCCCCTGAGGAAGGATACATTGTTAGTATAATTTACCAATTTTCAATTTTAGATACATTGTAACACCTCAAGCTTCCATGGTATGTTTCTTTTTGAATAATGTAGTAGCTTGCGTTGTACGCAACTTGGAGTTTTAACACTCCACGACGAATCAAACTAGCCGTTAAGAATAGTAATACCCACTTTTTGAAATTTTATAAATTTTATTTTTCAAAATGGACTTCATTCTGAATTTGGAATATCAAAATTAGACTAGGGGGAATTTTGGTATATTTCTCAAAACATTCAATTTTTTATTAATAGTGAAAAACACTGTGTTATTGTTTAAAACCGAATTTTTATTTAAATAATTAATTATATTATTTTAATTTTTTAGGGAAAAATAGATACATAATACTTATATATGTTCAATGTCATTCATTAAATTCATTTTAAAATAAGTTTAGATATAAAAAATTTATTGAACTTTTTACCATCTTTTACCAAGCTTCTAGGAGCATTTGCAAATTTGCATAAAGCTTAATTTTACCGCTTTTTTGATTTGATTTTAAAAAATACAAGAGTCACAATTGACATCATTAAGTATAATTTTGGTCAATAATATGAAAATAATTTTTTGTGAATAGTTACTTTTGAATTTTATTACCACGATTAAAAGTAAATAGGGTAATTAAGGGTAAAAATGATATTATAATTACCCTAACACAAGTACTAATTGAATTGTATAAGTATAATTCAACCCAAAACATCCTTAGGAATAAAATATGATCCTCTTTGGTCCATATGGATTAGATTAGGACATTTATTATAATTTTATTTAAAGAAGAGTTAAAAGAGTAAAATTCAAAGTTTAATAAATAACAATTTTTAATATAAGGTTATACATAATATAAATTCGACTATAAATATTAATTAGAAAGATAAAAATATTTCCTACATAATGGTATTTTTTTATACATTAAATAATTTAATTTATTTATGACACAATAAAGATGCAGTAATTACCTTAATAATAAAATATTAAAATAATTGGTATTATAAATATCAAAATAAATTCAAATTGAGACTTATGATGAATTCCACTAATTTTATAGGTTAATAAGATATGTTATGGTTGATTAAATAAATTTTATTCCAAGTGATAAAGTTTTTATGTCTTTCAAAAAAATCAAATACTAAATAGTGTAAAAATTGACATAATTGAGTTTTTAAAAAAAATACTATATTGTTAATTGATATTATATTCATAAAAATATATGGTTCAGAATAAGGACTTAAATAAGATTATATATATTAATACTGAACCACTTGGGGTTATCTTGGCTTGTTATAGTAATTTTATTAACAATATAATATAAAAATACAAAGAGACATCTTAAATGTCAAACTATTTAACAAAGAGTTAAATCTAAATGATTATGTTAATATGGTTACCTAAACCAGTATAAAACCTATTAGTTGATATTTTTTCAACCTATCCCCATCTTAGCCTCAAAATAAACCATTTTGGATCCATTAGAAACTGAAAATGATTTTATTAAAAAATAATATTTCATGATTTTCTTAAAATTACCCTCACCTCTCTTATAAATGGGTAATTCCCCTTCTCTTCACTGTACTCCCTTCAATATAGTGGCCTTAATTTGATCAGAAAGATAACCTAAGGATCTCTTTTGATCAACTCAAAAGGAAACACCTGAGAAGAGGTAATAATTTCACTACGCTCTTTCATGTGTTTTTCTTCTTCCACTTCCTCTTTTTTGTTGTTTTCATACCAAAATAATAACTCTAGTACCTTATACATATTGTGATGTTATTATAAATATGGTACAACCATAATCGTTATTCTATCGATCTTATATATGAAAAAGTCACCAAAGGTGCGTACGTACGACTTACAGTCTCCACGTCGTGGTGTAGTTTGTTATTCAAACACTTCATTATTTGGATGGGTATAACAATGAGTATAGATAATGTAAATAATATATATAACATATTAATTATTCTGTATATATGATATACCATCCAATTACATACGACTTCCCCATCAATTTAATGATATTGTCTCTCATGCGTACGTACAGATTACCGTCTCCACGAACGTGATGAGATTCATTCCCCATCGTAATCATTCAAGAATAATTTTCATTATATGATTAAAAATAATGTTTATGAACATAATATCATTCTCTATATGAATCCAATACACCCTATCCATAAAAATCATGTCTTACATAACCAAAAAAATAAAGGAAAATGAATCTGTAAACACCTGAAATGATAATACTACTAAAATATTATTAATAATGAAATATTATAGGATCATATATGATATCATAATTATGTATATAGTTCTTGTAAAATATATTAAAAATGTTTTAACTATTATAAAATAGGTTAACATACCATCGACTAAGGAAAAGTACAAGGTAAGGGTTAATTCTACAATCTCTTTACTTATCCGAGGTTGTTAATACATAAGTATCTACTGGGACTTCTTTATCATCCACATCTGTGTTTTCATAAAAATGTAATTCAATTTTTTTTTACAATTTACTAGACTGTGGGTTAAATTCATTTATACCCTTATTTTACCACATATGTTTTGAAAGGAATCTTTCTATTGTTTTCCAAACAAGGTACTTTAAGACCTTTTCAACAAAATAAAGGTAAGAATTTCTTTTTTTAACTTATAAGGCGGGTGCAGCTATTTTCCACCGTTATAACATCGTCGAGGCTTCCCATACAAGCATATAAGAATATTTTTAATATAAATGTTTTCTTTTATAATTATATGACTTTTAAATGGTTTCAAAATTGAAAAAGATATTTCTCTACAAAAAGTTTTGATTTCATCTATGTCAACATCCTTTGATAGATTTTATACTTGTTTGAAGTTGATTTTTTATGTTACAAATATATCATATTGTATTGAAGGTTTTGTGATATGTTTGATCTTGTATGTGTTATCATTACACTATTCATGATTTATGGATAATGTATCAACATTTCATATGCTAGTTTTAATACGAATGTTTATGTTATGTTTAAACCTTTTCATATGAGGAATGCATTGGACAAACTATGTGATGGGTGGATCCCGTTATAGCTCCCTAATGAATTGGTAGGTGTAATGAGACAAACTAGTGTCTTGTCAAAAGGCCTTGGCAAAATCTTATTTGTATTCTTGGAACAAGGCCTTGACTATGGGGTTATGAAGTCTGGCATTATGCATTCCAATATTATGAAATTGGCTATTGATATTACATGTGATTATTAGACTAGTAAAATATCCTTGTGAATAAGTAAATGGAATTATTTGATTTATCTTTTCCATATTATGATAATGTTGTAGTTTAAAATGATTGTGTTTTAGTCTTATACATTTCCTTAAATTTTTTATGCTTATTCTTGAAAGTTTCCTCTATATTCTTATCCTTACTGAGCATCTGAGCTCACCCCTTTCTATGTTTAATTTTTCCTAGGATGCAAAAAAGTATATTATGACTGACCTGTAGGGATAGTCTAATGGATGAATGTGGTAAATAGTGATAATGTAGTTTTTTTTCATTTTATAATGTAATGTAAAACTTATAAATGTATCTATACTCTAAAGGCTACTAAGTTTCTCGGTCTTTCGGGATTTTGATCCCCTGTGATCATGCCAATGTTATGTAATAGTGCATCGAATATGGGTAACTGTGGTCAGGACATCATAGTTGGTATCAGAGGATGTATAGTACTTTCCTTGGAAACTATATTTTGATAAAATGTGATTAGGGCATATTACCCTAAGATAAACTTTGAGGATTGGTGTAGAAGAACTTACTAGAATTTTGGTAAGGTATAGATTTTGTTTATTTTTTAAGAAATACATCCTTGTCTAGATACAAGCAGGTAGAGGCAGCTCTGGCACAGATGTGCCTAGGAGTGAAAACTCTGACAAGGAGTTTCGGGCTTGACCCAAGGTATCCTGGTACACAACAACGGGTTTTGTTGCACTCTTGGTTACGACACTCTCGGGGGATATGCTTAGGATAATTCACATTTTCTTTACAAAACATTATGAAGGATTTATGAATATATACCTCCTCAAAGAAAACATTTTTTATGATTACAGATTATATCCATAAAATGTTCAATTTATGTTAAGTGTTTTAAAAGTTTAGAATTAAGTATTGAGATTCATAAACTAATCTAGTGTATGCCATTGTTTAGAAATGACGCATAGTGGAAGGAATGGAAACCGTACCAACTCATGTAATCGATCTAGGGATTTCCCTCCTACTCAAGATAATTATAGTGGAGTTGGTGATGTAAATGGTGCTGATCAGATTATCACCATACTGGGACAACTCACTCAGGTTATGAATAATAACTTTACCCGTATAGAGCACCATGATCCAAAATGCGGAGGATCAACATTAGACCGCTTCATGAGGCAACAACTACCAATATTCAACGGGAGTAGAAATCCATTAGTAGCTGATCAATGGATAAGTTCCTTAGAGAAAACATTTCATGATTTGGGGAGTAGCAATTGGGAAAATGTTTTCATGGCAGTTTATCACCTCACGAGTGATACATATCAATGGTGGTCATTAATCTAAATCAAAAAGGAAGATGAAGAAGTATCAAACCTGGAATATAGGGAGTTTAAAGAGATTTTCAAAGAAAAATACTTTCCTCGTGACCATCAAGTGAATATGGAAAGACAATTTCTGAGTTTGAGGAAAAAAAGAGGATGAAAATGTCGCGAAGTATGAGGCTAAAATTACAAGGTTATCAGGACATGCAATAGATTATATAAGTAACCCAAAGAGTAAGACAGATTGATTCTTTGATGGGTTAAAACCATTTCTCTGTCGAGAGTTAGTCTCAAAATCCTTCTCATCGTATGAAGATATTTCCTACTGCACTGTCAAGATAGAAACAGAATTCTCAAAGTCTTATGACTTCAAAGAAAAGCAAGAGAAGAGGATATTTGTTGATCACTATAGAAATAGAAGTAAGGGAAATAAGGGTAAAGTTAAATAACCATCCTGCGGTAAATGTGAGAAGAAACACCCTAGTACTTGCCTGAAGGGAATGGTATTATGTTACAAGTGTGTTGAAAAAGGCCACCATGTTCTTGATTATAAGGGAAAGAATGAGGATTTAAATGTTGAATGCTACAATTGTAGAGAAAAGGGACATTATTCAAATGAATGTCCTATGTGCCAAGGTAACTTACCTTAGAAAAGGCCAATTGAGAAAGGCAAAGCTTATGTGATCACTACTGCTGAGGTCGAAGCTCCGAAAGATGTGGTGGGAGGTAATTTAATGGTTTCTTCAGGTTTATCCAATGATTTATTTGATTCTGCATAATCGCATTGTTTCATATCTTCCATGTTTTCTAAGAAAATTAGATATTTTAAATTTGACTTAACAAGGGAGTTGTCAGTCAAAACGCATAAGGGAAGTATCATCACAATAATGTTTTGTGAATCAGTTACCATTAGGGAATAAAAATTTTCTTTATATGTTGATCTCATCATCATACTCATTATTGAATTTGACATAATCCATGGAATGGATTGGGTTTCGGACCATGATGCGAAAATTTATTGTAAGAATAAGGAGGTTACAATTTTTGATGATGATAAGGAGTACCTTATATTTAGAGCAGAAACGTCACCACATGATTCTTATCTATATCTACCCCAAGTTACTCTACTAAATTCAATTATTGGGGAGGAAGAGAATGAAATGATTATGGGTGTGGAAAAGAATTCTCAAATAGAGGATGTGTCTATTGTGCAAGAATATGTTGATGTGTTTCTAGAGGATTTACCTGGACATCATCCATATTGAGAAATTGAGTTTTCCATTGATTTAATTCCTAGTTCAAGGCTCATATCAAAGACCCCTTATAGATTGACCACTATAAAATTAGTGTAACTAAAGAAACAACTAGTTGAATTGAATTATAAGGGATTTATTCTCCCTAGTGTTTCTCCATGGGGAGCCCCTATCCTTTTTGTTAAGATAAAAGATGGATCTATGAGGTTATGCATTAACTAAAGGGATATCAATTCTATTACAATAAAGAACAAGTATCCCCTACCTTACATTGATGATTTATTCAAACAAATTCATGGAGAACAATATTTTTCAAAGATTGACCTTCGATCTGAATATCATCAGTTGTGTGTGAAGAAGGAAGACATTTCAAAAACAACATTTTGAAAACAGCATTTCGAACCAGGAATGAGCATTATGAGTTTACAGTAATTCATTTTGGATTGACTAATGCACCCTCTGTCTTCATGGATTTAATGAATTGAGTTTTCAAGGAATATCTTGATGAATTTATAGTGTTATTTATTGATGATATCTTGGTATACTCAAAAAGCAACAAAGATCATGAAAATATCTTGTGCTATATTCTGAAAACCCTTAAAAGAAATAAATTGTATGGAATGTTTAGTAAGTGTGAATTCTGGCTTCAAGAGATTTGTTATCTTGGCCATAATGTCTCTAAGGATGGAATATCTGTTTATTCTTAAAAGACCAAGGCAATCCAAGAATTCCTAGCACCGACGAGTATAACTAAGGTACGTAGTTTTATTGGTTTAGCGGGTTATTATCGATGTTTCGTCCCGAATGTTTCCTGGTTGGCTAACCCATTAACCAAACTCACACGTAAAGGGGTTAAATTTGTTTGGAAAAATGATTTTGAAGAATGTTTTGAATAAAGAAATTGAATATTAGCCAACACATCTATCTTGAATCTACCATAAAGGAACGATGAGTTTGTTTTTTATAGTGATACTTCAAAGAAATGACATGGTTGTGTCCTAATTCAGAATGATATAGTTATTACCTATGCATCATGACTGCTAAATATTAATGAGAAAAACTATCCCACTCATGATCTTGAGTTACTGGCTGTAATCTTTGATCTGAAGATATGGGGACACTATCTCTATGGTAAAAAATGAGATATTTATATTAATCACAAGAGTTTGAAGTATATTTTCTCACAAAAAGAACACAACATGAGGAAAAGGAGATGACTTCAACTACTCAAGGATTATGTTTTCACAATACACTACCACCCAGGGAAGGAATATAAGGTGGAAGATGTTTTGAGCAGAAAGGATCATGGAGTTTTGAACAAGATGAGAGTTGAAAGGGATCCTATTTTCATGGATCTAGTAAAGTTGAATATGGGAATAACCATGGAAGGTGAAACGTCAATATTTTTTCAAATTTATGTCAACCCATATTTACTAGAAAGAATAAAAAGTTATCAGACTAATTATGAGGAGTTTCAAAAGAAGATTAAAGCTGTAAATGATGGGATATTGAGTGACTTCGTATATTAAGATGGAATTTCAAAATTTTGGAAGAGACTTTGTATTCCCAATATACATGATCCAAACAGGGAATTTTGGGATGATGATCATAGCTCTAATTTCTCTATACACCCTGGGAGCACCAAGATGTATAGAGATTTGAAGGAATATTTTTTGTGGGATGACAAGAAGAGGTAGATTGCTAATTTTGTGCCAAGATATACAGTTCGTCAACAAGTGAAAGCTGGAAGGCAACATCCTAGAGAAGTCATGAAACCTCTTCCCATACATGAGTGGAAATGGAATAATATTATGAGGGACTTTGTAATGGGGATACCAAAGTCTCCTAGAAGGAATGATGCAATATGTGTCATTGTTGATCATCTTACCAAGTCAGCGCATTTTTTTTCTATAAGAAAAGATTTACCACATGAACCTATGGAATGAATATATATTAATGAAGTTGTAATACTTCAGGGAGTACCCTATTGATTGTTTCTGATCATGATCCCCATTTTACATCAACATTCTTGAAAAGTATTCTGAAGGCGTTGGATACTAAACTTTGTTTAAGCACTGTCTACCACCCTCAAACTGATGGACAATCAGAAAAGACTATTCAAACCTTAGAAGACCTGTTGAGAACTTTCTCACATGACTTTCAAGGTATGTGGGATCAATATATAAATATTTTAGAATTTTCCTATAACAATAGGTTCCATTCAAGTATTCAAATGGAACCATATGAATCATTATATGGAAAGAGATTTCATGCACCAACTTGTTGGGATGATGTTGGTGAAAGAAATCTCGTAGGCCCAGAATTTTTTTAGGAAATAATGAAAAAGGTAAAGATTATCCAAACCCACATCAAAGTATCTCAAAGTAAGAAAAAGAGATATGTTGATAATCAGAGGAAGGATTTGGAATTTCAAGTAGAAGATCAGGTTTTCTTGAAGGTATCTCCATTGAAGGGTGTTACATGATTTGTTAAGAAGGGTAAATTGAGTCCTAGGTACAATGGACCTTTCGAAATTCTAGAACAAATTAGAGTTGTGGCTTATCATTTGGAAATACCTCCAAGCCTCTCCAAAGTTCATGATGTGTTCCATGAATCACTGTTGAGAAAATATATGCCTGACCCAATACATGTAATCACCTATGAGAAAATTAAACTGGAACCTTATCTGTCTTATTGTGAAGAGTCTGTCAAGATTCTTGATACCAGAGAACAAGTGTTGAGAAACTGGACGACTCGTCTAGTAAAAGTTCTATGGAGAAACCATATAATAGAAGAGGCAACGTGGGACCCCGAGGAACTTATGATGAAGAACCACCAAAATCTTTTTATGTAGTAATATTGTAGATATTTTTATGATACAAATATTTTAAGTAGGGTAAAATGTAACACCCCAAGCTTCCACGGTATGTTTCCCTTTGAATAATGCAATAGCTTGTGTTGTACACAACTTGAAGTTTTAACACACCATGACCAATCAAACTATCAATTATGAATTTTAATACCCACTTTTTAAAATTTTATAAATTTTATTTTTTAAAATGGACTTCATTTTTGAATTCAGAATATCGGAATTATCTTAGGGTGAATTTTTGGTATTTTTCTGAACACTTTTAATTTTTGATGAATAGTGAAAAACATTGTGTTATTGTTTAAAACCGACTTTTTATTTAAGTAATTATTTATTTTATTTTAATTTATTTTAGGTCAAAATAGATAAATAATACCTATATATTTTAAATTTAATTCATTGGAGTCATTTTATAATAAGTTTAGATATATAAAATTTTATTGAACTTCTTACTCTCTTTTACCCAGCTTCTAAGAGCATTTGCAAATTTGCATAAACACATAATTTTACCACTTCTCTGAGTTGAATTTAAAAAATAATAGAGGCAAGATTTATGTAAATAAGTAAAATTTGGTTCAATAAGATGAAAATAATTTTTGGTGAATAGTAACTTTGGACTTTTATTTACCATAGTTAAAAGTAAATAGGGTAATTAAGGGTAAAAATGATATTATAATTACCCTAACACATGTAATAATTCTATTTTATAAGTGTAATTCGAACAAAAACAACCTTAGGAATAAAATATGATCCTCTTTGGTCTACTTGGATTCGATTAGGACATTTATTATTATTTTATTTAAAGAAGATTTAAAAGAGTTAAATTAAAAGTTTAATAACTAAACCATTTTTAATATAGGGTTACACACAATATAAATTAGATTATAAATATTAATTAGAAATATAAAAATATTTCCTACATAATGGTTGTTTATTTATAATTTTCTTACATTAAATAATTTAATTTATTTATGACACAATGATGATGCAGTAATTAACTTAATAATGAAATATTAAAATAATTGATATTATAAATATCCCAATAAATTAAAATTGAAAATTCTGATGAATTCAACTAATTTTATAGGTTAATATGAATTGTTATGGTTGATTAAATAATTTTTATTCAGAGTGATAAAGTTTTTATGGTATTTAAAAAAATCAAATACTAAATAGTGTCAAAATTGACATAATTGAGTTTTTAAAACAAATACTAAATTATTAGTTGATATAATATTTATAAAAATATAACTTTAGGCCAAAGTACTTATATAAGGTTATTAATATTAATACTGAACCACTTGGGGTTCTCTTGGCTTGTTATAGAAAGTTTATTAACCATATAATCTAAAAATACAAAGAGAATTGGTAAATGTCAAACTATTTAACTAAGAGTTAAATAAAAAAGATAAGGTAAATATGGTGACATAAACCAGTATAATACCTATTGGTTGAGCGTTTTTCAACTCATACCCACCATAACCTCGAAATAAATCATTTTGGAGCCATTATAAACTGAAAAACAATTTATAATAAGATAATATTTAAATATTTTCCTAAAGTGACCCTCGCCTCTCTTATAAAAAGGTTCTTCCCCTTATCTTAATTTCACACATCCCAAGCCATTTGGCTTGGCCAAACCCTACCCAAATATCCTCTAAACTATCCTACCTTTAACTTAGAGGCCTTAATTTGATCATAAATCCAACCTATGGATCCGTTTTGATCAACTCAAAAGGAAACACTCGAAGAAGAGGTAATAATTTCACCACCCTCTTTCAATTTCTTTTCTTCTTCCACTTCCTCTTTCTTTTTTGTTTCCATAGAAAAATAATAACTCCAGTACCTTCTACATACTGTGATGTTATTATAAATATGGTACAACCGTATTTGTTATTCTATCCATCCTATAAATGACAAAGTCACCATACGTGCGTATGTACAGCTTACCGTCTCCACGGCGTGGTGTAGATTGTTATTCAAACACTTCATTATTTGGATGGGTATAATAATTAGTATAACTAATTTAAATAATAAATATAATTTGTTAATTATTTTTTATATATTATATACCATCCAATTACATACTATTTTACCATCAATATAATGATATTTTTGCTCGTGCGTACGTACGAATTACCGTCTCCACGAACACGATGAGATTCATTCTCCATTGTAATCATTGAAGAGTAATTTTTCATTTTATGATTAAAAATAATGTTTATGAACATAATATCATTAATTATATGTATCAAATACATTTTATCCATAACAAACATGGCTTACATAACCAAGGATATAATGGAAAACGAATCAGTTAACACCCGAAATGATGATACTACTGAAATATTATTAACAATGAAATATTATAGGATCATATATGATATCATATTTATGTATATAGTTCTGTTATAATTTAATAAAAATGTATTAAGAATTATACAGGAGTTTAACATACAATCGACTAAGGAAAATTACGAGTTATGGGTTAATTCTACAATTTCTTTACTTATCTGAGGTTGTTAATACGTAAGTATCTACTTGGACCTCTTTATCATCCACATTAGTGTTTTCTTAAAAATTTAATTCAAAACATTTTTACTATTTACTAGACTATTGGTTAAAGTCATTTATTCCCTTATTTGACCACAATGTTTTTGAAAGTAATCTTTCCATCGTTTTCTAAACAATGAACTTTATGGCCTTCTCGACCAAATTAAGGTAAGAATGTCTTTTTTTAACTGATATGGCGGGTGCGGATATTTTCTGCCCATATAATATTGTTGAAGCTTCCCATACAAGATTATAAGAATATTTTCAAAATGAATTTTTTCTTTTATAATTATACGTCTTGTAAATGGTTTCAAAAAAGAAAGAGATATTTATCTACAAATTTTTTTGATTTCTTCTATGTCAACATCCTTTGATGGATTTTAAGATTGTTTGAAGTTTATTTATTATGATACAAATTTTCCATATTGTATTGAAGATTTTGTGGTATGTTTAACTATTGATGTGTTATTTTTACACCATTCATGGTTTATGGATAAATTATTGACATTTCGTATGATAGTTTTAATACGAATGTTTATGTTATGTTTAAACCTTTTCATATGAGGAATGCATTGGACTTAGTAAGTGATGGGTGGTGCCTACTATAGCTCTTTGATGAATAGGTAGGTCTCATGAGATAAACTAGTGTCTTGGAACAAGTCCTTAAAAAATCTTATTTGTAGTCTTGGAAGAAGGCCTTGACTGTGTGGTTATAAAGTCTGGTATTATGAATTCCAACATTATGAAATTGGCTACTGATATCACATGTGATTATTCAACTAGTAGAATATCCATGTGAATAATTAAATGGTATTATTTTATTTATCTTTTCTATATTATAATGAAATTTAATTTTAAAATGATTATATTACAATCATATACATTTTCTTAAATGTTTATGCTTATTCTTGAATGTTTCCGCTATATTGTTATCCTTAATGAGCATCTGAGCTCACCCCTTTCTATGTTTTCTTTTTCCCAAGATGCGAAGAATTATATTATGACTGACCTAAAGGGATAGTCTAAGGGATGAATGTGGTCAATGGAGATGATGTTGTTGTTTTTTTTCATTTTATAATGTAATGTAAAACTTATGAAGGTATTTAGTACATCCAAGGCTACTAAATTGATCATTCTTTCAGAATTTTGATCCCTTGTGATCATGACAATGTTATGTAATAATGCACCAACTCTGGGTAACTGGGGTCAAGGTGTTACATACATAATGATTTATTTTTTTGTATAATCTCTAGATAGGGTTTATCAGTGGATCTGTCAAAGATATATGTTATTGAACATCATCCCAAACCAACCATAATGAGAATGTTCCGTAGATTTCATGGATTATATAGTTATTATCATAGTATTTGGAATAATTTAACATCATGATCCATTCTAATAACTAAATTAACTTTGAAGGGGGTTAATTTACATCAGATAAGTGAATGTGAAGAAAATATCATTGAACTAGGGAGAAGGTTTTCTAGTACACCTATGCTCGCAATACACTATAGTGAAGAATAGTTTGTGATTAAAAAAGATTTATTGAAAAAAAGGGATGGAATGTGTTCTCATGTATAATGATATGGTGATAAATTTTACCTCATGACAATTGATGTTTGATGACTAAAATTTCATGACATGTTATTTGAAGTTAGTAGTGGTAATGAATTCATAAAATATATTGAGGAAATAACTTTATAATGAATGGTGTGACAAATATAATGATCATAAATTAAATTATACATTCTTCCAAAATAATTAATATGCACTATAGAAGATGATTTTATTTGAATAATGATTATTACTTTTCAATAAATTACCACCATGGGAAAGCAAACAAAATGGTTAATCATTTGAGTTGAAAGGATATTGCTAGTAGAAATATGATTAGGATCACTAATGATAAGATATTTATTGATTTCAAAAGTATAGAACTCCAAATCATGCAGTTAGGTGAAAATATTATTTTTCTCAAATAAGTGTTCAACCATATATTAATTTGAAGATTAAGGAGTCATAGAAGGATAATAGAGATCTGCAAAAGAGGGTCTGAAATATTCCTTAGTTCAACCATGATTATAATGGAATGATAAGATTCAAGAAGAATGTATGTGTATTATTAATACCAAACCTCAAGGATGAACTACTAGAATAAGATCATAACTTTTCATTCTATATACATCATAAAATTATGAATATGTAAAAAGATATTAAATTGTATTTTTTGTGGGACCACAAGAAGAGAGATGTTTTGGACGTTTTAGTGTATATATCTCAATGCATGGTAGGAAAACAAGTTTAGGTTGATAGAATAAGTATTAGGGGATGTTAATACCATTAGCCATAATATAAAGTAAATGGTAAAACATCACCTTGTATGTTATTTTTAGACTCTCTCGGAATTCTTAAGTCCATAATATTATCTAGGTTTTATTCAATTACCATAAAAATTCAACACACTTTATTTCTACCACAGAATATTTATCCCTGATCAACATTACAATATATATATGTAGAATGTGGTAAGGTTTTATGGGGTATTATATTTTATTATATTTGATTGAGATATTATGTTGACCATGATATTTTAGATATTTTTTCCAAAACCTCTAGATATAGAGTTGTGTGTCGTAATTTTATATCATACTCAAATAGATGGTTAGTCTGAGAGGACCATTAAAACCCTAGTGGATATGTTGAAATCTTGTAGAATGGATTTTAAAGGTGTTTGGGATCAACACCTTTTTCAAGTTGAATTATCTTATAACAATTGATTTTAGTCAAGAATTCATATGGATCCTTATGAATCCCTCTATGGAAAGAAGTGGAGGTATATAACATAATAGGATGTATTTAGATAAATAAATATATTAGGAACTCATCTAAGTAAGGAAATATAAGAAAAGATCATTTCCATTCAACATCACATCAAGGAAGGCCATAGTATGTAAAAGAAGTATACTGACAATCCTCCCTGAGATTAGGAATTTGAAGTTGGTGAGAAGGGTTTCCTATGAGCTTATAAATTTTAGAAGGTTATGTGATTCAGGAATAATAAATATTTGAGCCATAGGTCAGTTGTTCCCATTAATATTCTTTATTGAGTAAGGACTATTTCATATCACTTGGACCTCCAACCAAACCTCTTTAAAGTTCATTATGATTCCATGTATAACACATGATGAGTTATATACTTGATCCTTCACATATACTCTACATAGGTTTTTTACTCCTATATAATGATATTTCTTATAAGGGAAAACCAATTGAAATCACTTCTCTTAGATATAAATTTCTTTGGAATAATACTAGCCACCTAGAAAATGTTCTTTGATGGAATGAAAAAATTAAGGAACTACATCAGAAGTGAGGATGTAATGAAGAATATATATCCCCATTTTTTAGTATTAGTGTGATGGAATTTCAAGGGAGTAATTAATTTTAAATGGGGTATAATGTAACACCCCAATATTTTATATGTATATCTTTTAAAATTAGGAATAATTAATCGATACCATTCTTTACAAACAACCCGGAGTCTAAATAAACCATAATAAAGTAATCCTTTATACCCTATCCATTATATTGGTTGTTAGGAATAGTAATAGACACATAAAAATATAATCTATATAATTAAAATCTATTGATTGATGAATAATAAATAAATAAATAAATTCTGGTGATTTAAATTTATGCATCAAGAATTCATTTTCTTCAAAAGTGTGTTTTTAATCTATTTTTTCCACCCTAAAGTTATAAATAATATCAAACTTTTGATAGATGTTTTATATGATAAAATTAATAACATTTTTGAAATCATCATGTCAATCATAGATTACAGTGAATTTTGATGACTTTTCTAACGAACAATATTTCTAAGTGAATAGTTAAAAACCTGATTCTTATAGAAAATGCCATTTATTATCAACCCATTATGTTGTGAGTTTTAATTTAATGTAACATAATCCATATTTAATTAAAAATAATATAATTAATTGTGTAAGAATCATCATTATACTAGTTTTTGATCCGAATTCACTTAGGGGATTAGGGAAACATTTTCCAAAAAATATTTTCTGTGTGAAAAATGTATTTTAATATTAATAAATTAAATTAATCTCTATTGATATATGTTTTTTCAGATTCCTTGGTGGATCATGAAATCACACTGAGAGTGGGGAGAATTACGACATGAAAATTTTTATTGATTATATTTTACTTAAACTCTTTCTTTACTTAGGTTTATCAAAGGTATGATATCATTTCAGATGTATGGATCATTAGAAACTTAGCCTATCCACTTTTCCCTTATGATTTTTAGATGATATAATTTAAAAAAAACAAAGATATTTTTACTAGGTTAAGCCTCATTAAGGAAACTTACATCATTTCTATAGTGAATCTCATCAGACTATGGATTAGATGACTTATATATCAATTGAATACAATGAGACAACTCCTATTAGACTACTTATATCTCTCAATAATTAATTTTATTAACTACATTCAATTAAAAAATTTCATATAGTTATGAGACAACATAAGATAAACCATGTACATGGATAACAAGAAAAATATTTGTAAAATACCATTTGGTGTGATTTGTGTTCGTTCGGTGTGAATTCATCTAATTCAACACAATATCTATATGATATTCCTCTATCTTGTGTACCTAAATCTACTTATGGTATACATTCATACGGTGTGTTTATAAACTCCATGCCTTTGATTTATTCAATATAACTCAAATTGTCTATGACCAGATTATCTAATCATAAAACTATATTTGTTGATCCTATGTCCAACAATCCTCTATCCAGTTCCTTGAAGTGTAACATATGATCAAAACCATTTTACTCTATAAATATTTCTGATATACTTCTTCTCTCTACACCAATGTATGGCATACTTCTTGAACTAAGAGATTCCATGGTTCGAAAATCAACCTACTCAAAATTGTCCATCACTTCACATTTTTACATGTATGGATAGTATTGATTCAAGTAGTATGTAAATCAGTTTATATAGACACTCTCCTAGGAGAAAAGGTGGTAAATGAAATATGGTTTCACACTCATCTAAATCTCAATGATTAAATTTGTTGATGAACTCTACTTCACTAGATACCTCTAAAATATTCTAAAGCATTCATGAATCTAATTATAAACATTATTCTAGTGTAATTTATTCAAACGTAGTGAAGAATTATGTTGAATAACCTCTTCAAACATCCATAGCCATGGGAAGATAAACAAACATTGAATGACCATAATAAACACCAACATTAAAAAGGTCTTTGTATAGTTTATGTACAGATTCTCAAAATATTTTTTGATAAATTCTTGTCTGGTGGCTTCAAAGAGTTTCATCATGTGGCTCCAATTTACATATTTATAATATGGAATCATTCCCTTGAATAGTTTACTATGCGTGATAGAATGTAAAAATCATCAGACACCACTCATTATATTACTCCTTTGTGTAATGAAATCAAAAATGTATTATTTATGATCTTCAAGGAATTTATCTTTTTTAGTGGATTTTATATTATTGACCAATGATATTTATATTTCTCAAAATTAATAGGACTTCATGTTTTCTATGGATGAAAAAACACAATAATATCTTTCTCTTTGTAATTTTATTTACTAATGACATCAAAACCCTCTAATCAATGACTTTTTAAATCACCTCTCGATGATATCAAAAAATTCATCAATTGTACCTAATATTCTTACTATGTCTAATGTAATCACAAATTATCACTTATATTTCTCTATTTGATAAATTGAAATCTCTCTATTCGGTCTATCCAATCTCAGATCATAACTTTGTACACATCATGGAATGCTAGACTTAATCTAATACAACACCAAGGAATCATCTATCTGATGAAATATTTTTGATCTATTTGATGTCCATCCATAAGATGGATATTTGAAAAATTATCTTGACTAAAATAACACATAATATCAACTTAATAATTCAAACACTATATTCAATTGATAAACATCCTATTTTTGTAAAATGGTAGTAATTTGTAGAAGATTATCAAATGAAACATTATAGGATCATCTCATCTTATTGAGAACATATCTATTGCAATATCTGTCTGATCAAACTCGAAAACTATCTATACAATGTTATTTGTAATAATATATAGGATCCCTTCATCTCATAGAGTAAAAATATCTCTATTACTCAAAGACATGGTCTGATAGAAATCAAACTAAAAACCTTGATACAAAAGAAAAATATTTGGAATCATAATATAGAAAATCATATATCTTGTAACACAATTATTTTCTTCATGGAATGTTCAAATTAACTAGTTATTTGCTATCTTGAGCTACATATATATCATAAACCTAAGTTGTTGGTATCAAAGCCCATAATTAAATTTAATATTGTAACTGAATTATTTAAAGGCCTGAATATTGTGTTTTTATAAATTGTATAAATGAATACAAACTCAATAACATGGATATCTTTCTTTACAATGTATGATAATATTGTATGAACATGACCTTAAAAAAAACATAGATTGGATCACAATTATCTTTTGATGTTATTAAACAAAATATCATCGCCACATCATTTGAATTAATGAGAAAACATTCTTATCATTATTTTGAAAATATTTAGGAATTTTTACTATCCTATATAAAGATCTCATAGGGAAACTTTATTATCCTCCATAAGGAAGGTTTCTTAAGAATCTAGGGAAAATAATTAATTACTAGTGTACTTATGATGGTTTTACCTTTTCCATCCAACGACCCGAAGGCCTTAAATTTTTTTATTATATGATAAAGCCCCATTTTAAGAGATGAAGGGGGTGGAAACCCAAAGACATCATTGACATAGGATAATCACACATGAAGGATAGAAAGAGAAAAACCCAAATGAAAACACTGAACAACTCCTCACAAACATTTGAACATGAAGAAGCGCTCCACTATTGCAAGGCTAATTGGTAAGAAAGTGTCCTGTTTCAAAGCACATGCCCGATCTGATGGATAGCGCCATACCCTCTCAAACAACCAAATCCAAAAAACAATTCAAAGAAGGATAGCCAGCTCTAAAACCACCTCTAAAGACTCTCCATGAAGTCGCATCTGGATCACAAACTTACCACCTTCACATAACAAACCATTCAATCAAGGAAGAATCACCATGTTGTGACCCTCCAACTAGAGCCACAAAGGACCGACACAACCATACGTCTAATGCAACCAAGAGACGGATTCACAAAGACCCAAGGCCTCACCCTCCAAGTCAATGGACACATACCATAGCACACCAGAGCACGCCAAAATCAAACATTGAACCAGGATGAAGATGTGTGAAGAAGACAGAAGCATGCAGAGACCACAACCACGCACACTAGAACCGACGCTAGGCAGTTGCAGGAAGCTGAAGCCAACCTCAAGAACACATAAAACGAGCCAGCGCCAGAAGTCATAGGGAACCTGAAGCTGAGAATTATGAATCCAGACCACCCGCGACACTCTCCTGCGATGATACATGTCTCTGAAGCCGAGCACTCCAAATCAGCCGCCAAGCGCACCAGATCTACCCATGGAAAGCAGATCTGGAACAACCCAAAACAGGGAGGTGCAAAAGAGTCGCCGCCTATCTACACCTGAATACACAACTCCATTACAACCAACGCCGAAGCCAGACACTCCACACCTATCGCCGAGGATGGAAGCTCCGACCACGAACACGCCAGATCTGAAAAAAAAACCCGAAGATGGGAGGCAAAACAAATCCACCGCCGAACAAAGCCAGACCACGCAGGTCCATCGCCAGCCAATGCTGAGCCATGGAGGGATATCAGGCACCGAGGCTGGACCACTCCGGAGGTGGAAGGAGGAAAAACTGGAAGAGAAACCCTAGATATGCGGAGGGAGGAGAAGATCCACCGCTCAGAGGCTACTCCCAATGAAGTTCAGGTAAATCTTACCTTTGATATTACATCATCTAGTAGACTTATGTAATCTACATATTTACTATAACTTATTTCTTCGACTCCAAATATCATAAATAGTGATTATGTGTCTTGTAAATTTTAGATCATAGATGTACTATGCATAAACACTGATAGGAGTGAAACTGTGTACCAAACATTTATTGATATTAACATAATTTTCAATTAGCCACACTAACTTTCAATCATTTTCCCCAGTTAATTGGAATGGATATTTTTTGTGATTATATACACATGAAATCTGGATAATAAAAGTCATAGAAACACAAAATGATTTTTACAAGGTTCAGTTATATATTCTACTCCTTCCCATGATCAAAATGTTGTTGTTTGACAGATTATCTTATCATTGTAAATTGAAATGATAACAAACACCAAGAATTAGTGCTCAAGGTTTAGGTAGAAACTAATAAATTTTACTAAGTGGGTTTTTTCCATTCTACTAGTATTAAATTTTCTTTAATGGAATTATATTTATTAGCACCACTAGTTCTTCAATGATAAACTTATAAAAAAGACATATCTTCTGCATTTGATTCCATTTCATCAACTGGATAATATTTTTCATCAACTAAAGTTCATTGACTACCATAGAATGAAAAATATTTTATGCATGAAATCCTTACACTTTTAAATTACTTGAAGATGATACTTCCACATTAACTCAATATTTTCTAAGAAAGAATAATTGAATAATTATCAACACAACATAAGTTGTATTCTTCTATCCATCTTCAATTCTCAAATAACACATGAAAATGATATTATTTATTAATTTATGTAATTTACAATTTTACTCAATGAATTTAATATAACTTTTTTTCAATGAAAATGATTTATAATTCTAAAAATCTATCTCATATTTTCTATTTTACTTGGTCTTATAGTGGATGTAATGCATGGAATGCATGTATTTTGTGAAGTGTTTTAATAACTTGTATTCTTCATGCAAGCGATGAGAGAAGGATATTATTAATACAAACATTCTCCAAGATGATTTATACATCAAGAATCATAGAAAAATAATAGATCTTTTTATTCATGGATATCTTGATTGTGAGCTTAGCATATCAAGAGCTCGTGGTATTTCAGCCTTCACATAACATAGTGTGTTCACGGGATAACCCTTAAATCAACTATGTTAATCATATATCCATCTTCTTCTTCTCACAAGAATATTTGTTGCATGAATCATATTCACCAAAAAAATGTTTCATGGTGATCAGTTTCTTTGGGTATGAGATCCTCCTTCTTGATCAGAAATATGTATATTATAGTGTTATTTATAAAGGCCTTGGTATAAATCCTTTTATAGGAATTTAACATTTCATTCTTCATTACCTTATATCCAAGGATTATGATAAATCAAAGATACCTTCAAAGAAGTAGATTTATGTTGTTGTTCAGGACATTTTAATATAACTATGCCTTCAGTATATAAACATGAAATGCATGTTTTATTTTTATATGACACTGAGAATCATGGTGTCACATTCATTATGATTGAATTCTATCCTGTATAACATGAATATTGATATCTTATCAACAATAAACTCATGTTTCATCCTATAACCATCAGAAGTATCATATTCTTAAAATAGATTAATTTTGTTTTCAATCATGAAAAGTGATAAAACATGCATGATTTTTCTCAATCTCACCTACTGTGATTCTAGAACTAGATATAACTTAATGAATGATGGTTGAGTACCAGTACGCTGCCATAGAGTTCTTCAGAAGAATGGTATAGAAGTTCCTATTTAGGGGGTATGAGATGATGATACCCCTTCATTCAGATGGATGATATCAAACTAATGTGATGCCCCACATTTTACCTGTATCTTTTAAGTGTGAGTGAATAGTACCCAAATATTCACCATCCTACATTGATTCTTATGTGTGTCTGAACTATGGGTTTTTAACCAATCGGTTTGTCTACTGATTCAAGATGGATTTGGGAGATCAACACCCATATACATATTTTTATACACATGGTCCATGACATGCTTGCTTAGCTGGCCTCCTCTACGGGCCTTATACATGGGCCCATCAGATTGTACGTGTCCTAGAATGTGACCTCCTACCTTCCATAAACATGGGAACACTCCATCCACCTTGTTGCCTATATGGGTAGTCATTCCCATTGGTGATGATCCCCAGGCCCCCCTATGTGGTTGATGGATACCCCTTAGGGGATTTTTGGGTTAGATATATATTTTATTTTACAAGAAATATATTTCAATAAAAACTTAAGTTGGAAAATGTCTCATAAAATAACCAATATTCTTCAAGTCATTACATGTCCTACAATTAAATCATCTTCAATTATTCTTCATGAAATTATATTTTTCATGGAATCCACTTCTTCCCTCAGGCATATATAAATTGTTTTTCATGGAATCATTAATTCTTAATCTTCACTTCATGAAAATATATATTTTTATGATCTTAGTATATACTTATATTTATTTTATATAAGAATGAAATTATAATTCCCAAATACCTTAAGACTCAAATCAACGTAACTTTCTTCTTATGCATACCAAAGATTATTTCTTCAATTTTATCATCATGAAAAATGGGGTTTTTCATGAAATACAAATTCCTCGTGAAAATATATAGTTAGACATATTTTCCTGACACTCCAAATATAAATTTTCAAGTAATTATACACATTATCATGAAATAAAATGATATTACAGGGTATTATTATGATCCTTCTTCAAACATTTTAGAAAACAATGTTTCCTCCCAACACATGTCTTTGACATTAAGATCAACATAAAAAAAAGAATTCAATAAGGATAATTTTCCATGTTGGACACCCATTGACAATAAATGAATCCATAACAATTATCTTGGCATCATCATAAATCATATAGTAATTTCATTCTAAATGAAAACCCACGATTCCATAAAAACACTTTATGAAATACAAAAAATCTATAAAAAATCTCCAAGAATCACCACTATCCTTCTCCAACAGTTGTTAAAATATTTCAATCATTCTCTTTCCTTAATTAATTACTAATAATATAGAATGTCATCATATATTGACTTTGATTCATTCATATATATTGAAAAAATATAACCATGCCCATCAACCATCCACATTGGATTTTTAATACCCCCTTTTGGATTTATTGTCAAAATAATTTCCTTAATGTTAATTCACCTTCAACCCATTATTGATAAAAAATATAAAGGATTTATGTAGGGGTTTTATTATTCCGTTCAAGGTATATGAAAATTAATTCTCATTTTTATGAAATAAATATGGCCCCACATTGTTCACTGATAAAAGATCCATTAGTTACTCAAATCTAAGAATACACAGGCTAACCTAGCATAGAAAAAAAGATAGATACTACCATCTTTGTCTATACTATCCATTTAAAACCATGCATGTTATATCTTTCTCAATACATATTTATTTCACAAAGAGGGGAATATATAAAAAATTCTTTTCAAGAAATATATTATCATGAACACTTTTTTAAACATGTCATCAATTTTAAGTGAAAGAATATTTTACTTCATCTTTTTATGATCTTAATCATCAACCAACACTCCCCCCTTGATGCACTTATATGAAATAATCAAGAAAACAGAAAGAATTGTAATTAGGTTACCTCTATTTAAAAATTCTATTTAGATGACCTGGTCATTTAGATATTCATGGAACATGATTTGATATCATCTCCTTTATATTTTCTCTGACTTAAGGGGTGAACTCCCTTAATTTTACCCAGTGGATAGTATCATCAGATTGTATTTAGAATTCTCATTTTGATGATCCGCCATTGTGGAATAATTCAACTTTTTATCAAATCATGAATAATCATTCCAAATTGTTTTATTCCATTATTTTCAGTCATTTCTCATGTTAGGAATGAACATAATATTAAATTTATTGTAATGTTATCAACAAATACTACACCAAAATAAGGTAATATGGTGTAACTCTTATGATCTTAATAATAAGTGTAACTAGGTAGAGACATTTTTCTCAACCTAGAGAATCATTTTCTTATAACTCTAAATTGTATAGTAATATTCATGGTTTTGTCTCCTTTATATTTAACATTCTAAGATTTCTTCAATTGAATGGACTCTTTCCATTCACTCACCTTCAAATTGTGTTTAATATTTTTCTTCATATATTCCAATACTACAATAGTTTCTCTTGATCCTTGATTTTTTATATTCAACATATTCCTTGGAGAAGGTAGAAGCGTCATGCAATTTATTTCATTATATCGAGTCTGGTTGAACCTTATACACAATAAAAGTGAGACAATAGAGTTTTCATTTGTTTAGAACCACTCATAAAATTTGAATTCTACTTCATCTCAAATAATATGTTTTCAATTTTCCTTTTCTCTACCCAATGATTCATATTTATCTTTTTTTCATTTCTCTCCCAAGTTGGAATTTATTAGGAAAAAATATTAAGCATTCTTTCTTAACATATTTTTTTGGATTTTCTACATGGTTTTTTTAATTTTTTTGAGTTACCCGTTTTAGGTAACTTGTCAGAAAATTCTTCAAGTATATCTCTAATCAATAGAAATTTATTATTTCACTCTTAGATTGATACTAATCTTTATTTTTTATTTTATTATTCATTTTCATGCCCTATTTTAATTGGTACATTGTATGAACTCAATTTGCACATTATAAAAACCATTTTAGGGTTAAAATAACATTCTCAAAATCAATATTTTCAATCTTATTAGGAGAGGTTTGTTTAGTTTTCATTTGGAGAACACCATTCATAACTATTTCATCTCTCAAGGCAACTAGTTCCCTTTTCCTTTTAACTTTATTCTATATGTTTTGTGGTCTTATATTAGAATATGAATTGTACATGACTAGTTAATTCTGACACTCTTCCTCTATGTTACCACTGATGTTATATTACTCATAGAATTATTCAAAGCATTTAAATCCTTTTCAACATTTTAGTTTCATTCTCTTTTGTGGTCTCGGATTTTGACTAGAAGGTTGCTTCATTTGTTGACATCTACTCTCCATGAATATAGGACTTTGGTAGTCTTCAAAAATTCTCATGTTGTTCCAAAATTCAGTATATTTATGTCGAAACTTATACCATCACCAATAATATCCAACTAATATCCTTTATTTTCTTATAGTATTTGTATTACTAGTTTTAGTTCCTATTTATTTCTAGATTTGGATTTCAATTTTTGGGTCATCGTGTTGGGAGTTATTTTTCATTATCTTTGCAGTATACACCCTTGGTGTTTTGGTGGATGTATTAGAACTTTCATATATATATATATTCCCAACTTTTATTACTGAACTTGATATATTAGATGAGACTACACTAGTAAAAAATGATTTAACTTGATAATGAGTTACCTTATTCTATGAGTTTATTGAAGTTTGATCAAGAAATGATCTTAATCTCATATTTCCACCAATATGAGTCTATTTAGTGACATGAACCTTATAAAATGTTTTAATAAAAATATCCCATATTTTATGTTGGATCCCTTTATATATTTGGGTTGTAAAATTCCCTTTTTCAGCAATTTGGGCTATTCAAGAAAGTGAATCCTTAAAAAATCAAAATTTTACATCTAGTTCAAGGAATTTCATGATAAGGTAAAACATATAATTCTCAACAAATGTAAGGATTCCTTCCCATTCACTTTTCATTCCTTTAATATGATATTTTTGTTGTTTATTTACTTTAATCATTGAGTTTTCAAGGAATTTGATTCTGATGGATTAAAATTCCAATTAAAATTACTTGAAACTGATCGTAGATTGATGTGATTATTTGGGATCATGGATCTTTTGAATATATTATTAACACAAATTTCTATGTTTTTTCACTAAAATTTCAATCTCCTTAACATTACCTGATTTTTATTCAAAATGAGCATCTCTGAAATTCATGGATCCATTGAACAATGTTACATGTTCATGGATTGCTTCACCAAAAACAAGTCAAATCATGGTTCTATTATAAGAATTAAATTGTAATTCTTCTTAAATTTATGAAATAATTTTATTGAAAAGTGTCATAGATTCCCTCCATTTCTTCAAAAAGTTCCATGAGAGAATTTTGAATTTTGAATCTATTTTCATGTGAATCCTCTTATATATTAATTTCCTATTCAATCAGTGATTTGTAAGAAAAAACATAATTGTAATAAAAAATTATATATACAATCACTCTTTGAGGAACATTCCTCATATATCATTCAAAATGAGTGTAGGAGTCTTAATCGTTTTTTGTATATTCATCTTCCTCACACTCTCTACATTTTGAACTGGTTTATTCATAAGGATCATTGTCAATTAATTTAATAATAGAGCGTTGATCTTGTTTTGATATTATCATCAAACTCTTTTCTTTCATTTTCCTCTTGTTTTTCAGAGTCTCGGAAGAGACCTTCATGTTTTATTCAACAGGAGTGGAAATGATCTCTTTCTCCTAAGGTACTTCAGAATAAACATAATTATTTCACTTCATATAATCCGTGTAAAAACTACTGGGGATAAAAATTACATTCAATAAGAGTCATACCAACTCTATGATATCACGTGTACATCCTAGATGGATCTCTTAAGGACACTGGGATTAGGGTGAATTAGGGTACCCAGCTTTTACTGAGTTTTACATTCATTTCAATTATCACCCCTTACTCTCAAACATCAACCCTAGTTAAGAGGAATGAATATGTTTTGTACTTATATACACATTCAATTCGAATAATAAAAGATATAGGATCCCAAATTTTTTACATGGTTCGGTAGAATGACTTACTCATTTTCGTGATTAACCTATGGTTGTTTCACAAAATATCTTATCATTGTAAATTACTGTGATTACAGATTCCTTGAATTCGTATACAAGGTTTACATTAGAACTAATCAATTTTATAAATATAGTGGAATTATTTATAAATGCAACACTAATTATTCAATCGAGTTAATTATTAGAGCACCACCAGTTCATCAATGATAAAAATATAAGAAATATGTCCCTTCTGTATAGGATGCCTTTGCATCTATTGGAAAATCTTATTCTTCAACTAAAGGTATTCAAATTACACTAAATCAAAAATATTTTATGTACGATATACTTATAATATTCATAAGTGTAATATTCTACTTCTAATTCAAGACACTAAATTCTTAGAATGACTAACTAAAGAATTATTAACACAATGTAGGTTGTCTTCTTCCTTTCTACTTGAACTCTAAACTTGCAAATAAAAAATGATATATTTTATTAATTTGTGTTCTTTTAAAATTTTCTTAGTGATTTTAATATCAATTTCATTCAATGAAAATGATTTGGAATTCTCAAACTCCTTCACATATTTTCTATTTAATGTGGTTTGATACATGTATGTAATGCATGGAATTCATGTATTTCATGCAATATTTGGATAACTTGTATTCCTCGTGCAAGTGACGTGTAATGGATCATCATTTTAAAAACCTTCAAAAAGATGATTATGGATTCATAGATCCTAGAAATATTTCATATAAGTTTCTTCACAGATATCGTGAGTGTGATCTTAACATATCAGGAGCCCCTGGTACTTTAGCATTCATATAACACTGTGTTTAAATTGGATCACCCTTTACATGACTATGTCATGCATGGCTTTCTCTTCTTCTTTGAACAAGAAGTGTCGATGTGTGAATATTCTACTTTGTGAATGATGTTTCATGGTTATCTATTTCAGGGGAAATAAGAGCCTCTCTTCTTGGTAACTTATATGTATATTTCATATATATTTACAAAGGCCTTGGTAGATCTTTTTATAGGTATTTAACACCATGTATTACACTGCCTTAGATGTAAGAATCATGTGACACCAAGGACTCCTTCAAACCATGAAATTTATGATGTTGGCTATGGAATTATAATATATCGATGTCTTTGGTATATAAACATTCACTACTACAAAACTAGAATTTAATAGTATGGGTATTTATCAACGCTAGGAAAATGTGTTGATAAATGACATCTTTATCAATACTAAAGAAAGCGCTGATAAATTTAACTATTTACCAACACTTTTTTAGCACTCATAAAGGGTAACCTTTATCAGCACTTTATTTTTAGTGCTGATAAAGGGTACCCTTTATCAGTGCTATATTTTTAGTGCTCATAAAGGAGTTATTTATTCGTGTTTTTTTAGCATTGATAAAGGTCGGAATAAATAAAATGAAATAATTAAATAAATAAAAAATAATTTTATTAAAAAAATATTAAAAGTATTATTAATTAAATAATTATTGATAAAAATGAATACATTGATTTTACTATATATAAATTATAAATACTAATAAATAGTATGTATTAAATAAATGGATATGCAAAATGAAAATTAATAAAATGAAATTTAAAAATAAGTAAACTGAGAGCAATATTAAACATTTTATTAATTAGATAATTATTGATAATGTTAACAAATAGTATATTTTAAATATATAGATATATATTAATGTATATAAATATGTTTTATATATTACAAAATATTTTTGATCTTTACATTAAATAGTCATATATTTATTGAATAATGGTTTATAATTAAAAAATAATATGAATTAAAAATACTCACTAATTTCATAGAGTAGTGGAAAAATAAGTAAATGTAATTTGATTTTTTAATATAACATAGATCAAATGTGTATTATATTGATTTCACATATACATAAGTAATGTGTTTTTATATATAATACACACACTTAAAACTTATCCATTTTTTCAATATTATTAAAGTGTACTAATTTTTAATTTATTCAATTTCATTGATTTTTAATATGTATACACATAAAATTAGATATTCGTTAATATTTTAAAACAAACTTTGTAAAAAAATAATTATAACCAAATAATTATAAATAAATATATTTAAAATGAACATACTATATTTTAAAACTATATATTTACAATTATAAATGAATAAATATTTTTTAAAAGTATTTATATAATTGTAAATAAATAGTTGTATATATTTAAATAATTATTAATTTTATAATACATTGACATAAATAATGAATAGATTTACTATATTTATATATATATTTATATTTATTATATATATATAGAATGATATAAATATTATTTTTTAAAAATATTTATATATATATAAATATATATATATATATTTAAATAATTCTAAAATTATAATAAATATATTTAAATAAGTAATATATTTAATATATTTATATATGTATATATTTATTAAGTATATATATAAATTTACAAATTTGATTATTTATAATTATAATTATAAATCCTTTTTCAGTACTTAAGTAATAAGCACTAATAAAAGAAATATTTTTCAGTCATCTCTTTAGTGTTGATAAAGTTAAGGTTTTATCAGCACTAAGAAAATTGCTGATAAAATTCAAATTTATCAGTGCTAAAACTTTAGCATAGATATATATGGACTTTATCAGTGCATTTTAAACACTGATAAAGACCTACCTTTATCAGCACTAAAAAAGTGCAGATAAATATACATTTTATCAGGTATGAAATAATAAGTACTAATAAAAGAAATATTTATCATCACTTTTAAAACAGGTACTTCTAAAAGTGTCCCAATCTAATTAAGCAAGCCTAACCTGTTGTGAACGTCTCGCGATATAAGAAGATTTTCGCGGAAGCCACCCATTACTGTTGCTCCTCCTTGGTGAATAGAAGATTGAATAACTCAAACCCACTTGAATCACACAAACCCACTACCTCCAGTTGCTCAAACATGGGTGTTCAGTTCCAGTTATGTTTTTTGAAGAAAACATTGAGATATAGATCTGAGGGACTCATATTTTCTTCGACCTAGTGAGGTAGGTATGTGTTTTCCTTTATAGGTTCTGATTTTTTTCTGTATTTTTTGTTTCTTGATCTAGATCCCGGGGTTTTTTATTTAACTTTGTAGGTTCTTATTTTATTTTTTTATTTGTTCTCCAGTTATTAAATTCTATTTTTCTTTTTTTACGGTCCATTTTTTCATGACTGCTATTTTGGATATCATGTTTTGGACTTTTTAAATTGTTGTTTTGAATCAATTTGCATCAATGTCTACATCTATACCACAATTCTCTTTATTGTTTTTAATGAATTTCTATTGTTGGTTCTGAGAAAATTGATTTAGCAAGGCAATTCTAAGTCTAATGATGGTGTGAAGAAACAAAAAATCATATTTTATTCAATTCATGTAAGGGAATTTATTTTTTTAAAATCTTATTTAATATTATGATGTAAGGGTTGATCTTCAAAAAAACATTTCTCTGAATTATGTTGTTTTATTTTATGATAAATCTTTTTAAGGGTGATACCATATTATTTTATTTTCAACAACACTTTATTTTCAAAATTAGTATGGTGTTGTATTTATTTTACTTTGTTGTGATATTCTACTATAAGAGTTACAAATATTTTTATCAGTTTAAGTTTATTTTTTTAAGATATATATGTGTGTGTGTGTGTGTAAATATATATCTTTCTATCTATTTTTATGTTTTTTCAGAACTTATAATGTATGGGTGATTTTATAATTACTTATTAACAAATTATGGTTCTAGATTTCCAAATTAGGATGTGATTATATTTATTTTCGTTAAACAATATTTTTAAATATGCATTTCTTTTTTCAATTATGTGTATTATAAATTCTATGATATATATATATATATATGTTTAAATGTGTGTGGGATAGATGTATGGTTGGGTTGTTTCCCTCCTTTGTTTATGATATATCTTGTTTATGTGTATTATTATTTTATGCCAACTTCTTTATGAACCTCCTTAGAATCTCAAGGATGGGTCAAGGTGTATTAAATGGTCTCCCTATAATACTTAGGTTGTTACATCATTTGTTCCAGAAGATATAATGAAAGTTATCAAATTCAATATATTAAAAATTATTTTTAGGTATTCATCATTTTCGGTCTATATATAAATTTAATTAATCGTGATATAATTTATACTTAGATAACAAATAAAATATGGTAAACTCTTGTTATATTCAAAATAATAAAATTAGGTAACTATATATACATTTTTTGGAAATAATTAAACATTCCAAAATTTAAATAATTACATTTTATACACAATTACCAAAAATAATAACAATTTATATTTAATTTAATTTAAAATTTATTATTAATTGTATTTTTTTAGTTTCAATAGAAATTTTTTTAATATATATATATATACATCGAATAATATTTTGTATATTTAAAAAAATTTAAATATGATAAATAATATATATATATATATAATTGTATTCAAATAAAGTTACTAATATAATATATATATATATATAATATTTTTGTAGATTCACTTTATTTATCTATATATCAAATAAGGTGTGACCTCCATTTTATAGTTTTTGACGCTGGAAGGCGTGAACCTGATTCAGGTGTATTGTTTATTGAGGTAATTCTAAACGAAGTACACACCTCCATCAACAACTTTTTTCAATCATATAAACCATATCAATTTTTTAAAAAAAAAATCCGTTAAAAAAACATGTTTTATTGAAAAAACAAGATAAAAAATCCTCAACTAATTACTTTATTAAAGTTTTATTTGGATCCTTGTGGATATATTTGAGGATAAAAATGAACCTAAATCATCATTAACTCTGTCTCCACGTCAAAACAAATAAATTAATTTCAGTAACATACCTTCATCAGCTGAAATTACACTGTAGAAACCCAAGACCCTGGGGTTGTGTGTCAGTACAGTTTTGTATTCTAATTCTTCTATCTCCAACCTCTCCATTCCTTTCCCTCCACTCACTCAATCATTTCTGTAGTTGTGTAGATATTTTCTCTATAATGAGTTGGTTTCAATGGAGGCAATGAGTTAATTACTAGTTTCAATAGTATAATTCTCACAAATGGAAGGTGTTGCCACTTTTAGAGAACACAACGAAGTAAATGGGAGGCATTTCCCATTGTACTTCATTATGTTCTCCAAAACCTGAAAGGCCTCCCATTTGTGAGAATTACACCATTGAAACTAGTTATTAACTTGATGCCTCCATTTCCACCAACTAATTTCAAAGAAAAGATCCAGACAACAAGATAAATGATAGAGTGAAGGGAGAGAAAAAAATTGAGAGGGTGGATACAGAAGAATAAGAATATGAAACTATAGTGTTGCACAGCTTGGGGGTCTTGGGTTGCTACAATATAATTTTAGTTCATGAGTGTATGTTACTGAAATTAATTTTTTTTGATTTGACATAGAGGTAGAGTTAGTTATGAAATAATTTCATTTTTATCCTCAAATTTATCCACAAGGATCCAAATAAAACTTCAATAAAATAATTGGTTGAAGCTTTTTTATATTGTCTTTTTTTATAAACCATGCGAATTTTTAATAGGTTTTATTTTTTAAAAAATTAAAGGGTTTTATATGATTGGAAAAAAAGTTTTATAGAGTTAATCACTTCTTTTACACTTAGGTAAATGATCCATAAATTATTCAAAACATGTAGAAATAAGCCTCACTAGAATTTGACACATGGTATGACCACAATAACTCAACGTGTCCTGAATCAGTTTAAAATTGATAGCTTAGTTCCAAAAATGTCACTGAATAAAAACAAAGAAAATTCACTTAGATTTTCTTGATAATTTCTGACATCGATTCATAAGTCCTTTTTGATGTGTAGGAATTAGTCTCACGTTAAACCGATAGATGATGTGATCAATATAGGTAAAATTTCTTGTTTCCAGTTTAAAAATATATTTTAGTAAAAAAACAAGTGACCTACTAAAACCAAATAAAACACATTCCAATTGATTTGATAATTTAGTAAAATTATCCAAAAGTCATTTTAGATGTGTAGGAATCAGTCGTACCTCAATCGGAAGCACAGTATGATCAGTATGACTCAAAGTGTGACTTTTTTTTAAAAATGGCGTCAATTTTTATAAAAATGACAACTTACATATTCCAAATGTAGAAAAATTATTCCTATTATTTTAATACTTTAGGGAAATGATCCATAAGTCATTTGTGACATGTATGAATTATCCACATCCCAATCAGACACATGGTGTTCCCAGTATGATTTAGTGTGAGTTTTTGCAATATATAAGTATCTTTTTAGTTTAAAACGTGCATCACATTGCCAAAACTGAAAAAACTGTCCTAAATTGGTTTCCATTCATTTAAATTCTATATTTAATCAAAGATGACCATTTAATTGGGAAATCAAAATAATTTCATGTCAGTCTCAATGTAGAAAATGTATTATATGTTAGAGGGGACCAAAAAGTGGGGATTTGGATTCTCAATAGAGGAACCAAATACTAGAAACATATAAAAAAGGAAAGATAGTTCAATCAGAAGGTAAAAACATTTATTAATATATTATATTTTTTATCATAATATTATATGTTCTCTACTGCATTAACAAAATCTAAATTAAATATTTGAATACTCATGTATACAGTTATTTCTACACATGATGATATTACCAATCCCTCTGAAGAAAAAACTATAATGATGGAAACCCTTTGAAAATATGTAAAAGTAATGTTATGATATACTTTATTTATTTTACCAAAAAATTATATAATGAAAAATTGATTTAATTTTCATTATTCCATATATATTTCATTTAGTTTAGAAGATTTCTTTCCATGTGTTATGCTTTTTCAAGAAGATAACTGACCTTGTCTCTGCTCAATCACCAAGGTAATCATGATGTTTGCATAGTAAAATCATTTTCAATAGAATTAATATATTATTTCATATTTATGTTTAATTTATTACCTTTTATTATTACTCACATAATAATTATTTTCTTATATAGGTGTATTCTTTTGTTTGAGTTGGGGTGGTCTATCCATCTTTCATGCCATTCAGTAAAAACCCTTCAACATACTTCTTCTCCCTCACAACCTTTTCACCCCTACAGTGGTGTATTTATCACTTTCATTCAAGTTACCTCATCTGCATTCAAAGGAAGAAAAACAACACTATCTCTACACAATTACAATGGTAATCTTGATGTTTTTACAATAAAATCATGGTCTAAAGAATTAATTTATTGTTTCATATTTATGTTTATTTTTTTCTATTTGCTATTATCACATAACAATCGTTTTCTTATACAGGTGTATTTTTTTATTCTAGTTGGGGTGTTATGTCTATATTTCAGGATTTCTACACCAAAACATCTATAGAATTCTTATTCACCAAAACATTTTCACCCCTATAGTGGTGAATTTATCACTTTCTATCGAGTTCCCTCCACATACTTTGGATGAAGAGAAACGAAGATATCTCTGCTCAATTACAGAGGTAATCTTGTTGTTTTCACAGTATAATCATTGTCTATAGAATTAATGTATTGTTTCATATTTACGATTAATTTATTTTTTTAGTATTTCTCATATAATAATTGATTTCTTATACATGTGGATTCTTTTGTTCGAGTTGGGTTCTCTATCCATCTTTCATGATTTTTTATACCAAAAAATCCACATAATTCTTCTCCCTTAAAACCATTCACCCCTGATGTGTTGACATTTATCAATTTCCTTAAAGTTCCCTCCAATGCTCATTCATAGAGGTAATCTTGATATTTGCACAATACAATTATTTTCCATAGAATTAATGTATTATTTCATATTTATGTTTATTTTATTTTATTTTTACTATTACTCTAATAAATTTTTTTATTATATAGGTGGATTATTATTTTTCAAGTTGATGTGGTTTGTTCGAAGCTGCTTATCCATTGTTGTTAGTTCGGCAAAGAAAGTCAAGGGAAATCATGGTAACATTGATAGTTAGGATTTTTTTGAGACTTTGGGCGGTATAGGAATCAACCACACCACAATTTAACACATGATGTGACCGGTATGACTCCAATTACATCATTCTATTTAAACATGAAAATAATTTTAGTAAAAAATAAAAATGACTCAATGATTCCATTATCAATTTAAAATCAACATTTAACTTTAAAAAGTTGCACCCACTGAAAACTAAGGAAACATGTTTGAATTTTATATATAATTTAAGGCATAGATTCCTAAATCATTTGTGATGTGTTGGAATTGTTCTCATGTAAAACTGATACATGATGTGATCCTTATGATTCAAAGTACGTGTTTCATGTTTAAAATGACAAGTACTAAAAACCAAGAAAACGCATTCATATTTTTTTGATACTTTATCAAGAAGAATCCATATGTGATTTGAAACATGTTGGAATTAGCCGCACCTTAATCTGATGTATGGTGAGATTGGTATGACTCTAAGTGCGTCATTATTTAAAATTGACATCAATTTTAGTATAAAAACAAACTAGCCGACTCAATAGAAAACAAACACATTTAGATTATTTTTATACTTTAGTACAATGATCCATAAGTGATTTGATATGTGCATGAATTTTATGAACCTCAATCTGATGCACGACGTGACCGGTATGACTCTAAGTGCATGTTTTTATTTAAAATTGGCATCAATTTTAGTAAAAATGTCCACTGACCTACACAAAACCAAGAAAATGAATTCAAATTGTTTAATTAATTTAGGAAAATGATCCATAAGTTACTTATGATGGGTAGAAATTAGTCACACCTCAATCTGACACACAATGTGATCGATATGAGTCAAAGTGCATGTTTCAATTTTAAAATGTCATTTTAGTAAAAAAGACATGTGATGTACTCAAACATAATAAAACACATTCATATTGTATTGATACATTATAAAAATGATCCATAAGTCATTTGGGATGTGTAAGAATCAACCACACCTCAATCCAAACCAATGTGTGACCAGTTTGACTCAAAATGCGTCTTTTTATTTAATATTGTCATAAATTTTAGTAAAATGGATGACTTTCCTACTCAAAACTGAGAAAACACATTTGGATTGATTTGATAATTTAGGCCAATAGTCCATAAGTTATTTGAGATGTGTAGGAATCAGTCGTACCTCAATTTGATGAACGGTATGACCGGTATGACTCAATGTGTCCGTTATGAGTTTAAAATCGAAATTTTAGTTCAAAAAGTATCACTCACTTAAAACCAAATAAACATGATCAGATTTCTTTGATAATTTAGTAAAATGGTTCAGAAGTCATCTATGACGTGTAGGACTCTATTTCACATGAAACTGATACATGATGTGATCAGAATGTGTCAAAAGTGTGTGTTTCCAGTTTAAAATGATATTTTAGTAAAAATGACAAATGATGTACTCAGACCAATAAAACACATTCAGATTATTTTGATACTTTAGGTAAATGATCCACAAGTCCTTTTAGATGTGTTGCAATCAGTCGTACCTCAATTCGATTTACGGTGTGACTAGTATGACTCAAAGTGCATCTTTTTATTTAAAATTGACATAAATTTTAGTAAAATCAACACTTTCTATCATTTTATTTTTTAATATCATTAATTATTTTCTTATACAGGTGTGTTCTTTTGTTTGAGTTGGGTTGGTTTGTTCGAAAATAGCATGAGTCGGGTCAGGATTAAAAGATAATGGAACATTTACATTTTTGAATGTATGTAATAATCTGTATTTAGGTAATTGTATAAAGAAATGTTTATAAGGTCTATAATATAGTGTTTTTTCTTGTGTTTGTGTTGTAAATTTCATTTCATTTAAATACTATATTGGGACTTGTTTTTTTATATCTGGTGTGTTTCTGGTGTTGTGGTGTGCTGTTACACAACACACTGGAGTGGTGTTGTAGTGGGTTGTTATAGTACACTGTAGTATGACCTTCTGTCAAAGATTTTAAAAGCACTAATCAAAGGTCCTTTATCAATGATTTTATAAGAATGAGTAAAGGTATACTTTATCAGTGCTTCTATAAGTGCTACTAAAAGTCCCTTTATCAGTACTATTATAAGTGCTGATAAAGGTCTCATTTATCAACTCTATTTTTAGCATTGATAAAGGACCCCTTTATCAGTGCTTTTTCAGTGCTGATAAAAGATCATGGATTTTAACCTTGATCATGTAGTCAACACTTTTCTAGCTCTGTTAAAGGCCTTTTCTATCATTGTTATAGGCCTGTTTTGTAGTAGTGATGTAACAAGAGTTTTCTATTGATGTGATGTTGTGAATCGTGGAATCACATTCTTGGTGATCAACATGTCGTATGTATGAAATGAATATTGGGATCTTATATCATTAATAATCTCAAACTTACCATATAAAAATTTCTACTTGTTTCTTCTTATCTGCATCAATTGTATCATCTTTATAGAAAAATGGCATTCAGATTTCAAGTTTGAAAAGTAAATCTACATAAATGAATACACTCAAGCTCACCAGCCTCATTTCTATCATTGGTGATGGTCAGAAGAATTATCATTGGGAATTGGTATGTTGTTGTGGAGTGCTACATGAAAACTGCGTAGAAACTCCTTATTGAGAGGTAGGAGATGGCCATTCCACTTCATTCACACTCATCCAATGACACACATTCATACTCATCGGTTCATATATTTGTTGAAGATAGAAGTAGGGGATCTACACCTGCATACCAGTGTTCCCACACACAGGCAATGGACCACTAACATATCTTGCCTCCTCGGTGGGCCTTATACACATGCACATATGCGTGTGCACCTCCTGGGGTGTGTGCTCATATGATCCTTAAGAACAGGCTTGACCCAGCCACCTTGATGCCTCCTTAGGCATGTTCTCTCATGAGGGTTGACCCTCGGTACCCCATTAGAGTGGTCGTGGGCTATGCCTTTGGGGATAGTTGGATTGGCCCTAATTTTTGTTATCAAAAAAAATATTTCAATAAAGACTTACCTTGGGTAATGTCCCAATAAATACGCAGGCTTCTTCAAGTCTTTACATGGCCTACAATTAAATCATCTTCAATTCATCTTAATGAAATTACATTTTGCTTGGACTTCACTTCTTCCCCCATGCATATATAATATCTATTTCTATGTAATCCTTAATTCATATTCTTCACTTCCTGAAAATATGCACTTTCATTGTCTTCATAAAAACTCATATTTCTTTTGTTTTAGAATTCAATTATAAATTTCTAATCCCTTCAATATGAAATAAATTGACCTTTATCCTAGTGCATTCCAACGATCATTTCTCTAATTACATCATCACGAATAATGATGGTTTTCATGATCAGCGAATTCCTCATGAAAATATATAATGAGAGTAATATACATGGTACTCAAAATGTATTTTTTCATGAAATTATTCAAATCCTTATGAAATAAAATGATATTTCATGCTATTCTTCAAAACTTTCTTCATGAAACATTGTAGGAAACAATGTGTTAACCTTGAAACATGTCTTTGACATTAGGATCATCACAAACAATCATCAGTGTTAACAAGGAGAACATCCCAATCATGGCGTATAATGCCATTAGATTAATCCATAAACATTCACTAGGCATCATCACCAATCATGGATAATGTATTTACCAAATGGCAACCAATGAGTCGATTAAAGTTCTCTAGGAATCGTCACCTCGGGCATGGAGAATTTTATTAATAAATGAGATCAATCGAATCCATAAAAATTATCCAAGCATCACCACCATCCATCTTCAATAGTTATAAAACTCTTACCATATTTATATTTCCATGATTAATTACTCATCATTGAGTACTTCACCATACATATACTTTGATTCCTTTATATTGACAATAAATACAACTATAATGATGTGGATGTTTTTCAATGTTTTTTTTCAACATCATTTTTCACTTTTTCTTCTATTATTGTTATTACAATAATGAAATTTGTGTAATAATTAACAATTTCTGTTTTACATTTTGTCTTCCGTGTCTAGTGCTGCAAAGTCCAAGTCACTGCTTGCTCGACTCACAGCTGGTTCTTCCTCGTGGCGTCACCCACACTTCATCAACCCTCTGTAGGTTGTGCCTCATCCACACACCATCAGCCATCTACTGACGGTGCTTCAGTGACACACCGCCAGCCCTGCTGACGGTGTCTCACCCACACACCGCAAAACTCCTTCCTTCGCTCCAAACCCAAGAGATACCGCCGTCTTCTGGCGGTGAGTCTCAGAAACCTCCAGCACCGCCAACCCTCTCCTTACTGGCGGTGGCTCATTCACACCCCCATCCTCCATCCTCCATCCTCCATCCGCCACCAGAAGCAGCTGAAACAATCGAAGCAAGCCGCGGGAGCACAAAATCAACACCCCAGCAGTAGAACACAAACACATATGTTCAAAAGTAGAAATTCATACACACCAGGAAAAACCAGCAACAGAATCAACAAAAATTCAACCGCAGTAAATCTAAGTCCCAAAGCACAGATCGAAGCACTTTGAATTAGTCACCGTGTTTTTTTAGGAATCCCAAATAAACACCAGATCTGAAGAAATGAAACCTCACCATGGATGAAGCTGATATCCCTTGTCATTTCAATATCTGATGGGGCCGACCACCATTGAAGAAGAAGACCACTGTTGAACCAACAAGCACCACTGCGAACCTGCCGCCGGATTCAAACAAAATCCACTCACAGTCGCCAGCGCTGTCCGCAGTCCCCTCTTCCCACGCAACTCCTGCTGCCTCACCGCAGTAAACCGAACCCGCCTCCTCCACTGCCCAAGCCGCCCCCTCTGCGCACTCCCCAAGCCGCCCCCTCTGCGCACTCCCAAAGCCGCCCCCTCCTCTCCCTATGCTCAGCTGAACCGCACCCCACCCCAACCCCATTTTCATTTTTTTTTTAATTTTATTCAATTTTTTATATAATATAATATATATAATAATTAATCTAATTAATTTAATTAATATAACATAATAATAACAATTTTACAATTGATTAATTATATTTATAATTGTTTTTATATATATTTATATATATAATAATTGTTGCATATTATAATTATCTGAGTTTTTCTATTGTTCTGTAATGGGGAAGTTGCCCGTGGAGGCGATGATACCAGAAGGTGATCATGGAAAAAGTGCAAGATCATTCGCAGGTCGTTACAAGTGGCATAGTGCACTCATTGAGAGTTCATGGAATATCTGGTGACGTCCGCATGAAATCACGCCATGTGGATCTGTTGTTTGTTAGGTTGTCATTTATTTTCAATTTTGTATTTCGAATAAGAGAATCATCGGGTCCTCTCTTGTTTCGAGGGTGGACACTCCACACATCCATCTCATCCTGAACTGGGGAACCGTATTCAACATTAAGACGGGACCCCACTCCTCAATTTCATCACCTCTTCTTTGTTTTCCTTGTGTGGTCTATTTTCTGTAAATATGATTGTGCTGCATGTATAGTGAATGTAATTGTGTGTTTGATTTAATTGTGTTGTTTTGTGCGTCGGTTTGTTCGTTCTTAATGTTTTCTTTTGTGTTGTGATCTCCAATATCCAGAAATAGAGAATTAATTTGTGAGGCTCGATCTGTGAAGTGAAACCTCAAGTTACCTGGAGATCTTATCTTCATCATAATCGTCATCCTCTCTTCTTCACCTTAACATATCATGATTGTGATTTGGATGATTGATTTCGAAACCTATCACAAAAACGATCTACTACTTTCTCGCCTCATCTCTTCTCCCCTTCCATTCTCAATTTCTCGAACTGAGTAATTGGGATGGGGTGTGTAAACTAATTAACTCGATCAACTCATTCTGGTTAGTGACATCCTTTCCAAAATGAATCAATTTTGGACATTACGTTGCAATTTGGAGGAATGGTCAAGCAATGAATAACTTTGGTGTTTGAGTGTTCGATTTTTAGGCGAGAGAGGTGTACAATCCAATTTGTCAATCAAGCATTGAGAGGAGATGACTATTGATTGTTTTCTTTTTTTGATTTATGAAGGGTGGTTATGGGTGGATCAACTTGGATTTAGATTTATTCTCACTAACTCATCCTCTATCTTTCTATGATTTTTTATTCTGTGTGTTTTTGTTCCTTGAATCGTGTTCGTCGTTCTATATTTTCTTGTTTCTGCATTGTTTTATTTTCCATGTGGTCTTTTGTTATCATCACTATTTTACCCCTTTCACTGTGGTTTTCATCTCTATTTTTCTATTTTGATTTTTTTTTCAAAATAAAATAAATAAATAAAAAGGTGTTCAAAATACCACCTATGCTCTTGACGTTGTTTCCTTGTGAGCGACCCCAAGATTAGTCACTATGCTATATCTCGTGTACTATAAATTTAAATTTGATCGTCCTCATGACAAGAAAGATGTCACATACTCATCAACCATGGATTTTTCCCAAATATTCACTTATATTTGGTAGAAAAAATATCTAACAAGATTTAGGAACATTTCTTTCATCATACTCATATACCTTAGGATCCTTTTCCTAAAGAAACATCACCTTAAACTTCCTTATTTACTCTAAAACAACCAACAACCAACATATATAATATAACAACATTATCATTTGATAAGAACTTCAATATCCCCTTTGGGATTTGTTTTCAATACCATATTATCGTTTATATCAATGAGATATCTCCCCCTCTTCTCAAAAACAAATTCGAAGTCTCCTTATACCATGAAATTATATGAGGGATAAACTTTCTCCCCCACTTAATGATCTTAATTTGTATCCCCTTTGGTGAAATCATAGGATAGGGGAAGATATTTTATTACACATTTTCTTTTTTTTTTTCTTTTTTTATTCTGTTGCATTAAATATAAACATTGATATTCATGGGAGAAGGAAGGAATCACTTTTCATAAAGTAATATGTTCTAAATCGACCAACACTAAATCTACGTGATCTAGTATTGGTGTTGAAAGATAGAGTTATTAACTTATACATTAAAAATGTCTATGAAATTTACCATGTGATTCCAATTTTTACAAAATCTTCTTTTTGTGAAGGGTTTATCAAATTTTCATTCAACTTACTTTCCTTCATCCATCATAAAAAACTTATAAAAAACATTCAAGCATAAAAATGAGTTAGTCACCCTCCCTTTAAAATATATTTCACACTATGTCAGTAGTAATTCAAATTTCTCCATTTACATTTGAACATCAGTATTTGTATGAAAATTCGAGTATATAATATGTAACTTAAGGATGATGAGAACCTTAATTTATTTATATATTTAGTTTCCAATGTTGAAACACCATGGTGGATCAAAATGAGTTTTTACTTATTGTTTTAAAGATTAATGAATAACCAACTTCATATTTCTACTTCATGGCTCCCAAAAAAATCATCACATTTAATTACCATTTTTTAATGTAAGCATGATGGACCATACATGGGAATACTGTGTATAATTCTTAGATCATCCTATAGATAAATATGGATAAGAATTGTTTCCCAACCCAAAAAATTTTACGTAATTTTTTTCATTCTATTTCCCTTATCTTCCCAAAAAATATATTCTTGGGTGGAGA
The DNA here is from genome assembly GCA_963277665.1 of Viscum album. Classification (NCBI taxonomy): domain Eukaryota; kingdom Viridiplantae; phylum Streptophyta; class Magnoliopsida; order Santalales; family Viscaceae; genus Viscum; species Viscum album. The sequence goes on along the minus strand of OY728145.1, from coordinate 21,193,479 downwards.
TGGGCTATTATTCTTAATTTTAATTTCATCATTATGTGATGGAGTATTCTAAAAATCAACTAGAATGGAGAATGTACTTTTGTTATTTTCTTTAACTTCCACCCTCTTTGCTTCCTCCCAGTTTTGTGGCCATATAACCATATAGGCCTTCATAATACGTTTATCTTTCATTAGGTGTTGAACTATCCCTACAACATAATTTTTTTATCCAAGTCTTGGTTACATTTATTTACCTACTTTTCTTGAAATGGTAATAATTTCCTGAAATATTTAGGTGTGTGGTCATCCAAATTTCATCTTCCACATAGTTTTTTTATCCTTCAGTAAGTAACTCTCCAGTGATAAATTCTGGTGATCTTTGACTTCTTGTTAGAGATATCGTCCACCATTCTAATACAATTTTGATTTTACTATATTTATTTACTTTGTAACTTGAGATTCCATCTGTTGTCTTTCACATTAATTGAGATATTAGAACTATTATTAATGTGATCATCTATTCCATAGAAGTAACATCTTTTCCTGGATATGATTCCTTCAGTAACTTTCATCTTATGTGTATGATCTGTCTTTACTTTCTCTTTTATTCACCCCGAGATAGATTTATAATATATATTTATTGACGATTAATTTAGAATTTAGGGAATATTTCAATTAGTACTACCAGTTTCATTCATGGTAGAAGTTAACCAAAACTTTTCATCATAATGAAAATTTCTTCCACAAATTCCACAAAAAGGTACGAGATATCTAAATATATTAGATTTCAGTAGGGATTTCTTATTTTATAAAGGTTAGGTATACATATATGAGTTTTATTTTCTATTAAATTTTCTCACCTAATCTGTAGTGACCCTATTTATGTCGTGTACTATATTTCAATATATTAAGGAATATTTTTGGAACCAAACACTCAGAAGGTACATGATTCTGAGGTTGTTGAGTCTAGAATTGATACATTAAAAATATTAAATATATTAATATCACAAAAAAGTGGTTTTCTAGAAAAAGTTGAATAACTACCTAAATATTTATTGGATCTGTAATCTAATACCATGGTTGAGTCTGGAACATGGGGTTTATCGTAGGTGTGACCTGATGCTGCTCATCACTAGATGTTCGGTTAAGGTGGTCATCTGTGGTGCATTTAATTAAAGGCAATTAATTAATTAGTTTATCCTATTTTTAAATATCCAACATACATAATTTCTTCTATATAAATGTAGATGTATCATTTCACTAGGTATATCCATATAACCCTAGGAGATCTCAGATGATGATATTTATTATCTTTCATTGGCAGATCACATTGGAGGATGGTGAGAGATCAGATCAAGGTGGGTCAATAGATAACGAACACAATAGGATCCCCATATCATTGGAGAATTCATCCATCACTAAGGAATGATCAAAATAGAGGTAGGGATCATTGATTGTGTATTTACCCCTTTTGATTAAAATAATGAGTATAGATATTGTAACTAATTTTGATCAACATTTTTTCTCCCTTTTCATGATCCTAATAATTTTTTATATCATTTATTCTTGATATGTCATGATTTTCATCCCAGATATCACTGATCATTGATTTTTGTCTCTGAAAGCTTGGAGAAAAACATTTTCACCCTTTTTCTTGTCTGTTTCCCTTACATTTTCTTTGTGAACTTCTTCATCATCCTATGGGTTCACAATTCGAGATTACCGATATGGGATCAAGTGTGGTTGAAACCCGATAATTGTAAAGGTTTTGATAACAATGAACTGATATATTCTTGAAGATGAATTAGGGTGGATCCTGAGTATCAGGTGATACTTCCTAGATCCGGGATCCAGAGCATAAATGAGTGATGAGAGGTATGATGAATTCATGAAGGTTATTCATGTAGTTATTCGGTTTCCTTTTTTTGACCACTAGAGGGCTGAAATCAATGGTCAGATATGATTCCCTATGATCTATGAGGTCGGTCAATGAGGATAGCAGTGGTGTATCCAGATCTAGAAATCTCTATTAGGGAATGTTAATTTCTATGTAAAAACCAGACTACACACCATGTATCCTGGAAGAACACACTGAGTGTATCCCCCTGAATATAGAAATGGGATTTTAGAAACGTTAAAGATCCCATGACATGTGGCAAGACCACACAACGTATGACCCTACCCAGGTGGCCAAGCCATGTTCCATCTGGACCACGCCCAAGACCCCATGTAGTTTGAAACATCATGTACTACTAGAGTATATGGGCATGGGTTGGTACCCATGTAGTGTCCCCGAATTTTACCAATGGATTTTTCTTTCTTATAAACATGGAATATAAAGTTCAAACATCACATAAATAAACACACACAAAAAATTCTCTTATAAATGAAGAACGATACATTAGTCATCAAATACATTAATAAGAATTCCATATATTATAGTGGTAAAATAAATTTAAAATAATTGAATAAGAATAGGATCACATGAATCTTCATGATCCACTAAAACGATAGGACTTAGAAAAAAAGTTTTAGAAATAAAACATAATGTTAACAATATAATATTAATTTTGAAGATGAATGTATATGTAACCCTCAAGAGAAGATAGAAGTGAATGATAAATGAATTGAATAAGAGGTATTTATAGGAAGTAGAGAATGTAAGGGTTGGTGTCCTCAGAACCAACTGTTTTGTACTTTGATTACATAAATGTTCACTTATTATATATTGTTCATTGTTCTGCATGACTATAATATAATAATGTCCTAGAATATTTGTTGCATTAATAAGGTCATAACAGATCCCCTCTATGATGAGAACCTTGAAATGGTATAACAATATTCTTAAATAAAGTTCTGCGGTTGGATGACATACTATGATAGGACACATAGTATACAGACCGTCATGTGCGAGTACTCATAAGAATACGAGACTCTCTCTCATGGAGTCCGCACTTGGTAATCTCAAAGATGGGAGATTATGAGAACAAACCTGCTAGTAGTAATTCCGCATGTCTTGGTGTCATCAGATATTTCTATCTATGAGCGTGTGTAATGGTCCTTAGACTGGAAGATTATCATTAACACATGTCATGACTCGCACACTTAGATTTACTGATGAAAACTGTCATGCAGATAGTTGGCGGGAAGTAGTGTACGTTGGGTGCGTCACGAGTGACATGTTGTTAATGGATAAGTCGAGGAAGGATTTTTCCCTTCCATTTATAGAAGTTGATATCTCGGCCCTTTGATTGAAATAGAACTGTCACATTAAATTCCATGGCCATGGTGTAAACGACGAGTTTATTTCAGGTAGTCAAAGAACGACATATCAAGCATATAGGTTTATGACATTGCCATGAAACCTGCTTGATGAGATATCGAGACAAAGGGATTAGATTACACAGTAAGCATTCGTATGAGGTGATACGTCAATGCGGCGTCAACTTCTTTCTCTTGGGTGCCTTGACCCATTGCTAGACAGTAATCTTGGACTTTAGGCAAGCCTGCCTAATGCCAATGAGAAAGAGGCCTAGAGGGTCACACACTAAGTGTATCCAAGTATCTCAAGTTGAATAAAGATTATTCCTGTACGTGGTTTAATAATTATTCAAGGAAGCCTATGTTGTTTTTAATGATAGAGGAAAAATAAAATAAAACAAGTACACACCGTGTATTATTATTACATGCCGTGTAGTTTTATTTTGGAAAGGAAATGAATAAATGAAAGCAAGATATACACACCGTGTAAATTTAATGTACACGCCGTGTAGTTTTCAATGAAAAACAAGTACACGCCGTGTATTTATTATTACACGCCGTGTAGTTTTTCCAGTCGGGATTTTGAGGATATAATATTGTTTTAAATGATATTTATTATAATCAACGCGACCGCATGTCAAGGAATTATTTATTTGACATGGGATTTTAAATAAAGATTCAATGAAATAAATAAAATATGTAGCGTGTTTATTTATTGTCATAACTCTATAACTCCACACACCCGATTATAAATATCCCCACAACCCCAACTCTTTTCCGACACACAAGAGAATCGTTGTACACAACATCTATGGAGAATTCTTTCAAGACCGAAAGAACCTCTTCCTCCAAGAACGCTCTCAAGACTGAGAGAGATCCTCTTCCATCAGATCAAGACGATCTAAGGCGGACAACGCAAGCAAAGGATTCTCCACGCTAGCACCCGGAGAATCCTTTAGCGACGTCCAGAGATACGAGGTACACTTGTGGATCGCCGCTAGAGGGAGTCTACACTTGGCTTCTGCGACGCAATGACGGATCACATCAACAACGTGATCGAGAACATCAATGAAGAAAGAATGCCCAAAAGGTATTTCTTTATAATTAATTAAATTAATTATAATCAACCTGTAATGATCCTTGTTTGTGGTTCCGGGACAAACCATATTCTTTGTCTTTTTCTATGATTTGATCCATGGAGACTGGCGTTTATCGTCGTATTGATCCCGAATTGATCATTGCTAATGACAAAAAGCCAAGTGGGCACATCCACCCACGTGCTTCCGCTGCGCCCGGAACCTTCAAATGGTATCAAAGGGAGGTTACAACATTGACTATAGTTATTTAATTTTCGTTGATAATTTACGCATTCATATTTGATTCAATTCGAAATAAATCTTTCTATAAATCTGAATTAACGAGATCTATTCTTCCTCATTCATTTCTCGATTCATATCACAGAAACGACCTTTTAATTCTAATTTTGATTAAAATAAAAACGAGGAACTCATCCGGAGGAGCCACTTTTCTATCTGTACAACATGGGATTACACGACGTGTAATTAAAACTACACGCTGTGTACTTAGGTTCAACGAACCGGCACTGGTCCGCCAAACCACGCTATGTGAATTTTTGATGCCTAAGATTTAATCACGCCGTGTTGACCAGAATTGAATGGCGCGTGGAAACCGGAATACACGGCGTGTATGTTGGAGCAACACGTTGTGTAGTCCGTTCTGACCCAGGTGAAACCGTGTACAAAGATAAGCCACGTACCGCGTACACGGGATCGCCAGGCCGGTTACCGTGTAACAAGGAAGTACACGCTGTGTATGATTCATCTACACACTGTGTACTCTAAAATTTCCAAAGTACAGAAAATACACCAAAGCCCCGGTGTGTACTTTAGATAAAGGGTGAAAAGAAAAATACACGCCGTGTAATTATAAACTACACGCCACGTACTTTCTAGAAATGGACTTTCACCAGGTTTCCTCCAATGTACAAAGACCTGTACAAGGAATATGGATGAGAAGAATCTCAAGGAAATTCAAAAATGAATTTAAGATAAAGAATTGATTAATTATAAGATCATAATTAATTGAATTCGAGCGCGTCTTATCTTAAATAAAAGAACGATTAAAAGAATTTGAATTCTAAATATGCGTAAATGTCGTTGCATACTATGGATGATCATGAGATAGACCAAATACCCTTTATATGTGTATGGTTTCATTTAAATTTATTTAATTTAAATTTGTTGGCCTACGAGCCTTCTTCCAATAAAATGTAGGGTCTGCGTGCCCATGGTTTATTTAATGTAAACCCATGTAATGGAGGATCTCCCAAGCCGGAGGAGATGGTTCAAATCCCAAAGCCGAGGCGAAACCGACACATGAAGATACAAAGGTGGATAGGTGGGAGCTGCAAAACACGAACCATTAGGTTCAAGGTGTTTTCCCTAGGTTAGGGTTAGCTTATCAAAACCGCTAGATAAGCTAACCAAATAGAATCTCGTGATCATGCCATCTTATTTTATTTCTGTCTGATTGCATGGTTTATTTATTATGCATGTGTTGTCGCGATCACATAATTAATAAAATAAACAAGCATGAAAAGATGGGATAAAATAAAAACTGGACTATGCGTAAACATTATCGGAACATGGTTAATCACTTAAGCAAGAATCACTTAATATTAACAAGCATGTGATAATGCAAAGATAAGCATAATGAATAAAATCCCTCAAATACCATATTAAGTCAGACCAAGCCTTTCGTTACTTGATTAAGGGCAAGACTCAATAAAACTATGTGTTTGACCAACCCTTGTTGGGACACTTACTTTTATAAAGGAAGCCCTTATGAAAGGTTTCGGGTTGACTTAACCATATTTCATCAAGAGAAGTAGCCCTTTCTAGACTTGATGTAATATTGGAGGCAAGAGTTGAGGAAATCCAAGTTAGGATTTCAGGATTGGGGAGTCCACTCAACAGATCAAGGAACTGTAAGCTCACAGTTGGCAAAGACCCACCTACCTAAATACCTTCAAATAGCTTGACCAACCCTTGTTGGGGTTATGCGAAGGGAAATATGGATCCTTGCCACTAGAATGTCAAAGCAACTGGATATTCCGAGTTCAATGGTGAGGGCCACTGGGACTTGATAAAATAGTGGGAGACTTAATAAAATTTATTATTTCTCATAAAATGTAATCAAGAAAGTACTAATGAATCTTCTCTTTTAAATTGTAGAATCAATATGACAAACTCTTCAACCACATTTTCTCTATGATCAATTCTAGATAAAGACAATATCCTCACCGGCAATAACTTTCAGAAATGGTTTAGGCGCCTTCGGGTTATCCTACGCCATGAACGAAAGTTTTACGTGCTGGAGTCCTCACTTCATGATTCCCCTGCCCCAGGGGCGAGTGATGAAGATTTCCTAGTTTATGATAAACATTTGAACGACGCTCTCGACGTTCAATTGTTGATGATGTCATCTATGTCTAGTGAGCTCATGAAGTCTCATGAAGACATGGATGCCTACAACATGATCGAGCACCTCTGTGGTCTATACTAGGAGAGAGTAAGACATGAAAGGTTTGAGATCTCCAAGGCTCTATTTCAGAGCAAGCTTGGAGAGGGTGCCCCAGCCGGGCCTCATGTAGTCAAGCTCATTGGCTACATTGAGCGCTTGGAGGTTCTAGGGTTTAAAATCCCTGAAGAACTGGGTACTGATCTCATTCTTGCATCACTCCCCCAGAGCTTCTCAAACTTTGTTGTGAACTTCAATATGAAAAATATTGAGAAGTCTTTGTCTGATCTTCTCATCCTCATTCGCCAAGTGGACACTGACATGAAGTGTGAAAAGCCTTCTGTCCTCATGGTGAATAAAAGGAAAGGGAAGGCGAAGAGATTTAAGCCCAAAGCTTCTTCAAGGCCTTCCAAGAAAAGGAAGATAAAAGGGGAGGCAAAGGAACAGGATGCTGTTTGTTTCGCATGTGGCAAGAAGGGCCACTGGAAGAAAAACTACACCCAGCCAAGGAAGCAAGGGGAAGCTTCAGGTGAGTTTGTTATCAAATGCAATCTATCTGTTTCTACTAATTGGGTATTAGATACTGCTTGTGGTGCTCAAACCTGTATCCAAATATAGGAACCAAGTAGATTCAGGAAGATTGATCGAGGGGAGGTAGATCTATGAGCAGCCAACAGAGCTAGACTTGCTGCTGTTGCTGTCAGGTACTAGCACCTCACATTTCCAACTGGAATGATCTTGGTGTTAAAGGGTTGTTATTATGTGTCTTCTGTTACTAAAAACATTATTTCAGTATCCAGATTAGATACTGATGGATTCATATTCAAGTTTGGAAATGAATGTTGCTACTTTTATAAAGAAATCATTTGTTTTGGTAGGGAAAATTTATATAACGGCCTTTATGTGTTAGACTACACAAACCAAGTAATGACAATCGATAACAAAGTTAATTCACATGACTCATACCACACCCAACTTTGGCATCATCGGATAGGTCATGTCAATGAGAAACGTTTGACAAAACTACATCAAGATGGGTATTTAGATTCTTTCGAACTAAAACCACTTGGTGTATGTCATGCGTGTCTACAAGGCAAAATAACCAAATCCCCATTTAGTGGGAAAGGTGAAAGAGCTAAAGAGCTTCTAGAATTAGTTAACACAGATGTGTGTGGACCATTTCTAGTTGAAGCAAGGTGTGGGTTCTCGTACTTCATAACTTTTACTGATGATTTTATTAGATATGGATATATATATTTAATGAGGTATAAGTCAGATTATTTTGATCGGTTTAAAGAATACAGGAATGAAGTTGAGAACTATCTTGGTAAGAAGATTAAGAAACTCCGCTCAGACAGAGGAGGAGAATATCTTAATCAAGACTTCATTGATTTCTTACGGGAGTTTGGGATTCTATCTCAACTCACTCCTCCTTACACACCGCAGTGGAATAGTGTAAGTGAAAGGAGGAACCGCACCCTGTTAGACATGGTGAGATCAATGATGAGTCATGCGAGTCTTCCATTATCCTTTTGGGGATATGCATTACAAACAGCAGCACACACACTAAACCAAGTACCAACTAAATCGATAAATGGTATTCTATACGAATTATGGAGTGGACGCAAATCCATGTTATCGAATTTACATGTGTGGGGTAGTGAATCATTTGTTAAGGCCTCTTCAGGTAACAAACTTGCACCCCGAGGTACAAAGTGTATCTTTATAGGATATACCAAGGAAACAAGGGGATATTACCTATACAACCCCTCAGACAAAAAGGTTACAGTGGCAAGACACACCATATTCCTTGAGAGGGAGAACATCTCCAAAAGAGATAGTGGGAGTGAGATAGACTTCTATGAAGTCGAGGCTCAAGATACACATGAGTTGGTACAAGAACAGATTCCACAAAGCCTCGTGGAAGAAAAATCTGTTCCAGAGACACAAGAACTGCGTAAGAGCACGAGAGAGGTGAGAGAACCAGAACAATATGGTTTTCTTGTCACTGAGGATGGTAACTCATTATTGGTTTACAATGATGATCCTCTTACCTACAAGGAAGCAGTTGAAGGCACAGACGTTGCCAAGTGGCAATAAGCCATGAATTCTGAAATGGATTCCATGTACCAAAACCAAGTTTGGATTTTGGTAGATCCTCCAGTTTATGTAAAGCCTATTGTTAATAAATGGGTATTCAAGAAGAAACTGGATATGGAGGGGCAAGTCAGCACCTACAAGGCAAGACTGGTTGCAAAAGGTTTTAGATAGCGTCAAGGAATTGACTATGATGAAACCTTTTCACCGGTTGCAATGCTGAAGTCCATCAGAATCCTATTGGCTATTGCTGCTTACCATGACTATGAAATTTGGCAAATGGATGTCAAAACAGCTTTATTTAACGGGAACCTCCAGGAAGATGTCTACATGACACAACCTGAAGGGTTTGTGACTCCAAAGGATGCCAACAAGGTATGCATGTTGCAGAAATCCATTTATGGATTAAAGCAAGCATCAAGGTCATGGAACATTCGTTTTGATGAAGCTGTTATGGAATTTGGATTTGTTAATAACGAATGTGAGCCTTGTGTCTACAAAAGGTTTAGTGGAAGTGCAGTCGTTTTCCTAATAGTATATGTTGATGACATATTGCTAATTGGAAACGAAGTACCTGTCTTACAGTCAGTTAAGGCATGGTTACATAAATGCTTCTCCATAAAAGACTTGGGTGAGGCGACATATATTCTTGGGATCAAGATCCATCATGATAGATCCAAGAGAATGCTGGGCCTAAGTCAAAGTACATACATTGACAAGATACTGAAGAGAATCAGTATGGAACAGTCCAAGAGGGGATTGTTTCCAGTGTCACATGGCATTCATCTTTCCAAGAAAATGTGTCCTCAGACACATGAGGAAAGAAAGAGGATGGCAAGGATCCCTTATGCATCCGCGATTGGGTCAGTCATGTATGCTATGCTATGTACGAGGCTAGATGTTGCTTACGCATTAAGTGCGGTAGGCAGATATCAAGCTGATCCAGGAGACCTCTATTGGATGGCAGTCAAGACTATCCTTAAGTATCTGAGGCATACTAAGGATTTGTTCCTAGTTTATGGAGGAGATGAGGAACTAGTCATTAGAGGACATGTAGATGCTAGTTTCCAGACTGATCAAGATGACATGAAGTCGCAGACTGGATACATCTTTAGTTTGAATGGAGGTGCAGTGAGCTGGAAGAGCTCAAAACAAAGTGTGGTGGCAGATTCTACAGCAGAATCCGAGTATATCGCAGCTTCTGAGGCAGCTAAAGAAGCAGTATGGATGCGAAGCTTCGTCCAAGAGATGGATGTTGTATTGAGCAGTAAAGATCCTATAACACTCTATTGTGATAATACTGCAGCGGTGGAACTTGCAAAAGAGCCAAGGTCACATCAGCGGACAAAACACATACTTCGGAAGTATCATCTCTTGAGGGATTTTTCTCAGAGAGGTGAAGTTGTGGTGAGCAGTATTTCCATGGAAGACAATGTGGCAGACCCATTGACTAAAGCCTTGACTCAACAGAAACGTGATCATCATGTGAGGTCTAGTGGACTAAAAGTCGCAGGCAGTTGGCTCTAGTCCAAGTGGGAGTTTGTAAGGGTTGGTGTCCTCAGAACCAACTGTTTTGTACTTTGATTACATAAATGTTCACTTATTATATATTGTTCATTGTTCTGCATGACTATAATATAATAATGTCCTGGAATATTTGTTGCATTAATAAGGTCATAGCAGATCCCCGCTATGATGAGAACCTTGAAATGCTATAACAATATTATTAAATAAAGTTCTACGGTTGGATGACATACTATGATAGGACACATAGTATACAGACCGTCATGTGTGAGTACTCGTAAGAAGATGAGATTCTCTCTCATGGAGTTCGCACTTGGTAATCTCCAAGATGGGAGATTATGAGAACAGACCCGCCAGTAGTAATTCCGTATGTCTTGGTGTCATCGAATATTCCTATCTACGAGCGTGTGTAATGGTCCTTAGACTGGAAGATTATCATTAACTCATGTCATGACTTGCGCACTTAGATTTACTGACGAAAACCTTCACGCAGACAGTTAGCGGGAAGTAGGGTACGTTGGGTGCGTCACAAGTGACATGTTGTTAATGGATAAGTCGAGGAAGGATTTGTCCCTTCCATTTATGGAAGTTGATATCTCGGCCCTTTTATTGAAATAGAACTGTCACATTAAATTCCATGGCCATGGTGTAAACGACGAGTTTATTTCAGGTAGTCAAAGAACGACATATCAAGAATATAGGTTTATGACACTTCCATGAAACCTGCTTGATGAGATACCGAGAAAAAGGGATTAGATTACACAGTAAGCGTTCGTATGAGGTGATACGTCAATTTGGCGTCAACTTCTTTCTCTTGGGTGCCTTGACCCGTTGCTAGACAGTAATCTTGGACTTTAGGAAAGCCTGCCTAATGCCAACGAGAAAGAGGCCTAGAGGGTCACACACTAAGTGTATCCAAGTATCTCAAGTTGAATAAAGATTATTCCCGTACGTGGTTTAATAATTATTCAAGGAAGCCTAAGTTGTTTTTAATGATAGAGGAAAAATAAAATAAAACAAGTACACGCCGTGTATTATTATTACATGCCGTGTAGTTTTATTTTGGAAAGGAAATGAATAAATGAAAACAAGATATACACGCCGTATACATTTAATGTACACGCTGTGTAGTTTTCAATGAAGAACAAGTACACGCCGGGTATTTATTATTACATGCTGTGTAGTTTTTCTTTTCGGGATTTTGAGGATATAATATTGTTTTAAATGATATTTATTATAATCAGCGTGGGTGCATGTCAAGGAATTATTTATTTGACATGGGGTTTTAAATAAAGAGTCAATGAAATAAATAAAACATGTAACGTGTTTATTTATTGTCATAACTCTATAACCCCACACACCCGATTATAAATATCCTCACAACCCCAACTCTTTTCCGACACACAAGAGAATCGTTGTACACAACATCTCTGGAGAATTCTTTCAATACCGAAAGAACCTCTTCCTCCAAGAACGCTCTCAAGACCGAGAGAGATCCTCTTCCATCAGATCAAGACGATCTAAGGCGGACAACGCAAGCAAAGGCTTCTCCACGCTAGCACCCGGAGAATCCTTTGGCGACATCCAGAGATATGAGGTACACGTGTGGATCACCGCTAGAGGGAGTCTACGCTTGGCTTCTGCGACGCAACGATGGATCACATCGAAAACGTGATCGAGAACATCAATGAAGAAAGAACTCCTAAAAGGTATTTCTTTATAATTAATTAAATTAATTATAATCAACCTGTAACGATCCTTGTTTGTGGTTCCGGGACAAACCATCTTCTTTGTCTTTTTCTATGATTCGATCCATGGAGACTGGCATTTATCGTCGTATTCATCCCAGATTGATCATTGCTAATGACAAAAAGCCAAGTGGGCATATCCACCCACGCGCTTCCGCTGCGCCCGTAACCTTCAGAGAACACATATGAAAAATATAAATCTGACAGTTGGAATAGTAATTTAACTATTGGAATAGTAACCTAACCATTGGAATAGTAATATGACTGTTAGTTATAGTTATATGGAATTTATAATAGTAACTTCACCTTTGGAAATGTAAAATAGTTTTTAGGTATCATATAAAATGAAAATATGAAATATTTACGGTATAAGTAAAAAATATTTTATAAATGATAAATTATGTGTTGTTTTGTAAAATGTAAATCTTTTATTTTGAAAGTTACAATGAATATAACGATATAAAAAAATTATTTTCAAAAATTGATTCATAAATTTATTTTATGTTATATTTTAATGATTATATAATTTTGTGAGACCATAATTAATCTTTCAAAGCGTAATAAAATCGATTACAATATTAAAATTGATATTTTTAAAATAAATAGGAATTTTATTTAAATTTAATTTTCTCATATTTATAAATTAAATTTCCCAAAATGGATTCCATTTTTGAAATCAATATGTTAAAAAATAGTTAAGGTGAATTGTTGGGTTTTTTTATAAAATAGTTGAAATTTTAGAGAATAGTGAATTAGAGTAATTTATGGTATTTAACATTATAAGCCAAACACATGAATTTTTGAGTCACACATGACGTAAAAAAAATTTAGTTCAAACTAAATTGCACTATTTACGTTATAAAGTTACAATAATCAACACTATTGATAGTCTTGATCCAAAATAATAAGTTAATGAATAAAATAATAAAAACACACCTCTCCTTTGCTTATAAATACCACCCCTCACCACCCCTATTCCTCAAACCTCCTAAGAATTGGATCTTTCCAATATTCTTTTCAATTATCATCCCAAGCCTCATCCCCACATCCTATAGTTTTTTTCAGCAAAATACTAATTTAAGTTTCCTTAATGAGGTCCTCAAAGAGATGTAATTCAACAAGTAAAATCCTTCATCCTTCTCTTTTAAATTCTTTCTTTACTCTACCTTATCCTCGCCCACATATTAAAATTAAAATGATAAATCTATTATCATACATATAAATTAATGTTATTTTTTAATGGAGTATCCATTATCAAATCTGTAATGCCCTGAAAATCTAAAGCAGGAACATTATATCTGATAGTGTGTATAGCTTGAATCACCAAGTGCGTAAGGGGATATGATATCCCATGAATTTATAATATATTTAATACTTTAAAAAAATTAATTATAATTTTTAGCTTTCAATGAACGTGATAGTTAGCTAGCGTGTGACAAATGTAACAACGAGTTTAATCAATATATTACATTACACGCAAGACCGAGATTTACTGAATGGTAATATTTTATTAAAATATTATTATTTAAAATAATAATACTTTACGTAGCCATTAAATCAGAAATTATGAATATTAGTAAGTAAATTATAAAAATTTATGGTTTATATAAATATAAAATTAATAATTGGTTACCAATTAATGAGAAACAAAAATAAGAACCAATTGGTCTTAAAAAGAAATATTATTATTTTTATGCTTCCAAAAGAGTTTTTTATTAATAAAAACAACTAATTAAAATTAGTGAATGATTTCAAAGAAATAAATATTTTATATATACAATAAAATATTTTTTATATTCATCCATTAGTTTTGATAGGCATTAGATAAGAACAAACTCAATTTTACACATAAAAATCTATATTTTTATAAAGGTAATTTTACTTCCTTTTAAGGGTGAACTCATTTTGAATATGAACTTTGAAAATTTAATTGATTTAATATGTAAAAATAAAATTAATATTTTGAAGAGAGATTTAAAAATTAGGGTAGGGTAAATTTTTGACATTTTCATAAACTTGTCTTTTTTTAATGAATAGTTAAAAATACTGAATTTTAGTTAAAAATTATTTTTTCATATAATTTATTTATAAGGTTAAATAATCATTTTAATTGGTTTTAAAGTTTAATTAGACAATATTTTTATCAATTAATACAATTTATTTCATTGGAATCAATTTCAATTTGAAATTTATTATAATAACATATTGAACTTTTGAACGTTTTTACTTTAAAAAATCAAATTGTTATCTGTCTTATGGGATTAAATCTAAATTAATTTCTGAAAATTATGTGATTTTAATTTGGAAAATGGATTTTATATTTGGAATAATAATAATTTATAATTTCTAACGAGAATAAATTTTATTTTACCAAAAATATTAGTGAATACGATTAAAATTAATTACAATTATTGAGGTTAAATTAAGATTAATAAGGGAATAAACCATAACCTTAAGGACCAAAATACCTATACACTTCTATATGATCTATTAGATGGAAATTTATTGACTCTATGCTCCCTTGCCTCAAAATTGAACCATTATCAGTTCCACATTCATCACTAAAATCTTGTGAAGAATTCCTTTGTCAAAATATTACAAGAGTGTCACTCCTCCTCCACTATAAAAGGCCTCCACTTCTCCCTATTCCCCACACCTCTCAAACCACATAGTTTAATCCAAGATATTCCAAAATAGATTCCCATACTCCTCCCCCTAGACATTTAATTCTATATTTGGGAAAAAATAATTCAAACTAAGCCTTTTAGTATTAACCAAAAGGAGTTACCCAATTTTTTAAATCAACCTTTTCCAACGACCTCTTCTCTTTCATTTACTCCAACACCCATTCAATTATTTTTACATCATTCTTATATGATGACACAAGTATCATAAATATATTTTTATGTTTTTTTATTAAGGTTTTGACATAAACTTACACACATATCCATATAATGGGTAACAATCAAATTATTTCTATGTACGAAGAACTACTACCTCACGAAATGATGATTGTCTATTTTTTACTTTACTACCTCTCATAGTGACTGTTATGATGGAAAATATTTTTATATATGTTATATATGATATTTATTATGTATTTATTCTTATTTAGTTCTTTTATAACACATACCATTATACTTTCCATTTTTTATAGATATGATAACATCGTTTGTGGAAGTGTGGACTACCGCCTCCTCAAAGTGATGTGATTCATTCACACTATACATGAAATATATAAAGGATGATTTTATTTAAAATTCTGTGACATGAAAAACTCTATATTATATTCATGAAAAAAATTAAATTTCTGGATATATAATATATAAATTTCTTTTTACCTTTTCCACACACTTAAAAAGTGATAACGTTGTTCGTGGATGTCTGGACTATAGCCTCGACACGATGTGATTAATTTTTATATCACAAGAATTCAATATATAAGTATATATGATTAAATAACGTGGTATTTATTATATAATGATCATTTTTTAATGATATAGTGTTACTTACCTTCTTTCCAAAGCGATCATTGAAAATGGGAACGTTACTCATTCTTACGTACGACGTACCGTTCCATGATTGTATATTTGATTTATTTTCCAAAACCATATTTAATGATTGGTTTTAAAATTATAAATGATGTATAAATATGATAATTATGTTATTATTATTATTCTAATGTTTTTATATGATGATAAATTTGACCATCATTGACTTACCAATTTTTTTTTAACACATGAACCAATTTTGGTCAAAACACCCGACAAAAACACAATTGTTTAAGTTGTTTCACACAACATAGTAAAAAGTGAAATAAAAGTAATGATAAAAATGATATATGTTCTCAATAAAGTGAATAATTAACATAATTTATTTATAGAAATATAAATACACATGATACAAGTAGGACTCAAGGTAAGGGATTTTCATCTCACATTTTTACTTCGATGAGATAAATGTCATTTTTAACACTTAATTTATTTGTATGGTGTATATACTGACCATTTTTTATATTATACCATGTATTAATTTATATTACTGTTATTCAAAACATTGATTTTATATTATTCCATCATGAGGTTTATGATTTAAAATATTCCAAAGTGCTATGAGAGACTTTGTAATATTTAATGATTATTTTCTTCAATAATAACTTTAATTATCTTTCAATGGTATTTCCATAAAAGAAAATTATATGAGAATTGTTCAATAGAAAATTTCCTTTCCCCGTCCTATGGTTATTAATGACCATTTTCAAGTATTAGTACCATTTTTCACTCTTTATTACTCAAAATGTTTTAGAATTTTTTTTTAAGAAAACCCTACTTTATTTATCTCCTTACTCAGAGAACCTATATTCTTCTAAAAACCATGTTTTATTAAAATTTTATGAATAAATGATTTTAAAATTGTTTGGTAAAGAAATTTTAATCCTTTTTATCTTTTACCAATGTTTTCCAAGGAATCTTCTTGTGACTTTCCTAACAATGCATTTTTAAACCCTTTAAAAGAATTGTT
Organism: Viscum album; assembly: GCA_963277665.1. Classification (NCBI taxonomy): domain Eukaryota; kingdom Viridiplantae; phylum Streptophyta; class Magnoliopsida; order Santalales; family Viscaceae; genus Viscum; species Viscum album. The sequence goes on along the minus strand of OY728145.1, from coordinate 21,176,809 downwards.
CTTTTACCTCATACAGAAAGTATGGATTTACTCTCCATACAATATTTAAAGCTTAATTTTCATTTTTAAAAGGTTTCTTTTTAAATATTTTTTTTAAAATTTAATTTAAAAGAAAATATTTTTCATACCAAAAGGATATTTTCCTCAATAATGTTTTTAAAAGATCTTTTTATAGTATTTAATTTCATCAACAACAACAAACCTCTATTTTTACTCCACTCAGGATATTTTGTATTGATACCATCCACAGAATTTTTACAAATAGTTTTTGATTGATTTGGACAATGAAAGTATTTTTATTCACTTCCTTTATTTCCATATTAGTCCCCTAGAAATATTCAATTTGATATGATCATTAACCATTGAATTTCCCTTAATTATACATATCATTTATCATGGATATTACTATTTCATAAATTGTATACCATTTTACAAATGGTGTTTACATTGACAGTTATTTGATTAACTTGATAATTATTGATAAATCTGTATTTCTCATTCAGTAAGATTATTTGATAGGTCATATTATTTATTTTGATTATTCAATAAAATTAATTCTTGGACATGAAATGATGAGTGGGTTCCCAAATTTATATATCCCCTCGATGCATCAATAGGTTATCATTAGACAAATTAGTTGTGAAAAACAGAATAGTTTAAACCATCTTGTGAAGGGTCTTGACAGTATAGGTTTTCATGTGCCCCACACATGACATCCATTAAGAAATCATTTCCCTCATCTAGTTTCAGTTATTTTTCATCCATGATATTTTGTGTCGATATATATATGGATAAATTTCATTTCATTTCATTGATTAAATGACATGTGTTTCAGTTTCTTATCTTTCCAAATTTAATTTTCCATATATAGTTATTTGAATGGAATGTGTCTACAGTTATTACCATACCATATTGTTTATGCACTTACTTCTCAATTTTTTATTACATGGTATTTGTGTTAAGTTATTTACCATGCCATAATTATTAATCTCATTGATTCAATGCTGTTTCCACCATATTTTTCCCTTACTGAGAATTAGAGCTCAACTTTTTTATGTTTCTTTCCCCATGAATCCTAGAATCATACTATAAAAGATATGCAGAGATTTACTTGATGGATTAGTGTTATCCTCAAAGTTATTTATTTGAAAAGAAAATAAATTATGTTGTTATTACTGTATTAATTTATAAGACAAGACTCATTTATGTATATGGTTTACCAATTTTACTAAACTCTTTAGTCCTTTGAGATTGTATTTCATGTAATCATGCCAATGCAATTGATAGCAGGCACCAGATCCGAGCTATCTAGGTTCAGGTCACTACAGTTGGTTTCAAAGGGAGGTTTAGTAGCAACCTTGAGAACTAAATTTAGGAAAACATAGGTTAAAGAACATAACCCTAAGGTATAATTTGAGGATAAGTATTGAAGAACATCCTAGAACTTTGTTAAGGTATATATTATGTGGTTCTCCATATGAATACATCCTAGTATGGATACTATAAGTTGATATGGTTTTGGAATAGATGTACCTAGGAGTAAAAACTCTAATAAGGTGTTTTGAGCTTGACTCTGGGTAACATAGTATACAATAACAGGTCTTAATGGGAACCTGATTTGACACTCTTAGAGGATGTGCTTAGGATAATTCTCATTTTCATTACAAATCACTATGAATATTTTGGAAAATGAACATCCTAGGTTAAACCTATGTTATTTTAGATTGAAGTTAAGGTGTCATTATTTAGAAATAAAATATATGATATTATGGATAATCCCTAGAAAAAGGAATGATATATGTTAAAATAAACGGATAAAGTATTTATGTACTAGGGTTGTATTGAAAACCTTTGTTATAAGGCTATTTAGTAATTAAACTAATTTCAAGGATGTCCATAATAGTAGTTTTAGAAATTATATAAATATTATTTTATAAAATAACAACCTATAATCTAGATGAAAATCAATCTTATTTGGAAAGGCTATGCGTCTTGAACCCATGACTAAATAACGATAAGGGTTTGAAGCCAACCACTGACCTACACAATGTCCTGTTTAAAATGTCATTGTTTTTAGTTAAAAAATTTGATGAATAAATATTAATGATAGACCAGTAGTGTTGATTTCATGTTTAGATATTAATTTGTTAACCATATTAGTTTTGGAAAATAGTTAGAGACAAATATTTAGACATGTCACACTTTTATAGGCCTTATGATCCTTTAAATGTTTTTTAGTGCTTTAGGAATGAAAAAATTCAATATTGCTAATTAATTTCTAGGAGTAAAGGGATGAATTATAATTTGGTCAAAGAAAAACCAAAATTTAGGATTGTTCATATGAAATTGAAACCTATCAAGTGAAAATATTTACTTATATTCTTTATTAGTAAAATAATTACCCAACATTAGGAAAATTACTTCGAAATAAAATGTTGTCCTATGACCTTAATTTCTATTAAACTAACGGTCTTTTAAATCATCAATGATTTATGGATTTTAAGCCCTTAATATTCTATTGATAATTAAATTGTGTGTGTTTGATGACCTCATTCACTCCCTATAATATTTACACTTTTCATAAAAGTATGCATCTATACATGTCACTAATCTTATCCTACTTAGATATCAATTTATATGTTAGTCCATGTGACCTTTGTACATTCCATTCTCTCTTTTATAGATGATTTATTACAAACTCTTCTCATGATGTGATATTTAAACATAGTAAATATCAAACAATATAGAACTAAAATTGAGTTTAAATTGCAGGGTCTCAATTTAATTAAGGTGGGGAGAATGTTACTCCCCAAAAATCTGAAGTAGGAACATTGTATTTGATAGTGTGTATGAAACACAACACCATGAGTGTAAGAAAATATTATATCCCAATAATTTATAATATAATTAATATTTTAAATATATTTAATTTAATTTTTATCTTTCAATTCTTGTGATATTGAGATAGTGTGAGACAACCACAATAATCTGTTTCTTCAATGGCTTGTGTTACACGTAAGACCGAGATTTACCAAATGATAATATATTATTAAAATATTATTATTTAGTATAATAATACTTAAACTATCCATTAAATTACTGGTTATTAATAGTATTAAATAACTTCAAAAAACTTATGGATTATATAAATATAAAATTAATTCATTGGTTACTAATTAATATGAAAATAAAATAAGAACCAATTGGATAAATAAAGAAATATTATTATTTTTATTCTTCCAAAGGTGTTTTGTCTTAATAAACATAATTTATTAAAATTATTGAATGATTTTAATTAAATATATATGTTATATATTCAATATTTTTTTTAATATTAATCCATTATGCTTGAAAGGCATAAGATAAGAAAAAACCCAATTTTACACATAGAAATCTATATTTTTATAAAGGCAATTTTACCGCCTTTTAATGGAGAACCCATTTTAAATCATAATTTTCAAACTCTAATTGATTTAATATATAAAAATAAACTTCATATTTGAAATAGAAACATAAAAATTAGGATAGGGGTATTTTTTTATATTTTTTAGAAACATATCATTTTTTAATGTACAGTTGAAAATACTGAATTTTAGTTCAAAACATCTTTTTTATATAATTTTTATAAGGATAAATTATAATTATAATTTGTTTTAAAGTTTAATTATATAATATTTTTATAAATTAATACAATTTATCTCATTGGAATGAATTTCACTTTGAAATTGATTATAACAACTTAGAGAAATTTCAGACCTTTTTACTTTAAAACCCCGCCTTATCGTCCAACCCATGGGATTAAATTTAAATTAATTTGTACCACTTCCATGATTTTAAATTGGAGAAATGGATTCCATATTTGGTATAAAAATAATTTATAATTTATAATAATAAAAACTCTATTTTTGACCAAAAATATCAGTGAATGTGATTAAAATTAATTACAATGATTATGGTAAAATTAAGATTAATAAGGGACTAAACCTTAACCTTAAGGCCCAAAATGAAATATAAAATTGTCCAAGAACTATTTTGTGGCCACATATCGACCATATACCACCTTGTATAGAACTTTTACCACTATGGGTTCCAATTGAAACATGAAAAACGTGGGAAGAATTCCTTTTTCAAAATATTACAAGAGCGCCACTCCTCTAGTATAAAAGGCCACCACTTCTCCCCATTACTCACACATCTCAAACCACTTAGGATTGAAAAATATATACCAAAATAGATTCAAAAAATCCTTCTCATATACCTTTTATCCTCAATTTGGGCACAAATACCTCTAAGGAATGCCTTGTTATAAACCAAAAGGAGTTACCTAATTTTTAAGGTATGATTTTCCAACGATCTCTTTTAATTCATTTACTCCCACTACATATCAATTATTTTTAAATTATTCTTATATGATTAAACCGGTATCATTAATATAATATGTTGTTATTTTATTAAGGTTTCTACCTACACTTAAAAACACTTCCATCTAATGGGTAACAAACATATTGTTTTCTGTACGGCGAACTACTACCTCACAAAACGATGATTGCTCATTTTTTCTTTTCCACCACTCATGGTGGCCATTATGATGAAACTATATTTATATATGTTATATATGATATTTAATGTTTATTTATTCTTTTTTGATTCTTTTATAACACATACCTATATACTTCATTTTTTATAAATATGATAACATTGTTTATGGAAGTTTGGACTACATTCTCCTCAAAGCGATGTGATTCGTTCACAATATAAATGGAATGTATAAAAAAGGTTTCAATTAAAAAAATATGACTTGAAAAATGTATATATTATATTCATGACATATTAAATTTCTATAAATATTATATATATCAATTTATTTTTACCCTTTTCACCCATGTCAAAAGTGATAACGTCGTTCGTGGACGTGTGGACTACCGCCTCCTCAACATGATATGATTCCTGTTTGCATAAAAATTATTCTGTATATAAGTATATATGATTAAATAAAATGTTATTTATGATATAATTATCATTTTGTAATGATATAGTGTTACTTACCTTCTTTCCATATCGATCATTGAAAAATTGGAACGTTACTCAAGTGTATGTATGCCCAATTGTCTACATGATTGTAACATTGATTAAATTTTCATAACCATTTTTAATTATTCGTTTTAAAAGTATAATTAATGTTTAAATATGATAATTATAGAATTATTATTATTCTAGAGATGTTATATAATGACCACATTGACCATCATTAACCAACCAAAGTTGTTTTTAACACATGAGTCAAATTTGGTCAAAACACCTGACATAAACATAATTGTTTTAGTTATTGTATACAACATAGTAAAAAGTGAAATTAAAGTAATGTTAACCATGAATAAGGTTATAAATCAAATAAAAAATTATCCTAATTTTTTTTCAGGAATATAAATTCCCACAAGACAAGTAAGACTCAAGGTATGGGATTTTCATCTCACTTTTTACTTCAATGAGATAAATTTCATGTTCACCACTTACTTATTTTGTGAGATGTATATACTACCAATTATTATATATTATATAAATAATTAATTTATCTTCATTGTATTTAAAATTTCATTTAATATTATTCCTTCATGAGGATTATGATTTAAAATGTTTCAAATTGGTATGGGACACTTTAGAATGTTCAAAGATTATTTTCCTCAACAATTAAATTAATAATCATTCAATGGTATTTCAATTCGAAGAAAAATATTACCATTTTTCAATAAAACCTTTCATTTTATTCTCCTCAAGTTATTCATGACCATTTTCATTCGTAATTACAATTTTTTAATCTTTGTTAATCAAAATGTTTTATAAAATGTTTTTAAGAAAACACAACTTTATTTCCCTCTTTCGTCGGAGAACCTATTTTATTATAAAAACTTTGTTCTATAAAATAAATTATTTTAAAATTATTTTAAAATTATTTTAAAATTATTTGGTAAATAAATTTTCACCCTTTTTGTCTTTTCACAATGATTTCAAAGAAATATTATTGTTGATTTCCCGAAAAGGAATTTTTCAAACCTTTTTACCATGTAAAAGGAATGTTTTTTTACCTCGAATGATAAGTACATATTTACTTGAGGTCATTTTATTAAAGCTTCATTTTTATGTCTAAAAGGTTAATTTTTAAATAATGTTTTTTCAAAAGTTAATTTCAAATAAAAGTTAAAAAAAGGATATTTTCATCAATAATGCTTTTAAAAGATATTTTTATAGTATTTTTATTCATCAATGAAAAAACCCTCTATTTTTACTCCACTTGGGATATTTTGTATTGATATAATATATATTCTTTTTGGATGGTTTTTTATTGATTTGGCCAAGGAAAGTATTTATATTAATTTTCTTTGATTTCCTTGTTATTCCCCTTTTAATATTCAATTTTGTATGATCATTAATCATTGAATTTACCCTAATTATCTATATCTTTTATAATGGATATTACTATTTTATAAATATTATAACATTTTATATACAATGTTTAATTTGAAAATTATTTGATTAACTGGGGAATTATTAATAAATCAATATTTCTCATTCAATACGGTTATTTGATAAGGAATATTATTTATTTTTATTCTTAAATATGAGGAATTATTTGGAATGTAAATGAGGGGTGGGGACCAGACATTATATAGCCTATTGATGCATCGACAGGTTCTCGTGAGACTAATTAGTTGTACAAATCAGAATAGTTTAAATAGTCTTGTGAAAGGTCTTGATGGTAGTTATTTTCATGTACCTCAGACATGGCGCCCATTAAAAAATATTTTCCCTCATCTAGTTTCGGTTATTATTTATCCATGAGATTTTTCATCTACATACTTATAGATACATTTCATTTAAATTCATTGATTAAATGTCATGTGTTTCAATTTCTTACCTTTCCATATTTATTTGTCCTTATCTAGTTATATGAATGACATGTGTTTCCTATTCTTACCTTTCCATATTGTTTATGAACTTCCTTCTCTATTGGTTGATCACATGGAATGTGTGTTTAGTTATTTATTGTGCCATAATTATTACTCTCATTGATTCATTGTTTCTTTCACTATATGTTTTCCTTAATGTGCATTTCAAATCACCCATATTATGCTTCTGTCACGACTCACCTTATTCGTGATGAGGGAAGGGATATAAAGATTTTAAGGCCATCCTTTTTCAAGATGATGGAGAGATAATAACCCCCGAGTCTTTCCTTCAATAAGAACCAGGGTGGAGAACAACACCAAGGGTATTGAAATCTCACATAAATGGGAGGCATTACCCTTTTTATAGTAACAAATATGGGGAGATAAGATGTACCAACCTTAATAAACTCCAAGATAGATATATATAAAGAAAAAAATCCATCCCACATGAATTCTTAAAGTATAACCATTGAAAATATGTGGAAAAATCCAAGGTAAGTACCAAAATAAATCTAATAAGTGACACAATAATTATCTCCAACATCCAAGATATTAAAGTCCATCATTTTCCGCATAATCTCCCCAGAAACCTGAAAATAGTTTTATGTATGTAGGGTGAGCATACGGGTATACACATTTGAAAAAAACCAAATTCACTCATGCATAGGTGGAAGAAGAATACTATTTCCCATGTGAGAAAAAAAAACAAAAACTCAAAAGCACCTGACATGGTATACTATCCATGAGAACCTCACCAAGGAATGATCCCCAAATAAAACAAATCATGTAATGTAATATAATAAGCTCATCAATATTTGGGTACACTGCACCACTTCCCACTGGTTATCTAGAACATCCTGATGCATCTACCTCTTCTACAGGCCCCACTGTCACAACCCACCGACACACACCTCGGCCACAAACCACACACATCCTTCTTAAAGACACATGGTACACTACCACACCGCAATATTCTCTGAAGACACCTTGGATTCACACATACCACAACCTACCTGAAATGGCTTGGGCGTCATCGCAAAGACACCTGGGAAGCAAGACACATCTCACACTACTAGTACCATAGATCTGGTAACAAACCTCAACCCATTACAGCCTTCCCGAAGAGTCTTGAGTGCTAAATTCTTAGAATAGGGAGTAGAGAAGAGCCAATAACCAGCCATCCATCCTCTCATTGGGATGTTGGGAAAGACACCCTCCCCCATAGAAATGGGGGTGTTCGGCATATAGTGCTCAACACTAGTGGGGTGTGTATAGAAATCATAAGGAACCACAAGTTGATACATATAGGTTAAAAAAATCATCCCATCATATGGGATTCCAAACATACAACCAGCCCACTCAAAACCACCTTGGATGATACCCCTATATGCATGTATCACCACGAACGATAATCACTTCCACAAGTCAAAGTATACCCCTAGAAAATTCATTTAACCAATTTTCTTTCTGCATTTATCAATTTATTCATTTATTTATTTCATCCCTACATGGGAAACTGACAAGTGCAACATCTCCAACCATTCTCATAAGGCTAAAGGCCCCTAAACACTCCTTGTAACAAAATACATAGCATAAAAACCACTTTGTTATTCCTCCTTATTTAACACCCACTAAAATTTTGACACTACCAATATCATTAATTAAATTTATATTTCCTAATTCATCCTCTCACAACCAAACCCAGCTGCCCCGCTACACAATGACACCACACCCAACAGACCCATAAATACGAAATCATGACACAACCCAAACCTACATCCCCGCTTCCCAACCACTGCCTAGAATTAGTCCCACTACACAAAAAGTCCATCCATTCTACAATCAATCAACCTATCAAACTAAGATACCATCACACCACCAGTACCACCCCATACACATGGTCACACCTATCAAACATGGTGAATTTAAATTTGGCCAAATGTTCTTTAAATTCCACTTTGATTAGAAAGGGTGATCACACAAGGGTTTCATCCTTGGGTATCTATTTCATTTAATAAAGTATATGTGATCAATAAAATTTATATTTATAAAAATTATTTACAAGGAAAAAAATAGTAATAAAGTGTTGGCCTTGCATAGGAAAAGACCACCAAAAGTCATGATTGTTAGAAGCCACACAAACACAATAGATCACATCATCAATAAAGATGAAAAATAAAATAGGTGATCAACATCAATCCACCCAGACTATTACCAAGTTTTTATTAGACTTTACCTTTTTTAAAAGATTTTATTTGGCAGTTTTCATAAACGAACTTTACTATGCTGGCCCCACATGATAAAAAATTATAATTGACACGAAGTAGATCCTTACATGGAACAACAGGCGACCAAAACTCCTCCTTATGTGAGTAACATGAAAATTCAAAGGAAAACTATAAAGAAAACTTGATCAATTGATATGACACATCAACCGACTCCACAGGAAGGGAAGGCTCTAGGCGCACCAAGAGAAAATAAAGGATATAACCTCATCTTTTGAAAAATAAATATGGATCCTCTATCAAGGAAATGAGAAACGGTATCAAAATCCATTAACATGGGATCATGGTCATGATTTCATGGTTTGATTATCTAAAAGTCCTCGGAGCATTAGGATATTAAATATATAATTAATATCCTTTGAAATTCCTTTAGAAATGCTTAAAAAAGTCTTTAAAATCAATTTACGTAAAATAAAATGTAATAGGGGTGAAACTGGAACAAACTTTAAATGAGCTACTGAGGGGTGATTCACCCAAACCGAAAGTGAGTCACTGATGTGTGAGTCACCGACACTAATAGTGATTCACAGATGGGTGAGTCACTGACACTGATAGAAAATCACCAATGGGTGATTCACCGACACTGACAGTAAGTCACCAGTGGGCGAGTCACCGACGTAACCTACTAATACCTAACTCATCGATGCCCTAACTCATCGACGCCCTGAGTCACCGACACCAGTGCCCTAAATCATCGACACAGACGCCCTAACTCAACGACACTGACTCCCTGACACACCAACACAAATTCCTTGACTCACCAACACCGAAACCTTGACTCACTGACACTGAAACCCTGAATCACTAATACTAACACCCTTAGTCACCGACACTGATGGAAAAACTAGAAAAAAGGAATACTCATAAAATGAGCTATCGTTGCCTCCTAGAACACACCAAACACTAAATTTTGAAAAAGTAATGGACTTCGAAGGTTTGTTTCATTACATAAAATACCTCTCAAACTATTCTCACCCTCTAAAATTCAAAAACAAACCTAGGATAAATAGGGGTTCGAACAACCACCCAATAAGATACCTCTCAAGGAAGAACTATATTGTGTTGTTGGAGTAAAACCTCAAAAATCCATGAACACATCCCCCCACATATACTAACCCAAAAAATCACAAGGCATACCACAAAAGTATGAATTCACACCATGGGATCATATGAATCATGGAACTCCTTCCCCATGTCAATATACTATCCACTTTGGGTGGCAGTAACTCCCCCACATAGTTTTAATTGCATCCGTATTAATGCATATTGATTAGAGATTAGGTCCCCCATCCTCATATATCAGGACCTTATCATACATCAAGTAATAAGTAAGTAACTCATCACACAGAAAACAAGGTTCAATAATTACATCAAAAATAGAAACACAAGTGAAAAAATCAAAACAACTTAGTGTAGTAGGCACACATATACATCTCTCACTCCTAAGTACTCTCATACAGACCACCATGCCTCCACAACAAGTGAACCAAGGGAATGGTACTTCCATGCATAACCTCCTCCCAGTGATCTGGGATCTCCACTGGTCATTCCATGAATGTTGCGTCCTCCTCAATATCTAACTATCCCAATCAATGACATGGGAGTCATCGTGAAGATACCGACAAAGCTGGGAGACATGAAAGTTGTCGTGGATCCTCCCCAACCATGGTGGAATGGTGAACAGATATTCCACCTTTCCAACTTGTCCCAACATGTTGAAGGGTCCAATGAACCTAGGAGAAATATTTCTCCATATGTTGAACCATCCCTGACCAAGTTGATGGGAAACCTTCAAGAACAATTGGTCCCCAACCATTAACTCCAAAGGCCTTATCCTACGATCGATATATGACTTATTACGGTCCTGTGCTACCTTTATCCTCTCATGGAAAAGATTTAACTTATTTATCATTTTTTGCACCGCATCTGGACCAAGAAAAACTGCCTCCCCAACTTCCGTACAACATAAGGGTGAAAGACAGGACCTTCCATACAAGGCCGAAAACAGAGCCACACCAATGGAAGAGTGATAGTTATTATTGTAAGAAAACTCTGCCAAGGAAAAATGTCACACAAAAGACCCACTAAATTATAGAACACATTCCCGTGACATTTCCTCCAATGTTTGGATGGTCCTCTCAGTCTGACCATTCGTCTGAGGGTGGATAGAAGTGATGAGACATAAATGGGTGCCAAAGAAATGTTTTAATCCCCTCCATAATCATGATGTAAAATGTGTATCCTAATTAAAGATGATGGATCTAGGAACCCCATATAGGTGAACCACCTCTTCTACATACCTCTTTGCTAAGGAATCCGCTATGCTCGACTCCTTGATCACTAAGAAGTGAGAAGATTTCATCAACTGATACAATAATACCCAAATAAAATCACATCCTCCCTAAGCCCTAGGTAATCCTGTTATGAAATACATTGATATGTAATCCCACATTCACTTGGGAACATCTTGGGTCTATAAGAAACAACCAGGAAAATAGTGCTCATTTTTCACTTGTTGGAACACCAAGTACTTTTCCACAGACATCGCCACTACCAGCTTCATCCCAGGCCACCAGAACTGCTCCCTCAAGCCCTTTTACTCATTATAATCTCTTGGGTGTTATGCTAGGGTTGATCTATGAAACTCATAAATAACTTCCTCATGTACTAACATGGGAACAAAAAACTTCTCATGGGACAACATACGATTATGACCATCCTCCAACCATCACTCTATAAAATCACCCTGGTCAAAGCGATCACACATCACCTCAACCTCTGAGTCTCTACACTAAGACTCATCCACCTTCTTCCTCATAGATGACTGTACTGTCATCTGAAATAGGCAGACTCTACCACCATCTATTCCCATATCTAAGTGCAAGGTATCCAAATACTTCATTACTCTCCAAGCATCCACAGATTCCTGTACTAAATCCTTCTACGACTTCCTACTCAAAGCATCATCCACAAAATTTCCCTTCCCTAAAGTGTATGAGATCTCAAAATCATAATCCTAGAGAAACTCCATCCACCTTCACTGAATAAAGTTCAAATCTCAGTGGGAAAAGATATACCTCAGGCTCCTATGATATGTGAAGACCACAATTCTCTCCCTAATGAGGTAATATTGCTACAACTTCAGTGAGACCATGAATTCTACTAGCTTCAGATCATGGGTGGAATAGTTTCATTCATGAGGGTGTAACTACCTAGACCCATAGAAGATCACTCCCCATTACTGCATCAATACACAACCCAATCCCAGACTTGAAGCATCATAAAAAACCTCAAACATCACCCCTTCCTCTCATATCTTGAGAACTGGTGTGATGAAAAAATTACCCTAGGGAAAGCTAAAAGCTTCTTGACACAGCTCACTCCATTCAAAGGCTTGTCCTTTTTTGGTCAGATCCATCAAATGAGTATCTACATGGGAGAAATCTAGCACGAATCTCCAGTAGTATCCCACAAGGTCAAGAAAACTTCAAACCTATGGAACGTTCTTAGGTTCTTCCCAAGAATAAACAGCCTCAAACTTCGACATGTCCAATGCTACACCCAGTTAAGACAACACATGTCCAAGGAAGTGGACCTCCCTTGTCCAAAACTAGCACTTGGACAACTTTTCATAAATATGGTGGTGCCGAAGGACCTCTAGTATAGTCCTGAGAGAATTGATATTATCCTCCTCCAACTTCAAGTAGATTAAGATGTGATAGATTAATACGATGATGAACTGGTCTAGGAACTCATGAAAGATGTATTTCATAATCCCCATGAACATGGGTGGTGCATCTGAAAAACTAAATGACATAACCATGAACTAAAAGTTCCCACTCTTTGACCTGAAAGCAGTCTTTAGGATGTCACCCTTTTTCACCCTTAACTGGTGATACCCAAACTACAAATTGATCTTAGATAACAATCTTTCTCCCCTTATCTAGTCAAAAAGATCATCTATTCTCAAGAGAGGGTAACCGTTATTAATTTTTACCTTATCCAATATTTGGTAGTCAATATAGAGCCTCAGACCACCGTCTAGCTTTTTCAGAAACAATACCAGAGCACCCAATGGTGACACACTGGGTTGGATGAAACCCTTCTTCATCAGACCATAAATTTGAATCTGCGACACCTGTAACTCTAAAGGCTACATCCAATAAGGAACCATAAAAATTGGATAAGAACTGGGTTGTATGTCTGTCCCAAACACAACGTCATGTCAAGGGGGTAGAGTCACAAACTCCTTGAGGAAAACATCCAAAAACTCTATAAAAAATCCTAGAACCTCCACCATCTTAGCATCGATTGATCTCACTGACAACTCGATTAACAAGGAAAGAAGAGGCTCCATGTTCCGGCTACCAATCTGACAACTCCGCTCACCAACGAAAGCCACACATTGGCCACCCATGTCTGAAAACATGACTCTACTCCAGAAGAAATTGATTATAGCATGCCTAGTGTAAAACCAGTTGATTTGAATGATTACATTGTATGGATTCAACTATAGTTGAAAGAGATCCCCACTGGACTGATGCAGACCCAATATCAGTCTACAACCCTGAAAAATGTCAAACAAGCTAGTTTGACCTCTGAAAACTGTACTCAACTCCAGGGGAATGGAAAATCTCTCTATATATAGTCCCAAGGCATGGTAAAGATTAGATGCAACGAAGGAGTGAGAAACTTCTTAATCAAACAATGTGTAAGAAAGAATACTAAACAACTGATTATGCCTCGAACGACCTCCTGCCCAGCTAAAACTCCTACCTCTACGGCGTGAAAATACCCAATCCCATCCAATGTACCCCTCATCTAGATACCGCCTCCCTGACCATGCCCTGGTTTAGGTCCCTGAGGAGCACATAGAGGTCAGCATCCTCTGGTAATGTCCACCCTATGTGTAGTAAGGGCCTACTGTCCCTACAGTTGAAAAGTCCTGGGTGGAAACTGCTGCTGAGGAGGGTGCTAAACCTTCCAACCTCCACCATACTGAGCTCAAGTGGGGAACTATCCTTGGATGATACCATGACCCCTGTTTGAAAAACCCCTCAGCCCTAGGCCCATGGGATAAGGGCATGGACGAGAGGGTCAGAACTAAAACTTCTGGGGTCAGCACCCCACTATCCAAAACCTAGAAGGCCCTGACGTTGAAGACATGCTTCTGACTTCCTTCCCCATTGAATAGATCAACTGAATTCCCTCTTGAGTCATAAATCCTCAGGAGTGAATCCTTTCCAAAACCTCATCCTTCTTTTAAACCTATAAGTATGTAGGTTGGGTGAAGGGAGTAACTGCATACTAAAGAGAAGAACGAAGTGCCTCCTCCAAGCATCTTGCATGAGACTCCTCATCTGAAAAGTGATCCATATAAAAATGTAGGAGATACTTTACCTTGATCCCCAAATCTGTTACCGATATAATCTATTGATAGAGGGACACTAGATCCCGCCTCGTCTCATTTTTCATCATGGAAGAAAGGAATTCCGCCTGGAACTCCTTCTCAAAGCCGGCCAAAAGAATATTTGTAACAACCGAGACTTTTATGAGAAATATTTTGTTTTTATGTTATATAAATCATCAAAGGAATCTTTCACTACACACATCACTTTCTTGGATTGCTTTTCACGCAATCACGACCTTCCTCGATAGCTTGCGTCGTACGCGATACCGAGTTTCACTAAACAACGATATGCTATTAAAATATTATTAAAACTAGCCATTATGAATAGTAATAACCACTTTTAGAAATTTTATAAATTTTATTTTTCAAAATGGACTTCATTTTTGTATTCGGAATATCGAAATTAGCCTAGGGTGAAATTTTGGTATTTTTCTGAAAACTTTCAATTTTTGATGAATAGTGAAACCACTAAGTGGTAGTTAAAAAAACTGAATTTTTCATAAAACTTAATTTTACCACTTCTGTGAGTGGAATTTCAAAAATCCGAGAGACATGGTTGATGTCAATAAGTAAAATGTGGTTCAATGAGATAAAAATAATTTTTGGTGAATAATAACTTTTTACTTTTTTTTACCACGGTTAAAAGTAAATAAGGTGATTAAGGGTCAAAATGATATTATTATTACCCTAACACATGTCCTAATTATATTGGATAAGTTTAATTCGACCAAAAACAACATTAGGAATAATCTATGACCATTTAGGCCCACTTGGATTAGATTAGGACATTTATTATTAATTTATTTAAAGAAGGGTTAAAAAAGTTAAAATCAACGTTTAATAAGAAAATCATTTTTAATATAGGGTTATACATAAGATAAAATCTACTATAAATATTCATTAGAAAGATAAAAAGATTTCCTAAATAATGATAATTTATTTATAATTTTTTAGACTTTAAATAAGTTAATTTATTTATGACGCAAAGATGATGCACTAATTATCTTATTAATGAAATATTGACATAATTGATGTTATAAATACCAAACTAAATGTAATTTGAGACTTTTTATGCATTATGCTAATTTTTTAGGTTAATATGACATGTTATTATTGATTTAATTAACTTTTTTCTAACTAATCATTCTGTTATGAGTTTCACAAAAATCAATTACTAAATAGTTTCAAAATTGACATAAAATAGTTTTTAAAACAAATATTATATTATTAATTGTTATTTTATTCCTAAAAATCTAAGGTTCGGCCAAGATACTTATATCATGATAGGTGTATCATTAATGGACCACTTGGGGGTCGCTTGGATGTATATGGTAAGTTTATTAACTATATAATATAAAAATACAAAGTGACATGGTAAATGTCAATCTAATTAACTAAGAGTTAAAACTAATAGATAAGGTTAATATAATGACCTTAACTTGTCTAAATTTTATTGGATGAGAGAATTTCGACCCATACCCACCATATCTTCGAAATATATCAATTTGGAGCTATTAAAAACCGAATTTGACTTTATAATAAAATAATATTTTTAGTTATTCCAAAGGTGCCCCTCTCCTCCCTTATAAAAGGGCACCTCCTCCCTCTCCTCCTTACACCAATTTGAACCTTAAAGCTCGGACAACCCCTGCCAATTTCTCCTCTCCACTTACCTAGAAACATCCTAGAGGTTCTTTTATTCTTAAAAGACCAATTTTAGTGCCCTAAAAGGAGGTCTCAAAGAAGCACTTCAAAGAAGAGGTAATGTCTGTTACCGATTCTTTCATCTTTATTTTTTCTTCCACTTCTTTTTAATTAGTTGTTTCATTATGAAGTAATAACAACAGTATAAATCATATACTGATATGTTATTATAAGTATGAAACAACCCTATTTCACCATCTATCCATCCTACAGAAAAAGAAATCACCGCGCGTGCGTACGTACGGAATACCGTCTCCACGCCGTGGTGTAATCTATTTTCCCCCACCACCATACTTGGATGGGTATAATGGTGTAAATAAGAACTATTTATGATTATTTTAAAGTGATATTGATTCTGAAATAGTATACATACACTCCAATACAATTACACGATCATGGGAATGATATCATCGCTCGTGCGTACGTATAGAATACCATCTCCACGATGTGATCCGATTCGTTCTACATGATCTTCATTGAATATTGATTATATAAATGAATTGAATGAATAAATATGAAATATAGTACACTAATACCATTCTGGAAATGAGGTATCTATAACTTAAAGAGAAGAATAAGAATTTATTCGACAAAACACGCATAAGAACAAAAAGTAATAAACACCCGAATAACAAGAAATAATGAAATATTACTAATAAGAAGCTAAGAATATGACCATATATGATATAATAACAATAATTATGATTCTGGAATAAGTTAATAACACGATTTAAATCATTATACAGGAGTTTTGGACACTTACAAAGCAAATCAGACCTAAGGTAAGGGAAATATCACAATCTCATTTTTATCCGAGATTGTTTATACTTTGAAATTTACTAGGGTGTATTTTATCATCCACATCCATGTTTCCTCAATATGTAATATTATTTCCATCCACCTACAATTGTTTAAATCCAATTTTACCCTTCGGTGAATTTTTAGTAAAAGATATGAAAGGAATCTTTTTTCGTTTTTCGTATGAGGTACTTTTTTACTTTTCCGACAAAAGTATGAGAAGAATGTTTTTTTACTTATACGGAATGAATGGATTTTTAAAACAATATTTCCAAGAATATTCCTTTACAAGTTTTCATGTTTATTTTTAATCAAATTCTTTTAGTTTAAAATTGTATGACAAGTTAAGAAAGGAAAAATGTTTTTGAAGTAGAAAGGATATTTTCCTCAAGAATGGAGTTCAAGAGTTTTATCAAATTTATTTTCCATCAAAGATAATATAGGGTTATGTTTTTATCCCTTTTATTACATGGATTTTATTATGTTGTGATGTAAATAGTTTTATGAATTCCTTTATCTTATATGAATTGTTTTATGATGTCACGATGTTTAAGATTTCCATTTTTATTACATGGGTTATGATATGATGTATGGTTTATGATTTTGTGGCACACATAAGAATGGTATCACTATGAGATGGGTGTGACCTATATCTCCCTCCAATGAATTGGGTAAAGATTTTATATCTAATGAGATAGACATGGCTGTAATGGCAGGTTAAACCGGTTCAGTGAAACATGACTGAAATGAAGAGTGAACTCGGTTCAGAAATGGACTTTGTCCACTAAGATAGTCTTGGAAATGAGTCTTGACTAATAAGAAATGATTCTCTATGATTATGTGTGTATGACACAAAGTTCCATGTTTTAGGTTGTGATTATTGGGATTACATTTCACTACTATGATTTATCCCATGTTATGATATTATGATCTCTTTTACAGGTTAAGATTTCCAAAATGTTATGTTATTATGAATATGATGTGATTGATATTTCTTTTTTTTACCCTTATAGAGCATTTGAGCTCACCCTTTTGTATGTTTTATTTCCCCAGGTCAGGAAGAAGGTTATTAAGTAGAATATGCCAAAAAGGGACTCTAGATATGATGAAATAAGTGGGAGGTAAAGTAGATGCTTTATGAACCCATTGTTTATGTTTCCCAGTTTCTAAAGACTCTATACCTATACGGTCCTTTCCTGGTTTTGTTATATGTTGTAATAAGTGTGCTTCAATTTTGAAGGATTAACAATGTATGTAAAGTATGTGTCGTTATAGTTGGTATGAGAGGAAAGGTATAGTCATCCTTTGGAAACTAGGATGTGAAAGCCTTAGTAAGAACCCCAAGGATAAGTCTAAGCATAGAACACAATCTTAGTGTTTTAGAAACGGCCATGAATAACCTAGGATAATAACTTAAGTGTGAAATTTTATTCTTGATTATGTGGTTTTCCTATTATAATTAGTGTTTCTCACACTATTCTTCTTGGTTTTAGTCAATGGCTGGAACCCGAAGGAACCGTATTACTGCGGAATGCGACGGGCAATGCAATGACTGTCCCCCTGAGCAACCAAACATTATGGGAGCTAGAATGAAAAATCTTGTAGACATGCTCACATAACTTTATCAAGCTATGAATCATGCAATACTTCCAAACGAGAAAAGGAAGGAACAAAATTCTGTTGAATCCTTCATGAGGCAGCGTCCACCTTCATTCAGTGGGTCTACTGATCCATTAGTTGCTGAACAATGGATTAGTACTACTGAAAAGATATTTTCAGTTCTTCAATGTTCTGAACATGATAAATTCATCTTAGCAGTGTATCATTTGGAAGGTGATGCTGATCAATGGTGGAATCTTATCAAGAATACGAGGAAAAGAGATGAAATTGAGTCCATGGAATGGGAAAAGTTCAAGAACTTATTTTTAAATAAGTACTTCCCTCGTATTCTTTGAACAAAGATGGAGAAGGGGTTTCTTGAACTAATGCAAAAGGATGATGAATATGTTGGTACCTATGAAGAAAATTTTACAAGATTTGCAAGGTATGCTTCTGGTATTATTATCCAACCTGAGAGTAAGATCGATCGATTCTTTAGTGGCTTAAAACCAAGTCTTCAAAGGGCGTTAGCCATAAGGGACTTCAATAGCTACGAGGAAATCATTCGATGTGCTCTCAAAGTCGATATAGAGATTGGAGTAACCCATCAGTCATATGGGTTTGATAAGAAGAGTAAAATGGAATTCAAAGGAAAATCTAAAGAGCACACTGAAAAGAAGATGAGCTTTCCCTTATGCTCAAAGTGTGGAAAGAAACATGGAGGGAGTTGTCTTAAAGGGACAAGTAAATGTTTCAAATGTGGAAATGAATATCATAGGGCATTTGAATGCCACAATGATGGGAAGAAGATGTCTAATGATGCAAACAAAGGAAGGTATACACAGAATGAACCTACTACACTTCAATGTTTCAAGTGCAAGGAGATGGGGCATTATGCCAATCAATGCCCAAATCCAAGGGTTGATGATGATGGTCGACGTCAAAAAAATCTCAAGGCTAAAGACAAAGGAAAGTCACATGCAATTTCTATCAGTGATGTGGAGTACGATAACGATGTGGTGAAAGGTACACTTACCATCCACTCTAAAGTAAAAAATGTTTTATTTGATTCTGGATCCAACCACTCCTTTATTTCTGAAGAATTTTCTATGGATATCATCATATTACCTCAACAATTAGATGTTGAGTTAGCTGTGACAACCCCTAATGGCACAACAGTCACATCAAAAGTTTATAATTCTTCTCCGATTGAAGTTTGTGGGAAAGTGATTCCTTCAAATCTTGTTATCCTTCCTATAGTGGAATTTGATGTGATTCTTAGCATGGATTAACTTTCTCTATATGGAGCTCATATCAATTGCCAAAGAAGGGAAGTCATATTTCATATTCCAGATCAATCTATGATCGTTTATCGATGCAAGGATGAACATAACCTTCCAGTGGAAATTTCTTCCATCTTATGGGTCTTGATTCCACTAAATGAAGGTTATTTATCTCAAATGGTTGGTGAGAAACTCATGATTAATAATATGCCCATTGTACGGGAGTTTGATGATATCTTTCTAGAGGAATTACCGGGTCTTCCACCAAATTGTGAAGTTGAGTTTTCAATAGAACTCGTACCGGGTTCTTTGCCTATTTCAAAGACACCTTATAGAATGGCCCCAATTGAGTTGCAGGAATTGAAGAAGCAACTCCAAGAAAATCTTGATAAGGGATTCATACAGCCTAGTGCGTCACCTTGGGGAGCACCTATTCTGTTTGTTAAGAAGAAAGATGGATCAATGAGACTCTTCATTGATTATCGAGAACTTAACATGATCACTATCAAGAAAAAATATCCTCTCCCATGAATTGATGACTTATTTGACCAACTACAAGGAGATCAATACTTTTCCAAGATTGATCTTCGTTCAGGGTATCATCAATTAATGGTAAAAAGGGAGGATATACCAAAGACGACTTTCCGTACAAGGTATGGACACTATGAATTTATAGTGATGCCATTTGGTCTTACTAATGCCCCTGGTATCTTCATAGATCTGATGAATAGAGTCTTTAGAGACTATCTTGATCAGTTTGTGGAATTCTTTATAGAAGATATTCTGGTATATTCAAAGAGCAAGGAAGAACATGAAGATCACTTGAGAATTATATTGAAGACCCTCAGAAAGGAGAAGCTTTATGCCAAATTTACCAAGTGTGAATTTTGGCTTAAAAAAGTTTCATTTTTGGGTCACATAATCTCAAAATAGGGGATATCTGTGGATCCAGCAAAAACAGAGGTTATCGAAAGATGGTCGAGACCAACAACAGTAACTAAGATACGAAGTTTTCTTGGTTTGGCTGGATATTATTGACGTTTTGTGAAAGATTTTTCACAATTATCTAATCCACTCGCCAGGTTGACTCGGAAAGGAGTTAAGTTTGTTTGGACGGAAGAATGTGAAGAGAATTTCAAGGAGTTGAAAATAAGGTTATCCAGTGCACCTGTGCTCACACTGCCTTGTAGTGGAGAAAGGTTTGTGATCTACAGTGATGCATCCAAGAAGGGATTGGGGTGTGTTCTTATGAAAAATGATATGGTGATAGCTTATGCCTCACGACAATTGAAAATAGATGAGCAAAATTACCCAACTCATTATTTGGAGTTAGCTGTGGTAATCTTTGCATTAAAGATTTGGAGGAATTATCTTTATGGAGAAAGGTTTTACATTTATACTGATCATAAAAGTTTAAAGTATATTTTCACACAAAAGGAGCTAAATATGTGACAAAGAAGATGGTTGGAGCTGATTAAGGATTTCGACTGCTCAATCCATTACCACCCTAGGAAAGAAAACAAGGTGGTAGATGCATTAAGTCGACAAGACCATGCCAGTTTATCCATGATGAGGATCACAAAAGATCCAGTATTTATGGATTTACAAAGGATGGATCTTGGAATTATAGTGGAAGGGAAAAAATCTTATCTTTCTCAAATGAATGTTCAACCATCTATACATGTGAAGATTAAAGAGGCACAAAAAGAAGATGCCGAGTTACAAAAGATGGTGAGAAATGTTCCTGAATTCAACCTTGATTGTGATGGGATAATAAAGTTCAGGAATCGGGTTTGTGTTCCTCCCATCCCGGAATTAAAGAAGGAGCTGCTGGATGAGGCTCATAGTTCTTCATTCTATATTCATCCTCGAAGCACGAAGATTTATAGGGACCTGAAAGAGTACTTCTGGTGGGATGGAATGAAAAGAGATGTTGCTGAATATGTCTCTCGATGCTTGGTTTATCAGCAAGTTAAAGCTGAGAGATAGAAGTCTAAGGGGATGTTACAACCATTACCCATACCCGAATGGAAATGGGAAAACATCACTATGGACTTTGTCACAGGACTTCCTAAAACATCCAAAGGCAATAATGTTATCTGGGTCATAGTTGATCATCTTACAAAGTCTGCACACTTCATTGCTATTAGAGAGGATTTCTCTCTAGACCAGCTTGCCAGGATATATGTAAATGAAGTGGTAAGATTTCATGGAGTACCACTTTATATTATATCTGATCGGGATCCGAGGTTTACCTCAAAGTTCTGTCGAAGTCTTCAGCATACTCTGGATACAGAGTTGAGTTTCAGCACTGCTTATCATCCTCAGACAGACGGTCAGTCTGAGAGAACAATTCAAACTCTAGAAGATATGTGGAGATCTTGCTCTATGGATTTCAAATGTGGTTGGGATCAACACCTACCTTTGGTGGAATTTTCTTATAATAATAGCTTTCACTCCAGTATTCATATGGCTCCTTATGAAGCTCTCTATGGAAAGAAATGCAGGACTCCAACTTGCTGGGATGAAGTTGGTGAAGGAAAGCTATTAAGACCTGATCTTGTTGATGAGATGGCAGAAAAGGTCCGATCTATTCAACAACACATAAGAGCAGCTCAGAGTCGACAAAAAAGTTATGCCGACAATCGAAGAAAAGACCTAGAGTTTGTAGTGGGTGATAAAGTGTTCTTACGAATATCTCCCTGGAAGAGGGTCATGAGATTTGGAAAGAAGGGGAAGTTGAGCCCTAGATATATCCGTCCTTTGGAAATACTGGATCGTGTTGGGAAGGTAGCTTACCGATTGGCGCTTCCACCGAATCTCTCTCAAGTTCATGATGTGTTCCATGTATCTCTCCTGAGAAAGTATATACATGATCCTTCACATGTACTCAGCTCAGAAGTTGTACCGCTGGAGCAAGATCTTTCTTATGAAGAACAGCCGATAGAGATTCTGGATCGTAGCGAAAAAGTCCTACGAAACAAGACCACTCGCTTGGTGAAAGTTTAATGGAGGAACCACCAATTAGAAGAAGCTGCTTGGGAGATTGAGGATATTATGAGGGAGAGGTATCCTCATCTGTTTGTTACAAAGTGACGAATTTCGAGGGCGAAATTCATTTCAAGGGGGGCAGAATGTAACACCCGAGACTTTTATGAGAAATATTTTGTTTTTATGTTATATAAATCATCAAAGTAATCTTTCACTACACACATCACTTGCTTGGCTTGCTTTGCACGCAATCACGACCTTCCTCTATAGCTTGCATCGTACGCGATACCGAGTTTCACTAAACAACGATATGCTATTAAAATATTATTAAAACTAAACGTTATGAATAGTAATAACCAATTTTTGAAATTTTATAAATTTTATTTTTCAAAATGGACTTCATTTTTGGATTTGGAATATTGAAATTAGCCTAGGGTGAAATTTTGGTATTTTTCTGAAAACTTTCAATTTTTTATGAATAGTGAAACCACTAAGTGGTAGTTAAAAAACTGAATTTTTCATAAAACATAATTTTACCGATTCTTTGAGTGGAATTTAAAAAATTTGAGAGACACGGTTGATGTCAGTAAGTAAAATGTGGTTCAATGAGATGAAAATAATTTTTGGTGAATAGTAACTTTTTACTTTTTTACCACGGTTAAAAGTAAATAGGGTGATTAAGGTTAAAAATGATATTATTATTACCCTAAAACATGTCCTAATTCTATTGGATAAGTGTAATTCGACCAAAAACAACCTTAGGAATAAAATATGACCATTTAGGCCCACTTGGATTAGATTAGGACATTTATTATTAATTTATTTAAAGAAGGGTTAAAATAGTTAAAATCAAAGTTTAATAAGAAAAGAATTTTTAATATAGAATTATACATAAGATAAAATCTACTATAAATATTCATTATAAAGCTAAAACGATTTCCTACATAATGATAATTTATTTGTAATTTTTTAGTCTTTAAATAAGTTAATTTATTTATGACGCAAAGATGATGCAGTACTTATCTTATTAATTAAATATTGACATAATTGATGTTATAAATACCAAAATAAATGTAATTTGAGACTTTTTATGAATTCAACTAATTTTCTAGGTTAATATGACATGTTAGTATTGATTTAATTAACTTTTTTCGAACTAATCATTCTGTTATGATTTTCACAAAAATCAATTACTAAATAGTGTCAAAATTGACATAAAATAGTTTTTAAAACAAATATTATATTATTAATTGTTATTTTATTCGTAAAAATATAAGGTTCGGCCAATATACTTATATCATGATAGGTGTATCATTAATGGATCACTAGGGGGTCTCTTGGATGTATATGGTAAGTTTATTAACTATATAATATAAAAATACAAAGTGACATGGTAAATGTCAATCTAATTAACTAAGAGTTAAAACTAATAGATAAGGTTAATATAATGACCTGAACTTGTCTAAATTCTATTTTATTAGAGGCCTTCTACCCATACCCACCATAGCTTCTAAATATATCAATTTGGAGCTATTAAAAACCGAATTTGACTTTATAATAAAATAATATTTTTAGTTATTCCAAAGGTGCCCCTCTCCTCCCTTATAAAAGGGCACCTACTCCCTCTCCTCCTCACACCAATTTGAGCCTTCAAGATCGGAAAAACCATGCCAATTTCTTCTCTCCACTTCCCTAGAAACATCCTAGAGGTTCTGGTCTTCTTCAAAGACCAATTTCAGTGCCCTAAAAGGAGGTCTCGAAGAAGCACTTCAAAGAAGAGGTAATGTCCGTTACCGATTCTTTCATCTTTATTTCTTCTTCCACTTCTTTTTCATTATTTGTTTCTTTTATGAAGTAATATCATCAGTATCACTCATATACTGATATGTTATTATAAGTATTAAAGAACCCTATTTCACCATCTATCCATCCTACGGAAAAAGAAATCACCGCGCGTGCGTACGTACGGAATACCGTCTCCACGCCGCGGTGTAATATATTTTCCCCCACCACCTTACTTGGATGGGTATAATGGTGTAAATAATAACTATTTATGATTATTGTAAAGTTATATTGATTCTGAAATAGTATACATACACTCCAATACAATTACACGATCATGGGAACGATATCATCGCTCGTGCGTACGTACGGAATACCGTCTCCACGATGTGATGCGATTCGTTCTACATGATATTCATTGCATATTGATTATATAAATGAATTGAATGAATAAATATGACATATAGTACACTAATACCATCCTGGAAATGAGTTATCTATTACCTAAAGAGAAGAAGTAACAATTTATTCGACAAAACACACATAAGAACAAAAAGTAATAAACACCCGAATAACAAGTAATAATGAAATATTACTAATAAGAAGCTAAGAATATGACCATATATGATATAATAACAATAAGTATGATTCTGGAATAAGTCAATAACATTATTTAAATCATTATACAGGATTTTCGGACACTTACGAAGCAAATCGGACCTAAGGTAAGGGAAACATCACAATCTCATTTTTATCCGAGATTGTTTATACTTTGAAATTTACTAGGGTGTATTTTATCATCCACATACGTGTTTCCTCAATATGTAATATTATTTCCATCCACCTACAATTGTTTAAATCCAATTTTACCTTTCGGTGAATTTTTAGTAAAATATATGAAAGGAATATTTTGTCGTTTTTCATACGAGGTACTTTTTGACTTTTCCGACAAAAGTACGAGAAGAATGTTATTTTACTTATACGGCATGAATGGATTTTTAAAACAATATTTCCAAGAATCTTCCTTTACAAGTTTTCATGTTTATTTTTAATCAACTTCTTTCAGTTTAAAATTGTATGACAAGTTAAGAAAGGGAAAATGTTTTTGAAGTAGAAAGGATATTTTCCTCAAGAATGGAGTTCAAGAGTTTTATCAAATTTATTTTCCATATAAGATAATATAGGGTTCTGTTTCTATCCCTATTATTACATGGATTTGATTATGTTTTGATGGAAATATTTTTATGAATTCCTTTATGTTATATGAATTGTTTTATGATGTCATGATGTTTAAGATTTCCATTTTTGATTACATGGGTTATGCTATGATGTATGGTTTATGATTTTGTGGCACACATAAGAATGGTATCATTATGAGATGGGTGGGACCTATATCTCCCTCCAATGCATTGGGTAAAGATTTTATATCTCATGAGATAGACATGGCTGGAATGGCAGGTTAAACCAGTTCAGTGAAACCAGACTGAAACGAGGAGTGAACTCAGTTCAGAAATGGACTTTGTCCACTAAGGTAGTCTTGTCAATGAGTCTTGACTAATAAGAAATGATTCTCTATGATTATGTGTGTATGACACACAGTTCCATGTTTTAAGTTATGATTATTGGGATTATATTTCACTACTATGATTTATCCCATGTTATGATATTATGATCTCTTTTGCAGGTTAAGATTTTCAAAATGTTATGTTCTTATGAATATGATGTGATTGATATTTCTTTTTTTTTACCCTTACTGAGCATTTGAGCTCACCCTTTTATGTTTTCTTTTCCCCAGGATATAAAGAAAGGTTTTAGGTAAAAAAAGAAGATCTTTATAGAAGATGTTGAAGATCTTTCACCATGATTAGAAGATTATATTTCAAGTTTCCAAAGACACTAAAATATTACGGTCCTTGTGTGTGTGTTTTTGTTATGTACTAAGTATTACGCAAAAGTAATGTAATGTCCATGTACGTTAAGCTTCGGGTCTCTAAAATATTGGCCTCCTTACTCTCTCCAAGGTAAAGCACCCCCACTAACATGATGCTCCCCTCATCCAGATCACTACCAGGGGAACCCAGTAATCTATTGGATCCCTGGTCAAGCTGAAAGTGATTGCGAGTTCCTCGAGCCATCTCTCCGTCTCTATATCCGAGACTCTACCCTCGTAATTTACTAGAGTATACCACTGGAAATCAAGAAGTTTATCCTTCCACTGATCATCCTACTCTACTGGGTTGACCCTCTACTGGTCAACTTGGTCATCCTACTAATCCTCCACTGCTCGTACCACACACGGGAGACATTCGAGAGCCATATATTAAAGGAAAACAAGGATCTCTTAAGCTCATGTAGTAGGAAGTTTTTCTGTTAAGATTAATTTTTAACTCTTTATTTATTTTAATTTCCCAAAAACTCCTAAAAAACAATAACACAAGTCATCATGATACATGTACCTTTACTAGGGTCCTTGAACTGGAAATGGTGTATCCTCACTTGGACATTCGATATGCTACGAGTCCTTGCATCAGATTATGGGGGGGGGGGCTAAAATCCCATGTCCTAGCTGGTCTTCCCTGGCCTATGTCACACACCAAGATCATCTAACACTATTTTCTTACCAACCCATGCAATCCTCATTGTGCCTAAATCAAAAATCCATCCTATCTCTCAACATCCCATTGATACCATTCTATCATGACCCAAATTATTAAAGATGAGAAAAGGGATAACAAGATGATGAGACCTTTCTTACTCAAGATAAAGGAGAGATAATGACCCCTCGAGTCCCACCTCCAATATGCCCCGGGGTGGAAACCATTAGCAAGGGTATAGAAATATCACCAAAATGGGAGGCATTACCCTTTTTATAGTAACATATATCTGGAGATAAGATGTACCAACCCCAAAGAACTCAATGAAAGATAGATATAAAGAAACCGAAAATCATCCTACATGCTTGCTTAAAGTATAACTGCTAATAATACAAGGAAAAATCCAAGGTATGTTCAAAAATAAAACTAAGCAGTGACAAAAAAACCATCTCAAACATATGATCTAGTAAGGTCCAGCATTGTCCATGTAATCTCCCTGGATACCTTAAAATAGTTATATGTATTTAGGGTGAGAACATAGGTATAATTAGTAGGGGAAAACCAAAGAAACTCACACACAAGTGGGTGAAGCATACTAATTCGCCTGTGAGAAAACAACAAAAATTAAAAATAAACTAAGAAGGTATACTATACACCCCAACATCACCAAGGCATGAAAAATAAATAATTATAGTCAAGTAATGTAATATAATAAGCACATCATTATTTGGGTACCCCGCTCTACTTCCCGCTGGTTATCTGGAGCATCCTGATGCATTTACTTCTTCCAAATGCCCCACTATCACAACAAAACCACACACACCTTGGCCACAAACCACACATGACATGCCCGCATACACCTGGGCCACTACCACACCACAATCCTTCCCATAGATATTTGAGCTTTACACATACCACACCATACCTGAAAACACCTGAGCCTCATACTGAAGACACCTGAGAAACAACCCACCTCTCACACAACTAGTACTGTAGATCTGGTAACAAACCTCAAACCGTTACATCCTTCCTGAAGATTCCTGGATGGTAAATTCCTAGAAGAGGGAGAATAGAAGATCCAATAACCAATCATCCATCCTCCCTCTGGGATGTTGGAAAAGACAACCTCCCACATAGCAATGGGGGTGTTCAGAATATAGTTCTGAACACAGGTGGGGTGTATATAAAAACATAAGGAACTATAAGCTTATACATATAGGTAAAAAACACCCACCCCATCCTAATGGATTCCATACATACAACCAAACCACTCAAAACCACCTTTTCTGCTACCCTTACACGCATGTATCACCACGAATGACGATCAATTCCATAATTTGAAGTATACCCCCCCCCCCCAAATATATTCATTTAACCAATTTTCATTCTGTAGTTATCAATTTATTAATTTAGTTATTCTATACCTACCTAGAAAACTAACAATAACAACATCTGCAACCATTCTTAGAAGGTTAAAAGCCACTAAACACTCCCCGTAACAAAATACACAGCAAACAACCCACTTTGTTCTTCATCTCTATTTAACACCCATTTGTATTTGGACACTACCAACATCATTCTTCATATCTATCCCACCTAATTCATCCTATAACAATTAATCCTAGTAGACCTTCTGCACAATAATACAACATCGAACACACCCATAAAAACAAAATCATGACACAACCCAAACCTATTACCCCACTACCCAACCACTTCCCAAAAGCAGTCCCACCACACAACAAGTCCATCCATTCCAAAATCAATCAATAAATAATTTTGAGATACCATCACACTAAAAGTACCACACCATACTCACATTCAAACCTATCAAATAAGGTGAATTCAGATTTGGCCAACTGTTTCTTAAATTCAACTTTGATATATAGGGGTGATTAGAGAAGTGTTTCATCTTGGGGAATCCATTTCATTTAACGGATTATACACGATTAATAAGATTGATATTTAAATTAATTATTCACAAGGAAACAAAAAACGTTATAAATAATAAACCATGCATAGGCAAAGACCACCAATTACCTTGTTTTTTAGAAGCCACATGACCACAAGATATCACATCATCCTCAAAGATAAAAAATAAAATAAGCGATAAGAATCAATCCACCTCAGCCAGTTATCAAGTTCATATTAGCATTTATCTTTGTTAAAATATTGGATTCAATTGTTTTTACAAAATAACATTACAACACCCACCCCGTTTGACACACAATTAGAATAGAGATGAAGGAAATCCCAACTTGGAACAATACGAGACCAAAACTACTCCTTGCACGAGTAGCAGGAAAACTCCAAAGAAAAGATCTAAGTAAAACTCAATCGATGGCTACGACACAACATGAAACTCCACAAGAAGGGAAGACTCTAGGCACACTGAGAGAAAAGAGAAGAGATAACATTAGCTTTATAAAAATAATTCTAGATCTTATATCAAAAATTAAAAACGGTTTCAAAAGTCCTTAATGTGGGATTGTGGTCAAGATTATACGATTTGAATATGTCAAAGTACCCAGAGCATTAGGATATTAAATGTATAATTAATATCATTTTAAACACCTTCAGAAATGCCTAATCTAGGCTTTAAATTTGATTTACATCAAATAAAATGTATGATGGGAGAAGCTGGAAAAACTGGAAATGTGCCACCGATGGGTGAGTCACCGACACTGACAGTGAGTCACTGATGGGTGAGTCACTAGAACTAATAGTTAGTCACTTATGGGTGAGTCACTAACACCAACATCGAGTCACCAATGGGTGAGTCAATGACATCGACAACGAGTCACTGATGAGTGAGTCACTGACACCGATAGTGAGTCACCGATGGGTGAGTCACCGCATGACCTACCTATGCCTGACTCACTAACACTCTGACTCATCGATGCCCTATGTCACCAACACCGACACACTGACTCGCTGACACAAAAACCCTCACTCACCGACACCGACACCTTGACATACCAACACCGACACCCTAACTCACCGACACTGAAGCCCTGGGTTATCAACACTAATGGAAAAACTACAAAAAAAAGTAAAACTCTTAAAATGAGCTACCATTGCCTCCTAGAACACCCCAAACACTAGATTTGGGAAAAGTAATGGACTATTAAGGTCTCAGCCATTGCAGTTTCTTTCCTGAAGATTTCACAAATCATACTATGAAAGATATTTAGGGATTTACTAGATGGATAAGATTTATCCTCGATGTTATTTATTTAAATAGAAAAATATTATGTTGTGATTAATTTATTCATTTGTAAGACAAGACTCATTTATCTAGTTTACCTAGAATACTGAACTCTTCAGTCCTTTAGGACTTGATTCCTCAAAATCATGCCGATGTAATTGATATAAGTCACCAACTCTTGGTTATCTACTATCAAGTAGCTACAAAATCCCTTCTCTCCTCCTTTAATTGTAAAAATGAGAAACATATTTGGTAATATGTCTGTTCACTGCCTTCGTGGATAATGAGTTTTTATTTTCCATTAATGCCTTCAAGGATGATCATAAAACCAATATTATAGTTAAATCATATCTTAATATGTATATTATAAATATATCATTTTCTAGAAATAATATATATAAATAATATTAAATAAGAAGATACCAACTTATGATAGTTGATAAAAACTCCAAAATAAATGAACTAATTAATGTTAAAGTTTTTACTAAAATAATCATCCCTAGATCTATAAAAATTATATTTAGTACCATTAAAATTTATGTAAGGTCATTAATAATATTTCATTTCACTTCTATGTTTTAGTACGATTTCAAATCAACATCTATAATTATCCACAAATGATTCAACCATGACACCATGAAACGAATGCTCCTAGATCGATGGAATTGAACATTATAACTCATCAAAATGGACTTAAATAAATTTAATAAAATTTTAATAAATAAAATATATAAGTAATATGTTATGAATTAATTAATTAATGAATATAATGTGATTATACAGGAAAATAAATTCAAGTAAAGAACACATTTATACATAAGGTATGGTATCTCTCCAAACCTCCATATTACCATTGGGATGCACTTTCTCCATCATTTAATCACTTTAACTTTTCATTCTTATGACCTAATAATCCTATATTCTGTAAATATGTCCCAAAAAAAATTATTTATCTCAATTAATATTATTTTATGGATAAATACATGTTTTAAATGGTTCACTTCTCAATTCCCCTCGATAAGAAAACCCGATTAAAAAGGAACTTCTACATTTTTACCCCTTTTCAAGTACACTGAAAAATTATTTAATAAACCATTATTTTTATAAATTAACTTATTTTATCATTAATAAACCATATTATCTCTTTCTAGTGTTTATGGAAAGAATTATTCCCTTATCCTTTCTAAAGACTTCATTATCTTCCCTAAAACTATGCTTAAGTGTCACATTTCTTAACTTACATAGACACTATTTTTGTTCTTTTCATGTTAGTTGGACTTAATTATTATTTATAAATTATCATATTTCCATTATTAATGTATATGAATAATTTTAAACCCTTTTTCTAGGTATAACATTATGATACTCCCTATGGTTATTCTGTGTGACCTGATTATGAACCCCTTTTTTTCCATGGGTAACCATTATATTTATTTATTATGCTTGATTTCTTTATGTGGTAGACATATTCATGTATATGTTATTATGGGTGTTACCAAATATCACTCTAATGCATTGGGTAACTTTTTATCCCCAAGAGATGTTATGTATGGGATTAGGGAGAAAACCTAATCCATTATGAGTCTCTGTCCACCATGTGATATTGTTTTGTAAGATAGCCTTGAATCATGTTTATATCAGGATATGTGTTGGTACCACATTTATATATTTTCATGATCATATTATTCCATGATTAGTATATCTGAATCCATGTTTTTATTCATGTTCCATGCCTATTATTTTATCCTTTTATTCCCAGTAACACAAGTATTATATTTTATTCTCATGTTTATTCCCTTACTAGTATTTTTAGTTCATCCCTTTTTATATGTATACCCTAGGTTATCCTATTTAGTTGTAGGAGATCAAAGATAGTTAGGATCTCATTATAGAGATTAATAATAATTTTATTATTCTAGTTCCATATTTTCTAATTTTGTACCTATTCTTCTAATGACATTAGACTTTGGGATCATTAGTTTGTATTTAATGGATACTTATTCTTAAAATAATGTAATAATATTTGAAATAGGATAGGGTCTCCATTACTCATATTATAATATGATCTAGTTATTTTTGGGTATTAGGACTAGAAAAAATTAATAATAAACCTATAGATGATTAGATCACCATTTATAAACTATATTTAAATATAGGAAATCATATGTTTGGATACAATATTCATGTGTAAATTTATCCCTATATGTTCATAGTTTACTTTTTTATATTATCATTTAATATGTATTCAAGACCCCTAATTTTATTTTTCTTTTTTTAGTTAATGGAATGAAATAGGATAAATAGTGCTAATAACGAAGGTGATAGGAAATGTGACGATTTCGTTAATGAGATGCCAAAACTGAGGGGAATAGTAGTTCAAAAGTCCATGAAAGTATTGACCAAACTATCTAAACTTATAAATTATTACTTTAATCATGGGGAAAAACCTCATTCTCCAAATAATTGACAAGTTTTGATTGATTCCTTAATGCGATAAGGCCTCATATCTTTAGTTGATATTCTGATCCACTCATCAAGAAATAGTAGATTAACACAATTAAGAAGATATTATCTGTTTTTCAGTGCTCATAAGAAGAGAAATTCATGCTATTAGTCAATAATTATGATATGGAAAATGATTAGTGTTAGAAATATATTAATAAGAAAAAGTCTAAATAGGAAATTTATTCCATGGAATAAGATGGATTCACGAAAATATTTTTCACTAAATATTTTCCCAGAACTCTCTTCCCTAAGATAGAGAGGGAGTCCCTTGGACTAAAGAAAACGCAAGATAGGTCTATCAGGGTGTATGAGTAAAATATTACAAGGATTTAAAAATACACTTATGGACTTGTCTTAAACACTAAAATCAGGGTGGATAAGTTATTTAGTGGATTCAATCTATGTGTATTAAAAACATTAGTGATTCGAGACTCTGAAAACTACAAGGAGATATTCCATTGTTCCCTTAAGGTTGAGATAGATATTGGTGACTTTCAATAGTCCCATGTAAATGGATATAAAAATATGAAAATAAAGTTTAATATTGGAGTAAAAATTGATACATCTCATGAAGGAAATAAAATCCATCACCCCACTTGTCAAAGGATTGCGAAGAAGCATTTTGGTAACTATGTAAAGGGTACTGGGAGATGTTTCAATTATTGAAAAGAGGTGCACCAGGATAATCATTAATAAATGGATATGAAAAAACCTACTAATTTAAAAGAATAGAGGATGGTTTAAATAATCACTTAGCATGTAGTATATTTTTTCAACTGTAAGAAACATGGGAATTATATGAGCCAATGTACTAAGCCAATGGTTGTTCAAGAAAATCAATAACAAAATCCTACAAGGTGGAAAGGAAGGGAATACCAAATCACTAATGTTGAGGTGGATCCAAACAATGATGGGGTGGCAGTTACAGTGTTTATTCATTAAATAATACAGAATGTACTACCTGATTCTGGTTCTATGCATTATTTCATATCTTACAGTTTTAGTATAACTATTCAAACACCATCACTAAATCAAGGATCGAGTTATCCATGAAAATAATTAATGAGAAAATTATGTCATCAATAATATATAAACCGTCCCTGGTCAATGTTAGTGGACCAAACCTACCAAAACGTGCCATGATATAACTTCCTTTATATAGGGAAATGTTAGTGTGTATGCCCTGACCAAATGAACTTTGAGGAATATGATTCCTACCATAACTAGGATATGTATGAAACCTTCATAAGTTTCAATCCCAAAATCAAATGTGCATCCACCTATGTGTAAGTCCTATCATATATATGAAATTTATACCATCATGACCTAATCATTCCCATGAGATGTTCACCCTACCTTATCCCTTAGTGGATTGAGAAATCAAAAGAACTACGCTGTCTCTAATTTCTTTTATAACCAAGATACATTGGACGCCTCCCTAATGATCAATCTCTATATTAATATTCCATGTGTTGTCTTAGTACATAAGTCCCACATCCCTATATAGGGAGACTAATTACTTGTTACACCTTATTTCTCACACTGATCATGGATCATGTGAGCTTAGGGAGTGAAAATATCTATATCATTCACATTATAAATCACCAATATCCAAGGAAATGCTAGTGTGTAATCCAACATGAGTGAAATGATACATTTTCCCCTATATAATGGAATTTACCTAGGAGATATGTCCAAGGTTTGAGTGAACTATAAGAACTCTGATTCCTATAATAACCAGCTTACATAGGACACCTTCCTAAGGTCTAAGCTCAAAAGGGAATCCAACTCAGTATAATTCCCACAATGTCTTAGACAACTCGACCATCAATACCTAATAATTCCCATGGTCTGATCCTTTTACCTCACTCGATAGTGTTCTGAGGAAAAAAATGAACTATGATAACTCGAATTCTTTCCATAATCAGGATATGTAGGAAATATCCTTGTTACTCAATATTGAATAACTGGTGACTAGGTTCCCACACATATATCCTTTCCATTCGATGTTAAACTGCATGGGTTTAAAAAAATATGTGGGTTTTGAATCCAGCAATTTCCAGGATACATAAGACACCCCCAAATGGCTCAATCCCATAATTGAAATATTAACCACCTCCCTTTGTGTAAGAAAATTATGAAATACCTATTTATATGACTTTATAACATAAAAATATACTCATTACTATGTAAATATATGAAGAAACTAAAATACATATAGATTGATAAACTAATTAGATCACCTTCTCCTACTCATGAAAGGGGGTTAACCCCTGATCTTCCTATTAGGGTAATAGATCCCATATCAGGAATAAGAAGAGATTTTTAAACATATCTTAAATCTATAAGAAAGTACTAGAGTAGGAAGACATTCCCAATAAAAGGGTGCAATGATCCCAGCCTCCATCTTCTTGACCAATGTGATTCACTAAGCGTCAGTGGGTCTGAAACCCCAATTAATGACCTTCCTTTGGAAGACATTACCATACTCAGCTATAAATGGGGGAATCATTGGGAGTTTCCATTAAAAAAGAAATTAGTGGCCTAATGTTATTAGTTGTGAAATAATCGAACCACTAATGACCATCCATTGGGCCAAACAAAATCCACCTTAATTAGGGTACTAGGCCGTCACTTTTTTTAGAAACAAAAATGCTGAACCAGATGTGAATTTATCAAATCAAAGAAATGATACGTTAATCTTATGTTAGGATATAGTACTTTGAATATTATATCCAAGAAATCATGCTGACAAAAAGAACTCAAGTAGAAAGAGTGTTGGCTTACAATGTGTCAGGAAACACTGTTAAAATTTCAGAAAAATATGATAATCCTGACATAAATCTTACAGGTAATCCTTTATAACTGGGTTTCCAATGAGATAATTCTATACCATATTTGACATGTCCTTGTGTGTAGAATGGTTGAATAGTAAATAAAACAATAATTGTTCTAACCATGCATATTTGATTGAGCTCATCATGCCTATGATATTTTACTAATTGGTAACGTTGTTCCCTATTATATGCATGACTGTAGATACTGTTCTCCTCAATAGAATCATGATATGAGAAAATTTCATCATCATACAGTGCATATTCTAGTAAATCATATATAGCTACAACCCCCACAGTTTGTAAAATGAACTCTCATTCCCAACATCTTCAATGTCATATCGTGAATAAGATGGTCTGGGAGTATTACCGTTGTGGAACAATACTGATCCTCTATGCACCCCATGAGGATCTCTAAGTATAGAAACCAATCTGAATTGTTCATGGAATGTTGTAGCTAAGCAAGTGGCCCTAGTCACCACAACCGACTGCTTTGGGATCTTATCTCTAGAGTGTGAAAACTAACCCTTGTACCTCTAATAAAGGTGGACTAGGGAGTCAAATACAACTCCCTTCCAATTTAGGGGTTGCTGAGGTGGGATCCTATCAACCGATGTTGCCAGCATCATACCATAGGTTCCCATCAAACACTTTCTAAGGGTACCAACCGACACAATTCCACCTCTGATTCCCATGAACATGCAATAAGGAAGACACATCAGGTGAGGAAGGATCTGGATAACAGTGAGTGGGATCATACTCCCACTCTTACTGATGATTTCTTTCAGCATATCCCAATAGTAACAAAATATTAGTCTCATATCCCTACTCACTCATAACATGTCTATGTACATGTTCCCATAGATGGAATGGGGGAGGCCCATGTCCCTGCCCCCGTGCATAAAGTCGATCACCATATTCTGGTGGCACAAGGAGGATATAATTTCCCTACTTAAATCGAAGATATATGCCAATATATAGTGGAGATGGAAAATGTGAAGTCTTATATCCGAAGAAACACTTTTCTAAAATGACAATACATCATAGAAAAATCTAAATAACTCCACCAACATATTCCAAAACTGGTATTGATGAAGGGACATGCACATATTATTATCCCTATAGTTAGGGAAGCTCAACACTTTAATCATTAAGAAAAATTGGTTGCACTAAATCAAATTAACATTATTTCTCCCATCCAGGAGGATTATCTATATATTCTAGTAAAGGAAGAGACATCAGACTAGGTTCATATTCTTGTTCTAATAAGGGATCACTAGGTGAGAGAAGAACTTTCCTTGGTATAGGTGCACATGCATGCCGAAAAAATCTAGAGGAATATTCCAAAGGCCAATGACCGGGCTCATACCCCTATTATTCCCTATACTCACCAAGTGATAGGGGAACATACCTCAGAACATGATCATATTTATTTTGGAGAAGATCAATTACATAATCCAAATTCACAGGATCATGCATATATCTCCATTATGGTCAAGGCTCACCAAGTGATAATGGTACATGCCTTAGGAAAAGATCATATTTCTGTCAATGAATCTGTCTCACATATTCCAATAGATAATAGAATCCATGTGCATATTTCTACTTATAGGAATGAAAAACTTCACCAGCATCATTCTAAGGAAATATAAGAGTAGGCTCTCATCCCTTCTCCCAATTCAGAGGTCCGTCAGTATATTCAGGTGGGGAATGTATATTTGGACCAAGATCATATTCCTATTCCAATTGGGGATCACTAGGTGAGGGAAGAACATTCCTTGGGGTAGGATCATATTGTTGTGAAGAATTATTGACATCATATTCCAAAGGCTCTAGACCGGGATCATACTCCAATTGTAACCAAGTATCACTAAGTGAGAGTGGAACATGCCTCAGGACCGACTCACATACATGTCAATAATGAGAAAGATCATTATCATATTCTGGTAACTTCTCAATAGTAGGTGTATATTCCCACAGAACCAGACAATTATAAGAATGTTCCTGAAATGATCATACAATAGGCTCTTATCACAACAGAATTCCAAATGGTTGGTTAGAATATTCTTGCCACAATGAAAAACATGATCCATATTCCTAATACATTCAATTCCATTGTCCTTGAGGTCATTCAAGAAAAATTATCCACACCCCACGTTTCTGTTAACTCTTCAACCAAAGTACAAGATGATCATTACCATGATATTCCTCCTCATGTTAGTATGGATATAGATCACAAAGACTCTACTCCCGACATCCACCATGGTCAACCTCCCCACACCGATATCTCCTATTGAAAATGAAATCATCCACTTTCTCATACACCTTCATATTGATAGGTGTCCAAAACTATAACTCTTTTATACAGAGGGGTACTCAAAATAATAAGGTCAACCATGTATATCTCCCCAATAAATTCCAGCAGTACTCCACTCCAGTCTGCTAGTGACCCTTAGAATCATCTATTATTGTATGATAGATGGAGGTATGTAATTCTGATGAATAGGAGGCTGACATTGACATATGTAAAGATTTAGTATGAAAAAACCTTTGATCATGTTCTTCCCCCTCACCAATTTGGAATATAAAGTCCCATATGAGCCATAGAAGGAGTGCATGCCTTATTCACACAAAAATATACGGGTAACTCATCATCAAATGAAAGATAGAAATCTCCCCTATACAAGATATGAGTATCACCTTCAACTCATCAATACACTATGTTATCAGCTAGATACGGTTTTCTTTTCTATGGTCCAGAACCCATGGGTGAAATGACATTACAAACATCTATGAAGTTCATTCCATGATACTGTAACAACACTTTACCGACTGATTTCTTGAACATCACCAGATGTGCATATTTGAGGATGGGTGAAATATAGAGTATTACACATCACTATGTCCCAAAAAAATAACACTTCAGATACGATGTCTTATAATTTCATATCCTCCTATAAAATTAGAAGAAAAAGTAATGAGTGAGCTAGTTGGTCACTACAATAGAATTCCCCCACTTTAATGATGCCCAAAAATAACGAATGAAGGGAAAGGATAGCCCGTAATTTTTGGAACTGGGACCATTAATGAAATGAGAATGAATTTAATACATGTAATATTAGGTTGTAATAAACCAAAAAAACATCCTACAAAAACTGACTCCCGTCATTGGATACCATCACACCCAGCTCTTACTTGATCACAACCATGCCACATCAAATGAGATGCGAAATTAGATGCCATTGTTGTCATCCAAGATTAGACCCAGCTCACCAGTCCAAAGAAATATCTATCACTGCCTCCACCTATCATATCATAAATTCCTGAGAGTATTCATGATATATCAGTAACATCTTCAAACAAACCCCATCCCACATGGCTGGGGTATTTAGATATCAATCAGCATCACTAGGATTATCATCCCCAGGGAGGGTCCTGGGGAAATCAACGTTGATTCTAGATAAACCCCATCCCACTGGGATAAGGGAATTTATATTTCAATACCCATCCTGAGAGCCAACAATCCCAAAATGAAATCACTGGATCCTCAACAATAGGATCAGTCTATGCTAATTGCAGCCCAAAAATACCACCGGTCCTCAAGAATGGAAGAATTTTAATCATCATCATCACCAGAGAGATAATCATTCTTCTCTAGGTTGGGAGGAAAATATCAATGGTCAAAATCCTATCAATTTACCCCACCACAAGACAAACCTATGCTATTTGGGGGTTTTTTCATAAACAAGAATAGAAACTCACTAAAGGTCACTGTTCATAAACCAAGATGGGAGGAACACATGAAAAATTCAATCAGACCTCACCAGGGCCAAAAGCCAAAATGGACCAATATGGAAAAGTGTTCAAAGAATGTCCCTGAAGAAGATAGTAAATAATCATCCTATTTGGTCAAAATTAATGGTATAAAAACCATTACCTGATATGATTCTGTAAATATCATCACCATCAATATAAAAGATGTTGTGGATCAAGATGAAAATACAGAGGTCCATAACATAGACAACCTACCCTGATAGGAGGGTGATCTGGATGCACCAACGAACGACGAACACACCCTAAACCATAAGAGGATTCAAAACCTAGAACCTCTGAATATTGAGTTTCTATCTCTATGGCGGAGCACTACCAATGAAAAATGGAAATATGTGGATAAATCTAGACCACAACCCAGAAGAGTGAAATGTCCTTCAATAGAGGTACGATTGTCATAATATGAGACTGAGATACAAACTCTCATATGAAATAACAAAGAGATACTTAGGGGAAATATTACCACTGGGTATCATCTTTAGGTGGAGATGAATACTCTCCCTTCCATAGATGATCTTCTGGAAAAGAGGCATCTGAGCATCATATCAGCTCCAGATCTAGGTAGCCAGTCCACATAGATGTGAAAATAGAAAATTATTGTGACTTCTCTCCATTACAGAGAAAACCGTTCCCCCACTAGGGTGATCATTCAGTATTAGGATGAATTGTTAATCTGTTGAAGTTGAAGGAAATTCCATCTCATTGACTGCCCCCACTCCATGTAGATGGGATGTGTCTCAGACATCAATACCCCGAGAGCTACTTATTATCATCAAGTCCTTGGCTACTCGAATAGAATCCATGGATGGTAGATTCGCACCTATACAACCTAAAAGGAATCCATATCCCGATATGGTTGATGAAATTTTTCCTCCAACCAATTTTAAAAATTCCACATTTTATAATTTTGATGGTGCATGTGATCCCGAACAACATCTCATACACTTCGTATCCTAATGTGAGCCGATGATGGACCCTCAAGATTAACAGGAGGTGACAAAGATAAGGTGTTTTTTAAAAACTATGATAGGTCCAACATTTTTTTGGAACAATAGTATACCGTACATATCAATTACATGATGGGAAGACCATTTCCATTAGTTCCATTGTCATTTTAGATCCAAATCAAGGGAAATGAAAATTTTAGACCTAAATAACTATAAGAAACATGAAAATTATTCTGTATCTAACTTCATAGCTAGATGGAAAGGTTTAAACTATTCACTTAGAATCTCTCTTTCATAGAAATTTATACAGGATCTCTATGATGAAAATATTATGGATGAGTTATAAACACCTCTGATCCCAATGATGTATCTTGGAGGGTTCTGTGAGTTCTCATAAACAACACAGCATCCTAAATAAACCTTTCTAAGAACCTGATCCAAGTCTTGAATCATACCCTCTTTAAAGGGGAAAATGTTAGGCAAAGTAGAAGTAAAAAATGTCACTCTAAATCCAGTATTGGTGCCCATCCAAGCACCTAGGTAGGTCCCAAACCATCTAGAACCTCTTGTAGAGTGGAAAAACAATAAAATCTCCCTCAGCTAGATGAATAGAGAAATCATGGTCACCTGGTATTTGAGGAATATATGTATAAAGCAAACTGAATCCAAAATAAACCTGTCCCTGATTAATTTGTGGCATCTGTGGATATAAACCCCATAGGCCAGGAAGCCTGATGAGGTTAATCTGTCCGACCATCATGACTACTACCCTTTTTATAAAAGGCATGGTTATAATATCTAAGACTACGTCATCTTTAGAAAAATCCTTCAAGGAATGGTTGATTCTAGATAGGGGTGATAGATAACTCCTCAGATCAGGTGGCCTTCATAACCGTTTCCTAGTAAGAAGAAGTGGATGATTGGAAGAATGTTTCAGCCAGGTGTGGGAAAAAAGTTCCAAAAATTGATGATTCAAAATAAACTTCAATGATCTCAATAAACCCTAATAGAACAACTGTGTATACCCACAATAGCTCTACCACCTAGGGAAGATATTCCTCCCAAAGGTGGGCGTGACTACCAGAAGTAGGAAGAAACAAAATAAGAGGAGTCATATTCTACTCCAATGCAAGTTCTGAATCTTACTGATATCTCCCCTAAAACATTTGAAGAATGGGAACTACCCCACCAAACAGAACCCTCATCGGAATAAGATATCATATTTGGTTATTTAAATATGATACAGATAGAATATCCCATCTCTAATGATGAACATGCCCCCAAATATGTGTATCCTACACATAATCAGGGAATAAGAGTTGACATGAATAGTAACCAAGGATACAATGGATAACATATACATGGTATGACCCAATATCAAGTTTGTGTCCCCAAAGAGGACATATATGTAGTTAAGACTTGTGGGAAAGCACTCTAGTATGCCCAAAAGAGGTATGGAGGTGTCCCAAAACCCTACAGTAGTCACCCATTCATAGTTATCTTACATGAATGCCTAGAAGGGGTTTGGATATCTAATCAACCTAGGAAATGGTGAAGGTCAACATGAACCATTCCACTAATAGTAGATACCCCCACAACCTCTGCATAAGAACCAGTCCCATCCAACTGAAATGCCTCAACTACTGACCCACATTCCCAAGATCAACCCCAACTTGAGAAGAACAGACCTCTGGCACAAAAGTATGATATTTTAAAATAGTTGGTGGTTTCTCTAGACAATCTGTCATTATTGTATGGGCTCCATCTTTTAAAATAAATCAGGGAGGGACTTATTGAATCCCTCCAAATCCCAAAAGAGTTTGAGATAAAAGTCTATATATTTGAGGTTTATCGAGTGATGACCATGTCAACAAAATAAAATGTCTCCATTTTATTCATAGAAGATGAATAAGAAGAGTTCATCTAATGGAAAATCAGGACCCTATAAATATGACCATTTAAGGGTATGCTAATCATGAGAAAATACATCTCGGGAAGATCAAAATTGAATCTTTTTTTTGGGGATCTCACATCTGAATCTAATTTTGTAGTTATCCAATAAGACACGACATACAATTTCTAGCTCAAAAGGCCCTGGTTCCATTGCCACATGTCAGTACCTTCAACATTCCATCAATGATTGAAATACCCCATCAATGGAAATGTATAAATATTTCATGATAATTGGTCCCCTTTGATACTTTTTGATCTGCATATAATGAAGTAGTTTTCTAAAAAAGGGGAGGGAAATAACCAATGGAAGATGATGATACATAGGTTGTATCCCCAAATGGCTCTAGAAAGACCCATATGAATCTCTAGAGTATTCTCGACAGTGACTATGTGCTCCCCATAAATTTAGTCAAGGTGATAGATCTAGTCCTTGAGATCCAAGCTCCTCCATTCCCTAGAGATAGTTTAAAAACAATTAACTATGACATCTATTTGCAATGAATCAGGGGCAAGGGATAATAATTCCTCTTCTCATGGACTCTTTCACCTTAATAGTTACAGATATTTCCCCATATTTCCATTTTTTGAAAGTGTCTCCATAGACTCATGAGTTGAAGAAGATGAGGGTGAACTCAAGAATGCCCCTCCCACATTTGAGAAAAGCATCTAAACTGATTGTTGCCTCCATTACCCTTGAATAGAAGGATATGTACATAAACTTTCTCAGGAAATGTCGATATTTTTTCAATTGTAACTATACAGAAATGTGTGGTCTAGATCCAGATGTGGCTACATAGCATCTTAGCTTACCTGACAAGAATCAAGGCTTTAAGAAGGCATCCTAGATGATACTCCCCTCTCATGTAACCAATGTAGAGGTGTAATTTGAAAAACTAATCAAAACAAAATTTTTCAAAGAAGTGAAATACCCAGTATGGATTCACAATATTATCCCTTTAAAGAAAAAGAATTAGAATATTGGGGTTTACATCGATTTTAGAGACCTAAATCATCACTTTCAAAAGGGAAATTTCTTATTTTTTATCACAAAATTATTGATTAATTCAACTTATAGATTCTAAAACCTTTCCTTGAAGGATGAGTATTTAGGGAATAATCAAATAAAGATGGCCCCAAAAGATGAAGAAGCCACTACCTTTATAGTTCCCCATGGGAATGATTTCTATCAGAAAATTCCCTTCATCAAAAATAAAACTGTTAGTACAAATCAACATGCCATACATCATATCATTAAGACATTACTACTACATATTATTAAATGATATGTCAACAAACCCGGTTTTGAAATCCCTTCAGTGATATGATCACCTAGTAGACCATTAAAAAATATTCTAAAAGAAACA
Organism: Viscum album; assembly: GCA_963277665.1. Lineage (NCBI taxonomy): Eukaryota > Viridiplantae > Streptophyta > Magnoliopsida > Santalales > Viscaceae > Viscum > Viscum album. The sequence goes on along the minus strand of OY728145.1, from coordinate 21,132,777 downwards.
ACAACATAGTCTAAATATGAATCTGGTAAAATTAACCTTTGTGGTAACATCAGGGTTGTTCCCTAGAATTGTGGTAAACCATCGTGGCATAAAGTTCATCCCAGATAATACTAGTGCTATTCAAAAATATTTACCCCCATAAATCTCAAAGAGTTTAGGGGGATCCAAGGGAACCCCACCTACAGTCGGTGATTCATAAAAAAATTGGCCAGACAATCTTTACCCTTTATATGTCTAATAAATAAGATAATCTCCTATCAATGGGATAATGAATTCCAATAATCCTTTAAATGTCTCAAGTAGTACCTACTGCACCAACCAGTTCAGATGCCTATAGGGACTGTTACACCACTCATATTATATATGGCCTCTATGGAATTCTCACTAGGAATCCTCATCACACTGAAAAATGATGTAGGGAGGGATAAGTGTCTCTACTACCTCATCTAAATAACACTAGGTACTAAGAAACGATACCCTGATGTCGATAAGAACTACCTTTCACTCTTAATCATAGTGAAAAAGATGATGCATTACCTGTAGCACCATAAATTTCATTTGGTCTCTCATATTGGTCTCTCATTGGTATTCATATGTTAACATGGTGCTTTCCCTAATGTGCGGTAATTCTGCAGTAATATGAAATCCATTTCATGTCACATAAGATAGTGGAAGGGAAATCCTAGGATAATTTCTTAGCAGCACATCATATTTTGGAGAAAACACTAGTGTACACTGAGCTTCTAGATGAGGAGGTCTTCTATGACCATAAAACTCCCTTGGCTTAGGAGATGAATTTTGATTGCACCTCCCAAATTCCTATCAGCAAATGTATGTAAAACCCAATGCTTAATCGAGTTGGATTAGGGATTGTATTTCTCTCTCCAAAAAAATAAGTTATACCCTACTCATTCTCACTCTATGAAGAATGCATGAATAGTGAAGAGGAATACCAAGCCCTCATTTCAAGATTTGAACTATCCCTACAACTATATATAGCCTACCTAATATCAAAGGGGGTTTAAAACTAGTGATAAAGTAGATAAATGGTAAATATTCCATTAAAAAGGTAGAAATGGACTCTCTCATTGGCTATGTTAGGGTACTGATGCAGGAGTTACCTTTTGAGCCCACATTGAATCATGTTCCTCGATCACAGAATGATTTTGTTGATGAATTAGATAATACAACCACTATCCTGGCCAACCCTGATTAGTAGGAAGCAATCTTCCATACCACACACTGAAGAATGGTCTCATTGATATTCATCTGTGATATGGAATAAATCAATTAGGTCAACACCACCCTAGAGCATGATGAAAATGTATCCATATGTGGATGGATGGATCCCTTAATCAAATATCTCCAAAATTGATCTCTCCAGATAGACCAATATGGAAGGAAATATATTCAACAAAGTGCAGTAAAAATTACCCTAAAGGATGGTCCAAATAAGAAAAAAACCCTCTATAAAAGAGGATTTGATGAAATCCCCCTCATATGAACAAAAGTAAGACATATTACCAGCACTGTGGAAGAAGTCTATGTAGGAACTAAACTATGTGGAACATATCCTCACTAAATAGTAATAAAATGCATGGAAAGCATCATATAACTAACTGCTCACCGCATCCAAGCCATATCTATTTGAAGGAAAGATAAAATGACCCCATCCCAATGTGAGAGTTATATCTACATAAGTAATCTCTTTATCCAATAAATACATTTGGATTGATTCAATAAATGGGAGGATACAAAGCAATACTCAAGCCTCCATTCTTGGGCCCAACCACCAAAATTATTTTCCTTCATGTCAATTGATCCATGTCCTCACCGAAAGAAATTAAACTGCATGACTAATTCATTTTTTGCATGACATTAAACTAGATGTGTTTTCTTGAAACTAACTACGACCTGATTCTCATTTTCAATTAGAAACACAAGGATTCCTTGATCCTATATCTTGGTCTAGCCACTAAATGATACAAAATTCCTATGTCCTATACTTAGTTTTTTATTCGTGATGAGAGGAACCCTTTCCATTCCTCATTTCTCACACTGAGCATAGCTCACATTATCTTAGGAATTTTAGTAAGGGAATGCCAATATAAGAAAACATGAAAGCTCTTGATGGTATCACTATGGTCTTGAATGCTGGGCCATAAAAGTAATACCATGAGTCCTCACTGCATGATGTTAAACTACACGATTTATGTCCTTTTCATGAAATAAATGTTCACATTTCTATGGACCTCACCTAATAGGAACACCATTGTTGGTATTGGTCCCCTTACACACCTCCATTCATGAACTACTTGTGACATGATTCCTGACAACAAGTAATACATAGTAATTCCTGGATCTTCAATCTTGGGTCCATTCACAATAAATATTAAAATGTCATGTATCTGTGGATAGTCTAGGATTTTGAGGAAATTTAATTATTCAAGAAGTATATTTGGGTTGATTCCTATTACCATAGGGATCTAAGTGACACCCATATTTCCATATTTTCATCCATCCACATTCCCACTGATTTATTTTGGGAATCCTATATCCTTTCCACATGACGTACAACTACACGGTTCTTCAAGAACTATGTGTGACTTGATTAATAAGATCAAAATATTATTAGTGTTGTTACGATATTCAATCCCAGATCCAGTCACAAAAAATTTAAGAATTCACCCTCTATGCATATATTATTGGTTTTCGTAGGAAGTTCATTCCTCAAGAACTACATTTTAATTGATTCATATTACCATAGGATACATAGTGATTCCAAAATTTACATCTTTGGGTTCATCCACAATTCCTATTTTTTTATGTCACGAAGCGTATATCCTTTCGGTATGATGTACAACATTATGGTTCCTCAAGAACTATTTGTGGCTTAATTCTTATCATCATAGGATATGTAGTGACTCATAGATCTCCAATCTTGGGCCTAACTACTATAATCAATGGAAATATTTCCCACCTCTGTATATAATCAGACTTACGTAGAGAGTTTTTCATTCGTGTACTACTTCTAGCTTGATTCCTATCATCACATGATACATAGTGACACCCAGATCTCGAATATTGGGTCCAACTACAACAACAAATAAAAAATGTACCCAATTACATAGGGACTGAGTCACACAATCTCATTTTTCTTACGTATGATATAAATCTACATGTATATTTCTTTTTTACGTAGTATATCATCAAAAAGGTTTTCACATTCGTTCCCACATCCAAATAATGTGGCGTTAAACTATAAAGAAAACATCCTAGTCACATGATAGTAAAAATGAACAAAAAAACATCATTACCACATGATGATAAAATTCACAGGAAACATCCTTACTGTATGATGATAAACTTCATGTAAAATTGTCTCACAACAAGATGTTTAATTACATGGATAACTTCCCCACTATATAAAAATAAACTATGCATGACACCACCCATCTTTCATCCCCTGTTAGAGGACCAAAAGAGCCTTACTCTGATCATCTAGAGTACATAGTTCTTCTACCATCCTTTAAAAACCTAAGTCTATAAATCATACTTCATGTCTCGAGTTCCATGGGATTAAAAAATCATCCATGGCCCTTAGAGAAGATACCCGACTTCAAGTGACCATTTATTTTATTATACATGCATGCCTATGGATACTACATATGAACCTATGGATGTCAACCTAATGTGTTACTCTTGGAAAAGGTCTTTCTGAACATTGTGAGCCCTGACATTACCATGGAAGAACTCAAAACCTAAATTTTATTTGAACTACTACTGATATGATTACCCCATATCATTAAGCATGACATCAGCACCTCAATCCATGATTTACAACATTTTCATCTCCCACTCAAAAGGATTTTCAGGTACTATTGACCTTGGGTATCCTACTTAGACTCTTTTGTATCACCCTCCATATGTGGTCCACGTGAGTCATGAACTTAAACTACCTACACTTTTAGAAAATATATAAAACCTTAAACTATAGCCTATAATGGTACAAATCACAAGAACTACAACTACTACCAAAAGAGATACAAAACATGTTAGGTTGAAGACCCAAAAATGGTGTCCTAAGAAAAATCCAATGTCTTCACTCGCTAAAATCTTCATCTCCAAAGTTTAGGAAAAAATTAGGGACCAAATAAACAAGGAATAATGCTCATAGTGTCTCCTCGATAGCCCTAGTAAAATACAAGCTATTCTCACTAGAACAACTGGTTTAGGAAAAGGTTAGAGTAATGAATTGTAACATCTTCTAGTTATGAAAAAATTTTCTCTAGGTGGTGAAAAAACTTTTATATTGCCAAAAACATTCATGGATATAAACCTTTCCACAAGTTAAACTTCATGATTTTAGTGCATCAGATCATTACAACCTTTCATGGGTGTAGAAAATGATACATGACCTCAAGGGACCCTTTGAATGACTATGCATGTATGCCTATGACTCCTGCATACATGCCTATGGTCTTCAAACAAATGCATCACTATACAAAAAGGGCTTCCAAATCCTCATGATCCGTGAAATTGTTATGGAAGAGCCCAACACCTATGTGGGTTTTGTGTCATTCTCAGTATAAATTTCCAACATCATCCTCCTAACTCATGCAATTTCGACCATGATTTATAATCTCAATACCAAACTATCAAAGTGGATTCATCCTTGATGTTATGCCACCATGTTTTGTACCATTTCTCAAAGCAAAAGCACGAAAATTTATTCATAACACTTTGGTGGACAACACCTCATGATTTGAAACTACATGGTGTAGGGATATAACATTACAATATAATATCCACTTTTACCTAAGGTTCCAAAATACTTCATGAATTGATTTCCTCCCATACCCAACCTCATTTTCTGGATGATTGAGTCTTCAAAAATATTCCATGTCCCTCATAAAAGAGTGAAGACCATCTTTTCATGTCAATTCTATTGACACATAAGGGCTATAACCTACCAACAAAAGTCATCTCCTCTTTCTAGAAATGAGTTTCATTCTTTGTGAGCCCTATGAAAATCGTAGTGAAACATGGAACCTCAGGGTGCTACAGGTCATCCTTGGTATGTCTACCCCATCCCATTCTCACTGACTCAAAATGTAGGGTTATAACTTAAATCACCCAACTTCCAACTATCCATGAGGATCGATAATCTCTATTAGTTATCCATCAACAAACATTAACCCCATAAACCTTTCATGGACCATGGAAAAGAGTGGGGGTACCTCTGTTTGGTAATGTTACCAACACATAAGGGCTTTGGCCTACTAACTAGAGGCATCTCCTCATTGTTGGAAAGGATCTATGATCCTCATGAGGTTAAACAACACCATGAAGGAACCCAACATATTTGTATATTTTGGCTCATTCCTGGCACGTATTCCCCATATCTAACGATCATCGATTAGGTATGAGCTAAAAGACCCTAAACATAAATAATAGAAGGTTCGAGCTAAAATAACCTAAACTAAAGTAATTGAAGGTTTGAGTTAAAAGAACCTAAAATAAAACAATAGATGGTCCAAGCTAAAAGACACTAAACTACTATGATAGAAGGTCTGAGTAAAAGGACCCTAAAATACAACAATAGATGACTTGAGCTAAAAGACCCTAAAATATATAAATAAGAGGTTTGATCTTAAAGCCCCTAAACTGAAGAAGTAGTATGTATAAGATAAAATACACTAAACTACAATGATATAAGGTCGGACCTAAAAGATCCAAAACTATAGCACAATAATGATTTATCCTGCAAGAGTTTATAAGGCCCACTATATGTCTATAGAAAATAGAAAGCATCTCTCAAAAAACCTATCATCTTCCTAAAAGGTTAGAGAAATCTCCCTCGAGGACATGTAGTCTACCTAATTATCGTTCTACATGTTAAGTGATCTAAAGATATCCAAAATAGATATATGAACGAAGATTTTCATGTTGGTGGGAATTCATGAGAATTATTTAAGAATAATCTATTATAATTTCAACATTCAACTCTAAGAATTCTTGTTTACTTGATATTATGAAAGGGATGGGTATTATTGGCAATTCATATGTTATCTGATTATTAGAAATTAATTCACATCATGAATTAATTAAAACTATACAACTATATATAATGTTCAATTGATATATTCATTGATATCATGAAACGAGGAATCTCTACATTTTAGAGTCTCTCCCAGAATCTCATTCGAAGCTGACCACGCTGAACTAGAACAAAATTCAATCCACTAAGTTGGAAAAGATTTAAAGAGTTTGGAAAGAAGCATCAATTGAACACTAGAGTTTTTCTCACCCCAACTCTTATACTTATGTATTGATATGAAGAGTCTCAATGAAATTAGTCCGCTCCTCAACTCTATTTTGAGCAGTTTTCAATAATGAAGATGTATATGAGAGACCAAACCTCAGTCAAGCTATTATTTCCTCATTCCTCCATGTCATTATGGCCCATACATTCATTTGTTCAGGAAAATTAGACAAAAACTAATAGCTCTACTATAGTGCCTTAAAATCCCCCTTCATCTATTCAAAAGGGGGTCCATATCTAAAAATTGTGAAAGTCCCTTTCATTGGTGGTGAAATATATCCAATTCAGGATAATTTGTTTCATGATGTTAAAACATGGATGGTGATCAAAACCATCCACCCCATGTAATTAAATATACTACGATGCTTTCAAAGAGGTCTTAGTAATCAAGTTATGAATCAATTTACAGATCAAGAAGCATCATGTCTGAGCCACTATAACTGATGGGATGTGAATTTCAGAAGGAGGAATAGCTGGCTGAGCTAGTAGATAAATTGTATAGGAGGATCCATATATCACCACCTCAATAGGGGCATAACTAGTTTTTTTCAATGTAGTAATGATTTTTTAATAGATTATGTCCCACTATCAAGATAGTCATCACTAGGAAGATAATGATTCATAGAAGTCTCACCCAAATCCTGAATAATATCCATTATTAATACATAAAGAGGGGTTGGTGAAGAAAATGGCCCATCCACAACACGAAACAGATGGCTTAACAAATGATCTGGATAGGATGATACCCAGGCTTGGGTGTAATCCTGAGTAAGAAAGGTGGGAACACCAACGGATGGAATAATGATCTCAACATCAATATCATGACGCACCAAAACCATCCATGACAGGAAGATGATCTTGGGATGTCTCTCTCATTGTACACCAGCTAAAGGAAGAGGAGAGACCATCTGGGTATAACCAAACTGATGACGAAGCCGATTAAGTGTATATGGATCATATATGACCAACACATCCATCCTAGCTACAAGAACACCATCTCCAAGATAGATCGTATAAAACCTTTAATCAATGGATATGTTTCCATTGTCAATGATAGGCCTAGTCTGTGCATGATAGGGGTGAAATAAAAGCTATTAGATAAATGAAACACATCTTTAACCACACCAAGGCATAATGAGATAGCCCAAACCCAAGACATGTTCAGTAATCTAGGATGAGATGAAGCATTGTGTATCTTTATGACATTGTAGTATTCATAGTAATGGAAATTCTCCCCTATCTAGAAAAATAAAAACAATAAAGGGCCATAGATCATGTATGTGGCACTTCCTTACTGAATATGTCCCAAGAGTTGGAAAATACATGCAAGGGTTAGAACCAAAATATTAAGACATTTTCCCTCTTCTTTTTGTGCTTCAATTATCAGCGTATTGACTCCGATTCTCGAACCTACATCCCCATCTGGGAAAAACAACTTATTCTAGAACATGTCCATAAATTCCACCTTCCTAAGGTTCATAGAGATCTTCGAGTTCACTCAATATCCCAAAATATTATGATCACCAGCATCTGAAATGGATCAATACAAGAAAACACTATCAAAAACATGTTGGGAAGGGAACCAATGGGACATATAGAAGTTTTTATAATCCCACTATGACAGATGAAATTTTTGATCCAATCCATGAAAGAGATAAGTGAGCACATATTAAACTCATTTATCAGCATCTCTTTCATAATGGTGAGAATACACCTATCCATGACCAGTGTCTACAAAGGATCATCCCAAAAATTTATAGTAGAGAGTAATTCATCATATATATCTTTGAGAGGGAGGATCCCACCCAGTTGATAAATGTCCCATAGGATAATTCTGGCTTCATCATGGGAAAACTGAAATGAGTTGGTTCTAGGACACTAACATATGATCAATTCATGAAAAAGATCGGGATGGATATTGCCAATAAATTGGGAAATCCTTACAGCCTCATAAATATGGACCTTATATAACTTTTCAGTGAACTATATGTAGTTTTAAATGAACTATAAGGGCCAAACCCATTCATAAAAATAATTACTTCTAGGATGGAGATCCCATTTCAAACTCCATCCACCACCTGGGTTGTTCATAGAAGATATGACTATGCATGAATAACTTTGAGTAATTCGATGATGTGAAAAATCAAATCAATCCTGACCCAAGGGATAGTTTTCGAACATATAGGACAACCCCTAGTATTGAGATGTGATTGATTGGACATCCTTTAAAATCATTGTCTAGATAATGTCTGGAAAAGTTGAAACCCAATAAGATGGAAAATTGATGTCAATAGGAGGATTGATAACATCATCCAGTAGTCTAAACATGTATAGAGGAATCCGGTGTGATAGAGGATAGTCATGGAGCTCATATTAGAGGAACCTCTTTAGTATATCATTATTAGAATGCACATGGTATCGGGAGTCCACATTTCAATTTATAGCAATCATGGCCCATTGATTAGATATAGCAGAGAAACCTTGATGAGAACAAGAAACCATATGAACAAAATTAAGTAGTGAATGTTAGAAAGATACAATAAAATATTTTCAAAGTAATGAAACAAGAATTTTAACATCCCCATGCACATTACATGAATCTATAAAGGCATTCAAGAATCAAATAAAGGATTCACAAACCACCTGACCCCTGATGATCTTACAAGTCACATAAACATGAAGGGAATCACAAATATCATGACCTCTCAGACAAATGATGATCGTGTGACATGGATATTGTCATGTATGTCTCATGATATCGAACAAAATCATGCGATCAAGATGTAAGATCCCCCAAAACCCCCAAGATGATCACACAACCCCGTAGACGATGTTCAAACAATTATAGAAGTATGGTTTGTAATTTTTTCGAGTGGGATATTGGTCACAAGAAATCTTGAAGAATAGTTCTCACAGAACAAAATGATGGTAAGGTCTCACAATAAAAACATAGGGAATGATTTGGTGACAAGGGAATGTGGAAGAATTAGGGTGAGAGTTCTATAGGAATGAGTAACTAATGATTGAATCTCTCTCCCTCCCTTATTTATGAGGTATCCTATGTGATACGAAACATCACCTGATATACCAACCGTCACCTAGGATGAAAATTCATGACAGTAAAAGACTCAGGTGGACATTTACTATCCTCATAACCAAGTCCCTATCCACTAAGATGTTATTCCTAATGGGATTCATTTGTTAACACGCACAAAATGACCATTGACAAGTTTAAAAATGAAGAAATGCATGAATATGTGTATTGTTTTCCCTACAAAGAAAATAAAGAGGAAGGTGGTAATGATCTCATGGATCACGTGAAACCCAAGGAGACACATGATCCCATGACCAATATAGGGTCATACAAACTGGCATTCACTATGCACAACCTATAGTAGATCCCATAAAACCCCTTTGAAAAACCCTCCTTCTCTCATGAAGGCACCCAAACAATTCATGATCACGTGAAGGCTGACATGAAAAAATCCCCAAGACATGAAGACTGCCAACTGGTGGGCAGTTTATAACCCATCTAAAAATCATTCAAAAATAAGAGGAACATTTTCAAAAGGAAAATCCTTCTTGTGGTGTAAAACACACATGACTAATCATTGATAGGGGGGATTATTGTCCTTGAAAACACTCAAGAACACTCACGAGATCCCCAACCTTTGTAAAATAAACAAATGAAGTAAAAGTAGAAGAGTCAAGAACCAATTGTGGTCATAAAACATCAAACAACATGCCCCTTATGGTCTAAAAGACACCAAAAACCCACAAAAGAATATCAATATCATCTTACAAAATCATGATGACATGTCATCCTCATCATGTAAAGGGTATTAGGAATGTTCCCATGACCTCATGTCCCATTTGGATCTACTAGGACAAATAGATGGAGTTTTTCATGCAATGATCACACATATCCATATGAACTTTGATGGTCACACAATGCATCACTAAGAGGTAGAGTAATTATCTTCAACAATACTCATACAATATTGTATGATCCCCATGATTTGTAAAATAAATCAAAGGAAATAAATAGGGGAATGTTGGGAGCCTCTCAAGGTACAAAACTATTGCGATGCAATAAAGCTGTCTGTAACATGACCTCATAAGACCCCATTACAAGTCAATTGATATCAAGTGAAAGCCTTTTGATAGGCACCCTGATCTCATGAAGGCCATTAGACATGTCCTATAACAATATGGAAATTCTTTAGCATGCCCACTTGATTCAAAATGTACCCATTAATTGAAAATAATCCTGTAAAGGAAGCATTTAAGGGATGGACACACAGTCACTAAAAATTAGGCGACATCCTTGGAGTGATCCATGGTAGGGGCTTCTAAAGATGAATGACACCAAGGCCATTCTATAGATACAACATCGATTCATGTGATAGGTGTCGTGTATGGAGGCAGACATCTGCGGTGGAGAGGCTTATAAGTCCCCCACCCCTTTTTCAAAGAAGGATTTAGAATTTTTTTCATCCAGATGCAGTGGAACACCAGAGAACCATAACAGGTTTCTCAGAGTAGCTAATCTCATGACTGGAAAAGCTTTCCATCAGGTAAGGTAGCGACGAACAGCTGGAGCAATCACGCGAAATGCATAAGTTCGTTGCATGATCATCCGAAGATCATGCGCAGAACTTATTACAGTAAAAATAAATAACATCCCACAAATCTTATAAATTATGAAATATCTAAAATAATTTAACACTGAACAAATCTAAGGAATTAAAAATATACAGGAGAGAACAAAGACCAAAGCACAAGAGACATATGAGAATAAAAAATATTCTGATACTCATGAGCTTTGTGTGAACCCACCCCTCCCCACCTAGGATAGTTGAAAACACTAGAATGTGTCACCAAGATCATGTGACACTCATTTTCCATACTATTTGGGTCATACGAGCCCACTAGACATGTGGGAGAAAGTCACATGGAACCCCCTTAATAATTCCATCAAAGTCTTGTGAAACTCCCTGAGCTAGCCATCTAAGCCTCACAGTGTCCTTTAGATGTGCATCTGGAATCATATGGTTGTAGTAGTTTATGCCAACTAAGTGTCATGGTAGAATACATGAACAACAACTGGCTCTTGTGACACCCTTCGGGAATTCTATACAGGTCTCGCGATGCCCTCCAGACAAGTTATCCAGGATGTGTGATAGCCTCTGAGACATGTCACAGTAACTCTTGTGATGACCTCCATGGGTGTAAGCCATCTCCTGTGATGAAACCAGGGAAAGTCAAGTAGATCATGTGATCACTTCATGGATCAACTAGCCTGGTCTCACGATGTTCTCTAGATAAGCCATCCGTGATCATGTGACAACCTTCTAACACGCAATCTTGATTATGCGATTTCCATTGGAAAGATGACTAGATCATGTGATTGTCTTTAGATATATCCGTAATACATTATTAAATATGTCAATCATAAAATTAATGAATAAAGAGTAGAAAAAAATGCATATAAGGACAATAAGTAGGTCATGTAAAAAGGGTATCCCCTGACTTGATAACCTTCCCCATCCTTAGTGTGTAATCCCTAGTTAATAGGGAAACATCAGTATGTAATACTTTCTCAAGAGAACTATTAAAAATCTGATTCCTTCCATAACCAGGATACATAGGATTTTTTTCTAAGGCCTGAGATCAGTATTAACCTCTGAAGGTCTATCCTAGAGCATAAGTACTACATCCATAAGACATGAGAATGATCATTTTCCATCTCTTATTTACACACTGATCATAGATCATGTGGGCTTAAGGAAGTTCAATAATCATATCATTTTCGTTGTAAGATTATATAAAGTCAAGGGAAAACACAAACTGTAATCCATGACTAGTGTCATGATATAACAACCTTCATACAAGGGAAGCATTAGTGTTTAATCCCTGATCAAATGACATATTTGGATTCCAATTCCTACCATAACCAGGATACGTAGGACATCTTTCTAAGTCCCAAGCCAAAACTCAAATTGGAATCCACCTTAGTGTAAGTCCCATCATATCTATTACATTTTAACCATCAAGTCCCAATAATTCCCATGGACTGATCACTCTACCTCATGCCTCAGTGGATTATGAAATCAAGAGAACTACGATGACTTTGTTTCCTACTATAACCATGATACATAGGACACCTCTCTGAGGCCCAATCTATATATTAATCTTCAAAGGGGTTTTAGTGAATAATTCCCACATCCACATGCAGTGAGATTGATTACTTGTTATTGTTTTTTTCTCACACTGAGTATAGCTCATATGATATTATGGAGTTACAATAGTTATATCATTTGCATTATGAATCTCCACCAGCTAGGGTAACATCAGTGTGTATTCCCCGAGGAGTGACACGATATATTTTCCACCATATACAGGCATATACCTTAGGGATAGTCCTAAGGGCATGAATTTTGTACAAGAACTTTGATTTTACAATAAATAGGGTACGTAGGATGCCTTATTAAGGTCTGAGATCAAATTGGATTCAAACATAGTGTAAGTCCCCCAATGTCTCCAAAATCTAAACCATCAAGACCTAATCATTCCCATGGATAAGTCATTCTAACTCAACCATTAGTGGACTGATAAAATAAATAAACTATGATAATTCTGATTATTTTCATAATAAGGATATGTAATACATCTCCTTGAGAATTGATCTTGAATCCCTAGTGCATAAGTTCCCAGACATATGTACTTTTCAAAAAAAATTAAACTTCATGGGTTTAATGACTTATGTGGTTTTTGATTTCTATAATAAATAGGATATATAGTATTCGCTATAATGGATCAATTATCTCCTTATAATATTAACTTCCTCCCTATATTGTAGAAAATTTAAAATTACCTGGTTATAGAGCTTCAAAACATAAAAAGCTACCCTTTAATGGGGAAATTAATGAAGAAACTTATATACATATAGAGGGATTAACTAATTAGATCCCCTTATCTCACTCATAAAATGGGGTTAATCAATGATCATCCAGTTACGTTAACCGACCCCGTATTGGGACTAGGAAGATATTCATGAACATATCTTAAATCTAAAAGAGAGTCCCATAGTAGGTAATAATTCCCCTCCAAAAGAGTGCAATGAGCCTCACCTACCATCCTCTCAAACAATGAAATTCTATAAGAGTAATTGGGTCTGAAGCCCCAACTGACCACCTTCCTTTAGAAAGTAGACCCGCACCCAGTTATGGATGAGGTAACCATTATGATTTTTTGTTAACAATGACAATGGAGGTATGATGTTATTATTTATATATAAATAAAAACCCTAATAACCAACCATCAGAATGGACTGAATCCACCTAGATGGGGGTTTGAGGTCATCTCTTCTCTGATGAAACATTCATCATAAGGACAATGATTGGATTTTCCCCTTTTGAGGATTTATTGGGACATATGGTAACAATTCCAGAGTATCTTGAGTGCGTGTTTCAATATAGAGAACCCAATTTTGGGGCAGAAGATTATGTATCTATACACTAGTGTAAGGACTGACACATATCATACATAGGTATTTAACCTATATATATTAATATTCACATTACAACAAAACCACACTAGAATCATATGGTTTTATTGTATTTGGAAACTAAGAAACAAAAACAACTTCTTCATAAAATGTATACATTATCTCCAGATTATTCTCTCCGACTAGAACCCCTTTTTGATATATCGAACCTAATAGATTTATCCATATCCTGAGAAGATGAAACATAAGAAAAGAGTGAACTCAAACTCTCAGTAAGGGTACATAATGGATATTTTAATCATAACATAAAAATAAGGGTATAAGAATATGAACGTAAAATTTGAAAATCATATCCTTCATATCAAAGATCATAAGATTGTGTCTTAGAATAAAAAATAAATATTTAAAATACATGATTCAAAAAGAAATTTCATTGGAATAAAACATGGAGCTATGGAAAAAATATGAACACATATCATTGTGAACATGTGTAAATAGATACAGGTTCACTCATTATGTTATGTTCATGAAATATAGCCCTCACATTAACTTATGTACATGAAACTGGATCCATGAATAACCTTGTGAACATATTATTAGGTTCACACATTACATTGTGAACATGTAATCAGGTTCACACATTACATTGTGAACATGTAATCTGGTTTACACATAACTTATATACTCATGAGTTATCTATCATTAACCAATTCATTATAGGGAGGTAAAGGTACCACCCATTACAAAATTAAAATCATATATATGTGTTTAATTAGAACATAAATCGTTCATCACATTAGAGCCCTTGAAAATAATTAAGTTTCATAAACATTCCATCATAACAAAAATAATGGAAAATAAATAGGATTTATAAACATCATTCCATCATAAATATAAAACAACCATACAAATAATGGGGATAGTATCCCTGAATAGTATCCTGAGTAAATAATCTGTAACATCAAATAATGTTATCCTCAATGGAATGTAATTTTTAATGATTACATGAAATAATTCTTTAGTAAAATATAATTTGTGTTTTTGATTTTTTTAAACACAAAAGAATTATAAAAAAATTTATTTGGAAATAAACTTATAATCATGTAATGAAAGCTTAAATGAATTAAAGATTCATGAATGTAGGAAAATTTCTCATAAAATATAAGTTAAAGAAACAATCCTTCTGTATTTTTGTTGGGAAAGTTCATAAAGAACCTCTCTTAGAAAACATAAAAAAGAATCCTTTGAAACCATTTTTAAAAAGTAGAACATGATTAAAAATGACTTTAATCATAATATAATTGAAAAACCCATTAGATTTTTTTTTATAAAAACATGGACATGGAATAAAAAAATTATTTTAAGGAAAACACTTAAAAGATAGTGTTTAAAATAATGTCCCTTATAAATATCTTATCATTGAAGTGTGAAGTAATAAAAATAATTTATTGTCTTTATTCACTATAAATCCACATAAAACAAGTGTAAATATATCATGATATAACCAATGGTCATCCCCCACATAATAATAGCACAACATAATCAATAAAGTAGAAGGTTAATCCTAACCATGGTAATTATTTTTAGAATTACATTACCACTTTATAATCAGTTGAAGTGTATGATCCATAAAGGTAATAATTATAAAAAGAAATTTTTTATAACATTAATATAATGAGATTTATGATATTTACTAATCGAAAATGGAATACACTATTCATAGAGATGGTATTCCATACGTACACATGAACACTGTTTCTATTTTCATATCGTATTGAAAGAATGAAATGTAAATGTTATATATATATATATTACAATTCCAGTATGTTTTTTATGTAATATATGACACATATGTTTATTCAACCCATATTTAATACATTCCAAGTAATTAATGAATGATTCACATTACTTTGAGGTGTCAGTAGTCCACACATCCACATGTTATCGTATTCCTATAAAATGAAAATCATGAAGGTATGTGTTACATAATAATAAAATAATCATATATATATTATAAATATCATATATATCTTATATAAAGTATATATAAATCATTATTCTCAACCATTAATTGTATAAATGGAAGAACAAACAACATCTCTTCACTAGGAGGGAGTTCACTGTACACATGAACAATGATTACATATCCCATTTGATGGAAGGGTGTGATGTTTTAGGTAATCCCCTTAAGATAAAATTATCTCAGTATATTTAAGACACTGATGATATTATTTAATAAATATATTAGAATAATTTATGTGGTGGAGAAATAAATAAATAAAAGTTCTCATTCGAGACAATTACCTCTTTTTTTGATGGACTTACTTTATATCTCTTCTTAAAGGATCTAGGATTGGTATCTTGGCGAGATCAGCAGAACTTGTACACGGTGAGAGTGAGGAGGAGAGGTTTGGTATAATATTTTAGGGTATTCAAGGATTTTAGGTTGAAATTGGGGGGGGGGGTGTGAGGGCCAGTATCTTTACTTGAGGAGAGGTGAGTTTAATCGATTAAAATAACAATTATTTTATATTTAAAACAAGCCCCATTTAAGTGGAATTGAATTACGAGAATTTGGATGGAAATTAATATTTTATAGGATGGTTTGGGTCAATCCACACTTCAACCAAAAATTTAATATTTTAGTTTTTAGTTATTTTAATCCCTTAATCTTTTAACTTTAACTTGATTCCTTTTTTACCTATACCACAATAAATAGTTCTTTTTACCATGGTAACCTTTTTTATAAACAAATTTGAAATTGACCTTAAAAAATAATTATTACCTGATTATTCCAAATATGGTATCAATTTTACTAATTCAATTCATATAATTAAAAAAAATTATTTAAAATTAATCTCTCAGACAGAATGATAAAACATGTTTTTAAAGTGAAAAGATCAAAATTTTGAAATGTTTTTATATCTATTTTTAATGAAAAATTTATTACAAGGAACCAAATTGGATTTAATGATGTATAAATGAACTAATTATACTTTAAAATAATTTTAAAATATAATTTGACTATATAAATAAATTAGTCGAATATAGAATTCTTTAGTTTAAATTTAGTATTTTCACTATTCATCAAAAATGAATCTTTTCTAAAAAAAATAAAAAATCACCCTAAATTAATTTTTATATTAATAATTACAAAATTAATTTTAATTTTTCAAATTGGATTTATAAAAGTGTTAGAAGTTATCTCTAAAATAGATGTTCCATTAAAAGGCCGCAAAATTGCCTTTTAGAATAATATAGTTTTTTATGCTTAAAACTAAATTTAAATCTTATAATAAGCCTATAAAAATTATTGAAAGAATTTTAAAAACATTTTATAAAATATATAACATTTAAATATCATTAATATCATCAAATAATAGTGATTATTTAAATTTATTAAGATAAAATACCCCTGTTGGCATACAAACAATTGTTTTTATAAAAACACATCATTTATGTTCAATTGGATTTTTTTTCTATTTAATTGGTAACCAATGATTTATTTTTATAAAAATGTGTACAAAATAGTTTCATAATTTTGTTAATCTCATTCATTATCTTTATTTTAAATGGCTAGATGATGACAATAACAATTAAATAATTATATTTATTCGTTTGTTTAAGCTCAGTGTTCTGTGTAACATATGATATCAAAGAAATTATAATTAATTTTTACAAAAAAAGACATAGCATAAAATAATGGGTTGTTACAACTAGGATACTAACTACATTATTTTTGACTCAACATATCAATACATTGGTTTTAGGTAAAATGGTACATGAATCATATAATATTTAGTTCTCCGTTTATCCTTTTTGAGTTAGTTCAACCAATATACATTTTCATTTACTTGTGGTATATCTTGATTAATTTTTGGATACCTTCGTAAAGACATCCATCCATGTTATAGATTTAGGACCATGATGGTGATATGATGAGTTTTGTCTTGTAAGGTGTTTCCTCCAGGCCATGGGGGAGTGGAACCCCCTCCCGTCAAGAACTAATTAGTATGTAAAATTCAGGCTAAGGATGCATGTAGGATTAGAAAAATCCATGAGTTATAGCATCAGACACTACTACGGTTATAAGATAATCTATTTCTCTAGGAAGATCAAGATTGGGTGGAGTAATTAGTTTGAGTCTTTAGACTAGTTTAGACCCCAACAGATCAGAAAGCTGCAACGAAAGCTAGTCATTTCCATGGACTAGAAAGTTTCTTATTGAGTTTTGTTACATAGACCTATGATGCAACAAAAATATCCTGATATTTCTTCTAGTAGCTATTCAATGAGGATTATTAACCTCTATTCTTATGTACAATTTAGATCCAGGACATTCTTGAGCTTTAGTTGGGTGATATGTAAGTGGGTGATTATGACGTGAGGTTTACTAAACATATGTAGTAATCTTATGATATGGTACGAAATGAATTCATATCGGGGAGGAAGTTAGAGAAGATTATCCATAGAGACATTTGATATTTTTTGGTTTTCTTATTCATACCCACTAATGAATTTGTGCTAGAGTAGGCTATGGGGAATGTGAGCTTCCCAGAAGAGGCTCGATGGGCGGTTTGAGATAGAAGTTGGAATCACATGATTGAGTCCTCTATAGAAGATACTCAGAGTCATACATAAAGATCCCAAAAGAGGAAGAATTCACATTCTCAGGCTCAGAGATAAGGATCTGTGGCCTGAAAATCACATTGAGGATCTAGTCTTTCCAGAGAGGGTAAATGTATTGAATTCAATGGGAAAGATCACATACATTTTGATTTCCTAGACTATCATGAAATATAGGATAGGAAGATAGTTTATGGACCTCTTTGGTAGTGGTTTCACCATGACTAAGGATTTACCAGGGGTAGAAAGGGTGGACCTCTAGGAGGTGTTGTTGGAAAAGGAGCTGGATAAGAACTGGAGGGACGATCATTAGGTAGAGGATGATGTAATGAACTCCTACCACCGCCATAACCAGGTGTCCCATGTCAGGCTTGAAGAGTAGGCTATCATGGACTTATGAAGTTTTATTCTATATAAATATAATACTAGTATTCAAATGATATGATACGAGGTATGATATATCATTATTCTACTCTTTCCTCATAACAAGTATACATAGGTACAGGTGATTCCTACATCACCTTATTGATGGGGTGAGATCTAAAACTTCTGGTTGAGACTTTATCCTTGAATCTATGGATAGAGTTTCCAACCACGACCGATTCTTTAAATATGTAGTTAGTGTGATGTATACATTGGTGAAGATAGTTTCACATGGGACCTAATATTTTTAATAGTGAAGCCTTATGATGTCATCTTTGGAATGGAATGGTTTTCCACAACTCAAACCCAAATTAAATATCATAGAAAGTGGGTCAGATTCCATTACATAGATGGGATGAGATTCCCCTTTACAGATGATAGAGATCTTATGGATGATCAAGTGGATATTGTGAGTAGGTGGTTGTATCCCATCACCCATCAGTTTTTGAGTTATCTGTCAGCACAATAGGATTTAGAAAAATTGATTTCTTTGATAGTGGAGGACATTATGGAGTTATTAACTAATGATTTTGAAGGACCACCTCCAAGTAAGGATATGGAATTATACATATAATTTCACCCCAGGACTATAAAGATATCTTATGTAGCATATTGGATGGCCCTTACCGAGCTTTGGGATATGCGAGAGCTATTGGAGGATCTTCAAGAGAGGGGTTTTATGAGACCCTTTGTGTCCACATGGGTAGCTATGGTTTTATTTATGAAAAAGGCATAATAGAGATTACATATTTACATTGATTATAATTTTCCAAACTAGGAAATAATAAATAAATAGTACCCCATGATGATGACTAAATATCTCTTTGATAAGTTCATGAGGATCTAGATGGTTATTAATAATCAATATCAAGTCTTACTCCCACTAGTAGAGATTTGACGAGGCTAATATTTCAAATCTGGTAATCTGATGTCACAATAGACAATATGAGTTCATAGTGGTGGCTTCCAGTGTGAAAACTTCTCCCACTATGTTTATGTATTGGATAAAAGAAATGTTTCATCCATACCTAGATCAATTACTGATTTTCCTCATTTATGACATATTTATATAATATAGATTATAGGAGGAGTATACAATGAACATGGAGATAGTCCTAGACATACTATGTTAGAACATTCTTTATAGTATGCTCTCAATGTGCTAGTTCAATATTCATGATGTTCACTTCATGTGGCATGTTATTTCTAAGAACTATTTAAATGTGGAACTAGTAAGTATTTATGCAGTGCTTTCAAGGGAGGAAACCAAGAGTGTGTTTGATTATCAAAGTTTTCTGGGATTGGAAGGGTAATACATGATGTTCGTAATAAAATTATCTAGGATTATATACCTTTTAACTACCTTGACAAGGAAAGGGTAGTCATTCACACGGACCAAGAAGTGTCAGATATCCACTGAGGAGTTGAGACTGAGGCTGAATACTGCTCATATTTTGAGACTACTAAAGGAGTGCGGTGAGGATGTTGTTTATTATGATGCATTTGGATCTCAGTTTAGATGTGTTTTCATGAAGTGGATGGAAATGATGAAATATTATTTGATGAAGTTGATAGAAAAATAGAAGAACTATATGACTCATGACCTGGAGTTATCTGCACTAGTATTCAGTCTAATGATTTGGAGGAACTATCTTCTATAAGAGAAGAATGTTTTTCACTGAAACCATCAGATTCTAAGTTATATCTTCGCATATAGAGATATGATTCTGTGAAAGAGGCATTGGTTGGAGTTCTTAAAACATAATAAATTCATGATAGTTTATACTTATAGTAAGGGAAACATTGTTGCTGATTCACTTAATAGGATGCTACATTATTGTTTAGTAGAGGAGGTGTCTGATTAGTTGGATTCTTTGCTATTGATATTGGTGGAGAACCGGGGTGAATCCTTTCTTCAGTTAACGGTGTTGATTCCACCTCTTCTCTAGAATTTTAGGGTGTTCATTTTTAATACACTAACATAGAGGTTATTCATGACCATATATCTTTAGGATATTCACTAGATGGATTCTATAAATAAGAGAAGTACGCCATCCTTTCCTAGGTTATTATAGTTGTTCCAGTAGTGATATGAGAGGAGGTGATGAGGGAGTTTCACACATCTCATTTTCATCCATATCCTAGTGTAGGTAAGATCTATAAGGACCTCCAATGGTATTTTTGGTGGACTAGAATGTAGTAGTTTGTTTCCAAGTTCTTCCCTTGGTGTCTCAACGTCAACAAGTGAAGGTTGGCCACCAGGTTCTGGTAGGTTAGAAACTACCTCTTAAGATCCTAGAATTGATATGGGAAGACATATCGCTGGTCTATGTGATAGGGAATATGTTGAAAAGGAGAATACATGACTCTAACTCAGTGATAGTTTGATGAATTACAAAATTGAAACCCTTTTCCCCATTAAGGGGTAGAGTTCATTGGAGAGTTTGGGATAGTTGTACGTAAAAAAGATCATTGGATCCCTAGGGTACCCTGTATGATTGTCTCCGAACGTGATGTTTGGTTTATCTCATGATCGTGGAGAGGCTTATAATAGGAATTTAGAATTCAATTGATGATGAGTGAATCATTCTACCGCATGAAATATGGAAAGATCATGTGCATTATCTAGGTGTTGGAGGATTTTATAGGATCTTGTGTATGGTCTTTAGCCAAATCCGATAAGATAAATTCACATTGTTAGAGTTTTCTTATAATAATATTTACCAATGTATGATAAAAATTTAACATTTAAATGCCTTGTATGGGAGACCATACATGCCACCCTTATGATGGACTGAGATAAGAGAGACATCTCTTTTTGGGCCATTGGTGGTGCAGGTGGCGAAAAATAATGTTTAAGCGATCCATGAGTGTATGGTGACATACAAGAGAAAATAAATATATTTACCAGATCAATGTTGTAGTCCATTGGAGTTCAATTAGAGAGGACATGATTTTCGGATAATCTCTCCATGATGAGGATTATGGAGGATTTTCTGGGGTAGAATGTTATCCCTAAATTTCATTAAGATGTTAGAGATCTTATAGAGGGATGGCGAGGTTTCATACCTCTTAGACTAACCCCCATATTGGGAGTAGGTTCATGATAACCTCTATATGTCATAAATTGTGAGATAAATGCATGATTCTACACACATAAATGAATGGGGTTAGATACACACTGTGGGCGGTGCCACCTTCATGGAGTACCTGGTAGAGACTGATGATCAATAGGTTATGATCTTGTGAAGAATTTCCATTCCCTTGGTTCATGTGTTTTAGTTACACTAGAGATTGAAGAAGATATCATAGTAATGGGACATCCATATGTGTGTTTATTATCCCCAATTTTTGTTTTTTCTTGTGATTTTTTGGGTTAAAAATCAATGAAGGGGGAATAATTTAGTGACCATGTTTTTACCTTGTATTACATTTAATTACATTAAAGAATATATTTGGACCCAAGAACTAAGACTATACACAATTATGATGCTTGATGATCCCATAATTTATATTTTAAAAATATTAAGTTTATTAATATCACATATAGGTGGTTTTTCTAAAAATGTGTAATAAATAACAATCAGAGTATCAAATCAAAATATTGAGACCACAGTTGAGTCCACAATATGTGGTTTATCCAAGGAACAACTTAATGTTTATTGACGCTAGATGTTCTATAAATTAGTGTTTGTACCACAGGGCTAAATACCCTGTGGTGGTGGGGGGGGGGTGGTGAATCAGGGTATAATAGATTTAAACCACTTCCCTTTGGATCTTGTTTCACGTTAGGAAAAACTCCCTTATCTCTCTTTTCTGTAGAAAGGTATAAACAAAAATTAAATCACACATAAGAAAAACAATTATTACTGGGGTCAACTTCATTGGGTTATGTCCAAGGAGCATACACTGGTGATGTTTCGATGTATCAAATCCACTATAAGTGCACTACTGTTTACAATGTTCAGAGCAGACTCACTGTCCCTCCTAGTTTACAAACATTCAAAATATGAATGCTCACTACTCTATCAACTAAGGTGTGCTCACAAATTCTTCTGAATATCCACTCACAGTTTAAAAATTTATAGGTCCCTTCATTATCAAAAATGAATTCAGCTTCCTTTGTATGTAGATTCTCTATTGAAGTTCCACTTTCATCCACTAATGAATACAACTTTACCATAGGTGTGATGGGAAATCTTCCAAATTTAACGCAACCCCAGAATTACTGGCATGCTTATCCAAAACTGGCATGCAAGCGTCACCAAACCACTTGTGTGAAACTACATTATTAAACTCCAAACGTGGGCGACTCACACCCTTTTACACCCAAACCAAAATTGGTGTGCAACTATCAACTATCGTGAAACTTATGAATAACATTATACTTGCACGCCCAAACCACCACTTGCATGCCCAATCTTCCAATGCGACTAGAACACAAATTTTTTCTAAGTGTTAATATTTATCCCAAATGAGTAGGGGTATTCATCTATTTATACGCATTTTGGCCACCCTGAGCACAACACACAAGTTTCTTCCCAGCGCACAAGTCCAATCACCTAAGCCTCTATCGCCTTAATCACCTTGCGGGCCCAAACAAAAAATTTGGTGCCCCTATTTCCTTTTCCATATTTGGATATTATGATATTCAAAAAAATATGGCATGGAACTTTAAAAGCCTCTAAGAAACTAGCGTGCAAGTCCCTTTTCCAAAAACACTTTTCTCCATTTGTCGATTTTGAGGCCCAAATATGTGGAAAATACAGGAAAATGACACCACCTTAGATCTCTTATTTTTGTCCCACCTTCTGATTGACTATTCCTTTTTCATGATTCTTTGTCAACATAGGCTATTAAAAATATCTGTGGAACCTGACAAATCACCATGAAAACCCTATTTGTCAACAAATAAACCCGCTTTTTCAACAAACCCAAATACCACAAAATGATTCAATGTTACCTTGAGTGATTTTTACCAACAATATACCCCTTTCAGTTTGTTAAAAACTTTTCTCATAATGATTATTTGCACCTTTTTACCTCATTAAACATTCTTCCAACAACAACAACCATTCACCTCGTGCGATTTAGATAGAAATCAAAGATTTACTCAACACATACTTTAAGCCCACGTGAGCAATGTTCGACATGAGAAACAAGAGTATAATGAAAATTTCATCAATGAATCACTTCATTCCTGACACCAATTATTGAAACCATCCTGACACCAATAAACTACTTTCATCACGAACCTCATCTGTCTTGATATCTAATCATTGATTTATCACTTTTAGCATCGTCAAATTTGCTACTACAAATCCTTCACTACCGAACTCTTGTGATGTCCAAGATAAGATCTATATGATCACATCGAACACCAAAGGATTCTACACTATCATGCTGCTCCCCCAATCTTGCTGCTCCACCTTTCCATTTCTCCCTATTTCTTTACTAAGACAATTTCTCCCACTTTGAACATGCACATTTTCTCCCCCTTTTTAAATGAAGCCAGAGGTCACTCCATTGTGGTATGCAACAGGTTAAAAACACAGATCGGTACATTAGAAAAAACTCATCATACCGTAGGGAGAGGGGGATTCAACATCCACACTATTAAAGTGTGGGGAGTCTAATGAACTCCCAAATCTAGTCGATGCCTCTAGAATGGTTCATTGGGTAAGGCCATCTTTAGAATATCATCAACCTGTAGCTATGTAGGAACATATTGCAACTTCACTATCCCTTGATCCACCTTCTCCTTAATAAAATGACACTTTATTTCAATGTTCTTGGTCCTCTAATTATAGATAATATTTTTCTATGAATTATAGAACTTGAGTAATCACACTGAATTCCAATTGGAGACTGCACTATCATGCCCATGTCATCAAGCTATTACTTCATCCACAATAATTGTGTGCATTCTTTCATGGAAGAAATATACTCAGTTCATGCGATGCTCAATAAAATTCAATATTTCTTCTTTCTTATCCAAGAAATACATAAACCATCATGATAGAAAGCCACTCATGATGTTGATTTTCTATTATCTTCTAATCTAGACCAATCTGCATCTGTATATCCCAATAACTTTTGATGAGATTTATTATTATACATCAAACTAAAATAGACAATTATTTTGATATATCGAAGTATTTTTTTCACCAGAAGCATGTGGATTTCCTTGGGATTGCTTTAATATCATGCTTCTTGGCATGTGGAGAAAACCATATCAGGTCTTGTCACTATCAGGTATAGTAAAATTCCAATAATGGGCCTATATTCTGTGATATTAACTGTATTTCCATCATCATATTTTTGATAATTTCATTTGGGTAGCAACTTGAGTCTTCATCTCCTTATAATTTCTTATTCTAAATCTTTTCAGAACCTACTTTGAATATTTGGATTGAGAAATGAAAGTTCCATTTTTTCCTTGTGTTACCTATAAACCATGGAAAAACATCCCCTCACCTATCATTGACATTTCGAACTCACTTTTCATGAATTCAGAAAAATGTATGTACTAATCTTCATCTGATCCACCAAATATTATTTCAATGATATAAACTAGCACCATCATCCTGTGATTACTATATTTGTTGAAATAGATATTATAATCAACTCCACCATACTGAAAACCAATCTTTTTCAAATACTGATCAACCCTCAAGTACCATGCTCTTGGTGCTTGTTTCAGCCCATATAACACTTTCTTCAATTGAAAAACATTGTTATCATATTAATGAATGAGAAAACCATATTTCTATTCAATATATACTTCTTCCTCTAAAACTAAGTTAAAAAATGCATATTTGACATCCATCTGGAACACCATGAGCTTCTGTTGTACTGGAATGGCCAAGAACAATCTGATTGTCTCCAGCCTTGGCATAGGTGAAAATTCATCATCAACATAAATACCCCTATATGGGAGTATCCTTTACATACGAGGCACACTTTTTTTGGATCACGACACCATATTTATTCCTTTGTTTTTTTAAAAAACCCATGTTGTCCTGATGAAATTATTATCTCCTGGCCTCAAAGAAATATCCCAATTCCAATTTTTCTCAATCAATTTTAGTTCTCCATTCTTCGCCTAAACCCAGTTTTCATCTTCACATACATCAGAAAAATATTTAGGTTCAACTTTAGATAAAAGAGATGTATGTTGTAGTAACATTATTATTCTTGTCTGAACTGGTGTTGTCTAATCACTAATGATATTCTAGCTACCAATTTCAGCTTGACTCTTTGGCTTCTTTGAAGATAGAGACTTAAATTATTCTTTTTCATCATCAATATCTTCTTCTGAGTCCGCATCTTTCCACTTATGTTCCCCCTAGGTTACCTTACTCATCATCACTTTCATCAAGAAACCGTTCACTATGATGTCGAGTACTCTCTTTATTTTCCACAACAATAACATTATCACTCTCAACTACTTTTCACAGACTCTTGTTAAATCTTTTTTAGTCTTTTCTTTTTACTGAGTATCCATAGAATATCCCCTCATCTCCATGTGACTCAAATTTTCTATTTTTTTTGATAATGAAGAACTTGCTTCCAAATATTTGAAAGTATTTCATTGTTGGATTCTTTCCGTACTACATCTCACCCAGATTCTTTACTTCCTTCATATATAATAGATCCCTGTTAGAAATGTAGACTAATGTCAATACTACATTATACCAAAATTTCTCTTGTAGGTTTTTTCTATAAGAATTGTTCTGTCCATGTTGTTAATGATCTGATGTCTTCTTTAAACCACTCCATTATATTAGGGTTTTCTTACTGAAGAAAATTTATGCCTTCTCCCATGTTTCTTAAGATAGTCTTCGACCTGACTGTTTGTGAATTTAGTACCATTTTCAGTACAAGACATCAAAATTTTCTGCCCAAAAATCCGTTCAGATTCCCTCCAACATTGTTTTAGGAAACTAAACACATCATGCTTATGGGAAATGATAAATACCCAAGACATTATGCTATAATCATAAATTAATAAAATGTAATATCTCTTTCCTTTAATGGATCTTGGTGAGATAGGTCTGAAAACATCAACATGTACCAATTCGAGCACTCTTGTTGACTTATTTTCTTTCACTTTTTACGTCTTTCAGATGATCTTCCCCTATTGAAAAGAATCACATGTATGCGTACAATCACATGATAGCTTGGGGAGATCACTAGTTACATCAGAATTTACCAAATATTCCATGTAAGGTTAGAATAGATGACAAATTCTTTTATGCCATAACTTTTTTTCCACCTCTCTAGATAAAAAGTACACATCTTTATCACCACTTACAAGGTAATGATTTCCTTTTGTTATTTTTACATGTATAATAATTGCACCATGTCTACCTTTGATGATAAACATCTTTTTAGTAAGCCTTATAGAATTACTAGAGTCACACAGCTGACTAATGCTGAGAAAATTGTGATTGAGACCTTATACTATTAAGGAATCAACATGTATTATTTCTTTTCCCCAAAACCAGGCCTTTCCTGGGATAATAATATTCAGTCCTACATCATTTAAAAACATTAAAAGTACTTCTTTGTCATATTTTATACATGTAACAATATATTTATTGTCTATCATGTGATATGTACAACCACTATCAAGAATCCATACACCAGAACGATATGCTGCTTTTAGGGCAATTTCTGCAACCACTGCCTTCTCAGCTCTCTTCTTCTTGATCCATGTTTTTTACTTAATAAATTGAATGGATTGGGAATCATGATCTACCTTAGGGTATTATGAAAAAAAATTCATACATAAAGAGATACAAATCTATTTTTTGTTTTTAGCTCATTTTTTGATTCTATGATTTACTACTTACGACCGCTCGGGTTCTGTTTTGGAACATTCCACTACATGATTGATGTAAAATATCTAGACATGTTCCTAGATCCTCTACACAAAAATAATGTCCCTCAAAATATATTCTATAATATTGTGCTTTTTTTGGCTTCCATTGTTGCTCTTTTTTCCTTCCGATATCTCCTGGCTATGAAAAATACATTCTGTGAATGTCCTATATTTCCAAAACAATAACACATAATGTATAGGGAATTTTTGTTTGTCACTTATAAACATCTAATTTCCCCTTAGGTTCAACGAATCTTCTGATTTTTTTTTACTTGATTCAATCTTCAATTTTGGAATGAGTGCTTACTGTCTGATTTCAACTTTCATATTTTTCTATTTTCGGTCATGCCCAACAACATCCTTAACATCTAAATACAATTGTTGCTTATTTTTTACTTGGATACTATTCTCCACTTTCATCTTTTCAGTATTTTAAATGATTTTATTTTTGGTATCGTACAAGGAGTCAATATTTTTTGTTGATCCTTTACTTTTATTGACAGACCAAAAAAAATTTCTTAATGTTTTTCAATATGCTTTATTTTATCTTTTACTTTGTTGTTTAATACATCGATCTACCTTTTCTGTTATTCATACTTATGTTTATGTTCATCAACCTTTTTTGAGCTCTATGACTTTAAGGACTAAAGTCTTTCAATTTATTTTACAAGCTCAGACTTCTGTTCCTCTTCTTGTTGTATATAAAGTTTTGGATCATGAACCACTTTCTTGGATATATTCATTTTCCCTCTCCAAACATCTATCTCCTTAAGATATGCTTCTAATTCATCTTCCACATCAACTCTTCCATCAACATCTTCTTCTTGTTCATCAGTGTCAATTTGTTCCTTTTTTTGAGAACTATAGACAACTTCCACAATAGCATTTTCTCCACAATCTTTGTAGTTCTCTACCTTTTAAACATCCTCAACCTCAGACTCACATAAACTGTCACATTCTTGTGAAAGAAGATTCTTTTTCTAAAAGAAATTACTCTTGAACTATTTCATGCCTTTCACATAGGCTAAAGACTTTTTCTTGGGAATTTCAACTTCATCCACATCATCTTTTTCGAACATATTGGGAAACCTTGCCACAAGATATCCAATCTTTCCAAATCAAAAACATTCTTGGGGATGTTTCCCTTTGAACTTTACTTTTCCTCTTAGTAGGTTTGAGGAGAGGAATTACATCACTTCTTCGGTCTCTTCATCTTCATGAGAATCTTAAATGGTGAGATTATTCATGGCCTTGAATGCCACCTATTTAGATTTTCCCTTTTCCACATCATCGTTATCATCATTTTTCATTTCATATTCAACAAGGGTGTTGTGCAGGTTATCCAATGTCAACACTTTCGGGTATTTATATTAAAAAACTGAAAATTTAGAATTGAACTGAGGAGGAAGTTTCCTCATGATGTGATTCACAATTATTATGGATTCAATAACTTCTTGAAGACCTCTCATGTCTTCCACAATAATATTTACCCTGTTAAAGAATGCATCAACATACTCATTCGGGTTCATTCTAAGATCTTCATACATGTTCCATAGAAATTGATGATTTTCCACTCTGACAATTGTATCTCCTTCATATATATTCAATAACTTTTTTCCATATATCATGTGATGTTTTTTATCACATCACATTCATATAGATGACATTGGATAAGGACCCACCTAAGGCATTTATTTTCTTATCATCAATATCTAGTTCCCTTATTTCAGCCTCTGATAATGAACCACTACTAATGTTATTTGAGATACCATGCATTGCTACTATAAACACATCCATTGCCAAAGATCAAAAGTAGTGTTGTATCTGATTATTCTATAATTGAAATTTGTTCCCGTCGAATATTAGAATCCCTTTATGATTGGTAACCTCCATTGAGAGAGAAAAACTAATATCAACCTTTCCCCTTGATACCAATTTTTAGTCACACAAGTCCTAATGCCCTAAGAGGGGGGGGGGGTATTAGGGTATGACAGATTTAAATCTCTTCCACTTTGGATCTTATTTTTCTATTAAGAAAAACTCCCTTCTTTCTCTTTCCCATAGAAAATTATAAATAGAAATTAAATCATGCACAAAACAAAACATTTTTTACTTGGTTCTCCCTCACCGGGATATGTCCAAGGAGCATACACCGGAATTGTGCGGATGTACCAAATCCACTATGAGCACACTGATGTTTATAATGTTTGGAGGAGACTCACTATCCCTCCTTGTTTAGAACCATTCATAATATGAAAGCTCACTGCTCTCTCAACTGAAGTGTGCTCACCAATTCTTCAGAAGATCCACTCACAGTTTAAAGACTTGTAGGTCCCTTCATTATCACAAATTAATTCACCTTACATCGTATGTAGATTCTCTACTAAAGTTCCACTTTCATCCACTAATGAATACAACTTTACCATAGGTGCACTGGGTAATCTTCTAACTTTAAAGAATCCCTAGAATGACTGGCGTTCTTATCCATGCTTGGTTCCCATGTGTCACCTAACCACTTGTGTAAAAGTATCTTATTCAAATCCAAATAAGGGAAACTCACACCCTTTTATGCCCAAACCAATATTGGTGTGCAACTATATACTAGCATGCAACTTATGAATAACTTTATACTTGTGCACCCAAACAACCACTTACACACCCAGACCACCTACACGACTGGAGATAGAATTTTCTCTAAGTGTTGAGCTTCATCCCAAATGAGGAGGGGTATCCCTCTATTTATAAGAATTTTGGGCACCCTGAGCACCACACACAAGTTTCCTCTTGGTGTGCAAGTCCAGCCACCTAATACTCTTTCGCCCTAGTCACCTTGCACGCCCAAACCAAAACATGGGAACCCCTCCTTCCTTTACCTTATTTTGATGGTATTATCTTGAAAAACATATTGCGTACAAATTTTCAAGCCTCTAAGAAACTAGTGTGCAAGTCACTTTTCTGAAAACACTTTTCTCTATTTGTTGATTTTGAGGCCCAAAAATTTGGAAAACACTAGAAAATGATGCCACCATAGATCTGTTCATTTTTAATGCCTCGAGATCAAAAATTCCTTTTTCATGATTCATTGTCAACATAGTTTATCAAAAATATCTCAGGAACCCGACAACTCACCATGAAAACCCTCTTTGTCAACAAAAAAGCTAGTTTTTCAACAAACACAAATACCTAAAAAATGATTTAATGTTACCTTGAGGGATTTTTCCCAAAAATATCCCCCTTTGGTATTATTGAAAACTCTTCTCATAACGATTATTTTCACTTTGATACCTTATTTAATCTTCTTCCAATAGCTACCACCATTCGCCTCTTCCGATTCAGATAGTAATAAAAGATTTACTCAACACATACTCTAAGTCCACATGACCAATGCTTGTCATGTGAAACAAGAGTATAATAAAAATTTCATCAATGAATCAATCCATTCCTGAAACCAATTATTGAAACCATAGTAACACCAATAAATTGTTTTCATCATGAACCTCAGCTGCCGTGATATAGAATCATTGACCCACCACATCAAGCATCATCAAATTTTCTACTCGAACTCCTTCACTTATCAACTCTTGTGATGTCCAAGATAGGATCTGAATGATCACATCAAACACTAAAGGGTTATCCTCTATATTTCTGCTCCTCCTATATCACTACTCCACCTTTCAACTTATCCCCGTGTCTTGACTAAGACATTTTCTCCCACTTTGAACATGCCCATTCCCCCCCCCCCCATTTTTCAATGAACCCAAAGGTCACTTCTTTGTGGTCTGCAACAGGGTAAAAACAAAGAGCAGTGAATTAGGAAAAAACTCAACATACCTATGGGAGAGTGGGTTTCAACATCCACACTCTTTCAAGTGCAGGGAGCTGACTAAAATATTAGAGCTAGTCGATTCCTCTCGAACACTTCCTTGGGGAATGCCTTCGTAAGAATATCAGCAACTTGTAGCTCTATAGGCACATATTCCAAATTCACTAGCCCTTGATCCACCTTATACTTAATAAAATGATACTTTATTTCAATGTGATTGGTCTTATAATAATAGATGGGATTTTTATATGTTTTATAGCACTTGAGTTATCACAATGAATTTTGATCAAAGACTACATTTTCATGGCCATGTCATCAAGTTGTTGCTTCATCCACAATAATTGTGTTTATTCTAATGTGGTTGCAATATAATCGGCTTTTTTGGTTCTCAATGAAATAAAATATTTCTTCTTGATTTGAAAGGAAACACATAAACCACTATGATAGAAAGAACCTCCTGACATTGATTTTCTATCATCTGCTAATCTGGACCAATCTGTATTTGTATATCACAATAAATTTGGATAGGATTTATCAATATACATCAAATCGAAATTGATAGTTCCTTTGATATACCAAAATATTCTTTTCACCGCAAGAATGTGGATTTATTTGGTATCTCTATGATATCGTTCTTCTTGGAATGTAGAGAAAACAATATCAGTTCTTATCATTGTCAGGTACAGTAAACTTCCAAAAATCTTCCGGTATTCTATGATATTAACTATCATTCCATCATTATCTTTTGATAATTTCAATCGGGCAGCAATTAGAGTCTTCATATCCTTGTAATTTTTCATTCCATATCATTCTAGAACCTCCATGGAATATTTTTATTGATAAATTAATGTTCTATTCCTTCCTTTTGTTACTATAAACCAAAAAAATGTCAGCTCACCTATCATTGAAATTTCAAAATCACTTTTCATCAATTCGGAAAATTTTTTGCACTGAAATTTATCTATTCTACCAAATATTATGTCATCGACATAAACTAGTACCATCATCCTTTTATTATTATCATTGTTGAAATAGAGATTGTAATCAACTCCACCATTCTAAAAACTATGATTTTCTAAATTCTGATGAAGACTCAAGTACCATTCTCTTG
Organism: Viscum album; assembly: GCA_963277665.1. NCBI lineage: Eukaryota > Viridiplantae > Streptophyta > Magnoliopsida > Santalales > Viscaceae > Viscum > Viscum album. The sequence continues at coordinate 21,100,072 of OY728145.1, read as the reverse complement.
GTGCTCTTTTCAGCCCATATAACAATTTCTTCAACAAAAAAACTTTTTTCTCATCTTCTTGAATGAGGAAACCATATGGCTACTCAACATATAATTCTTCCTCCAAAACTCCTTTCAAAAATGTATATTTACATCCATTCGGAACACCTTTAACTTCCGTTGTACTACAATGGCCAAGAACAATTTGATTGTCTCTAGCCTTGCCATAGGTGGAAATGTATCATCAAAATCAATACAATCTATCTGGGAGTATCCTTTACACTCGATACATGCATTATTTTGGATCAAAACACCATATTCATTCATTTTTTTTGTGAAATACTTATTTTACCTTGATAGAATTATTATCTCTCGGCCTCAGAACAATCTCCCAAGACCGATTCTTCTCAATCCGGTCTAATTATTCATTCATCACCTAAACCCTATTTTCATCTTCAACTGCATTAGAAAAACCTTTAGGTTCACCTTTAGATGAAATATATTTCCGTTGTAGTGAATTTATTCTTTTTTTCTGAACTGGTACTGTATGATAATAAATGATATTATGCCTCTTAATTTCAGCTCAACTCTTTGGATTTTTTGAAGATAAAAACTTGAATTCTTCTTGTTCATCATTAGTATCTTCTTCTGAGTCAGCATCTTCAACTTCTACGCCTCCTATGTCACCTTCCTCTTTACTAGTTTCATCAAGAAACTGTTCATCACGCTGTTGATTAGTCTCTTCATTTTCCACAACTGTGTCATCATCTCACTCAACTACTTTTCCTAGATTCTTGTTAATGCATTTGTATTCTTTTATTTTTCTTGAGTATCCATGTAATATCCCCCCATCTCCATGTGACTCAAATTTCATATGTTTTTCTTTATTGAGAATTAAACACTTACTTCTAAAGATTTTAAAGTATTTAACTGTTGGATTCTATCTGTATCACATCTCACATGGAGTCGTTAATTCCTCCAAAAACAATAAATCCCTATTATAAATTTAAACCAATGTAAATACTGCTTCCTTCCAAAATTTATCTGGTAGGCCATTTTCTATAAGCATTGTTTTGCCCATGTTGTTGATGTTATGATTTATTATTTCAACAATTCCATTCTATTGGAGTGATCTTACTGAAGAAAATTTATGCCTTATCCCATGTTTCTCGAGATATTCTTCATATAGACTATTTGTGAATTCCATACCATTTTCAGTATGAAACTTTAGAATTTTCTGCCCAAGAATTATTTTAGATTCCCTCCAATACTGTTTTAGTAAACTGAACACATTAGACTTATGGGAAGTAAAGAATACCCAGTCCATTCTTTTATTTTTTTAAAAGGTTTGAGGCGCACAGGCCCCTATTATTAAAAATAAAAATAAAGTCATACAAGTGAAGACAAAGGAGAAAACACAACAATACAAGTGCATAAAAATAAAATCAGCGCACTCGCGAGCGAGTGTTCATACTGTGATGAGATGTCTGAGCACCCCCTCCACGCGGATTCCTCCCTCTCCACCCAGTCCATTCTTCTATAATCATCAATGAAAAAGGCATAATATCTCTTTCCTTCAATGGCTATTGGTGAGATAGGTCCAAAAACATCTGTATGTACCAATTCGAACACTCTTGTTGACTTCTCTTCCTTTTCTTTTTATATATTTTTGATGATCTTCCCCTGTTGAAAAGCATTACATGTATGTGTATGATCAAATGATAGCTTGCAGAGATATCTAGTTGCATCATACATTACTAGATCTTCTTGGGAAGGTTGGAATTGATGACCAAGTCATTTATTCAATAACTTGTTTTCCTCCTCTCTGTATAAAAAGCATACATCTCCATCACCAATTATAAGGTAAATATTTTCCTCTGTTCTTTTCCCCAGCAGAAACACTGCACCATATCTACCTTTGATGATACACGTCTTTTTAGTAAACCTTATAGAATGAACTGAGTCACATAGTTGAATGATGATGAGAAAATTGTGACTGAGGCTTATACTATTAAGAAATCAACATGTCTTATTTCTTTTCCCCCAAACTTGGCCTTTACCGAGCCAATAATATTCATCCCTTCATCGTTTCTAAATATGAAAACTCATTCTTTGTCATATTTTATTCCTCTAACAAGATCTTTATTACGTGTCTTATGAGATGTACAACTGCTATCAAGGATCCATACACTATAACGGTCTGATGCTTTTACGATAATTTTTGCAACCAATACCTTCTCAACTCTCTTATTCTTGATCCATGTTTTTTTCTTCATAATTAGAATGTATTAGGAATCAGGAGCTTCCTTGGAGTATGATGGACCTGTTTCATTATAAAGAGTTGAAAATCAATTTTGTGTATTTAGATCATTTTTTGATTCATTGATTTACTACTTATGACCACTAAGCTTATGTTTTGGCACATTCCACTGCATGATTGATGTGCATTATCTAGATATGTTCCCAAATCCTCTACACCAAAAACAATTTCCCTAAAAATATGTTTTATAGTATTGTGCTTTGTTTGGCTGCCATTTTTCCTCTTGTTCCCTTTGGTATCTATTGGCTATGGAACATGCATTCTTTGAATATACCATCGTTCCACAACAATAACACCTGATGTAGGGTGAATTATTTTGTGTCACTAATACACTTCTAATTTCCCCTTGGGTTCCCTAAATCTTTCGAATTTTCTTTGTACCCAAATCAATCTTCAATTTCGAAATTCATTCTTACTATGTGAATTCAACTTTCACAGTTTTCTATTTTCGTTCATGCCCCACATCATCCTAAACATCTTTATGAAATTGTTGCTTCTTTTCTACTTGGATACTATGCTCCACTTTCAACTTTTAGTTCTTCTGAATGATTTTCTTTTCTGAAATCGTAATAGGAGTCAATTGTTTTTCTTGATCCTTTAATTTTTTTCTTAGACCAACAACTTCTTATTCAAGTTATTCGATACACTTGATTTGATCTTTCATTGTGTTATTTAAGCCATGGATCTTTCTTTTTTATTCTTCAACCTTAAGATTATGTTCATCAACCTTTTCTGAGCTCTCGGGCCTGAAGGAATTATATTTTTCAATTAATTTTACCATCACAGACTTCTATTATTCCTATATTTCTATATATAGTTTGGAATCATGTACCACTTTGTTGGATTTATTCAATTTTTTTCTCCAACCATCTATCTTCTCAAGAGATGCTTCTAATTTAGCTTTCACATCAACTGTTCCTTAAACTTCTTATTCTTGTTCATCAGTGTCAGTTTCATCATTTTTCTGAGAACTTCCGACAACTGCCACCATAGAATTTTCTTCAAAATCTTTGTAGTTATCTATCTTTTCAACATCATCAACTTCAGACTCATCTAAACTATCACATTCTTGTGGAAGTAGAGTCTTTTTTTAAATTAATTTATCTTGAGCTATTTCTCTCCATTCACATAGGCAGAAGACTTATTATTGGGAATTTTCACTTCATCATCATCAACTTCTTGGAATTTCTTGGTTCACCATTCTGCAAGATGTTCAATATTTCCACATCAAAAACATTCTAGTGGAAGTTACCATTTGAACTTTCCTTTTCCACTTTGTATGTTTGAGGAAAGGAATTACATCACCTTGTATATCTCTTCTTCATTATTAAAATCTTAAACGGTTAGTTTCTTTATGGACTTGAATGCCACCTCTTTATATTTACCCCTTTCCACAAAATCGTTATCATCATTTCTCATTTCATATGCAGAAAGGGTGCTATTTAGGTTATCCAATGTCCACTCTTTTGGGTATTTATATTCCAAAACTAAAAAATTTGGATTGAATTGAGGTGGCATCTTACTCAAGATGTGATTCACAATTTTAATGTCTTTAATAACTTCTCAAAGACTTTTCATGTCTTTCATAATGATATTTACCCTGTCAAAGAATGCATCAATAGACTCATTCAGGTTCATTATAAGATCTTTATACTTGTTCCACAGAACATGAAGCTTTTCCTCTATGACCTTTCTATCTCCTTCATATATATTTAATTTCTGTTCCCACATAGAATGTGATTTTTATCATTACATATCCTTTTTATAGATAGAATTGGATAGGGATCCCCCTAAGGCATTGATTCCCTTAGCGTCAGCATCTAGTTCCCTTCTTTCAGCCACTTATAACACACCACAACTGATATTGGCTGAGATACCATGCATCGATAATGTAAACACATCCATTCCTAAAGATCGTAAGTAGTGTTGCATCCGATTCTTATAATTGAAAGTTGTTCCCTTCAAAGATTGAAATACCTTTATGACTAGTGACCTCCATTGAGAGAGAATCAATGATATCAAACTTTCCCTTTGATACCAATTGTTAGTCCCACATGTCCAAATACCCTGACAGGGGGGGTTAATTAGTGTATGACAGATTTAAACCTCTGCCCTTTGGATATTGTTTTTCTATTAAGAAAAACTCCATTCTCTATTTTTCCCATAGAAAAGTATAAACAGAAATTAAATCATACATAGGAAACTACAATTTTTACTAGGTTCAACCTCAATGGGAAACATCCAAGGAGAATACACTGACTATGTGCCAATGTAACAAACCCACTACAAGCACCTTGTTGTTTATAATGTTTGGATGTAGACTCACTATCCATCATAGTTTACAACCATTCATAATATGAAAGATCACCATTCTATAAACTGAAGTGTGATCACCATTTCTTTAGAAGATCTACTCATAGTTTAAAGACGCGTTGGTCCCTTAATTATCACAAATAAATTCATCTTCCTTCTTAAGTAGATTTTCTATTGATGTCCCACTTTCATCTAATGGTTAATACAACTTTACTGTAGATGTACTATGCAATCTTTCAACTTTAAAGAAACCGTAGATGACTGGAGCACTTATCCATGCCTAGCACAAAAGTGTCACCTAACCACTTATGCGACACTTCCTTATTCAACTACAAACATGGGTGACTCACACCCTTTTATTCCCAAACCAATATTGGTGTGCAACAATCAACTGGCATGAAATTTATGAATAACTTTATACTTGTGTGCCCAAACCACCACTTGCGCGCCCAAACCACCTTTGCGACTAGAGATAGAATTTTCTCTAAGTGTTTAGCTTCATCCCAAATGAGTAGAGTTATCCCTATATTTATAGAAATTTTGGGCACCCTGAGAGCCGCATATAAGTTTCATCCCGGCGTGCTAATCCAGCCACCCGAGCCTCTACCGCCCTAGTTACCTTGTGCGCCCAAACAAAAACACTAGCACCCCTTTTTTCCTTTTACATATATTGATGTTATGATATTGAAATACATATGGCATGTAACTTTCCATGACTCTAAGAAAATAGCACGCAAGTCACTTTTTGAAAAACACTTTTCTCCATTTTTTCATTTTGAGGCCCAAAAATTTGGAAAACACTGGAAAACAACACCACCTTAGATCTCTTTTTTTGTCCCACCTCCAGATCGACTATTTCTTTATCATGATTATTTGTCAACATAGGTTGTAAAAAATATCTCCAGAACCCCAAAAATCACCACGAAAACCCTCTTTGTCTACAAACAAACCCATTTTTTCAACAAACACAAATACCTCAAAAATGATTCAATGTTACCTTCAGGGATTTTTCCCAACAATGAGGCCATTGGTGGTTCATTTAAATGAAACAAATAAATTAAGTAACTTATTTTATTATTAAACTTCCAATAGACCTAATTTCTATTTTATTATCCCTAATATATCATTTCACCAGGGTTATCCTTATAACCTTGGGAGCTCTTAGAGGATGATATTCATCATTTTTCATTGGAAGATTATATCGAAGGATGGAGAGATTTCATAATAAGGTGGATTAGAAATTAGTGAAGGCATAGGGATCCCCATATCATTGTAAAATACATTCTTCACCAACAATAAATCCAAATTGAAGTAGGTCTCATCCATTTTATATTTCTCCCTTTTGATTAAATGAATGGAAATGGATATTGAATATGATTTTGATCAAAATATTTTCACCCATATTATGGGCTCAATAAAATTTTATAGATAATATATTCTTGATATTTCATGCTTCTCACCTGAGATATCCTTGATATATGATCCTTGGACAAGATTTTTTGGACAATGATGTTTTCGACCTTGATCTTGTGCCTTTCCACCACCAATTCTACATGTTCTTCACTTTTGAACTACAGAGTCCTAGTTTAACATTAATCAGGGTTCAAGAATGATTGAAACCATGGATTCATGGTGGTTTGGTGAAGGATGAATGGATTCGTGTTCATGGATGGATCAGAAAGCATTGTGATTTGTGGTTGATAATCCGTCTATTTGGGATCCAGAGTGTTGAATGAGAATTGGAGGTGCATAGAAAGAATCCATATCATCATTCAATTAGTTAGTTTTTATTTTATTTTTCATCGAAGGGACGAAATTGATTTTTTGAGATGATTCCCATGAGTTCTCGGTGGTTGATTGATGAAGAAAGAGACATCAAAGGCATATCAGGAAATATAAATTTTGAAATTATGATTCTATAAAGAAACCCAACAACACGCCACATATCCCAAAATAACACATGACATGTATCCCACTAGCTATAGTGCTAGAACATTAGAAAAGATAAGGATCACATGCTGTGTAGATGAACCACACACTATGTGCCCATACATAGATCTTCGTGTTGTGATTATATTGGCACAATCCTTCAACACTGTGCTATCCAACATGATGCCTATTATTTGTGTACATGAGAACAAGATAGAACCTAAGCACAAATAGGTGCATGACCAGGTACAAGGGTACGATTGAAAATACAAAAATATATATAGGAGCACATGGGAAAGCCCAGAGTGGAAAATCCATGTCGTGTATGAACCGTGCCAGACATGTATTGTGAAATGGATTTCAAGCCATATAAAGAGGAGAATACGACCAAATGATGAGGCTTGGTAACACTCCATTTAGACCCCCATACACATTATGTATTCCCTCTGTCAACTTCTTCCTCTCATATCTACTTTGTATGGACCCAGATATTGGCTCATGAGTAGCCTATCCTCAGTACTTTTCCATTTAAAACATAATGGAATCCATTTTTGTGGAACATGAGATATGTTGAAATACTTATGAGGATGATGATTATTTAATAAATGTTTAATGATGGAAGTTATCAGGGTTGGATCATCGGAGAGATGTTGGGTTCAGTATTCCCTTATTCCACTAGGGTGTGGGTTCTCCATATTAGTTATAAAAACATTATTAGTGATCCACTTTATTATATGTGAATGGATTCCCTATATTATTTATACAGATAGAGTAAGTAATCCCTATACTCTAGAGGGCATGTGTTCTCTATATATGAAGCAATAATCCCTTATCTTTGAGATCTGGTGGTGTTTAAGTCCTTAATGGGAGTTGTGGATCTATTGGCTAAGGATCAAAGTTGTAGGGTGAATGCCCCAAAACTAAAATTATGGTGTGGTTATATAGGTCACATGTTTTGGATTATGGGATCCATCATCTATAATGTGTAGTGGTGAGGAGCGGACCCCTCCACATGGTTTCTTGTGAAATTGCACATGATAAAGGACATTAGAGATGGACCTTTCAAGATCCATACATAATAATAATCTACAACTAGTTTATGAGTTTGAGATACCATTTAACTCTCATATAGTTTTCTTTATAATTATATATATGCATATTTTATGTTGTTTAATTTCCCACTTTATTTAGGTTGAGTTGACTATTGTTGTATCTCTAAATCTCCCCCAATTGGTTTTTCAAGAATCATATTGGGTATGTATATAGTCAACCCTTTATGGTCTTTTACCAAAAATGTGACATCTAATGTATATTATGGATAGACCAATAATGATTACAGTGGAATATAGTGATACCTTGGTGCATAGAACACATACATTGGTTGGGATTAGTGATCAGGATCCAGGTTGTTTATCGGTGTTCTTCATTTATACTTATTGTCATGTTGGGACTTAACTTTTGGGATGGTGTGCATTTTGTCATTTATAGTTTGGTTGTATTATATTATACTCTAATCTATTTCCAAGATATTATTTCATATATCATTTTTCTATATATGTTTCAGTCCTTATTTCATATTCTTTTTGACTACTACATGGAGAGTATATGGTGCATGTGTAAAGGTATATTTGGAAATGGCCAACCATTATAGATATTCCTCATTGATACTTGTTGTGACTCCCTTGTCTATCGAAGGCATACTTTTGGTTATGACAACTAGGCCTTCCATAGGCAAGGTGGGACTAAGTAGGCCAAGTAATTATATAGTGTTTGCCTTAATTGTTTTTCATTAATTGTCATATTGTATACAAAATCCAAATAAAATGTGTCCAAACATTAAATAACACAAAACAAAACCAATAATCACGTTAGTTTTTTGTTCTATTTTTATCTTTTTGGTATAAACTTCTTTCAATTTTTTTTTCATATATGTTATTTTATTTCAGACACCTTGTGGGGGAACACATTCCATTTTCTATTCTAAATTCCACCTTTATAGAGGTGGTTGGTTTCAATCATTTATTTACTTATTATCATGTTGAATTCTTACATGATCTAATAACATTGGATTTAGTGTTAACTAATTCATCAAAACATTGAGTCGCCTTTTCTATATATTTTTAGAAGATAACAATTTTGATGCATTCAAATTATTTATTTTGTTTGATAAAAACTTTCTTAATGTATGATTCTCATTAGTAGATTCAGTATTAATTATTATCACACCATTAAGCGATGATTCAGTTGGAGTAGATTCCAAGTTTCTATATCTCATTTCCTTATCAAAAAACATTATGTTTAAAGTATTATTTTGATTTTCAATACTTATAAATTTATCAACACATATGACTTTTAACTTCTGTATATTGTCTTCATGAAAATTTTTCACCTATTTTATGGATATGTATATTTCATTCACTCAATTTACCTTGATATACAGTTAAAAATTCTTAACCTCAATAATTTTTTTTGTGATTATCATCTTTTACATTGAACAAATCCTTGATAGAATTTGTTAACACATCATTTTCATGAAAACTCCTCAATAGGGATTCTTTTGGAATTGTGAACATTAATTCATATCATTCTTCAAATTATTCCTTATGCTAATTTAGTAATGTGTTGGTATAAAAAAATGTTTGTTAGGAAAATTTTCTTCAAGTATTCTATAGTACTTCAATAGAAATTCTTCTTGATCTCATAGAATTAAAGATTTATATTTCAACTAAGAGTTATTATATTGTAGATTAGTTTATAATATATGTAATATTTCATTAATAACGTCCTCCATAATAAAATTATCAAAAACAAATTTACACAATACTTTTTATAGAAGGTAGAATTTTTATTGGGAACATGAAACATTTTATTCTTTTCCACCGGTGAGTTTATTTTGAAATTCACATTCATGAAACATATTTTTAAAAGCATTTTCCATGTTCTCAATCTCAATTTTCAACTGTGTTATTTCCTCATATTTTCCCTAGATATATGAAATTATATATTTAATAACTTCAATATGAGAATTATTCTTATAATATATAACTTCATAGTAAAAGTCGTCAATAATTTCAACTGAATCATGCTCCTACATACTATAGAAAATTATTTTTAGGGATATCTTTTAAATTGACACGATTTGATAAAACAAACATTAACTTATAGTAGTGGTTTTCCTCCTTTTTTGATTATAAAGGAGGACTTCTGTTATTTCTGTGCTTCTTTATTCTGTTAAGTTTTAATGTATTTGGATGAATCATCCTTGTTTGTACAACTAGAAATAATTTCTATACTCTTCACCCTAGGCTTAAAAATCTATATTCCAATGAATGATTTTATTCAACTCCTAGAAATGTTTAATTTAAATAAAAAATTAAACCCAATTGGGAAAAAACCTTTGTAGATATAAATAGAGGAAACCTTTCCTTTGATACTAATTTATGTTCTCATACAGATCATGCAGTCTCCCTATGTGGGGGGGGGGGGGTGAATCACAAGTGGCAAACATTTATCGATTACATTCAACTTAAAAACTATATTTCCTTAACTCAATAGAACCACTACTATTTTATTACATGCATGAATGTTAAGAAAAACGTCTTCACTAATTTAACCTTATTCTATGTATATGATATAATGTAAATATCACACAAGTATTCTAACAAGGTTCTGCCTCAGGGTGATAACCTATATCCGTAACATAAAAACTCACACCACTCCGTAGATTTTTTGAATTTTATTTAAATGGAATAATATGATCCGACTAAAATTAGACTACTTCTATATCTCAATAAGTAATTATATATTATATCTTTATTTACAAAGTTTCTATCAAGATTTGGGACATCATAAGAAAAAATAGTTACACAACTCACAAACACTTTTCCTAGAAATATCTTTCTAGTTGTATTTGTGTCAATCCATTATCACATTGTATGATGCACTTAAATGTCCATCTAGCATGACTCCTTTGGGTGTACCTCAATCATCATCTGGTATGCTTTTTTCTATTGGGACTCTAAACTATGAGTCTTATACCAATGTTCCTTAACTAAAATTTCCTCAGAATAGTTCCATTGATTATAAAAATATATTCATTATATCTGTGTTTTAGAATCTTCAATCCAGTGCCTCTATCTAAAACCTCTTACTGATACCTCTTTGCTTCACACCTCTGTCTGTTTTAATTATTCCCTCCAAAACTATTATCAGTGAACTTCTTCTTCGACCATGATCTTGTTTTAATTGTAACCCAGTATGATCATAATTATTAACCATTTCTCCTTTTGGTATGTATGAACTATCCTGGTATAATTTATACATAAATTCACATATATAGGAACTTACCTCAGAGAAATTTAAGGAACTCAAATATGTATTCTTGATCATCCAAATCTCGATGTTTGAATCTCCCTCTCAAATAAACTTCACTAGAAACCTCTAAAATATACTATAACCGTAATGAATTTTCTTATAAACATGGTTCTAATATTATTTCATTGAACTTAAATAAACATGGTGTTAAGGAACATCTTATAACTTCCTTAACCATGGAATGATAAAAAAACATTGATTTAATAGCATCAGTATCATCATTGTAAACATCTTTACATAGTTTATATTAAGCTTCTTAAAACATTTACTAGAAAAGTTTTTATGATAAATTAATATATCATATCCTTCTAGTGCTATCTCCATCTGATGGAATCATCTTTTAATTCATATAATTGACTTTGGGTATTAAACTCACCAAATATTCAACCGATGCTCTTCATAATCCTCATTTTTCAATAAATTCACAAATTTTTATCCTATAAAACTCTATGAATTTCTCCTCATGATGGGATTATGTATATATATGAGGAATAATCTTCTAATTGGTTTCCAATTATAAAACATCATGTTATATCTGGATAAAATATTTCAAGTTGATATTGGTCCTTGAAGATTTCCCTATGATTATATAAAAACCCTATAATCGGTGACTAATAAAATATCTACCTAATGATATTAAAACATTCATCTGGTACACATCACATGCTTCATCTATCCAATGGTCTAACCCAATACCATCTAGCTCTGTATGTCTGACCAATTGAAATCTCCCTATTCAGTTCATACCAACTCACCTCAAGCCTTCACACACTGCTTGGATCACAAGAATCCATTTGATACAACTTCAAATAATTATCCATCTGAGGACATAGTTTTGATCAGTTTGACGTTTTTCTATCCAATGGGTTTTTGACCATTACTATGGTCCATCAAAACCCTTATTATTTTATTCATAATTAAATAAAAATATTTGACTGGTGTACTTCATGTTCCTATGATTGGTATGAATTCATAGAATATAGTTTGATAGAACATCACAAAATAAGCTCTACTCCATTAAAATATCTCTCTTACAATATCCTTCAAATCAAACATAGTTCTGATCTTTATGATGATATATATATATATATATATTTATAGAAAATATTTTTCTCATGGAGGTAAAACATCCCTATAACACAATTATTGGTATGATGAAAGTAGAACTCATGGAAATTAAACAACAACACACTTCTTGACATAAAAACATCAAAATTCATAGATACTGGAATATAAAATTTAACTACATGTAAAGTAAAAAAAATTGTATATTTGATTACTTCCTCTATATTTTTCTGATAAACTCGAGTTATTGGTCATAAAGCCTGTCTATCTCATTAATGTTGTAACATCATTATATAAATTATATAACATTAACCTCTCATAAAATTAACAATTTCATATAAACTTAGTAATATGGACCTATTTTCTTTACTCGGTGTGATAACATTGTATGGATACATCCTTTGAAAAAAATCAGCTTGGATCATGAGTTTCTTCTTTATGTTTTGAATTTGATGATCGGCACCACATCATCATTCATAATAAAGAAATATTCCTATCCTTATTTAGAAAATTTTGAGGAATTCTTTCTATGCTTCATATGAAACTCATAAAAAAATATTATCATTGAAATTGAATTATTACTAAACATCTCTAGAAACTTCTAATTCACTATTGTACTTATGTCGTCTTTACATTTGGTATTACCTCCTTTATCATACTTCTCAATAAAAATATCTATTGGTTCTTAGTTATTAAACTCCATATATCATAGATTGTGCTTCAAAAACTTACAAACATTATATAATATCTGATATTAACATTTTCCTATAATATTCAATAACATTTACATTTAACATACTCTTTGACCTTAAGAACCTTTAATTAGAAACTATTACTATCAACCTCCTTATGAACTTTAAAAAAACCAATTCAAAATCTATACAATATAATACATTATCATATTGTATAAAAAATATTTTTAATGAAAATTAATAGATTATATATTCAATTATACATTATATCAATAAGTTGATTATTTTTATAAGTACATGAATGAAAGTAACTTATGTTTTATTGTTAATAATTAATTTTTCTAATGGATGTTTCCATCACGTTTTGTGAGCTTAATTAAAATTAAATTCTACTATTTATAGAAATTGATTCTAGTAAAAGAGATTTCATATTTAGAATCTGAATAATTAATATAATCTAATAGGCTTAACATATTTTCTTGTTAAATTGAATTGTAAAAACGTTATAATGTTTGTTAGCATAGTAAATGTTAATTTTGGTTTATCATAGGGGATAAAATAAGAGATATGGGTAGGATTACCACAAACACTTGTATAATTAATATTTTATGAAGGAATTGAAACTATATATTTTCCTACTTGTAAATACATGGAATGTTTGAGCCACTTTACCATGAATGTGATCTTATATCATTTAAATGTTTTACGAAATTCCATGTGTCTCCCTCTCTTAACTTATCAAAGGGAACCTCTTATCATCCCTTAATCATGCCATTTTAGCTTTATATATTAGGATATATCTATCCATAAACCATCCTAGAATCTATCCCTTAACCCTAGAGAATCTGTTCTTCTACAAAGAAAAATCCTTTAAGGATTAAGATGTAAGTCGAACAAGGTCTCTTAAAAAAGGGGTATAAATCATTACCAAGATCATTAAATTTTATTTATTCAGATACTTAACAAAAAAATTTAGATCCATACATATTTTTGGAATATAAAATCATAAATATATTGTGATCTTATTATTGTGTCCGAACAACCATTTACCACCTATTTTCAATCAAATGGTGGATGCAAGTATCACTCCTGTGTACATTTGGTCTACCACCTCCATGTAGCGATACAATTCATTTTCCACAACCATAATTAATGGTTGGATATTATGATAGATTAATTTTTTATATATATTGATTCTAAAAATGAAAAATATTATTTAACTTTATTTTATTCCTTACATCATAAAATGGAAAAATCATTCATGCATAGGTATGGTCTATCGTCTCCACACAGTGATTTAAAACATTTATCATCACCTCATTAAATGATTTTATAAAAAAAGTATATAATGAATATATATTATATTTTACCATGATTACCATTTTTGAGATGAGTAAACCAATATCACTATACGAGTACCATAAACGATGGAAAAAAACATGGATGAAAAACACAAGATGTTAACTCCTGAAATGATAATGAGAATGAAAGACTATTAGTGAAGAGATGTTAAGATGTTATAAGTTAACCTAGAATTGTATTATATGTAGTAATATAGTTTTGGTATAGAAATATAATAAATTTTAATTTATCTAATAGGATGTTAGAGGCCTATTATGCAAGATGGACTTGAGGTAAGGGTTTTATGTTACATTTTGATTTTTACTGAGATTGATTTTTCTCACATTTAGAGTTTACAGAAATGTAATATATATATATATATGTTACAAATATTATTATTTTTATTATTCTCTAGTTTTTTGGAGATTATAGGTTTTCCTTTCATTTTCCTCACTTTATTTACCCAAGAGGTAGAAATAATGTTTTTATAGAAATCTAAATTAATTTATCTCTTCAGTTAGGAATATATATTTTCCATGTATATACTTTCATTAATTATGTTTTAAATAATGGTTTTACTATTCCAAAATGATTTATTGACTTCATTTCTATCAATATTAGACTTTATATCTAAAAATATAAAAGGAACCTTCTTTTTTTATCCAAATGAGTTATATTTTACTTTTTATGAAACATTTGAAAGGAATATTTATTGTAATATACACCACATGAAAATATTTCCCCACCATCATGAATAATTGTTTCCATGAATAAATATTTATATGTTTTCCTGGTTCTATTCAAATAATTTTTCCCCTCATTCTTTTTGAAATTTTTATATTTTTTAAATCTGATTTCAAAAAGAAAAAGTTATTTTCCTCAAATAAATATCCTGTGATATTTGAAGATTTTTTAATGTATAATAACATTATATTATTTTTTATTTTATTTACCAAGGATATGATGCAGTGTTACTAAATTTATTCATTCTATGTTTGTTTTATGATTATGTGGATAAAATGTCAATAAATCCTATTTTCATTCTGTTGGTCGAACCATGATATAATGATAAATGACAATATGATATTATAGAATATATATGGATGGATTAGGATTTTTTAATAGGGGTAATATAATCCCATTATGGGTGGGTATGTAAAAAAATAAGGATGGGTGGGTATGTTATATGACTCAAATTAATTGGGTGATGATAAAAAAGTAGGGAAACTCTTAAGATATGATGGAGTGAATAAACTCCAAAGAGATTATGAAGTTAAATAGATGGAATTTACTTTTTGGAGAATATTAAAATGAACAGGTGTTCATTTACAACATGTTAATTTTTCCACAATGATTGTCTAGGGACTAATTTTTACTAAGAAAGTTATTTTCAAAACTTGTATGAATTTAAAAAACTTATGACTTATTTTTATGATATTATCTAATAGATCATGATTAATTACTGATGATTACAAACTCCTATGTCTTATGTATTTTTATTAACATCACCAAATTCCATAATTCATGAATAAATATCTTTTACTTATTAGGTATGATAATTGTTTTTTTACCATGTTCTCATACCCTTAAGATTATCATATCATCACTCATGATAATTGATTGATATCTCTTATAAGTACCCATATTTATCATTTGATCTCACCCTTTATTAAGTTTCCATTATTGTAGTTATGGACACAGGTTTCATGAATAATATGTCTCAAAAGTGTACTTTTTTTGATAAACTTAATTGGAACTGATGATTAGATTTTATGGATAAGTTGTTTACATATCCATGTTTCTAAAGACACTAAACATTTAAGTTATTTACAGAAATAAAAATTTGCTTATATATATAAAATGTTAGGGTCTCCATATTATAATACTTTTTATTTCCTTTCTCTAGATGGTTTATGACTATGATGATGAAGTATAGATGAGTTACATTTTAATTTTCAAGGGTTATGAAATTATAAGATTATAATTGTTTTTATGAACTTGTGGAATATTTATAAATAAAGTCTGATTATTTGATGGGTGTTTCCATTATATCCTTATAGTTATTTCAATGATTAATGTTTCATGATCTCAAAGGGCACACAAGATGTAACCCCATAAGATTAAAACAAATATATTTCTCTTCAAATAAATGTTTTCTATAGTTTGCAATAGATGCAACCCTGAGTCTAAATGAACCAAAATACATTATAACATTATAACATTTAGGATAACTTTTTGGGTATGAATAGGAATAGAATAATTATGAAACATTATTCTATATAATATATTTATTTACTATAAATTGATTATAAATGAAAATAATAATCATTTGATGGAATAATGGATTTTCTCTTCTGATTTTTTTATGTTCACAATTTTTTTATCATAATAAATTAAATTGAACACTATTAGTGATTGATTTTTTTGAAATTTATAGATTATATATTCAATAAAAAGTTTTAACTTTCATCCAAAAATTTTCATAATATGGTATAATAATAAATCGAGTTATATATATAATAATTTATATTTCTAAAAATCTTTTCTTCATTCTTTGCACACTTATTTTAATTTTCATTTTTGACAGTTATTGAAATTGAATATTGATTAATGGATTCATTATTTGGTAACATGATTATAATATCTAAAAACTATTCCCACTTTTTGGTCAACATGAATAGTAACCACAGTGAATTGTTTCCCCCTCAATAAAGGTATAATGGGTAAAATATGGTTAAAAAACTGGTAAAAGGTTGTAAAATTTCTCTAACACATGAATTTATCTTATTGTATGAGTGGAGTTCTTCCATGTATGTCAATGCCATGAATATATGGTCATATAGTGCTACATTTATATGATGATGTTTTTTTATATGAATTTATGGAAAAAATAAATATAAAATGTCACTATATTGACATTAATATATCTAAAATTTTTACATAATGATTAAAACAGATGAGTTTGGTTCTATTAGTTTATTAGAAATATAAATTATTTTCATGATGGTAATTTATTTCTAATTTTTAGTGATTATATAATTGTGATAAATATTTATGCAACACTAACATTGTATTTCTCCAATTATTAAATATATAAGATATTTTGATTTTAAAAATAATTAAATTAAAATTATTTGTGTGATATATTACATTCCAAGAATTTTGTAGGTAAATATAAAATATTAGTAATTTTTAGAAGTATTAGTTAAAATTCTATTTTTTTTATTGGTGTTTTAAACCATATTAAATGAATAGTTCTAGAATTTGCATTAATTATATTTTATTATAAATAACATTTTATTAAATGATTTAAAATTCATAAACATATTAGATTTGGAAAATTTGAGAGAATATGGATGAAAATATAAACCATGGACCATTTATGTGTAACTTTTCCATTTATTTTATAATTCTTAACCCTTTAATATTGAAATGGTTGCTACTGTAGTTAAATTAATTAATTTTTAATGAAGGGATTAACCAAAATGATAAAGTATAAAACTATAATAAAAAAGATCTAAATTTAATTAAATAATATTATATTGACCCTATATTTTTTCTATGAATTCATGTCCATTTTGAAGCATTTTTTTTTGTTAAGAATGACTTTATTATATTTTAATATTTTTTGGAAATTTAAGTGTGTCTTCTCCACTCACTCAAAATTCAATTATTATTTCTATTTTTTACAAGAAAAGTGAGGAGGGTCATGAGGGGAGATATAGATAGATACTAAGAGAATCAATATTGATACTTATCTTACAACCTTGGGTAATAAAATTAATACACTAAAAACTAATGACAATCTCTTCGACACTCTCATGTATAGAAAACTCATCCGTAGATAAGTTCCCTTCTCTTAATGATTGATTGATCTTTATGCCTTAGTAAAGAATCAACCTCCAATCCTTGATAATATTATAGAAATACTAAGGAGTATGTTTTTTGTTTCAATGAAAACCAACCAAAGTTGATGAATTATTCTCCACTATAGTGATCATTAGATTAAAAAGATCACATAAGAGAATGAAACTATGCATGGCCCTCGGTTCTGCACCCAAGGAGTTCCCTGGTCAAAAAATAATACTAAAGAAAAATAAAACATTGTACTTTTCATCACATAATATCCCTCCTCCTCTCATGACCCTCTCTCATTGGAACCATCCACATTTAACCTCAAGCCCAACCTCATAGGTAACCTTCTAACCCATCATACCCTACTTAGGTTGCATCTACCCGAAGAGTGCATGATAGAAGATGGTAGGAGGACTCTAATGAAGGCCAAAAAACATTTGGATACCAATATTATATACTATTAAATCCACCATAAATTTAACACTGATATTCAAACCAATTTTAGATGACTTTTTTTTATTCCTCATGGAGTTTCTGGTATCCCAAATGATCCCACACACTGCTATAAGCATCACTGTGTGAACCATCATCACCGGTTACATTAATTCCTTGAAAATAGAATGCAAAGAACTCCCCTAGGGACTCCCCTTTCATATTAAAACCCAATAATACCCAAAGAATAACCATAATTAAACCACTAGGTCGCTCTTAAAAAATTGGTTCCAATTGATTTACACACTAGGAGAGGCACAACACCAGTAATGCGAGCTTAGGTGTACCCCATTCAATTGTATGTTGTCATCTATAGGGATATTAGGATTCCTAAAATTCTAGAGTAGGAAATTAAAATTCATAGGGAGATCCTTTCACTATATTTTAGACCCCAAAACAATAAAATAATTGTTCACATAAATCCCTTTGTAAAAATACATACAACATAACCTCCATATCATTGAGTCCATGAAAATGTAACTATCAAGTTCAAACTCTATGCTGATCCTCACATGAATAGTTTTGTAATCCGCATCTTCCATGGAATCAATATAATCGAGAAAAAGGTTCACATACCAAAACACGATCCCCAACACCAGAAAGACAAGAAAGAATATTGGATCAACTCTAGCCCATTAATCCTTTCATAAACTAATATCATCACTTCTCAACAATCACCTTAACATCTCTCTAACCACAAAAGCCAGCTGGAACCCTAATTCTAGTATCTCTAGTCATCATTATATTTCCCTTGCATCATACCATCCCATTACGAGTTTCCATAAATAATATCGCAAGAAAACTTAGCATGCATGGTTTACATGGATCTCTAAACACTATGAAGATTGATTCCCTAGGACTTGATGGACTCGAATAACCTCTCCCAAGAAGCCCAATGACATTAAATTACTTTATTTTCATACCAAATAAAACCATTCAGTATATTTTCTATCTTTTTAATATTCCCCTTGGGTGGATTTATGACCGTGAGCACATGCATAAGTATGGAAGCTAGGACACAATTAATCAGTGTTATCATACATTTGAAAGAAAGGAACTGGTTCTTCTAGGTTGGAATGCACCCTATAGTTCTATAAATAATATAATTGAACAAGACTCTCTTCACACCAAAACTTGATATGGGGACACCTTGGTAAACCATTAGAAAGGATATCTTAAGCCTACCAAGTCTGTCCTGAATACGTTTACTCCACCTACACGAATAATTTCTAGCAAATAAAACACAAATTTTTTTATCCACTATCCACTCCAAGAACTGTAAGCCTCTAGAGTGTAGATAAAATTATCGATAGATATTTTCCTTCCATTCAAGAAAAACCAAGTGTCATCAACAGACATTAAATGAGATGGAGTTGGGGTCCTTCCCCTTCTTAAGAATTGTAGAATCATCATGTACTCCAAGAAACACTACAATTTCTTAGAGAGATCCACTTAAGCCAGAAGAAAAAAGGATGGGAGACATAATATTGCTTTATGTGAGGCCCCACAGAGATTTGAAAAATCCAAAAACCTCAGCCGTGATTGATATATAAACCCAAGGGGATGAATAACATTGGAAGAAAATATCATAGGCCAAGTCTAAGAAACAAAAATGTCTCATAACCCTAAGAATAAAACTACAATCCATCATGTTGTAGACTTTTTACATGTCCACCATCAACATATTATTATTCCTCATAGACTTCATGTAAATATTTTCATCCATTTAATTTGTGATTATAATTTCAAATTTAATGTGAATACCCGAATCAAACCCCTGATGGCTCTTATAAATAAGGCTAGGAAGCAGTCTCCCAAGACATTTATTCAAGTGAAAATACATAATTTCTTAGCATAAGATGCATCAAAAAGCTGTCCTATACTCATGGAGCACTGATGGGTCATTCACATTAGGAATTGGGACCATTCCAGAGGTTCTCCTTGCTCTGATCAATGCACCACCCTTGAAAAACTCTTGGATAACATCCACTACTTGAGCCTTGATAATATCCCAACCAGTTATGTAATAGGGCCTTGAAAACCCATCAGGCCCATGAGAACTCTTTGGGTACAACATAAGAACAACAACATTGATTTCATGTTCATATAGAATGGAACACACGAGTCTGTTCTCCCTACTCTAAATGAGAAACAAAATGTTGTTTTGGAATCCAACATCGCCTATCACCCCTATATGCTCCCCTCTAGTAAGAATTACCAGAACCACAATAAAGTTCCTAAAATTCTCTATTTCTAGATTACCATCCACCTCTTAATCATTGGTAATGGAAATATCATCCAGCTTCGAGTTAATCCTTGTATTAGTTCTTCTATATTTTAAATAGAACTAAAAAATTATGTATTTGTATCTCCTCCTATAACCTATAGGGAACAAGATCTATATCTACAAGCCCATTCAATCTCTAGTAGATTAAAATCATTAATTTTTTACCAACAATGACTGAAAATGCATCGTCGTCCCAAACCACATGAATCCCTTCATCTAGATTTGAAATTTACTCCATTATTTTTTCCAATGATTGATTTAAAGGTTATACTATCAAATGGCCATTTGATATCTTTATTCAATCATTGAAGTTAGTTGGTGAGACCTACATAGGTTGAACCCCACACAGACTAAAACAAAGAATATTTCACATCCTTCAAAAAGCCCTCATGCCAAAACCATCTTCTTGAAAATAAATAACTATTGTATCTTCTCTCTACTTATTTTATTTGAACCATCAATCTTTCATGAAAAGAAAATGAATGAGTAAGATGGGTAACTAAGGAGTGATAGAAGGAGTCCACACCTTATAGGTTGGATAGAAATAAATCTAAATGGCTCTATATACTTTCATTACCCCATAGATAATTACACCTTTTGAATCTTGATCCTAATAATTCTAAGTACATGAAACCATTGAAAGAGATAAATTCATGGTATTCCTATATGGAATTATTAGATATCGTCAGCCCTCATTTATTCTCATTAACCTACTTGATAGTATTGAAACCCCTTACATTGATCCATGAAGAATCCCCAACATGGACTGGATAGGCTATGCCCAAGTTCCTTCCTCCCTGTAACATCACATTTAGAATAAATGATGGTGAAGATAAGTGACTTAACCCTAAGGGTACTTTGGTGGTCATATGTTGACCAGAAGAATCAACCAAATCTACAACAATACCATTCTTCTTGAATAACCAAATATGATAGTTATTAAAGGATACATGCATGTAGTTATGAAATCCCTAATTTATCATGAATCCACCAATATTCATTGACTATTGCTTTTGTTCAAAGAAATACCACCATATGAATGTGATGTCGATGATATTTATTCATAATAAAATCACACTTCACCTAGGGAACCAAGCCTCCCAAGTAACAGACTATGATTGGAAACATTAATTCACTTTAGATGAGCCCTTGCATCCTCAAGTTTTGGGTGACATAGAAAACATGTTGAGATCCCTCACTTCCCTGAGTTTAGCAAAGGTAATACAAGCTCTGTACGAAATTGGGGACATCATAAAAATCCTAGGAGCTCCATCGAAGATAGAAGAACCACCGGGAACCATTGAATAATAAGGTAACTCAATTCATTTTAGAGGAGTCCTTACATGATTATTTATGTATTCTCTTCATTCACATAAATTTGATCCACTAGAAAGCACACCAAACCATCGTTGGGATAGGCAAGAGGGAGAAGTGTCCCCATAGTTGGAAATGGAGCATCAGGGGTTGGGCAAACAACATTTTGGAACAATTTCACACCACCTTTTTCGACTCATCTCATAGATCACCCTTATATCTGAAATCTATCCATCTGTGATTTTCTAATATAATATAGGTTCCTCTCCACCCTCAGGTGTTGAATTGGGATACCACAACGGTGCTAGTGAGTAAGGAGAGAGACCCCTGAAGAGAGGTGGGGAACCGTCTGGATAAAATATCAATTTTGAATAATTTTAATTTTAAAAACAATGCAAGGGATAGGTTTCACAATGGAAAGAATTTGGTGAACACTTTCAGAATTTGAAAAAATTGGAGGCGGTGACAACCTTGGAGACAAGACCATAGGAGAATCCTTAGGTGCAAGATCCCATCCGTCGTCAACCAGACCACATGATCTCCCACTCTCTGCCAAATTCCACGATTTGGAACTAGAATAAATAATCCTACAAATAACTACTGAGAGTAATTGGAGATGGATGGTGCAGAAAAATCATGGAGGTGAAGGACATAAGACCCTCTTACACCAAGAGAAACCCTCCCTGGAAAAGAATAAAACCCTCGATGGTAATGGATTCATCAGATCCTTCTCCATGTAGATCCATGGTGTGAAGGTGAGATGAAGGTACTTCATGTCCTTATCCAAAGAAAGGAAATAAACCAATGTGTTTCTGGAGGATTAAAATATTACTGGATTGTATATCAAAAGCAGAAGTCTCAAAATCTATACCCACAAAACTTTAGATCCTGAATCCTTCCCAAAATGAATGTCCCAAGACCAATGATACTTGGAGAATATCCATTTCCCACATCACCAGACCATCATGGACCAGGTTTTCATGAATTCCACCCTTGAAAAAAATGGATTCAAAATGAAAATCAAGATAAAACCAATATAGATACTGGGTGATTGATCCCCCATGACCACACAAACTTCTGAATGAAAGAGGGCGATGGCTTACCCAATCCAAAATCCAAAACTAGAGACCTATGGTAAAATCCTACCACTTTTTCGAGATCAACCACCGTTATATCCACCTCATGACAAACATCAACCCTACCAGAGCATCGAGAGCCAATCGGTACCATCAATATACTGGCGGAGGGACCTAGTAATTTTGATGGGAGAGGGCCTTACAACACTTCCTTAAAGAATTCCCCCTGGTATCCCTAACTAAGAAGAAGGAAATCCTCACTACTATACATATTCTCTTTAAAAACACAAAAAATGGATTTTAGTAGTGATTTTAATCACAAACATGATAATGGATTTCACCTTTATCAGTGCTAAAAAAGCTCTCATAAAGGGGTCCTTTATCCGCACTAAAAAACACTGATAAACACACCCTTTATCAGTGCTAGTTTATCCCGGATAAAGGTAACCCTTTATCAATGCTATTTCAAGCACTGATAAAGGCCTACCTTGGTGAAATTTTTTGTTATTATAATAGAACACACAACAAAAACCCATAGGTATATACAACACACCCATAAAAATGATGTATACATTTAATTGACATCATGAATACAAAAATATTCACCTATGGAAAATACAAAAAATATTGTTATATAAATTTCAAACAATGTATTTATAATTACATTTACAATTATCCAACATATAGTTAAAAACATTAATGCTTCATCTATTGACGTCCATGATCCCCTCTCAAAAATGTCCTCCCATGGTATTAGTTTCCGAACAAATCACCCTAACTTGAGAGAAATATTCCACCTATATAAGAAAACAAATATTATGTTAGTAATACTATAATGAAATAAATTAAACACCAGTATGAAAGAATACATTAATAAAAGGTCATTTAAAAAAAAATACACATTTGGAGTTATACAAATCATACCATCCATCGTATTGATGTGGGGTTGATTTCTACACATAAAAAATGAGTTATGGATTATTTTACTAAAATATCAAAACAATACAAATGTGATTTCTTGGTTTTGAGTATTTCACTTGTTAATTTACTAAAATTAATATCAAATTTTAATAATGAAACATTTAGATTTATACTGGTCACACTGTGCATCATATTTAGGTGCAGCTAATTTCTAACTGGAAAAATTACTAATGGGTAATTTTCAAAATGTATCAAAAAAATAAAAATGCATTCGTTTGGTTTTCAATATATTATTTTTGGTTTTTACAAAAATGTCATTTAAAACTAGGAAAATTCATTCTAAGTTATACTGGTCACACCCGAAATTAGTTTGATGTGATAGTATTTCATACACATCACAAATGACTTATGAATCACTGTCCTGATCAATGAATACAATCGAAACATATTTTTTTAGGTTTTCAACAAGTGACACATTTTGAGTTAAAATGTAATATTTAAACTAATAACAAACTATTTTAGTTACACCAGTCACACCATGTGTTATATTGAGGTGTGAATGATCCTTACATGTCACCAATGACTAATGGATCATTTTTATAAAGTGTCAAAACAATATGAATGAATTTTCCCAGTTTTATGTGTGTCACTTGTTCTTTTTCACTTAAATTAATTTCAATATTAAATAAAAAGACACATTTGGTGTTATACTAGATAGAACATGTTCCATATTTAGGTGATATTTATTCTTACACATCACAAATGACTCGTGGATTGTTTCCCTAAATTTTTTTAATAATGCATTTTCTCAGTTTCCGGTATATCACTTATTCTTTTTCAAAAATTAATGTCAAATTTAAATAAAAAGAGAAAATTTGAGTTATACTAGCTGTATCATAAATCATATTGAGCTATGGATGATTCCTACAAGTCATAAAGGACTTATAAGTCATTTTTCTAATGTATCAAAATAATCCAAATTCATTTACTCGGTTTTCAGTATGTCAATTGTGTTTTTTACTAAAATGTTATTTCAAACTAGAAACACACATTTTGATTCATAACAGTCACATTATGCTTCGGTTTGATGTGATACTACTTCATACACATCAGAAATGACATATTAATCTCTATCCTAAATTATAAATACAACCAGTCTGGGTTTTCTTGGTTTTCAGTGAGTGACATGTTTTGATCCAAAATATCAATTTTAAACTGATAACAGACACTTTTAGTCATACAAACCTCACTGTGCATCATATAAAGGTGTGTTTGATTCCTACACATCAAAAATACATCATAGATAATTTTACTAAATTATCAAAATATTTTTAATGTTTTTTCTTTGTTTTCAGTATGTCACTTGTACTTTTTTCTAAATTTAATGTCAATTTAAAATAAAAATAAATATTTAAAGTCATATCATTCACACTGTGCATCATATTGAGGTGAGGATGATTCATAAATGTCAAAAATGTATCATTGATACTTTTCATAAAGTATCAAATCAATCCAAATGTTTTTTCTCAGTTTTCAGTATGTCACTTGTCCTTTTTACTAAAATTAACATGAATTATAAATAAAAAAAGACACTTTGAGTTACACCGGCCACACCTTACATCATATTGACGTGTGGTTGATTCCTACACATAAAAAAGGACTTATAAGTAATTTAAAAAAAGTATCAAAATAATTGGAATGTGTTTTATCAGTTTTTAATATGTATGTTTAGTTTTTTTACTAAGATGTTATTTCAAACTAGAAACATGAATTTTGAGTAATATCATTCGCATCGTGCATTAGTTTGATGTGATACTTCTTCATTCATGTAAAAAATGACATATGAATCACTTAAAAATATAATTAAGATAATTTGAGTATGTTTTATTGGTTTTTTAGTGAGTGACACATTTTAAGCTAAAATGTCAATTTTAAACTAATAACAGACACTTTTAGTCAAATCGGGCACATCATTTGTTATATTGAGGTGTGGTTGATTCCTACACATAAAAAATGACTCATAGATCATTTTAATAAAATATAAAAACAATAAAAATGAATTTTCTTGGGTTTTAGTATGTCACTTGTTCTTTTTTCTAAATTTAATGTCAATTGAATATAAAAATACAGACTTAAAGTCATATCATTCATGACATATGTCATATTGTGGTGCAGTTGATTGATACATGTAAAAAATGACTCATGGATCATTTTTTTAAAGTACAAAAACAATACTAATGTGTTTTATTATTTTTTAATGTGTCATTCGTTCTTTTTGGTAAATTTAATGTCAATTTAATATAAAAATACACACTTAAAGTCATATCATTCACACCATGCATCAGATTGATGCGAAGGTGATTCCAACATATTAAAAATGACTCATGGATTGTTTTCCTAAAATATCAAAATAACCAAAATGTTTTTTCACAGTTATCAGTATGTCACTTTTTCTTGTTACTAAAATTAATGTTAATTTTAAATAAAAAGAGGCACTTTGAGTCATATCGGCCACACCGTGCGTTGTATTAAGGTGACGTTTATTACTACACATAAAAAATAACATATATTTCATTTTACTAAAGTATTAAAATATTATGAATGTGTTTTATTAGTTTTTAGTATAACAATTTGTTTTTTAACAAAAATGTGATTTCAAACTAGAAACATGCATTTTGAGCCATTATAGTCACATCGTGCATCAGTTTGACATTAGACTACTTCATACTCATAAAAAATTTAATATGAATAACTTTATTAAATTATGAAGACAATTAGAGAACATTTTATTGGTTTTCTGTGAGTGACATTTTTTGAGCTAAAATGTCAATTTTAAACTCATGACCGACACTTTATTCATACCGATCACACCATGTGTTGCATTGAGGTGTGGTTGATTCCTAGATGTCAAAAATGACTCATGAATAATTTTTTTAAAGTATCAAAAAAATTTTAATGTGTTTTCTTAGTTTTATGTGCGTGACCTCTTCTTTTTGGAAAATTTAATGTCAATTTAATATAAAAATACATACTTAAAGTCATATTGTTCACACTGTGTATCGCATTGTGGTACAATTAATTCCTACATTTATAAAATGACTCATGGATTATGGTCCTAAAGTATCAGAACATTCGGAATGTATTTTATTGGTTTTTAGTATGTCACTTGTTCTTGTTAATAATTTTAATGTCAATTTTAAAAAAAAGAGACACTTTGAGTGATACCTACCGCACCGTGTAACATATTGAGGCGAGGTTGATTTTTATACATAAAAAATGACATATAGATCATTTTACTAATGTATCAAAATATTTATAATTAATTTGATCAGTTTTGAGTAGGTTAGTTGCACTGATACCAACTATATTGACCCATACATTTCATACATAGATATCACATATTAGTAGCTTATTATTCCCTATATAACATAATGATATATTCAAGAATATTTTAGGTATAGTGCTTTTGGAAACATAGAAACATAAATAACTAGTTCATAAGAGTCTCTCATTAAATTATTATTTACTTGAAACCTTCTTAGACACATCATTTTTTAAACCATTTTTCATAACCTAAGGATATGAATCATAAAAAGGGTAATTATAGATGCTCAATAAGTTTAAAAATGGGATATATTAAAAATTATATATACATAAAATGAGCATGAAGATGTTATAAGGTGAAATTAACATTATGAATTCACACCTTGCGTATCATAGATCATAATCAAAAGTCCTAGATTAAAGCATGGAAGTTTATAATACCCGATTCTTAGAGGATCAATGGATATTATAAAATAAAAACATACACATCAAGTCATACCAAGCACACTATTTATTAGATTGAGGATTACGTAATTACTACACTCTTTAGAATAATCTTCACAAATTATCTTTTGTGAAGTTATAATTTTCATTGAACTACTGGAAAATATCTTGGTAGATGAATTATTAGGATTCAATTTAAATATCATGAAACACAGGGTTTACTATTCCACCTAGAAGGAACATGTTCTCCCATTTCTAGATTTTTGTGGATATTTGAAAGGAAAGTATAAATTCCCAATATATATATATATATATATATATATATATCTAAATAAGAATTATATAAGAATGATATAAAAATTAACTTAAAAATATTAGATAAAATGATGAAAAAATTAATTAATTAATTACATAAGTAGTAAGAATTCTTTGTTATACATTCTTGACCCATTTCCATGTTTTCATTATCCCAGTTGCTTCCCTAAAGCCTAATATCTCACAAGCATGATCAATTTTTAACAAACTACCCCAACTTGAACAAAATAATCCACTTGTATAAGAAAACAATTGTTATGTGAATAACACTACCAAGAAGTAAATTAAACATAAATATGAAACAATCCTCCAGTTCTATGGAAGTCATATCTTCATTCTATTTCTGTACATTCTTCAATTAGTTATGCTTCCCATATATTTCTAAGAAAAACTATATCTTCTTGTGAATATGAGTCTTTTCAAAGTCATATTAGTATTAAAAAAATATAAATAGACAAAGGATTAAAAATAATTTAAATAAAATAGTAATTATCTTTCAAGATATATCTTAAGGGATGCTAGTTAGTTCATTTAACACGATCTCTCTCATAAAATTACAAACATAATTACCACAATATTTTCCATTTAGTTGATTCATATACTGTAGAACATTGGAAAAGTAATTAATTTGTTTTTATATGTGTTTGGATAGTGAAATATAATTATATATACCCTAATACGTGTCCAGTCATAGAACTTTTCATCTTTCTCATGCATAGCCCTGGGCCATATTCCTTATTTTGCACAATAATCATACACCACCCTATCATAAAATAAATCCCATTATAAGATAATATAAATTATATAACTCGATGTTTAGTTCTATAATTTTGTACGTAGTATATTACTTATTAAAAAACTCCATCATGTGTGCTCAGTTTATTGGGTATCCATGAATTAAATCCATAAAATAAATCTTTGGAGTATCCAAATTGACCGTAATAAGCATCCAATGTTGCTCAAAATCACAAAAAGGAATAAGTTAATGAAATAAATGAAATTATATTTGATATGTTTAAATTGTATAGTTTTATTCCTAAATCTTTGGTATTAAAAAATGTCTGTCAACCAAAATTTTTATTTCAACTGATTTTTTCAGGACTCCCACTATTTCATCATATTTTTTGGATTCTATTTTTAATTATTCTATAGAGGTGGTGTGAGGACTAACAAGTCTAAATTTATTTCATGATGAAATCCATTCCATTTTTCATCACTATGATGCCTTTACAAAATATGAAATATATTAGTGATAATTAACATAGTGTATCATCTTTTTGAAAATAAAATCATAAAAACATGCCTCATGTATAAATTTTTAATTGACCTGCCAAGATTATCATAGTATAGGATATCACTTACATTCTAAACACCAATGAAGTCTTGAACTTTCTCTTCATACACATTTTCATCAAAATCAACTATGTGAGTATGACCATTTTTTATCTTTGTATCCACATAAAGCTTTAGTGATAGTAAATGAGGATATATAACATGTGGGATAAAGGTGCTTTTAGAAGATCTTTTTGACCGGTGGGTCGACCCTTTAGATGGTTTTGAGCCATTATTTCATTTCACCCCTTCCAATTGCCTGTATGTAAAAATATTCATCAGTTTATGCCTTTTTTTATTAATATTTTAAGGTTTATCTTGAAAACATAAATTAGAAATGAATAAACCGTTGTCAACATGATTGTTTTACAATATGTGATGATAATGTAATGAATTTTCCAATAGCTTGTTTGTAGTTATGAATATCTTCTGCATCAATTGGAACATGTGTCTCTGTTCTCAGATCATGGGATATGATAATCGAAACTCTCACTTGAACTTTTGGAAGTGGACTATTTTGTAGCATGTCATTTTCAGTATTGAACACCATAACCCACACTATATGGTGATGAGTGAGTTTTGATAGATATAAATCATAGTAATTATCACCCTTTAAAACATCAATACATGCAATGTATTGGTTTCTATATTATTCACATTTTATAGAAGAAATTATTAGAATGTTGATTACCTTAGCTAAGATAGTTTTCTTAGGGGAATAGATTTCCTCAAAGATGGTGGGGATGGGATATGACATTTATGTGATGGTTTTTCTTGATTTGTTTCTTCTCTTTACTTCACCCCATAAAAGTTTCCATCAAATCTCTATACCATTGGAATTCTTATTCAATGGTAGATATTAATTCTATCATCTATTTCATTAATTCACTTTGATCATCCTCTTGTTAATTTTTCTCAAAATTTGTTTAGGGTGTCACCCCAAAACCCGTACCTCTGATATAGCCATACTGTTTTGGCCACTTCAAGGCCACTAGTAGTATGTGTTCATCTGGTAAAAGTGTTTTTGATGCATGTGATTATTTCAGATAAGAAATAAATGAAAATAAGTTATCATTTTCATATAAAATAAATTTAAATGAAAATAATTTTTTAATATGTAATACTTACACATGTTTCTCACACTTTTAGTGTGTTTTCATCTACTACCATCCTGTCTTTATTTACATGTGCCTCCTTCCATAGCACATGGCATGGGATGGAAGTGGATTTGGATTTTGAGGCATCAATCTTCATATAAATAGAGGAACATAATTATGGGGTTGTTTCATATTACATAAAAGTGTTATGGTATATTTAATATACGTATCAATTTTTTATCAAGGGAAGAGTATCCCATCCTTACATAATAGTAGGGGTATATGGTTAGGCCACTCAATACTTTATTTTGAACACTTAGTTTACATTTAATAAATAAAATATTTTCAATCAAATTGATGATTATACATACCATCAAACAACATATTTATAGACACAATGAACCATAAAAAACATCCAAATGACAACCAGTAAATATATCCCACATTTCATAGGTTATCATGTTTACATAGATAACTGGTGGGTGCAGTTTTATTTCCTCTTCATCATCTTTTAGATGATATCTTGTTAGAATTTTGTGGAATCCTATGTGAATCCTTCAAGAAAACATTAATACATATTTCTTGTGGGAGTCATTTAATATAAATTCACTTTATAATAGATAATGATGAGTAGGTCAATGTTTCATTATTATATTTTTTAGTAAAATAAAGAAATTATATCATAATGTTAACGTGATCTCTTCCCAAATCAGTGTATTAATCTTGGTCATAACATGGTCCCATGAATCTACATCAATCAGAAGGCATTGATGAGTGACGATTCCATTGTAACTACTGAACATGTCCATGTTAGGGTTAACATGAAATATTGGTTCCCACTTAAGCCCACATAAAATCCATTTGAGACTGAAACAAACCTTCTATTCCATTTAGTGTGGAACCTTATAGTTTATCTATGTAGATCTATTCCTCTAAATCTCCATGAAGGAATACAATCATGACATCCATTTATTCTAGATATAAACCTTCAATAGAAACCAATCCAAGAACCATATTAATTTTTATATGTTTTACAACATGAGATAAAATCTAATAGATATCCAGTCCTTATAATTATTGAAATACATTTAAAACTACTGACACCTCGTACTATTTACTACCATCCACTTTCTACTTTAGATGATAAATATATTTATTCTATAGATCCATATTCCCTGGTTCCAACTATATCATCTGAAATGTATCAAAAATCATTGAGGAAATTCAATTATTCCATAATTTTGTACTCACACTACAATGAGGCCAATATTTGGCCTATGTTGAATCCTAAAAAATAGAAAATCCACATGACTTAACCACACATCCCTCATTATGGACACTCCCGTAGAATAAGTAAATAATAAAACAAAAAGATACTAGATAGTGTGTAATCTAACCAATGTATTATACATATACAACCGTTTCTTAATTCATAGGGTTCACATGCATCTAATCAAGTGAAAATGAGAAACAACAAGCCAATGGTCATCACATGAATAAATAAAACATAATTAGTAAATCACATGTCAACTCTAACACCCTCAAAATAAAGAGACCATTATCACACCCATAAATAACAATCAATCATTTCATATTAAAAATTAATTGTATCCATCTAAGGGGAAATTCATAAATAGACATATCAAATAAGGCCACCCTAATTTAATCCATACAGGTGATGTTGGATGCAAAGAAGGTTTCATATTTGCAGTGGGTCTAAACATTAATTTTCCTTTTTTGGGAGTGTGGTCATGATGGATATCCTATGGGTTGGATAGAGTTTGTGACATGCCCTTTATTTGATGTTATAATAAATCTACTTGTCTTCCCTATATAATGAATTGGTTTTCCTAATTCTATAAAAATATATACTTAAAATATTATTGAAAAACTAAATTTCCGATATCATTTGGAAAACTATTTATAAAATCTCAATTTAAATCCCATTAAAAATCGTTAATTAAAAAAAATTCCTATTTAAAATGACACACCCTTTTTAAAATAAACCAATCTATTCCCAATACTCCTTCAAAAAACCAATATTACTTTTTAAAAAAATTCAAGAAAACTTCTTAAACCAAAAGTTTAAATAATTAAAAATGAATGACGACCTTCTATAATTTAAATTTTCTAATTTAAAATTTCACAAAACCTTTGTTAAAATGAAACCATCATTAAATAAACTTTCAAAACATTCATATCCCATTATGAATGCCAATCTAGTGAGTTGAAAAACACTAGACATGAAACATAAGACCATGCCTAGTGTTTTAATCATTTTAAAGCTATTTAAAACTAAAACAGGGTATTTTGAACAAATATAAATTTTTAAGAAACATTTAAAATCACTTTTATCATTTTTAAATATCCACTTATGAATTTTCACAATGAAATAAATCCCAATAGAGGAACACTATAAAAGATACATAAATTAAAAATGACTAACATTTTTCTATAATATAAAGATATAAAAGGCTTACACATGATCCAAACTATAAAGGTAAAAAAAATATATTTATTTTAAAGGGAGTCACTTTATAGTAAATATATTAAAATAACATAAAATGATGGTTATGCGAGCTTGGCGGGTACGGGTGTGATCATGGCAGGTGCGGGTGGTCGGATCCTTGGCTCAGATCTGATCGGTAGTGCCCCACTTCCATTAATAGTGGATATGGAGCGATCATCACTGGTTGTAGCTGAAATGGAGAATCTAGGGTATGTTGCTGAAAATTCCTTCTAAAAGGGTAGATTTGATGCATATAGGGCACTGTTTGTGACTGGTGTGCCGAGTGTCCCTGATTCACGAAGGTTGAAATAAATTGACGTATCGAAGGTCGTTAAAGAGGAATCTCATTCCTTCTCGATCTTGAAGGTCGTACATTCTTGGAGTTGACGTTGAAAGGGAAATGTTACTTATGTCAATGAAAATCCATATGTTGTCTCGGAGCGATTGAAAATTGGCATGTTCTCTCTAATCGATCGATTGATTTTTTCCAAAGGATTTATGGCTTTGAGGTATGACGAATTGATATATCATGTTTCAATAATCTAGGGATTTTCCACTTGGAAGTGCGTCTCTTTAGGCCATTGGTTTTTTCATATGATGTTAGCTTCTGATGAACTAAAGATGAGAGCATGTGGTATGGGTTCAATTTCACTCATACTGAGTGTTATTCATTTTTGTGAAAAGGGCCATAGTTTCCATCCATTAGATGTTAACAGCTCCTATGTCCAATTATTGGTTATGTTCCATAGCTTGATTTGGATTTTATGGTATCCTTGAATCTTATATGATATTTCCTCATCAATTGGAATTCCTGTTAGGATGGAAAAAGAGATTGAATTTGCAAAGTATGGTCATTTATCTCATTTCATGGTGGAAGTTGGCCTTTTCTCTACTTCTGTCGATAGAGTTTGTCTGTCAAAAGATGAATATGAATTCTACTTGTGCATTGAATATGATAATATGCCTCATTTCATCTTTTCTTTCAAGAGGATTAGTCACGAGGATTCAAAATGAAGGAGTCTTCTAGTGTGTTCATATTTCTCTTGTAAAGGACATGAGAAAATATCATGCTTTAAAAAAAATAAGGTGATCAAAATGGCTGAACTTGTTGGAACATGCCAAGTAGTGTCCTCCCTTGGGGAGAAAGGATGTTGTTCTCCTACTTCTTTGCATGCAATTAGACATGTTGAACCAAGTACCCAACCTTTTTTTAATATTTTGAATGGATCTATTGGGACTCAGGGCAAGTGCAGTAATGAGATATCCTAGGATGATATATTTAAATATGAGGATAACATTGATAAAGAAAGTTCTACAACTAAAGGGAAACATTAGGTAGTGGGGAAAGAGAATGAAGATACAGTTCAAATCATGGTTTATCAACAGTTCATGGGTGATCAAGAGGTTTCCACTTGTCACCGAAAAGGCAAGAAAAAGGCGGACGTTGCTTCCCCTATGAAGCCCCCAAAAAATTTCACTATATATGATAATGGATTTCAAATGGTTCTTTATCAGAAAACCTCAGTGTCTATATATTCTCCCATTGTAGAGGGAAATAATAATCCTATGGATTCTGCAGCATTGGAGGGTAATATGGATGGTGAGGTTGGATTTTTTCTACAAAAAACATGGAGATATGGGGGGGGGAGGGTATCCCAAAGGTCGTGGTTGAGGGAGTGGGCATGATGATGTATCCCAGGGGGTGTCCCACCAGGAATTATATCAAGGATCAACTTACACTAGAGTAGTAAATGCTTAAGGAGATGTATTGTATGATCCTTAATCAAAAGCATTCAAAATCAGAGTGGGAGTTCTCAGATGATGGTTCAGCCTCTACCTATGGTCAGGTTGATGATATTTATCCTTTTGATATGTTGCTTTTAGATTTTGGGTGAGGTTTTGTCTCATCTATTTACTTAATCCCTTTTATTTTTTCTTGTTACATTTCTCTTTATTTAAATAAATAGTCAAGAGCCATGGATTCTATCTAGAATGACTTCGTTATAAGCAATTTTTCTATATAGTAATATCAAATGTCACATAAAACATATGGAATTCCTATTAGTGGTTCTTTCCGTGATATCATTTTTCTTAGAGATCACAAAGTGTGAACTTCATGAGAAGATGTATCAATTTGATATGAGACTCCATCACCTGATAGTCAACCATTTTCTATGTCCGGTACGATAGATGTATCTATACTAAATGAGATTTATTTAAGAATATATTTATTGAATATATATGTTATCATTATAGTGGGAAACTATTATAACCTATTAATTTGAATTATATTCCAAGGATATTGAAAAATTAATGTTAAAAAAAATTATAATCACTATGTGATATAAATATATATACGAATTTTGGAAATTGAAAGTACAATGTCAACTAGATCTATAGTATTATATCTAACAACAATTATTCCAAAATCATTATTTTAGAATTTAAAATGAAAATATTCCATCATTTTAGAGGATAGGTAATTTAATGGTTTACTCTATTGCTCAATATAAGGTCTTTGACCATAAATAAATTATGAAAAAACAGTTTCTGGAGAAAATGGAATTGAATGAAAAAGTGAGGCTGGAATAATGCTATAAATGTTTAGATAAATAAAAAAAACATAATATGAAGGGATATAATGTTATTGAGTTTTGGACTAGTTTATGTAGAATTTTAAAATATCAAATAAGTATAATAGAGGCCCGTTGATAGTCATAGAAACTAAAATGAAATAAGGTATTGGAATTCCATAGGATGAAAAAGGTTTTTGGGGATCTAAATATGCTAGTTCCTTTTCAGAAGAGATAGGAAGGTTAATTTTAGAGAGTTGTTAAGTTTAAAAGGGGGAATGTCCTTTCTTAAAAAACTCTCCAATAAAAAATTCCAATAATGTTATTGTCAAAAATATAGGATATATATATGTTTTAAAGGATTTTTATGATACTACTAGGGTTGTTATATCAATGAAAATCCCTTCAAATGTATTCAAAAGTATTTCATTCATATTAAATGTAATTTAAGAACATGACAAAACCAGGAAAAAATCAATTTATATATTAGGAAATCATAATATTGTGAAAAAATGGAATACCCCACCAGTAGAAGTAGTATGGTCTGGAGGTGGTGGAATCAGGGTAGGCGGCAGCTGCATCGGCAGCAGAGGCTGTGGAGGGGTTCCCAACAGAGGTGGGGTTCACGATGGAGGTGGGTTCGTGGTAGAGCAGGGTGCACATGGGAGGAGGGTCCACAACAGACGAGGGGTTTGTGACAAGAGGGGGTGTTCAGCGTGTGGCAGTGGTGGATTCGTGGGTGAGGAGGGGTTCACAATGGTGGAGGATGGATTCACGTTGCCAGAGGAGGGTTTAATGGTAGATGAGGGGTTGGCAGTAGAAAAATTGTGGTCAGGGTAAAGGAGGGGTCAGTGGTGGCAACAGTGAGGTGGGGGCAGAGGAGGGGTTGATGGCGCAGGGGTCGGCTACTGTGAGAGCATGAGGTGTGTGAGAGAAGAAGCCAACTGTTGGGGTTCATTTATAAAATTGGGTGAAGCTGTTATCAGTTCTAGTTAAGAAGTCCTGATAAATATATATTTTATCAGCACAAAAAAGGAAAGAACTGATAAAACATGCCTTTATTAGAGCTTTTTAACGCTAAAAATGATATGATTTTATCAGTGCTAAAAAACCACTAATAAAGGTATAATGTTAATAATTTATTTATATGATTATATATATTTATAAAATTAAATATACAATAAATATATAGATTTATTTATAATTATTTCTATAAATAAATAAATAAATATTTATATTTATAAAATTATAATAAATTTATTAATTATATATGTTAATAAAATAATAAATATCATAAATATATTTGTTTTAGTTTAATAATTATTTTGATATATATATAGTTATAATTATAAATTAATATATATTTTCATTAAAATATTAATAACATTATAAGCAGTATATTTCTTATATCTATAAAGTAATAAATATATATAATTAATATATTTATGATATATATTTATAATCATAGAAATATATAAAACACATATATTAAATATATATATTTATAAGATTATAGAAATACTAAATATATTTCTTATAATATTATACTTATTGAAATGAATATATATTTATATATAATCATAATAATATATATATATTCATTTAAATAGTTTTAAAATTCTATGAAATATATTTATCATATTTATAATTTTGTTAATATATACAATTAATATATTTATTATAATTTTATTATTATTTAAATATATATATATATATTTATTTATAATAATAGTTATCAATATTTGTATATATTTATAAATATATTTTTTATAATTTTATAATTATTTACATATATCTGTATTTATTTATAATTATAATTATAAATATTTATTTTTGTTTATCAATATTTATATTTGTTGGCATCGGGCTGGAGACATGGGGTTGGAGGATTGGGTCTTGTGCGGGTCGATGATGGGGTAGCCGATGATGAAGGGAAGGCCGATGATGCAGTTAATCTGGTGATTTTTTTAAAGGTTGGGGTCGAAGCCCCATTTTATTATTAAAGAAAAGCAAAGACC
Source organism: Viscum album (assembly GCA_963277665.1). NCBI lineage: Eukaryota > Viridiplantae > Streptophyta > Magnoliopsida > Santalales > Viscaceae > Viscum > Viscum album. Next base: position 21,062,502 of record OY728145.1, on the reverse strand, counting down.
TTTTCTAACTGGGTAGAGGGAGACCCATTACATATCCCGAAGGCCCAGTGGGCATGTATCCCAATACATAGCCTGTAGGCCAAAATTTTTTGCCTAAGGCCCATTCTGTGAATAGTAACCCGGCTGCTATAGTACCCCCGCCGCTACAGTATCTTGCCACCGCTACAGTATCCTGCCGCCGCTACAGTATCCCGCCGCCGCTACAGTACCCGCCGATAAATAGTACCACCGCTGCTACAGTACTGCTAAAGTACTGCTACAGTACCTTCACCCCATGGGTTTTGAACCCCCATTTTTCGTGTAGGATTACCGTACTGCTACAATATCTGGTGATGATTCCACATTCTAGTGCATGATTCATTCTTGCTTCAGAACTGTATGGTTTGGATCTGGGTTTCTGGTGGAGGATTCGGGACCTCGATGGACATCGGTGAGTGACTGAGCTGACATCGATGGTTGTCAGCTGGAGCCAGTGGTGTTTTAGCGTACTCGCATGTTGATGAGATAGTTGAATTTGGATAAAACAAGGTGACCTCAACTGTAGCATCGTGACAGGCTGGCGATAACCAGTTTTCTTCATTGGCGCATGTGATGGGTGGATCTGGACTACCTTTGGGGTTTTTGTACTCGATATTGTATGGGTTTTTTGGTCCATTTTGGGATTTTGGACTGTTGGAGCGAGGAACAATTTTATTTTGGTGACGATTGTTGCTGGCAGTTATTGGACAACAGTCAGCGGTATGTGACGTTCACGGTGTGACATTCTTTAGCACCATGAGATGTAGGTGTTATGGGACACCGATGGTGTGTAATTCCCACTGATGATGTATAGACTTGCATCTCCATCAATGGACATCATGGATGAGCAAGATTGCAAGAGAGATATCACTAAAGGGAACGACGACATCCTTAGGTGGCCGTGTTCATGATGATGTTTGTGGGTGATGTTTTCTTATTTTGCTGCAACATTACGATCGGGTGTGTGGGATCTTCATGGTCAGAAACCATCGGACAACATCATGGATGTTCTTGGGCCTTTTGGTCTCTTTGTTTTTTGGATTTTGGTTCTTGAATGTGGGTATATGGGACATTCTTTGTGTGTTTGTAGGGCTTTACATTTTTAATATTCTTTTGGGATATTGGATTTGGGTTACCAAATTCATGATCAGATCTTTCTTCGTATAAGAATAATAAATATATTTTTTATGAATTTATAATTATTTAAATAAATATATATTTTTATTATAATTATAACTATAATTAAATATATATTTATTTTTAATTAGAAATTAAAATAAATATATATATTTTTATAGTTATATTTATAAATATATATGTATATATAATTATTTAAATATTTATCAAATTATAATTAATATATTTATACTTTTATAAATATATATATTTAATATATTTATTATAATTTTATAATTATTTAAATATATCTATATTTTTTTAGAATTATAATTATAACAATTTGTATTTATTTATAAGTATTGTTATATAAATAAATATATATTAGGTGCTTGGAGGTACAATTAGAATTTTTATATAAATATATTTAATTAATATATATATTAAAATTTTATAATTATTTAAATATATCAAATTTTTTTAGAATTATAATTATAACTATTTGTATTTATTTGTTAATATTTGTATATATTTATAAATAGAGTTATTTAGTTATATATATTTATAAATTTATAAGTATAATAAATATATTTACTATAATTTTATAATTACTTACTTATATATATATATTTATAGTTGTAACTATAAATAAATATTTTTATAAATATATATATATATATATATATATAATTATAATAGATGTATTTATTGTAATTTTATAATTATTTAAATATATATTGTTATAATTATAATTATAGATAAATATATTTACCAATTATTTATATATAATTAGAATTTTATAATTATAAATATAATAAATATATTTATTATTTAAATATATTTATTTTAATTTTATTAGTATTTTTGAGAATGTAATAGATTCATGGGTACAACATGAATAAATCATTTACCTAATAAAGTACAGATAATAAAAAATGAGTCATCACATATCGACAATTTGAATAATAAGAAGGGTGTAATGTATAAATGAACATTCACGATGAGTACATAACATATATGCACATCAATTATACTCACACATTAATATATTCTTTGACCAAATTTATTAGAAACTTATATTTATTTATTTATTTATAATTATAATTATAAAAATATATATTTAAAAAATATATATATATTTATAAATATAACAAAATATAACAAATATAATACATATATTTATTATTTAATGAAATTTAATATAATCTTATAATTATTTAAATATATAATTATATATTTATAATCTTAGAAATAATTTTTTAAAACATTATAAATATTTGAAATATTAAAAAAAATATTAATTATAAATAATCAATTTTTATTTAATGTATATAAATAAACAGTAATTTTGAATATAAATATAATAATTTTATATAAATTAATAATATTTTTTATTAAAAAATTTAATCAGCACTAATAATTGCATTGATAAATCTACCCTTTATCAGTGCTAAAAAAGAACGGATAAAGGTTACACCTTTATCATCACTCTTTTTAGTGTTGATAAATGTTATATTTATCCACATTGTTAGCTAGCACTAAAAAAAGTCCCCCCCTTTTATCAAGACTTTTTGTTTGTCACTCATAAAATTTGGCGCATCCCTTGCCTAAATCTGGGGTAGTGCCCGAAGGGTGCGTTAGTAGTAGATAACCACCTAACAGTACCATGGTAGGCGGCACAACTGACAGATAAGCATTCAAAAAATGGAATAAGGGGACTCTAGCAGTGGAGGAGGAGGCAGTTCTTGGGGCATGTTCCCTAGCCTTGAGTTTGAGCTTTAGGACTTCTTAAAGTACATTCAAAGGTTCCTTAGTAAAGGAACTAAAGGTGACCAACTGAAAGAGAGATAATCATCTTAATAGACCTATTTCACTTTAATTATTCGTATACTTTATATAATTATATTTTATTCCTCATAAAACAATAAATTAAGAATTCAATTTGTATTTAATTGTTAATAAGATTATTATATCACCATTTTTGACCCTCTTTCCCATCAAATGGGAAGTGAAAGTATCACCCATGCGTATATAAAACATACCATTCCAAATAGAAATACAAGAAATTTACTATATACATATTTCACAATTGTTTATTATGATAGTTTTAAATTTTAAATATGATATTTAGAAAATATTTATATTTTTTTAATTATAATTTAACAGATTCCTTCTTTCCATCCAATCTGTTGAACAGTGGAAACGATGCTCGTGCATATCTATAGACAACCACCTCCACGAAGTGATGTGTTTTATTCATCTCCATTTTAATTGAAAAGTAATGTGGATGGATTCAATGAATATTTTTTATATGTATTTTATGAAAATTATCTGTTAATGATGAGTTATTATTTACCTATCTTACGTTCCATTCACCAAATAGTGTAAACTGCGTTCATGTGTACATACGACCAACCATATCCATGAATGGTGTAATTTATTTTTATAAATAAACCATTTATATATGTGTGTAAATATACTTATTTAATGAATATATATCATATATACATTATCATCAGCAATTTAGAGATTATTAAACAATGATTAAAGCATAAGGACTGACTTCCGAATAAAAACTTTCATGAGAGAAGATGTAGTTATCATCTAGAAAATTAATTCTAAAAAAAATCAATAAAAATAAAGTTATAAGACTTCATAAGTAAATAATGCTTGATATGGTATATGTGGGTATGACTCTGGAATATATGTATTATATATCTATATTCATTATAAATTTCAATAAAAATTAAAGAAGAAAGAAGAGACTTGTGGTAAGGGATTTATGTTTCAATCCCACATCTAGTTGGGTCTGTTTATACTTGAATTTATATTTAGAAAATTATATAAGTATTATAAGATAAGTCAAATTTATTTTTATTCACCTCTATTTATTTCTTGAGATTACATGTTTTTTTAATAATTTTCTCCTCTTTATGAATATAATATAATGGAGTTACGGTTTTATGAAAGATCAACATTATTTCTCTCTTTGGTCGATAATACCTTGTCTTCTATACCCATGATTTCTAGAAGATTTAATGAATTATTTTACTATCCTCCCAATATATAATAATATTGTTTTTACCCATGTATGAATTTTTTAAATAAATTTAATGTTATTTTATTTTCATTTTTCGAATTATTTTCTTTTAAATGTTTACCAAAAATGTGAAAGAAATATTTGTTTTAACGTACTGAGAATATACAAAATTTTTCTCTATCATAACTGGGCATGTATTTAAATTATCCATTAAATTTTCCATGGTTCATTCCAATTAAAATTTCTTTAGTAATATTTTGGAAGTTATTTAATTTTAAATAAGTTATTTCAAAATGAAAATTGTATTTTACTTCATGAAATATTCTAGCAATTCTTTTAAAGTATTTTTCATTTCTGATAAAATTATGTAATGTAAACTATGGATTAATTGGGATATGATCCAACGATACAATACTTATTCCTTATATACATGGTTTATGAGTATGATGATGATATATTTAGGAAATCCATTAATTTTTCATGGGATATTCTTTGGTAAAAATATGGAATGTTTATTAATCTCGTTTTCTTTACATGGGTTATGATATGATTCCATTTTTAATGTTTTATGATCTTATGGAAAACATATTTATTGTTTTAATTATGTTATGGGCCATCATAAAATTACATATCCCTCCAATTAATAGCGTAATGTTTTATATCATAAGATAGAGTTATTAGAAACAAGTTGATTTGAATGACACAGTATTAGAATCAACCTGATGTGCTTGATTCACTATAGAAAGGAGGTGATAATGCATGATTCACTATGACTTGATGGTCTTAGTAATTAACCTTGAAATAAAAAATGAATTATATACCTATGATATCAAAACACTTTTTTGACATGTAATTAATGGTCATGATTAATTTATGAATATTTATCATTCTTATGATTCATGTATTTGGGAATAATAATGCTTTTCACTATGACCCATGTTTATGAAATTTTATAGATTGGGCATGAACGTTGCATGTTCTGGTCATGATCTCTTACAATTAATCTTATTTTATTACATTATACGATCATTAGTCGATATCTACCATTTTAAAACTTATCGAGCATAGGAGATCACCCTTTATTAATTTTCCTTTCCCCAGTTTATGAAACATTCCTTTGGTAGGGTGTTTAAATAAGGGTACAAAGTGGGAGGAACATTATTAGAGATGATGAAGGATGTATCTAACAAATAATCCTATTTATTTAGTCTCCAAGGACACTATACCATCACTATTATAGTATGCATTGTAATTTTATATATGGAATATTCATAAAAATTTTATGTAATATATTTGTATAAAAATGTATAAGACTTCAGAGTTTCTGTCACAAATGTGTGTAGTTAATAATTCAATATTAGGATCAGATAACTTTGGTGAAAAAACTTTTTGATAATAATATATAGAGTATCAAAAATATTGTTTTTGTAATGTCCATAATTAACCAAGGTTAAACCTAAGGTTAAATATATTTAGATGACTGTGTTATGATTTAGGAAATATGTGAATTATTTTTCATTATTATATTATGATCACTCTTATTAATAGTTATTAATGGTCATGAAAACTATTTTAGTTTTGGTCAGTTATTGAAGTTTTAATAAGGATGTTGAGGTAGTGATTATTATACTAAAATATTTACTTATCTTATTCAAATATAGTTTTATAAAATACTTTATATCATGAAAGTTTTATAATAATGCTAATTACTTTCCTCAACGATTAAATGTTGAGTTAGTGTTTAAAACTCACAATGGTAAGACGGTCACATATCAAGTCTATAATTATTCTATGATTTATGTTTAGGATAATATTGAACCTTAAAATATTGTGATTCTATCTCTAGTTTATTATGGATTCGAAGAATGGATTGGATTTATTTATATAGTTCCCATATTAATTTTTGAGTATGGTAAGCGACATTTAATATTCTAAATCAACATATTATTACAACCTATGATTTTAAAATAGGATCACCATGTTCGATAACATGTATGAAACAAAACATCGAGAATACAAGAATATATAACACCCTGATAATTTATGACATATTTATTTTATATAAATTGAATCACTTCTATTATTTTTTATGCACACAACAATGGGTTTAAATGAAATGTGGAAATCTACTAAAATATTATCCATTAAACATGACCATTAAAACATAACTTTATGTTTTTGGGTAAGAATAAGACTGAATAAATTATTAAAATTATATGTTTTACACAAGAATAAATTAAATTTAATGGTCACAGAATTATTATAAATAATACAAGAACAACTTAAAAAGAAAGAAATGTTTTCTGAAAATTCTTATTTTTCTAAATAGAAGATTAATCATGCATTGTACACATAATTTAAAATTAAATTTTACCACTTCTAGAAAATTTATTTAAAAAAATTCATTTTTGAAATCAGAATTTCATTATTATATTTTCGTTAATTTTTTAGAATATTAGGAAAATATTAATTTGTTAAATAATAGTGAAAAATAAATAATTTAAATTTAAAAATTCTTTTTTAATATTATTTATAAATTGAAATTCAGTTTAAATTAAAATTATTTAAATAATATTAAAATTTAACTATTTACGAAATTTTAATCAATTATATTTTGAATATTTATATAAAAACTTTCTATACTTATGAGAATTTCCTCTTTGGGAACCTTGTTTTTTGTCACAACAACGAGTATGCTTTTGAATTGGATTATACCAAATCTATGAATATAATTTCAATAAATGGAAGAAATATTTTGAATAAGATTAATTTATATTATATAATCAGTTCAACTTAATTTTTGACCATTATAAAAAGTAAAAAGAGTAAAACATAATTACCGTGAATATGGTAAGAAATGGGTTTATCAGGGGTTAAAATAAAATGATAAAGGTTAACATTACTTAACAATATGTCTAAAAACCATTTTATATCCCTATTTAGAACTAATAATATCTATTATTCAATATAGACCCTTTTTAAGGATTTTGTAATGATAGAACATTGTGTTTAAAATATTCTATTCAAATATAACCAATGTGTCCTCTACCCCACTAAAAAAAGGAATCCCACTATCCTACCCTCTTCACACTAAAAAACATGTTTGAATTGACCAATAACTTCCCTATTATCTTCCTAGCATACCTATCTTCTTATTAGAATAATTTTTTAGATCATAAATAAAATCTATGATGGATTAAGCTAAACATAAAGTGGTTACTTGAAGAAGATGTGATGATTTTTTATACATTTTCAATTTAAATATTACTCTAAATAAATATAATATATTAAAATAATTACCAAATAATTACTATATTATCTCATATAAACTTATATGTAATTATGTTTTTGTAATAACCAAATATACATCTCCACTTTCATCAAACAGAAAATGAAACCATTGTGCATGTGTATGGTGGACTACCACCTCATGAACTGATATAGTTTGTTTTCCATCACCATATTTAAATGATTTAAGTAATTATGGATTTAACATTATTATATTATATTTATGATAATATTATATGTATTTAATTATCATATCACTTATACCTTATTTCCTTCTATTCCATGAGGGATATAATAACGTCACTCGTGTGTACGACAAACCACCATCTCACAAAGCGATGTGATTCATTTTTCTCTTACGCTTTACATGGATGGTGGTAAGGAAAACATTTTATGAATATATGTGATATTTATGTTCTAAACATACTAATTGAAGTATTATATCACATAAAATTGTTACCTTCTAATCCATTGGAAAAAATAGTGTTGCTAATGCATATGTGTGGACTACCTCCTCTATGTTGTGATGTGAAATATTTTTCATTTTATTTTACATGGATGGTATTATTGATCTCTTTTTATTAATAAAAATTATATATATATAATAATATTAATTATTTAAATGTTAATTAATATTTATTTTTTTATTCCATTATTTAAAAAAATGGAAGCACCGTTTATGCAGACGTACGACCTACCGTCTCCATAAATGGTGCAATCCATTTCCTATATGTAAATTTTATTAATTACTATATATAAATAGATAAATAATATATCATAAATTTGTATTATGGTTAAAATTTTATACATTATTTAAATATTATGAACTTAGAAGTACTAAATTTACCAATCCATCACATATATAAAAATGATGCAGTTATTTCTAGAAATAGTTACATTAACAACACATTTCTAATAAACAAGTGATACAATAATTTGAGTAAATCATATTTTTTATGATATATAAGATATTTTTCACTAATTTATCTTAAATAAACAAATATTTATGATACAAGATAATCAAATAGATATGAATGAATTTAATAAAGTAGTATGAGTTTCTTGTCTCACTTTTAATTCTATGAGACATACACCATACTCACCACTTATTAATTTGGATGGTGTATATACTAATCCATTTGATATATTATATCATGAATTTATTTATCTTCATGGAATTTAAATTATAATTATAATTTATTTCTTTTATGGGGTTTTGATTCCAAAGATACTAAAGTGGTCAGGGTTTCTATCATAATCTCATCATTATCCGGGATTTTTTTTGATCAATACAACATTGGGTAAATTATTTTTTATTTATATATTCAGAAAAATATATTTTATTCTCCTATGATTATTAATGATATTTTTCTAGTAATATTACAACTTTCTAACTCCATGGTACTTACAATGACTGAGAAACTATTTTTCTAAGATACTTTATTTTTATTTCTCTCTTCAGTCGAATATTCTTACTAATCAAAATACATTTATTCTAAAAATGAATCTAAAAAAATGATATTTTAATTTAAAAATTCATTTTTAAAGATTTTTTAACCCTTTTTTACTATAATTTATTTTTCTATAAAATGATCTTCATGTCATTTTCAAAACAGGGCTTGTTTGGATTTTACCAAAAAATGTGAAAGGAATATTTATTTTAATGCATATAGAAGGATGAAATTTTTAGCTATTAAGACATATTATTATTATAATGATTATTTTACATTTTTTAAAAGATTATTGTAATGAAATCAATTTGTTTAAGTCATAGTTTTAAATGAACTTTCAAAGAGAAAATGTTATTTTACTCACGAATATTTTTAATATATTTCTTATGGAATTTCTATTAATAAATTACATAAACCATTTATTATACTTATGATCTACTAGGTAAATGTTATTTTGATATAATACCTATTATTCATCCAGATACTTTATGATATATTTGACGAGGGATGTATAATTTTATTTCCATTCACCATATTTCTCTGGATGGTTTATTATAATTTTTACTGGTTAGGGTATGTATTAAAAAATAGTTAGTTAGTTTTTAAATAAAAATAATTATGTTAATTATGTGTCACCATTTTAATATTAGGAATGAATTCGACTTATTATGTGATGGGTGGGGCCCAAAATAACATAGGCCCTTGATGCATCAGTAGGTTTATTGACACAAATTAGTTTTGGTATTTGGTTAATCCCTTACCCATTTAAGTAAGATACATCTTAATTATGTATTGATGGTAATAAGTATCAGAATAAGGCCTTGATAATATTTTTATATTATCAATAATTAATAATTCCATCATTATAAATTCATCCACAAATATTACTTTTTATTATTTGATGAGTTATAATATCTATGGTTATGTTTCAAAATCATGTGACTATTAATATGAAATTATTTGATCATCATTTATTCCAATAATATTATGATTAATGTAATGATTAAATGGAATGTTTTTCAGTTATTTACCATGAGTTATGAATTATGCCTTATTTATTCATAGTTTCTTCTATATGCATACCCTTACCGATCATTTGATATGACCCACTTTTTTATGTTTTATTTTCCTTAGAATACCAGGAAGTATTTGATAGTTAATATACAAGGATATAATTAGCATAATAATGGTGATATCATTGGAAATTAATTGTATATTTTTTTATAAAATGTAATTTTAATTTGAAGTATGTATCTAGTTTAACAAGTATAATAAACTAATCACTCATTTGGGATGTGATTACTTGTATATACTGAAAATTTAATAATCCAACCATCGGCTCTCGCATACTGGGTTTGGGGTCACAACACCTATGATCGTTTATAAATTTAATGATGAATATGAAATTCCAATAGTATGTAATTATATCTTGTTGGTCTTAATTCTTATCCATGAAGGTTATTTTTCTCAGATGGTTGGGGAGAAACACAATATAGATGATATGAATTTTGTTTGAGGGTATTTGATATATATCCAAAATAATTTCATAGTCTACCTTTGAATCTTGAAGTTGAGGTTTTATTAGAATATATACATGGTTCTACCCTTATTTCATATACTCTTTATAGAATGGTCACAATTATATTTTTTAATTAAAGAAGCAACTCTAGGTTAATAATTATAAGGTATTAATATTCCCTTGTGTGTCACTATGGGGTGAAACTCTTATCTTTTTTAAGAATAAAGAGAGTCAAAGCGTCATTGTATTGATTTTTGGGAACTTAACAAGATCACCATCAATAAAAAGTATCACATACAATATATCGATAATTTTTTTGGTCAATTAAAATGGACTAAATAAATTTATTTGATTGAAATTATATTTTGATATCATTAATTTAAGGTTAATAAGGATGATATATCCAAGATTTACTTATATATGAGGTATGGTAATTATGAATTTATGATGATTCCATTTTAATATACCGATGCCCCTTATATCTTCATGGATTTAATGACTGTTGTCTTTAGTTATTACCTTTTCTAGTATGTGGTAGTAATTAAAGATGATATTATTATATATTAAAGTAGAAAATAATATAATGAAGATCATTTGAGAATTGTGTTGACGACCCTGAGAAAGGAGGAGTTGTTTGAAAATTTTACTAATTATGAATTTATTCTTTAGAAAGGTTTTTATCATGTTATATAATAACTTTTGATGGTTTATTGGTACACCATTAAATGATTTATATTCTTAAAACATATCCTAGACCAACCATAATAATTGAAATAAGTAGTTTTCCTAGGTTGGATGTATATTTGTGAGATATTTCTCATGACTATCTAATCCACTCACAATGTTGACTTGAAATGGGGATAATTTATTATGGAGAGTTGAATGTGAAGATAATTTTATGGGAAAAAAATATGGTTAGTCAGTTCACCTATGATAAAATTACCCTACAATAGAGTAGGGTTTATGATATTTAGTGATGTTTTGATTAGGGAAATGGGTTGCTTCCTCAGGCAGAACCAAATGGTGATATCATATTCCTCATACCAATTGAAAACACATGCACAAAATTACTCAAATCATTATTTAGAGATGATAGTGTTAAAGTTTCATTATAGATATGGATGAATTATCATTATGGATAAATTTGTGATATATATAAAGATAAAAAAGATTTTTTTTTTAAATCTCACATTGAAAGAGTTGAATATTCACTAGAGAAGATGGTTATATCTAATTATGGTTTATGACTACTCATTAAATCACCTCCCCGAGAAAGAAAAAAAAGGAGGAAGAATCTCAGAATCAAAAGGATAATGCTAACTTATCTATGAAAATGATAAAAATAAATAAATATTTATATATTTTTAAATGATGGATATGAAGATATCTATAGAATGGGAGAAATATTATCTATCTTAAATGAGTTTCCAACTATCAATCCATGTAAATATTAATGAGGTGTAGAGGGAAGATATGAATTTGAAGAAGAATAGGAGAAAATATTCCTATGTTTAATGATGATTGTAAGCGAATGATAATGTTTAGTAGCCATGTATACATCCTATAATTATCAAAATGAATAACTAACTATTGGTTGATGCTCATAGTTAATCATTCTCTATTTATCATTGATGTATAAAGATGTATAGATATTAAAAAGAGTATTTTTGTAGGATAAAATGAAAATAGATATTTCAAAGTATGTATCTTAGTTTGTGGCATGTCTTGAAGTTAATATCAAGAGATAAAACTCTGAGGGGATGCTAAAAAGACTACCCACACTTCAATGGGTGTGGGAAAACATTACCATGGATTTCATTATTAGAATCCGTAAAACATATAAAGGGAGAAATAATATTTGGGTTGTAGTTGATCTCCTTTGAAAGTATACATACTTGATGTACACAAGATAAGATATCTATCTTGATCATATTTTGGGGATATATATTTAGGATATGGAAAGCATTAATAGAGTAATACATTCTATTGTATCTAATCGGTATTCAATGTTTAACATGAAGTTATGTATAATTTTTTTACAGGATCCGGATATATAGTTTTGTTTTAGTAATAATTATTATCCTTATAGATATGGTCAGTTTAGGAGAACAATTCAAAGCCCATAGGATATGTTTAGATCCTATTATCTATATTTGAAATGTGGTTGGCATCAATACCATACTCTAGTTCTGTTTTCATACAATAATATCTTTCAATCATGCATTTAGATGTCACCTTATGAATCACTCTATGGTAGGAAGTGAAGAAATCCATTTTATTGAGATAAGGATGGAGAAATAAATCTATTGGGATATGATATTAGTGAGGAAATTGAAGATAAGGTCAGATGTATTTAATATCACTTAAAGGTAGCTCAAATTAGGATGAAAAGTTATGAAAACAATTTTCATTGAAATATATAATTTGATGATAGTGAAAAGGTATTCCTAAACATTTATCTATAGAATAATGTAATGATATTAAAAAATATTTGAATGTTCAGACCTAGTTATATTTTCCCCTTTGTGATTCTTGATCTTTTCAAGACATTAGTTTAAAACATCCACTAATTCTAACTCAATTGTACGATGTATTTTGTGTATCTATTTTGATGAAGTATATATGAGATTTTTCACTAGTACTAAACTCACTTTTTATACCAATGAAACAATATCTATCTTATGAGGAATAAAAAATGGATATTTTTCATCATGGAGATAATTCCCTACAAAATAAGAGCACACATCTGGTTAATGTTTTTTTAGAAATAATATAAATTATAGAGAGCTACCTCGGAATCTAAGGATGTGATGAAACACATATATCATTAAATTATTGTATCAGAGTAACATAATTTAGAAGGACAAAATTTTATATAATGTGTGTTATAATGTTACAACTCAATATCGGGACATATATAATTCACTTCAAATAAATATTTTTCGATATCTTGTGATACATGGAACCCTGAATCTAAATGAATCGTAATAGTGTATACTATTAGAAAATAGACATTAAATTGGTTAGTATAAATATGCATAACAAAATTATGGATTTCTTTTGTATAAAATATATTCAGTGGTCTCTAATTGATAAAAAATGATGATATAAATCAATTGAAACTAAAAGAGTTATTTTTCTAACGAATGGTTTTTATGTGAATAATCTTAATAATTTAAATTAATCACTATTGGTGTATGATTTTGAATAAATTTATATATTATTTATTCAATAATTTTTTCGAAATTAATATAATAATTTTTAAAATATGGGATAAGAATAAATATAGTTTTATTCCTAAAATTGTATTAAAAAGTTGGGTTTCATCGTGTTTTGAAAGCTTATTTTAAAATTAAATTAAGAAATTTATAAAAATTTAATAATGAAAAATGGATTCAATATTTTGAATCATGAGGATCAAATTTCATAAATATTTCCCTTTTAATTTTTTTCAATATTAGTTGTAGCGATTTTCAATTTTTGTTGCCCCTTTATAGTCAAAATAAGAAAAATTGGATCAACAGTTTGGGGAAAGGATTTGAAATTTCACAAACACATTCACTTATACTATTGGAAGAGTGGAATTAGTCCATACACATCCATGTGTTTAATATATGGTCACATGGTTCCATTTTAATATGATTATGTCATTTACATTAAATTAAGAAAATAATAAATAAATAATTTTTTCCTATTGACATTAATACCTCTAAAGATTTTATATAAGTATAAAAAGGAGATATATTTGGTTCTAAATATTTATATGAGATATTGAATATTTTTTCATGATGTAATTTTTTTATTTTATAGTGATTACAAAATTTCATTAAATTATTAGGTAAGGCCGACCCAATATTTATTAAATTGAAAAATCCATATAATAATTGAAATTAAAAATATTAAAATTAATATAATTTCATTTATTTATTATGTAACAATAATATAATATATTAATATAACATATTAGTTTTTTGTGGGAGGATTATATTCAAATTCCAATTTTTCATGGTGTCAATATTGTCAAATTAATTTAATAGTTCCAAAATCGATATTAGTGATATTTAAAAATAAATTATATTTTGTTAGATGATTTAAAATCCCTAAAAATATTTTCACAAAACAATTAAATGGAATATGGATTAAAATTTCAACCATGGTCTATTGGTGAGTAAAGTTTCCATTTATGGTAAAATATTTAACCCTTTAACATCGAAATAGTTGTTGCTGTAGTTAATGCAAAAAGGTTAACAAATTGGTTAATAAAAATGATATGGTTAAAAATGAAACCAAAACCAATATAAATTTTATTAGATGACATTACATTCACATCATAAAATTTTTATTTAAAATCAATTCCTTTGGAATCATTTTTCTTGAGAATTAAAATCTTATATTTTAATCTTTTATGAAATTCCATGTGTGTCATCTTGATCCCCTAAAAAAGACACCAATAATTTCTCTTATTTACATCAAATTGATATTTTTATCTAAGAAAAACCATCCCCAATTTATCTTTTAAAAATTAATATCCATGATTTAATGGTTTTTTTATTTTTAATATAAAACTATATGTTTTCTTAATAAATTATCCAATGGAGACCAATTGAAAGAGAAGTGATTATCTTACACAACTTCTTCTAGTTTGATTATTATTTTACTTATTTTAATATTATTTTATTCTAAATTAAATAATAACTTATATATCATAAACATGTTAAAAGTTTATAATTTTTACGTTATCATCATTATCTTCCCTTTTTAAAATAATAAGAAACAGATAGTATCACTCATGTGTATGTATAACTTATCATCTCCACATAGTGATACAATTAATTTCACATAACCTTATTTCTTGAATGGTTATTAATATGGGTTTAAAGTGTATATGTAATATTTATTTAATATTTAATATTTTTTAATTATAATATCACCTATACCTTATTACCATCGAATCTGATGGAAATATATAATGACTCTCATGGAAGGGTGTGAACTTCCACCTCCACGTAGTGATGCGATTTGTTTTTTTTATTTCTTTTCTATTAGGAAGGGAATAATGGCAGGTTTAATAAATATATATGATTTATAAAATATAATAATTATTTTTAAAGGTTAATTATTATTTACCCTTTTTCATTCCATCCATGTAAAAGTGAATATGGTGTTTATGCATGCGTATATTCTACCTTCTCCAAGAATGGTTTAATTCATTTTTTTCCTCCACCTTTTTTGAATTGACCTAAATATACATATATATAATTAATATTTATCATATATATATATATATATTTATATGTGTGTTTTATTAATAATCTAGAGGTGATGTACCCATGATCAATGTATAAGGATTGGGCCTTCCAAACCAAAACATTCAAGGAAAAAGAATAATTTTTCATCCTGAGTAGTGATTATCATAATAAATTGTTTTTAAATGGGTGATAAGATGTAATAATTAAGTCATAAATGGTATGATATATTTTATTATTATTTTTTAATACATGTATAATATATCTATATTTATTACCCAGGAGGTTTGAACGTGTACAATGATAGATCATACCTGAAGTAAGGGATTTATGCCTAAATCTTTTTTTAATTGGAATTGTTTATACTTGAATTTATATTGAGGGTATTATATAAAATCTATATGATATACAACCATTAATTTTTATTCGTCTTTATTTATTTCTGATGATTATATTTTCTTCTATTCATTATCTTCTCTATATGAACCCAAATTACTAAAATAATATTTTTAGACAGAATTTGTTTTTCAGAATTAAATCGAAAATCATTTTATCTCCAATAATATGTTTTCTCTAATGGTGTTGAGGTTTTTTTAAATGTTATAATATGATTTCATGAATTCATTTTTACCCATGTTTTAATTTTTAAAAAGTGGATTAAAATTATTTTTCTAATCTTTTTTTTAAATGAAGCAACTTGATCTTTTTAATGAATGTGTGAAAGAAAAAATTGATTTTACATACTCAGAATGATAAAAATCCTACTATTAGGAACTATAAATTCATTAAATCATACATTAATGATTACATATTTGTTTTAAAATAATATATTCTCATTAATACTTTTGTTATATTTGTATTTTAAATATTTATTTTCCTAAGGAAATATTAGATTGATTCTTTTAATGTGATTGTCTTGTATGGTAAAATCCTTTAATGTTAAATATGGTTTACTTGGTATATGATCCAATGATAATATATTTATTCATTTTATATACTTTTAATGATTATTATTATGATATGTTTATGAAACACATTTTTTTCCCCATGTTTCATTCTATTATGGAATTTTGAAATCACTATAAAACCTTCTTTCTTTGGATGGGTTATGACATAGTGCTAAGATTAATTTTATATTACCTTCTGGTAAAAATATGTATAGTTTTAATTATGTGATTTTTGGGATGATAATTATATATCCTAAAAACACATTGGGTAATTTATTATATCACATGAGATAATTATGGGAAAAATAGATGTAAATGATACACAATGGGAAACAAGGTGTCATTATTAACACACTATGGGAAAAAGTTGATAATTATGGACCCATAATAATTTAATTTCCATTATTATTAACCTTGAAATACGAAATATTTTCAAAAAAAATAATTTTTCTATACTTATTTGGCATAAAATTATGGTTCATGATTTAATTATGATGTTTTCTCACTCGTATGATTCATGTATTTACAAATGAAAATGATTTATTCCATGACTCGCATTTATGATCTTTGAAATATTTGGGTATGAAATTTATAATTTATGGTCATTATATAATACCCTTAGTCTTATTTTATTATTTCATTTGGTCATAGATTAATATCACCCATGTTTTACCTTATTTAGAATATGATCTCACCCTTTATCAAGATTAATTTCCCCATGTAATTAAGAATTATTTATGTAGGGTATGTCAAGAAGGGAACAATGTGGGAATACAATAATTGGAGATGATGAATAATGTATCTAAATAAGGTTTTATGTCTATATTCTCCAAATACACTAAATAATCACTATTGTTTTTTGATTCTTAATGCTATATATAAAATATTCACCTAAAACGATGTAAAAATTCATATAATTTATACGGGTGGTTATCTAAATCCCAAAAGAGGGTGAAAATGTTATTAACCCAATATATATGTTGGTACATGGGTTTTTATCGCATTCATAACATTTGATGAATAACTTGGTGGGTATCTTTGACATAATATTTTTATTATTATGATTAAGCCACAAATTATAAAACTCATTTTTCATACAGTTTTATGGAAATGTTATGTTATCATACATCATGTTATTTGATTCCATTAGGATTTATGTCTTCGTAACTATCATGAATTATGTCATGACACATGATTAAGATCTAATAATTATGGGGTATGGAATTTAAATATAAATTTCATATTACTATACCTTTATGATCACGCTACACATAAATATGATTATCAGTTAATTTCACCCTTGTTTTCTATTACTATGAATTTTATAACACCATTTATCATATTTTCTTTTCCCCATGATATGATTATATTTTTATGAATGATATGTTTAATATGGGTTTTAGTTGTGAATAACATAGTGGGAGATAATTTAGATCTTTTATGTACCAATTTTTTATGTATCTATTTTTCCAAATACACTAATACATTACTGTTATTTCATGGATTGCAATGATAGGTATTAAATGTTCATCTAATATGATATTGTATTTATGTGTTTAATGTTTTGGTATCCTCATCTTTTATTCCATGAACTGATTTGGTGATGGTGTTAGAATAATGAAATTTTTCTCCTTCATAATCTATTAATGTGAACATCACTCCATATTTAGTAATTTAATTATAAACCATATTTCATATTCATATGCTTTAGTATAAACCTTTAACTATACTCAAATCCAAATATATATATAAATGAAACTTTAATAATAGTGTTAGGACATTTATTTAGTATTAAAAAGTATATATCTGGAACACAATAGATAATAAATCCAAAATTTAAATGTTTCTTCAATAAAATCATTTATCCTTACTCTAGTTAACTAAATCTAGACACAAAAGTCCACAAATATGTTTTTCAAAAATATGGTCATTATATTTCCATTTACATGGTTAATCATTAATGAAATTTCATCCTATAATTATTCTTTCTTTTCAATCCTCATTTAAAAAAATATTCACTGATGTTCTTCCACTACAAAAGGAATAAAAAATTTAGTATTCTTTCATATTCCCTTTACATCCTATAATGTTTATTAGTCTTGTTAATAAACATTCACCTTAATTTAATTCCAACTATCACCCCCACTTTTTGGTGAGTATTTTTTAATTTATAATTCCAATCAATGAATATAACTACCTAACTTATCTACAAAGCCTATTTGAACTACTGGATATGTAATGGCCGAAAACCCTTCAGTCCATTCATTTTCTTAAATATGATGTTTGATGTGTTTTGGGAGGTCAGAGTGACTCATTTTATCACTTTTAAAAAATTTACAATTTTAAAATTCTTCTATGTCTGAAATGACAGGTCAAGGACGGTGAGTTATCCAATAGTTTTTCAAATTTAAAGAAAGATGAGTCATTTACAACAGTGTTTTAAAATTCCATAATGGTGATTCATTTCCCACAGTTTTTCAAATTTCTAGAAAGGTGAGACATCTAATATATTTTTATATTTCCAGAATGGTGATTTATTTCCAATAGTTTTTCAAAATTCTTTAATGGTGAGTCATTTCCATTAGTTTGTCTAATTTCTAGAATGGGGTGTCATTTCCAACAATTTTTTAAATTTCTAGAATGGTGAGCCATATCCAACAATTTTTTAAATTTCCATAAAGGTGTTTCATTTCCAATAGTTCTTCAAATTTATATAATGGTGAGTCATTTAAAATATTTTATCAAAATTCAAGGATGGGGAGTCATTTCCAATTGTTTTTTAAATTTCTTGATTTTTTTAGATTTCACAGTTTTGACCTTTTGACCTCTTTCTTTGATGTACATTGAGTTAAATTACATATTTAAGTAGGTTTAAATGCATTTCAATGGATATAAATCATATCTTTGATTTTATAAAAAAAATCTTGAGTCTTTTAATTGGTCAAACCGCATGGTTTAATGTGATCCACATTAATGGACACTCTAAGTTGTTCCAAATCCCATTAGTCATGGATCTAGTCCTTCAAAGCTGAACACCTTCTTTTCTTTCATTCCTTATCATTTCTTTTAGTGTGAGGTTCCTCGAGACTTCCCATAAGAGTGATGTGTTCAAACTATAATTCTTGTATCATTTACCCTAGAGGTTTCTTCCTACTTCATGCTCAACCACTATTTTAGTGCTAAAGGATGTGTTGATCCATTTTTAATATAAGGTATGTTCTAACTCCGTGTTTGGGGTTACTCAATCAGTTTCCTCCCATGTCTCATTTCCATGTGATGACATGAATTCTCCATCTATCTAATGGGACTTTATTATCTTTTGTTTGATGTTAGTGTCCTCGAATGGATGCATTTTTTGCAGGATAGGTGACCATGATCTGGTGGTTGATCCATTCTCAAGAAAAGAACATCAGGGATTCTAAATTATTTTATGTGCAGTTATAGAGTTAGTATGTTTTATCCCACTTTATCACAATGGAATTTATGTAATGAATATTTTAAAGGAATTAAATAATTGGTATCAATTTCTTTGCAATGTTATCGCCTCTTGATTTTCTAGATAGTGTGAAATCTCTAATTTTATTTTTTAGCATGTAATTTTTGATTGAAATTGGTAAATAATTTAAATCTAGGATTAATTTTAAATTTATTGGAAAAAGATAAAGAGACATGTTAATGAATCCAGTTGTTGTTGTAATTTTACGTTGATTAAATTAATGAAGATGTGATTGTTTAAAGAAATTGGTTGATAAACCAAAGGAATATTGATGCTTGTTGATAATGTATTAATGGAATCTCAATTAACTATTCAATTAATTTGTGATATCTATGAAAAAATTATGTTTTGGTAACCCATAATGGGAACCTACTAATAATTAATCTGTTAATTCAAAATGAATTAAAGAACCAGTTGTTTGATAAAAGATAATGCCCAGTATGGTTCTGAGTTACCCTGTTTCTTGTAAAGTCCAAGAGCCTTATATTTTGGAGATGTGAGTGCTCATTGTGTATGAAGGCTAGATTCCTTGTTTAAGGGCCAAGATCCTAGTTGCTATAATGTTTTTCCCTCCTGCTTGTGTTGTTTCGTGATCATGGGACGGCTTATCCTGGAAGGTTGTTATAAAATGTGGGGTAGGGAGGCCTAGTGGTTGTGTCATAACATGACACAAAGAGTGGAGATATATGTGGATTTATGAATATGGGTGTTAGGGAGGAAATTGGAGATGATGAAAAGGGTTGAAGGTGGGATTACCTAATGTTTTTCATGTCAGATTTTTCATTTGATTATATGATATACTTTCCACGCTGCTTGAGGTAGATGATATTGCTTAACCTCCTTCAAAAAGAGGAAAAGAGGCACATGGTATGCCATGTGATTTATGTGTTTATCTTCTTAAGGACGGATGGGTATTTCTCTTTCTATGGGTGGAAAATACATGACGGGTAGTTTATTTACTCAATGTGTTGATCCCCTTGTGTTTGGTAGCTTAAAATTCTTTCTTAGAATACTTTTGATTATGGAAAAAGTGATAACTATTTTATTAAAAGATTAAATAAATGATGTTGAACCCATGGGGTGGGAACTTTTAGGGATGTAGTGATGAGTTTGTATATTTGAGAAGTTGTGGACCCAGTTTAGTTATTCTTGGAGGGTTTGTGGGATTATTCTTATGCAAATGGAATGTAACGTGGAAATTGTTAACAGTTAATTAATGGTTAATGAATAAACTAATGTAAAGTGAAATTGATAAACATTGAAAATATGATTTAATAAAAAATTTAAAAATTTGTGTGCTAATAGTATATCTAGTCTTAGTAGTGGTGGCCAAGAGTCTGAGAGAAGTTAGCTACAGTTGATTCTAATATTAGGTTTTTTCCATAGTGTGGTTGTGAGCTCTTTTATATTCTATACTTTTTGTGTTTCTATAAGCTACTCCACCCTGTAGATTATGAAATCCCTACAGGGGGAGGGGGTGTTTTACCCAATATCTTGGTGGGAGGATGGATGGATGACTACCCTCTTTGGCCCTATTCTATTCTCTTAGTAGTTACTTGTGCTGATAGGCATGGTGGTTAGGTTTCCCCATATATGTGCGTTGAGGGTTTTAATGTCTTTTAGTTATTTACATACATATTTTCGGGATATATATTCTTATGGACAACTATAGATGTAACGTGTATAGGCTATAATGGCTTGAGGACCCTTAATAAATGTAAGGGATGTAATGGTTTGAGGAATAATACCCGATCTATGATACTTGTTATGTAGGCTTTGGTGGATTTTGAAAACTACCTGGTCACTTCTAGTTGTGTTGATGATGTGGTGATTCACCTAGGTGTGTAGGGGGAATCCTTTTCATTTCACGAGGTGCGGGTCATGGTGCCTCACCCATGTGTCTACAGACAAGCCTTTTTGGAGAGAGATTCTTAAGTTGTGCGATGTTGGGGTAGAGCAGCAAACTAGAGCAGAAGTGGTAGTGGGGTACCCTTAATATTATTTATTATATTATATGCTCTTGTATGTGATAGTTGGTGAGTGTATCCATGGTGAAGCTGGGAACATATCATATCTGTTTAGGTGATGAGCTAGTTCTACTTATTGTTCACTATGCTTTAACATTATTTCTACAAATTTGCACGAGTGGCTCTATGGATAATCTTACTGAGTATACTGTTATACTCTCCCTACATATATAAATTATTTTTCAGGTCACTTGGAGAATGTTGGAAATCTGGCTAGTTACTACTAGCTTGGGGTTTTCAAGATTTGTTCGGGCTTCGTGGTCACTTTCATTTTACTTTATTTTGTTACTTGTAGTTTCTATTTCAGTTGTTGTAGTTCTTTCATGATATTGCATACTGGTACATGGGTTTCTCTTATATTTTAGTTTGACTTAGAGTTGGTCGGTGTCTATCTTATCTCTCTCTTCCACATGTGTTCTCTTAGAGGGTAATGCTACCCATTTGTGTGTTTACTATACCCTTGGTGCTAGTTTCCAACCCATGGCCTATTAGATATGGGATTCTAGTGTCATTATCTCTAATATAAAATTTCTAGCCTAGTAGTGGTACACTTTCTGGGGAGGGGATCATGTTAGAGTGGTATCAATGGACAGGTTGGGGGAGATGATGGAGTTCGGTGTTAGGAACAGGTGATGTTTCATGGGTTGGTAGGACAACAACTTCAGTCATGTTTAGTAACTGCTGTAAACACCAGAGAAAAACTGAGACACAGGCATTTAGGTCACCCTATGATATGGTGCACGAACCTTTGAGTTTACAGTATCTACTAAACGAGGTGATACTAGTTGCAGATTAGAGACCTAGGAAAGGATCATGCATCATTATTCTTTGGGTTTGTATTTAAATGGATAGACCTTGGGATAGGTTAAGTTAAAATGAAGAAAAGAAAAAAATTAATGAATGTTAGATTCTTCCATATTCTAGGTTAATGAGTTCTAGCTATTTATCCTTTTGTAGGTATGGATCCACATTGACATCCTCATTAGGATCATATAGAAGATGTTCAGTAGGTTGTGCTAGCAGATAACTATAGAGTATAGGTTGACGATGAAGACACTTGGAGGACACTCTGAGAGTTTTAGTGCCAGAGTCCTAAGAAGTACAAAGGCTTCATTTTAGATGCATCCATAGAAGACTAGTTGGTGGAGGTTGAGATAGCCTTTAGTTTGATCGGTTCTCGAATGGATTGCTATGTGTCATTGGTTGTGATTACACTGCGTGGGGTAGTGAGTTAGTGGTGGTCCGTATTCCTTGGGGATCACAAGGAGTAAGAAATATCATAGGAGAAGTTATGAGAGCTGTTTAAAGTCGAGTTTCTTTCTTCCACCGAGAAAGTGGACAGTTTCTAGGATATTCTTACGCTTTAGTAGGGAATCTCTAGTGTTCAAGATTTTGGGATCTGTTTTTGGAACCTTCTGCAATATGCTTCGGTCCTATTTCCAGATGAGGAGGCTAGTGCTAGGCATTTTGAGGAGGATTTTCATCAAGAGATTCAGTTCTAGGTCACCCCGTTTATACTGATGACATATCTTGCGGTGATGGAGAGGAAATAGGTAATCGAGAGGACATTATTCAGAACTAGATAGTCATGAGAGGGGAGTCATCCAGATTCCTTATGAAGTAGTGATGTGGTCTGAGGTTACCAATTTTTAGGGAAGAATAGTTTTTTTTCGGCCGAGGGTAGCTCCTAGACCTCATCATCTCATTTCTCTTGGGGAGGGAGTTATCAGGCCTACTCAAAGGCTTCAAGCACTAATTTTTTTTTGTAGAGGATGAGGTCACCAGCATTGAGAGTTGCAAACCTTTCAGATCATTTAACGTGCACCAAGTGTTCCGCTCAAAGTTCCTCGGTTGAGGCAGTTCCAACAGAGGTGTTAGAAGCATGTTGCACCAACATTGGATTAGAACAGAGTAGATGGGGCAGGAGGAGGATACCCCCGGGTTTCTCCCCCTCCTCAGATAATAGTGTGCAGCCTTGGTGATGGTCATCATTAGGGTCATAGAGGTAGTGGAGCAAGTTGTGGTCAGCTTCATTTTTTAGCGTTTCCAGCACCATGTGATCCAAACGTCACTTGAGGTACCCTTTTATTATTTTCTACTTGGGTGTATTCGTTTTTAACGTAGGAGTGGCACACTCCATGATATCATCTACCCTTTTACATTCTTTGGGACATTAGGTATAGAGGCTTCCAGTTCCATTGGAGTTGACTACACCAGTTGGAGGTCGAGCTAACTTGTTTGAAGAAAGTAGAGACTTCGAGCTAGTGCTGGGGAAACACCACACTCAGGGAGATGTCCTATGTTTACAAATACAACCATATGATGTCATCCTAGAAATGGATTCATTATATTTGATGCAGGATATTGTGGATTGATTTCAGAGGCAGGTGGTGATCTTCGATGCTAATAGAGAGCCATCAATGTTTTTCGGCGAGTGAGACCCTCAGATGGGTTTGAGGTGTGTTCCTTTTTTTCATCCATGATGGCTAAGCTGATGTTCATTTCATCAAAGTTTCAGCATTCATAATTTCCCTGGTTTGTTGAATATTAACTTGTTGTATTTCAAATAGAGGTTGTAGCATTACCCCCTCAATGGGGGATCATATTCAAGATCGAGAAATAGACAGGTGTGTCTCTTATCTCAATGTATACATATAAGATGACACCTTATAAGTTGTGAGAGCATCATATACTACATGATGGTATTTTTTAGTGTAGTTTCATTCGACCATGTAAGTCACCATGGGGTGAAACAGTTTTTCCGTTAATAAGGATGATGACAGATTATGGTTGTATATCGATTATCATTTCTTGAATAATGTGAGAGTGAAGAACCACTATCGTCCTCCTTGATTGATGACTTTTAAATCAAATTAATGATGTATGTTGGTTCTCTATGATCTATTTGTAGTTCGGGTTTCATCAGATGTGTGTGAAGGATGAGGATATCCCAAAGACTATTTTCCATTGCTGTCATAGGCATTACAAGTTCTAAGTGATGCCTTTCAGTGTGATGAATTCTCCAGCTGTGTTCATCGGGTTGATGAACACTATGTTCCGTGAGTTCCAAGATATGTTTTTGGTGGTTTTAATTGACGACATCCTTGGTTAATCCACATCTGAGGAGGAGAATATAGAGTATCTATGTTCTATTTTGGGAGTTATTCGTCGACAAAACCTATCTGGGAAGTTTTCAAAGTGATATTTCTTGGTTCAAGAAGTCCATTTCTTAGTGAATGTTGTATTGAAGAAGAAAGTAGTTGTGGATACATCAAAGTAATAAGCAGTTGTGTCTTGGGAATCCCCAAAGATAGTGGTAGAAGTGCAGAGTTTCCTTGATCTCGAGGGATATTATAGGAGGTTCGTGGCTGATATCCCTCAGGTTGTGACTCTTCTGACAATTTTGACTGGGAAGGATTAAGTGTGTGTGTGGACTAATCAGTTTCAGGCAGATTTCAAGTATCTAAAAGAGATTCTGGTTAGTGCCCGAGTTCTTTATCTTCCATCGGAAGAAGTTTAGTTCGAGGTTTTATATCATTCTTCACATCTAGGGTTAGGCTAAATTCTAATACCGTAGAGATCAGTCATTTCTTATGGTTCTCGGAAGTTGCGCCCCCCTGAATGCAACTATGCTGACCAAGATCTCGAGTTGTTAGAGGTGGTGTTTTCTATGATTTTGTGGATACATTACCTCATCAGTGAGTGATTTGTGGTTTTCACCGATCATTAGATCTTGAGGTATGGTTTTTCCCAACGTGACTTGAACATGCGACAACGTCGGTGGATGGAGTTATTATAGGATTATGACTTTGAAATCTCATATACACCTCATAAAGAGAATGTTTTAGCATATGTGCTGAGAAGGAAGGCATGTAGTGATGTCGTGCGTGAATCTGGTGATTTATTGAGATTGATGGAAGAACATTCAATATTACATCTGTATATGGGAGAAGTTGGGGGCATATATTTTATTTTCCACATGATATTGCGGTCATATTTGGGGCAATAGGTAGAAGATTCCCAGTTGGAGATCTTGAGGTGGAGGTCTGGAGAGGCCAAATTGTTTGTGGTGAGGCCCCTGAAGGTTGGTCTGGGGATGAACAAGATTGGGTATTGTTTCAATGGAGGCTTTTAGATCCTTTTGCAATGTGTGAGATGGTTCTCATAGATTTCCATAGCTCACCCTTAGCAGTACATCCTAGTGTTACAAAGATGCACTGAGCCTTGAGGAGTCAGTTTTGGTGGATTGGGTTGATGCATGCAGTTGCAGAGTTTGTGTCTTGATGTTTAGTATGCAAGAAGGTGACAACCATACACAATCTTCCCAGTGGTTTTCTCCACTAGTAATATATTCCTCAATGGAAGTGGGATAACATCTTGATGGTAATTTTTATAAGTTTACCTAGATCTCAAGGAGGATATGACTCTATATGCATGATAGTGGATCATTTTATGAAATCATCCCATTTTATATCAATAAAGGAGTTGAGCTTATTGGAAGTTTTGTCAAGGATGTATTTAGAGGAGGTTGTGAGACTCAATGGAGTCCCGAGAAAAATCATTTTTGATTGAGACACCAATTATATCTTCAGTGTTTGGAGAGTTCTCCAGTATACTTTTAGTTCTCAGTTATGCCTTAGCACTTCTTTCAATCCACAGATGGAAAGTAAGACATAGTATACCATTTTTACCCATGAAGACATGTCACACTCTTGTGTCATAGATTTTCGAGGTTTTTGGATGAGGCCCTTCACTTGGTATAGTTCTCTTACAAAAATAATTTTCACTCCCCCGTCATTATGGTTCCATTTGAATCCTTGTATGTATGACCATGCCATTCTATGTAGTGCTGTATTGGGGTTATATAGTGAGAAATTTTTGGTTTGGAACTGGTAAAAAATAAAACAAGGATGATTCAAGAGATTCATGAGAGGATGAAGGCAACACAATATCATCAGAAGTCCTATGCTAACTGTTGGATAAATCCTATAGAGTTTGACAATAGGGATCATGTGTTTCTAAACATGACCCCCCATTGTGGGCATCTAAGGTTTGGTCGTGGGAGTAATATTTCTCTCCAGTTTTTTGGGCCTTTCGAGGTGTTGGCTCATATTAGAGCCATGAAATATTGGGTAGCACATCCCCCATAGATGAGTCAGATACATGATGTTTGTTTATATTTCACAAATCCATTGTTATCTTTATCAGGACTCTTACGTCATTGAGTCAGGTGAGATCAATGTTGATGATGATGTGAACTTTGAGGAGCGTCCTATAGAGACTATAGACCACAAAAAGAAGGTTTTGTGCCGGTGGGCTATCCCCTTCGTTCTTGTCTTATGGAAGAATGGTGGTGTGAATGAGAGTATATGGGGACATGAGTTGAAAATACACCCTTATTACCCCTGATTTGATTTATGTTTATCTCTTTTCTTGTAATGATGTTCATTTGTGGTTGCAAACCTTTTGTGTTTATGAGATGGATTTTTCTTTTTTTCTTGTTGTTCCCTTCTCTCTTTTGAGAGGTATCTCCCTTAAGCCACTGGGTAGGGGATGGTTTTAGTTTTTTAATTTTTTTACAATGTCCCTTAGATTAAACGGTTGAGCTCTTTTGGTAGAGATATCCTTGAGATGTTACTCTAAGGGTGGTTGTTTGGAAATTTTTTTATTTTCCTCTTTGGGTTGGTTTTAGATTCTGAAGGATGAGAATGTTTTGATAGGTATATGATGTAATGGCCTGAACCCCTCTGTTCCATTCATTTTCTGAAATCTGGTGTTTGAGATGTTTTGGAAGGTCATGGTGACTCATTTCATCACTTTTCATAAATTTATTGTTTTAAAAAAATTTCTATGTCTAGAATGGTAGATCATGAACAGTGAGTCATCCAACAATTTGTCAAATTTACAGAACGATGAGTCATTTCAAACAGTTTGTCAAAATTCTAGAATGGTGAGTCATTTCCAATAGTTTTTCAAATTTCTAGAATAGTGATTCATTGACAATAGTTTTTCAAAATTCCATAATGGTGAGTCATTTCTAATAGTTTTTCAAATTTCCCGAAGGTTGAGTCATTTAAAAAGGTTTTTCAAATTTCTAGGATGGTGAGTCATTTCAAAAAAAATTCAATGTTCTTGAATGGTGATTCATTTCCAACAGTTTTTAAATTTTTCATAATGGCGAGTCATTTCTAATTGTTTTTCAAAATTCCAGAATGGTTAGTAATTTCCAACAGTTTTTCAAAATTTCTGAATTTTCTAGATTTCCCAGTTTTTCAGTTTTATCATATTTATTTGATGTAAAATGAGTTAAATTAAATATTGGGGTTTTAAGTTATTACAAGGTCTATAAATTCTATATTTTATTTTCTAAAAATTTGATGGCTTTTAATTGGTCAAACCATGTGGTTAAATGCGAATTTCATTAATGGATATTCAAAGCTGTTCCAAATCCCGTTAGTCATAGATCTAATCTTTCAATGCTAGGAACCTTCCATTTTTTCATTTTTCTCATTTATCTAGGTATGAGGATACTGAAGAGCTCCTTACTATAGTAGTGGTGTAATAAAATAGTAATCCTTAGATCATTTCCCCTATAAGTTTCTTCTTATAACATATAAACCCTCTATTTTGGTGAAACTAGGAAGTGTCAATCCATCTTTAATATATGTTATGTTTTACCTTTATATTCTGGGTTATTCAAATTAGTTCTTCTTGTGTCTCCTTGACATGTGATGGAACATGTTCTCCATCTTTCTAATGGAGATCTCTTGGAAGTTTCTTGATGTCAGAGTCCTCCAATTTATGTAGTTGTTACGAGAGAGGTGATCATGATCTGAGGGTTGATCCATTCTCCAACGAAGAACGTCAGTGACCATTTGAGGTAGGGGATTCATGTAATATCTATTATTTTATGCAGATATTTAGAGTTAGAATGTTTTATCCCACTTGATCACAATTTAATTTCCATAATAAATACTTGAACCCGATTACATAATTTGTATCAATTACATTGCGATGTTATTGTCTCTTACTTTTATGGATAGGGTGTTTACTATGATTTAAATTTTTAGGGTTTCATTTTTTATGGAAATTGGTAAAGAATTTAAATCCAAGATTAATTTTAAATTAATTAGATAAAGGTATGGAGGCATGTAAATGAATTTGACTGTTGTTGTAATTTAATATTAATCAAATTAATGAAAATGTTCTTATTTAATGAAATTGGTTGATAAGAATGAGGAATGTTCATGCTTGTTACTAAGGGATTAAATCAATTCAATTAACTATTAAATAAATATTTGATAGCTATGGAATACTTCTATTTATTTTCCCCTTAGTCAGAACCTACTAATAATGAATTGGTTAATTCAATATGAATTAAATATCCAGTTGTTT
The DNA here is from genome assembly GCA_963277665.1 of Viscum album. Lineage (NCBI taxonomy): Eukaryota > Viridiplantae > Streptophyta > Magnoliopsida > Santalales > Viscaceae > Viscum > Viscum album. Next base: position 21,032,959 of record OY728145.1, on the reverse strand, counting down.
GATAAAAGATAATTCCAGGTAATGATCTATTTTTCCCTGTTGATTGTAAATCCCAAGAGTCTTATGTTTTGGAGATTTGAGTGCTCACTGTGTTTGATGGCTAGATTCATTGTTTATGGGCCAAGATCCCAGTTTCTATGATGTTTCTTCCTGCTACTTGTATTGTTCTAGGATCCTAGGAGAGTTGAGATTGGATGGATTTTATGGTTTGTGGGGTGAGGAGGCTTAGTGTTTTTGGTAGCAGCTGACGCCTAGAGTGTAGAGATATGTTTGTTTAAGGATATGGGTGTCGGGGAGGACACTATAGATGATGAAAGGGTTGAAGTTGGGTTTACCCTATGTTTTTCTTGTTGGATGCATGTCTTTTTTTATCTTTTATACTTTGCGCACATCTTGAGGCAGATGGTCTTGCTTATCCTCCTTCCAAAATAGGTGAAGAAACATGGGGTATGCAACATGATTTTCTATGTATATCTTCTCAAGTTAGAATAGGTCTATGATCCTATTATGGATTGAAATGACTGAGTAGGTTTTTCATCTACTCACCATGTTGATCCACTTCTGTTTGGTACCTTAGGTTGATTTCTTAGAATACCTTTTATTATGAAAAAAGTGATAATGATGTTATTAAAGGATTGAATAAATGATGTTCAACCTATAGGGTTTGAGCTTGCTGGGATGCAGTGCTGAGGCTGTACATATGAGAGGATGTGAACTTAGTTTGGTTATTATTAGAGGGCATATTGGTTTGTAATTATGCTAATTTAATGTAATGTGGAAATTGTTAATGGTTAATTAATGGTTTAAGAATTAATTAACGTAAATTGAAACTGATAAAAAAGGAAAATATGATTTAATGAATCTCTTTAAATTATTTTGGGATAATAGTATATCTAGTCTTAGTAGAGGTGATCAGGAGTCCGAGTGATGTTACCTATAGTTGAGTCTAAGACTATGCTTTGACCATAGTTTGATTGTGAGCTATATTATATTATAAACATTTTCTGTTTCTATAAACTACACCACCATGTTGGTTATGGAAATAGACACCCCTTGGATTCTGATACTTTGGGGGTTGTTTTACCCAACATCCTATTGGGAGGATGGATGATTGACTACCCCCCCATTTCCCCCACTGTTCTATTGGTAGTTACTTGTGCTGGTAGGCGCAACAATTAGTTTTCCCCATATATGTGTGTAGAGGGATGTAATGGCTTGTGATGATTCACACCCATATATTCTGGATATAGTTTACTATGGATTACTATAGGTGTAACGTGTATAGGCTATGATGGCTTAAAGATCCTTACTCTGTGTATCAGCTATAATTGATTGAAGAATAATACTTTTTGTATTGTACCCGTTAAGCAGGTTATGGTGGCTCCTGGAAATTACCAAGTTACTTTTTGTTCTGTGGATGGTGTGGTGCTTTACCCAGGTGTCAGCTAGAAAGAGTCTCTTTTGAGCAAGGTGCATGTTTTGGTGATTAACCAAGGTGTCTACAGGCAAGACTTTTTGGAGAGAGATGCTTAGGACCTGCGACGTTTGGGAAAAGCAGAAAACCATTGGGATGTGGTAGTGGGGTACCATTGATATTCATTATTATATTATATACTCTTGTATGCGATGCTTGGTGGGAGTATCCATGGTGAGGTTGGGAACATAGTATACCTTTTTAGGTGATGAGTTAGCTTCACTTGTTGTTCACTAAGCTTTATCATGCTCTCTTTACCTATTCACAAGAGGATCCAGGGAGGATATTACTGAGTATACTGTTATACTCACCCTACATATAAAAAAAAAATTTAGGTCACTTTGAGTAGGTTGGAGATCAGTATAATTACTACTATCTTATATTTTTTAGGAGCTTCATGGGATTCATGGTCACTAATGTTTTAATTTTATTTGGCACATGCAGTTTTACCTTTCGGTTGTAGTAGTTTTTCAGTGACATTGCATAGATGTAATTGGTTTTCTATTATATTTTAGATTGAGTTTGATAGGGTTGGTTTCTATATTATCTTTCTCTTATATATGTGTTCTCTTATAGGGTAATGCATCCCATTTTTGTGTTTTCTATACCCTCGGTTCCAGTCGCCAACCCAGGGCCTACTGTAGGTGGGAATCGGGTGTCTTTATCTCACTTCTCACATTTCCAACCTATGAGGGGTACACATTATATTAAGTGGGTCATGTCAGGATATTCATAAAGTTAATAATTAAAACTGAAATTCATTTAGTTATTATTTCATCAAACCATAAAAAAATAGTTTGTTAGAGGAGTTCCAATCTGTAAATCCTTACAAAAAATATAATTTCCCAAACTCCTCAGTATGATTTCTTCTCAAAAAACCCATTTAGGCACTAAACATGACTATAAATAGAATCTTACACAAATTACCATGGAATATCTCTTATCTATACTGAATCAATCATCAAAATATCTTCCACCACACACAGTATCTTGTTTCGTATTTATAAATCATGATTTATGAACCATTACTCGCCATGTACTGTAAAATTCTCATAGTATAGTACGATAAAATACATATGTATTATTTCAAAATAACATTTGTATATCCATGTAATGGTAGTTTTTAATTTATATTTTAAGAAAATATTGTTAGAATAAAATTACTTCCGCTTGAGACTCACAATTTAATGAGCCATTCTCATAGTGGGCCTGCTCATGTTCCATATAATTTTTTAATCCCAAAAGGAATTCAGTTCATCATGTTTCACATCAAATACTCATTTAAATTTAGAATGTATCCACCATTTTCATAAAAAAACAGAGTGAAATGGCTTATATGAAATTTCATCAACACTACCCTGATAATTGTTACTGCAACATCATTGAAAAATCCATATATTGTGGAACTAATTTTTCCCATTTTCTACTAAAAAAGATATCCATTAAAACCCCATTATCTATGTCTTACACATATTGCCAGTTTCATAAAAAATCATTCTAAATTAATATATCAGTGAAAATTCCAACAACATCATCACTCTGGATATTCTCAAACATATCATGGGTGGAACCACAACATGGAAAACAACATGTTGAATTTCAATTTCACCAAAAAATTTATTCTATGGGAAACATTATTGTTCATGATTTTGAATACTTTACTATGAAAACATCATAAAAAATCTGATATTTACATAATTTTATTAACATGAACACTAGAATAACATTTTTTTTGTATACTAATACTATATTTATCATCCATCAACTTCAATACTTAAATATCCAACATCATCAACATTAAATGATTAAAATATTTATTATTTTTCAACTAACCTTTATCATCATAAAATATCATTAATTATTAATATTAATCCCCTCTAATAATAAAAAATTTAAAAAAAATACATTCAACACATTAAATATCAGTGATTAATAGATGTACCCTCATTCTACAAGTCTCCTTCCCCCCCTCTCTCTAGGGTATTATCCCAGCACCGCTGGTTTCCCCTCACGGTGAGTGGTTTACTCCAACGTGCTTCTTCTTCTACCCATTACCCCTTGTCTTCCTCTTGGTGCATTTCCCCTTCATTGACTTTTTATTTTCTATTATTTTTTTGTGATTTTGGAGTCCATTTGTACTTATTGGTCTTTTACCGATGTGGATATTAACCTTACAGCTGAAATCATCACGAATAAAACCCACTTGGTTGAATTCGATGCATCTTTAACAGTTTGGGATTGATTGTGGTATCCAGTGTGTTAATTCCTTTCCTTATTTGTTTTTTCATCAACGATCCTACTGTACCCTTACTGCCTTACCCATTATGAATTAACACATATTTTGTTAAAAAAAATGGGGTTTAGGGATGTTTGGTATGGTGTTTATGGTAGGGATTTTGGAATTCCTTCTCTAGTTTTTTCTATTGTCTCTATCTCTTCACTGATTTTGGGTTCCCTAAATTGTGTTTTTTCAATTTTATTCCTATTTTGGGGTTATAAATTTTCTGTATTGTTTGTGTGGATGGATTTTAGTGATTATTACAATGGGAAATGATAGTAACATGTATTTATGTTCATTATGGTGTTTCTTAGGGTAGAGGTTGAGGGTTACAATGATGTTTGTCACTCGATGCCAGTTCTTTTCCTCTTCTCTAGCACCAACATTCCAAAACTATTATACCAATAAGACTTGAGAGATGGTTTCCATGGTGTTTTGGGATGTGTTTTTAGAGAATTTGACAACAATATATGTGGTGTTGTTCATAATGTACTCCTATCCATCTTTAGGCCTCTACTAGGAATGTTCTAGGCTGTATTGTGGAGCCTCTTAAACTAGTTGGTTGTTTTCATGTTTTTTCATGGTTTTGTTTCAATGAAAATGATGATATCTAGTGGGTGGTGTGTCTCTTTAGTGTACTGGTTATGTACGGCTAGTCATAATGGTGTAATTAGTGAAGATGAAAGTGATGGAGGGTTTGGTTATATGGCGTACAGTGGTTCTTGTGGCACAACGTGTGATGTGAGATTTCATAGGTCATTATTTTTATTGTTTTATTTTAAAATTTGAATTTGAAAAAAAATTGTAGTGGATCATGGAGTAGTAGCGGTAAGTCATGTAAATTTAAATTTTTTGTTTGTTTTTCTGAGTGGTTTATGTTTCTTCTAAACATTTTTGGTTTGGATTAATTGTATGTGATCCCTATAATGGTCTACTTGAAAATGATTGTCACTTAACCTCAAAGAGGTTTTATTTGAAAATGAAAACTAATATTTTTGGACATTAAATCTCAATGATTTTAAAAAATAAAATATAAAAACATTATTATTTTAATTTCCCCTCCTTTATTTTATTGGAAATAGTTCCATAAAATACATCAACCATATTATATAGAGATAATCTCTTCCCCTTTATTTCATAATCAATAGTCCTTAAATTTCATCATTTTATAATCCTCTTTATATACCCATTTTTTAAAATGATGAAATGGTTTTTTTCCTCTCCAATTTTAATGATACATGTGTCTCAAAACATTCTTCAAACTCAACTTTTCAACACATTTATTACACTAGATTTTATAAGAGAAATAAAAAAGATATCATATCTATAAAAATTCTAGGAATAAAGAGACTATGAACCCCCTTTATATTCCCTATTAAAATATAATATAATTTCAACCGCATGAGGAATATCACAATAATTTTTTATTTTATATTAATTAACCATCATTCAACATATAAGCTATATTTTCTTATAGATATATATTTCAAAAAATAACCCATGTATGTGTTTTATCACTTTCCAATGAGACCTAGATAAATCCTCTAATTTTAATTAGTTTTACCTTGATATGAGAAATATGTTTCCTTTTTAGGAGCATGAATGGTGTACATATCACTCACTAAATCCCATAAAAATACATATATCATGATAAATTTAAATACTTCAATAACTATTCACTTATGATATCAATCACATTCAAAAAAAACTATTAGAAGATTGGATATAAAGTAGAGAAGTTTGGATATACCAAAAGTGAAACATATTGACACCACTCATTAATGATTAACATGTGATAACACTTGATAACCTCTATCTTCCATTCTTCATAGGTTTCATGAATTCCCAGATGTGGATACCCAGCACTGGTGTCCTCATAATGAGCTCTTAATGGATATCTTTAACTCAGTTCATCATATCAGGATATAAATTTTAGAATGCTGAATTTCATATTGGTAAATCAACTTCCCATAAAACATAATTTAGTATCATATAACACAATCTATTGATACCAAATATTAATGCTTAAAATAATAATATTGATATTCATACAATTTTTCTTCCTTCAAAAAACAATCTTCTTCTCCTTAGTGGATCGATACCTCTACATACATGGAATGATATCAATTGTTATATCTTATGAGGCTTTGAAACCATTGTTATTATATATTAAGATTCATTATTAGAGACTTCAATAATTTGGATATGAAAAAAATAAATTATGGAAATGGAAAATATTTCTGGGAATAATTGCATCATGGTCTAGCATATAAGCTTAACCTATTAGAATATTAGGTCAGGTTACACACAATGTTAATAGAATGTTTTGTTCAATGTCACACTAATCTAGGTGTTTTTTCTTACTATATATTCCCACGTATCATATGGTTACAACTCAAAAAGTCCCACCAAACCTGGTATCTATTTGAGCCTTGGGTATGTGATATGTTGATGGGAAAAATAACATAGTGTCTAATCAGCCTCACGATGCACTTTCCTCATGCCCTTATCTATCAAATATATATTTTATGTGGTTCCACTTGGATAGGAATGCAATATGGCCACATTAAACTCTCTGTTGATGAATGTTATTTGGAAAATCCTGGTCTTCCATGATGTTTGTGTTCCCCCTTATCCTCAATGTGATCCAATAAGACCCTCTCTCTCTCTCTCTTACCTAGAATATTATATTATTAGGCTAGGGGTACATGATACATTTAATGTGTATTATAAGTGGTACATCTCATTAAATCATCCTCTTTTAGGAAAACAGACCACATGATTTCTAGCCATTGCACATAATCTACCTAACACCCCAATCGATCCCCGACCTATTTTATATAAGTACACAAACTTCTCTAATTTTTTTTTGATATCATATAGAATGTAGAATGTAAGGAGCTAAATCCATCGATCATTTAAGAGAGATTCAAATGAAATATACATTTGGTGAACTATGGTAAGAAAACTATGGTAAGACAACTACATCAGGTTAATGGCCTTAGGTACACAAACTTAATATATATCAATCGGGAAAATCACATTTAGCTTCCTTTAACAAGAACACAATATCATTTTCAGGATCACTCTAACTCCCTCCCAGGAATCCTATTATAGGATACACCCAAGTTTTTTATCGAATCATGCATGCGTATAATACATATCCATGTGACATAGGGTAATTAGTAAAATTAAACCATTATACATTTGTTCTACCAATATCCTCTGAAACTGAATGTTTTAATTCACTTTCACCACTACCCTATCCCATGAAATATATCTTGATGATCAAGACCTAGAAGAACATGATGGATTCCTTCCCTAAATGATAAAAACATTAAAAGTACATAATTCAAACTCTATTAAAACCACTGAAATGGCATTATCAAGGGAGGAAAACCAACATGAATCCATTGAATCATATATTCCAATAACAAAAGGTGGAACTGGAATGTCCACCTAGGTAGGTAGAACCCTTGAAGGTACCATGATTACAGATCCCATTGGCCACAAGTTTCATTATCAAGAGGACAATATAGAAGATTTTACCAGGAAATGTTAGATTCATTCTCCATTCAAATGAGTTTAGTCCAATAAGCTCATACCTCTTGTTGTATTCCCATTTTATTTCTTAAAGGATTCCATAGACCTCCACCATGGACTATAATTAGGTAAATTTGTGGTAGGATGGTGTTCCACTTTTTCTATAGGATCCATGATGGTTCATTTTGATTATTTCATCAATCACAAATCATTAACAATATTAAGAGAGATAAATATCCTTAGATGGATTCAATGTATAAACCATATTCAAATATAAATGAGTACATTAATAAAATGTTTTTCACCTTCTAGAATATCTTATTTCTCACACCGAGCATGGATAATGTGTTCTTAATGATATGGGGGTATCATTCTAGTTGAATCCATTATGATACCCACATGATCCTCTTCTATAGGTGTGAGCTCCAACTCTCATTAACTTTACCTATGTCATTTGTTAGGAATGGAATTACTGGGAAACCCCATACTCATAAGCCCTTCTCAATCCTATTTTTTTCTCCATTGATGAAAATGATGACCTTATCTCAGGACATAAAACTATATGAAAAGTCATCACCACATGGTGATAAAATTGGAAGGATTGGTATTTCCACACGACCATGAATTGCATAGTTCAAACTACATGGGATTTGAATCTTATTTCAATCGGATATGTAAGAGAAAATGAGGTTTAAATGTAATATAATTTTTTTCACCTATCCTCAGGGGAAATATTCTACATGAAATCATTAGTTTACATTATTTAGCTAAATATGTTCTCATAAGATTAGAAGCCTTATTCATTAGGAACTCATTCCATATCTTCAATCCTTTTCAAGGGTAAAATTCCGGGAAATATCATGCCCTTTATTTAAGGGACATATCCCCTTTGAGATTTACTATATCCTCCTAATGGGGACATATTACTTGTGATATCATTGTCATCCTTGAAGTTACATACTCTCTTTGAGGTTACCCAGAAAGGGCCTATCTTGATTGAGTCCCACACCATCCATTTATAAGTGACTATAACCTATACAATCATCATTGGATAATGTTAAACTTATTGGATTAGTCCTTATCACATAGTTTTGAATGGTATGACATGTTCTATTTTGTGGAATTGTACTACATGGGTTCTGATTCCATTCACCCTCCTCATGGGAATGATCCCATCATTAGACATACCAATCACCTCCCTGTATGATAATAAATTCTAAAGAACACAAATAAATGTCTTAAAAATAAAATACATCTAATGATAAAATGGGAAATAATTTTTTTCATGAACTTGAAGGGGTCCAATCTATGTAGATAACTATAATTAATTCATGATACTAACTCAAGGTTAACATAGGAGAAAAAAAATATCATCCATGGAATTTATTAATGATACATGAACATGATATAAATTTATAAGAGAGTCCCATGGTAGATAATAATTACCCCTTAACAGGGTGTTATGAGCTCAACCACTAATCATATTTCCCAAAACAGGTTTCACTATGTTTATAATAAAACCCTATAAACCACCTGTCTTTGGAAAGAGGGTCCTTGATGACTATGTTATAACAGATTTTGGACCAATTGGGTATTTATAGTTCCCCAAAATAACCCCATTGGTGATCCATCATAAATAAACTATTGAACCCAATGTAAATCCATAAAATACCAAATAAATAATTTTACACCAGATTTAATACAATTTTGTTTTATATATTTCATAAAAAGAAAATAAAGGGATCGACTTGAACTATTTACCTATAAAAACTATTGGTAAAATAAACAATTATTTGGGACAAAACAATAATTAGTTTTATTATATGTAGAATTTTTGATTCATGGGTACTCCTTCAAAATCTCTCTTTGATCCACTATGATCATCAATTAATACATCATATATTCTCACACCGATTCATTTATAAAATAAATGGCCCCCATGCTTGTGAGGAAGACATCACCAAAACGTATGTTTATCAATACGTTTCAAAAATAATCGAGGGGTTACTAATGACATGGTACTATAGAAATGTTCAAAAACACATGTTCAAGCCTATTGATGATAATATCTACAATCCCACCCAATCAAATGAAAACTATTGAGAGGAAAATGAATCCTATCACCACAAAAAACTTAGTTGAGATTTAATCTACAAATAATGATAAAATTATATTCTATATCATTAGAAGGTAGAATTTTAGGATGACTGTGACCTCACTTGAAGTCAGGGGTATCCCTTGAGAGCTTCCACTGATCACCGCCATCATAGGAAGTGTGACGAAAGCACCCCTCAACTACATGATAAGGATAATACTAACGAAATACCAAATCCAGTCACTGCTATGTTGGAATATAAGATATCTCATTGGGATCTATGAGTTTAAAAAAATATGGAGTGAGACCATATCATTGTGCCCATAGAGAATGCACACCCAAACAACATGGTAGTAACCCATGAACATAATCATATCCCTCTTAATGATCAACAAGCCATCTAGTATATTCTGATAGAAACTTGGGGGTAGGTATATATTTCTTCCAAAAAATGTGAGGTATTTATAAATCTACTTAATAAAAGTGGGTTCCTATGTATAGAACACATTTCTGCTCCCACTAAGGAACTAGATCATAGTCACATTACCGCATTAGAATTCCACAAATTCCATGTAGTAAAAATTGATAATCATACCTATATCAAGGGAAAAAAATCCCATAATGATCTCATAGAATTCATGAAATATAATTATAAAATATAGAATGTTATTTTTCATTGATCTCTGATATTAAGTCCCACATTTTGTGCTCTAATTGATGTTGAAGAATCCCACTGATATGTATTGAACATTACTCGAGAGTTGGCCTACATCCCCACTCACCTTCAAGAGGATGGTATATATATTCAAATAAGAATATATAAATTTATTCATAATCACATGTACATATATATATATATACATATGGATATCCATTATATCTTGAGAGGGGCTCGAAATTATGAATATATTCAACTCCCCCATTAGTTTGAATAAGATAAATGATGCAACATCATGGTTGCTGAAAAGTAGGTCCATATCTCTTACCAGTTTCAAGGGATCCAGTAATGTTTTCTAATGGGAAACATAGTGTAAGATCATATTCTTTCCTGTTTCGATGGAGGTCAACATCTATATCCATAAATTGTTTTGGTGAAATCATATAGGACTCCCACATTAGATAGTCTCAAGAAGGTCCCAAGAAGTGTTTCTAAATTGTGATCTATTCTTGGGTGAGAAACGAATAAATAAGAAGAACATACTCATATATTAGTCAATGCTATATTTTTCGAGACCCAACAATACATCTCTGCTATTTTAGGGTAATATATTGAATCATTATTATAAGTGGGAGAAAATACAATAATAGAGTTCATCCTCGGGATACTATGATCATTAATTCTATATCCCTCCCAAGAATTCCTAATAAGAAGGACCTACCCATTTCTAATATACCTTGATGAAACCTGCATATTGAGTGGAATTTGAGGGGTCAAGGCATACATGATCACAAATACAACAACCATGGGTGGTAACTTGTGAGTTTTAATATAATTGATCAATCATTTTCATATAATTAATTTTTCAAACAACCATGGTTGTAGTGTATGATAACCTCTAGAAACAATGATGAATGTATATTCAAATTGAATGAACTGGTTGAGGAAAACCTCCACACAATGTTATGGCCAATCACTATTGTTCAATATGACATATCATGGGAATTAAAGGAGTAATTCATGACCTATATGCAACAAACTTTGTTGTTTATCTTTATGAATATAAATTTTATAAACCCTGAGACTAGAAGTATTAAAACTATCTATAGAAGGTAAATAAGATGTATTATCATATGTAATTTTATACTTTCTATGTGACATTTGATGTTATAGGAAAATTTATAAAACCTAAAATATCCATGTCTATAATGTTTAATGGATATTTGAAAAATAATTTACGATTCCCCATCTATCCTAAGTATACAAGATCTTGGCATGTTTAGAGCATTGTACATCACTTTTTCCCTATTCTTGAAGAGTAACCCAAATAAAGAATATTGAAATTTCATTACTATATAAAAATTTAGGATCCCAAATAAGTTGTGTGAGTCAGTATAACCAATAAATACATCCTACCTCAAATAAATAAAAATGGATTAATTAAAAGGCATAGTCGATTAAAATTCTGCTCATCTAAGACTCTTGATTTGTCTCACAAGTATCTCAGCTATGAATTAAAATTACCCTAGTGATGTTATAACTTAGATTTAAGAAAAATTCATATTTTAAGTAGGAACTACACCATTCTTGGGATTGAAAAAAATGATTCTAGGTCAATTAGATTTTATTGGATGCTCGTATGGTATCCATCCCAAAGAAACCCCATCCTATAGGGAAAGGTTTATTTTTTCCACCACCACTACCCTTAGGATCATAAATCCATCAATGAATCCACATTTTTCCAATGGAAGGATAAAGACAATCCCAACCTTATGGATTGGTGGTATCATTTACATGACCTCTAATAATGAAATTATTTTCCATGATGGGAAGTACCCCAAGGTTGTAATCATATCCAGCTTTCCTAAAATCACATGACCCGCCCTGGTTATTTAGTGTATTCTTAATGGGGATGATAAAAAACATTGTTTCTGATGCTTTTTCTGGGGCGCACGCATCCGTCTGTGAGGACACGTAGCTGTTGTCCCACATTCCCACTTTCCAAAGGTGGGCAGCATCCGCTCCTTATTCAGGGACGTCTGCTCCTTGATCGAAACCGGGATGATGGGATGTCAGTTCTTCCTTCCTTGGATTCCTCCTTAGAACTCATCACCTAGTCCAGGTATCCATCACAGATTTAATACGTTTTTGGTGAAACTCTTCCCAGTGACATGTTTCCATGGACACTGGTTAATTACACTGCTTCTGTCAGGACATTCCAAAGGGTCTGGTCAGGGCAACAACCTTCAGTCGGAGGAGTAGTCACGTCAAGGCATCATTAACGTGTCTGAACGATGGGGAATTGGAATGTATGTCTTTTTTCAATTATTATAGGGCTTCTCGAGGGCACGGAAGCTCGAGGCATCCCACATCGAGCGCGAGAAATCATATTCCATAGGCATGTATCTGTGGTTTTCTTCTGCTTCCCATGTTTAACACAGGGTATACCGCTAGTTTAACGTCCAGCAGAGATGGATTGGCCGAATATGAACACCAGCTGGAGTGGATCAGATTGAGGAATCCCCCTTGAGGGAATGCCGATATCGAAGCCATCCCATGGGTGGCTTCCCGAATGCTGTGGGGTGGAATGGGGTGGCATTATCTCAACGGGATGTGGTGTCCCAGGTAAGGATCAGGATGGATGATGGAGAATTGCATGGAGTGAAGGAGGAATGAAATGGATCCATCATGGAGATGGCAGTGGTGATGGGATTGAGTCTCTAAGAGACTTCTTACGTATCCCTATGGCAGGGAATCAAAGACCACATAGTTCGGGATTGATGTGTGGGGATTACACTCTAGGATACCTAAGGTGTTAGAAGAAATGATGTGAATATGGTTGAAATGACCAGGTGGTGGTGGGCTTGAACCTTGTGAGGCTTCCTATGTACCTTAACTTAAAATGGATCAAAGACCACAGGGTTCAGGTTGAGCACCAGAAAACTGGTGTGAAAAGGACCTTGGCCCAATGGGTGGTGGGCTTGCTCCTCGTGAGGCTTCATACGTACCATGCCTTGGCATGGATCAAAGTCCACGTAGTTTGGGAAAATGGGCTGTTATACTGACATGAATGGGTGTCAGAACAGCTGGATGACAGTGTCACAATGGCTTACCTCTGGATTGGGATGCAGTTTAACGTCATGCGGGACGGGGGCATGTAGGAGAACCGATGTGAAGAAGGACCTTGGACCAGGTGGATGTTGGGCCTGAACCTCAGGAAGGCTTCCTTCGTACCATGCATTGACATGGATCAAAGACCACATAGTTCAGGTTAAAATGGGGGCTTGGCACACTGACACAAAGACGGCCAGGGCCAATGATTGTTGGGCTTGAACCTCAGGGAGGCTTCTTACGTACCATGCCTTAACATGGATCAAAGTCCTCATAGTTATAATATGAATGTGGGTGTCGGTGAAACGACATGAAGAAGGACCTTGGTCCTATGGGCGACGGGGCTTGAACCTCAGGGAGGCTTCCTACGTACCATGCCATGCCATCGATCAAAGACCATGTAGTTCAAAGGGCTTCATCAGCGAACCGACGTGAAGGTGAACCTGAGGGGCCACTGGTGGTGGTCTTGAACCTTATGAGGCTTCCTATGTACCATGCCTTGGCATGGATCAAAGTCCACATAGTTCAGGTTAGTCACAACGGCTTACCACTAGACTAGAATACAATTTAACGTCATGCGGGATGATGGTGAACCCTGACGTGAATAAACGACAGGAGGTGGGCTTGAACCTCGTGGAGGCTTCCTATATACCATGCCTTGACATGGATCAAATACCTCATAGTTCAAATGGATGTACAGTTTAATGTCATGCGGGACAGAATATAGTTTAACTTCATGATGGACAGGGTCATACAGTTTAACGTCATGCTGGATGGGGGCATACAGTTTAACGTCATGATGGACGGGGGCATACAGTTTAACGTCATGCTGGATGGGGGCATACAGTTTAACGTCATGTTGGATGGGGGCATACAGTTTAACATCATGCTGGACTGGGCATTGTCATGGTGAATTCTTACTCTAATCCCACATGAGTCATGCTCGGTGTGAGAAACAAGAGGCAGCAGAGACATGATGATCATGTCGCGAAAGGTGCGTCCGTGAGAAGCGAAGGGGGATTATGTGTTAGGTGGCCCATGGTGTTGGGACTTACTCCAGGATGGAGGCCCGAGAGTGACAAGGCATAGGGGAAGAGGGATGTGGGATCGAAGGAAGGAAGTGCCTCATTCCCTATCATGCCCTCCACTGGCCCTGGCGGTGAGGAAGTACGGAGGTGTATGGGTGCTACCTTCCGAAAGAGGGGCTAGGGGGCTTACACCAAGGTGGGATTCCCTTCCCCGTGGACAAAAACCACTCCTAGAAGGAGGATATCATCCCCTGTGGGGACCAGAGGGTGTAAAGAATGTTCAAGACGGGGGACCCTGCATGCGAGGCATGGGGTCGGGTCACCGTTTAACGTCATGTGTTGAGGATGAGGTGCTCGGCAGTTTAACGTCCTCCAGCTCGGATGAGGTAGGATTACTCTGCACCCCGAGGACTTACATAACTGGTACCCTCTGCTCCTGGTGGGAGGGAAGGTACCAGGAAGGCTGTGTAGAAGGGGGGGTCGCAGAGCGAACCATCGAGGGGTCCACGTTAGCGTGGCTATATGAAGAAGCAATAGCTATTAGCGTGCCTATGCGAAGAATCATTAGGCAAAGCAACGCTATGGGTGGTGTCATCCAGGGGACTAAGAAATCACATCGTGCAAACCTGGATGGTCACACGAGAAGAAGAATTTCCAAGCAGAGTGGTCCACAGGCAGGGGCGTTGTGGAGCTCGGTTGCTTTGCGTAGTGGAGGACACTTGCGAAGGGGTGTGCTTCACAAAGTGGAGTTCCTTGGCCTTAGAATGGGGCATAGGTACGAGTGGGAGGTTCTTCGCGAAGTGGAAAGGTGTTCGCGGAGCAGCGCCTCGCGAAGTAGAGGTGCCCCGCGAAGCAAGGTGCTGTGAAGCAGTGTGCTTCGCGAAGTATAGTGACCCTGCCTTGGCATGTGGGTCATGTGTACAGGATGGGTGTTTCAAAAAGCATAAACACTCCACGACTTCCTGGGTTCCCTTGGGTATCCCCTTACTTCATGAATTCCCTTAGGATTATCAAAGGGAATCCCTCTCAGAAGAGGGTCTCAAAATGAGACAAGACGGAGGCCTCTCGTGAAGCAAAAATACCTCGTGGAGCTCATGATTTCCAGAGTGACGAGTGATTCACGATTTGGGAGTTGAGAAACCGAAAGGTTGGATTGTCTATCTGGAGAGCTCAGGGGGAGCTCGGAATTTATAGGCAAGGAGAACCTCGAAGTAGAGCTCACGCAGTGCGAAGGGGTCATCGGTTGCTTCACGGCGGGTCGCGAATGTCAACAAGATTCGCGGAGAGGTACCGCGTCTTCTACTCTGCGGTGAGTTCGCGAACGTCAGGGCGTTCTCGGATCATTACTTCCTCTGATGCTTTGTGGCGGGCTCACGAACATCAGGGCGTTTTCGAAGCGTTACTACCTCTGGTGCTTCGTGGTGGCTGCATTGCTCGGGGGGCTTCACGTCGGGGATTCGTGAGGCAGTGCGTGGGGCCTTTTTCTTCTATCCTTTCTTCGACTATTTTTTTGGCACCTACAAATTCCCCCCTCAGACTTGGAGCCGCGGAGGGATCAAGGGTTGATGTATAAGGGAAATCTCAAAAATTATCGGTCATTCGCAGTGCTGACTCGCGAAGAAGGCACGCGGGGCAGGCAGGGGCTGTGCGATCTGGGCGAACTGCGAAGCTACACGCGGGCTGAATGCGTCGCGAAGCTCCGGGGTCACTACCTATAAATAGGGGGGCCGACCTCTATTTTCCCCTTTTTTTTCTCCATGACTTTTTCCTTTTGCGCTCTCGATTCACGAAGCTCCGCGTACTCCGCGTCTTCTCACCGCGAAACGAGCTTCGCGGCGAAGCATGAGTCTCTGACTCCACGACTGCGCCAAGAGAATATTTTCTTGCTAGCCGAGGCCAGGCTCCGTGTCTTGTTGTTGCGCCCGAGCTCCTTGAACGGGCTCTGCGAACGGGATTCATGAACGTGCTTTGCGTCCAGACCTAAAATTTTTCCAAGTTCTAAAACCCGATGGCCCATCAAGAAGCTGCGCTGGGGGTACATGCGGACGCCGCCTGGATGGATGAGATTTCCAACTGTTTGGGCCTGGGGGAGCTAGTATGAAGCCACTTGGATCATAATTCTTTGACAGAACTACTATCAGAGAGAGAAAAGAATTATCTGCTGTGAAAGAAGCTGCCCTTGTATGGCTTCGGGTTGAGGGGTGATGTATTCATCCCTGAGGCGAGCAGGGACGAGCCAGCTTGCTGGTTCAGGAGCACACCATGCTAGCACCAATGGTTCAGGGCAGCCGATGGTCATGCACGGGAGGAATTCACACCTATCACTTCCAACTGTCTATACAACCATCTAATCAACATTGATGGGAATCCACTGCTACCGGAGATGTACCCTCCCATGTACTGCACCATACTGAAGGCGGCTTTGCAGGATTCGAATAAGGGGTGGTTCGATGAGTGGGACATGCGTCAGGGCAGTAACTTCACCAACGACTGGGCATGGGCCTACTAGGTAGGTTCCTCATGTGAGGAGTTTGGGGCTGAGCTGAGAAGAGTGGGCTTGTATGAGGCGGCATGTGCCTCCCAATTCCACATTTATCAACCAAAACTGCTGATGCTGGAGCTGTTGAGCATATGGTCATCTTGGACCAACACCTTTCACCTGCACCATGGGGAGGTTCGCATCAGTCTGTGGGATGTCCATCAGATCTCAGGGGTCCCGATCTTGGGGGCCATGTATGATGAGTTAATCCCCATCATGAGTGCATGGGAGGATCTGGAGCAGATGTCGTGGCTGGTGCTGGTATTGATGGGACTGGTCCCCAGAGAGGACAAAGAGGTGGTAAGAGATTTCCACTTTAAGAAGTGGTTCAAGCATTTCCTTAACCTCCCGGTGAACCAGGAGTTTCCCCCGAGGCCTCGAACTTGTCCGAAGGGGGCTCAATGGGGCAATGAGCACATGTATTGGTGGATCTTGGAGGACATCCAATGGAAGACTTGGGGTTTCAGTGTCAATACTGAACAACAGCCGATAGTCAGGCTGGCGGAATTTATCACGGCCCTTATCTGTGGTTGGATCCTACCTGTGAGGGATACCTACATGGGGGTGCGACCCAGCTCATTCATCATGGTATCCATGCTGGCCATAGGATGAGGGGTCAATCTGGGGATTCCAATGCTCACCAGATTGTACAAGATGATGCGGCACATTAGCGAGGGCAAGAATCCGCCGAGGATATGCGGGCCCTTCCACCTTCTATATGGGTGGATCGCGGCGCACATCAGGGGGTTTACGAATACCCAAACCCTATCTCGCCACCAGGGTTGAACTTCCTCCCTTCCATTCTGAATGCGGGTGGCATCTTCCCAGTCAAATTAACCATACCGATGGTTCTAAATCGGGTGTGGAAGGTGGACTTGTTTAACTTCCACCCGTTTCCATTACCGACGGGGGTACTCACCGACGATGGTCAGGGAACAGAAGAGCACCGGGCTTATCTCCTAGCCTTTTGAGGTGGAGTTTTGGTGGCACGAGTGGACCATGAGCCACTCTGTGAGCCATACACCCCACATCGGTTCGTGAGGCTATTACAGTGCCTGCAGCAGCTGACCCTGCAGGTCTACTGGGAGGTGCGCCATGAGGAGAACCCGTGTGTGATAAGGAAAATGTAGCTCATGTTCACACGGGAAGATTGAAAAATGAGAAATACATTGCCTCCATCAACTGCCGCATTTGGACTGGGGAAGGAGTATGCCATCAGCTGGGAGGCAGCTTATTTGGGGGAAATTCTGAAGCAGCCAACCATTCGGGCTGGTAATGGCGGGCCTCCCCTATCCTGAGGTCGGGGTCAGTGGGTAGCAAGGGAATCTTGCGGTGGTGGGGATGCCATGGCGGGGAGGCCTGCACCTGCTAAGGCTGAGGTAACCGCGGTGGATCCGATGGTCTCGGAAGAACAGAGCCATCTAGAGGGGCGGCCACCAAGGGGATTCCGTAGGATATCCACTGAGGCTCCGGGGAAGCGGCTGCGCCATATCGACATGCCAGAGAATGCTATTTTCTCGGAGGCCTTGGATGTTTGGGGCGTCAACCAGAAACACCTTAGTCCACCCACGATGTGGGAACACCTAAACTGTCTCGGGATGGTCTTATTGGGTATAGGCCCTGTCTGGGCTAGTTTCGCGGTGTCTCCGGTGGAGGCGGAGAAATATCTGGATGAGTTGGAGGACTACATACATTCTAGTGGTTCGCCGTGTCCAATGATAGACCAGGTGAGGGTGCTGCTGAACCAGACGGTTCCCCCACAGCTGTTAGCTGCTGAGCTGAGAGAGCGTTTCCCCCTTCCGAAAGAATCAGACGAATCCTTTGGAGAAGAAGAGGTCGGAAGAGGGAGCCCGTTGGAGGAAGGTGAAGTTGGGGATCAAGACTCGGATTCCAATGATTTCATAGAGGTTCTCGAGGTATCATCTTGAGTTTCTTTCCTCAGGGTCCACTCTCAGGACATTATTGAACTCTTACAAAAATATGAACCATGAAAGAGGAACTTTTACGCAGACCTCGCTCTCACCCCTCGATGGGTGATGATGCAGGGCCATCTGAACCCGCACCTGCGGCTTCATCCAGTTCTATCTCTAGCGGGGCTAGGGCACACGAGGTGGCTCCTCCAGGATCTCTAGACCTTCCGACAATACACAGAGGACCATACCTCGGGGTTTCTTTAGCATCAACTCAAAAGCAGACCAGGATTTTGATCTCCTTAAGTCTTCTCCACTGAATTCATTGCTTGTCATATGTAGACCGTGATAACTGATGTCCATGCCCTTACCCATCGCGTACAGTTCTACAACTGGCATGGGCCACTGCGGCGAGGCTAGTCGGGATGTCTGGTGGCATCCCTTCTAGGGGCATGTCGGTGATAGTGGAGATAGTTACCGAGTCCACCCAAGCTGCAGCGCTCCCTATCATTGGTGGGACCCCCGGCAGGGTTGTGTCTGAGGTTATTGAGGTGGAGTCTGATGATGAGGACCGACCGGTCGACCCAAGTCCCACCACACCTGCCCCGGCGCCAGATGTCGTGCCGGATTCAACGCCAGATGTAGATCCTGCTGAAGATTTCTTGCGGGCGTATCCTGCATACGATCCTGCCAATCATGTGGACTGGGATGAAACAGCCTCCAATGAAGACGACAACAAAATAGTCCGCCGCTGATCGTGGAAGCTAATCACGTGCTTCATCAACGAAACCCCCAAGTGTTTTGTCTAAATGAGATGGACAGACTCCACTCGTGACTACGTGAATTGTGCGCTGGGGGAGTGGATGACCAACGCCCTCATACGATCATTCGAGATCTCATGGCAGAGAAGATCTGGGAGTACGATAGTGGGATCAATGTGGGCTGGTAGCGGAGGAAGGATAAGAACATGAAGAAGCTCCATGAGGCTAAAGACAAAGTAAAACACCTACAAATTTGGGTGGATGAGCACTCAGCCTCTCTAAATGCACAATCTGAGCTGATCTCTTGATTGAAGGCCCAGCTGGCAGAGGAAGAAGAGCGTATGAGGCAGGCTTCTAGAGAGATGGATTTCATTCAGGCTAACATAGAGAGGGCCCGAGCTAAGGCTGATTAACTGTGCCCCATCACTGCTAAGGAGGAGCGAGAGCTAAGCCAGCTGCAACAATTCCTAGATGCCACAAGTAAAAGGGTGGAAGATATGCAATGCTCTTTTGATGGGGTCAATCCGCCCATGGGGGAGTGGACCCCTAGGTACTGTAATGATTACAAACCCTTAAATGTAATTTTGTGCTTTAAATTTTTTTTAATTCCGTAGCATGCACGTGTTCTGTTGTTTGCACTGGTTCATTTTTCATCATTACAATGTTCACGGGACATCCAGCGACAATTCCCAAAGATCACGTGGGTTGAGACTAATGTAAGAAATAAGAGATAGTCGTATCATAGTCCCATCCAAACATAGAAGTGTAAACCAAGCTTTGGGCATTCGGGGTTTGGACAACTGGTTCATATTTCTAGGAAATAGGAGACCTGGCCGAAGAAGGAACTTCTCAGAATAGCAGAATTACCGTTTTTTCAACACGCTCTTCTTCATGAAAGGTGAAATGCCAGGGGTGCTGAAATCAGTCCGAACAGGTGGGAACGGGAAGTGTGAATCATAATACCCAAGTTTCGGAACATTGTGAGGGTGGAGTGACAATTAAGGACAACCGTCAACCATGGCAGAAAAATGGTATCCTTACTGCATTATCCTGAAATGGGGACAAAAAATGAGGGATGACCGTTGACCATGTTTGAAACACGGGGCCTAACTCAAATATCGTCGATCAGTCTTCCAGGGTGTTGGCCCAGGACATCAGGCGGACCATAGGTCAAGCATCCATACTGTTAGGGGTTCCCTCCAAACATGAATAGTCTTCTGGAACGTTGGACCAGGATAGCAGGCGGACCATAGGTGAGGCATCCATACTATTAGGGGTCCCTCCAAACGTGAAAGAGGATGAGGATCCAAATCAAGGGGCATGAAAAGTGTGGGATGTGGAGTGATGGTTTGTTTGAACAGAATCCAATACTCCTGAAATTACGCCACCGTGGTGGGAATACGCTAGATGGATGCATCAGTTTGATCATGGACCATTCCTTTCAGACAAGGCCTCTCTGGTGAGGGGGTCTGTCGCTTCCCAATGTCATCTTGGGGCATCCTGGACTTGTTCAGGGGTAGAGTTATAGTTTGATGGTTCTTCACGAGGGGTTAGGCCATGGGCCAAAAATGGGGAGGAACAAGACTTATGATTCATGTGGGATGGACCCTAGGCAAAATACCAGGGTGTCTCTATGTATCCCATGAGGATGGGAATCAAGCCACACATAGTTCTGGAAGCACAGTTTAATGTCATGTGGGATGAAGTGAAGCCTGGTTGTGCCGGTACATATCCAACAAAAACTACTAAGCCCACGTGAGTCATGCTCGATGTGGGAAACAAGAAGTAATGGAGAAATTTCCCAACCCAAGAAGGGGCATGTTAGTGTGAAGGGACGCTCGGTGAATACTGGCCCAATGACGCTAACACGTCCATGTGGCACACTTAGATGTGCGAAGAGGTAGATACGAGTATGTTGGAATTCCACTTGAACATAATGTAGTGGAAATGTGTGAATCATGAAGCTTGAGATTTGGATCACAATGATGGCGATGTGACGATGGAGGATAACTATTGACTGTGGAAAAAACGCAGCATCCAAATCATGTTAGCCTGGAGTGGAGATAGATAGATGGGGGTCGACCATTGACCATGTTCAAAACAAGGGACCGTGTTTCAAATGTCGTCAGGGATCCTTAAGGGTGTTGGCCTGAAACTATTGGAGAGCCCATAGGCCTAGCATCCATGGAGAGCCCATAAGCATAGTATCTATGTCGTTCGAGGGTCCTTTTGGATGTGGAAGATTATGAGGATCCAAATAGCGAGCTCATAAATCCTAGACATGGAATGGGAGGTTGTCTCAATGAAAATTCCACACTTTGGGATTTTTGTCCAAACACATCTGAATACGACAACGAGACGTATTAGATAGAGGGAGTCGAGTCCCTTCCCATAGGGAGATCTTAGTTTAGGGTCATAGACTTCGGACCATGGATGGGAGGAAACACAGGAGGCACGTGGTGGGGTAACTCAACTACCCTACGTGAATGGGAACCAGAGGTTCCAACCACCACGTGTTCCCGGGGGGAGGTTTTAGGTCGAGGGACCGAAAAAAAGAGTTCTGCCGGGCCTGAAGCAAAGTGCAAAGGCGTTCCTACGTACCCCATGAGAATGGGGATCAAGCTACATGTAGTTCTTGAAAGGATCTTAGTTTAAGGTCTTAGAGCTCAGACCATGTAGGGGTAAGGAGAGTAGGGGACACCTGGGAAGGTGGTTACAAAACCTGATGATGGGGACATAATCCCTAGATACCATGTGTTCTCTGGGGAAGTGCTCGAGTCGAGGGACCGAACATGGGAGTTAGACTGGGACAACGGGGAAGTTCCTAGGCACTCCTACATATCTCA
The DNA here is from genome assembly GCA_963277665.1 of Viscum album. Classification (NCBI taxonomy): domain Eukaryota; kingdom Viridiplantae; phylum Streptophyta; class Magnoliopsida; order Santalales; family Viscaceae; genus Viscum; species Viscum album. The sequence goes on along the minus strand of OY728145.1, from coordinate 21,010,716 downwards.
TAAGGATGATAATAAAGCCATACATAGTTCTAGAATGTGGCACGGTAAGGTACCAGTGCCAAGGAAAAAGGGGAGTACGGGCGTGGCCCTCGAACTAAAAGAAGCGGAATTTGGTAAATCTTGTTTGTCCTTTTAGGTGAGTGGGTTTTTTATTGTGAAGCAACAAGCCTAGGGTAACAAGCCCTGGTGTCGCCACAAGAATCAAGCCTTGATAGGCGTTGAATAATGGCATGGAATGTGACCAATACCCAACGTGTTTTCCCCTATGATGGGGTCATCACAATGTAGTGCCTTTTTTGTCATGTGGCCAGGACGATAATGTCACAGTTTAGGGTCATGTGATAGGACCAAGCATGCATTTTAATGTCATGCAGCACAGATGTAGCAGAGAAGATGCTAGGCGGGGAATGTTTATGGTGCCATGAAACCTAACTGATGTGGATGGGGACATGATCCCACATCACACTCTACACAATTATGAGACAGGAACCTCGGGACAAGGGGCCCAAATAGGGGTAAAAAGGAAAGAGGAATGAGGAACTATCCCCCAGCTAATCTGGACTCAGAGACAAGATGTCTGGGTGACCCATCGCATCCCATGGGGATAAGGATCGAGCCGCACCTATCCATTAACGAGGATCTTAGTTTATGGTCTTAGAGCTCACACCATGGGAGCCCCGAAGGATGTTGTATTGCAGCTTTGTCCCCCTGATGTACAAAGGTGCACTGAGGGATAGAGCCAAGAGTGTTGGGATTCCACCTAGACACGATAGAGTGGAACATAACTTGAATCATGCAACCAACATTCAAGCCCTGAATGGGCTGGTGTGACGATGGAGGATTACTACTGACCATGTTCACAACACAACATCCTGTCACGTTAGCCTGAAATGGATACAAACAAATGAGCATCGACCACTGACCATGTTCATAACGTGGGGTTTGTATCAATTTGTTGTCCGAAACCCTCAGGGGCATTGACCCATAATGGTAGGAGAGCCCTTAGGCATGGTATCTAGGCCGTTCTTGGGGGTCCCTCTGGGTGTGAAAGATGATGGAATCCTGAATTAAGGGAAAAATGAATCTTGACAAGTGTAAGGAACTTGACCAAGTTGAATTTGACACTCTTGGTCCTAGACAAGAGTAATCTTAACACTTGGGCGAACCACTACAAGGGGTCGAGGGACTCAATCTTGAGGGTGACCAAGAGATGGCGGATTCCTGGGAGAAGGGAGGCATGGTTCCAAAAAACCTGTACCACACTTATACATCCCCCTTGTGGAGAGGGAAAAGCCAAGGGTCCTAGCTGACTGGTAGATCAGGAGATCTCTAAGAGGTGGGGCTGGAACCGAAGTTTAGACATTCGGGTGGTCCTACGTATCCCATGAAGATGGGAATCAATCCACACATAGTTCTGGAGGGTTCCTTTTAATGTCATGCGGGACAGGAAAAAGAACTAATGTTTAGGACGGGGTGCGCATGGTGCAGCTATTACAAACCCAACATGAATGAGGACATACTCCCATATCACACCACGCATTCCCGCAATCAAATTACCAAAGGTAGGACAGGAGAGACAAATTTTCTGAACTCAATCTGGACCCATAGACAGGGGGTCTGGGCGTTCCTATGTATCCCATGAGGATGGGAATCAAGCCAGACTTAGTTCTTAGGAGATCTTAGTTTATGATATTAGAGCTCGGACCGTGCGTGGATGACAACTTTCCAAGTAAGCGCAGACCTCGACCCGATTCCTAAGCCCACGTGAGTTAAACTTAGTGTGGGAAACAAGGGAGGAAGATCCTTATTGCAATACCTGAAACGTTCATCGAGGGGAAGTCGGTGAAGAGCCCTGAAGGACACCTTTAACACGACTTTGTTCAGCTAACATGCAGATGCGCACAAAGGAATAGTATCAAGAGTTTTGAATCTCTACTTGGACATGATGGGGATGGAGAAGGATGTGAATTGTATAACCGACATTTTGGGCTTAATGGGGTTGGTGTGATGATGGAGGATAACTGTTAAACGTGGTGGAAGAACAACCTCCATATCACGTTATCCTGAAGTGGTAACAACAAATGAGTATCGACAGCTGACCGTATTCGCAACTCGGGATTTTTATCGATTTGTTGCCTGAAACCCTCGAGGGAGTTGGCCCGTAACGGTAGGAGAGCCCTTGGGTGTGGTATCCAGGATATTCTTGGGGGTCCCTTTGGGTGTGAAAGATGATTAAAGCCCTGATGAAGAGGAACAAAAAGCCTGAAAAGAGGGTGCGGACGTGTCCGAATAGAGTTTGACATTCCAGGTAACTAAACTATAGTACCCTTAGGAACATTGGTGAATCGCCGAAAAGGGTCGACAAAGTGGCTCAGGAAAGGTAGGCCAAGGGGCCAAGGTGGGACATAGATTTTTGGAAGATGGGGCTGGACCCGAAGCTTAGACATTCGGGTGGTCCTACGTATCCCATAAGGATGGTAATCAAGCCACATGTAGTTCAAGAAGATACCCAGGGGGCAGGATACCCTAACGAGGATGTGTATGGCACGACGAGTAACCCGACGTGAATGGGGACATAATCCCACACCACACCGCATAGTCCCATAGAAAAGAACATGGGCCAGGGGTCCCGAAAAGGCCAAGGGGCCTGATAGTTTGGTTTTGGTCAGGAAGGCCTGGCCTACTCATAGTTTAACGTCTTGAAGTGAGGACAAAGGTTGGGGAATAGGGCTCCCTGGACAAAGGAGGTGTATGGTACGAAAAAAAAACTGACATGAATGTGGACATAATCCCTCACCACACCGTACACTCGAGGTAAGAACTTGGGATAGGGACTGAAAAGGCAAAGAGGCTTGAGGATAGGCCCCAGTAATGGAATGCGTACGACATGGAAAGTAGCCCGACATGAATGAGGAAATCATCCCGCACCACGCCGTACACTCTCTATAAAAGGATCGGGGCCATGCGCCCGACCGTTGGAACCACCCAAAGGGAAGTTTTTCACTTCGGGACGGGGCAGAACGAATCACTGCACTCGATGTTTGGGCCATCTTGGGGTGGACCCGATGATCCGGGACATTGTTGACTATGTTCGAAACACAACGTCCTTATGGTGACCTGACATGGGAGCCACAAATGAGTGTCGACCACTGAAAGCGTTTGAAACATGCGACTTGTATCGACTTATTGCTAGACATCCTCAGGGGCGTTGGCCCAAAGTGGTAAGAGGGCCCTTAGGCCGAGCATCCATACCATTCAGGGGCCCTTCTGGATGAGGAAAGTGATGGAATCCCAGTCAAGGAGTGGGTGAAGCATAGTTGTACCCATCTATGAAAGAGGCGAACATCTCCAGGGGAGGGGACGCATAGCCAGGTCGAGGCTTGATCGACGCAAGTTGGGGAAAAAGTGTGCACCCTGCCATATATCTTGACCCAAGGGGAAGATTTTGGCTTTTGGGATGGGCCAACAAACAAAATTTCTGGGCGTTCCAACGTATCCCATGAGGATGGGAATCAAGCCATACATAGTTTTTGAAGGCAATGCAGTTTAACGTCGTGTAGTGAAGACGTGGGAGGATAGAAGAATGGGAGTGGGCACATGGTGTAACCATTATAATCCTCGTATGAGTGGAGCAAAGGAAGCCTACTCCTCATGCGAGGACCCTCCGAGGAAACTATACCCAGGGGGGACATTCAAAGAGAAAATCTCAAGGCTGGGCTCAAGATAAGGCATATGAGAATCCCTACGTCTCCCATTAGGATGGGAATCAAGCCATACATATTTCTAGAATCACCATTTAACATCATGCTGGACGAGAGATGCGTCTCATTTGGGGATATGTATAGTACGGAGGGTAACCCAATGTGAATGAGGACGTAATCCCACACCACATCATACAATCCCATAAGAGAGCCTGAGTCGAGGGAGGCCAAGGGGCCTGAGGCTAGTTCTCAGTCAGGAAGGCCTGACCAGCTTGCAGTTTATTGTCTTGCAGTACGGAAAAAGGGCCAGGGGACCGGAAAGGCCAAGGGGCCTCAGTCAAGAAGGCCCGACCAGCTTGTAGTTTAATGTCTTGCAATGAGGATGAAGGAGATCTTAGTTTAAGGTCATAGAGCTTGGACCATTTTTTATTTTATTGTCATGCAGGACGGTGGTGCAGTTTAAAGTCATGTAGGACCGTAATGTGTAGTTTAGGGTCATGCAGGACCATACAGTTTATTGTCGTGCATGACCATGGGGCTCAGGCAAATTATTTTCTGAGGAACTTGGCATTGGTGGGAGGAGTTATGCGCTCACCATCCATGGTCACCAAGGAGTATGCTCCATTGGGGTAAACCTTATGAATGATGTAAGGACCTTCCCATTTTTGCTCTAGCTTGGGTGGTTTCTTGCTAGGGATCATTGGCGCTAGGAGGGACAACACCAGGTCGCCTTGCAGAAAAGAGTGAAGGTGGACCTTCTTGTTGAAGGCTCTGGCCATCTTATTATGATGCCTTTCCAGATTGTGTAGGGCACGGAGTCTGTTCTCGTCCAGTGCTTCCAATTTAGCTAGACGGATTTCGGCCACCTTGTCTGGTGCTTGCTGGTTGTAGACTAGAGTGCGTAAAGATGGAAGCTGGATCTTGATGGGCAGGATGGCCTCAACCCCATAAACCAGGGAATATGGGGTCACCTGGGTGGAATTGCAGGTCATCATCTGATAAGCCCAGAGGGCGTTGGGGAGCTTGTCCGACCAACTTTTCTTATTCTGACCAACCATTTTATACAGAATGTTAGAGAGGGTTTTGTTGAATTCTTCGATCTGTCCATTCACCTGTGCATGATAGCAAGAGGTATGGTTCGAATGGATATTGTACATGGCATGCAATTTCTTCAGCTCGGCTGCTCGGAAGTTGGTGTCGTTATTGGTGAGGACAGTGTGAGGGACTCCAAACCAATGGATGATATTGAAGCTCATGAAGTCAATGATGGAACGTGCCTTGACCTCTTTGAGTAGAACTGCCTCCTCCCACTTGGAGAAGAAATCTGTAGCAGTTAGGATGAACCTACACTGGTGAGCTGTCACCGGTGGATATGGTCCCACGACATCGAGTCTCCACACCGCAAATGGCCAAGAGTACTTGGTGGAGTGGAGAGGCTCTGGCGGCCGATGCAGGAAGTGAACATGAACCTGGAACGCATGGTATTTCTTGGAAAACTCAATATAATCATGGATCATAGAGGGACAGAAGTACCCCAATCTCCAGATCTGAGGGGATTGCTTGGGCCCAGCCTGGTGGGCACCGCAGGAACCGACATGAACCTCTTTCGTGACATGATAAATCTTGACTCCATGAATGCAACGGAGGAGAACACCATCTAAGCCCCACTTATAGAGGATCTGATCAAGACTGGGACCACTCTAGAGAGTAAATTGTAGTGCACGGTGTCAGATTCGCTCGTGCTCGGCCTGATCATCTGGGAGGCAACTATTTTGGAGATACTCGACGAAAGGTGCTATCCAGTCAGGATTGGCCTCAACCAATGCATCTGAAGAACCTGGGGCTCCTGACGTGGAGGGTTTGGCGGTAAGATGGCTTACCCGTAGGCCATCGTCATCCCCTGGGGTGATGGGGGAAATGACTCTCTGGTGTGCCACATGCATGATTAAATCATCCTGCTCGGGTTCTGCGAGTGACACATCTAAGCCGGCCAAAGTGTCTGCTCGACCGTTCTATGATTGAGGGACATGGGTAACCTCTAGTCGAGAAGGGAACTGGGCCAGTACGTGGAGGGTGCACTCCAGCAATGGCACAAGATCCGGTTTCCTGACAATATAGTCGCCATTGACCTGCTTGATAACTAGTTTGGAATCCCCTTTCACATGAAAATCGGGCACATCAATCTCAAGGGCCAGCTCGAGGCCGGTGATGAAAGCCTGATAATCTACCACGTTGTTGGTGCAGCCTTCTGACAACAAGAATGAGTATGGAAGAACGTCTTGTGTCGGGGTGATGAAGACGACACCCAAACCCACTCTTTTGAGATTAAGATAATTGAACCTCCTACCGGTGGGGCTCCGAGAGGCACCGTTGAAGTGCATTTTCCAGCATGAGATGGCATGATCGACTGAGAGGATTGCTTCATCAGGAAAATACAAGTCCAGGGACTGGTATGCGGAGGTTGGATGGGAAGATAGAAAGTCAGCCAATTCATGTCCTTTGATAGCATTTTAAGGCACGAATCTGATGTCGAACTGTTGGAGGATCATCTCCCATCGCACTAGTTGTCCAGCCAACATGGGATGGTTCAAAATGTACTTCAGTGGGTCTACCCGAGAGACAAACTATACATCATGGTGCTGCAGGTAATTCCGTAATTTATGTATGGCGAACATGAGTGCAAGGCAGCTCTTTTCGATGGGGGAGTATCTTGTCTCCGTATCGAGTAGCATGCATCTAAGGTAGTAGAGGCAATTATTTGTCCCCTCATTCTTCTTCTGGGAGAGAAGAGCGCTGAAGGACCATTCCAGGGTGGTCACGTAAAGAACCAGAGGCTTTCTGGAGATAGGTTTCATCAAGACCGGAGGTTGGAGCAGATATTGGTTGATTTCCTCGAAGGCGGTCTGACACTCTTCATCCCATTCATAGGCGGAGCCTTTCTTCATGAGCCGGGAAAAGGGATTTCACTTTCCAACTAGATTCGTAATGAATCGGCGTATGTAGGTCAAGTGGCCTTGGAGACCTCGCAGCTCCTGAATATTGCTCGGGGGAAGCATCTGGCTGATGGCCTTGATCTTCTCCAGGTCGATCTCGATGCCTCGGTATCTTACAACAAAGCCAAGAAACTTCCTGGGGGTGACCCCGAAGGCACTATTCATTGGGTTCATCTTCAAGTGGAGGGAACAGATGAAGTCGAACACTTTCTCAGGGTCCTTGAGATAGTCCTAGCGCTGGATAGATTTGACCATAAGATCATCCACATAATATTCCACCAGTGTCCCAAGAATCGGCTTGAATATGCGATGCATGGACCGCTGATAGTTGGCACTTGAATTCTTTAGGTCAAAGGGCATAAACTGGTAACAAAAAGTACCTTGGGGAGACCTAAAGGCAGTGGAATCCTTGTCCTCGGGGTCTATCTAGATCTGGTTGTACTCGGAATACCCATCAATGAAGGAGAGCACTTGGAACCCATCCGTGTCATCAATCAAGAACTCTGTCACTAGGAGGGAAAAATCATCTTTCGGGCAGTGGCGGTTGAGATTGCGGAAGTCGATGCAGACTCTGATCTGCTCTTTTTTCTTCCTAACTGGCACAATGTTGGCAAGACACCTGGGGTACTAAACTTCCTTGAAAATGTTGGCTTTGATGAGCTTATCAACTTCGGCCTCAACCATGGCACCGTGAGAAGGGTGCATCTTTCTGGGAGGCTGTTTGAACCCGTGATGGTTTGTCGAGAGACCAAGACGGTGGATGGATACCTAGGATATAGTCCTGGAATCTCGTTGTAACTCCAGCCAAAAACATCACGGTGCTATTTGATAAATTCCATGTACTGTTGCTGCTCCTCGAGGGGCATGGCAGCCCTGATTAATGTGGGTTCAGATCTGCCTCGCTACCAAGGTTCACCTGTACCAGTTCATCGACTGTGGTAGAGACGCCTTCTTCAAAGGCAGGGGGAGCAGCCTCTAGATCCTCTTCTCCACCTGTGGAGGGATCTTCCATGGGGGGAGTCATTTCTGAGCCACCAGACTCTGATGGGAGGCTGGTGCTGGCCTGAGCGGTAGTGGTCATCATGTCAGAAGACTCATGTGCTACTGAGACCATAGCAATGAAGGCAGTCGATCAAATCCCATATGGCCTTCATCCCAAGGGGCCACACTTGATGACATCAAAGTAGTAGTGATGCGTCGGCCTGAGTCGGTTGATTCCAGCATGGTGGAAGAGTCACGTATGACGTACCGCCGTTGCCATGAGCCTGACATCCCGATACTGTACAGGGGTAGGAGGTTCCAGGATCCCCTGAGCCTGGTTGGTATAGGAGTATGAGGTGATTTTCCACCGTGTCTTGGACATGGAAATATGCCTTCCTATTGTACCTAAAACAACAAAAACCTGCCCCATGTCGAGGGTCGTGGCCTCCAATTGATGGATCGGGAAGATATAGGCGTCGTCCAGACCTGCGCAGAGATCACTTGTGACCAGGGCAGGTTCATCCTCGCTTGGCAGGATTTGGTTATCCTTGCTCTTGTAATAGTTAGCATCCAGATAACAGGCTTTACAATAGGAAAAAGGAGATGAATCTCCTTGGAGCACATCGACTTGACCATTGTGGGAGTATTTGAGGCACTGGTGATACGATGAAGGGACCACTGAATGTAGATGGAGCCATGGGCTGCTCATCAATGCGTTGTTCACGGTGTCCTGGGAGACGACCATGAACTTGGTGCTGGAAATTAGGCCACCGAACTGGGTCATCAATCGGATCTTGCTGATCGAGGATTGCTCGGTCTTGTCATATCCCTGGATTCTGAGGCCGGAGAGACTAAAATCATCCTCATACAAACCCAGCTTCCGCAGTGTCCGAGTCAGGATTAGGTTAATCCCAGAACCCGTGTCAATAAGGCATCAGAGGAATTCCACACCATTGAATTGACCAGTGACATACAATGGGAGAATGTGACCATGTATGGGAGGTTCTTCGTCTTTTCCATAGAATGAGATAACTTCCTAACATTCGGCATTCTCAATCTCCTCAGCGTGGAAGGCTTCTACAGCTACTACCTTCGTCTCAAACTAGAGGTGGCTCCTTAGGGCCTCGACAAGTGCCTCATGCATTTCAGATGACTGGTGAAGATCCTAAAGAATAGAAATCCTAGATGGAATGCTGAAAAGGTGCTTTAGAACATCATACTTCTGTGCCAAACGTGAACCTCTGCTTACAAGAGGTCGCTCTGCAATTGGAGGCATGAAGGGCCCTGCCGGCTGGACCAATGGATGGCTGGTACTGGTTACATCCTGGTGCCTGCTAGTTGATGCCTGAAGAGTAGCTGCTGGATGAGGACCGGAAAACTGAGATAGTTCTGTAGCAGGGAAAGAATAGTCGTGGTATGGATGAGACGGCTCTGCCTGATCTAGTAGCACAAACAGCGGTGGAGGTAGATCTGAGGGCACCAGATGAGGTTGCGCGTGCTGAGCTCTGCGCTGGGCTTGCTGTCCAGTTTCAGTAGCCTGCACGGCCTGGATGAAAGCACTCGAGGTTGTTCCTTGATGACCTATGTAGTCGCGGTACTGCTGACGTTGATGTCGACTGGGGACGTTGGGAAGGCTTGCCTGGCGTTTCCCCTCGTCGGGAGTCATGTAGGGATTTACCAGCTCCACGATATTAACCAAATCATACCACTGACTTTTTCTTGAAGAATCATCCACCACTAGGTGGATTCTGGGGGGAATCCCCATCTCATGGGGCATGAATTCACCGAGAGTGCGGGATGATGACGACAGTGGTGGAGCACGTTGCTTCTTCTTGTGTCGCCGCTGATTACCCTTTTGGGTAGAGGTCGATTGAGATGACGACGTAGAGGTACTGATCTCATCTTCTAAAGGCTCCGGCTGATTCAGGAATTCCCAAATTATACCATGGGCATCGGCGACAGTTTTAAAAGCCATCCAGTCATCGTATTTCTGGGTCCCATGGCTGGGAACCTGCTTCCAGTCACCTTCGCCGTCGCTACCGCTTTCTGACCTGACAAAGACACCCGCCACTTGTGTCAGGGCCGAGACCAACCTGAATATGTGTTTGCTGACCTGGTCTTGGATCCATTCTTTAAACACATATCACTAATTGAGGGTGGGCCATAGAATCCGATGATAGGGGAAGTAGTTGGGGAGATCAGTGAGATTCACCTCTACCGACCTTCTTCACATGGGTAAGTGCACAATCCCCTTCTCTAGGGAGCTACGGAAGTAACCGGGCACCTGATTCTCATTGAATGAGTAAGTCTGGTGCCTTCTTTCCAGATAAGGGGATCTGGGAGCCTGGCCTTGATGAGAGGCCAGAGGGGCCTACTAAGGAGGCGGAGCCTGATTGTCCCGCCTAGGCGGTGGTGGTGCATTGTGCGGGGGAACCTGTCGATTCTAAGGCGGTCACTGCTGGGCAGGAGCCTGCGCTTGAGGTGGAGGGCCTCTGGGGGTTATGAAGATGGTTCCATTGGTAGTAATTATAGCTACTTTGGGGCTTCTATTTGGGCCACCACGACGGGCTCGGCTCTGGCATCCCTCCTTGCTGGGATCACAGGGGGCAGCAGACACGCCTGGATGGACTGTTGTAGAGCTTCCTCGAGGCACTGAGCCTTATATGAGAAGTCTCGGAACCCTCCGGGGTAGTTCTGGGTGATCAGGGAAGGAACCAGTTCGGTTTTAACATTACCTACACACATCATCAGTAATTTCTCCTGAGTCAGTGGCATGTCGAGGGAGTATGTAAGCCCCTTCCACCGGGCGATGAAGTCCGCGACTCACTCATCAGGACTTTGTTTCCACATGAAGAGGTATGTAATGCTGGTCTTTTGCGTGGTGGAGCTGAACTTGTATAGGAACTGCCGGCGGAGATCCTACCAGCTGGTCACTGATCCGATAGGGATCTGGCTGTTCTAGAAAAATGTAGGGCCCTCCAATGTTTGCACAAAACATCAGAGTTTGGAAACTTCCTGCTCTGTCGGGGTCCCCAACATGGGGCCACACCTGGAGGAAAAGTGGGCCAGGTGTTGCAGTGGGTCCCCCATCACGTTAAATGGAGAGAAAGTGGTATTCTCATAACCCAGCGGTGTAGGCATATCATCCACCCACGTGGGATATGGCTTTCCATCTGGTGGGACTTCCACCTGCCGCGTTTCCAACACCTCGAGGCGGGCGATGAGTGCCGCTATAGGATCATCTAGGTGGGGGTCCCTGTCTTGACGGGGATCCCTAACCACGAGTGCATTTCTGGGATCTTTGACACCGTAAACAGCTTCAATGGATCGTGGAGCAACTGTCGGAATAGCCCTCGAGGCAGCTGGGGGAACCCAGGCTAGATTCCTAGAATTGCCTCGCCGTTCAGGAGGGTATGGTGAGACGTATCACGCCCTCTTTCCATGAGTTCCGACTTTTTCCCTGTCTGTGGGAGTAGTATGGCCGGGGTTGCCCGGAGGCCTCTCGGCGGGGGGAAGTTGTTCCTACCCCTGCTGTCCTATCTTAGGATCCCCATAGTCAGGTCACCTCTCTATAGCGCGCTCAGCTAAGAGTTCGTCGACCGGCCTATTCTGCTCAGCAAGTTGCTGGTGCAACATAGCCTTTTCGGGGTCTTCATCCGTCTTCTGTACTGAGGCGGATGGGTCGGAGTGCATGATAGTTCCGAAATGTTCTTTACCCTTACCAGCATTCCGACTCAGTACCAGTGACTCGGTGGGTGCAGGGAGGCGTAGAAGGTTCCTCTGCTGACGAGTAATCCTCCCCGATGGGTCCAGCAGCGGTGGTACACCCTTAGGGGGTAAATCTCCATCGAAAAATTCCATCTCGTCCTCCTTGTCCACTATGTCATCCATGTGGACCGCATCCCTTCTTGGGGGCATGTCCTCAATGTCGCATAACGAATCAGGCTGCCGCCGGATAGGATTGAAGAGGAGGGTGGAATACTATCCCCAGCCATGGACTTGCACGTGGGGGTAGCTTCCCTGATGATTTTATGGAGTACCTTGAAACTCTGAATGCATTTTTGTTGGAGGGCGCTCTGGCGACCTGGTGACTCAGGGTGCTGGGCCACGAGGAGTGCGGCCAAATAGACGAGACGAAATTGATCGCTGATTTCCTCAAAGTGCACTTGGATCCTAGGGTACAAAACCCATTGATAGCGAAGATAGAAGTGCATCGCCCATAGGGTTTGACAGAAGCAATCGACTTCCTCCAGGGTGAGGGATTCCGGTGCACAAAAGTTCGATGCTGCCTCGGGCCAGAACTTCTCCGGGAAGTGATCCGTTGCGAGAATGTTCCAGAAGTTCCTAGGATCAGATTGAGGGTCTGGATCTGTATTTCCCCACTCATCAATCAGAGGTGGCTGAGGAACCGGTACCAGTACTGAGGCAGACTGATGTGACAACAAACTGGGTGGCGGAGAATACGGAGAATGAGCCGACTGGCTGTCGAATTCCGGGCCATCTTCCGAAGAGTGCAGTGACCTGACCATAGTGTCACGATACGACGGGATGATAGCCACAACCTCTAGTATAGGGATCTCAGCTACCGGAGAGGGGTCACACTATTGCTCAACCACCATCGGTCCCCAAAATAGCTCTCCATGATCTCTGGTTGAGGTAGAGGGTGCTTCTGGTGACAACGGTGGTGACTGAATAGTCGGAACCTGCGGGATTCCCACAATTTCTTCCTCTTAGATGTACCTGTGAAGAGAGGTGGGAATTAAGAGGACTTCTCATTCTGGAAGGATGAGGCTGACACACCTTGTTCCTTCCCCGTTCCTGGATACGGAGGAATGAGGGGACAGTTCCAATGCCGAGTTGCATTCTGCTTCAGAATCCGAGAAGCGGGCCGGGTTGATCTCCACTCGGGAATTCCCAAGATTCTTATTTTGGCAGTGATGACCCACCCTCCTGCCCCTAGATGGATCTTCAGGACAAGTTTGATTCCCGACATGTAGTCTCAGGGCCGTGCTGGCGCTGGGGTGGAGAGGACTTCTGGTTGAGACAGCCGGGGTGCGAGGGGCACCTGGGACAATGTCGAAGGGAACGTGGGGAGGACCTCCATTCTTTGTGCAGGTGGAACGAGGCTGACCTTCACCCCTCTGGATTCCAGTGTGAGGAGGACATTCACTAGTTGCGGAGAGAACTTAGGGGGTATCCCCATGTTGGAGAGGTACCAGATGGGAAATTCCTTCATATCGATGATCGTGGGCAGGAGGGACTCCATGCCTGGTGTGGTGGTCATGGGAGAGGCTTCCGCACTGAGTGTCACTGCCATGGTGCAGGTCTTCATTCAGGTTGGGAGTAGCACGGGGAATACCTCCATGATGAGTTTTAGAGCGGGGAAGGCCCATGATCTATGGATTAGAGGTATGGGGAGGACCTCCGTACGGGGTGACATTACCACTGGTTGGTTCGCGACGATCACCACTCAGGCCTGCGACCTAGAGAGTCAACCCAGCCTGCCCGTGGGGCGGTTGGGGCCTCAATCCTGGTTGGGCGTAGGAGTGTTCCTGCTTAGTGTGTGCAGGGGATTCATGATATACGTCGGTGGTGGATCGGGCCACAATAGCTGTCGACGTTGACGCCCCTTAGCGGGCGTCCTCAGCTCGGGCCCAACGCTGGCGTCGGGTCAGGCGAGCCAGTGCGGGTGGTGTAGGGGCATAGCCTACCTGCTCCTCTGGCAAGGCCGGATGGTGGCGCTGACATGGCCTGGTGGGGGCCCTTTCTTGGATTCCTTGGATTGGGACTCTATTTGGGCTGAGCCAGACGTCACCCACCTCATCAGTGTAAGGCAAGGAGTCGTCAAGGTGTTCCAGGGACAGGCTCTCGAAACGGTTGAATGTTGGGGTGGGGAGCAGGGGTTCCCTGCGCGACCCTCGAGGGAAGCATTGGTGGTGGGGCCTAGATTCCTCTAGGTCCTGGATAGCCATATACCGAGTTGGGATTATTCCCTCCTCCTCGTAACGATGTACGAGGTCCTTAATCACCCTCCGTTGGATGACTTCCGATGGGGAGAGGGGGTGTGGGTTCCCCACGCTTGTGGATGCTGACGCCGTTGTGGCAGTAATGGAGCCACACAGAGCGGTTGTTTTGGTATTTCCCCTGCCCCCACATAGGCGGGTGGGCGGCGATCGTGTCCCTGTAGCAGCAACTTGATTCTTGAGAAATAGGGAGATTAACTCATCAGCACTGTGAGGAAAAGAAATCGACAACCAGTTCCCCAACACCATTCCCTCTTCTGTGGTCGGTAAGAGGAATCCACACTGACAACGTTGCAGAAAAGAATGCCCCACGTTCTACTACCCCAACTTCTGGTGAGTTTCACGCCAGGCCCATTATTTGCTTGGTGGGACCCGGTGTCGGATATCTGGATCCGGTGACACGTCAATTTACTGATGTATCGAACGCTACTAGTCTCCATATTGAAGAGAAGAATTTCACGTCGATTTCACCATTTCTGTTTCCGATGCTTTCGTCGGGGCGCGCGCGTCCGTCTGTGAGGACGCGCAGCTACTGCCCCGCATTCCCACTTTCCAAAGTCAGGTGGCATCCACTCCTTATTCAGGGACGTCTGCTCCTTGATTGAAACTGGTATGATGGGATGTCAGTTCTCCTTTTCGTGGATTCCTCCTCAGAACTCGTCACCTAGTCCAGGTCTCCCTCATAGATTTAATACGTTGTTCATGAAACTCTTCCCAGTGCCATGTTTCCATGGACGTCGGTTAATTAAACTTCTTCTATCAGGACATTCCAAAGGGTCTGATCATGGAAACAACCTTTAGTTGGGGGAGTAGTCACATCGATGCATCATTAACGTGTCTGAACGCTGTGGAATTGGCGTGTATTTCTTTTGTACCTTATTATAGGGCTTCTCGAGGGCGCGGAAATCTGAGGCACCCCACATCGAGCATGTGGAATCATATTCCATAGACATGTATCTGAGGTTTTCCTTAGCTTCCCATGTTTAACACAGGGTATGCTACAAGTTTAATGTTTAGTGGAGACGGATCGGCCAGATCAGAACACCAGCTGGAGTGGATCAGATTGAGGACTCCCCCTTGAGAGAATGGTGATATCGGAGCCAGCCCGTGGGTGGCTTCTCAAATGTTGTGGGGTGGAATGGAGTGGCATGATCTCACTGGAATGTGGCGGCCTGGGTAAGGATCAGGATGGATGATGGAGAATTGCATGGAGTGAAGGAGGAATGAGATGGAGCCATCATGGAGATGGTGGTGGTGATGGGCTTGAGTCTTGAAGAGACTACCTACGTATCCCCATGGCAGGGAATCAAAGTCCACGTAGTTCAGGACAGATGTGTGGGGCTTACACTCTAGGATGCCCAAGGTGTTGGAATAACCGACGTGAATATGGTTGGAACGACCAGGTGGTGGTGGGATTGAACTTCGTGAGGCTTCTTATGTACCATGACTTAACATGGATCAAAGACCATGTAGTTCAGGTTAAGCGCTGGAATACCGGCGGGAAAAGGACCTTGGCCCAATGGGCGGTGGGATTGCACCTCATGAGGCTTCCTACGTACCATGCCTTGTCATGGATCAAAGTCCACCTAGTTCGGGAAAAGGGGCTGTTATACTGACATGAAGGGTTGTCAGAACAACTGGATGACAGTGTCACAATGGCTTACCATTGGATTGGGATGCAGTTTAACGTCATGCAGGATGGGGGAGTGTTAGATAACCGACGTGGAGAAGGACCTTGGCCTAGGTGAATGTTGGGCTTGAACCTCAGGAAGGCTTCCTACGTACCGTTCCTTGAAATGGATCAAATACCATGTAGTTCAGGTGAAAATGAGGGCTTGGCACACCGACACGGAGACGGTCGGGGCCAATGATTGTTGGGCTGGAACCTCAGGGAGGCTTCCTACGTACCATGCCATGACATAGATCAAATTCCTCGTTGTTCAGATATGAATGTGGGTGTTGGCGAACCGACGTGAATAAGGACCTTGGTCCGATGGGTAACGAGGCTTGAACCTCAGGGAGGCTTCCTACGCACCATGACTTGACATGGATCTAAGACCATGTAGTTCAAAGGGATTCGTCAGCGAACCAACATGAAAGTGAACCCGGGGGTCCACTGGTGGTGGGATTGAACCTCATGAGGCTTCCTACGTACCATGCCTTGGCATGGATCAAAGTCCACGTAGTTCAGGTTAGTCACAACGGCTTACTGCTGGGCTGGAATGTAGTTTAACGTCATGCGGGACGAGGGTGAACCCTGGCATGAGTAAACGAAGGGAGGTGGGCTTGAACCACGTGGAGGCTTCCTATGTACCATTCCTTGACATGGATCAAAGACCTCGTAGTTCAAATGGATGTATAGTGTAATGTCATGTGGGACAACATACAG
This sequence comes from Viscum album, assembly GCA_963277665.1. Classification (NCBI taxonomy): domain Eukaryota; kingdom Viridiplantae; phylum Streptophyta; class Magnoliopsida; order Santalales; family Viscaceae; genus Viscum; species Viscum album. The sequence continues at coordinate 20,994,629 of OY728145.1, read as the reverse complement.
TTTAATGTCATGCTGGATGAGGGCATACAGTTTAACGTCATGCTGGACGGAGGCATACAGTTTTACGTCATGCTAGATGGGGGCATACAGTTTAACGTCATGCTGTATGGGGGCATAGAGTTTAACATTATGGTAGACAAGGGCATACAATTTAAAGTCATGTTGGATGGGGGAATTGTCATGGTCAACGCTTACTCTAAGCCCACATGAGTCATTCTCTGTGTGAGAAACAAGAGGTAGTAGAGACTTGACGATCACGTCATGAAAGGTGAATCCATGAGAAGCGAAGGGGGATTATGTGTTAGGCAGCCCAAGGTTCTGGGACTTACTCCAGGATTCAGGCCCAAGAGTGACAATGCACAGGGGAAGAGGGATGTGGGATCGAAGGAAGGAAGTGCCTCATTCCCTATCATTCCCTCCACTGGCCCTGGCAGTGAGGAAGTACGGAGGTGTATGGGTGCTACCTTCCGCAAGAGGGGATAGGGGGCTTACACCAAGGTGGGCTGCCCTTCCCCGTGGACAAACGCCACTCTCAAAAGGAGGATATCATCCCTTGTGGGGACTAGAGGTCGTAAAGAATGTCCAAGCCGGGGGACCCTGCGTGCGAGGCATGGGGTGGGGTCACAGTTTAATGTCATGTGTTGAGGAAGAGGTGCTCGGCAGTTTAACGTCCTGCAGCTCAGACGAGGAAGGTTTACTCTGCACCATTAAGACTTACATAACCGGTACCCTCTACTCCTGGTGGGAGGGAAGGTATCGGAAAGGCTGTGGAGAAGGGTGGTCACAGAGCGAACCATCGAGGGGTCCATGTTAGCGTAGATATGCGAAGAAGAAATATTCGTTAGCATGCCTATGTGAAGAAGAATTAGGTGAAGCAACGCTGCGGGTAGTGTCATCCAGGGGACTTTGAAATCACATCGTGAAAACCTGGAGGGTTGCACGGGAAGAGGAATTTCCATGAAGAGGGGTCCATAGGCAGGGGTCTTGCGGAGCTCGGTTGCTTTGCGTTGTGGAGGACACTTGCGAAGGGGTGTGCTTCGCAAAGTGGAGTGACTTGGACTTAGAATGGGGAATAGGTGCGAGTGGGAGGTGATTTGTGAAGTGGAAAGGTGTTCGCAGAGCACCGCCTCACGAAGCAGAGGTGCCTCGCGAAGCAAGGTGCTGGGAAGTAGTGTGCTTCGCGAAGTACAGTGACCATGCCTTGGCATGTCGGTCACGTGTACATGATGGGTGTTTTGCATAGAATAAATGATCCACGACTGCCCGAGTTCCTTTGGGAATCCCCTTCCTTCGTGAATTCCCTCAGGCTTCATGAAGGGAGTCCCTCTCGGAAGAGGGTCTCAAAACGAGACAAGATGGAGGCCTCTTGCTAAGAAAAGATACCTCGCGGAGCTCATGATTCTCAGAGAAAAGAGTGCTTCGCGATTTGGGAGTTGAGAAGCCAAAAGATAGGATTGTACATCTAGAGAGCTCAGGGGGAGCTCGGTATTTATAGGTAAGGGGAGCTGCGAAGCAGAGCTCACGCGGTGTGAAGGGGGCATCGGTTGCTTCGTGGCGGGTCGCGAATGTCAACTGGATTCGCGGAGAGGTACCACCTCTTCTGCTCCGTAGAGGGTTCGTGAATGTCAGGGCATTCGTGGAGCGTTACCGCCTCTGGTGCTTCACGGAGAGCTCATGAATGTCAGGGAATTCGCGGAGCGATACCGCCTCTGGTGCTTCGCGGAGGCTGCGTTGCTCGAGGGGCTTCACGTCGGGGCTTCGTGAGGCAGGGCGTGAGGCCTCTTTCTTCTCTCCTTTCTTTGACTATATTTTTGGTTCCTACAAACATCATGATTTTAATTCCCTTTTCCTCCCAAAAGGAACATCAAGAAATGGTATTAAAAACATATTGAGTCTAAAAACCATAATTTTTAGCTGAAATAGAATACCCAAGGAATTACATTATTTCAGAGATTAAGAAGGGAACTATTAATGAAGATTCACATTAATATTTATTTGATATAGAAATAAATATCATTTCTTGGTATGCATAAATGATTTTTTTTTCTAGGAAATAAAGTAGAGGATGTAGATCGAGACATGGGAATCGATGAATCCAATGATGAAATAGTCAATTGAGATATGGATTTCACTAAAACACAACATTTTATTTTTTATATTAAAAATTAGATAAGTGAAAACCATACCCAATCAAAATAAACATCCAAAACCGCCTTGATTACTTTCAAGTAAAAGAAAATTTAAAAGGGTAGTTATATATAAATCAACACATGAAGATATCAATTTCCACTATAATAGTGAAAAGATAACACAACATGAAGATGATCTCATCCATATAAAATGACTCAATACTAAATTAGGAATAGGAAATGTTTTTGTGATTATATTCTTAAAAAATAAGTGAATGTCTATCCTCACACTCATCAAGAGAGTGTCAACCAGCCCTTGAGAGAAATGTCAGTGCAATAGCTCATCTATTAGATGAGGAAATAAATATATTTAAACGTGATAATTTAGGAAGACCATGACATACCACTAATTTCATAATGGATTAATACATTTTGGGAGAGTCTCATAGCAATAGTCTAAGATGGAAGTCAACACATAATGTTTGCAGAGTGAGTATGTAAATCTTCACCTTCATAATTATTTATAAATTCAGCTACAACATCATTAACTCTAGATATCCTCAACTACATCTGGTATCCTCCTACAAGAATGGAGTCCATGGAAGGGTAGTGAGATTTATTATTGTCAGAAATGAATCTCGACCTAGATTGTGTGGATGCCGCTCCTCCTCTACCTAACATTAGTAATATCATCTATCCAACTATTAATGTAATTATACATCTAGAGTTTCACCTATCATATATCATACTCATGGGTTTTAAACAGGATTTCCCCAATTGATCAAGATGAGGAGAAAATTCATAGGTGATTTTTACATACCCTAATGCAAAAATCCTTCATATAGTATAATAGCTTTCTAGATGGATTTTTTAAATTCTTGGAAGACATTAATCACTAATTTATTTTCTAGTTCAGATATTTTATATGGATGAAAATGATAAATAATATTTGAAAACAATATTTAAAAATTTAATCTCATTATATAAATATTTTTCTCAAAATATTTCTAAACACAAAACACTAAACCAAAATAAAACCAGGAACATTTTATAACTGTTGTGATGTGATATGAACACTTATATTCAAATTTATTTTTATTAATTTTTGAAATTTAATTTTATTAAATGATGTGAATATTTTAATCAACATTATCAGATAATGTAATGGGATCAATATTGATTTTATGAATAAAATAAATTTACGCAGAAAAATATTAGTAATCAAGGTAAAATAATAATTTATATAGAATGATACATTAATAAATATTTTTTATTTTAAAATATGTAGATATATTTAAACCAGGACTATAATATATTATATATATATATAACATTTAAAATCATTTAATTGATAATTAATTTTAAATACGATTAAAAACACTCATGGATAAAAATGTTTTTTATAAAAATATTTTAACATAATATATATTTTAAATTAAAAGATAAATTTATAATATGTTGACATTTAATATGTTAAATAATTTCAAAATAATGATTCTTCTCATTAAAATTAGGTATAATGGTTCATCATATATTGTTTTTGAAAAATAATTAACATGGTTAAATGATAATCAAAATTAAGAAGTGTTGAAATGGGTAATTTAATCTCAAATGAATTTTTGTCAATCCATTTGTCACATAAACCTTAAATAATACCTTTTTAAGATGGAAGGAAAATTTTAATTGACTCACCAAAATTTCTTAACCTAACTCACCTAATTCTCATTTGATTAGCTTTTTATTTATATACCTCAAAAGAAGCAAATGGATTATGGTCAAGCTTTTTCTATTACTAGAAATGATTAAGAATGATTAATGCGATAATGATTAGATTCAAGAATTATTCCATTTGATTATTTTAACAATGATTATAAAATTTTTAATTTTTATAATGATCTTACTACAGTACTTATTTATTAAGGATTTGGAGGTATGTGATGAATAATACCAATAATAAAGATAAGTGATTATGTTGCAAGTTGATCCCCTGCTAAAAAAATATTTGAGTGATGATAACCCTTAATATATGCTTGATGATGAAGTGATGTTTATGGGATATTATTAGTTAGTGATTTATTGATTTATTTTATATTTTTTGGGTTTAATATATGTTTGGATTTAAGGAATATATTAAACTACGAAGGATTTTATTTTTAGAAGAATGCATATTTTCATTAAGGTTTTAAGTTAATCAATGTATTTATATATGAAATTAAGAGTTATATTATATTTTTTTGGGGAATATAATATTAATACAATTGTAGAAATTTAGTGTTCATCCTTCTAAATGATTGACCTTTTATTTCAGACTGAGTATTTTCGATGAGTCTTAAGATTAACTATTACTTGAATAGATAAATTTTAACTCTAGAGATTATTGATTGAGGTTAATATATGATTTATCATTTTGGGTAACCTGTGCTAACCAATTTGGTTTTGATAAATATTTAATGGATGCGTGAATGAATTTATGACCTTATGATTCGTTAAAATTTCTCCATGAATGAAAAAGTCATCTAGAATATCTATTTCTCAACATAAGAAAAAATGTGGAAATAGAAAAAAGGAGAAGCAAGGGATGAGATTATGAAAATGAGATAGAAAGAAATCAATTAAATTATCTCAAGTTCTTATATATATAGTAAAAAATCCCACTACACTAAGAAAATTATTTTGGAACAAAAACATTATTTATTTACTTTTCTTATTGAGTATTCAATGGTATTTTTACCAATCAGGGTTTTTTGTTTTTGTGAGGCTTTCAATTTTAATGACCATGTTATCTATCACTCTCCATAAAAACTTAATAGTTGTATTTTTCTTTAATGTACATATTATCATGTTACACTAATTATATCCCATTTTATGGCCTAATTTTGTGGGTACCTTCAAACTTCCCTTTACCTCCTATTAGAAGGATTTTTTATTAACCCTATTTACAATGTGGGTTTCCCACAAAAGAATTCTCAAATATCCAACTTTTATTTTTGAAGTTAAATTTAAAATTTCAAGGATAAAATTTATAGAAAGCAGTATAGAATGTTACACACCAAGATTATAAGTTGTGTCTCCTATAAATTTAATATGTTAAATAGCTTTGGGTTCATCCAAAACCAAGTTTAAAACCATGATATACTATTAAATATTATTAGTTTAACATGACCATTATAACATTGCCATTAAATTAAAGTGTAATAATATTAATAAATTATTTATTAAATAAATATATAGATTTAAATCAATATATATATATATATATATATATATATTGTAAAATGATCAGAATATAATAACATTTTTTTAGTAATGTCATTTTAAATCGTTGAAAATATATTTTCTCCATAAAATATTTTATTGCTATTTATGAATGAATATTATAATTAATTTCTAATAGTTTTAGAAAATTTGATTTATAAACATAAATTTAATTTTTATATAATCATATCAAAATTAATCTTTGTTGAAATTATTATAATTTTTTAAAAAAGTTTAATTTTTGTTGAATAGTAAAAATACAGGTTTTATAAAATATGTTATATTTTGTTGTATCAGATAGATGTAATGATGATATAAAAAATTATTATGCTTATGTAAGGAATAATATTTGATAATATAGTGAAAAAATAATACAAAAATCATCCATAATATATAAATTACAAATTATATCATGATAATTATAAAATTCATTTTTAGTTTCATCGCATCACTTGCATAACATTGGAAAAGTCAAATTTTCTACCTTATATTTACTAATTGAGTTATAAGAAATATTATAATTATTTATTTATTAAATATTATGCATTTATGAATATTTTTTGGCTGATATTTTCTAATTATAGATTTATAAAACATGAATCATATCTAAATGATTCTGTAACGCTTGCACAAGGGAAGAAAATTCAAATTAGAATATAAAATTAGTTGTCTTGATATGAATATGAGTAAATTTAAATAATTTAATAATCTAAAAGATTATATTTAGAATAATTAATTTAATCTTAAGATATTAATTTATTTATAATTTTTATATATGATATAACTAACTTTAATGCTTATGAAAAACAAACATAATTCTTGTACAAGAAAAAGAAAAATTAATAAAATGATTTTATTTTAAATTATAAGAGCCTTTAAATGACCAAACTTATATATATATATATATATACACTAATTTGTGATTATTTTTCAACCATAATCATACTGTTTTAGAATTTAGACCATTTGGAATCCGTTTTTTTTTAAAGTAAGCCCCATAAAATATTTTATTTAAAAGAAAGTCAAACAGTTCACACTATGGTTTTATAATATTATAACTTTTTAATATATATTTTTCTAGAATATATATTTAAATATAAATAGTCTAATAAAATATAAAACAATTATATTCCTCATGGATGTATTTTAATTTTTATTCCACAAATAACTACTTACAATTCTTACACATCGATGACAAAATAATTATTAAATTAATGAAAAAGTCAAGTAAATGATATTAAAATTATTAAAGTAATTATAATTGGTGATAATTAATATGATATATGAATTATATAAATAAAAATAAAATTTATGAGAAATAATAAAATATTTTTCTCTATTTTTACACTTTTTTGGTTCTTTTTAAAGTTATAGTAATAAATAATATCAATTTTGATAAAAATGATATTAAATGAATGTAATATTTTATTAAATTTTATAAAAATCGTTAAAAAATTTAATGAGCCCAAATGAGATTAGATATATTCTAAAATGTCTTCAACCATTTATTTATATTCCATTTGTAAGACTTTATATGTAGAATATCCTTATTATATTTTAATATTTTGAGATATTCTGTACGAGCCCCACACATCGATTATAAAAGGAAACCTCTTCCATGAATTATTTAAGAAGAATTTATCCATCTAGATCAAACTAGACATATCCATTTCAATTCCAAACATGTTTATCCATATTTTATGTTTCTTGGACTTCCAATAGTACCATCCATATATCCCTTAAGAAGAAGTTTAATAGAAGTTCACCGGAGAAGAGGTAATCGTGTTTATCAAACCATTCAAGTTCATTTCTTCTTGTAATTCATCTCCATATGTTGTTTACATTATAAAGTATAAAATAAAGTATTATCTATATTATTAAATGTTATTTTTATTATGGTAAAACCATATTCCACCTTTTATCCTACCAATGAAAAAAAATCACCGTGCGTGCATACATATGACTTACCATCTCTACATTGTGGTGTCATTTGTTTTTCATCACCACTTTGCACAGATGGGTTTAATGATTGAAATAATTAAAAAATATGAAAAATATAACATGATATGGATTCTATAAAAATGAATACACCATCCACTTTTTTACCATTCCACCCATTAAGGGAAAAATATCGTCGCCCGTTCATACGTATGGTCTACCGTCTCCACAATGTGATGAGATGAATTTTCCATGATTGACAATTGAATAATGATTATAAAAAAATTATTTAATGAATAAATATGATATATATTACCTTAATATAATTCTGTATATGATAGAACTATATCCTTGGAACATGAATAGGGCCTTACATGACTAAACATGCATAGGAAAATGAAGCAGTTAACACTAGAACAAGGGTAATAATGATATATTGCCCGAATGGCCCGAAGGTCTTCATTTTTTTGATTTTTGATAACCCCCATTTCAAGGGATGAGGGGGAACCCTTAAAAGGCTTGTAGGGGTAGTGAAATGGTTTTTGAATAAATTAATCACATTCTTTAAACCACTATAAAAGAGGTCAAAGTACATATTACCATAAGGAAGTGCGAGGAAGGGGACTTGATCTCAATTTCCCTTCATTGGGGCATATTTTAATGCACATAATTACTTTTATATGGTGTATATACTACCAATTTTATTTATTATCATTATTTATTGAATATTTCATTAAATATTCATATTACTTGTATCAAGTGTATGATTTTTTCCTAATCCATGTACAATTTTACATAAGGTGTTTACTTTGGATGTAATTTTAATAATTGGGTTAATAATGTTTAATTCGTATATTTTACTCAATATAGATATTTTTTGACAAGTAATATTTATTCATGAGTTGAATCAATCATTTAAATTTATGATTTAAGAATTTTACATGCAAAAATGGGTGGGTCATGGTTATATATACCCCCTCGATGCATTGTTAGTCTCTCGAGATGAATAAGTTGGAAAAATTAAATGGGTTCTACCCATAACGATTAAAATGTCTTGTGAAAGGTCATGAAAATATAGATACCATAGTTTCTAGGATCATGGAATCCAATAGTTATAATTTTATTCAATAATAACTCGCTTATTGTTTATCCATGTTACTTTCACAATTATATTATATGTGGATTCAAATTGTGGACAAGTTATTGATTAAATGGAAGTTGTATCCATTTATTTACATTTCCATAACGATTATGCCTTATCATTTCATGATATAAAAATTATTTATTTAACAAAATGGGAATTAATTTATTTATCATGCCATGCTTATTATTATTTATTGATTCAATATAGATACTGGTTTATTTAACCCTTACTATATAATTGGGCTTACTCTTAATATTTTTCCTTTCCCCAGGTTATGAAGAAGAGATATTTGAATGAGTTTAATGCTAAAAATTTACTTTCATCTTTTTTGATTTTAATTTACAATATAATAAGGGTAAAATGTATCTATCTATTTCTTCAAGACAACTAAAAATTCTGGTTCATTGGGATTTAAATCTTTTTTCTATTGGAAATATAATAATGTAAGGAACCAACTCTAAGATACTAAGTTTGGGTTCCTTAGAAAACCCTTAAATGAATTTTATAGAAACGGTTTTCATGGTTAGATATATAATTTTAGGAATGATTTATTTTATGGATTTTTAATTTATGAATTTGATATTTAATAGTAGAAATATGTGATAATTTTATAACTAAACACCTAAAACAAACATACCAAGAGAAAAGTTTGTTTATGTACAAATAAAAACCTATTTTTCGATTCATATTCCACTTACAAAAGATTCTAATTATGATTCATCGCTTTAATAGAATCTAAATAATTTCATTATAATTTTGTGATATAGGAATTATAAAAAAATGGTTTATTATATAATAATACTCACACATAGATGGTTACAAATTTATATCAAGTTGGTTTAACATCCTTTATGAAAATTTATATCAAGTATGGGATTAGAAACATAAAACTTTCCATTTATAGGAAACTAATGATTTTTTATGGACAGTCAATATAAACATTTAACTTGTTAATTAATACAACATTAGGTATTCATTATAAATTATAGAAACAACATTCTATGTGACTTCATCATCATTAATAATGACAAAATTATTTTTGAAATGAATTTAAAACATTATAAATTATTAAAAATAATTGATTAATGTTTAGTTAATCATATAGGTATGATAAAATTTGGATGAAGAAGGAATAAAAAAAATAACAATTATGAAACTAGTTCTAATCTACCAAGATTTATCGCACATTATATAGTATATATATAATAACAGAATAATATAAATTTAGTGAATAATTATAAATGAAGTATATAAAAGGGTATGTATATGAAATGAGTAATAATTTACATTATTATGATACCTATGTTTGTTATACATGAGCCTAATGTGAATTATATTACGGGGGGAACCAAAGTAAGGTATTCTTGGATTTAATATTCTTCCCTAAATTAACATATCTTATTATATGTAACACACCAAAATTCAAAAGTATAACTTTGTATTCAACAATGTTTATATCACGCAACACTAAGTGTATAAAGGGAAAATATTAACCTAATACATTATAATATGAAATAAATATAATATATTATATATCTTTTAATGAACACAAAACCAAGTTATCTATCATTAAACATAAGAGCAACCTTCCTCGATAGCTTGCATTACAAGAAATACCAAGTTTCACAAAATAACAATGTATTAATAAAATATTATTATTTAATATAGTATGAAATAACATAACCATTATGTTAGTTGTTATAATTATTATTAACTAACTTATAAAATTTATGGACTATATAAATATAAAATTAATTCATTTTTTACCAATTTGTATAAAATAAAAATAAGAACCAATTAGATATAAAAAGAAATATTTTTTTTTCTTCCAAAGGAGTTTTGTCTTAAAAAAATAATTAATTAAAATTATATTATTATTTTAAGAAATATATATCTTAAATATTTAATAAAATATATATTATATACATCCAATAGGTTTTATAGGCATAAAAGAATAACACCTCCAATTTCACACATAAAAACCTATAATTTTATAAAGACAATTTTACAACCTTTTAATTGAGAACCTATTTTAAATTTTAATTTCGACACTTAATTTTATATGTAAAATAAACGTCATATTTTATATATAAAAGTAAAAAAATTATGTTTGGGTGTATTTGTGATATTTTTTGGAAGCATATCATTTTCTAATGAATAGTTAAAAATATTGATTTTTTTTCCAAAACTACTTTTTCATCTAATTTATCTTTAATGATAAATAATATATTAAGTTTGTTTTAAATTTTATTTAGATCATATTTTTATAAATTAACTCAATTTAGGTCATTGTAATCAATTTCTATAGGAAATTGACTACAAAAACATAGCAATCTTTCAAATGTTTTTTTACTTCGAAAACCCACATTATCATCCCACCTACATGATTACATTTTAATAAATTTATGCAAATTCTATGATTCGAATTTTGAAAAATCGATTCTATATTTGGAATAATAATTATTTATAATTTATAAAAACACTAACTTTGTTTTTGATGAAAAATATTAGTGAAGGTGATTAAAATTGATTACAAAAATTAAGGTAAAATTAAGATTAATAAGGGAATAATCCTCAACCTTAATGTCCAAAAAGACCGATAATATTTTACAACAGCCATTGTATTGAAATATTTATTCCATATAATATCTTTTATAGAAATGTGACCATTTTTTTGAGACACTTTCTATATGAAAAACTTTGAATGAATTCCTTTTTCAAAATATTACAAGAGTGTCACTCCTTCTCCACTATAAAAGGCCACCACTTCTTCCCATTAATCATACCTCTAAAAAAAATTGTGTTCATAACATATCTTGTAACGCCCCGACCCCAGTTACCCAGAGTCGGTGCATTATTTTAATACATTGGCATGATTACAAGGAATCAAGTCCTGAAGGACCGATCGGTTTAGCAGTCTTGGAAAAATAGATCACATACATGAATGATACATTTTCACTTTTTGACGTACAAAACAACATAAATAATATTTATGAATGCCATTATTCACTTGGATTAACCCTGTATATCAATCACATTACACTTCTTGGAATCCTGGGAAAAATAAAACATAGAAAGGGGTAAGCTCAAATGCTCAGTATGGGTAAGCAATACAGCGGAAACTTTCAAAAATAAGAACATACATTTAAGGCAATATATAAAACTAAAACAAAAGCCTTTTAAACTTGAACTTCAACATAATATGGAAGAAATAAAATGAAATAATTCCATTTAATTATTCACATGGATATTCTACTAATCAAATAATCACATCCAATATCAATAACCACTTTCATAATGATGTAATGCATGATGCCGAACATTAATTTCTGTGTCGAGGCCTCGTGACAAGACCTAAGGGATAACTATAACCGGAACCCAACCCGAAGAGCCTCTGTAACCGGACTCCATCCCGGAGTTCCTCTAATAACCGGTCACCAACCCGGAGTGCCTCTAATAACCGGACACCAACCCGGAGTGCCTCTAATAACCCGACACCAACCCGGAGTGCCTCTAATAACCGGACACCAACCCGAAGGGCTTACTTTTACCGGTCCCCAACCTGGAACATACTAGTCCAACACATTCATCTTAAGAAGAGGATGAAATATAACATAAACATTCATATTAAAACTAACATAAAAAATGTCAAAACTTTAATCATAAACCATTAATGGCATAAAAATAACTCATCCATAGTAAAAAATATCACAAAACCTTAAATACAATATGGATGATTTGTATCATAATAAATCAACTTGAAACAAGTTTAAAATTTATCAAAGGATGTTGAAATAGATGAAATCAATAATATTTGAGAGAAATATCTCTTTTTTTGAAATCATTTAAAAGTCGCATAATTATAGAGAAAACCTTTATTTTGAAAATATCTTTATAAGATTGTAAAGGAATATTTAAAGGTGTAATAATAGCGGAGAATAACCGCACCCGCCGTATAAGTTAAAAAAAAGACATTCTTACCTTAATTTTGTCAAAAAGGTTAAAAAGGACCTTATTTGGAAAACGACGGAAAGATTCCTTTATAAACCTCTTATAAAAAGTCAAACAAGGGTATAAATGTCTTTAACCCATATTCTTGTAAATATTAAAAATGTTTTGAAATACATTTTTAAGAAACATGAATGTGGATGATAAAGAGATCCCAGTAGATTATTACGTATATACAACCTCGGATAATGAAGAGATTGCGAAATAAACCCTTACCAATTTGGTAACTTACGAAACGTACAACCCATGAAAGAGGTATCATACAATGAATATGTAGATACACAGAAATTAAATTTTATTACACAAAGAATATAATTATGGGCAGTACATACACCACACAAAAGGTAATGGTGGCAATATGGCATGAATCTCACGGGAATAAGGAGTGAGATGAAAACCCCTTACCTTGTACTTTTCCTTGGACGGGGGTAGGTTAACCTCCTGTATAATGGTGAAATAATTGTTATTAAATTATACAAGAATAATATACATTCATATGATATCATATATGATCTTTTAACATTGTTTTGTTAATAATATCTTAAAATTATCGTTGTTTCGGGTGTTAACTTACTCATTTTATTTTATATGTTTTGTTACGTAATCCATGGTTTTCATGGATAGGTTGTATATTATTCATATAAATAATTATATCAAGTCCTTAAACATTATTTTTAAATCATCAAATGATAATTATACTTGAATGGATACGATAGAGAATAAATCTCATCGCCTTCGTGGAGACAATAGTCCGTACGTACGCACGAGCGACAATATCATTTTTTTTGATATTAAAATAATATATAATTGGATGGTATATCATATATACAGACTCATTATCATGTTATATTTATTATTTACATGAATTACACATCATTATTATACCCATCCAAAAAATAATTTATTGAATAACAATTACACCACGACGTGGAGACGGTAAGCCATACGTACGCACGTATGGTGACATGTTATTCAAAGGATGGGTAGAATACTGAAATATGGTTGTAAAATGTTTATAATAACATAAAAGTATATATAATATACTTGAGTTATTATTTTATAATGGTAATAACAAAGAAAGATGAATTGGAAGAAGAAAGGAACTTGAAAAAGGGTGGTGAAATCATTACCTCTTCTTTGGGTTCTTCCTTTTGATTTGATCAAAAGGGCTCCTTAAGTTGGATTTATGACTAATGTAAGGCCTCTAGGATGTAGTGAGGGAAGTTGAGAGAGTATTTGGGCAGAGTTTGGACGAACCAAAAGGCTTTTAAGGTGTGAATTAATGAGAAGGGTGGGTGTCCTTCTATAAGAGGGGTGAGGGGCACCTTTGGAAAAGCTAGAAATATTATTTTATAATAAATTAATATTCAGTTTATAATGGCTAAAAAGTGTATTATTTAAAGGTTAAGGTGGGTATGGGTCAAAAACTACTCAAAAAATAGAATTTAGATAGGTTGGGGTCATTATATTAACCTTATCTTTTAGTTTAAACACTTAGTTAATTAGTTTGACACTTACCATGTCACTTTGTATTTTTATATTATATAGTTAATAAACATACAATATACATCCAAGAGACCTCCAAGTGGTCCATTAATGAAATAAATATCATGATATAAGTCTCTTGGACGAACCATAGATTTTTAAGAATTTAATATCAATTAATAATATAATATTTGATTTAAAAACTCTTTTATGTCAAATTTGACACTATTCAATAATTGACTTTTGTAAAAATCATAACAGAATGAATACTTCAAAAAAAGTTAATTAAATCAATAATAATATGTCATATTATCCTAGAAAATTAGTCTAATTCATTAAAAGTCTCAAATTATATTTATTTGGGTGTTTATAATATCAATTATTTTAATTTTTCACTATTATGGTAATTACTGCACCATCATTGTATCATAAATAAATTAAATTATTTAATGTCTAAAAATTATAAATAAAATATAATTATGTAGGAAATCTATTTGATTTCTAATGAATATTTATATTTGAAAATCTAACATATATAAGACTATGTAAATATTGTTTTTCTAAAAGATATATGCTTGTGTCATTTTTGTATTCATGTTAACTTAATTAAAATAAAGTGTCCCTATCACTTACAAGTGGCTCCATGGGGTCCCCAAATCGACCCAAATATGCCCATGGTCGGACCTGTATCAAAAAATAATGTTAGGACACGTTTTAGGGTAATTTTGAATTATTATAATATTATTTTTTTAACCCTTATTTACCGGATTTACCCTTTAACCATAGTAAATAAAATATTTACCGAAGTAATTATTCAAAATGTCTAAAAATAAAAGTTACCTATTTACAAAATTTTAACATCCTGATTCCAAATATGGAATCCATTTTTCCAAATTCAAAACACAGAAGTGGCATAAAGTAATTTAAAATTAATTCCCGTTGTTAAAATAAAAAGCGGGTTTTTAAGAGATAATAACTATCAAAAGATTGACACTTGTTTATGTTCGGTTTAATTGTGAAATTTTGTCCAATGACCAACATTGTATTAAATGGTAAAATATATTCTAAATATACTTTAAAACAACTCAAATTCATAATTTATCACTACTAATTATTTTTATTAAAAAAGTTGTTTTTATTTAAAATTTAGAAATTTTCACTATTCATCAAAATATAAAAGTTATATGAAAAGTACAAAAATTTCACCCTAGGATAAATTCGATATTTTGAATCTCAAAATGAATTACATTTTGAGAGATAAACTTTATAAAATTTTAAAAAGTAGGTATTACTATTCATTACGACTAGTTTGATTGGTTGTAGTGTGTGTTAGAACTCGAAGTTGCGTACAACACACGATACTATATTTTTCAAAGAGAAGCGTATCGTAGAAGCTTGGGGTGTTACATTGTAAATTGTTTTTATGTCCCCATTCTAAGGAATAAATTTATTTAGTCAAATTGAATATATAAAAGTTTAAAATATTGGATTTAAAAAGGAATCACTATTAAAGTTGGTAAAAGTGCATTTTTGAAAAATACTTATTTTATCTGAAAAAAATGAATTTGTTCTTATATTATGTCTAACAAACTCATAATATGGATTAAAAAATTATGAGGATTATATAAAGTTTAAAATTTAGTTAATACTATTCATAACCTCTTTTGAACAGCTTGTTTGGTAAGTCATGGTGCGCTTTAACTCGGTGTTGTGTGTAGTGCAAGTTGTTGAATTATTTTGAAGAAATAACACACTATGAAATCTTGGGGTGTTACATTCTCCCCTCCTTCAATAAATTGCGTCCTAGCAATTTGAAATTGTTTTTAGAAAATAAAAGGTTGAAAATAGAAAATATCTTTGTGGGAAAACCCACATTGGAAATTGGGTTACTAAAATTTAGTCTTAATATGAGGAAAAGAGAAATGAAAGGGTCACCACCAAATTATGATCTCGATTAGGAGAACATTGGTGGAAATTAGAGACATATAATTGGAGGAAAAACGTAAATATTTATAGGTAGTGATTGAGGTCATCAATCACAAACACGTGTAAAATTGAGGTCCTTAAATTCATCAATCTATGATGGTTTGAAATACCATTGGTTCAAAAAAACATAGGGTATTAGGATAACACATTTTTGGTTTTAGGATTCCTTAAATAAAGTATAAGAATTAATTTATTCATAGAATAAGAGAAGAAAAAAATATATTCTTGACAAGTAGAGTTCCATCCTTTAACTAATTTCTACCACAAACTCATCTTTCACTCTAAAAGATAATAGAACGTAAAAAATATATTCTATTTATCCTATTCGTATAGGGTTAAAAAAAATGAATTTATAATTCATCTACCAGATCTTTTAAAAAAAACTACATTATTTAATCCTGGACATTACGTGGGCCAGTGGTAGGTGATACACCCTTGTCGTCCTTTGGTTGTGGGTTCAAGTCTCGCGGCCTTGTTGGACGCGACGGGTTGCCGCCCAACCTCCGGGTTGTCCTTTTATGGAAATCCAAAAATAATACAAACTAGAACTATCCAAAATGCTTTAGTCCAAAAATGAAGATCCTTTTTGCTGCGTAATAACATGTGAACACCTTCATCATGTATTCTTTTATAACACTGCAACATCTTGAATTACCATAAAACCTTATTGATTACATTCATGATCCCTTATTCCTTAAATAATAATGGATATACTCCTTCAATCAAAAAATGTTGTAAACCCCAACAATGATGGAATATACAAATCATTAATCAGTTTCAAGGTAGTCAAGAATATCCAATATAATTTATCCAAATCAATCATGTATTATTCCAAAATCACTACATCAGTATCAGAGCTATATTATGGTTTATCATTCTCTCAACCATATATTTTACAAAAATTTATCCTGCTATTGAGTCACTTTTCTTTGTTCCACACAATCTCTAGTCCTTAATGAAATAGTACTGCAGTACAATCCTTATATACTACATAATTATTATAACAAGTACATTGTTGATACAACACTCAAATGACATAATAAACATAAGAACTCTAATCATTCCTCTTTATCTTTGGTAGTATCATAACTTGATTATTATCCAATAGAATCATTTGAGGCATAGTCTGATGACTGGGAAATAGGTTTGCGTAGTGTCCAAACTCCTTGCAAATGAAGCATTGTACATTTGAAACCATTATCTTACCCTTGTAGTCACGTACTCTGTGACCTTTTCCTCAACACTTATAACAAACTCCCATTCCTTTCAGGCAAGTTCCAGGGAGTTTCATCGCACAGTTATCACATATGGGTAAATTCTTCTTTTCCCTCTTCCCTTTATCCATCTTTCTCTCTTCCATCCTTTTCTTCTCTTGATTCCCTTCAAATCCATAGGACTCAGTAAACTCTTTAGTTATCTTATCCACACATGATACTATTTCTTTATATGATGATAATACGTGGGAGACTATTTTCCTTCTAAATGATGTATTATTACCATGAAAGATACGATCCTTCTTACCCTTTGGATCATACATATTACTGGAGTTCACATTCCTTCTACTGGGCGCCATTTCTATACAATAGCATAAACTAGGTCAGTTTATGAATTGCAATAAAAAATTCCTAACAAAAATTGAACAGTTTATGGATATAATCCGTAATCATAAAAATGTTTTCTTTGAGTAAGTATATACTCATAATCCCTTCATAATGGTTTGTAAAGAAAATGAGAATTATCCTAAGCATATCCCCCGGGAGTGTCGTAACCAAGAGTGCAGCAAGGCCCGTTGTCGTGCACCAGTTCCCGTTCGAGTCTAGCTCAAAGCGGTGTTTTCGGGTTTTACCCCTAGGTACATCTGTGCTAGAGCCACCTCTACCTACTCATATTTATATAGGGATGTATTTCTCGTAAAACTCACAAAATCACTACAATAAAAAAAATTCTAGGAAGTTCTTCTATACTAATCCTAAAAGTCTATTTTAGGGCTATGTGCTCTAATCAGAGTTTATCTAAATCTAGTTTCCAAGGTTATTGCTAAACTTCCTCTGATACCAACTGTAATTCCCCGACCCCAGTTACCCAGAGTCAGTGCATTATTTTAATACATTGGCATGATTACAAGGAATCAAGTCTTGAAGGACCGATCAGTTTAGCAGTCTTGGAAAAATAGATCACATACATGATTGTTACATTTGCACATTATGATGTACAAAACAACATAAATAATCTTTATAAACGCCATTATTCCCTTGGCTTAACCCTGCATATCAATCACATTACACTTCTTAGAATACTAGGAAAAATAAAACATAGAAAGGGGTGAGTTCAAATGCTCAGTAAGGGTAAGCAATACAGCGGAAACTTTCAAAAATATGCATAAACATTTAAGGCAATGTATAAAACTAAAACAAAAGCCTTTTAAACATGAACTTCAACATTATATGGCAGAAATAAAATGAAATAATTCCATTTAGTTATTCACATGGATATTCTACTAATCAAATAATCACATGCAATATCAATAACCACTTTCATAATGATGGAATACATGATGCCGAACTTTAATTTCTGTGTCGAGGCCTCGTGCCAAGACCTAAGGGATAACTATAACCAGAACCCAACCCCGAGAGCCTCTGTAACCGGACTCCATCCCGGAGTGCCTCTAATAACCGTACACCAACCCGGAGTGCCTTTAATAACCGAACACCAACCCAGAGTGCCTCTAATAACCGGACACCAACCCAAAGTGCCTCTAATAACCGGAAACCAACCCGGAGGGCTTACTTTTACCGGTCCCCAACCCAGAACATACTAGTCCAACACATTCATCTTAAGAAGATGATGAAATGTAACATAAACATTCGTATTAAAACTAACATACAAAATGTAAAAACTTTAATCATAAACCATTAATGGCATAAAAATAACTCATCCACAGTCAAAAAAATGACAAAACCTTAAATAAAATATGGATGATTTGTATCATAATAAATCAACATGAAACAAGTTTAAAATTTATCAAAGGATGTTTCCATAGATGAAATCAATACTATTTGAGAGAAATATCTCTTTTTTTTAAATCATTTAAAAGTCGCATAATTATAAAGAAAACCTTTATTTTGAAAATATCTTTATAAGATTGTGAAGGAAGCTTCAAAGCTGTAATAATGGCGGAGAATAACCACACCTGCCGTATAAGTAAAAAAAAGACATTCTTACTTTAATTTTGTCAAAAAGGTTAAAAAGGACCTTGTCTAGAAAACGATGGAAAGATTCCTTTATAAACCTCTTATAAAAAGTAAATCAAGGGTATAAATGTCTTTAACCCATATTCTTGTAAATAGTAAAAATGTTTTGAAATACATTTTCAGGAAACATAGATGTGGATGATAAAGAGATCCCAGTAGATTATTACGTATATACAACCTCGGATAATGAAGAGATTACGAAATAAACCCTCACCAATTTGGTAATTTACGAAACGTACAACCCATGAAAGAGGAATCATACAATTAATATGTAAATACACATAAATTAATGTGTATTATACAAAGAATATAATTATGGGCAGTACATATACCACACAAAAGGTAAGGGTGGCAATATGGCATGAATCTTACTGGAATAAGGAGTGAGATGAAAACCCCTTACCTTGTACTTTTCCTTGGTTAGGGGTAGGTTAACCTCCTGTATAATGGTGAAATAATTTTTATTAAATTATTCAATAATCATATACATTCATATGATATCATATATGATCTTTTAACACTGGTTTGTTAATAATATCTTAGAATTATCATTTTTTCGGGTGTTAACTTACTCGTTTTATTTTATATGTTTTGTTACATAAGACATGGTTATCATGGATAGGTTGTATCTTATTCATATTAATAATGATATCAAGTCCTTAAAAATTATTTTTAAATCATAAAATGATAATTATACTTGAATGGATACGATAGAGAATGAATCTCATCGCGTTCGTGGAGACGGTAGTCCGTACGTACGCACGAGCGACAATATCATTCTTTTGATATTAAAATAATATATAATTGGATGGTATATCATATATAAAGAATCATTATCATGTTATATTTATTATTTACATGAATTACACATCATTATTATACCCATCCAAATAATAATTTATTGAATAATAATTACACCACGACGTGGAGACTGTAAGCCGTACGTAAGCACGTATGGTGACATGTTATTCAAAGGATGGATAGAATACTGAAATATGGTTGTAAAATGTTTATAATAACATAAAATTATATATAATATACTGGAGTTATTATTTTATAATGGTAATAACAAAGAAAGAAGAAGTGGAAGAAGAAAGGAACTCGAAAAGGGGTGGTGAAATCATTACCTCTTCTTCGGGTTCTTCCTTTTAATTTGATCAAAAGGGCTCCTTATGTTGTATTTCTGACTATAGTAAGGCCTATAGGATGTAGTGAGGGAATTTTAGAGAGTATTTGGGAAGAGGTTGGACGAACCAAAAGGCTTTGAAGGTGTGAATTAATGAGAAGGGTGGGTGTCCTTTTATAAGAGGGGTGAGGGGCACCTTTGTAAAAGCTAGAAATATTATTTTATAATAAATTCATATTCGGTTTATAATGGCTCCAAATTGGATTATTTAAATGTTAAGGTGGGGATGGGTCGAAAAATACTCAACCAATAGAATTTAGACAGGTTTGGGTCATTATATTAACCTTATCTTTTAGTTTTAACACTTAGTTAATTAGTTTGACACTTAACATGTCACTTTGTATTTTTATATTATATAGTTAATAAACTTACAATATACATCCAAGAGACATCCAAGTGGTCCATTAATGATACAAATATCATGATATAAGTCTCTTGGATGAACCATAGATTTTTAGGAATTTAATATCAATTAATAATATAATATTTGTTTTAAAAACTCTTTTATGTCAATTTTGACACTATTCAATAATTGACTTTTTTAAAAATCATAACAGAATTATTACTTTGAAAAAAGTTAATTAAATCAATAATAATATGTCATAGTATCCTATAAAATTAGTGTAATTCATTAAAAGTCTCAAATTATATTTATTTGGGTATTTATAATATCAATTATTTTAATTTCTCACTATTATGGTAATTACTGCATCATAATTGTGTCATAAATAAATTAAATTATTTAATGTCTAAAAATTATAAATAAAATATCATTATGTAGAAAATATTTTTATATTTATAATGAATATTTATAGTCGAAAATCCAACATATATAAGCCTATGTAAAAATTGTTTATCTAAAAGATATATGCTTGTGTCATTTTTGTATTCATTTTAACTTAATTAAAATAAAGTGTCTCTATCACTTACAAGTGGCTCCATGGGGTCCCCAAATCGACCCAAAGATGACCATGGTTGGTAATGTATCAACCAATAATGTTAGGACACGTTTTATGGTAATTTTTATTATTATAATATTATTTTTTAACCCTTATTTACCAGATTTACCCTTTAACCATGGTAAATAAAATATTTACTGAAGTAATTATTCAAAATGTCTAAAAATAAAAGTTACCTATTTAGAAAATTTTAACATCCTGATTCCAAATATAGAATCCATTTTTCCAAATTCAAAACACAGAAGTGGCATAATGTAATTTAAAATTAATTCTCGTTGTTAAAACAAAAAGCATGTTTTTAAGAGATAATAACTATCAAAAGATTGACACTTGTTTCTGTCCGGTTTAATTGTGAAATTTTGTCCAATGACCAAAATTGTATTAAATGGTAAAAATATATTCTAAATATACTTTAAAACAACTCAAATTCATAATTTATCACTACTAATTATTTTGATTAAAAAAGTTGTTTTTAATTAAAATTTAGTAATTTTCACTATTCATCAAAATATACAAGTTATCCGAAAAGTACCAAAATTTCACCCTAGGCTAAATTAGATATTTCAAATCTCAAAATGAAGTCCATTTTGAGAGATAAAATTTATAAAATTTTAAAAAGTAGGTATTACTATTCATTACGGCTAGTTTGATTGGTTGTAGTGTGTGTAAGAACTCAAAGTTGCGTACAACACACGCTACTGTATTTTTCAAAGAGAAGCGTACCGTAGAAGCTTGGTGTGTTTCATTGTAAAGTTTTTTTATGTCCCCATTCTAAATAATAAATTTATTTAGTCAAATTGAATATATAAAAGTTTAAAATATTGGATTTAAAAAAAATCACTATTAAAGTTGGTTAAAGTGCATTTTTGAAAAATACTTATTTTATTTGAAAAAAGGAATTTGTTCTTACATTATGTCTAAGAAACTAATTATATGGATTCTAAAATTATTATGATTATATAAAGTTTAAAATTTATTTAATACTATTCATAACCTCTTTTGAACGGCTTGTTTGGTAAGTCATGGTGCGCTTTAACTCGGTGTTGTGTGTAGTGAAAGTTATTGAATTATTTTGAAGAAATAACACACTATAAAATCCTGGGGTGTTACATATCTGATAAAATATCTCCCAAAATTAATCTACTAGAAATTTAATCCTCCCTTTGGGAAGAAATATTTCCATGGAATTTCGTTCTTATAAACCTAATGGAGTTACCCATTTAAGAGGTAACATCTTTCCTAAAGATCTTTAATTTTATTTCCATTATTCAACCATTGGACACTTATTATTCCATTTTTATATAAAATCAACAATATCGTCATTAAACCTGGATTCTTTTCTTCTAATCATTCTACCTGAACATACTCACATTTCCATCTCTTGGGTAACAAACATACTATCTACATGTACAACAAACTACCACAACATGAAATGATGATTGTTCATTTTTATTTTACCGCCTCTCATAGTAGCTATTATAATGGAAAATATATTTATATATGTTATATAAAATATTTACTATGTATTTAAGGTTTTATAATTCTTTTAAAACACATAAACTTATACTTTCCATTTTATGTAAATACTCTAACATCAATTGTGGAAGTGTGGATTACCAGCCCCTCAAAACAATGTGATTCGTTCACACGAAATATGGAATGTGTGGAGGTTGGTTTTTACTAAAAATTTGTTGAATAAAAAACATAAATATAATTTTCATGACATAATTATGTTTCTATAAATATAATATATTATTTTATTTATTACCATTTCACACACACTTAAAAAGTGATAACGTCGTTCATGGACGTGTGGACTACCACCTCCTAGACATGTT
The DNA here is from genome assembly GCA_963277665.1 of Viscum album. Taxonomy (NCBI): domain Eukaryota; kingdom Viridiplantae; phylum Streptophyta; class Magnoliopsida; order Santalales; family Viscaceae; genus Viscum; species Viscum album. The sequence goes on along the minus strand of OY728145.1, from coordinate 20,971,450 downwards.
GTAATTAATTTTACATACCATTAATTATATATATAAATATATATGTTTAAATAAAATTGTATTTATGATATAATACTCATTTTTAAATATATAATGTTATTTACCATCTTTCTATAATTGTCATTGCAAAATAAGGACGTTATCCATACATACATATGGCCTACCGTCTCTATAATTGTAACATTGATTCCTTTTCCATAACCATATTTAATTATTATTTTTAAAATTATAATTTTTGTTTAAATATAATATTTTTTTCATTATTATTATGATTTAGAGGTTATAAAATGAACCCTTTGACTATAGCTGACCTACCAAAGTTCTTTTCAACAAATAAAACGAATTTTGTCTAAACACCCGATGTAAACTAAATTGTTTAATCGGTTGTATACAACATGGTAATAAGTAAAATAAAATCAATGATAAACATTGAAAATGTTCTCAAAAAAGTAAATAATTAATATATGTTTTTTATTTCAGAATATAATGACATATGGGACAATTCTGACACAAGTTAATGGATTTTCTTCTCACATTTTTACTTTGGTTAGATTAATGTCTTGTTCACCACTAAATTAGTTTTTTTAGTGTAGATAATACCCATTTTTATATATTATATCACGATTTAATTTTTCATAATGATATTTAAAATAATCATTTAATATTATTAATTCCTAATTTTTATGATTAAAAATTTTGAAAGTGGTATGGGACACATTGTAATGTTTAATGATTTTTTTCCTCAACAATAAATTTAATGATCATTCAATGGTACTTCCAATAGATGAAATTATATAAAACTTTTTCAATAAAATCTTTCATTTTCCTCTCCTGTAGTTATTAAATAACATTTTCAAGTATTAGTACCATTTTACATGTCTCTGGTACTCGAAAGGTTTTAGAAAAAGTTTTTAGGAAAATAATTATTTATTTCTCCCTTTATTCAAAGAACCCATTTTTTCTAAAAACTATGTTTTATTACAATGTATTCTAAAAATGATTTTAATATTATTTTGTAAATAATTTTTTACCATTTTTTCTCTTACCAATATTTTCAATGGAATCATCTTGTCAATTTCCAGAAAACGAATTTTCCAATGCTTTTCACCGTACAAAAGGAATTTTCTTTTACATCATAAAACAACTATATATATAAAATTCATAATTTATTTGATACTTCCTTTAAATTTTTAAAAGGTTAATTTTTAAAGAAAATATTTTGAAAAGTGAATTTTGATGAAAATAGGTTTCAAAAGGTTTTTAAAAAAAACAATAGTATATATTCCTCAATAATTTTTTTAAAATATCATTTTTATTGTATTTATATTCATCAACAAAAATAACCCTTTATTTTTACTTCAGTTTGGATTTGTTGTATCAGTAACATCCATATTATTCCAATGGATGGTTTATTATTGATTTTTCTAAGGAGTGTATTCACATTCACTTCCTTGATTTCTTTTAGTCTCCAAGAAATATTCAATCTCATATGATTATTGGTCATTGAATTTCCCCTAAATTATCCATTTCAGGTATCATGGATATTACTATTTCCTAAACTATATACCATTTTACATATGATTTATACTTTTAGAGTTATTTTATTATTTTGGGAAATATGGATAATATTGTGTTCTTACTCAATACAGGTATTTGATAAAGCACTTTATTCATTTAAACTATTCAATATGAGGAATTATTTGGATAGACAATGACTGTAAGAGACTATAAATTATATAGATTCTTGATGTATCGATATGTTTTACAAATCAGAATAGTTTAAACTGTTTTGTGAAAGATCTAGATGGCATATGTTTTCATGTTCCTCGGACAAGACCTCCATTAATAAAGTATTTCTCTCATTTAGTTTCAGTTATTATTTATCCATGAGATTTTGAATTGACATATCTATGGATACATTTCATTTTCAATTCATTGATTAAATGGAATGTGATTCAATTTTCATACCTTTCCATATTTATTTTGATTTATTCAGCTACTTGAATGGAATGTTTTTCTAGTTATTACCTTTCGATATTTTCTACACACATCCATTCAGTTTATTGATTACATGGAAAGTGTGTTCAGTTATTTACCTTTCCATATTGGCTATTATCATTGTTTCATTATTTCTTTTGCTATATATTTCCCTCACTAATCATTTGAGCTCACCCTTGTTATGTTTCATTCCCCATGAATACAAGAGGCTTAAAATAAAATATATACATGGATTTACTATATGGATTCATTTTTTATTAAAGTCATTTTTAGATAAAAATTTATGTTATAATTTTTGTATTCATTTTTAATACAAGACTAATTAATCTATCTTGTTTAACAATACTAATAACCTCTTGGTACATACAGATTTGATTTATTGTAATTGTGATAATAAAATTTATAGTAGACACCAGATCTGAGCCTTCTTCTGTTGAGTCTATAAAATTGGTATCAGAGGAAGTTTAATAGCAACCTTGGGAACTAGATTAAGGTAAATATAGATTTTAGAACATAAAACTAAGGTAGAATTAAAGGATAAGTATATAATAACAACCATGAACTTTGTTAAGGTATAGATTATATGGGTCTTACTAGAAATAAATCCTTGTATAGATATTACATCTGGAAATTGTTCTGACACAGATGTACCTAGGAGTACTAGCTCCAACAAGGGGTTCTGAGCCTGACACGGGGTAACCTGGTTTATGAAAATAGTCCTTATTGCACACCTAATTGGACACTCTCATGGGTATATGCTTAAGATAATCCACGTATTTTTTATAAACAATTATAAAGTATTTGAATAGATAATTAAAATGAATATCCAATGTTAAACTAAGGTATTTTAGATTGAATATAAGGTTTCATGGATTTGGAATCCTAAAAATGATATTATGGATAAACCTTAGACAAATAAAGGACCTATGTTAAATTAAAATGGGTGGCTTATTTATTTATTAATGTTATATTGAGAACTATAGTAAAAAATATATTTAGTAATTAACCTTATTTCAGGGATTTCAAACATATTTACTTTAGAAATTATAATAATATGGTTTTAGAAAATGGAAACCTATGTGTTGAGTGAAAACCTTTCATGTATGACAAGGATTTGGGTCTGGAACTCATGATTGAATGATGAAAAGGGTGTCACACCAACTGCTGACCTACACAATGTCTTGGTTAATTTTTCATTGTTTTTAGTTATACAATTTGATGAAATAATGCTTATTGTGAACCATTAATACCACTTTTGAATATTATAGATTAATATATTAACCATCTTGGTCTGTAAGATAGTTTGATACAAATATTTATACTTTTCACTCTTTTATTGGCATTAAGATACTTTAAAAGTTTCTTTTAGTGCTTCAGGTATAAAATATTCATTATTGGAAATTATTTTAGGGGAGAAAAGTGATGAATTTGAATTTAATCGAAGAAGAACCAAAATTTAGTATTGTTCATATGAAATTGAAACCACTCAAGTAAGAATATATCCCTATATTCTTGATTAGAAAAATAGTTAACCGACATTAAGAAAATTACATAAAAATGTTTTCTTAACACCTTAATTTCTGTAGAACCAATGGCCTTCTAAATAATAAAATATTTATGGATTTGAGGCCCTCAACATTTTATTGATAATTCATCTGTTTGGGATTGATGGCCTATTTCACTCCATAAAAATATTTATTCTTTTCCTCCAAGTATGTATTATAACTTTCAACTAATGTTCTCCTACATAGAGACCTAGTTTCATGGCAGACCATGTGACCTTTGTACTTCCCATTCATTCTTTTCTAGAGGATGTTTTATGAACCATTTCCATGATGTAGGATTTCAATGTATGAAATCTAAAACCATATATTACCAATATCAAGTTTAAATTATGAGGATGCAATTTAATTACTGTGGGGAGAATGTAACCCCATGAAATTCTAATGTACAACATTGTATTCAATGGTGTTTATAAAACACAAAAATAAGTGTAAAAGGGGATATATTAACCCAATACATTAACATCAGAAATAAATGTAATATATTCTATAGATTGTAATGAATGTGACACCGATTTATCTAGTGTTACACACAATAGTTACAATCATCGATACCTTGTATTACACGGAAGACCGAGTTTAACTATATAATAATATATTATTAAAATATTTTTATTTAATATAATATGATATAACCTACCAGTTATGTTAGAGATTATGAATAGTATTAACTGACTTATGAAAATGTATGGTTTATATAAATATAAAATGAATTCATTGTACACAAATTAATGAGAATCAAATATAAGAACCAATAGGATATAAAAAGAAATATAATTATTTTTATTCTTATAAAGGAGTTCTATCTTAATAAACATAATTAATAACAATTATTTAACAATTTTAATGATATATATATATATGTTATATATTAAATAAAATATTTTTTATATTTAACCGTTCATTTTGATAGTCATAAGATAAGAATGAACCCAATTTCACCAATAAAAATCTATATTTTTTATAAAGGCAATTTTACCTTCTTTTAAGAGAGAACCCATTCTAAATCAGAATTTTAACAATTTAATAATTTATTATGTCAAACAAAACTTCATATTCGAGTGGAAAACATAAAAATTAGGTTATGGTTAATTGTTGATATTTTTGGAAACTTATCATTTTTAATGAATAGTTAAAAATACAGAATTTTAGTTCAAAACAACTTTATCCTAAAATTGATTTATAATGTTATATTATATTTTAATTTTTTAAAACTTTAATTAGATCATATTTTTATCAATTAAGCAAATTTAGGTAATTTTAATCAATATCACTTTTAAACTTACTATAATAAATATCAAACTTTCATATGTTTGACTTTAAGTACCGCATTGTCATCCCACCTGCGAGATTAAATTTTAATAAATTTCTGCAACTAATATGATTGGAATGTGGAAAAATGGATTCCATATTTGTAATTTGAATAATTTATAATTTCTATTTAGGCCAAATTTGTTTTTTACCAACAAGATTAGTCAAGATAATTAAAATAATTTACAACAATTAGTGTTAAATTAAGATTAATAAGGGACTGAACCTTAACCTTAAGGACCAAAAAACCAATACACTTTTGCAAGAGCAATTGGATGGACACATTTCTACCATATCCTATCTTTTATTGAAATTGGACAATTATTTTGAGCCAACTGCAACATTAAAAATGTGGTAAGGATTCCATTATCAAAATATAACAAGAGTGCCACTCCTCCTCCACCATAAAAGGCCACCACATATCCCCATCATTCACCCCTCTCAAACCTCATAAAATGTGCCAAGATTTTACAGAATAGATTCCCAAAATAACTACCATAGAAATAGAATCATCCATTTTTTCATAAATTTTTCCAAAGAATTCATTTTCTATAAACCAAAAGGAGGTACCCGGTTAAGAGGTAACATCTTTCCTAAAAATTCTTAATTTTTTCCATTATACACCCCATAAACATTTTTTATTAAATGTCTATATAACATAAAATGTATCACAAATATACTAGTATTTTATTATGAAAATAGTTTTACCTACAAATTCACACAATTTTATCTAAGGGGTAACAAACATACTGTTTACATGTACATACCACTACAACATCACGAAACGATGATTGTTCATTTTTCATTTACCACCTCTCATGGGGGAAATTATGGTTACAAAAATATTTATATATGTTATATGTTATATTTATTATGTATTTAAGATTATTTATTTCTTTACATTAGTTACCCTTATACTTTCCATTTTTTGTAAATACGATAATTGTTTTTGTGGAAATGTGGACTACTGCCCCCTCAAAGTGATGTGATTCGTTCACATGATACATGGAATGTATAAAGGATGGTTTTTACTTAACATTTGTGGCATAAAAAAACTATATTTTATATTCATGAAATAATTAAATTTCTCTAAATATAATATACCATTTTATTTATTACCCTTTAACACACACTTAAAATGCGATAATGTCATTCGTGGATGTGAGGAATACAACCTCCTTGGTTGGGAGGATGATAGTGCAGACCTGCCACCAGAAGTGGCAGATATTTGGAGGGACATTGAGCTTCCAAAGCTATTCCCAGGGCCCCCATCACCTCCATCTATCTGAGTATAGAGGGTGAGTCGATAGCCAGACTTCACCGTATAGGTTCACAAGATGTCATTGATCTAGTAGATATGGTCAGGACCTGCATCTGGAACACAGGGGGTACATAGGATAAGCCTTTTGTCCCTTTCATTGAACCATGAGTGATGTTTTTCCATGCACCACCCATTCCCATTATCAACAAAAGGGCATTGGACGGTGGCCCCTTCAAAACCTTGTTGAGTAGGGGATGATGCCCGTACACCTTCCTTGTCAATCAGCTAGGGATCAGTCCAAACATTAATAGTTGTGACATTCCCAATCCTCCAACCCAACCCTTTATTCAGAATACTTCGGGATCTCTAGATACTTCTCTAGAGGAAGCTGGGTCGGGGGCCTAAAGAGGAATCCTGAAAATCCTTATGGGGGAAGTATTTTTCTCTTCATACTCGCACAGATGGGTGGTTAATAAGGCACCATCCTTGATTATCCTGCAATACATCATTAAAATAAAAGAGGTCCCAAAATCCCATACCTCCCTCCGATTTGGGTTGGTAGAGTTTATTCCAGGAAATCTAGTGGGTTTTATTCCTTCCATTATTTTTTCCCAACCAGAAGCTGGCAGTGTATGAGTGGATCTTGTTAACAACAATAGAAGGAAGTTTGAACATGGAAATAAAATAGCTGGGGATAGACCGAAGAGTAGATTTTATGAGGGCTTCCTTTCCGGATTTGGAATTTTTTTTGGGGTCAAGCCAAGGAAGTTTTTCTCGATCTTGTCCAACATAGATGCAAATATTTCTTTTTTGGGTTGACCAATCACTGTTAGTAGCCAGAGGTACTTATTATGCTTCTCGACCATATGAATGCCTGCAGTGACATGGAGTTCTTCCCTTTTGGTTGGTAGTACCCCAAAGATAAAATAGGCTTTCGACTTACCATGATTAATTATTTTCCCTGAGGCCCTCTCATACTGGTGGATCGCATGGCCAATAGAAAGGCACTAATTATTGGTGGATCTGGAAAATAGAAGGCAGTCATCGACGAAATTGAGATGTGAGACCGGTCGGCTTGCATGACAAACCTTTTCCCCATGAATTTTATGTGAGGATGGTACCCTGGAAATGAGGTTAGAAAAAACATCAGCCACCAAGATAAAAATAAACGGGGAAAGAGGGTCTCCCTGGCAAAGGCCTTGGTTAGGGGAGAAGCCTTGGGTAAGAACCCCATTGAAATTAATACAGAAGGAGACCAAAAAGACACTGTGCATGATCATATCTATCCATTTTGAGCTGAAGCCCATTTTCTGCACCACAAATCTGAGAAAATGATATTCCACTTTATCATAGGCCTTGGTCATATCCAATTTCAACGCCATGGTTCCTCTTTTCATAGTGGAGCGTGTTTTTATAGAGTGGAACACTTTATGGGCCACAATGGAATTATCCGTGATCAGTCTCTTGGCTATGAAAGCACTCTGGTTTTACGAGATGATTTCAGGTAACCAAGTAAGCAGGAAATTAACTATAATCTTTGAGAAGATCTTGTAAGATACATTGAAAAGGCTAATAGATCTGAAATCAGAGACCGCAAGAGGTTTCATGATCTTGGGGATGAGGATAAGGACAATTTTGTTAATAGCGGATAGGTTTGTTCTCTCTGCCCAAATGTTCTTCATCAAAATGCAGATATTAGGACCAATAATGTGCCATTATTATTTAATGAAGAGGGTGTGGAAGCCTTCTAGCCCCGAGGCCTTGGTAGGGTGAATATGTTTCAGAGCCAGAAGAATCTCGTCATCCATAACAACTTTGGTAAGATGTCTGTTAATCTCCTCGGTGATTACGGGTATGATGAAATCCTCCACCTCAGCCTAGATGTTACGATTTCCTGTAGTAAAGAGATACTGGAAATAACTGGATATAACATTATGAATTCCAGCTGTTTTGTATGCATTTCTCCCATTTGGGTGCAAGATTAAAGAGATAAAATTTTTCGAAGGCCTAGAAGATGATTTATGAGGAATATATTAGGCCTTTGCATCCCCTTATGCAATGTGGATGTCACGCACCCACATAGCTCAATAGATTTCCTTGATACGTAGGGCAGAATCCAGGTATCGTTGGATGGTTCTGATGTTGGAAAGAGTGGAATTGGATGGGGGTTGGTTGACAAGGTTAAACAACTTTATTTCATGAAATTCAAAGTGCCTGTCAGGTTGAAAGAATTTTTTATTGCTCCAAGACCTCAGATTGGTTGCCACCTGTTAGAGGTTGGACCCAATGTCGGTTTGTCCACACTTCTAGCCTGCTCGGATAACATCTTTACATTCATGGTTTTTTTACCAGAAGCTTTCAAATATGAAGGGTTTCCTGACTTTATTAATGCGGTCACCTTGGGTGTATTTAATGACAATCGGGCAGTGGTCCGAGCAATTGAGAGTCAGGTGTCCGATGTGAAACATTCTGAAATAATTCGTCCAATCTGTTGAGCCCATAAATATATCAAGGCACTCAGCAAAATGGGTACCATTTATATTACCCCAAAACCATGTGAATGGGTTTCCCACGTAACCCAGATCGACCAATTCCACACTAGAAATCACCTCCTTAAAGTTTCACATCAACTTAGAGGATCGAAGAGCACCACCTCTTTTTTCCTTCTGATACAAGATCTCTTTAAAGTCCCTCCGAAGAGAATGGGGATTGGAAGATCGCATTTCAGATTACATAGAATATCCCATGATTTCCAATTCTCATTATGGGATGACCAACCATAGAAACCCACGAACATCCATGATGGGGTTTGAGCCTCATGGATTGTCGCAACCACATGGTGCGAAGAGAAGGATAGGATCCTGACATCAATATTTTCCTTACAAAGTAGACAAATTCCCCCTAAGTGTCCTTGTCGGGATACTGGGAGGCAACCCTAGAAGCCCCAATTTTGAGCAAGAGCACTAGTGTCCTTGTCTTCCAATATTTTTTTAGACAGGAAAACCATATTAGGGAGAATTTGAGCACAATGGCGATGGAACATGCAAACTGTTCGTGGGTTTCCAAGCCCACGATAGTTCCAGCATAAGATAATCATTGCTCTAGGAGGAACTAGGACATACCCACCTCCTCCTTTGAGTCCTTTTGGATCATTGTGTCAACCGCCACTTTCCATTTTTTGGGGAAGTTTTCATCCAAATTACTTATTTCAATTCGTCATTTATGTTCCCCAAGTTTTGGGATAAATATTTTCCCATCCTTGTTTACACAGGGTGCCATTTTCCTAGTTCAATGAGTAATTGGGTATGATGATTTTATTCCTGTCATCCCTGAGTCACCTTATGGAATGATGTCTGACGTGGCCATATCTGCATTAGGTTCAGGATCAAGTGGTTCGATGCACAATTGCTTTAGCTTTGGACTTTGATCTTGTGGGTCAAAATATTTTGGAAACAACTATGTTGATGGTAAACCATTGTCTTTCAGGAGGGTAATAGCTTTGTATGAGTCCATGAAAATCTTCTTCATACGAACCTTGTGTCTTTCCCCAGTATTTCTTGTGATATTTATGTCCTGGGGAGACCCTCTACCAGCCCTCTGATTTGTTGTACTTTCCTCAGGGAACTCTGGTGGTCCAAGCATGATGACATTATTATGTTCAGGTTCTTCCTGTTTAGTGTGAGATATCATGATATGGTCTCAATCCCTTAGTTTTTCCGCCACAGGGATGAAGACATATATTGATGTTTTGACTCGAAGCCAAGGACCATATTCCAGAATGATATTGCCTGAATCATTATTTTTCTTTGCTTTACGTGTTCTCTCCAGATGGCCGATATGCCCACAGAAGAAGGAGAAAATTGGGAGTTTCTAAAACTCAAAGGAGATCCAGGTGGTAGAGTTAACAATTTTCAAGAAGATACCCCTCATCAGAGGCTTTGCAACTTCGAACGCGACTTTAATCCGCATCACGAGTCCCCATTGGATTGGGTCAGAGCAGTCCCATTCAAGGAAATGGCCAATGTGATCTCCAATTTCTCTCATAACCCATTCTGTTCTCCCATTAAAGGGGATTCCTTTGATGTGTATCCAGAAGGGGGAACATGTAAGGTTAATATGCTAGATATCATCCCCACCTTTTAATTCTTCAATGAGGAGGATCTGATTGTCAAAGGACCATGACCCACCTTTGAGGATTTTGTCTCTATCATTTTCATTGAAGAACTCAAAAAACAGGAGGTTATTCTCTACTTCTCGAATATCCACCCCAGCTTCCAGTTTCTATAGATTCTGGAGGGTGTTTTTGAGGGCCCACTGATTGAATGAGTTTTTTTCCACAAAAATTCTGACAACCAGCAGCGAAAAACGTTTTTCCAAAAGCATATCATCATTCCTCTGAGTCTCAACCAATGATTTTTCTTTGTTTGTACAAGAAAACTTCTTCCATTGTTTCATTAAGTTGGATTCCATGGTTCATATCACTTTGTTTTGATTATTTTTTTCCTTTAATCTTGTTTTTTTCTCAGCACCATGATTCTGCATCCAGTTTTTCCAACACACCACCCTTGAGCAGCCCACTCGTGGAAGGAATATGTGTAGGCCTATGGAGGTGCATGTTCCTCTGCACCCCAACCAAGCCCAGCCCCAAAATAATTATTTCAAGCCCCGGCCCACAAAGACTCCATCCAGGCCCGGTCCGATCCCACTATGAGTTTCCGTTAACCAAGCTTCGCCCTTCGTGACCAGCACTTCGCGAGCAGTCTTCACAATAAGGAAAATGAGTTCCCTTCAACCACAACCCGCCCTTCGTGATCAGCTTTTCACAAGAAGTCTATGTGACAAGGCTACTTCCTTCCGACCCTCACGACCATGGTGACCACATTCTTCGATCTTCACGAACCAGGGGTAATAGCTCCTCCCAACCATTCTTTCGCAAACCAGGAGCCCAACCGTACAGGCACACTACCAAAAAGTGTCAAACGTGGATCAAATGGGGAAGCATCCAAAACCCTATCCCTAGGACAACGTGAACCAATTTCATCATCGCACAGATGGGAAATGAAAATATGTATCTGCAGCTTCTACAAGCCAACCACTAACATGCGTAGAGTCAGATCTTCAGAGGTTTGCCTCCGCGAATTAGATCCACCGACTGAGATCTCCACAGATTGGGGAGAACCTCAATGGAATCCGTTGTTGAGATCTAGATCAAAGCCACTATGATTCGGATCGCCGCCGAATCCTTCTCTATAAAGCAGGTATGGAAACATCCCTTTCTATTGCTGAATGCATCACCAAGCCAGGGAGAACCGAACGAGGGTACATACCTTATAGGAGAGAAGAGAAATCTTTCCTCGCACTTCTTATGGAGAAAAGGAAGATCTAGCCACGTTCCAATGGAAGGGGCATATGTCTCGCTTTGAAAGTGGATTGGAGCAGGTGGCCGACCATCAATAGACTAGGGAAGAAACCCTTGGATATCCCAGGATGGAGCTCTCACCGCGCGGGAGAGACTTACTCAAAGAGATTACACATAAACCGAATTTGGTCTAAAATCCCAGCATAAACTAATTTTTTAAGTAGTGGTATACAAAATGGTAATAATTAAAATAAAATAATAATAATCTTTAATAATTTTATAAATAAATTGAATAATTAACGTAATTTTGTTTTTCAGGAAAATAAGGATACCCGAGACAAGTTGGGCACAATGTGAAGGATTTTCATGTCACTTTTTACTTATGTGAGATAAATGTCATGCTCACCACTTACTTCTTTTACATGGTTTATATACTATCTATTTTTATATATTATATAATAAATTAATTTATATTCATGGTATTGAAAACATTCATTTAATATTAATCCTTCATGTGTTTTATGATTTAAAATATTTCAAAATGGTACAAGACACTTGAGAATGTTTAATTAATATTTTCCTTAGTAATAAATTAAAGGATATTTCAATGGTATTTTCATTTGATGAAATTATATAACCCCTATCCAATAAAGCCTTTAATTTTCCACTCCTATATTTATATGTATTAGTAATATTTTAATACTCTTTTATACTCAAAATGTTTTAGAAAATGTTTTTAAGAAAAGATAACTTTATTTCTCTATTTAGTCGGAGAACATGTTTTCATCTAAAGACCATGCTTTATTAAAATGGTTTGTAGAAATTATTTTCAAATGAATTGTTAAAGATATTTTAATCCTTTTTTCTCATACCAATGCTTTAAAATGAAGTATCTTATCATTTTTCGAACAATTCATTTTCTTAAACCTTTTTACCATAAAAAAGGAATTTTCTTTTATCTTATATAGAAAGTAAAGATGTACTCAAAATCATTTCTTAGTGTAATCCTTTAAGTGATTAAAATGTTTTTTTAAAGAAAATGTCTTCAAAATTTAATTTCAAAGAAATGTTTTAAAAAATTATATTTTCTTCAATAATGTTTTTAAAGGATCTATTTCTGATATTCCTATTAATCAAAAACAAAACCTTCTATTTTTACACCACTTGGGACTTGTTGTTTTGATAAAATCCATATTCTTCCTCTAGATGGTTTATTATTTTTTAGACAGGTATATTATTCACATTCACTTCATTGATATCTTTTGGTCCCCTCGAAATATTAAATCTCTTTTGATCATTGATCATTGAATTCACCCTAAATTATCTATTTCAGTTATCATAGATATTACTATTTTCTAAACCATATAAAATTTTACATACAATGTCTACATTGATAGGTATTTTATTATTTTATAAAATATTGATAATTATGTCTTCTTTACTCAATATGGGTAATTGATAAGTCATATCATTTGTTTCCACTATTTTATATGAGGAATTATTTGGATAGAAAATGAAAGGAGGAGACCATATATTATATAGCTCTTCAATGTATTGAAAGGTTCTCATGAGAAAAATTATGTTCACAAATCAGAATAGTTTAAACCATCTTGTGAAAGGTCTTGACAGTATAGTTTTTCCTATGCTTCATACATGTCATCTATTAAGAAAGACTTCCACTCATTTAGTTTCAGTTATTATTCATCCATGATATTTTTCATCGACCTATATATGGAAACATTTCATTTTTAATTAATTGATTAAATGGCATGGGATTCCGTTTTCTTACATTTCCATATTTATTTTTCCTTATCTAGTTATTTTAATGGAATTTTCTTTGAGTTATTACCTTTCCTTATTATTTACAAACTTCCATTTAGTTTATTGATTACATGGCTTGTGTGTTCAGTTATTTAACTTTCCATATTGACTATTATCATAGATTCATTATTTTTCCACTATATGTTTCCCTTACTAAGCTTTTGAGCTCTCCCTTATTATGTTCCTTTCGCTCGGAATCCAAGAAGTTTACTATGAAAGATATGCAAGGATTTACTAGAAGGATTAAAGTTATTATCAAAGTTATTTATTTAGATAAAAATAATTATGATTTAATTAGTGTATTCATTTGTAATACAAAACTCATTTATGTATCTGGTTTACCAAAACTACTAAACGCTCTGTCCTTTGGGATTTTATTCCTTGTAATCATGCCAATGTAATTGATAGTAGACACCAACTCCGAGTCTTCTATGGTCGGGTCGCTACATTATACACCATGGTTTCACTACAGTAGTGTATATAATGACCAATTAATATGTTATGTAATTATCCTCCCATTATTCATAGTATTTATCATTTAGTTGAAATCATATCCTTCAAGGTTTTTTTGGATCAAAAGTTTATATGGTTGAAAGACTATTACACATCATGATATTTCTAATATAGTGTGATTTCTGCCAATGAATTAATTTTACCATATTCATTTAACTCAATTCCTACAAATATTCATATAACATTCTATATTTAAAATTATTTTGAATCAAAATATACCAAAATAGATATTTTTTTGTAGTGTTTTCCATTGGTTAGTCCAGATTATATTTTTTAATTTAGGAAGATTTTTCAATTTATATCATGTCAATCTTTGATAATGCTTGATATTGAAATTATTAATAATGCATGACACACTAATTTATGTTAGATAAGTTTAATATTAAAAAAATTTACCCATTGATTACCTTATTGGGAGAAACTATTCAAAAATAGTATTCACGGTGCCCAAACACTAATGGTAAGCCTATGTAAAATGGGAAACACCTTCGGGTGTAATCAAGGATTGAATCCAGTTCCCGATTCAGGGAATTATAGTTGGATTGTGATAATCTTTCCACCTTGATTAGGGTTGATAGGGTTTCATATAGGTTTAGGATTTATATTTTGGGAGTTTAATTTTGAGTGACATTGAATAAAAAGATTCTATTTGAGAGAGAAGTCCATTTTTAAGAAAAACAATTTAGTAGGAAGAGGAATTACAATTAAAAAACATCTTTATCATTCATTTTTAAATATAAAACTCCTTTAATTTATTCTCATCCTAAATATTTAAAAATATATATTTGGAAAATATATAATATACATATTAAAATGAGTACTTTATAATTTATAAATTAAAAATGGATGTCGGTTTTATTTTATAAAACATTTAATTAATCACCAGGTATTAAAATTTCATTAAATAATAAAATTTAAAATAAATTGATCTATAAGTTCCATTATTCATCATATGATATTTAAATCTGTTAACATTGATTAATTTTAATTCAATTTCACCCCACAAAGAAAAAGAAACATTTGGAAATGTTGGGTTATTATAAAAACCCTATTCACAAAATAATCATTAATAATAAAGTACCATGATATTTTTAATATTGTTTGATTACTACATCATGAATTTATTTTTACCATATTTATTTAATTCACTATGTTTAAAGTGTCACATCATGTTCTTTATTCAAATAGTATTTGATTCAAAAGATACCAATGCTGAATGTGTTTTGGTTAGCTTAACTCCATTTTTTGAGATATAATTCTTATTCATGGACATATTTTCCCCCTAATTGATTTATACCACTATAAAATTGTATTTAATGGTGTAATCATATCCACTATTATAGAAAATGAACTTTTATTTCAAATCCGTTACTTTGATTAAATTTCATTCTCTCAAGTGTATTATTACTGAGACTAATTCCCAACAAATTTATTGAAATTTTATCATAATTTTCCCATATTTTACATTCACAGTAATGTTACCATTTTTATGGGTTATCACTTGTGAACTCCATTTTCTATTCTCCTCCTTTATAAATAATATTTTTCTCACTTTTTAAAGTTTTGGTTTTCGAAATTAATATTTCAAAATATTATACAGGTTATCACATCCTTTAAAAAAAAGATTTATCTTACACCCCACATTTATACTAAAATACATTATGATCTTTCATGGATATATTATTAATGACTCATTTTCCATATAAAATTACTTCAAATAATTCAATTCTATTTTTTTAAAATAACTTTTGGAAATAACTGGTAAATCTCATCATTTTATGATGATTTTTATAAAATTATAATGACTATATATATATTCCCATTTTGTGTGAACATATATTTCTAGTACCTTTCACATTTTATATGAAAAAATTCGCTTTACAATTTCATATTTTATAAATGAATTTTTTTTATTTTAGTTTTATAAAATATTTCGTTAAAAATTAATTCAAAGATTCATAGATAAATCTTACTTCAAATTATATTTTTATAAAACTCATAGAAAAGTAATTATTTTATATTCATTCTCTACTGAAATAGAGTCTTTCTTATTTCTCTGGAGTGATTATGTAATCTAATTCCCTTTTACATAATTGACCCATAACTAACTTTTTTCGTAACTAATCATCTTCATTGTATAACCAATAAATGTATTACGATGCCTTTCTTCTTTAAATAAAGTATTTTGATTTCATTGAATGGAGTTTGTTAAACTTTATTTGATACATTGATTGATTGGAGAATTTATTATTTTAATTGTATACTATTGTTCTAAAGGATGTAAATACCAAATACAATATTATCTAAATTGAATGTTATTTACCTAAAAAGTTACAATATATTTTTTTGATACCCATTTATTTACTATGGGTTTACCATTTATAATTATTTATTATTTTTTTATATGAATCCATCTAAAAAATGAAATGAAACACATTTATGTTCCATAGGTTCACTAAGATATCAAAAGTGAATTATTTTCATTTCGATGTTTTATGAATCTAATTTTATTTTCATGGTTTCTTTAGGATATGCTGAATGAATCCAATATTCATTACATGAGGTCTATATGTTATTATGAATGATTATTTTCAAGAGTCACTCATATGTATAGATGATTATGGGATGAATTTTATTTCACCCTACAATGAATTGGTTAAATGATTAAATACCATGAGTTATGTATATATAGGCAAAATCTAGTTGTTCACTGGGGTGGGTAAAGGTGTGTGACTCAAAAAGGACATGTATATTGAAGTAAAATTAAGATTCCTGACACTAATGTGTGCAGGTTTCTATAAATCAAGATTTTAAGGTTTTTTTATACTAATATTTGATCCATATTTGAAAGTTGTTTCATAGATTAATACTTATTCAAGTTTTTATTATGAAACCTCATGGATTATGATTATTAACTCAAGTTTCCATACTTTTTTGATTCAGTTATTATCTTATATTAATAATCATACCATGATTTATGATCTATTATTTTTTAGGTATACGTGTTAGACCATTCAAGAAACTAGTAAATCAATGTTTGAGTTTTATTTACTATTTAGATTTTTGTTTGGATGTTCTTGGTACCATGGGTCAAAAAAACCACATTTAGGGAAGGAAGACCCATGTTCGTATTTGCGCATGATTTTCCTAAGTATGTTGCTAACCAAGTGTGGGGGATGCAACGTGTGATATATGGGGTTTTATGGTTTGTGCATGACTTTTCCAAACTCTGTAACACCTAGGGGTAATAGTGTTGCTTAGATTTTGTGGAGACAGTATCCCCACATGGTTAGTATACGGTTTCTTAATAGTGTGAACATACCATTCATCCTATCTAGGCCACTTAATTTCTTTTTTCGATTTTACCCTATTGATTTTATATCCATTTAGAACTCACTTTCACCTCATATCATGATCATCACATCCTACTTCATTTGGATTCTTCTCCTCTCAATTCATAGTGGAATTTTCTATGATTCTTGGTGATTTGGCTTGAGTTAAGTTAAAATATTTTTGTCTTCATCTATCGGACCACTATATTTATCTTGTTCTTCCGTTTTCATAGATATGTGTAAAACAAGAATAAATATTGGCCAAATATGTGTTTAAATTATTTTTTTGGTTTGTTTTAATGTGTATTAGGTGTGTGAGGCCTTGATCGTTCAAATCTTTGTGGTTATCATCAAATTCATTAATGTGGGAACCTTTTTGGATGCATGGTTCTCTATTTAAGGTAAATTTCCATTGATTACATTTAAATTATAAATTTCCATCTTATTTTTTTAGTTTCCAAATAAATTATTCATGTCTGCGTTATATACCCTATTTGATGAGTTCTATGACTTGGTTTGGAAATTTAGAGTTTAATGAGGGTTTTTCAAATGGGGGTGGCATGTGTGCACAACATGTGTTTCGTAAAAAAATTAAAATGGATTTTATAGATTTAAATGGATTTATGAAATGGGTTTAGAAATGTTTTGGTATTTTGAAAGGTACATAAATGAAAATGATCATGTTTATTTGGGAAATTTTCATATGTAATATATATTTTTATATGGATCTGGTTTTTGATTATGTTTGAACTGGGTAACACATTCATTAATTGGGTAATAAAAGATAGGATATTTGATGAATTGTCAAATTCTTCAGAGGGATAGAACATGAGAGATTTATTTTTGAATTATAGTGTAACATGGTAGACTTAGGGTATGATGTCCATAAGAGATTCCATTTTAGTTACAAAGAGACTATGATATTTATTATAGTTTTGCTCTAAGAATTCCATGGGAGATTCTTAATTTTTTAACTGGATAGTGTAGTTTATTTAGAATTACTCAAATTATTCTTTTATTGTTGGAGCCATATGATAGCTTACACATGAATGATTGGTTTATATTATTTATTCATTTTATTAGATCAATATTTAATTGAATGATACATATTATTCCATATTTATATTATTGATTATATTATGATGATTTCATGAATTTCCACGTTGTGTTTGGTATGTTGAACATGTTGTACATTTTTTTGTTTATTTCTTCCACATTGAGAATGTTTTTATAAAACATGTTTTCATTAAAATGGAGAACCAAATGGATTTGAGAGGATTGTTTAAAGAAATTTTTTTTACAAGGGGTTTAAATTTGTAATTTCATTGAAAATAGTTTATTGGTTTTAACGGGTAAAAGAATTAAATAGATTCATGGTGTTATTATACTAAGATATGTGCCTCACACTATACAAATTCCATTGGTAATATGTAGTTTTTTAGGAGGAAATAAGTAATGGAAATAAAACCATGTAGTCGAGAATATCTTCTTCATTATCACCGTCCATTTTTTTGGAAGAGATGTAGTCTTAATGGGTTGGCTTAGAAAGAGTTTTTTGGGTATTTTTACTCATTGGTATGAATGTATTGGTAATGTTGGGATTTGTTTGGAATAGTTCCAATCCATTCTAGTTTTGGGTTATGATTTGGCACACAATAATTTTTACATATTATGGAATGTTTTATATATTAAGTACATTTATACTTATATTGTATACCTTCTATTTTATTTGAATGTGTACTACGGATGTTATGTTATAATTTGTTAACATTGATGATATTGTTGTGGTTTTTCAGTGTCATAGATCGGAAAAGTCTGTTTACTATGGCTAAAACCATTCCCAAGTGATTGTAAGTTATTCCTTGTCCTAGTTACAAGATTATTGTAATTAGAAACATGATTCCTTTCATGTTTTGGGCTAGATTGAGTAACGAGTTGGGTATTACCAGAAAATTTAGTTAAAAATGGTATCAGAGTGATGTTGGTATTTAGAATTCCAATGTATAATGGAGCTAAGGCAATCAATAATTGGGAGGTAGAAATGGGGAAGTGCTTGGTCGTCTCTTCTTTGTGTCAAAACTCAATTCTCCATAGGCGTTATAGAATTTTGGTTCTATTTTGAACCCGGTTGGGGGTTTTTTCTGATTAGATCCAATTATATTGTTTTGTTAGGAATGTGTATATGGGTTTTCTCAAGATTCATTTAGAGTTTTATGGGTGAAAAAGATGATCCTAGAGGATATTCAAAGTTAGTGTATATGGTTTTTAGTAACCATACACTTACCATGAAACATTTTCAATAAACTCTAGTGAAACCCACATGGTTGGGGAATGGTTTACTAAACCATACGGCTACACCATGTATATTGGGAAATGATTTTTATTTTTGATTTTTTCCCCTTTCTAGTTAGATTTTTTTTGATTCTAGAGTTTCTTATTATTTCCATTAATGAGTGTTGATTTTCTTATTCTTTTTTATATTGGTTAAGATTTAATTGTTCTTGATAAATCTTGTGAATTTTCTTCTGAGAAAATACCTTCTAAAAAATCCCTATCTAAGTGTATATAGGTTGTTGTGGAGAATTACATGCCTAAGACTCTTCTTATTAGTTTTAATATAGTAGAATCTGTTACTCATGTGATTACTAAGGTAAAGGTGTATCCAAGACCAGACAAGAGTTTTTAACCATTCTTATAAGTTTCTCAGAAGAACTATACTTGTGTTTCATAAAGACAAGGGACCCAATGAGACAATGGAGTGGATGGATCATTTTGGGAATATCATTGATTTATAAGTGTTCCTTGAAACTTATAAAGTTTTCTTCACAATATATATTCTAAAAATACTTGGTAGGAATTGTTGGGAGTCTATGGTGCTGTTAAAGAGGCATGCAGGTCTCACATGGCCCACTTTCATTGTATCTTTCAATAGATAGTTCTACCTAGAGAACATGAGACAGGTGAAGCCCATTAGTGATTGAAGATGGGAAGGGGGATCATTTGATAATAGAGTTTTCTAAATACTTTTCTAAGTTGATCCATGTCTCTTAGGATCTCCTAATAAATAAGTACCTTGGGGATCAGTGTTTTCAGATGGGTTAAAATCTATAGAACATGTATATAACTATTTTTAACTATTTAACGACCTATTTATAGGTGGTTGAAGTGGAGGCTACGAAATAGGTACATTTGAATAATAATAAAGGTCTTAGTGGTGTTCTTTCAGTGGGTGGATGCTAGAGTTTTTCAATAGGACATAATCAGAGCAGGATGAGTCTTACCATAGTAGATTTCAGAGTGTTCAAAAGTCACCAGGTTCAGCTCTTGTGTCTTATTAAGGGGGACTATACAATTATCTTTTTATAGTTACGGAAGGATGGATACACCAGGATTCACTACTATGAGACTCTTAGGTTGTGAAGAATGTGTCTATGTCTATTTAAATTACAACATTTCTGTCAGCTAGATTCATGGGGGAGTGGTGGGGGATACGATTTCTATAAAGGATCTTAGGTGTAGTCAGAAGAATCCAATAGTTGGGGATCTCTCCCTCATTGTACGTTAGATTAAAACTAGGGGATGGATGTGCAAAGTGGGTCATATATGGGGTATCTTCATGCAGTAGAGACTATGCAAGATGACTCAGATTTTGGGACAACCATCATAAGTGGTACGATATTTATTCCATCTTCCATCGATTCCATTTTTGGACACCAAAGCATAATATTACTTCATCTCCCTGAACACAATCAATTCTTTGGGTATTTTAACTATATAGGTTCCATATTTTATAAATTTCATAACCTTGTTGGGTATAAGGAAGGATTAGGGTTTAATGGTCCCTAAGTGAAATGTTTTAATAGTTGAAGTAGACGTGGTCTTGGAATTTCTTGGTTTAGACCTAATTTTTTTGTCCTTATCACTAACATTGACTAGTCGATTAGATTCAAGGCAATATCATACTGTTATCACCATATGACCCATTTACATACTCTTAATAGGAGAACAAATGATTTAAAGGGTGAGTGTGATACATGATTTGGTTTGGAGGGGCCAGATGCTTCATATTTGTTTTTTATATTGGGTTATCTATCTAGGTTTTATCTGAATGACATATAGAATAATTTAATATAAAAAATTTTAGGTCGTCATTTGGTACCCAGAGGAGTTTCTATAGATTTCTTTTGGAGTTTTTACCTAGGGAGAATTTAACTTTAATAATTATATGCCCCTTAGGATGAGTCTAACTTCACTTACATGTTATTATTATGCTTCGATTGATCTAATAAATTTTAAAATTAATCTACAGGAACTTAAGAGAAATAAGTTCATCTATTTTAACATTTCACCATAGGATTTAAGGGCTCTATTTGTGAAGATCGAATACAGAGGCCTCTGAATTTTTCTAGACTACCATAACCATAACTAGGTCACCCTGAGGAATAAATACCAATTACCTAGAATCTATAATCTCTTTTATCATCTAAGAGGGGCCTAATGGTTTTCAAAGCTCGACTTGAGATCGAGGTACCACCAGTTTGGGTTCAAGGATAAGGATGCACAACATTATACCTTTCAAAGTAGGTATAACGGTTTTCGATTGTTTAGTAATTCCATTTGGGCCTAGAAATGCTCCATAAATATTTGTGGAATTGATGAACTAGATCTTCCACCGTGTTTTGGACTCCATCATGGTTCACTTTGAGGATGAAATCTTGTTCTATAGTAAGATTTATATAGAACATGTGATCTATCTAGAGAGTGTTTATAGTTTTTTGAGGGTGTATTATCAATATAAAAAGCTATCTAAGAACCAATATTTGATTCTAGAGATAATTTTTTTAGGACACATGATTTTTGATGTAGTAGTAATAGTGGACCTAGATAAAGATCAGACATCCATGTCTTGGGAGTAACCTAATAATGTGTTCCTGATCCTTACCTTTTGGGGATTTTATGGGTATTATAGATGTTTTGTTTATTACATACCCTGAATAGCTTCTAGCTTGATATATTTTACGAGGAATTAGATGATGTTTGAGTTGAATTGGATTCACTAGAGTGCTTTTGAGAAGTTTCATACCTATTTTTATTGCATGATAGTTTTTATTCTTCTTAATCCTGGGATATCATTTGCATTAATTTTTTATTTATCAAATGTGGGATTGGGATGTGTGATAATGAAATATGAAAATATATTTGCCTATGGATCATGAATTCTATATCCACAAGAGAGGAATTATCCCACCCATGACCTATAATTTTCTTCTATAGTGCATTAATTATTGATGTGATGACAATACCTATTTAGGGAGCATTTTACAGTCTTACTGAATCATAAGAGACTAAAGTAAATTTTAACCTAGAAGGAAATAATCCACATATAGAGATTATAGGTAGAATATCTTTATACTTTTTAGATTTTATTTTTTCATCAATAAAGGGGAATGTGGTTATCTACACATTTACTAAGAACCCTCCATTATAGGCATTTCATGAATCAGCGTATGGGTGGGGTGTGATGAATTTTTCCGATGATATGATTCCAGAGGTGTATGAGGATGGATAGTAGATGATATTTTCTAGTGTCCATTTTATATCTTATATCACCGACCAACTTAAGAGTGTTCTGGTATCTAACCCTGAGTTCTTGAAAATGAGTAGTGTCTAAAATAGTGGAAAGACCATGGGTAATTTACATAACTATCTCAATTGTTCTCTCTTTTTTGAAGTTGGTAGGTTGTTTCTTTTAGCTCTAATAATGAAGTGATCCATAAATTGCATCATTGTACAGGTTTCACTCACCTCATTGTAAACAAGATGTTTAATTCCATGAAAGGCTAGTGTAGCTGGTCTTTGATGAGACTTGTAGTGGGTTATTTTGGTTATAGAGTATTGAACTACTATAGGATCAAAGATCATCATTAGAGACCAGACAAGTTATTATACCCACAACCCATTCCTGTATAGAACTGCGATGAGATCTATATTTATTTCATAATTGGACTACTTCATACTCTAAGATAGAAATTATTCAAAATGGGTGATTTTAGATCATTTGATGAAATCATCTCACTTAATTCATTTAAGGTAGTCAATGAATATTGAGGGCATCAAATGTTTTTCTGTTCGATAAGTTTTTAAGATTAATGAAGTGACATTAATGATAGTTTTAGATCATGATGATCACTTTACTTCTAGTTTTTGGAATGGTCTTCAAGAGGGATTTGGAACCCAACTGAATTTAATTACCACATATCACGAAAATATGGATTTTTTTTATGGGTGGACCATCCAGACCCTCAAGGATATATTGTGAGCATATACACTTGATTATGGAGGTTCATGGAAAAGGAACCTAAATTTGGATATGGTTTCTTATAATAATAGTTATCAAGGCGTGATCATGATGGCCACAATTGATGAATTATCTATATGGAAATTGATGTGTTGAGAATACATCATTAAATCCTCCAGAATAATCAAATTATAAATTTTCGGATTCCTGAACTGCACTAGGTCCAAAGGTAGAGTAACATAGAATTATAAGGTCAATACCATAGAGAGAGGTGAATACAATAGTTTATTATTTTCTGAATGTTAGGTCATTCCAATTTCTATTTGATTTTATTTAACATATTAAATGAAGTAGGTTTAAATTAGGAAAGGTAAAATGGATAAGGGTATATTTAATGGTATATGAAAATGATAATACTAAATCTAACATGGGATAGACCAATGGATTTTGTTGAAAATCGGTAAAAAGTCACCAACTAGTATTGTCCAATCTAATTGGATCCACCTAACATGGAAAGTACTACATGGTCTAGAGATTGTAAAAACATAAGTGTGGAAATCATAGATTATGGGTAGAAAGTATCCCAGACTATTGGTCCTAGCATGATAAACACCAATATGGTCAGTGCATTTAGATTGCACATATGATTGTTAGTGTAGTTTCAAAATAATGATATTTATTTTTTTAAACTAATTACTGACCATAGGGTTACATTTTTCTTGACTCACAGATTCATTACATTAAAACATACACCTACTCTTCACCCATAACCTTAATAATATTATCCACGTACAATGATATCAAATGGATATAGTGAAATAGATGGAAACATGCTCAACATAACTAATATAAAACTAAAATTGGATATATCCACAATTAAGATAATGAAAAATCAATGAAATAATAACTTAAATGATAAAGTAATCAAGAACATGGTAGAATATTGGTATTTAATGGAAAAAGAATTGGTCTCAAGAGTTGTATGGAAACACTGAATGAAAAAGTATGGTAATAGAAATCTGGGAACAATGGATTAAAGAAAACAATAAATGAAATAAATAGAGATAAGATGAAAAAAAATATGAAATAAGAAATGAGTTTAGGCTTCAAATCTCTCTATCTACATTGGGGATGACTTTATATTTATAGATCTGACCAAAACATTGCATGTAAATGATTCACATCAGGAATGTGCTTCAAGTAACTTTTGATTCAAAATTTACTCGATGTGTACTAGGGATATAGGACTTGTACTTCATATCCTCAATGGTCTCTAAAGACCATGAATGTAATAGATTCCATAGAATTTATCTTTGGTATGATTTTGGTTTTTCTAATTTTACATCACGTACAATTTTCACATAATGTGTCTTCGTTAGGTTTTTACTCAATTATTTCATGATGTGTAACTTGGATCGACATCATTTACTTGATTCACAACTTGTAATTCAGATTCATGGCGTAGACTTCGCCAAACAAGTGCTCTACTTGAGGAATAAATTTTCTGTACTTTAAATTCATGATAGGTAAAGTTGAACTCATCTTCATCATATTTTTTTTTGTCGTGCCAAGTTGTGATGCAGCTTGGAGATAAGGGATTTATATTAATTAATTTCTATATTTTCCTTCAAACTAATCCATATGTTGGTCTTACCATAAGAATAAAAAAAATATTAATATCAATCATGAATCTCATTTTCAATCAATAAATATCCAATTTAAATTAGTATAAAACACATCAATAAATAGATATGAATTAGAGATATAAAATACCTACACACTCAAATATTTTCTCATCCTCGAGAAATATCTCAACATAAAAACATAAAAGGTCCATAAATTGGCAATAAAATCATGAAATTATTTTTATCTTAAAAAATTATTTAACTAAATATTTTAAAAGAAAAAACCCATCTAATAAGGAATTTAAAAATCATGATTCATTTATAATTTCAAATTCAAGACATTTCTCCCTTTTCACATACAAATTGTATCATTTTATTAAAACCCATTCCATTTATTATTTACCTTAGTGTGGAATTGTTTTCTCATCACTCAAGGTAAAAAGTTTAATAGATTTATTCTTATACATCAAGTACACATTCTAAACCATAATCTTGCATTGAATCTAAACTTTCTTCCCCATAAAGGAATATATCACAATTAAACATGAGGGATTTTCATATAGGATAAAATGAGTTAGAGGAAAAGGGTAGGTGGTTATTAAGGTTTAATAAAATTGAAATCTCAAAAATGAGGTTAAAATATTCAATATAATACATGATATTCAAATGACAAGATCAATGGAAATATCTTTCCTTAAAATGTAATGTCATCTCGCTCACCCCCAAATTACCAATTAAAGGCTTATAGACAACATAATCATAATGACTGAATTTCCACTATTAATTTTCATTTTTTCCATTTTCCTTTTTTATTGATTTCATGATTGGAATGTGCCTCACATCCCCCATCTAAACAAATATGATATAAACCATCAGTCTAGTAGTGGATATTTTTTATTTTCCCAAGTGTTAACCCCTCTTTTTTTTCGAATGCTAATCCTAGGATAAGTCACAAATCCACAACCTAATCAATTAATATTTTGACATCAATGTTCTAGAAATAGTGATTTCTGATCAACCATATAAATTACCCATTTTTAATCATTTTTATATCAATAGAGATAAACATTGAAATTTAATGAATGTAAATAAAAAAATTCACTAAGAACAACATAAAAACATCATGTAGTCTCCTATCAGGATAAAACATCCCACCTCTACCAGGAAAATCCCATCCACCGCAATTAATTAATTAAATGTCATATAAAATTAAGATTTGGGTGGGAAACGAAAATAATGGCATGTGATGTGGCTTAATATTCACAAGGTAATCAATGGATTCTATAAGTTAAAAAGGATTAATGCACAAATGGGTCTTAGGATAAATTTTTCTTCAATAAAATGACTCAATAATTTAAAAAGTGAATTTGTTCAGTCACATCATTGAAAAGATAATAATGAAAGTTCTAGTAGGTTTACATGACCCATGTTTCAATCAAGAAATATTCTTAAAAAAATATGAAATATTTAGTCAAAAATCCTTCTAGTAATGGTAACATAAAATAAGTAAATCAGGTCATGTCTTAGAAATTAATTATCAATTTACTCAATGAATGCTTCTAATAATCAACATCAGGAAAATCAATCAAATCAATAATGTTTTTAATACATTTCAAATTAATGTATGAAAGTGACTCTTCAAAATTCTATCTATATATTTTTCAATTATCAGAATTATATTTAAAATTTTAGAACATGTGAAAAAAAATTTCCTCAGTGTTGATGTCCCATAGATTATAAAATACAATACAAATAATATGATATTTCTTCAAAGAATAAAATTCATCTCTGTTAATGAAACAATTAAATTAGTTTTTTCACTAGTTATTTTCAAAATCATATGGTTGAAAAAATAAGAGGTGAGAATATATAAACATGTAAAAATAAATCCACTCATATGGACACATTTTAATGAGTTGCTCAGATTCTATCTATCCACGATTCATTACATGAACTATGATCTCATAATGTGAATTGATGTAAATACATGCATTGGACACCCAATGAGTATCCGAAAAGTATGAAAAACAATATTGTATTCCTGTTTCTTACTTCCACGAGAATGAAAGATAAAAGTAAATAGTGAAATTACATGACTTTTTCAAATTTAAAATACATATCTCAAAAAGTTGGAGAGAATGAAAATTAGAATTGTTATTAATATAATGAAATAAAATAAATATAATTATTATAAAGGTGTTTTGAAATCTAGGTTTCCTCCTGGTAGCATCTCTTTTTTATGGTTTTTTAACACAACCTTTACCTTTATAAGCTAATTAGAACATGGTATAAATATAACAATCTTAGATTTATCCACTTATGACTATATTTATTATCTGCGGTAGTTCATCACTTTATCCTCTTCTGATTATTTATTGTCGGTGCTTATGGTATGATACAATTTGATAATGAGTTTAATGTAAATATAAAGAAATAAAAATATGACCTGATTTTAATGATCAGTAGCTCCACAATAATTTTTTTCTTTTCATCATTAGGTTCACATTCTAGAGTGTATTCTCTAATTAGGGATTCTTTTTTATCCTCTTCTTCTTAAAATTGTTAGAGGGATTCCCAATCTTTATTGGTCTCTTGATGTCCATTGAGGTCTATGCTGATCAATATCATTTTCCTTCACTTTTTATTTATCCATCAATTCCATGAAATATACCAATTATTTCTCACAATATTCATTCTCTTTGACTATCCAATCAAAAAAATCCATCTTATTTATTTCTTCTTCTTCCCTTTGTCAATAAATGTATTCTCTTTATTCTTTTTGGTCTTATTGTCTGTGTAAAAGTGATGACTCGGGCTCTTCTTTTTTATCAAGAGCCACAGGTTTATCCCTATGGGATATCTCATAATGCTCCTAGAGTTTTTCATTGATATTTTTATCCCCCTTTTGGTCATTTGTTTCTCCAAAATCTTTAACACAATACACCTATTAATATTCTTCATCCTCCAAAAATTAAACATCTAATTTATAAATTAATTTTAAATTATTCATAAGGGAATTTAATGTTGAAATAATTTGAGAAAGGTGGGTAGTGAATTTTCTATTGTATTTGAGTTATGCCTAATTTTTATCCATCTTATTTACCAATACTAGAATGTAATTTTTGAGTAATATTTTATGTAAGATATTCCCATTATATTCATTGAAGTAATTTTCATCTTGAATGTATTTCACCTGAGGTTTTTTTATGTTGACCACATTGAATTCCTCTAGCAAATCTTTTTCTTCTTCAAACCAACACGTATCGACATTAAAAACTATTTATGTGATGTTTGGAAGAGAACATAAATTCTAAATGATATGATAATGTTTATTTTTTAATTCACAAAGTTCAATGATCTTGGACTCCTTATACTCCATTCTTTTTCCCATAACTTCAACAAATTCCATGAGTGATCTAATAGATCTATCATCCGAGTACTTCTCAACCATAGATTTTTCATGGTAGTTTTCGGAATTGTTTTCTCCCCCACAAGGTTGATAGTAGGTGTCACTCCATTTTTTATGTTTGGATTTATCAAATTCATGATAATTTTAATTATCCAATATGGTTTATTGATACTGGAACCCTTTTGAATTCCATGAAAACTAATTGGTCATATATTCAAAGAATGCATTGTAATTTAGTTGCAGGTCATAGTATTTATTCATATGAGATCTCATCTCCCACACCACCATAATCAACAGAAATAATAAAATAATAAAAAAATGAAAGAAAAAAAAATACCTAAAAAAATATGTAAATTGAAATTACATAATAATGTTCTTAGACCTAAAATACCAGTCTTGAGTCATCAACAATGCCTCACTGCTTCCTGAAAATGGTTCCAAAATTTTATGCATCTATAAGAAATAATTAATTCATCTAGAAGAATAAAATTATAAACTTACATGATCCTAAACCACAATAACTATAAAGACCTGGTAGAGTATAAGTACGAGGCTGATCCCATAAATATTTGAGAATATATAAGAAGACTTTTTACTAAATTTTACGTCTATACAATTTCAGTTTGATTTTATTTTACTAATTAAATGATATGGGTATAAATCATGAAATAGAAAATAGATAATTTCAATTTTAGGGTATAGTCAAGTGATAATCTTAAATATAACATGGGATAGAACAATGGTTTAGGTCTTAAAGATTTAAGAAGGTTACTAATTTTTATTAGTCTATCCAATTAGATATATAAAAACTAGAAAGTTATCCTTGGTTCAGAGATAGTCTACAACCTATTTTTTGGAGGCATAACTTCTAGAAAGAATGTACCCCATGATATTGGTCCTAGAATTATCAAATATAATTAGGTCAGGGTCCTTTGATTTCACCTTTTATGATTAAGTAGTTGAAAAATAATGTTATTTACAATTTTTTTAACCTATTCACTTTCCCAAAGGTTGCCATGTTTTTATTGAAGGATTAATTACATTAAAACATACCCATACTCTCATCCCTAAAAATAAAAAGATTATTCGTGAAGAATGGTATTAAAAGGAAATTTGGGAAATATATGTTGAAATAATTGACATAAAAAACTAAACAACTTAAATCAAAGAAAACCACAATTAAAATCATGAAAAATCAATTAAATTAAAAATTAAATTAAGAAAAAATAAATAATTCATGGGTATATTTTTATTTAATGGAAACAATTATTGAATTCAATCATCAGAGAGAAACACCTAATGAAAAAGTCTTGTAATTGAAAAGATAAAACATCAGAATGAATAAAAAAATAAAAAAAGAAAAAAAATGTAATTTAAATGGAAAAGAAATGCAGAATAAAGAGATGTGATATCAGTCATCAGAGCTCTCAATCAACATCTAGGGTCAGTTCATATTTATAGATCCAACTGATTCATGATGTGTAAATGATTCACATTGTGATTATGATTCATGAGAATTTTGTTCTGAAATTTTCATTATGTGTAGCTTGGATTCAAATCATGTATATTAGATCCATAATGGTCACCTAAAATATTTGACCTTATAGATTTCATGGAATGTATCTTTTTCCTGATTTACGTTTTGATCTTTTTATGTTGTGTACAGTGTTCATATAATGTATTTTCATCCAGTTTATAAATTGAGACTTTCACAACATGTAATATATATTCACTTTGTGTACATGGTTTGCATCTTGTAAGTCAGATTCATGGTCTATCCTTCAGCATACGAGTTATCTACTCCAGCAATTCACATTACGTAATTCACATTAAATTTTTTTAATATTGATCTTAGATTAGTCATTTTTTCATTATCGTTCCAAAAAACTTTGTGGGTCAGCATGCATTGCCTAGTTGTTCCTTAATTTTAATTTTTTCCATTAAATTTATCCCCATGTTAGTCCTACCACAAGAAAATAAAAAATAATAATATCTGGAATGAATCTCATTTTCAGAGATTCAATATTCAATTAATACTCATATAAAAACACAGGAATAAATAGATACAAAAAAGAGTTATTAGTCCTAAAAATATCTGTTGTGTTAGGATAAGGTGGGTGAGTGTTCTTTGTTTGGACAAAGTCTTATACTAGATATAAAAAAGATAATTCTTATGATTCTGAAAATGTTAGATATAGATTAGAGTCACAAAAATTCATATGTCAACAATCACTATTGCATGTTGGTGTTTCATGTTGGTGATCATGTGTTTCGTTGAGTTTTCATTTGAATGGGACATCATCATTTGGGTAAGAAGGGAATGTTGGATACATATTATATTAGGTCACATAATGTTATGGAGTATAAGGGAGTGATATCCTATTATTTGGAGGTTTCACTATGGCTTACATTGATCCATGGTGTCTTTAATATTTCCCAGTTGAAGAGATACCATCATAAACCATCTCTTGTTTTTAAGTGGTATGATTTTCAAATTTATCCTGATACCACCATAGTGGTGAAGCCAATTTTTATTCTAGTATTTTAGAATAAGGTGTTATATGATACACTGATCTCGTTGGTTTGAGCATGAAGGTATGGTGAGAGAATGGTTGTTTCATGTATTTTATTTTAATAAATATTTAGGGCTTTCTAGGAAAAGAAAATAGAATGGTGGTGTGTTTTTAACACTATTTGTGTTATTGGTATTTCAATTTTTGGGTTTTATTTTCTATTTTTTTTTGGAGCATCAAAGTGTCAGTGGTTGGAAACCCCATTTTTGGGGAAGGTATACCAATGTGCACAATTATCTCATTGTTTTCACAACTGTGTGACTAACCATGTGATGGGGTTTTAGTGCATGAGAGTGACGTCCTTAATTATTTAGTCACGGTATGCTAGACTGTGAAACTCTTAGGGGTAATAATTTGGATTGGATTTTGAGGAGACAACACCCCCGCATTATTGGCATTAATGTTTCCTAACTATGAAGCCACACCATATAAAATATCATAGTTTCTTAAAAACTAGTATTTTACCATTTCCTCCTTTGGATTTTATACCCCTTTGGTTCTCATTTTATACTCATATCACATCCCATCCTCCATGGTGTGAATGACTCTCCTCTCCAACCATTTTGGTTTTCTATCAGATTCTTGATGATTTATATTGAGTTAAGTAAAAAAAATTGTTGGTTTACTCCACATCCCATTTAATTTCTCTTGTTATTCCAATTTTAGAGATTTACAACGTTATAATGGATGTTAGCATAATATGGGGTGTCCAATGTGGGCTTTTAATTCTTTTTCATTTTTATAATGTGCTTGAGGCCTAGATATTCCAATTTGAGTGATATTTTATTAATATTGGTGAGGTTGGAACCATTTACATTGTCAATGTTTCTATATAATAGGATTTATCAAGTAATAACTTTAAATTATTAATCAATTTTTTTGTTCAATTTCTAAATAAGTGATTCATGGTTGATGTATATTCCATTATTTATGGTTTCTTAGACTTGGTTTGGATATTAGTTTCTTAAAGAGGGTTTTACAAATGGGGGTGGCATGAATTCACCCCATGTGTTTGAAAAAATTCCTATATTGGATTTTATGGTTTTTAATGGACTAATAAAACGAGTTTACAAATATTTATCCCTTCTGAAGGGGGATTTAATAATTATAAGAATGTTTAATTATGAAATTGGCATGTGTATTGGTTTTTTGATTTGTATGTTACTTATGATTATGTTGGGATAGAATAACACATGGGTTTTCGGTGGTGTGAGCATGGGGTTTCCAAAGGGGGTTTGAGATCCCTCAGGTAGGATGACCAAGAGAGTTTCCTTTTTTATTCCCAAGAGACTGTATGAGCCTTTGGATAGGTAGACCATGATATCATTGATTTTGGATGTAGAGTGACCTTAAGAGATCTTGGTGTTGGGCTTGGGGAAGGCGGTGAGAGCTTCCACTTTGTATAGTCGGGTAGCATAGTTTATTCATAATCACTCACATTAGACCCTTATGGTTGGATCCCTAGGTGTACATACTCATAAAAATTAATTTACATACTTTATTAATTTTATTAGTTCCATAATTGATATGATCACACATGTTATGAAAATTTTATCTTATTAAGTATATGGTGATGATGTAATGGTTTCTCTTATTGTGTTGGGAATATTGACCACATTGTGACTTTTTTATTTATTTGATCCCTATTAAGAAATGTTTTGGAAAATTTATTTTTATTAAATTTAAATCATTTGGTATTTCACAGTTTTATTTTTATATTAAGTGTTTTCATAGTGTTTTAGTGATGAAAAGTGTTTCTAAATGGTTTGGTGGTTTTCATGGGTAAAATCCTTAAATATATTCATTGTGGAATCCTAATGGATTTGTGATTCAAACCCTATATATATTTTTTAGCAATATATAAATTTTTTTCTGTAGGAAACAGGTAATGTTAAGGCCAACATGTACATGGGTGGCTCTTCTTACTCACTTTCATTCATTATTTTGTTGGAGAAGATGTGGTCTCATAGGGTTCACTCGTGATGACTTTTTGTGACTTTATACCAATACAGATGTCTGTATTGTTATTATTGAAAATGATTTTTAACTATTCCAATTCATTTTAGTTTTGGGTTATGACTTGACATACCATTATTATGTCCTGTAATAGCATGTTTTGTATGTAAATTATTTTTTTATTTTTTGTATCTTCTTGGATTTTTGAAAAACATGTACCTAGTATCGTATGTTATGATTTTGTGACTGTGATGATATTTGGGAGGTCATCTTACTTCATGGATGGGTAATGAAGGTTCACCCTTAGAGAAACCATTTTAAAGAAGTTGTTTTCTATTCCTATACTTGTTTTCAGCTCATGGTGACCAGGATCATGCTGGAGGACATGTGACATGACCTATCTAGTGAAGGGTTGGGTTGAATCATGTCATCTACTTACAAAAATATTATTATATACATGATCATACCCTTATTCTAATATAATGATCACTTATAATATTTGATTTTTTATTTCTTATATTTTACCTTAATGAGCATTTGAGATCGATCCTTTTTCATATATTCTTTTCCCCAATTTATGAAGATGAATATAAAATATATGGAGTATAGATGGTTATCTGGTGTGGAATAATTATAGAGAAATATTTACATGGGTTACAAAAAATTAGATTTTTTGATTGTCCTCAAATACACAAAACCATTCTTTCTGTGATTTTGAGTTTATTTTTGTAAGATGTAAGGCTACCTTATGTTTTTTTAAATAATTATTTTACTATAATTTAATATAGTTGATCTCACAAATTCAAAAGAATATGAAAATAATAGGGTCTCATATTTCATCTCTAAATTGAAATGCCTCACTAACTCACTCAACATACAACTCCCAAAGGAAAATGATGGAAATCTATGTAGAGAATCACTATTATAATGTAAATAATTATTTTACCATATTAAAATATACTCCTGGATTATTTTATTTTATATAAACAACAAAAAGTTTAGTTGAATCTATTCAGTGAACCAATAACAACTCATGGACTATGCTTATTGGTCCGAGAAGAATTTTTTGAAAAGAATAAATTGATATCTTCATGATTAGACTAACACTACCTGATATTAATATGGTTAATAATTATCTATATATCCTGATATCTCCCCTGACGAAATAAAAAAACAAAATTACCCTTATCTAAAGGCACAAAAAGGATATGGTTGTTCAAGATACAATTACTAAAGAATACAAAATTACTCTTTAAAAAAATGCCGGTTTAATGATATATTAACACAAAAATGGAAAGAAATATCCACAAGACACCTAAGACTAACCTGATGATGTTGGAATCAATGATCATCCTAAAAAGTTCTTATATCATGTTATGTTGGGATCTATTATCCAATACTATTTTATTAATGTATATCCCCTTTAAAATTGATGGTTTTGGATAGTAGTTGGCCAACAAAACTCCAACACAAGTGACCAACATTCTCTAGGAAAAATGAAATCCCTGGGTTCTGACCAGAGCTCTCGATGTATTCTTCAAAAAGACTCCATTGAATATATCCAATAAAGGCCGATGTAACTAACTTAATTAGAATAAAAAAATAGGAATTGGATCAATGATCAACTCTTAATCTTGTCAGGAATCTTATTTATTTCCATATAATATTGTTTAGGGTATTGGACATTCCCACCCAAACATTACCCCCATCTAATATATATTAATATTTTTGTTTGGTTAGTGTAATTATTTTGAAAATTCCATTTTTCTAACGACGAATATTTTTATAATCTCAAGTAACCCTTAAAAACTAGGGATCTAGTGACATAGTATACATAAGATGATATAATAAGGGAATAAATAGTCATAGTTGATCTAACTAACCTGACCATATACCTTCCACAACTATATAAATAGCTGAAACCCAAGAGAAAGAACTTTAGTGGGCCCAAAGGGATCTTAGAGACACCCATGAATCCTCTAAGAGTTTTTAAAGCCCCATTTTCATGGAGGACCAATTTGAGGGTATATGGATATACAACCATCCATAATAGACATGAAACCAATCTAAATTAGACCCATATGTATCATGCATGACTCTAACTTCTATACAAATACTAGATATCATTGAATTTAGCAGCTCAGTCTCTAAACCATGGACCAATGAAAAAATGAACATATATAAATGTTGACATCTCATGCAGACATACAAATTCATCAAATATTTAGATAATATCTAATAAAATCTCTCAATTATGGATTCTATTAATCTTTTAAAGTATCCCCATGTAAGAACATGTGGATAATCATCAAATCCCCCCGAAATTCAATATGGATGTTGAGTAATCTAAGAAATATCATATTGAGACTACCTATATTGGATGTTATTATCTCACATTGTTTATTAAGAAAAATCATAATAATGGATCCTTGTAATGAATTAGAACACCATACATATTAGGTAAGCTAGAAAATGTCAATATTTGATGGATACTAATTGATAAAAGAATAAAGATCAATCTCCTCAATATTTATAGAAATCGATTACTGGGATATGGTGAACATGAAATTTCTCCGTTGATGTTGGTCATCCCATGGTATAATATATGAATAGAAGTACCCTTAGAATGATCAAACCAAAATCCAAATTTATATATCATGTCTCTGTCTTTGATTTAATGGTGATCTTCTAAGATATGAAATTTACCATCATATGAGAGAGGATTTGTCTTCCCATGAATGCGAAGGTACCATATCCACACAATCAATGCCTTAAGTAACCCAATAAAGGAATGATTGGGTAATATGTAGTGAAAAATCACCCATTTAATTATATAATTCACAGTATAAATAATATGATTTTTCTAAGAGTGATGCAAAACTACCAATAAAGAAAGGTGACACAAAAGTTTACACTCCCTATAATTTGGGACCCCCCCAGTAAACCCCTAGATCTTAATAGAAGATGATGATATATTACCCATCAATATGGTGGAGAAAATTAATCCAACCCCATGTTACTAATTTAACATGATAGGTTCACTAGCCCTTTAATGCATAGTGAATTATATGCATATCGAGGAAAGCCTACTATGGTAGTTAACACCATGGATAATAATTCCTTGGTCAAACCTACTCCCCCTTCATCTTAAAACCCCAGAGTGATCTATGAATAATTTTTAGGATATTAAAACACATCACTATACTGATATGGGAGGAAATTATCATATTACATCACATGAATAGTAAGATATTAATATTTTTTCTACAATCAAGAATAGTGAATATGGTGGTGAGAATATCCCAATTAATCTAGATAATACTGCCTGGAAACCAATTCTCATAGGAAAAAAATATTATTCCCCATATTCGAAAAGTTTAGAAGTTCCCCAATTATCTCCCCCAGTCTTAATAAAACTCATTTTTCTATCAATTCCATGTAAAATAAAGACATTAATTTAGAATATTTTTCCCTTAGAAATTTCCCTCTATCATTTGAGGAGTGTGTCACCACTGCCATTGGTGAAGTAAATCAAATAAATATGGGCAAATAGGATGACTAATAGCCTATTTTGAGTATCACTTAAATGCCACCTAATGAATATTAAATTGATACATCCTTTTTGAAATATCATACATATATATTTTCATGGAATTATTCATAGGTACATAGACTAGAAATATATGTGGAATCCCATTACCAAATCCTATTAAATGAACATCATGGTTTTAGAAAAGAATATTGGATCATGTGTCTATACAAATCTACTAAGGTAAAAAATAAGTTGATAAGATCATTAATAAAAACATTATTTAGGAAGTTCAGTAGAATAAGTGGGTAACTAAAATCATTACCATTTGGAAAAAATTGGATGATCAGAGATTACATTAAAATTATGGACCTCATCTGGCACTTTTTGAATAATTATTTTCCAGTCTTGATCAATTAACTCTTAATTAATAAAAAATTGAGAATCTAATTCAATTAATTAATGGATTGGTACAAAGGGTATACTTAAATCATGCTGACCCCTAGGGATGAGGAATCTGCCACTGTCATAACACCTCTGTGGATTTAAATTTACCAGGTTATTTACTATAGGTTAAATAATGACATCCCCACCTTCTAACACACCATTTAATTTATTTAGTATTTTCATATTAATTATAAATGTGTGATATACTAATGATTAGGTGGTGAAATCATAAAAATTACATGATTATATGGGTTACCAATCAAAAATGTTCCAAGTAGTTTAGTTGTCCATGTTAACGATGACCCCCTAAAGATTTCTTTTGGGTTAAATTTGAAAGGTTTTTTTCTTCATGGTAGTCCACCGTGGAATTGTTTTTTCCAAGAAAATAATTACACAATTATTGAAATTATCTATCATTAAAACATCAATCAGATAATAGGTATTCAAATATGTATCACTAGCATAAGGAATTTCATAACCAATCTAGGTGGTAGGTACATCCCCTTGAATTTTTTAGTAAATATGGAATTCTTATATTGATGGGGTAAAGAATTTAATAACCCTATTAAAATATGAAATGATATATGCTAAAAACAATAGTCTTGATACCACCAGTGTAAGGGAGGCCACACAACCTATATGTGGCCACCATGGGTTGTTCTTTAGTGCTCTACATGTACAATGAAATGATATGGGAAATGAAAACAACCTATACTATATCATTACAAAAATTATATATTTTTATAATTGTTACTTTAACATTTAGAATTTTTTCTTTTTGATTACTTTAATAGAATAAATTTTTCTCATTACCTATAACACCAAATGTTTTTCTAAATATCTCACAATGATTTACCCAAGTGTATCAAAAACCATCCAACGATTTCTAGAGAACTATCTTATTGGGATATAATCCTATATTTGTTCAATATCTAGTTAATGTCATCGATTTCCATCAAAGGGAATGCACTAGATGATATTCTCATGGAACACCCTACCCATGAAAGAACAACAGTTCATATCGAACCCCAAGATGAAGATGTATTTCAATGATCATGAATCTACTCAATCATGGGAGAAGTTACTTGATGAAACCTAAAATATCCCAACTAATAAATGTTTAGAAAACATTAAACTCAGAAAATTATGTCTAGTGATCATTTTTTTCTTCCAATAAAGAAGGCACCGCCCTATTTTTCCGACTATCCAAAGGCTACACAAATAATGAGGAGGAATACCAAGATATCATAGTAGACCTTTCATAAGAATTTGAACACTAAATGGTCTATTTGAATATTAATGGTGACTCTATAATATAAATTAAGTATATTAGTGTTCAATATAATATTATAAGGATGGGGGTGGTTGACATAGAGACTCTAATATATGAGAGGATTAATGGTAGAATATGCTTATAAAAAATGGAAAATCATATTCGAACACATTGAGTAGGAACAGTCATAAAGTTATAAACAAAACAAGGATTGAGAAGGAACCTATGTTAATGGATAAGTAAATTTGGGAATGGAAATTTCAAAGGAAGGGGAGACATCAATAATTTTTTAAATGATTTTAAAATCGTCTTTATTGGAGAAGATAAATAATTCTCAATCTGATGATGAGGCAATTCAAAAGAAAATTGATGGTGTAGGCGAAGGAAAATTGAAGGATATTGCTTGTGAGGATGATGTCTTGAAATTTGGAACGAGATTATGTATTACTGCTATACCTAAGATGAAAATGGAATTATTTTATGAAGCTCATTGTTCAAATTTTACTATACACCCTAGTAGCCTAAATATATTTAGGTACTTGAAGAAACATTTTTTGTACGATAAAATTAAGAGGGGAATTACTTATTATGTGTTCAAGTGCTTATTTTGTAAACCAGTGAAACATTTAAGAAATTATCCTTAAGTATCCTAAAAAATATTCCCATTCTTATGTGAAAATGGGATGAAATTAATATATTCTTTTTTAGGGGACTTCAAAAGACTCTTAGAAAGAATGAAGCAGTATGGGTTATCATTGATCACCTAACTATAACTGTACATTTTCTTACTATAAGAGAATAAATGAAAACTGAGCACCTTACAAAACTCTATATTAATGATGTATCAAGACTATATGGCACACCTTTTTAATTGTTTTGGGATTCCTTATTTACCTTGAAATTATAGAAGAGTCTTTAGAGGGACCTTGATACTAAGCTTAATTTGAGCATTTGATAACATACTCAAACTGATGGATAGTTTGAAATAACAACTAAAAAAATGGAATACATGTAGAGGTCATGTTCAATCAACTTTAAAGGTATATAGGATCATTACATGACTTGGGTAGTGTTTTCATATAATAATAGTTTCCATTCGAGTATTTAAATGGCCCCTCATGAAGCATTATATGGAAAGAGGTGTCATACTCAAACATGATGGTATGAAGTTGGTGAATAGAAACTCATAGGCCCAAAAATTGTTTAATAGATTATGATAAAGGAAAATTCAATCCAGGATTATGTTAGAGTATCTCAAATTAGGAAATATAGTTATTCACATAAGATAAAGAAATATTTAGAGGTCAAAGTGGGAGATCATGTTTCCTAGAAAGTATTATCATGGAAGGGTATTATTAAGTTTGTTAAGAAATAGAAACTGATACCTAGGTACATCAGATCCTTAGATATTATTGAAAGAGTTGGAGTTGTTTCTTATCGTTTGGAAATGACTCTAAATCATTCAAAACTGCATGATTTGTTCCATATATCGGTGTAAGGAAGTATATGACTGGGCCAAAACATGTCCTAACCTCTGATGAAATTGAATTGGTACCTGAAAATTCATAATTTAAAGAACCCATATAGATTCTTAATACTGGAGAGAATGTATTAAGGAATCCTATGACCCGTCTGGTAAAGGTACCCTTAAGAAATCACAAAATCTAAGATGCATCATGGGATCCCAAACATTTTATGAAGGAGAACTACCCACATCTTTTTATAAAGAAATACCCCTAAGACTTAAGGATGATATTTTTATGGGAATGATTTATATATCACCCCATTAATTTAACATGTTTTTCATTTACAAATAAATTTAATTATTTTTATAGCTTTAAAAACATGCAATACTGTGTTAGTTTGTTATTCACCCAATACCCTATTTAAACAAGACACTATTTTGTTACCTTTCTCATAGTAAATTAAAATATCACACATTTAGGGAATTTATATTGTAGACGCCGGAAAAGTCCGTTGATCCCCAAACGAAGTTCCGGATGTGGAAAGCGAAGTGATATTTGGAGTCAGACGCCTGTTCCGGAGAGCCCGGAGGTCGTGCGCGAAATTTTAGAGTCCCGCGCGCAAAGTTGAGTCGTGGCGCGCAATCCTCCCGGGATGCGCACAATCCGCAGGGCCGGCGCGCAATTTTGCGCGCCCCGAGCTCCCGCGACTCCCTTGCGCGCCGGGTCCTGATTCGGCGCCCGCGAAGGGAATTCCACGCCCGCGAAGCGAATTCCGCGCCCGGGGTTGCCTATAAATATAAGGCGACCCCTGACGTTTTGAAGGTTGCCGGAATTCGAAAGGTCTCTGGTGCGCGCAATCCAACCCCTTCCGCGCGCAATGCTGATCTTCAGGTAACCTCTTTTCTTTCGCGCAAGAAAGCCTCGGGGTTCACCTTCGCGCGGAATCCCTTTGGATCCCTTCCCTTGAATAACCCTTCACTCAAAGGCATTTACGCGCAAAAGAAGCCTCTTGCGCGCAATTGCCCCAGGGTGCGCGCAATCCAGCCCGATTGCGCGCACCCCCCATTTTCAAAGTGGCCATTCATTAAAGAATGAGCCGTTGCCCCCGTGCGCTATCCGAAGCCCGGTGCGCGCAATCTCGATCATCCGCGCGCAAAGTGCTGGCCCAATTGCGCGCCAGCCCGCCCATTTGCGCGCCGACCCGTGGTATTGCGCGCAAAGCCACTCTTTTGCACGCAAACCACCAGGGTCGCCCCCTTTGCCCCCCTTTGGGTACCCGCCTGCGTGGCGCCCGATGACCCTCATCCCGGGTGCCCGCATCGTGCGTTGTCTTCCCGTGCGGCCCTCCAGGCTCGCGTGAAGTGACACGGACCCATCGGCGGCAACTTCGTCCGAGCTACAAGACGTTAAACTGTTCAGCATACGTCCCGCACGACATTAAACTGCACATCGTCCGCGCGGCAAGACGTTAAACTGCCAAGCATCTTCGTCCTCAACACACGACGTTAAACTGTATTTCGTCCGGCAAGACGTTAAACCGTTCGCAACACCCGATCCCGTGCCCCGCACGCAGGGTCCCCCCGGTTTGGATGTGGCCCCCACCCGCTCGTCTCTGCAGGGATGACGGGGTTGCCCCTCTTTAGGGATGATTCATGGAGTGGCCTTCACCCACGGGGGTAGAGTGTTACAAACAGAACGAACTACGTGGACTTTGATCCCTGTCTTCTAAACAGGGTACGTAGGAAGCCTCTCCGAGGTTCAAGCCCGCCACCTGGTCGTCCCGGTCGTATTTACGTCGGTTCGTCCATCAGTGAACCCCTCCCGGGTTCACACTTGCGTTGATTCACCTATGAATCTTCCTCTGTGGGGGACTGCACGTGTGTATCTCCATTGTGCTTCCCCACCGCCTCGATCTCTTCGTGAGTCGGCTTGCTAACGTCCAGCATGACGTAAAACTGTGATCCACCCGGCCGTTCCATCCCCCTCTGTGCGAGGTGGTTCGGTTCAATCCTCCACCCGGCGGCCTCGATCTCTTTGTGAGTCGGCTTGCCGACGTCCAGCATGACGTTAAACTGTATACCCGAACTACGCTGACTTTGATCCGCGCTAACGCACGGTACGTAGGAAGCCTCTACGGGGTCCAAGCTCTTCACTCCATCATCCACCCTGATCCTTACCCGGGCCGCCACATCCCGGTGGGGTCATGCCACTTCACTCCACTCCACATCACTTGGGAAGCCGCCCATGCGCTGGCCCCAGCGTCGGAGGTTCCCCGCAAGGGGTTCTGTCATCTGATCCACTCCTCGTGTTGATCAGTCCGATGTCGTCCCCGCTGGACGTTAAACTCGCGGCATACCCCGTGTTAAACATGGGAAGCTGAGGAAAACCTCAGGTAACACAGTTCCCCGCGCCAAGTGCGGGATGCCTCAGGCCATCACGCCTTCGAGAAGCCCTATTAGGGACGGAAGGCAGACATGCAGAGGCACAGTGTTAAGACACGCCCCCGACACCCGGAGCCACCCGGTCTCCTCACCGCAGGTTGCTGCCCCGACCAGACTCCTTGGAGCGTCCGGGCGGAAGCAGCGTAATTAACCGGTTTTCATGAAGATATGGCGCCGGGAACGAGATTCACGAACATTCTTAAATCTATGAGGGAGACCCGGATTAGGCGACGAGTTCCGAGGAGACGTCCACGGAAGGAGGAGCCGACATCCCATCATCCCGGTTTCGATCAAGGAGCAGACGCCCCTGAATAAGGGACGGATGCCGCCCGCCCTTGGAAAGCGGGACTGCGGGACCACAAGCCGCGCACGCCCATCCCCTCGGGTCGACGGGTGCACGTGCGAACGCGTCCTGGCGGAACAGCGTAACCCGACGCACATCCGCACCGAAACAGAAAAATGGTGAACCCGACGTGAATCTCTTCTCCTCAATACGAAGACCGATGGCTTTCAGAGGTGTTGGAAGACCAGCATGCTGCTCGACCGAGCGTTCAGTTTTACCCGCCAGGGGCTGGGGAAGGGAAATCGGGCACTTCGTCTCGCGACGTCGATGGCCTGGGTCCCCCCCACGGAAGGCGTCGTGGCACTAATGGTTGGTTGTCGATTCCTTTTCCTGTCAGTGTTAATGGGTTTTTCTCCCTGCTTTCAGAAATCAGGTCGCCCAATTCAGTTCCCGATCGCCACCCGCCCACTGGCGCAGGGGTAGGGGAAACACCGACGCGGCTACTCCGCGCGGTCCCGCCCGTTCCGCAGCCGTCCCAGCAGCCGCAGCTGCGGGGCAACCACGCCCTCTCTCCCCCTCGGAGGTCATCCAGAGAAGGGTGATCAACAACTTGGTGCAGAGATATGAGGAAGAGGGAGTCATCCCCACCAGGGACATGGCTCGCCTAGACCTCGAGGGAGCTGCACCTTGCCACCAACGCCGCCCCCGAGGGCCGCGCAGGGAGGCACCGCTGCCTACCTCGACGTCCAACCGCTTTGGGAGTTTATCCCCGGAGCGCTCCGACAACTCCTTCCCCTATGCGGATGAGGTGGAAGATTCCTGAGACTACCCTATCCGAGATTCGCTCCAGGGATCCGCGATGAGGGCTCCTGTCAGGCCACGACGACATCGCCGCCAGGCCTCTCAAGTCGAGGAACAGGCTATCCACCTGCCCGCGCCGCTCATCCCGACTCGTTTGTCCCGACGCCAACGTCGGGCTCAAGCGGAAGAGGATGCCCACCTTGGGGCCCTAGCAACAGCGGCCGCGTTGGCTCAAGCCACTGCTGGCTCCAGTCACCGGGCCCCTACGCATCCTGAGCAGGAGCACTTCTATGCCCGACCCGGATCGAGGCCCCGACCGCCCCAAAGGCAGGTTGGGTTGACTCTCCCGGTTGCTGGTACAGGCAATGGCCACCGCGGATCACCTCGCGGTAGCGCTATTCACCAACAGGGTCTGCTCCGTGTGGCCGATCCAAGAGGCATGGGTCACCCCGCCTTCCGATCCCGGCCCGGAGGCCTACCCGGAATCATCTCTCCCCGCGTCCCCTTTGATATCTGTCCCGGTGCTCCTCGCACCTTGGTTTCCAGTCCTCTTGGCCCCAGCACCAGTGCGGCCGGAGGACGCCAAGATAGAGATCAGCCATGCCCCGAAGAACCACCCAGGGGCAGGAGGGCGAGGCGTCGACACTGAGGGAAGAATGTTACGGAATTCC
The DNA here is from genome assembly GCA_963277665.1 of Viscum album. Taxonomy (NCBI): domain Eukaryota; kingdom Viridiplantae; phylum Streptophyta; class Magnoliopsida; order Santalales; family Viscaceae; genus Viscum; species Viscum album. Next base: position 20,927,521 of record OY728145.1, on the reverse strand, counting down.
GGACAGAGATCCGACCGGTTCGTTTCTCTGATACAGAGGCGGAGTATGATTCGGCGACAGAGCCCTCCCCCCAATCCCGCCAGTCAGGGGCAGGGGTAGGAATGCGGCACGTTAGCCTCGTACTTCCCGAGAGCGAGATCGATATGATCCACGCTTCTCTCCGAAGGTATATCCGGAGTAGCGAGGGCCTGGTAGACCCCCAAGGATCAAGCTTGCGGTTGGTACCGGCCCCTCCGGAAGCACCTTCTGCCTCGATCGGAGAAGCCGGAGACTTTTTCTGGGGACCGACGGTCGAACCATGATCTAGTGCACCCTCGGCAAGCACTGACGCTACGGCAGGATGTTCGCTCACCGGCCCGTCCTATCGTGATGTGGTAGCTGGGGCACCGCCACCCTCAGAGGGCGGCCCGGGATATGGAGGCCAATTGGCCTGCTCACCGTATTCACCGCCGGCCAGCCCGTCGGCCAGGCGGCCCGCCTCGGCACCACTGCCGGTTCCCCGTCCATTCCCAGTCATTGAAGAGGACCAAGGAGACCTGGGTCCCGAGTTTGAGTCGTGGAGCTTCTGGACCGTCCTTGCAGAGGGCCACTTCCCTGAGAAGTTTTGGCCAGTCGCAGGACCGGACTTTGATGCACCCGAATCGCTCACCCCGGATGAGTTCGAATGCTTCCACCGAACTCTCCGGGAGACTCACTCCCGTCTTCACCACCTACAAATGCCATATCCCGGGAGTCAAGTGCACCTGGAGGATATTGGTGAGCAGTGCCGTCAAATTGACCTGGCCACGCTCCCCGCGGTTCGGCACCCCGGGTCATTTGGGCACCACGAGGCCCTCCAACAACGATGCGTTGAGTGTTTTCAAGTACTCCGCAAGGTTATCAAGGAAGCCACTCCCCATGTGTATATCCGTGGATGGGGGCAGTACGCTGCCCTACGCTTCAGTGCGATTCGCCGACAGCCCGATTCACTGGGTGGCCCTGAGGGTATATCCCCAGGGACGGAAACGGTCAATATGGCTGACCTGTCGAGAGGGGGGAACGACTTGGAACTTCTCGACGGGGGCTCCTCCCCCGAAGACAAGCCGTCGTTGGATCCATCGGTGAGAATTACTCGTCATCAGAGGAACCTCCTGGGACTCCCCGCACCCACTGAAGCACTGACGTTGAGCCGAAACGTCAGCAAAGGTAAAGAGCACGGCGGGGCTATAAAGCCCGCCGACCCATCCACCTCCATGCAGAGGGCAGACGAGGATCCCGAGAAGTCTACGCTACGTCAACAGCTCGCCGAGCAGAAGAAGCTGGTTGACCAGCTCCTCGCCGAGCGCACTGCAGAGCAGCGGCCTGACTACGGTGATCCTAGGCCAGGACAGCAGGGACAGGAACAACCACCCCTCGGTGAGGCTCTCCCGGGCAACCGTGATTATGCCGTGTTTGCCGACAGGAGAGAGGCCATCACCTATGGCAAGAGGGCGCGGTATGTTTCACCACACCCTCCCGAGCGTCGTGACTACCTGAGAGACGCCGCTCGGATTCCTCCCGCTGCCCCGAGGGCCGCTCCGCCCGCCATCCCACGGGCTGCCGAGTTCGACGACCCGGTCGACGACCCGATTGAAGGGCCATGCAATGCGCTCGTGGTTAGAGATCCTCGCCAGGACTGGAACCCATGTCCGGACGATCCGATGGCGGCACTCATCGCCCGTTTGGAGGCCTTGGAGACTCGGCAAGTGGCGATCCCACCGGACGGCAAGCCATACCCAGCATGGGTGGATGACATGCCGGCACCTCCGGGATTCGGGAATCCCACTTTTTCCCCCTTCAACGGGACTGGAGACCCGCCACAGCATTTGGCCCATTTTAACTCGAGGTGCGGGCCTATGTTGGGGACTCCGGCACAGCAAGAGGCCGCTAAGCTTCGCTGCTTTGTCCAGACGTTGGAAGGGCCAGCATTTGTCTGGTACAGCCAACTCCCCGTCGGGTCGATAACTAGCTGGGAGGACCTTCGTAGACAATTCCTCTACCAGTTCAGATCCACGACCCGGAAGACGAGTATCGCAGACCTCTTCAAGTGCAAGCAGAGGCCTGATGAGCGAGTCGCGGACTTCGTCGCCCGATGGAAGGGTCTCACGTATTCCCTTGACATGCCATTGACTCAGGAGCAGTTGCTGACAATGTGAGTCGGGAACGTCAAGACCGAGCTGGTCCCTTCCTTGATCACTCAGAATTACCCCGGAGGGTTCAGGGACTTCTCAGACAAAGCTCAACGTCTTGAGGAAGCCCTGCAACAGGCCAACCAGGCACACCCGCTGCCTCCTATGATTCCTGCAAGGAGAGCCAGCAGGGCTGAGCCCGCTGCTGTTGCCCAGATAGAGGCTCCCAGGCCGCTGGAGCTGCTGCCGGCGAGGCCAGCTCCACAGCCTCACAGGAATCCGCCTCCACGGGCTCAGTTCCCGGCCCAGCAGCGGCAGCCTCAGAACCGGCCGGCCCCTCCGCGTAATGTACCGCCACAACCCAGGCGAGATAATCAGGGTCCACCTCCTCGGCAGGCCCCTCCAGCCCCTCGTCAAGACCACGCTCCCAGGGGCCCGCGATACCTGACCTACTCATTTCACGAGGATCAGGTCCCCGATTATTTCCGGAGCGCCCTGGAGCAGAGGATTGTGCGACTGCCTGAGTGTTGGAGGCAAGAGGAGGCACATCTCACGGATAACCCCCGCTATTGCCCTTACCATCGGGCCCTGGGGCACACCATCCAGCGGTGCTATGTGTTTAAGGATTGGCTCCAAGACCAGATTAACAACAATGTAATCAGGTTGGGCCCAGCTCCAGCACAAGTGGCGGGCGTGTTCGTGGGATCAGATGACGATAGTGGCAACGAGGACGAATGGCAGCTGGTCTCCGACCGCGGGTCCCAGAAGTATAAGAACTGGATGGCCCGCAAGACGATCATTCGTGCCCATGGAATCATCCGTGCGCGCTTGAATCAGCCTGAGCCCCCAGAATCTGCGGGTGCTGCTTCGACATCGTCGTCCCAGCCTGCCTCTTCCAAGAAGAGCAAACGGCGGCGGTGCAAGAAGGAAGAGCGTGCCCCGCCAGTTCCGCCACTATCCCGCATTCTCGGCGATTTCATGCCCTCGGAGATGGGGATCCCTCCTCGGATCCGCCCAGTGGTGAATGATTCGTCCGATGACAGTATTGGGTACGCTTCGGTTAATACCGTCGAGCTGGTAAATCCCTTTTCGGTTCCCGACGTTGAAGAACACCAGGTGGACCTCCCTAGTGTCCCCGGTCGTCGCCACCGTCGGAAGAGCCGCAACAACAGGGGTCGCCGGGGCACAGCAGTTGGTACCTCCAGCCAGGCCGTGCACGCCACTGAGACTAGGCAGCAGGCTCAAGATCGAGCTCAGCGTGCGCAGCCCCCCCATCCGGGGATGACGGATTCGCCTCCGCCACTGTTCGTGGTGTGGGATCAGGCAGAACCGCCTCAGCCGCGTCGCGATCAGCTCCGCCCTGCCACGAGTCCATCCCGGCCTCCTGACCCCAGTACGGTGACCATTTCCCGGGCTTCAATCAATGAACAACGAGATGCGCCAAGTACCAGCCGGCCGCCGGTCCAACCGGCAGGGCCCATCATGCCTCCAACCACGGAGCAACCTCCTGCAACCAGGGGCTCGCGCTTGGCCAAAAAGTATGATGTCCTGAAGCACTTGGCTGACATCCCAGCGAGACTCTCCATCCTTGAGGCTCTGCGCATGTCATCTGAGATGCGCGAGGCACTCGCTGAAGCCCTGAAGAGCCCCCTCCAGTTTGAGACAGAGGTTGCGGCTGCAGAGGCCTTTCACGCCGAAACGATTGAGGACGCCGAATGCCAGGAAGTTATATCGTTCTCTGGTAAGGATGAAGACCCTCCTATACAGGGGCACATTCGTCCGCTGTATGTTACCGGCCAGTTCAATGGCCTTGAAGTCCGACGCTGTCTTGTCGACACGGGGTCCAGGATTAACCTGATTCCAACTCAGACGCTCCGGAGATTGGGGTTGTCTGAGGATGACTTGATTCCCTCCGACCTCAGGATCCAGGGGTATGACCGCACCGAGCAAACTCCGGTCGGCAAGATACGCTTGAAGACCCAGTTCGGTGACTTGGTTGCCAACACCGAATTCATGGTAGTCTCTCAAGACACTGCGTACAACGCATTGATGGGCAGGCCATGGCTCCACCTTCATGCGGCGGTTCCCTCGTCATACCACCAATGCCTCAAATACTCCCTTAATGGTCGAGTAGGCGTGCTTCAGGGAGATGCCTCTCATTTTGCCTCATGTGAAGCCCGCTATCTGGACGCGGACTATTACAAGAGAAAGGATAAGCAGATCCTGGCAGGTGAGGTCGAGCCTTTCGCTGTTGCAAGTGATCCCTGGGCAAGTTTGGATGACGCTTACGTCCTCCCGATTCACCGGTTGGACGTAGCCATGGTCTCGACGGCCTGTGAGTCTCCTGATGAGTTGACCGCGACCGCCCGTGCCAGCACTAGCGGCCCAACAGGATCTGGTAGCCCCAATGCAGTTTCCAACGCAGTCTCTCCCGTGGACGATCCCTCCCCGAGTGGAGAGGACGTGGAAGATGCACCCCCAGCCTTTGAGGAGGGCGTCTCCGCCACGGTCGATGAGTTAGTACCAGTGAACCTTGGAACCGAAGCAGATCCGAGACCCACATTGGTCAGTGCCGCCATGCCCTCTGAGGAGCGGCAGTAGTACGTGGACTTTCTCAGGCAGCACCGTGATGTTTTCGCTTGGGGCTATGACGAGATGTCAGGGCTAGATCCTCAGGTAGCCGTCCACCGCCTTGGTCTCCCGGCGAACCATCGCGGGTTCAAGAAGCCTCCCAGGAAGATGCACCCACTCCACGGTGCCATGGTTGAGGCCGAAGTTGACAAGCTTATTAAAGCCAACTTCGTGAGGGAAGTCCAGTACCCCAAATGGCTGGCCAACATTGTGCCGGTCAGGAAGAAGAACGGGCAGATCAGAGTCTGCATCGACTTCCGCGATCTCAACCGCCACTGTCCGAAGGACGATTTTCCCCTTCCAGTGACAGAGCTTTTGATTGATGCCACGGCAGGGTTCCAAGCCCTCTCCTTTATGGATTGATACTCCGGATACAACCAAATTCGGATGGCCCCTGAGGATGAGGAGTTCACTGCCTTCAGGGCCTCCCAAGGTACCTTCTGTTACCGGGTCATGCCCTTCGGCCTGAAGAATGCAGGTGCCACCTATCAACGGGCGATGCACCGCATATTCAAGACAATCCTCGGCACACTGGTGGAATGCTACGTCGACGACTTGGTGGTCAAATCGCGCCAGCGTCAGGACCATCTCAAAGATCTTGAGAAAGTGTTCGGCTTCCTCTGGTCTCGCTGCCTGAAGATGAACCCGTTGAAGTGTGCCTTCGGGGTCACCTCCGGAAAGTTACTTGGATTTGTGGTAAGATACCGGGGTATTGAGATCGACCCAGAGAAGATCAGGGCGATTAGCCAGATGCCTCCCCCAGGTAACATCCGGGAACTGGAAGGGTTCCAAGGCCACTTAGCCTATATACGCCGATTCATCGCGAATCTGGCCGGAAAGTGTAAGCCCTTTTCTCGGCTCATGAAGAAAGGTGCCACCTATGTATGGGATAAAGAGTGTCAGACCGCTTTCGAGGAAATCAAGCAGTACCTGCTTCAACCTCCGGTTCTGATGCCGCCTGTATCCGGGAAGCCGCTGGTCCTCTATGTGACCGCCCTGGAACGGTCCCTGGGTGCCCTTCTCGCCCAGAAGAACAACGAGGGAACAGAGAATAGCCTCTATTACCTCAGTCGCATGCTCCTCAATGCGGAAGTTAGGTATTCCCCCGTCGAGAAGAGCTGCCTGGCGCTCGTATTTTCCGTACAGAAATTACGGCACTACTTGCAGCACCATGAGGTACAGTTGGTTTCTCGGGTAGACCCGTTGAAATATATCCTGAGCCGGCCTATGTTGACTGGCCATCTAGCGTGGTGGGCTGTGGTTCTCCAGCAGTTCGACATCAGGTATGTGTCTCATAAGGCCATCAAAGGGCAAGCATTGGCAGACTTTCTGGCTGCTCACCCAACCTCCGCGGATCAGCCGCTGGATCTAGGCTTTCCTGATGAGGCCATCCTCTCGGTCGATCGAGCCGGTCCATGCTGGCAGATGCACTTTGACGGTGCCTCCCGGAGCCCCACCGGTAGAAGACTCGATAATCCTAAGCTCAACAAAGTGGGCTTGGGTATCGTCTTCATTACCCCGGAGCGAGCCGTGCTGCCATACTCTTTCCTGTTGTCAGAGGGCTGTACCAATAATGAGGCGGAATACCATTCCCTCATCACCGGCCTCGAGTTAGCTCTCGAGATCGACATGCCCCATCTGTGCGTGAAAGGGGACTCCGAGCTAGTTGTTAAGCAGATCAATGGCGACTATGTTGTCAGGAAGCCGGAACTTGTGCCATTGCTGGAGTGCACCCTCCTTCTGATGGCCCAGTTCCCTTCTCGGCCAGAAATTGTCCACATTCCCCGGTCGCAGAACGGTCGAGCAGATGCTTTGGCCAGCCTTGCTGCGTCACTTGCAGAGCCTGAACAGGATAACCTGACCGTCCGCGTGACGCGCCGCAGGCTCATCGCTCCCGTTATCCCGGAGGGAGATCGTGGCCCGTCGGTAAGTAATCTCACCACAGTTTCCCCTGTGCCCGGAGCCCCGAGTACCCCAGATATGGCAGTCGAACCAGCCCCTGATTGGAGGACGCCTTTGGTTGAGTACCTCCAACATGGCATTCTCCCGCCGGATCGGGCCGAGCGCGAGCGAGTTCGACGCCGCGCATCGCAGTTTGTCCTCCAGAGCAGTCCCGGCCTGGAGCAGATCCTCTATAAACGCGGATTCGATGGTGTTCTCCTCCGTTGCCTTCAGGGAGTTGAGATCCCACGAGTCATGCAAGAGGTTCATGCTGGTTCATGCGGTGCCCACAGACTGGGCCGAAGCTGTCCCACCAGATTCGGAGGTTGGGATACTTCTGGCCCTCCATGATCCATGACTGCATCGAGTATGCCAGGAGGTGCCATGCGTGCCAGGTTCATGCGAACTTTGTGCATCGGCCGCCAGAGCCTCTCCATACCACTAGGTATTCCTGGCCCTTTGCAGTCTGGGGTCTGGACGTTGTGGGACCTTACCCGCCGGCGACAGCTCGCCAGTGCCGGTTCATTCTGACCGCCACGGACTTCTTCTCCAAATGGGCAGAGGCGATTTCGCTCAGAGAGGTCAAATCCTGTTCGATCACTGACTTCGTGACCTCCAACATCATTCATCGATTTGGAGTGCCTCACGCTATCCTCACGGATAACGGAGCCAATTTCCGAGCAGCCGAGTTGAAGAAGTTGTACGCCAAGTACAACATTCTCTCGAACCATACATCTCGCTATCATGCGCAGGCGAATGGACAGATCGAGGCGTTTAACAAAACCCTCTCTAACATTCTGCAAAAAATGGTTGGTCAGAACAAGAAGAGTTGGCCGGACAAGCTCCCCAACGCCCTCTGGGCTTATCGGACGACGACTCGCAATTCCACCCAGATGAACCCTTATTCCCTGGTGTATGGAGCTGAGGCCATCCTGCCCATCGAGATCCAGTTACCGTCCTTGCGCACTGCGGTCTACGACCAGCAAGCGCCGGACAGAGCTGTTGAAGCCCGTCTAGTCGAGTTGGAAGCACTGGATGAGAATAGGCTTCACGCTTTGCACAACTTGGAGAGGCATAAGAGCAGAATGGCTCGAGCTTTCAATAAGAAGGTTCGCCTCCGCTCCTTCCTGCAGGGTGACCTAGTGCTATCCCTAAGAGCACCGATGATCCCCGGCAGGAAGCCGCCCAAGTTGGAGCCCAAGTGGGAGGGACCTTTTGTCATCCACAAGGTCTATCCCAATGGCGCGTACTCCCTAGCGACTATGGATGGTGAGCGCGTCACTCCTCCCACCAACGCTAGGTTCCTCAAGCAGTACTTTGCTTGAGTGCACCACGTCCAAGCTGCACGACGTTAAACTGCCTAGCATATCGTCCGCGCTGCAAGACGTTAAACTGCCAAGTGCTTCGTCCAACATGACGTTAAACTGTACATCGTCCCGCATGACGCTAAACTGCACCACGTCCGAGCTACAAGACGCTAAACTGTTCAGCATTCGTCCTACATGACGCTAAAACTGCACCTCAAGAACTACGTGCGGCTTGATTCCCATCCTTATGGGATACGTAGGACCGCCTGAACATTCATGTTTCAGGCCCAGCCCCATCCTTTGGGAATTTCCATCCCATCTCGGGCCCTTGGCCCAGTTGCCTCCGGGTGTGCGGTGTATGGTGTGAGCGCGGGGCTATGTCCTCATTCACGTCGGTTTTCTCGCCACGCTGTACGCCCCCCACGTTTGGGGATGCCTTCCGTTTCCCCCTTCTTCCTTCATCGTCCTGCATGACGTTAAACTGCCTCTCAAGAACTACGTGCGGCTTGATTCCCATCCTTATGGGATACGTAGGACCGCCTGGACATTCAAGTTTCAGGCCCAGCCCCATTTCCCGGGAATCTCTATCCCGCGTTGGGCCTCTGGCCCAAGTTCCCCTCCTTTTTGTGCGAGGCGTATCGCGTGAGCGGGGGATTATATCCTCATTCACGTCGGTCTACTGGCCGCGCCGTACGCCTCCCCCGTGCGTGGGACTACCTCACACCTCTCATCGTCCTGCATGACGTTAAACTGCACTTCAAGAACTACGTATGGCTTGATTCCAATCCTTATGGGATACGTAGGACCGCCTGGACGCTTGTGTTTCAGGTCCAGCCCCGTCTCTTGGTCGATCACGGGGACCTGCTGTCTTTTGGTTGCTCTCAGGGTGAGTCCTCCGACCCTTTCCGGTGATCTGTTAACATGTTTTGGGTACTTTGGTCTATGACCCGTAGTGTCAGATGCAATCCCGGCAAGTCCTGTGTTGCTTGTCGGGCCGCGCGCTTCCTCTTGTTCGAGCCTTCACTCAAAGGGATCCTCGTTAGCGGTTTGGGTACGATGCCTCAGTGCTCTCCTACCCCTCCGGGTTGATTTACCGGCGGGTCCTGGGCCGCAAATCGATATGAATCCTGCGATTGAGCGGTTGATGCTCGTTTGCTTGCCCCGTTCTAGGCTGACGCGATCGGATGTTGTGTTGCGAATATGGTCAGCGACATCCTTGATCGCCATGTCGGCTCTTTTAGGCTCTGAACATTGGTTGTGCGGTCCTCATCACACTCCGCCTTTGTGCGTTGTAGTGGAATCTAGACACTCTCTTCATACTGACCTTCAGTACACCTTTACACGTTAGGCAGGCCAACCAGGGTAATGGTGTCTGTCGAGACTCCCACGATCTGAGCACCAAGGATATATGCGGATGTCCTCCCTAAGGGCCATGTGTAGCTAGACCCTCGTCCCCATAAGGAGGAAGGAGTCACCCGAACAATCGCGTTCTGGGCCTAGTATAGCTGGAGGCTAGCATCTCTGCCCCTCGGGTGATGGACATACGCGGGCCCCTATCCCAGGATCCTTTTTCTGGAATCGTGCGTGACCGCAGGGCTGGGTATGTTCCCACCTCCGCTGAGTCCGCCGTATCGCGATAAGCGGATTCCTCCATGGTCTGAACCACACGACCTTAAACTGTGTTGTCTGGTCCTACCACACGACCGTAAACTGTGATTGTCTTGGCCGCTCGACGAGAAATGGCACTGCATCGTGATGTTCTCCTCAGGGGACACTCACATTGGGCGCTGGTTAATAACCACGCCATTCGTCAATGCCTTTCATGGCTTGATTATTGTGGCGACGCCAGGGATTCCTTAATCACAGGCATGTCGCTGCACAAAGAAAAACCATCCATCCTTAAGGACAAACAAGAAATATCAAATACCGCTTCTTCTGTGTGCGAGGGTCAGACCCGCACCCTTCCCCGCGCTGGTGCCCGATTGTGTTGCGCCGCGCTTCAAGAACTACGTGTGGCTTGATTCCCATCCTTATGGGATACGTAGGAACGCCCAGATGTTTGAAACTTCGGGTCCAGCCCCCACCTCTTAAATATTCCCCCTTCTCCGGGGAGTCCGCCTCCTTCGGGTCACCCTCAAGGCATGTCCCTCGATCCCTTGCAGTGGTCCACCGGTGTCAAGAGTACTCTGGTTTATCGCCAGGAGGGTCAGGTTCAGCTTGGTCAGGTTCCTTCCACTTTTCAGGCTTCGTGCTCCCTTTCATTCGGACCCATCGCCTACGCCCTGGGTGGAGCCCCCGTGAACGGTTTGGACACAATGCCTCAGTGCTCTCCTACCGACTCGGGCTGGTGCCCCCAATGGCCTCGTGCAGCAAATCGATATGAATCCTGCGATTGAGCGGTCGATGCTCGTTTGCTGCCTCGTTCCATCAACGGTTAGTGCGATATTGATGCTGCTTTTCCGCCACGGTCGGCAGTACTCCCATATCGTTACGCCGGTGCCCCCAGTCCTTGAGTGAATGGCCGCATGATTCACATCACATTTTCCACCTCCTATTCTGACCAGGCAAAATCTCGACACTCTTGACACTATCCCTCAGTGCATCTTCGCATATCCAGGGGATAAGACCACGATGCGACATACTTTGAGGTTCTTATGGTCCGAGCTCTAAGACCTTAAACTAAGATCTACCCTTATGGTCCGAGCTCTAAGACCTTAAACTAAGATCTACCCTTATGGTCCGAGCTCTAAGACCTTAAACTAAGATCTACCCTTATGGTCCGAGCTCTAAGACCTTAAACTAAGAACTACCCTTATGGTCCGAGCTCTAAGACCTTAAACTAAGATCTACCCCTATGGTCCGAGCTCTAAGACCTTAAACTAAGATCTACCCCTATGGTCCGAGCTCTACGACCTTAAACTAAGATCTCCCCAAACGGGGTTCTGCGTCCTGCATGACGTTAAACTGCACTCGCAGAACTACGTATGGCTTGATCTCCAGCCTGATGGAGTACGTAGGAACGCCTGGGCATTTCGACTCGGGTCCAGCCTTAGGGATCGCTAAGTCCCGCCCCTCCTCATCGCCGGCCGTCTGGCCTGACCTCGGGTAGAGTGGTGCAGTTGTGATATTCTCCCCGATTCAGCTCGGGATGCCCCATCGCAATGATGGGAAGCGACAGTTTCCTCATCAAAGAGGTTTTGTCTGAGAATTGGGGTGATTCACGGCCAGATTAATGCATCCGCCTAATATGCTTTCCCTACGGTGGCACAATTTTGGGAGCGTTGGATTCTATCCGAACAAATCGTCACTTCGCCCCACGCTTCGCATGCCCTGTTGATCTGGATTTCCACCCTTGTGCCTGAAGGAACCCCCAAAGCGGCATTGATGATGACATGTGATCCGCCTCCTGCAATATGGATGATGACCTTCGGTCCGTCTATCGCAGTAGTATGGTCGATTGATCCATTGTCCGCTTGCCATCTTGGGCATTTCCTGGAAGGCCAACCGTTGTGGATTTCTGAATTCGGGACACGCGATTCACCCTTTCTCATTTCCCTATGTTCGGACAAAATCTCAACGCCCCTAGAGTTGTCCTGCTCGTGTGTCGGAACAAGTTGGGGGGATGATACATTGATTAGGCTTGAGGTCTCCTTTCCTAGGAATGACCTCCCTCTTTTCTTTAGAAATCCAGGCCCAATTATGGATGCCTGAAGCTTGGTTGACGCTCCCGCACGACAATGGATTGTGGTTGAGCATGTTAAGCCAAAAGATGCAGATAAATATGGTGATTCATACAAATGGATCGAAATATTGAGGAGCGGAAGAAAATGTTCTGGGAGTGGAAAAAACAAAGCCCCTAGGGATTAACGTGCTGGATGAGTCTTTCTAACGCCGCTACCCTTTGGCTGGCGGCCTCCGGGGCTGCTTCTCGCTCTCTGCGCGCCCTCTCCTCGTCGGCGGTCGCAGCACGCAGTTCGTCGATTCTGGCCTGTGCATGCTCCCGCTCGACTTGAATTGCGACCATCTGTTGGCCCGCCTCCGTCAGCTGCACCTGGGCGTCAACCAGCTGGGCTGCTAGTTGCTCCACAAGCTCAGTGCACGCTGCGACGAAGGCCTCCTTCTCTGCCGCCTGCCCTTCGAGGCGCCAGACTTCCTGCTCCTCCACGAGGAGCGCCCGCGTTCTCTCCGACATGTCCCGACTTTGTGCGACGTCGGCACGCCGGCGGCTCTCGCGCATCTTTTCGGCCATGAAATCACGGACCGTCAGATGGAGGCGTTGAGCATCAGCTCCCCCGGCACACAGGAAGCGCAGCCAGGTTTGAAGCGATCCCATGCACCCCATCCACTCTGATGAGTCTCGCTTGAGGAAGTGCTGGATGCACTTCCACCCCCTGTGGCGCGTTATCCGGCTCTCCTCGACCGCCTCCGCGTCTGAGTCGTCCATCTCCTCGGGGTCGGCAGGCCGGTAGGAAGGGAAGGCAGCCAGCAGGTCTGCTGCAGGGTCCGCCCCTGGGATGTCCTCACGGGGGATAGGTTCCCCAACATCTGGGCGACCTTCTTCTCCCGCCCCGGCGGCGTTGACACCCTCGTCAGCCCCCGACCTCTCTCCGATGGCAGCACCGCCGACGTCCGTAGCCCCTTGATCAGCAGTTGGCGGGGCCGGATCGGTGTGGGAAGTCTGTTCCGGAGCAGGCGGCATGTCTGCCACCGGTCCACTCGTGGATGGCCCGGGTTCGACAGCCCGACGAGCCTCCAGTGTTGAGATCACTGCGCAGGGCATGCCGTGGTTAGTCACGGATTGTCAATGGCAAGCACCAGCAGTAAAGTAAGGCGACTTACGGGAGTTCAGGGCGGCATCTTCCGCTATCCCGACCGCCGCAGGAACAGTTGCAGCAGGGGACCCTTCCGCGCTTGTCAATTCGATAATGGGTGCCTGGCCCCCGCCTTGTCCTGCTGGCGCCTCTCCTACTCCCGCTGAGGACGCCTGACCAACATCCGTGTGCTCCTGAGAAAGGTGGAGAAATGGGTTAGAAGCTGCATAAGAGAATGGATGAAGCAGGTTGAGTAGGGATAGAAGCGGACCTCGAGGAGCTCAGTGACGTCAACATTGTCAGAGCCGGCCACCTCGCCGCTCTCCCGTGGGCTCCCCTGGTGGGATCTTCCCTCGGAGCCTTCATCCTCCCCCATTTCCTCCTCCTCCTCGGAGTCGTTGCTACTGTTGTCTTCCTCCGGCGGCATCTGTTCTGGAGCAGGCTCTAGACCGAGCATCACCTTCACCAGAAGGGATGGCTCCGCACGCTGACCACGTTGGCGCGCGTACTCGTCCATGGCCATCAGATACGCATACTGCCGGTTGAAGTCCACCCTGTCGGTGATCTGGAGGCGCCCGACCTCTGGCAGATGGATTCCTTCTCTGAGTATCTTTCGCCAGATGGCATCGGACCCCAGTGACTGCCGCAGGGTCATCCAGGCCGACCACAGCGCCGGGAAGACTGCATCGTGGGAGGGTTCGAGCAGACGCCTTACCTGCTTCTCGGGCCGCTCCCCGACCGCCACATGTGCCCTCTCTCTGGGCGCTGAAGTCGTGGCGGCATCCTGCGATGTGCCCGCCGCCGAAGTCCCTGCTCGCGCCGGCTCCGCTGCTTGGCGCGCCTCCGTTCTCCCCCATGTGGCGGCGCCTCGCCTCCTTCCTTGACGCCCGGCCTCCGCACAGGTAACCTCGAGCCGCTGAACTGGCTTCCGTAGAAGCCCCTCGGGGTACGCGATGGCCCAGTGTTCGGCGTACTCGGTTGCCAAGCCCGCGTCAACCCCGGTAGGAGGGAGAGTGATGACGTCGCCAGAGCCGAAAGCGGCAAACATCAGCCACATCTGGCGAAGGACGCCAGGGTTCATCTCCTCCCGGACAGCAGTGAATACCCTTTTCGGCATCCGTTGAAGGCACCCGAACTTCCTGGAGAACCGGGTTGGCACGTAGGGCTCGCAGATCACCTTCCCGTCGATCCGAGCCACGAGCACCCCGCCCCGCATGTTCAGGAAGTACTCGTGCTGCTCCAGCGGACCCTGCCCGTTGTCGATCATCTGGCCGACGGGAGTGGGGAACGGGCTGAAGTTGAAATTGGCGTGATTGCCAATCCGAATCCTCACGCCCTCCTCATTTAGGGTCATCGGAGCGACCCCCGCAATGTTCAGTAGGGAGGGTCGCATGCCGTTTCCCGGAGGAATGATGGCGTTTGGAAACGTGTACCCACCAAGGTGAGCATCCACCCAGCCGTGGAAGAATTGAAAGGGCCCACAGATCCTTCGTGGCGACCCCCCTCGCGAGATGCGTCCCAGGATGGCGTACAGTTTAGCCAACACTGGGACCCCGAGGTTGTATCTTTTATTGGCGGCCATGGCGCCCGCCATCGCCAGTGTCGCCGGGCGGACGCCCATCCTCGCGTCCCGCACTGGCAGGAGCCACCCACTCAGAAAGGCGGCCAGGAACGCCGCGTACCAGACATTTGGGTCCCGGGCCTCGATGACGCGGTACCCCCATGAGCGGTAGTCGCCCGTCTCCAGGACCCGCCAGTACGACCCGTTCCGGCTCCTCTGAGCCGCGGTCGGGCACCGCTTCCCCCTGCCTGGCATCTTGACCGCGGGGTCATTCTCCAAGAACTGGCTGAACCACTCCTTGTAGGCTATGTCCTTGTGGAAGTCCTTGACCCCGAGCCGCTCCGTAGCTGGGTCCAGCAGATGCCATGTCAGGATGGGAGTCCGTGACCTGTCGCCCCAGGTGTTCCTCAGAGGCAGGAACTCATCGTATTGGTAACCCTCAAACGAGATACCTCCGATGCAGTGGATGTCCCAGAGACCGATGCTAACCTCCCCATGGTGAAGATGGAAGGTGTTGGTATCCGGGGACCAGCGGGTGAACAGCTCCGGCCCGAGCTCGGACTGCTGGTAGAAGTGGAACTGCGACGTCCACACCGCCTCAAACAGGCCGATGTACCGCAGCTCCTCCGCGAAGTGATCACAAGTGTGGCGTACCCAGAACGCCCAGGCCCACTCACTGGTGAAATTGCCCCCAGATCGCAAGTCCCAGTCCTTCAGCCAGCCCTTGGTGTCGTCGGTGACACTCTGGCGATATGTGCTCGAGTAAAGGGCTGGAGAGTTCTCCGCAGTAGGCTCACTCCCGACGATGGTTCGCGTCCTCGGGTTCAGGACATAGACATCTAAGTGCCTGGTCTCCCTGGCAGGATGCCCATTGTTGGTGATGTTATAGCGGGGAAACTCGTCTTCCCGAGTCACCCAGGTCCGTGGCGCATCAACCTCGAACCCTGGCACCGGAACCTCATCCAGGATGCCGAAGTTCTAGAGCGACAGGTTGTCCGACAGTGGATATGTCTTCTGGGCCGGCGTCAGCAAGTCGAACAAGGATTGATTGTTGGAAACAATCTCCTTGGCTCCGTAGACCTCCTCGTTCGTCGCCATCTCAGCTCTGCGAGTGGCGGCATCCCCCTCATTTCCTTGATTCGCGGCCATCTTAGAAGCTCCGGGAGTCGTGAGGGTAAAGGGATGAAGCGTGCGGGATCGGACGAGGCTGGTAGAAAAGTTTGAAGGTTGGCGCGAAATCCAAGTGGACGGCGCGCAATCGGGAAGAATGTCGCGCAAAGTTCCGGGTTTTCGCGTAAAGAAAAGGTGAAATCCGGATGGTTTTGTGCGCCGATCGGGCGAATTTCGCGCCGGAAAAGGCAATTTCGCGCACGAGAGCGTTGAAGCTTATCGCGCGGAAGGCCTGTGTACGGAACGCGGAACCCCGGACCCCTATTTATAGACGAGGCCGGGATCCCGCGCCGCGCGGAACGCTCGATTGCGCGACCGCGGCGGCGAATTGCACGCCCGGCGCCCCATTTTGCGCGCCTAAGTCCCGCGCCGCCCAGGACTTCTGCATTCCGGCGTCTCCCTCGGAACCCGATCGTTGCGACCTCTCGCCGATCAGATTCCGAGGGGGGGCTTTTGTAGACGCCAGAAAAGTCCGTTGATCCCCAAACGAAGTTCCGGATGCGGAAAGCGAAGTGATATTTGGAGTCAGATGCCTCTTCCGGAGAGCCCGGAGGTCATGCGTGAAATTTTAGAGTCCCGCGCGCAAAGTTGAGTCGCGGCGCGCAATCCTCCCGGGATGCGCACAATCCGCAGGGCCGGCGCGCAATTTTGCGCGCCCCGAGCTCCCGCGACTCCCTTGCGCGCCGGGTCCTGATTCGGCGCCCGCGAAGGGAATTCCGCGCCCGCGAAGCGAATTACGCGCCCTGGGTTGCCTATCAATATAAGGCGACGCCCGACGTTTTGAAGGTTGCCGGAATTCGAAAGGTCTCTGGTGCGCGCAATCCAACCCCTTCCGCGCGCAATGCCGATCTTCAGGTAACCTCTTTTCTTTCGCGCAAGAAAGCCTCGGGGTTCGCCTTCGCGCGGAATCCCTTTGGATCCTTTCCCTTGAATAACCCTTCACTCAAAGGCATTTGCGCGCAAAAGAAGCCTCTTGCGCGCAATTGCCCCAGGGTGCGCGCAATCCAGCCCGATTGCGCGCACCCCCCATTTTCAAAGTGGCCATTCATTAAAGAATGAGCCGTTGCCCCCGTGCGCTATCCGAAGCCCGGTGCGCGCAATCTCGATCATCCGCGCGCAAAGTGCTGGCCCAATTGCGCGCCAGCCCGCCCATTTGTGCGCCGACCCGTGGTATTGCGCGCAAAGCCCCTCTTTTGCGCGCAAACCACCAGGGTCGCCCCCTTTGCCCCCCTTTGGGTACCCGCCTGCGTGGCGCCCGATGACCCTCATCCCGGGTGCCCGCATCGTGCGTTGTCTTCCCGTGCGGCCCTCCAGGCTCGCGCGAAGTGACACGGACCCATCGGCGGCAACTTCGTCCGAGCTACAAGACGTTAAACTGTTCAGCATACGTCCCGCACGACGTTAAACTGCACATCGTCCGCGCGGCAAGACGTTAAAATGCCCAGCATCTTCGTCCTCAACACACGACGTTAAACTGTATTTCGTCCGGAAAGACGTTAAACCGTCCGCAACACCCGATCCCGTGCCCCGCACGCAGGGTCCCCCTGGTTTGGATGTGGCCCCCACCCGCTCGTCTCTGCAGGGATGACGGGGTTGCCCCTCTTTAGGGATGATTCATGGAGTGGCCTTCGCCCACGGGGGTAGAGTGTTACAAACAGAACGAACTACGTGGACTTTGATCCCTGTCTTCTAAACAGGGTACGTAGGAAGCCTCTCCGAGGTTCAAGCCCACCACATGGTCGTCCCGGTCGTATTTACATCGGTTCGTCCATCAGTGAACCCCTCCTGGGTTCACACTTGCGTTGATTCACCTATGAATCCGCCTCTGTGGGGGACTGCACGTGTGTATCTTCATTGTGCTTCCCCACCGCCTCGATCTCTTCGTGAGTCGGCTTGCTAACGTCCAGCATGACGTAAAACTGTGATCCACCCGGCCGTTCCATCCCCCTCTGTGCGAGGTGGTTCGGTTCAATCCTCCGCCCGGCGGCCTCGATCTCTTTGTGAGTCGGCTTGCCGACGTCCAGCATGACGTTAAACTGTATACCCGAACTACGCTGACTTTGATCCGCGCTAACGCACGGTACGTAGGAAGCCCCTACGGGGTCCAAGCTCTTCACTCCATCATCCACCCTGATCCTTACCCGGGCCGCCACATCCCGGTGGGGTCATGCCACTTCACTCCACTCCACATCACTTGGGAAGCCGCCCATGCGCTGGCCCCATCGTCGGAGGTTCCCCGCAAGGGGTTCTGTCATCTGATCCACTCCTCGTGTTGATCAGTCTGATGCCTTCCCCGCTGGACGTTAAACTCGCGGCATACCCCGTGTTAAACATGGGAAGCTGAGGAAAACCTCAGGTAACACAGTTCCCCGCGCCAAGTGCGGGATGCCTCAGGCCATCACGCCTTCGAGAAGCCCTATTAGGGACGGAAGGCAGACATGCAGAGGCGCAGTGTTAAGACACGCCCCCGACACCCGGAGCCACCCGGTCTCCTCACCGCAGGTTGCTGCCCCGACCAGACTCCTTGGAGCGTCCGGGCGGAAGCAGCGTAATTAACCGGTGTCCATGAAGATATGGGGCCGGGAACGAGATTCACGAACATTCTTAAATCTATGAGGGAGACCCGGATTAGGCGACGAGTTCCGAGGAGACGTCCACGGAAGGAGGAGCCGACATCCCAGCATCCCGGTTTCGATCAAGGAGCAGACGCCCCTAAATAAGGGACGGATGCCACCCACCCTTGGAAAGCGGGACTGCGGGACCACAAGCCGCGCGCGCCCATCCCCTCGGGTCGACGGGTGCACGCGCGAACGCGTCCTGGCGGAACAGCGTAACCCGACGCACATCCGCACCGAAACATATATAGTAGATTTATATGTTATATATCCATTCAAATATTTATTACATTCATAGAATATATTTAATTAGCATATGATAAAAACAAACCCAATATTACGCAAGAAAAAGATATATTTTTATAAAATAAATTTTTCCACATTATAATTGCACACCTATATTAGAATTGAATTTTGAGAATTTTATAAAATTAATTTGAAAAAAATAATTTCTTGATGAATAGTGAAAAATATTGTATTTTAATTGAAAATGCATTATTGTCTCAATGATTTATATGGATAAATTATATTTTTAATTTAATTTTTAATTTAAAATTATATTAATTATACATATATTAATAAAATTTAGTAATTTTAATAAATTTCAATTTTAATTTGGATATAAAAATGAGAAAACATTTTGAACATTTTCACTTTAAAACCCTGCTTGGTTGCCCCGTCCACAGGACTAATTTTAAATTGATTTCTTCCATTTTTTTGATTAAAATATATAAAAATGATTTTAATATTTTGAATCAGAATAATATAAAATTTAAAATATGTTCAACAAAGTTTTTTTCCAAAATTATCAGTGAATGTGAATAAAATTAATTAATGTGATTATGGTTAAAACATGACTACATTGTGGTTAAACTTTAAACACATGGTATACAAATGGAACTTCACCAGTACATAACCCATTTAATATCCCAATTTAGAAGTAAAACAATAATTTATCAAATTGTTTTTGTTATTTAAGTGTCTTGGATGGTAAGAAAATGGGTAGTATGAAATTTGTTTCCAAAATGTAAGTGTACCCTCTCCCGGGATTATAAAAAAAACACTCACTCTCCCCAAATTATTTATTCTTGGGAAACTATACATAATATAATCTCTTATGTACTAAATTCCAGGGGGGTCTTACAAGGGAAATCCAGAGTTCTTAATGTGAGTACTTATTTTTACAAAATTATATCCCATTCTCTTATCAATTCCCAAGTCAAATTATATATTTCCTATTTAATTAAAATAAAATATATTTTATACATATTTTTTTATTCTAGTTGAACAACTATTTACTAAATTTTTCTTTTTCTATTAAAAAAATGGATCCATCATTTGTGTGTTGTGCATATTACTACCTCTACAAAGTGATGAAATCCATTTTTTCACCTCAGAATCTACTCATTGATTATATATGAGTAATTTAGGAACAAATGTTAAATATAATATATTTATTATTATTTGGTGGGAAATTATAACCCACCTTCATTCCCTCTCATTATCCATGAATTGAAAATTCTAGTCGTGTGTTGTGTCGACTACCACTATGAAAGAGTTATGTCTCCTGTTAATCATCTAGATCCACAATTATTTATTAAAAATTCTAAAAATAAGTTTAAAATTATTAAATTTATCTAAATAATATAATTATTCTTTATTAATTGTGATATTATTCTAAAAAATTCCCACCTATATCGTCATAATCATCTATTAATTATGGCATGTTCATGAATGGTTCGGTCTAAAAACGTACTTGGAGAATGATATAAAATAATATCATGGATTAATATAATAAAATAATTAAATTTACTATTTGATATAAATAATAAAATAAATATTTTAATTTATTTTTTGGGTGCTAAATTTAACTTTTTAACTAATTAATTAAGATACAATGTTCGTTTGTTAAAAATAAATGGAACATGCTTATCACTAATTTCAAATTTATTGAATATAATGAAAAACTCCTATGAAAAAAATTATAACATTATAAATAATTCTATAAAATCATTTCTATTACATTTTATGATATAGGAATGATAATATTTTGGATAAGAATGAAGATTAATTTTTTTTATTACATACTAGTTAAAAAAAATGAAGATTAATCCCACTCTGTGTTGAAAATAAATAATTAATAACAAATATATTTGAAGAGAATAAATAAAAACAATGTTTATAAAAATTTATATATATTAAAATAGTTATTAAATGTGTTATTAAGATTTATATTTATTTTTTGCAACATATTCATCAACTTTAGGGGAACTCAAAAATTAAGGTATGCGTTTCTTGACTGAAATTTTAACATTTGTTACATATTTCTAAGTATACACCATGTATTATATAAAATAGATTATCTAAAAAATCATTACTAATTTGTATCATGAATTTAAATACTCATGTAATTTTGGGTTTCGTTTTAAATCACATCCTTCAATGGTTTTTTAAAATAATGTTTCTAAGAATTTATGTTATTGTTAATATCAAATTTTCAATATTGAGACAAATTTTAAAGTATAATCAATATATTATTTGGCATTATAATTCTAGTACCCATTTAATATTTTGTTTCACAATATTATAATTATTCATGGAATTTAATATTTTATTTCAAATAACATCCTTCATTGAGTTTTGACTTGAATGTTTTCAGTTTATAATGGGTTCTTGTACCAAATTTAATTTCACGATACATGTTTCATCTCTCACACCATTATTTATTTTATACTATATATTAAATATCATATTTATTTAAAGTATAAAATATTTTCAATTTCAATTTTTTAGATTTCCATTTTGTTATCTTTATCTTAATCTCCTTTTATTCTTACATTACTCAAACTGTGATGGTTTCCTCACTAATCTCATTTCCAAACAGTGATTTCTTTTGAAAGATAACCAATCTGAGGAATTTGCAAACATTTCCCTCTAGAACCCCCAAAACTATATTCTCCAATAGTAATTTTTAGGGATTTACATGTCTTGTACCTACTTTATATTGAGGTCATTTTTTCATATTACATTATTTAAAAAATTTAAGGAAATTTTTAATGTTTTATATATGGTTCATTATCTTCAAAGTGTGAATAACATATATTTTTAATGATTTCTATGAAAACCCTTCATTAATCAACATTATTATTTTAATTGAATCATTATTTATAAATATTACTTATTTCATGTAGAAATTATTTTTCTCCTTGTTTTATAATAAATGTGATTTAATATTTTGAAAAAAAATCAATTATATTTATCATTTCCAATGATACATTGTAAAACTATAATTTATTTCATATAGGTCACTATTTTTTGGGTTATATTTAAAATCATTGAGGACATTATTCTAATTCTACCATACACTTTTTTTTATTTTTATTCCTTGTGTATTATTATATTCCAAAAATGATATGATCTATCACTTCCTTATTGTTTCTAAATCATCATCTCTCTTAGGCGTGATATTTACTCCAATTACTTTTCTGTTAGAATAAATTGTATTCTAATTCTTTGATTGAAGTGTATTCACCCAGATTCCGTACATTGATTGATTGAGGTAATTTCATTACACAATCATATAAATTTTACCTATATGGTGTAGATACCCTATACATCCTCATAAAAATTTAAAAATATTTACCTAGATAATTATTGAGTATCTTTTGATACCCATTAATTTTTATTGATTTTAACTTGTTATTATCATAATGGATTTCATTATAAAATTTTTTTTGAAAGGATAACTATCCATTTTCAATCCTTGGGTTCATTATTATTTATTTAATAAAACACATTTTCTTTCAAAGTGTTGTTTTATTATATAATGAATGAATGATATCTTATTCCACACACATATATGGATAACTAACATGTGGGGTCCTGTATCACCATCCAATACATTGGTTAATGTAATATGCGTCATGAGGTAATGTATTATGAGCTATATAGGATATTCAAAAAAAGGTGATCATTTATGGTTATTTTCATAAAATAATGGGTTTCTTTCCTAGATATTCACCCAAATTAATGTGTGGTATTTCATAGATACGATTAAAACGTGATGATATAGTATACTTATGTTTTTGTATAATTTTTTTATTATCATTATTATGTGATTTTATCACGGTTTATGTTTATTGAATCATGTTTCCACAGTATTTTGATTCATGAGTTATGTTATTTCAATCGATAGACCAAGATATATTATCTATTATTTTCTCTGAATAAGTATCCAAGATAAAAAAATAATACCTATATTCTCATCTTATTCACTCATATGATATTTGATTGTTATCTATCTTGTTTACCATTACGGATTATATATGTTCACCACTTTATTTTGTTTCCATTTCCCCTTTCTATAGGAAATGTAATACATAAAAAATGTATATCTTATGTGGAGAACTATTTAGAGATGTTGAAGGACTGTTATGGATCATGTGGTTTCTTATATAGAGGAAAAAAATTATGTCTGATAAAAATAATATGGTTTCTACATGTTATATATTTATGCAAACCCTCTAAAACTCTGATCCCAAAAATGGATTTTGAATTTAAACGTTATATTATTTTTGGTATATCATGTAATTAAGGATTTGTATCAAATATAATATGTATAGTATGTTGTTTTTGCACTAGATCCTAGAGTGTGGGTCTCAAGGATCTACATGTTAGGCCATATATATTGAAAAAATCATATATAGATACTTAAATGATAACAAAAGAAACATAGATCCGATCTATAATCATCCAAGGCTTGTGTTTGGGAAGTCATACTATATGATAGACTGAGAGATGTGCAGTTGGCTGATCAATATTTGGCTACAATGAGGCTACCCTATCTAAACCCATATATAAAAAAAATCACATTTAAATTCTTGTACATGGAAGTTATAGAAACCATGGATTATTATACATAGACAATACATCATTTTATGACCCTTTTTTACATTACAAAAACACACACATAATGATCATAAATGTATAGCGCCTTTGGAAGAATGGAAACACAGAAAATTGATTCCTAGGTAAACTATATCATCTTCTATTACGCTCATCATAAACTAAACCCTTCTTAGACATATCATGTGTAATAAATTTATTCATAACCTTGGGAAAGGAAATATAAATATGGGTAACCATGAGAGATAACTAATAATGAAATGAACATATGGAAATAAGAAAATGAGAATAACACTTCAAAAATGTACCCTATATGTTAGGACCAATAGGGGCCTATATACCCTGAGAGGGGGGGTGAATCAGGGTATGGATATTCTATTTCAAATTTCTTCCTGCCTCACTGGATCTTGACCTCTTTGTTATAAGGGTCACTTTGTTTGCACTTGTGTGTATGTTGTGATCACTTACTTTCTTCTTTATCTGATGATGATGCTTTAAATGCAATGCAAGAAAATTAGCAGGTAGATACATAGATTTTTACTTAGTTCACCCTCACTGGGCTACGTCCAAGGAGCATATGCCGACAAGTTTTCGGTCATACCAAATTCCACTAATCTTCACTAGATGTGGATACAAAGTTCGGGCTAGATCACTTCTATGCCCAGGCTCACTGCCTTTACAATGTTTAGGGTCAGCTCACTGCTTTCCCAAGGGTCACTCCCTATTTCTCTCTCTCTGGCTCACTATCGGTGGAGAGGATCACCTTCTTCGTCTTCCTAATCTCACTACTATAGAAGGGAATCCACTCAAAGTTTATAGACCTATAGGTCTCTTCATTTGCATGAATGAATTCATCTTCAACTGTAGATAGATGCTCTGTTAAAATCCAACTTTCATCCACTGATGAATATACCTTTGCCTCTGAACCACTGGGTAATTCATTTTGGAAACACCATCGCAAAGCACCCTACTTCACGAGGCTCCCAATTTTTCAAAGCTCAAACAAGCCTTCGCGAAGCTCCTGCCTTTTCGCGAAGCACTTTCGCGAAGCTCAAGACGTCGCAAAGCAACATCCCTCCCGAAGCTTACTAAGCCAACGCGGAGCTCATAGGTTTTGCGGAGCTACAATAGCCACCGCGAAGCACCTCTTTCGCGAAGCACACTGTCTCCGCGAACCACCTCCGCAATACGAGAGAAAAATATTTTCTCTGAAAATTTTCTCTAGGCGGACTATGTATTGCTTGGTTAAGCAAGAAGCATGATTTTATTTCATTAAGCACTGCAGAAGCTGAGTATATTGCGGCCACTCAAGCTTGCACATAGTTATTATGGATGAAGCAGCAGCTTGAAGATATGGGAGTTGAAGTGAAGTCTCCGATCAAAATCCAGTGTGATAACTCAAGTGCTATAAATCTTAGGAAAAAACTCGTCCATCACTCAAGGACAAAGAACATTGAGATAAAGTATCATTTTATCAAGGAGAAAGTTGATCAAGGAATCGTGAAGTTGGAGTATGTGCCTACAGAACTCCAGGTTGCAGACATTCTAACAAAGGCCTTACCCAAGGAAGCTTTTGAGAGGCATCAACTGGCTCTGGGAGTTCAGTCGACTCCCCGCGCTTGAAAGCGTGTGGATGTGGAGACCCCCTCTCTCCCCGAGGTATGATGTGTTTTTCCCTAATGTGATGATATGTGTTCTCTACTATGTTACAGACTATAAAGGAATGTACTTTGGGTTCATTGACAAAGGGGGAGAAAATAGTGATTGTTCAAGGGGGAGACAGTGTGTCAATTTGAAGTGATCTAGCCCGAACTTTGTATCCACATCTAATGAAGATTAGTGGAATTTGGTACAACCGGAAACCTGTCGGCGTATGCTCCTTGGATGTAGCCCAGTGAGGGTGAACCAAGTAAAAATCTCTATGTCTGCCTGCTAATTTACCTGCATTGCATTTAAAGAATCATCATCAGATAAAGGAGAAAGTAAGTGATCATAACATACACACAAGTGCAAACAAAGTGACCCTTATAACAAAGAGGTCAAGATCCAGCGGGGAAGGAAGAACTTTGAAAAAGAATATCCATACCCTGATTCACCCCCCCCCCTCTCAGGGTATATAGGCCCCTATTGGTCCTAACAATTGGTATCAGAGGGAAGGTTGCTTTTATCAGATTTGTTTGCTCCGACTTGGTGTAGTCGATTTGTGTGTTTAAATAATCAGTCTTCTCTTATCTCTGTGAGCCATGGAAAAGGGAAAAACATCCAAGAAGAAGAAAAAGTCAGGTGGTATTCCTCAGTGTGGAAGTGTGTATGGAAAAAGTGTGATTCAATTAAAAGAATCAAATAGTTTACTAAAGGAAGGTCTGGATGAATCTGATAGGGACAAGATTGATTCACTCAAGAATGATGCAGGAATGAGTGAAGTACATGAACTTCAAAGTGATATTGAAACAAGTGATGAAGAAGAAGAATGAATTGAAGGAAGAATAGATATGAAAGCTGAGTTAGAGGCTGCTCTTGAAGAGATAAATGTTTGGAGAGCCAAAACCAAGAAATCTAACAAAGTTGTTCACGATGCCAAACTCTATATGCAGCAGCAGGAAGAAGAGAAGTCTGAGTTGATGGATAAAATTGAGGAACTCAAGTTATCAGCACCAGAGAACTCATAAACAGTTGGTGAGTATATGCTTAAGATTGAAGAATAGAAAAGGGAGATCGATGACTTGAATAGAAAAGTGAAAGATCAAGTCAAGTGCATCGAAGAACCTGATATTCCAAGTGACGTTGGAAACACCGAAGAAGTCAAATCTAAAGATATCCAGATCAAAGTATTGGAGATTGAGGTCAAAAAGATAAGAGGCTTAAATCAAAGGCTTATTGACATAGTTACTGAACTAACAGAGAAAAATGATTCTCATGCCGAAGAACTACAACAGATGGCTAAAATGAAAGGAAAACAGAAGGCTGGTGATTTTGAAGATAATCAAAAGTCAGATGAAGTTCGGAATCTGAAAGCTAGAAATGGTGATCTAGCAACACAGTTGTCTGAAGAAGTTCATAAGAATCAAATACTACAACAAGAGAATGCATGTTGCTCTGATTCTATTGAAGAAGAAAAATTGAAAGTGAAAAAGAAAAGTGACATGGTGGAAAAGATGACACGTGAATTGGAAGATGAGATGAGTAGAGGGAAGCTTCACAAGAGAGAACTTTATGTCCAACTTGAATCAAGGGAGACGAAGATTCAAAAGTTGGAAGAGGAGCTAGAATCAGTAAAGAAGGAAGTGAAGAAATCCAATGCTAAAGGAATGCCAAAAATGAAGGATGCCTTACACTTGCTATTTGATCATCCTTCAACAAGTGATGATAAAATGAAGAACAGATATGCTATTTCTGAAGAGAAACAACAGAATATTTTCTCAGCTCAAAGGCCAGCAAGTTTCAGAAAATCTGGTATCGGATTTGATGAATGCCCTCCCGTGCAAGATAGAAAGAGAGCTGTGAACAGTTCTAGATGTGAAAGAAATCCTATAGGTGCTGGAGATAGGCCTAAAAGGACAGTTACAAAAAGTAGTGATGACATGTGCTATTTCTGTGGGATTCATGGCCACACATCAAGCTTCTGCTCAGAGGCTCTGGAATACATTTCAGGCTATGAAAATAGAGACATTACTAAATCTGAGAATATGAAGAAGCATCATGATAAATCAGAGAGAAGATTTTCTCAGAGGAGAACATTCATCAGATGCTATTACTGTGGAAGTATGGGACACACCATGAGTATGTGTCAGGAAGTTCAGGAGATCGATGCCAGAAGAAGAAAACAAGTTTCATCAACATCTCAGCAGATAAGTGATGAAATGAGGTATGCCTTTAATAGAAAATGATTCATATGTTCTGATCATGGGCATTTGGCCAGACAGTGCAGCAAGAAGAAATCGGGGAAGGAAAAAGACCCGAGAAAGAGATTACCAACTCCAGTGGAACATAATGAGAAATTATACACTGGGAGACAAAGTGGTAAGGTGAAAATTGGTCTTAGAGCCTCAGGGGAATCACATGGAGCTGAACGAAAGGTGTATCAATCACCTCCTCTGTCGTACTCACAACTACTCTCAAGGAGAGAATGTGAACAAACCTATAAGATTAAGGGGAGATCTACTCTAGTTGTGATAAAGAATAATGAATGTTCAATAGAGGACTCACCACCAGCAAAAAAGAGTGTGGTGACTCAGACATCTGATAAAATAAAGATGAACAAAGAATGCATCGAAAAATCCACATGTCGTGTTTCTCAGTGAGAAGTGAAGGAAAGAGGAAGACCCCTAAGATGGTAGAAGAAGAAAGGGAAGATGCCAAATAGAGAGGTTCATACTCAGAGAAATAATCAAGGAAAATGGAATTCTGTTAGAACCTCAAAAAAGGAAATGTGTACTAGCGGGTTTATACCCCAAGTGGGTAGAAAGGCTGAGCCTACCAAATCTACATATCAAAAAAAGGCTTAGAATGTAGGAAATGAATGCCTAGTCATATGACCAGAACAGTTGAAGTTGGCTAGGCAGCTGGAGGAAGCAATAAAAGAGTGTGATTCCCTCCAAGAAAAAATCAAAGGGTTGACCCGTCAGGATCAACCACTATCCTCATTTTGAGGATTCGAGAAACACCCCCTCCCTATGTATAAAAATTCTATTAACTGATGATTCATGTGTTTCAGGTTCTAGGGAGATACGATCCAAGGGGAAGTGGAATCTAAGTATGAGAAGTGGATATGTGATATGCTCTACAGTTTGAATTGATTCAAATCAGGTACCAGAGTTGAAGAAGAAAGGGAGCAACAGAGCACAATAGAATGTGATTGTGTTGTTAACTTTGTCTCTTGTTTCCTACACTGAGTTTAAAATCAGTAGGCTTAGATATTTCATTAATGTCTATATTCCAAGTGGAATATGATAATAGAAGATGTGAAAAGTAGACTCCCAAATAGAGGGAATAGATGGTGATGAGACATTTGCACCGATTGCAAGGCAGGAGAAAATCAGATTATTCCTAGCCATTGCAGGGCAAAGAAAGTTTAAAGAGTTCCATATGGATGTAAATACTGCATTTCTAAATGGGTTTCTGGAAGAAGATGTGTACATTGAGCAGCCAGATGGGTTTCTCATTCATGAGGATGAGAAAAAAGTTTTCAGCCTGAAGAAGGCGTTATATTGGCTAAAACAAGCACCAAGATCATGGTACTGAAGGCTATATCAGTATTTTAAGAAGATTGGTTTTCAGCGTGGGGGATTTGATTAAAATATTTATTTGAACAACAATAGATATCAAAGGATGATGAGGCTGGTCAAAGAAGAAGACATAATATTTGGAAGATCATATGAAGCATATTGGAGACAATCTTCTGAATTCATGAAACATGAGTTCAAAATGTCTATGATTAGTGAGATGATGTTTTTCCTTGGTTTACAGGTTACACAAGGCAGGAATGACACATTCAGTTCTCAATCAAAATATTCCAAGGATGTTTCGAAATTAGATTTGAAATTGAATATTCCAAGGAGAAGAAGTCTCTGGTTTCTACCTGGATGAAATCATCAAAAGATGACAGTGGCAGGGCAGTTCATTTCACTAAAAATAGGCATATTATCAGCAGTTTGCTATACTTGACCGCAACAAAGCCTGAAATTGTATTCTCCACATGCCAAGTAGCGAGATATTAGAGTAATCCCAAGGAAAGCCACATGCATGCAGTGAAAAGAATACTTCGGTATATCAAGGGAACAATGTATTTCAGCTTGACATATAATGGTAAATCTCAGACAGAGTTATTGGGATATACTGATGCAGACTGGGCCGGTTCAGCGGATGACAAGAAATTAACATCTAGAGGTGCATTCTATCTTGGTGGAGTATGTATTTCTTGGTTAAGCAGGGAATCATGAAGTTGGAGTATGTGCCTACAGAAATCTAGGTTGCAGATATTCTAACAAAGGCCTTACCCAAGGAAGCTTTTGAGAGGCATCGACTGGCTCTGGGAGTTCAGTCGACTCCCCGTGTTTGAAAGCGTGTGGATGTGGAGACCCCCTCTCTCCCCGAGGTATGATGTGTTTTTCCCTAACGTGCTGATATGTGTTCTCTACTATGTTACAGACTACAAAGGAGTGTCCTTTGGGTTCGTTGACAAAGGGGGAGAAAATAGTGATTGTTCAAGTGGGAGACAGTGTGGAAATTTGATAAATCATGATTTATACGGGGAGAAGCTGACCAGTGGAGCATCCAGATAGAGGGAGAAATGAGAAAGGGGGAGATATTTTTAAATCTGACGATGCTAGAAGTGATCGATCAAAGAATAGATATCACGACAGCTGAGGATCGTGATAAAAGCAGAACAGTGATGTTGGAATGGGAAGAGAAGGTTTCCAGATGTCACCAATTGGGATCAGTGTGGTTCAACAATTGGTATCAATTTAAGAATTGTTATCAGGTTGGAATCGACAATTGGTGTTTGACATGAAGTGATTCATTTATGATCGTTTTATACTACTCTTGTTTCTCACGCCGAGCATTGCTCATGTGGGCTTAGAGTACGTGTTAAGTGAATCCTTGAACGCTATCAGAATCGCAAGAGGCGAATGGTGGTAGCAGCTGGAAGAAGACTCTGTGAGGTATCAAAGTGTAGAAAATTATTCTGAGCAGAATTGTGAAGAGTTGTCAACAAACCCAAAGGGGGATATTGTTGGGCAAAAATCCCTCAAGGTAACATTGCAGTATTTTTGGGTTGATTGTGTTTGTTGACAAAGCAGGTTTCCATGAAGAAATTGTCGATTTCCAGAGAAGTTGTTAACAATCCATGTTGACAAAGGACAATGAGAAAGGAATGAACGATCTGGAGGCGGTACAAAATTATCAGTACAAGGTGGCGCCGTTTCCCAGTGTTTGCCAAATTTTTGGGGCCCAAAATTTGGAATTTGGTGAGCATTGCGAAAAGTGGATTTCCATGAAGATTATATTTTTTTATATGGAAAAGGCATGAATTTCACGAAGATGGGATGTATGAATTGGATTTCGCGAAGGCCAGAAAAATGGAGGTGGTGATGCTTCACGATTACATCAAATCTTCGCGAACGGTAGAGTTGAAATGCATCACGGCGGTGAAAGGCTTTGCGAGGGAGCTTCGCGGCGAAGGCGCGAAGGAATGTTGACGGTGATCCTTCGCGATTATGACGAGCTCCACGAATGGAAAATTGCCGTGGTGCTTCGCGATTTGGACAGAATTCCGGTGGAAACTTCAGAGCTTTGCGATTGGCGATGATGTGGTGTTGACTTCGCGCAGAAGGGCTAAGGATCGGTGGAATCGCCTATAAATAGAGGCTGACCCCCTCGAGAGAGGCAGACAGAATTTTCAGAGAATATCATTTGCTCTCGTTTTGCAATGGTGGTTCGCGGAGCCAGTGTGCTTCGCGAAAGAAGAGCTTCGCGGCGGCTATTATAGCTCCGCGAAACCTGCGAGCTCCGCGTTGGCTTAGTAAGCTTCATGAGGGACGTTGCTTTGCGACGGATTGAGCTTCGCGAAAGTGCTTCAAAAAAGTGCTTCGCGAAAAGGCAGGATCTTCGTGAAGGATTGTTTGAGCTTCACAAAATTGGGAGCCTCGCGAAGTAGGGTGCTTTGCGAAGGTGTTTCCAAAGTGAGTTGCCAAGTGGTCAGAGGCAAAGTGGTATTCACCAGTGGATGAAAGTTGGACTATAACAGAGCATCCATCAACAGTTAAGGATGAATGTATTCATGCAAATGAAGAGACCTACAGGTCTATAAACTGTGAGTGGATTCCCTTCTAGAGAAGTGAGCTTAGTAAGAGGAAGAAGGTGATCCTCTCCACCGACAGTGAGCCATAGAGAGAGAAACAAGGAGTGACCCTTGGGAAAGCAGTGAGCTGACCCTAAACATTGTAAAGGCAGTGATCTTGGGAATAGAATTGATCTATCCCGAACTTTGTATCCACATATAGTGAAGATTAGTGGAATTTGGTATGACCGGCAACCTGTCGGCGTATGCTCCTTGGACGTAGCCCAGTGAGGGTGAACCAAGTAAAAATCTCTACGTCTGCCTGCTAATTTTCCTGCATTGCATTTAAATCATCATCATCAGATAAAGGAGAAAGTAAGTGATCATAACATACACACAAGTGCAAACAAAGAGACCCTTGTAACAAAGAGGTCAAGATCCAGCAGGGCAGGAAGAACTTTGAAAAAGAATATCCATACCCTGATTCACCCCCCCTCTCAGGGTATATAGGCCCCTATTGGTCCTAACACTATAAATCAAAGATCATAATATCATGTCTTGGCCAAAATATTGGAAATCCATAAGACATGAATCATATGAAAATTAAAGAACATGATCCATGTGAGAATAACATTAGCATAAGACATAAAATTTTGGTATACTCATAAGAACAAAAAATAATTTATATAGTATTCAAGGATAATTTACTAGGATATCATATTGAAATGTTTTCACTCCCCAAACCATCATAGTAGTCAAGGTTCACTCCTAAGATCATTATTGTGGATAAAGTCCCTTATTGAATCTGGTTCACTCTCCTTTCCAATCCTATCACTCCCATGAGATATAAATATTTACCCAATGCATTAGAGGGAGATATAAGTCACTCCAATCAAATAATTAAAATCATACATATGTTTTCCCCAAGATCATAAAATATTATTTGTATCATAACCCATTAAATTTAATGTATTTAATAAGGATATAACTATAATATAACCTATAGAAAATAGATAGGTTCCATAATAATTTCATCATTTCATTATAGTATATCCTATGGAAAAAAAGAAATGGGTTTCATAAGAATTTTATTATGGTATATCCCATGGAATAGAAATAGGGTTCACAAATATTTTTCCATCCTAAATGTAAACCATTCAAAGAAAGAATAACAATAGTATCCTTTGACCATATACCTAGTAAAAAAAAGTGACATAAAAGGAATTCATCTTAGATGGAAGATTATTTTTAAACACTTGGAACATTTCTTGAGGGAAATAAATTTTATTTGAAAAAACTAAAAATTCATTAAATGTTTCATAAATCCTTTTAATGGAAAATAAACTTTGAAAATTTGTAAAGGAAGATTTAAAAATCATCCCTAAACATTTCATGTTGGAAATATACATTCCATTATATAATGTTTTTAAAACATAATTTTTTTTGAAAATAATTGTCATTAAAATTAACCTTGAAAATTCATACATTAAGCTTTAATACATTGAGTAGTCATAAATTAGTAAAATTTATTTCATGTCATACACATTTAAAACAAATATTCCCTTTACATCTTTGGTAAAATCCAAATAGGAAATGCTTTAAAATTGACACAAAGAATCCATTTATGAACTTCTATAAAAAATTATAAAAAAGGTGAAAATTTATTTAATATATAATTTTGATAATGTTGAAAATCCATTTTTGAAAATATTTTTATAAAAAAGTGTTTGGAAGAAAAAAGGTATTTGATCGGAAGGAGAAATAAGGTTATATTTTCTTAAAACAATATTTTGAACTCATATGTACAATATTAGAGGAAAAATAAGGGAAACAATTTTTCCTTATGAAGTTTACAAAAAAGAATAAAATTCCTACATTTCTTGAGAGATGGATAATATTATTTTTTCATCATAAACATGATCATAATTAATCCTAAAAACGATTAAATTGTAACAAAAAATATTTAACCCTTTGGTAACTATGAATCATAAGCCTCATGAAATAATTACACTTAATGAGACAATAAATAAAATGAAAATACTCATAGTCATGATATATCATGTCATATAGTTAGTATATACACCTCAAATAATAATATATGTTCACATCATGACTTACATCCAAAAAAGGAAACTAGAGAAAAAAAACTCTTACCGCTTTGGTAACATTTAAAAGGTAAATCCCCTGAATGAGATATTTTAAAATATATATTTAAATCCCAAAAAAATAAGTATAATAATAATAAAATTAAATCATTGGAGGTATATATACAATTTAATATAAAAACAAATTGAATATGGCTTGTGTCTCATAGGAAAATAAATTTACACAAAAAAACTTGAGTTAAGTCATGACTTCCTTCTTATAATTTTGAGCCTCTTGTATAATAAATTATAGTTTTTTAATCATATATTATATAAACATAATTATATATATCATACAATATATGATTTATTTATTGTCTTTAATTAACCTTTTATTAACATTTACTTGTTAAAATGACGTTTCGAGTAATAATCACTTTGTTTTTAATATACTTATTTATTTTTTAAGTCCTATTAATTTGATAATCGTTATATCATCTCTATGAAAATAATAATGAAATAATTAAAATATTTATATATAAATTATACTTTTAATACCAATAATTAAATATGGTTTAGAGAAAAGAAGTATGTTATGATCATTAGGACAATATGTTGTACGTACGTATGAGCAATGCATCCATTTTTTCATGCTCATTATGGAAAGGTGGTAAAAAATATTTTATATTCATAGTAATTATTTTATAAATAAAATATAAATTCTTTAAATATGCTTATATATATAATACATGTGGTGTAGTTATTAAAACATATAGTCTCATCGCATTGTGAAAGCAGTAGTTCACACATACATGAATGATGTTATCATCTTTTAGTGAGTGTAAAGGAAAGAAAGAAAATGATATACTATCTTTTTAGAATTATAAAATTTCAGAAACATTATAATTATTTCATAAATATAACATATTTTATTTTAAATTAACTTTATTCTTTTCCATGTAAAGAATTAGTGAAACCGACTCACATCGCTTCACGAAGTGGTAGTCCGCCTTACACACGAACGAATTTATCATTCCCTCTACGAAATGGAACATAAAAAAGTATTTATGATATCATTAATCTGAAGGAAAAATTATTTTATAAATTTCATATATATAAATATATATTATATATCTATCATCATAACCAACCATTAGAGGTGGTAATGGAAAAATTAATAATACCACTATACGAGGCAGTGGTTCATCATATACAAAAATAACGATTTCATACCTATTTGAAATAAGTAGAGGTTATTCTAGTTAATTATCATGATATAAAATCATATAATTATATGTATCTTAATTAGTTTATTTTATCACTATGGTTTAATAATAATTCAATGATGCGGAGGAAGAAATAAAATAAAAACACTCATTGAAGAACTTCTTTGGGCAACCTCCATATGATTTCCCATAAAGAAATACATGTTTTTTTTGGAAAAAATAAGGCTTCTAGGATAAGAGTATAGAATTTTGGAAGTTAGTTTGGTAGGTATTGTCAGAATTAAAAGGGTTTGAATGTATGATGAATATAAAATATTGGGCGGTATTTTATAAGTGAGGTGAGTGGCACAATTGTAATTTTTTTGAAATGAAAAATGTGTGCCCATGTTTTTCTCCAAAAAAGGGTGGAAAAATCAAAAATTCTCAATATAATAAGGTATAAGGTCTTAATATTTATATAAAATGTGTTTTGGTATTTTTGGGTCATTTTGAATCCCATATATATTTAGTTTAACCCCCTAAAAAAATCCATTTTTACCTTAAGGGGGTAAATAATTTTTATTGTTTTCACTGTTACTTTTGGTCAAAACTATATTGATCTTATTAGAAAATATATATTATTATTATTAAAAATATGGAATAAATTTTTATAAACTATATTAATAGAATTTGAAAATTTAATATAAAAGTAATCTCATAGAAGTGATGGGAAAGCGGGTTATCAAAGAGAAAATGTTACTCTATTTGAAATGGTTTTATATCAAAAATCAAAATGAAAATGATTATAATTAACTAAATTGGATTAATATATGTATAGTATATCTTATTTTACATTAAAAAAAATTAAATATGATTTAAAATTATTAATAATTAAATCAAAATGATAGTTTCTAATTAAAATTCAGGAAGAGGGAATGAACGTGAAGAAGATATCTAACATAGTTCACTATATTCATGAAAATTTTGCATGGAAGGATTTATAGGAGAAAAATATATGGGTAAAGAACATGGATAATGAATATATGGGTGACAAAAAAAGTGAGGAACGAGCATTCGTCTCTTATGTGGGCTTCGATTTCTCTTCACATCTGAACTGTATGACCCCTCTCCTAGTTGACTGTAGGGATAAGTGATATTATTTTTGGGAATCCCAACTAGGTAGGATTAAATATAGGGTTCCAAGGATTACTAAATCCAATAATTTCTTTTACAGATTCTGACATGCACCAATGGTTTCTTTAGACGGTCTGGTATAAATATCAGTAAGATATTTTCAACCTCATTAACATGAACTCTATGCCAAAAAGTGTGTTTTCACAAGCTCATCTTTTGGAACCTTCTCATTGAGAGACTTCAGAATAGAAACATTCACACATGACCATATTGATAGTGGAAACAATATTCTATGGTGTAAGAATATTCCTACATAGTTTGATTTCATGATTTAGAGATTTAAGAACCATATGGTGCCTATTGATGATAATATTAAAAGATCTATAGTTTTTCTTACTTCCTAGTGTCGTAACAGTAATAATTATAATGAAGAGATATAAAATCATTTATTTTTTGAAGGTGTCTTGGAAAAATCTATATGTGGATTCATTAGTGACTTCATTGCCTTATTATCGTAGAAGCTACCTGGTGTGTCATTTCTGGAATGGTGATTTCATGGAGTAGGAAACACCGATCTTGAAAAGATGGAAAGGGAAATTGTGTTGAAATTTGGCTACTGGTTATTTGGAAAGAGGGAAAAAGGGATCATCAAGAGGTGGTTCCTTCATCAGGGAAGTCTATCCCCATCATAAAAAGCAACCTTCTGATCAATTTTATTCTATCTCTTAAGAATTGGTGATATGATCTCATGTTAAGAACACTACATGTGAATAGTTTTCCAAACCATATACTCATTACTGTCTCTCAAGGCCACTCGGTTCGATGGCTTTCTCCTCTCACATGCCTTAATTTGAACACAGATGGTTCCTGCAATTTGGAAGACATATGGGGAGGGGTGTTTTTTGGGACTCCAGGGGATCGATTATCATGGACTTCACATACCATTTTGTTTATGGCCACTTCTTTCTAGATGAATCCAATGCTATAATCACCAGCTTAAGTTTATGACAGGAGGAAAATATTACTCTTCCAGAATTGGAAACATATTCTATTATTTTATATAATTCCCAACAAGGCATAGGTACTATACTATGGTCGATCTCTTATATTTTTAGAAAATTTAAAATACTTCTCAACAAAAACATCCATGCTCTTCACACCTGGATTGAAAGAAACAAGGTTGTTCACTATCATGCATCTATGGTGGACCCCAGAACCGGTATCACCTATTTTTCAAGAATGAATTTCTTCATGATTGAGGGGGAGAGTAATGTATGAGGGGCTTCCATTAGTCAACACCATTTTAAGCCCTATATATCAACTTCTAGTTTTGTGTGTTTGGATTTCTTTTCATGTTGATTTTAATTTTTTTATAAATAAATGATGATAAAAAATACAGTTTTAATGAGTAAAGTTTTATTTATTCTTATATCTTGTATAAAAACACATAAGATGAATTTTAGACCGTTTATTGAATATATAATATATAACTTTTGTTATAATAATTCAATGAAATTGGTTTGTTTAATTATTTCGATAGAATGTGGTTTTTTTATAAAATAGTTTTCTGAAAACATTTATTTTATTTCAAAATCGGAATTATTTTAATTTTTAATTAAATGTTCACCAAAGAATTTATATGATATAATTGTGTACAAAATATATTTTCATAACATATTTAATCCAATTTATACTTATAATTACAATGTAAGGGTGATGACTATCATATTAAATAAAAATATTATAATAATATGTCAAATTTCGTTTGAACACAATGCTGTGTTTAAAGTCGGATTAATAATTTTCCCTTTAATGAAAGTTAAACTCATCGTTTCATGTAATAAAATCTAAAATAATTGTCATGTGTATCAAAAAATTTCAGAAATATTATTTTTTTGAAATTTGTTTCAGAAAATATATCGGGGTTACATTCTAGCCCCCACAAAAGGAAATTTTCCCTCAAAATTCATCTCAGTCATCAACTGGTTAACATTTGAAAACTACTTCATCGAAACCCACATCATAAAAAGGGTTAATATAAAATTCACTACTAATAGAGAATGGGATGTTTTTAATTCAAATAAAATAAAACTTAATTGTTTTCCAAATAAGATAACATAAGTGGGATGTAAAGAAATGGACATAGATTGGGATCTCTCTTCAACAGTCAATAGTTTCTATACTGCCTCTATTATTCTACCCTTCATCCCTTCTAGCATTCTCACCTTCTCACTTTCTCTTCATCCTGGTCATGGCATGGCTGAGGGCTAGGTTATGCACTATTGATGACACAATGTCTTGTTTATCTCGACCACCCAATGATTCCATTGATTGGAATGACAACTGAAGCTCTATCGATGAATCCATTATCATTCACCCTTTTCTGATGAAAGCAGTTTTTGGTTCTTTAAAATTTCTACCACTATATCCTTGCTCACTTTTGTTTCATCTCTGAAAGTGCCTTATTTATTTCTATTTGGTGGATATAATTCTTTATGGTGTGCCTATATGTTTGTTGGTATTGTGGTATATGTTATGTAGATTTTTCAACAAAACCATATATGTTTTTCACTCTCCTTTGATGGTTCTTTTTTAGGTATCGATTTTTAATTTTGTACCTGTTGCTGATTGATGTTGTGCCCAGATGGATCTTCTTATACTTGATTTCCTCTTCCATCTCATCATGAACCTTCATGCAATAACCCCACTCTGGTCGAGTGTGATATATTATCTGAGGTTTTGTATTGTGTTGGAGGATTCAGTGTTGGTAGACCTGTTGTCATTTTCTTTTGGATTAGTGGTGTTGCTCACAGAAGGCCAAAGGTCGCATGCTTCCTTATTCATGATCTTTGTTGATGAAACCCTCACCATTGGTCATCCTACTTACAAGGTCACCATGCTCTAGTTGTATCCTCCTCCAAAGCATTAGTCACTTCCCCAAGTGGTTTTTGGTTTTTTTGGATATGTTGCCTTTGTTTTCCCACTTCATTGTTTCTAAGACTCCTTGATGGGATGCCTTCTAAGTGGAGGTCATGGCGGTCTTTGGTGGATCATCATCATCTGATTCATTTCTTTCAATGCATCGATGGTACTGTATAATGTTGGTCATGAGGACTTTTGATAGCATAACTCATGGATGGATGGGAAACATCAGTGGTTATTTTTTGAGTGTGTGCAGTGGTCCTGAGAGAGGATTGTGATTATGATGGTGGATTTCCATGGGTTCCACACAATCCTGTGGGTGCTACCTTGTACGGTTCTCGCTTAACCATAATGATTCATTATTTGAATATAAAAAAATATTTTTGTGGAACATATGAACATGGAATAAAAGTATATAAAATTATAGAGAGTGATAGAGATCTTTGATCACAAGAAAGTGGGTGATCTAAAGAAGGTTAACAACCACAAAAATATTAACTAGAGAGGCATTAAAAAGGTCATTAATATGAAAAAAATGATGATAACATGATAGAATTTTATTTCATGATCCCTTTACTAATCTTAGGGAATTTATCAATAGAATATATACTTACTATATTCTATTCCATTTTATAAGCATAAACTCATCATTTGGTTGTTTCTTGATTAACTTACACTTTCTCACTTACTCTAAGAGTTGAAATTTTCTTGTCTAAATCTCTAAATATGATCCATACAAGAATTATAAGTCATTATTTATAACATTAGTTATTATCTAAAAAATATCTTATCACAATTTATGCATAAATCTTTATTTGGTGGGATAATACATTAATCTCTAAAACACCACAAAAAATTCATCTTAAACAATTCTATAAATGGATAAATTTATAACCCTTACAAAATAAATAATTTATGAATAATCTCACTAAATTTCGCAAAATAAACATAATATTAATCCTCAAAACATCATTAATAATTTCTTAATTGTATCATTCTTGTAATCTGAATACAATGGTCATATATTCTCCAAAATATGGAAATAGCTATAATTTCAAGAAAACCTCAATGAAAACATGAATCCTTCCTCATTACATGAAAAAAACCAACAATTGTTGAACATATTCCATAAATATAAAAATGATATAAATTACATCAATGAAATTGTAAACCATATTTTTATCAAATCATTAATCAATTGTAGGGTAATCAATACTATCCAAATTACAACATTCACATCATTAATTACATTATCCAAACTAGGAAACATTTAATCAAGATCAGGTATATATTAAGAGTTATCTTTCCTTACTGAAAACAAAAACCTACCATTTAATAATATTTTTAGTTCATCATCAGCATTCAATATATATTTAAAAATCCTTAATGAAAAAAATACTGAAAAATTTCATGATTTATATATCTTAATTAATCAATTCAAATACATAAAAACATTAATCATCCCACTTCCTTCTCAAACAATTAACTAGTCTTGATAATCTTAATGATTTAACAGTTCATAATTTTATATATCATTTCAACCTCTTAATCATCAATAATATAATAATTAATAATAAAACCTTGATGATTGTCTTTATGAGCATGCAGTTTTGGAATTTATTTTCATAATTCCCATAGTTTCAATATTAAAATTATTCAATAGTGGATGATACCAAGAGAGGCCATTATTTTCATCCAGTGAGTTAATTGAGATTTTAATTTTCTCCTATAGTGAATTTGTTTGTTTCCTTATTTTCTATAATAATAAATTCTTCCCATCCCACTTAGACATTCCTTTGAGTTAGTATTTCTACATTCTCTACATAAAAAAAACGAATCTTCCTTTATTGAATCCACTAACTGAACTCTTAGTGTACTTTTATCCTTCCATTATTTATAAAGTATAAGAGTTAGTTAAGGTGCATGTTGTTAGTCATATTCTATGATAATTGGTTTATAATAATAACAATACCCATCAACTTAATACTCATCCCATTTGGCTTCTCATCAAAAAATTATTTGTCACCTTCAATTTTAACCAAGTGTCTCCAGGTTCCCACCATTGACTAAAGTAAAGAAAATCCCACTATGAGAAACACTAATCATAATGGAAAATAAATAATTATTAATATTATTTATAGGATATCTAAATAATATAACCTTCCTTTTAATTAGGGATAACTTATGTTTATCCTACTCCATCCATAGTCATCATATATTTAAATCCTCCATAAGGAGACTCTCAATATCGAAATAATATCCCTGTGGAGTATCAAACTAGGTGTGCATCATGGACTATTTTCTTTCACCAGGTGAACATAAAGTGAAACTCAATGTTCTATTTTTGTAGTTATTACTTCTAGGTAGCTATGTTATATAGTCACATCAACTTTTATTATCAAGACAAGATATAATTTCTTGGAAAACATTGGATATATCCTTTTCCAAAAATCCATGAAATTTTCAGAAATATCCCTATGGATCTCACTAATGTTTTCTAATAAAAGTTTCTAAAGGTTAAATAAAAATAACCTCTCATACCAACTATAGTGATCCCTGCTAAATATACAGAGATATTAAATCAATTCTTATGAACCTTTATCACATCACACAAAAACACGCCTGAGGACCGTAAAGGTATAATGCCTTTGGAAACATAGAAATATAAAAAATGGGTTTATAGGTAATCTAAATCATCTCCCAAAACCATTTTCATAACTAGAACCATTCGTAGACATATGTAATACACTGATTCATTTCTTCATAACCTAGGGAAAATGGACACTATTTAGGGTTATATTAGATGTTATGTTAGGATACAAAGGGAGATACATAATCATAACATGAACATGTGGGTATAATGACATGAGAATAACCTTTGAAAATCATACCCTACATATCAAATATCACAACAATGATTCATTAAAAAATGATTAGTACGCTACTAGAAATTGACTTATTTGCGACAATACATTTGCGATAGGGTCCCGTCGTAAATGAGCCATTGTAGAAAATGGCATCACGATTTTTTTTGATACTCCATCATAAGTAGTTTCTATGAGTTTTTCAACAACCCTATTGCAACGGGCATGCCAAAAAAACATTAAACAAATAAATGTAAAATAAAAATAAAAATGAAAATAAAATAATAACAAAATAATACTAATAATTTAATATTAAATAGTAATATTATTAATATAAATAATATTAATATTATAATAACATCATTATTAATATTATTATAATAATATTAAAAAAATTAATAATAATAATAATAAATATTTAAAAATTTATAAAATCAAAGAAATATTGTATTCATAATAATAATAACAATAAATAAAATAAATTCAATAAATAATAACGTAATAAAATAATGAAAAATTAAACAAATAATAAAATGATAAAAAAATATTTAAAACAATAAAAAAATGCACTATATAGAAATTTAATTATATAATATTATAAAAAATTACATTTAACTGTTTTACCATAAAAAGAAAATATATCACTGAGGGGTAGAGTCTTTTAGAGGAGTTAGAGGAGTCGGTAAAAGGAAATCCATCTATAAAACATGAGTAATACATCGCATGTACTCCATTGTCTATTCGTGATTATGTTTCTCCATCGACGCATCTCCTCCTCCAATGGCTGCTGCTGTCGATATAACTCTTCCTGATCCCTACACATACTCTCAATAAACTCAGCCTGAGCTTGCAACTGCTCTTGATACTATACAGAAGATGATGATGACTCTCTATGTGCTCCACTCGAGTTGTGCATTGACATTGCATTAGTACGATTACAATTCACAGACATCATTCGAGAGCTAATACCAATAACCTATCCTTTCTCAAAAGCGTACTTGGTCACTTATATCCATGTTGCCTCATCGAATCCTGCTGTACAGATATGATCCACAGTCTCAGCCTGACTCTCAGTCAGTCTATGAGACATAACGGCCTCATATGAATCTTTCAATTGAAATTTAAAATTAAAATAGATAAAATATTATTTTAGGTTAATTTTAAAACTCAAAAAGAAATTACACAACCCAAAATTTTATACTGGTGATCGAATCTAATATCTCCAGTGATAAGATCATTGTACATCCTCCTATAAACGTCAAAATCACTATTATTGTTCCATTCCACTACAAATATGAATATAAAATAAAAAATTTACATTTAAAGTATTGTAAATTAATTTAAAATGGTATTTACTATATATTCTCTATCTTTAATGAATGTACGTCTACCAGTTCGATGTGTCACCTCTTGTCTCCCCTAGTTTTGTCGACCTACAAATGATCTCCTCTGGAAATGACCACCCATCCAGTGTGAAGATAATCCATCCCAAGATTAAGATGAAATGTATTCAGGTCGATGGTCATAAAAAGAATAATCAAACATTGTGACTCCTGATTTCCTCATTGTTGTCCTCCTCAAATTATGTAAACACTGATACCAATTATCGTGCATAAAACCATTCCATGCCTGCCAGATAGAGTCATGAATGATGTCATAGATGAGAAATGATAAACCTTATAAAAAATTAATAATATATATTTATTAATAAAATTAATTTCAAAATAAAAATTATTTATATATGTATCCACCAATGATTGAACATACAATGTTGAACATCTATGGGAGTTTGATCCCATATAACCGATGCTCTAGAAACAAAATTTCACAATATAGAACTCCCCTATCCAGTAGCTTTATGTGAAAATATATGGAAAAAAATAATCAATGTACTAGTATATAAATGAATTAATGATAATTAATGAAAACTAAATAAAATAAACACGTAAAAAAACCTATGCATTCATGGATCTAAGATAAGACGTGGACGTTACTTAGGGATAGGGTCAGGAATCATCAATCTTGTAAGTCCATGTACCCACTGAGTCCTTGCTACACCGCCAATAGTCTGAGGGTCATATGATCCAATATTCTTCTTTGTTACTAGGCAGATCAACACCCTCCAACTCATGAAAAAGATTTGAGTCCATCTGAAACACAAAATGACTATTGTTATCAAATATTTGAAAATAACAATTATATATAGATATATATTACATATGACTATAAACTGTAATTTAACTTTTTAAATCATCATTTACTCCATCATCTTTGTATATAAAGGTGTGAATATCTTAATATTCCTCCTCGGTATCATCAATTTCCAAAGGAGTTTCAGTTTTAACATCTCTTGTCATTTAAAAGTAATTTGTTACAAAAATAACTTCATTGTCACCATCGACACTTAACTATGGTGTTTCATCATTAATAATCATGTCACTTCATGGAAAATATTAATTTGGGGTAATCTCTTGAAAAAACTCAAATCCATGCACATCAATAGAACTATATTCACTTTGAATAAACTGGTTTTCCTAAGATTCCATTTTTATTATGCTCTACCAATCCCCCAACTCTCTTAAAGTAACACAGTAATTTGTAAAATATATTTCATGTGCTTAATGAGCCAATAAAAATGGTTAATTTAGCACTAGAATACTATTATATTTAATATCAATTATTCCATAGATTAGATGAACACGAAAGGTTCTCTCAATATCCAACCAATAACATCTAAATAGTATTATGTAATTTTATACTAGATGACACATTTCAATAATTTATTCCTGAATACCATAAAAGTCAACTTCAATTTCTCTATGATGATATCCTCTCAAGA
This sequence comes from Viscum album, assembly GCA_963277665.1. Classification (NCBI taxonomy): domain Eukaryota; kingdom Viridiplantae; phylum Streptophyta; class Magnoliopsida; order Santalales; family Viscaceae; genus Viscum; species Viscum album. Next base: position 20,883,605 of record OY728145.1, on the reverse strand, counting down.
AAACACAAGCACTCTTTTTTTTTGATTTCTCATATGCACATGTATGAAATAAAAAATCATTCACCACACATGAATTATAAGATTTAACCATTTTGGATGGTGGGTAACTCAACAAACACAATCAATTATCAATTTTATCAGTACCTTGAGATACCTGAATTTTTTTAAACAATTATCAATATAACAAATAATAAATTTAATTTATATTTTAAACTATAAATAATTTTTGTTACCAATTTTTGAAACCAGTAAGAAAAATTATTTTGTCAATGTTCCTCAAGAGCAGCTGTAGTAATTTGTGGAAGTTATTTCTTGATATAATCATAATATGACCTACGAACATAATAATATTAATTTACTGTAAAAAATATTATATAATAAATTTTTCGATCACTAAAAATACAAACAGTTTCATTTTTTATAGTTAAACAGAACATATGTATAATCTCCATGATGTTCATCATCTGAAATTTATTGTTCACAAACTCCAACAAATTTATATCCTGGATGATTAAAAACTGATACTTAATTTATCAACTCATCATGAACATTTCCCTCATTATGAACCATGGAGTTTTGTTTTAATGTATATTCATATTGAAAAAAATGAGAGCATAAAAAATAAATTTCCTACTATAAATAAACTTCTGTAATAGATCCTTTAACTAATTCATTATTATGTTGTTTTTTCTATAATTACTACCTGTATATCATGAATGGGTTCATCCATCAGAATTTTAATGGTCTTCCACATTTTTCTTCATATAGAAAATTTAAAATCAAATGTTACATTGAGTCAAAGGAAGATAGTGGGAAGATATTTTCTAGTTTACATAAAATTAAAGTATCATCTTCTTTTAGTCTTCTTATTGCATAAAGTTTGTTGTCACTACACAATTATCTCAGAAAAATATGATATATCTTTTATCACATACCAAATCATAGAATTAAAAAAACTTCGTAATCTAATCACAATTAACCTTTCCATTATAACACGATAGTCATGACTGTTTAATCCAGTAATATGACCATTTCAGACACATTTTCCCAAATTGGAAATATAACGATTTGGATGTCTCAAATCTGCGATCCAATAAAAAAAAATAAAAATTGATTTTCTTTGGAATGTGTATAAGTTTATTTTGGATTCACTAAATGATATGATCTGACATTTTCAAATAGTTTAATTTCTTTTTTCATATAGATTTGGGAATGATCTAATCATACCTTTACATAATATTTGGTCTTACTTGGTGTATCCAAAACTGTATAAAATATATTATCAAGGTAGTTATTCTCAATATTCATGACATAAAACATGTGATGGACCAATAAATTAGGCCAATATGGATGATCATAAAAAATGATCTATTTTATCCAATTGTGTTATTTCCCAGAGCCACCAATTTTCTATTCGTTTATAGTTGTTCCAAATGTAATTGGAGGTGATGAAAAGACAAATGATTTTATGTTTGTACCTAATGTCATTATTGGTGTTCTATCTCTTTTTATTGTAGATTTTCTTAAATAATATATGTTCCTACGAAAAGGGTGATTAGTTCGAAGGAATATTTGATGATAATCGAAAAAACAAGGTTTTCTTCCATTGAAGGCCATAAATTATTTCCTATGTCTTATATAGTAGAGAAATGATTTTCAACCATGTGTACTCCAGTTATATAACATTTCATATGCTAGGAATACATTAATTTTCCACATTATTTCCACTTTCCATAGGAAAATTTGTTTTGCAACAACATTATATGTACTTACACCATTAATCCATAATAAATATAACTCATCAATTATTAGATTCAAATATACATCAATATTTTTTTGGATGTTCTGAAATTAATAATTTCAAAATGATATAGGGATACTTCATCAATATCCAAGGAGGTAAATTGTATGGAGTTATAAAGATAAGGTAATAAAAATATCGACTACGTAAGAACCAAATGGACCGAAATTGTCAGTAGAAATACCCAATCACCAGTTTTGGGATTCTAAAGAAAAAATAGATATACTTTGTCAAAATATCTACATTAATAACTATTAGAAGGATGTTTTATGATTTTACAAGTTGAAATATCGGTTTTGTGCCATGATATCAATGACACTGTGTTCTGAGACATAAATAAATATTGTAATCTGGATGTAAGTGGGGAATATCTCAAATTTTTTACAATAATCAATCCAGACATCCCTAGTTGAGACTCTTAATACGTAAATTTTCCACATGTAGAATAACTATCCAACGACTAATTTTCACCCTAATATGAGATGTAATTAGTTAAACATGCTTGAATCATCTGATAACCAAGACCCAGATTATGAACCAACCTCTTTCTCTCATAGTAACTTGTAAGAAACACATTTACTTCATGTAATAGTTTTTAAATAAAGAGAATATCTGATCAAAACTTATATTGGGCATTCCCTTATCTTATTTAATAGGCATAACTTTTTCAACTGCTTGAAATTTTCTCATTTTGCATCCTAGATATAAAGCATCCTCAGTGAACCTCAAGAACTCATAAAATTGAGATGGTTTCAACTCTGGAGTTAAATCAATATCATTCTGAGTTTCATTTTATTGAAAATATAGACCTTCTATGTCCCATATATGATATATTTTAAATTATTTTTCATTTAATTTTTATTCATTCATTGTTTTGGGGGTTTCCCATTAATTTTGGTGGAAATGGAAGGTTTTTGAAATTTGGGCCAAAACTGTGAGCACATTTCCATATTTAAAAATGAATTTTCTTTCTTTTATAATTCCTCAGTTATCAATATTTTACACACATTCCACTTCCCAATTGGAATCCCATGACATATTAAACCACCACATCAATTTTTACCCCATTGAAATCTAAAATAATGATGGATTTCAGTTTTTTATTAAGGTGTTGTCCCAGCTCGAAAGCCTATTTCCTTCTCTAAATATTTTCTTAATTATTTAATATCTCATTAAATTGTAATGTTGTTTTGGTGATTCTAACTCTCACTAGATCCCACTTACCCAATGCATGCTCCTGTGCTCTCCTCCCCCTATTTGGAGCTCAATTTTGCATCCTGAATTTTGGTGAAAATTCTATGAATTTCTCAAATATCCAAGATTTGAAGAGGTAAATTGACTATTTCATAAATCCTTAAATTTTTACTCTTTTTATTCCATTATAGTTCTTACATGACCTCCTTTTCCTTGTTCGAACATCAATTTCATTTATGGATGTTTTGAATTTCAGATACTGGTGTATTTCGGTCATTTTCATCAAGATTTATTATTGTAAGTGTTTCTATCTTTGATTTCTTCCCGTTCTTTAGGTTTTTTCCACTCTTTGTGGAGCTAAAATTTTCCAATTCAAAGGTATAATACCTAGAGATAAGATTCTTGCAATTTGGATAAAATATTGAGGTTTTAGGTTGCTTTTATCTTCCTTATGGTGCAGTCGATATTTTGTACCAAGATTTGATGGTTCGAAAAATTTTGGTAGGTGATTCCATGTGTAACCATTTCTGGATGAGTTATTTTGATTGAATTACTTATTTTTCATGGTCATCATCTGATGTGTGTGGTGTAAAAACTGTTTTTATGGATTTGGTTAATTACTTAATTTCACATTTTCATTCATGCTCAAAGTTTGGTGTTTTTCCTTGTGTAACTCATGTGGTATCAATTGGGTTATTTTATAACCTATGAAATTGATTTATTAGTGTTTTAAATGGGATGAAATTTTTGTTTTTTAAATTCCTTAGTGTCATGGTGGCCTTGAAAGGGGGTTTTTGAATCTGTTTAAGGTGTGAAACCATGTTGTACTTCTTGAAAGTGATTTATGAAAACATGTGTTATTCATGTGTAACTTTTGGGGTATTATTTGAATTATATTTATAACACTTGGGGGTGGTTTAAAAAATGTTTTTAGGGCTGAAAATTATGGTTTGAATTGGTATTGGTATGGTATTGGTCTTGAATGAGGGTTTTGAAATGGGTTTTGTGCACACACCATTATTATACCTATTGGGTTTGTTTTATGAAAATTGTAAATGTTTTATTTTGATAAAAAAGGTGGGAAAATAGTGTGTTTTATAGTTTGGGTGAGTGTGTTATTGTAATATGGGTTTTTAAAGGGAAAGTGGTTATTTGAGATTTCAAACATTTTTAGAATGTTTCATAAATTGCTGAAATGTTTTACTAAATTGTATTGTGGGTGTGAAACATGGTTATGGGATATTTCATGTGAGTTTGTCGACAAAATGAATTTTGATGGTGATAAGGGTATTATATGATATGTGTGGGGGATTTTATGTGAGTTTTAAAATCTAGTAATGGTTTTATGAAATTGTTTAAAGGATTTGTGAAGTGTTAAAGAAATGTGAAAAGTGTTGTGGACTATTTTTGTGTGAGTATGATTTCAAAATGAGTTTGAATGAAAAAGTGGAGTTTATGACTTTTGTGATGTGAATGTGGTATTTTTGGTGAATTTTTGATGTGTAAGAGATATTTTCATGTGGAAATTATAATCATTTTCTAGTTTAACTTGTTTCAGCACAAGAGGGAAACCCAGGTATTTCGGTGGGTGGACGTGTACTAGTATGCTAGTGATCCCATGAGGTTTGTCCTATGTTTCACTTAGAAAGATTAATTCTTACAACACTAACTAAACTATAATGATGATGATTGGGGAATACTATGTAACACCCCGAGCTTCCACGATAGGCTTCTCATTCAATAATGCAATGGCTTGCATTGTACGCAACTTCGAGTTCTAAAACACAGCGACTAATCAAAGTAGCCGTTATGAATAGTAATAACCACTTTTTAAAATTATAGAAATTTTATATTTCAAAATGGACTTCATTTTTGGATTCGGAATATCAAAATTTGCCTATGTTGAATTTTTGGTATTTTTCTGAGAACTTCTAATTTTTTATGAATAGTGAAAAATACTTAAAAATACTTTTTTAATCAAAATAATTTATAGTGATAAATTATAATATTTAGTGGTTTTAAAGTATAATTAGAATATATTTTTACCATTTTATCCAATGGTGGTCATTAGAATTAATTTAACATTGAAATTAGACATAAACAATTGCCAATATTTTGATATAAATTGTTTCTTAAAAACACGCTATTTGTTGTGATAGCGGGAATTAATTATAAAATTAATTAATGCAACTTATATGTTTGGAATTTCATAAAATAGACATCATTTTTGAATTCAGAATATCGATTATAGCTTAGGGTGAAATTTTGGCATTGTTCTAAAAAAGTTCAATTTTTGATGAATAGTGAAACCACTAAGTGGTAGTTAAATAACTGATTTTTCGTTTCAATGAAATATTACCACTTCTGTGGTTTGATTTTCAAAAATCCAACATACATGGTTGTCATTAAGAAGTAAAATGTGGTTCAATGAGATTAAAATAATTTTTGGTGAATAGTAACCTTTAAGTTCTTAATCACGATTAGAGGTAATTAGTGTAGTTTAAGGTAAAAATAATGTTTTAATAATATGAGATGAGCTTGACACATGTCCTACCCTCATTGGATGTGCCATGGCCGACCAAGAAAATCCATGGGTCAACTTGGGGACCCCATGGAGCCACTTTAGTTAGAAAATGACATAAATACCTTTTATTTAATGTTAAAGTAAAAAATGACACAAACATGAAATGTTTTACTAAAACAATTTTTACATGGGGTTATACATGTCATATTTTTGACTATAAATAGTCATTGGAAAGATAAAAATATTTCCTACATCATAGTATTTTTTTATAATTTTTAGACGATAAATAAATTAAATTATTTATGACATCATTATGATGCATCGATGACCTCATTATTTAACGATTTTAATAAAATGAAAAGATAATGTACAATCCAAGGCTTACACTTGTCCAAATACTATTGGATGGGTAGATTTAGAACCCTTATCACCTTATCCACGAATTATATAAGTGTGGGACCTTTAGAATCCGAAAAAGCATTGTATAATAATGTAAAATTTCCTTACTTTCCAAGAGTGCCCCTCCTCTCCTCTTATAAAAGGCCCCCACCTCTACCACATCATTCACACTTTCAAGCCATTTGGCTCGGCCAACCTCTGCACAAATACTCTCCCAACTTCCCCCTATTACTCCTAGAAGCCTCACTTTGGGCAGAACTCTTCCTAAGGAAGCCTTTGGCTCAAATCAGAAAGAGTTACCCGATTTTGAGGTAATGTCTTCTCTAATGTTGTTTTGTTTTATTTTTCTTCTCAAACCCCCTAAAATCTTTTTATTCATTTATTTTGTAACTACACCAGTATCCTAAATATACTAGGATGTTTTTATAATAAGGATTCGAACTACACTTACACACACCTACATATAATGGTTAAAGAACATACGGTTTCTGTGGATGGCGAATTTCTGCCTCACGAAATGATGATTGTTCAACACTCATATAACACCTTCAAAGGTGGCCATTAAGATGTCACTATATTTATATATATAATATGTTTATGTTTTACTTATGCTTCTGTATTTCTCATTTATGGCATACTTTATGATTTCCATTATGGGTAAACGCGATAATTTCATTTTAGGAAGTGCGGACTACCGCCTCCTCAAAGTGATTTGAATCGTTAATGCCATATGTGGGATGTATAAAGGATGGAGTAAATGGTATTATACACTATATTATACTGGAATTATATTATAAATTTATATCATTATGATTTAATTCCATTAAATATGAAATAGAAATGAAAGTAGCGTTCATGCGTACGTACGGCTTACCGTCTCCATGAACGGTGCATTTCATTTCTTACCTCTAAATGTTACGTAATATTATAAATTAATGTATATACTGTATATATATATATGAAATATATGATATCTACATCATGTATATAATTCTGGATATAATGGATATTTCACCACATGAACAACTTGTAATTATAAGAAGTTTATTTTTGACTCAAGTACCTAAGATCGACAAAATGACCGTTATAAACTTAAATAATTACATAATGTTCATAACATGGTAATAAGGGATATAAAAGGAATAATGAACATGAAAAATGTTCTTAAGTAAATAGAAATTAACTCTAGTTTATTATTAAAGAGGTTAAAGAACGGTCGAGTCAGGATAGGACGCAAGGTAAGGGAATTTTTTAACCCAACTTCCATTCTTTGGGTTAATCTCCTACTTTCAAATTATGTCATGATATTATTATGTCCTATATTGTATTTGTACTTTATTTATGTGTACTTATAGTGAATACACATTATAGATGTAATTTATTAAAAAAATGATCTTTTTAAGGACTTCGTCTCAATCCCCTTTCATTAAGGCATATTTGGTTTTATACACAACTTTCTTTTATACGGTGTATAAACCCCTTTGACTTTTACATTTATTCAAAAGGAATCTTTTTTATACGAAGCGTTTTGCTAAACGACAAAAGGGAATGTTTTTCTTTCCGTACTTATGCGGCGACAACGACTTCTCCACCGCTGTGACCATTATTTGAGTTTCAGATTCCTCTACAAGCCATCATTTTTTTAATGAAAAATAAATACAAAGTTTTAACTTTATTTTATTTTGGTATTGAAAATGGTTTTGAAAGAGTTTTTATTATATCAATGTGTTGTATTGATATCTTGTGATTGAAATGTGGAAATGTTATGTTTCCTTTATGCATGTTTTATGTGATACGATTATTTTATGGTTTATGATATGTTTAAACCTATTCATATGAGGAATGTATTGGACTTAATAAGTGACGGGTGGAGCCCGCTATAGCTCCTCGATGCATCGGTAGGTCTCATGAGACAACTAGACGTGGAATTGGCCGAGGCCCTTTCCCAATTTGATTTATGGTTTTGGCCGAGGCCTTAATCATTTTAGACATCTTGGACGAGGCCTTGACAAAATGTTTCAGAATGTCTGGCATTATACATTCCCTCATTATGAAAGTGGTTATTGATATTTCATGTGATTATTCGACCAGTAGAATATCCATGTGAAGAAGTGAATGGCATTATCTCATTTTGCTTTTGCCATATTATGTTGAAGTTCATGTTTAAAAGGCTTTTGTTTTAGTTATACATTGCCTTAAATGTTTATGTTTATTGATGAAAGCTTCCGCTATATTGTTATCCTTACTGAGAATCTGAGCTCACCCCTTTCAATGTTTTAATATTTTCCAGGATGTGAAGAAGTATTTTAGGAATGACCTGCAGGGATAGTCAGAAGAGGATATGAGTGTGGACTATAAAGACTTTGTTATTAATTTTTTCTTTATGATGTAATGTAAGACTTATGAATGTATCTAGTGTTTCCAAGGCTACTAAACTAATCGGTCTTTCGAGACTTGATCTTTTGTGATCATGCCAATGTTACGAAGTAATGCACCGACTCTGGGTAGTTGGGGTCGGGGCGTTACAGTTGGTATCAGAGGCAGTTTAGTACTAACCTTGGAAGCTAGATTTAGATAAACTCTGATTAGAGCACATAGCCCAAAGATAGACTTTGAGGATTAGTATAGAAGAACTTCCTAGAATTTTGGTATTGTAGAGATGTTGTGAGTTTTCCGAGCAATACATCCCTGTCTGGATACGAGCAGGTAGAGGCGGCTCTGGCACAGATGTACCTAGGGGTAAAACTCGAAAACACCTCTTTGAGCTAGACTCGAACGGGAACTGGTGCACGACAACGGGCCTTGCTGCACTCTTGGTTACGACACTCCCGGGAGATATGCTTAGGATAATTCTCGTTTTCTTTACAAACCACTATGAATGGTTATGAGTATATACTTCCTCAAAGAAAACATTTTTATGATTATGGATTATATCCATAAATAGTTCAATTTATGTTAAGTATTTTATAAGTATGGAATTATGTATTTTGATTCATAAACTAATCTAGTTTATGCCACTGTATAGAAATGGAGCCTAGTGGAAGGAATGTAAACCGTATCAATGCACGCACTCCGTGTAGGGATTTCCCTCCTAATCAAGATAATTATTGTGGATCTGGAGATACAACTAGTGCTGATCAAATTATTACCATACTGGGACAACTCACTCAGGTTATGAATAATAACCTTACTCGTATGGAGCACCCTGATCCGCAACGTGGAGGATCAATGTTAGACCGCTTCATGAGGCAACAAACACCAACATTTAATGGGGGTACAAATCCGTTAGTAGCTGAGCAATGGATAAACACCTTAGAGAAAATATTCCACGCCTTGGGGAGTAGCGAAAGGGAGAAGGTTATCATGACAGTTTACCGCCTCACTGGAGATGCCGATCAATGGTGGTCATTGCTTAAAAATACCAAGGAAGATGATGACGTATCGAATATGGAATGGAGGGAGTTCAAAGAGATTTTCTTAGAAAAATACTTTCCTCATGACCATCGAGCAGATATGGAAAGGCAATTTCTGAGTCTGAGACAAAAGGAGGATGAGAATGTCGCAAAGTATGATGCCAACTTTACAAGGTTGGCGAGGTATGCTGCAGATTATATACGTAACCCAAGAGGTAAGATTGATCGTTTCTTTGATGGGTTAAAACCATTTCTCCGTCGACCTCTAGTATCACAATCTTTCTCAACATACGAAGATATTGTCTCATGTGCTATCAAGACAGAAAAGGAATTCTCTAAGTCTTATGACAACAAAGTAAAGCAAGAGAAGAAGAGAACGGTGGAACAAGAGATAGATAAAGGGAAAAAGGGAAAGAATGATTTTCCATTATGTGATAATTGTGGGAAGAATAACCCTGGTACTTGCCTAAAAGGAATGGGAGTTTGTTATAAATGTGGAGAAAAAGGTCACCAGGCGTGTGATTGCAAGGGAAAAAAAGAGGCTATCAATGTTGAATGCTACAATTGTAGGGAAATGGGGCATTATGCAAATGAATGTCCTAAGCGTCAGGTAAACTTACCTCAGAAAAGGCCAAGGGATCAAGGAAAATCTTATGCTGTTACTACAGTTGAAGCGGAATAATTAATGTATTGGTGCTTTTGGGCTCATGGATTATATTCTGGTGATTAGAATAATGTGATATATATATAAGGATTGTACTGCAGTACTTGTTCTTTCAGTAAGGTTTTAATTTGATGAATGTAATCATATTTTTAGTATGTGACAATAAGAGAAACTTTACTTTTTTGGGGAATCTGATAAATTGATTTTGGAATTAAGAGTCCTTTTAGAGAAAGTCTGGATAGAGGTGTTTTGGATAACTATAAAGGTTGGAATGGATTAAGTTGATCTTTGGATAGTATTGTTTAAGGTTAAAACATTTCTGAAGATTATTTTTGGAATAATATAATACTATAGTTTTAGGAAAAGGACAACCTACAGGGTGGGGCATAACCCATCGCGTCGGACAAAGGTGTAGGAATCGAACCCACAACCATAGTGCGACAGGCCTTTATTTCCTACCACTAGCCTACAGGAAGTCCCTGGTTATTACAAAATAATTTTACTAATCTAAATGGTATGTGTTAACATTTGGAACCTTATACAATTAGGATAAGTATAATATTTTTGAGTTCTATTATCTTTTTGAGTGAATGATGAGTTGATGGTTGAAACTCTAATTTTCAAGAATAAATATATATATACCTATCTCTTATTCAATGAATGAATTAATTATTAAACTTTAGTAAATGGATATTAAAACAAAAAAATGTGTTATCCTAATACCTTATGTCTTGTTGAACTGATGATATTTTAAATCAACATAGATTGAAGGCTTTGAGGACCTAAATTTGACAGTTGATTGTGATTGATGACCTCAATCACTCCCTACAAATATTTACGTTTTCCCTCCAATTATATGTCTCTAATTGCCACCAATGTTCTCCTAATTGAGATCATAATTGGGTGGTGACTTTTTCATTTCCCTTTCCCTCTTATTAAGGCTAAATTTTATTAATCTTATTTCCGATGTGGGTTTTCCACAAAGGTATTTTATATTTTCAACCTTTTATTTTCAAAGAAAAAAATTTCAAATTGCGAGGATGCAATTTATTGAAGGAGGGGAGAATGTAACACCCCGAGCTTCCATGATACGCTTCTCATTCAATAATGCAATGGCTTGCATTGTACGCAACTTCGAGTTCTAAAACACAGTGACTAATCAAAGTAGCCGTTATGAATAGTAATAACCAATTTTTAAAATTATAGAAATTTTATATTTCAAAATGGACTTCATTTTTGGATTCGGAATATCGAAATTTTCCTATGTTGAATTTTTGGTATTTTTCTGAGAATTTCTAATTTTTTATGAATAATGAAAAATACTTAAAAAAACTTTTTTAATCAAAATAATTTATAGTGATAAATTATACTATTTAGTGGTTTTAAAGTATAATTAGAATATATTTTTACCATTTTATCCAATGGTGGTCATTAGAATTAATTTAACATTGAAATTGGACATAAACAATTGCCAATCTTTTGATATAAATTGTTTCTTAAAAACACGCTATTTGTTGTGACAACGGGAATTAATTATAAAATTAATTAATGAAACTTATATGTTTGGAATTTTGTAAAATAGAAATCATTTTTGAGTTCGGAATATCGATTATAGCTTAGGGTGAAATTTTGGCATTGTTCTGAAAAACTTCAATTTTTGATGAATAGTGAAACCACTAAGTGGTAGTTAAATAACTGATTTTTCATTTAAATGAAATATTACCACTTATGTGGTTTGATTTTCAAAAATCCGACATACATGGTTGTCATTAGGAAGTAAAATGTGGTTCAATGAGATTAAAATAATTTTTGGTGAATAGTAACTTTTAAGTTGTTAATCGCGATTAGAGGTAATTAGTGTAGTTTAAGGTAAAAATAATGTTTTAATAATATGAGATGAGTTTGAAACATGTCCTACCCTCATTGGATGTGCCATGGCCGACCAAGACAATCCATGGGTCAACTTGGGGACCCCATGGAGCCACTTTAGTTAGAAAATGACATAAATACCTTTTATTTAATGTTAAAGTAAAAAATGACACAAACATGAAATGTTTTACTAAAACAATTTTTACATGGGGTTATATAAGTCATATTTTTTACTATAAATAGTCATTGGAAAGATAAAACGATTTAATACATCATAGTATTTTTTTTATAATTTTTAGACGTTAAATAAATTAAATTATTTATTACATCATTATGATGCAGCGATGACCTCATTATTTAACGATTTTAATAAAATGAAAAGATAATGTAAACTCCAAGGCCTAAACTTGTCCAAATACTATTGGATGTGTATATTGCTAACCCTTATCACCTTATCCACGAATTATATAAGTGTGGGACCTTTAGAATCCGAAAAAGCATTGTATAATAATGTAAAATTTCCTTACTTTCCAAGAGTGCCCCTCCTCTCCTCTTATAAAAGGCCCCACCTCTACCACCTCATTCACACTATCAAGCCATTTGGCTTGGCCAACCTCTGCCCAAATACTCTCCCAACTTCCCCCTCTTACTCCTAGAAGCCTCACTTTGGGCAGAACTCTTCCCAAGGAAGCCTTTGGCTCAAATCAAAAAGAGTAACCCGATTTTGAGGTAATGTCTTCTCTAATGTTGTTTTGTTTTATTTTTCTTCTCCAACCCCCTAAACTCTTTTTATTAATTTCTTTTGTAACAACACCAGTATCCTCAATATACTAGGATGTTTTTATAAGAAGGATTCGAGCTACAATTACACACACCTACATATAATGGTTAAAGAACATACGGTTTCTGTGGATGGCGAATTTCTGCCTCACGAAACGATGATTGTTCAACACTCATATAACACCTTCAAAGGTGGCCATTAATATGTCACTATATTTATATATATAATATGTTTATGTTTTACTTATGCTTCTGTATTTCTCATTTATGGCATACTTTATGATTTCCATTATGGGTAAACGCGATAATTTCATTTTAGGAACTGCGGACTACCGTCCCCTCAAAGTGATTTGAATCGTTAATGCCATATGTGGGATTTATAAAGGATGGAGTAAATGGTATTATACAATATATTATACTGGAATTATATTATACATTTATATCATTATGATTTAATTCCATTAAATACGAAATAGAAATGAAAGTAGCGTTCATGCGTACGTACGGCTTACCGTCTCCATGAACGGTGCATTTCATTTCTTACCTCTAAATGTTACGTAATATTATAAATGAATGTATATACTGTATATATATGAAATATATGATATCTACATCATGAATATAATTCTGGATATAATGGATATTTCACCACATGAACAACTTGTAATTATAAGAAGTTTATTTTTGACTCAAGTACCTAAGATCGAAAAAATGACCGTTATAAACGTAAATAATTACATAATGTTCATAACATGGTAATAAGGGATATAAAAGGAATAATGAACATGAAAAATGTTCTTTAGTAAATAGAAATTAACTCTAGTTTATTATTCAGGAGGTTAAAGAATGGTCGAGTCAGGATAGGACGCAAGGTAAGGGAATTTCTTAACCCAACTTCCATTCTTTGGGTTAATCTCCTACTTTAAAATTATGTCATGATATTATTATGTCCTATCTTGTATTTGTACTTTATTTATGTGTACTTATAGTGAATACACATTATAGATGTACTTTATTTAAAAAAATGATCTTTTTAAGGACTTCGTCTCAATCCCCTTTCATTAAGGCATATTTGGTTTTATACACAACTTTCTTTTATACGGTGTATAAACCCCTTTGACTTTTACATTTATTCAAAAGGAATATTTTTTATACGAAGAGTTTTTCTAAACGAAAAAAGGGAATGTTTTTCTTTCCGTACTTATGCAGCAACAACGACTTCTCCGCCGCCGTGACCATTATTTGAGTTTCGGCTTCCTCTACAAGCCATCATTTTTTAATTAAAATAAATACAAAGTTTTAACTTTCTTTTATTTTGGTATTGAAAATGGTTTTGAAAGTGTTTTTATTATATCAATGTGTTGTATTTATATCCTGTGATTGAAATGTGGAAATGTTATGTTTCCTTTATGCATGTTTTATGTGATACGATTATGTTATGGTTTATGATATGTTTAAACCTATTCATATGAGGAATGTATTGGACTTAATAAGTGACGGGTGGAGCCCGCTATAGCTCCTCGATGCATCGGTAGGTCTCATGAGACAACTAGACGTGGAATTGGCCAAGGCCCTTTCCCAATTTGATTTATGGTTTTGGCCGAGGCCTTAATCATTTTAGACGTCTTGGCCGAGGCCTTGACAAAATCTTTCAGAATGTATGGCATTATACATTCCCTCATTATGAAAGTGGTTATTGATATTGCATGTGATTATTCGACCAGTAGAATATCCATGTGAAGAAGTGAATGGCATTATCTCATTTTACTTTTGCCATATTATGTTGAAGTTCATGTTTAAAATGCTTTTGTTTTAGTTATACATTTCCTTAAATGTTTATGTTTATTGATGAAAGCTTCCGCTATATTGTTATCCTTACTGAGCATCTAAGCTCACCCCTTTCAATGTTTTAATATTTTCCAGGATGTGAAGAAGTATTTTAGGAATGACTTGCAGGGATAGTCAGAAGAGGATATGAGTGTGGACTATGAAGACTTTGTTATTAGTTTTTTTCTTTATGATGTAATGTAAGACTTATGAATGTATCTAGTGTTTCCAAGGATACTAAACTAATCGGTCTTTCGAGACTTAATCTTTTGTGATCATGCCAATGTTACGAAGTAATGCACCGACTCTGGGTAGCTGGGGTCGGGGCGTTACATACTAGGTTATGGGTATGTTCCCTACTAGTGGCTCGTGTATGAGAATAGATATTGTTATGGTTACTCTTACCGAGCTATGAGGTACCTGGGACCCACAATGAGCTAGTGGCTAGGGGTTATTTCCAATGGATTAGGCTCATTAGTTACTTTGTGCTTACCATCAGAATATGGTATTATTGGTGGGAAAATTATGTAGCTATTGAATTTATTTTAAATGTGTTGATTCATTAAATTAAACTACTAAAAAACTATTTTTATTTAAAGTTTCTATTTTTAGAAATTGTAGAAATGAGTTCATGTTTTGAAAAACATGAATGATTTTTTTCTCTAAATGTTTATTAAATGGACTCTCTTAATAGTGGTACCCTACTGGGATTTGGATAATTCTCTAATTACACTATTGGGTGTATGTATACTTGGTTATTTTCATTGTTTCATGTTGGGTACAGTTGTTAGGTCCAATGGTTTGGGTTTCGAGCATGTCCTTGGTGGTGATGTCTTATAGAGATGGCTTGAGGGCAGTGCCTCTTTCCATGAGGGTTGTTGGGCTGTTTCTTTTTAGTTTTTTAACATTGTTATAGTCTTGGTTATTTGTTTTAATATATGTAATTCAATTATGAATTTTTGTAAAATATTGTTTGGTTTGAAAAATCAAGATTCATTTTATTGTGTTCAACTGTGGTTTTAAGATTATAAAATTGGGTAAATCTTTATGAATTTTTAGTTTATGATACTCGGGCACTTGTGGCAGCCCATGGGGATCAGGGATACCATACAAGCCTTATCATGGGCCAGGTCGGGTACCGGTTTTGATGGAGACCAGATCTGGTTCGTGACAAAATTGTATCAAAGGGTGTTCTGGTTAAAACTTTAGGTCATGTTATTTGGGGAGCAGTAGGGATTTTATATAGTTAGGATTTTTGGGACTTGGAATTCTTGGTATGGGTAGTGTTCCGGATCACCACACCTCATAAGAGTATTCAAGTCTCTAAGAGAAGTCTAGATTCATCTAAGTCCGTTGGTTTTCTTGGTTTGATGATGATTATGGGAAATGAAAAGATAGTTGGGTTAATGGTCTGAGTGAGCTCGTGGGGTCTGGAAAGCCATGTGGAGTCGGTGATATTTCCCTTGAACATTCTATATGATAGTGTAGTGGTTAAAGTATGGCTGCCAACCATATGTCCAAGTCTCCCACCAAAACTAGTTTCCTCCCGCATTGTCTTGTGTCCCATAGTATTGAAATCATGGATGTTCGATTTTAAAGAAAAAATGACATGGTTTTAAGAAGTGTAAAGTGTTTGTGAATTGATTTTCTAATAAATGGGGAATGGTTATATTTCTAAAATGGTTGAACTGAATTTTCAGAATTGTTTTGAAATGGAAAATGGTGTGTTTTCACCTATTTTAAAAGAAGAAAATTATTTTAATGTTGGTTTTGAAAAAGTGTCCCCAATAGAGTTTTCTAAATTTTGATCGGTATTTTAATGGAATAAGATATTTTTAAATTAATATTTATTTAATGTGAGTTTTCATTTGAATGATTTTTAATTTATGAAATTTTGGGCAATCTGTAATTTTGGTTTGATTTTGTGGTTAGCGGTCTTGAGAAAATGAAAGTATTGGTTGACTATTTTGTTTTTGAAAAGTGGGATGAATTTTCATTTTAACCATTAGTATTTCCCTAAGAGTACACATGCATGGGGTTATATAGTATGATGGATGGTATATGGCATGGATATATGAGTTTTAGGATGGTTATGAGGAGGGTACCTGGTGTGGCACCGAAACATGCATGTGTGAGGCCCATGGGGTACCATTGATGGATACACTAACTGATGAACTGTTTATTTTCAAAAAAATAATTTTAAAAGAAAAAAATTATTTATTGATGAATGGTTTGGGATTGTGTGTATTGTGTGTTTTTGAAAATGTGATATTGTGGGATGTTTTGAGTCCAAGAACCCGTCTTGTTTGAACCGTGTTTTGTGTTTGTGTTTGGTTAGTATGATGGGTT
Source organism: Viscum album (assembly GCA_963277665.1). Lineage (NCBI taxonomy): Eukaryota > Viridiplantae > Streptophyta > Magnoliopsida > Santalales > Viscaceae > Viscum > Viscum album. The sequence goes on along the minus strand of OY728145.1, from coordinate 20,866,785 downwards.
GAAGGGACGGTTAGTGGTCTCTTATGAGAAATGTTTAGTGATGAATTTACAGTGGTTACCTTTATGTGTTTGGATCTAGTTTTTGGTACGTCTTGACCATTGTACCATCTTAGTTGGTTCCTTGGGTTTTCTCATTGGATAAGGTACACCCCCCATTAACGGTTAGTGCACTACTAAAGTGCAACCCGGATTGTTTCACTGCTGGAAAATCCTATAGTTGATCAATATAAGGAATCTTTTCTCAAGATTTATATAATGAGTCTAAACCCTTTCCTTTTTTTTTCAGATCCTCTTGTAGTAGGAGAGTGCTCGTGGAAGGTTGATAGAGACCTTAGTTTCTTAAGTTACCTGATTTGTCGAAGGTGGATGTAGTCTGGGGTTATTCATGGGGATGAGTATTTGATGGTGTCTAAGAGGGCCTCTAGGTCCTTTGTAGTCTCTTCGAAGAAGAGGTTAATGTTAAACCACTAGTATTGTAAATATGATCATGATATGATGTTATGGAAATTTTCTATAATTGTGTGATGTTTGAGGACGTTGCATATGGTCCCCCCTCAATGTATTGTTTCAATCAGTCGCATTTGTCTTGTTTTCTAACATGTTGTGATGTCGCGTGCTCATTTGACTATAAAGGTGAATTTGTAAAATTTTTTGTGGGTCTTCATTTTTTCATAAGTGCGTCTCCTTTTAGGAAACTTGAAATCCTTTATTTAGAGAAATGTGTCTCTATACATCCATTCCTTCTTCTGTTTCTCATCTGAAGAAACACGGGGTGATGTGTGTGCATCTTCTAGGACCTTATTTCAGTGAAATGTCGGGTTATGGAAAGATGAGTTGGGAGTGTGTTATGTATTTGTATACTTTTATGGGATTGCGGTGTATTTGATTGGGGCACAGAAAGAAGAAGTTCCATACATGGGTTTCCAAATCCTAACTACAAGGCTGAAGATTCTTCAATCTTTTGGGATCTAGCCATAGGCCCCGGAGTGAAGCTGGAACATAGTTTGTGGAAGTCCCAAGGTCATTCAAACCCTTTTAAAAAAATTTATGCTCCTAATGGAAGATGAGAATGGTTTAAACCTCTGGTTTCATCATCTTTCCTATCTTGTTCAGGTTTGGGGGAAAGAGGTGGAGGGCCTCATGCCCATGTTATCACCCAACTTCATTCCTTTACCCTTTGGTTTCCATTGTGTTTTTGGAGTATGGTTGGGAATTTGGCTGGACAGGCTAAGCGCACGGTTTGCGCATGGTTATTAGTAACCATGCCTCAGAAAACAATGCAAGTAAAAGGATAATCATGGTTAATACATGGTTTCTCTAACTATATGTATTGACCGTGCAATCATCCCAACTCTTTAAATTGGGGTTCTTCCTTTGTTGTCCTATGATGGTTAGTTAAGATGGTTGGTTGTTATGGTGGGGAGACCCACTATGATTCTCATGTATGTTCCTCTAGAAATTTAGAATGGAGGTCTACCCCTTTTACAGGGGAGTTCATTCGGGCCTCCCCCTATCAGGGTCATGATCCTGTCTCAGGAAAATCCGGGTTTTATCTTATTGTGGAGATCCCATTTGTGTCTCCCCATAATAGTAACTCATATTGGTCCTTGGTCTTGGATTGGTAGTAGGTAGTCTTCTTCTGAGCTATCTAACTACCTACATCTTCCTTTAGTAAATGTTGTGAGTGGAGAATGCCCGATGCTCTTGTAAAAGCAAGGTAAGTGTAACCTTGTTCATTGTTGTTGTTTGTTTGGGTAAATTGATGGAATCTTGTTCAGATAATGTATGAGGAGTTTTCTATTGGGATAAAATAAGAATATACTTTATCACTTCAGGGAATAGTGTATATTTTTTTGGTGAGATTATTCCTTCCATTGTTGATTAATTAGAGGTGTTTTGGACTTTTGGGGCGTGGGAGAAACATTTACAAGAAGTCTATTTTGACATTTCAGTTGGGGTTGGTTTTTACCTTTGGCCTTGTTGTGGCTTTTCATGGGAAAAAATTTTTATGGTTGGGGTAATTGTCACATCCATGAATTATTTTAAATTTCTTTTCATTTAATTTTCATTCTTGCTTTGTTTTGGGGGGTTTCCATTCATTTTGGTGGAAATGGTGGGTTTTTGAAATTTGGGTCAAACCGTGACCCCATTTCCATATTTAAAAATAAATTTTGATTCTTTTATAACTCCTTCATTATTCAACATTGTTCACCCATTCTACTTCCCAAATGGTATACCCTGGTATATTAAACCACCATATCAATTTGGAACCCATTGGAATCCATAATAATGATGAATTTGGGGTTTTTTGTTAAAGTGTTGGTCTTGCCCAAAAGCCCATTTCCTCCTTCAAATGTGTTTTTTAATTATTTAATATCTCATTCAGGTTTTATGGTCTTTTGATGATACCAACTCTCACCCGAGACCAATTTCCCAAGGCACGCTCCCATACTCTCCTTCCCCTCTTTGGTGCTAAATTTCTTCGCAAATTTGGGCAAACATCTATGAATTTCTCATATATCCTAGATTTGTAGAGGTAAATTGAATATTACATAACTACTTCAATATTTACCCTTTTTATACCATTCTAGTTCCTATATTTCCTCCTCAACATTGTCCGAAAATCAATTTCATTTATGGATTTTTTGAATTTCAGATACTGGTGTATTTGGGTCGTTTTCATCAAGATTTATTCAAGTAAGTGTTTCTCTCTTTGATTTCATCCATTTATTTAGGTTTTCTTTGACTTTTTATTGAATTCCTATTGTCTAGAACGTAGTGTTCTTACCTAGGGTTTAACATCTTTCCTTTTGGGTCAAATATTGAGGTTTTAGGTTGATTTTATCTTCCTTGTGGTGTGGTTGATGTTTCACTCCATGATTTGAGGTTCCTGAAAATTTTGGTAAGTGATTCCATGTGTAACCATTTATTGATGAGTTATTTTGATTGAATTACTTATTTTTCATGCTCATAATATGTTTTGTGTGGTGGAAAAACTGTTTTTGATGGACTTGTTTAAGTATTTAATTTCATAGTTGCATTCTTGCTCTATGTTTGGTGTTTTCCTTATGAAACTCATGTTGTATAAATTGGGTTATTTTATAACATATGAAAGTAATTTATTAGTATTGGAAAGTTGATTCCAATTCTATTTAGTAAATTCCTTAGTGTCATGGTGGCCTGGAAAGGGGGTTTTAAATGAGTTTACGATTTGAAACCATTTTGCACTTCTTGAAAGCGATTTATGAAAACATGTGTTATTCATGTGTATCTTTTGTGGTATTATTTAAGGTATTTTTATAACTCTTGGTTGTGGTTTAATAAATGTTTTTAGGGCTATAAGTTCTATTTTTAATTGGTATCAGTATGGTTTTGGTCTTGAATGAGGGGTTTGAAATGGGTTTTTGGTAAAACTAGGGTTATAACTCTTGGGTTTGTTTTATAAAAATTGTAAATGTTTTATTTGGTTAAATAAAGTGGGAAATGAGTGTGTATGTACATTTTGGGTGAGTGTGTTCACCTAATATTGATTTTTTAAAGGAAAACTCATGATTTGAGATTTCAAACATTTGTAGAATGTTTCATAAATTGCTAAAATGTTTTATTATATTGTGTTGTGGGTGTGATTCATGGCTGTGGGATATTTTGTGTCAGTTTTTTTGACAAAATGATTTTTAATGGTGAGAAGGGTGTTATGTGATATGTGTGTGGGATTTTATATGAGTTTTAATATCTTGTGATGATTTTATAAAACTATTTAAAGGATTTTTGAAGTGTTAAAGAAATGTGAAAAGTGTTGTGGGCTATTTTGGTGTGAGTAGGATTTCAAATTGCGTTTGAATGAAAAACAGGATTTTTTGACTTCTGTGATGTGAATGTGGGATGTTTGGTGAATGTGTGATGTGTAAGTGATATTTTCATGTGAAAATCATATTCATTATCTTGTTTAACTTGTTGGATTACAAGAGGGAAACCCGAGTATATTGGTGGGTGGACGTGTACTAGTATACTAATGATACTGTGGGGTTTGGCCTCAGTTTCACTTAGCAATATTGACACTTATAACACTAACTAAACTATGATGTTGATTATTAGGGACCACTAGGTTATGGGAATGTTCCCTACTAGTGGTTCGTGCAGGAGAATAGATATTGTGATGGTTACTCTCTCCAAGATACGAGGTACCTGGGGCCCACAACGAGCTAGTGCCTTGGGATTATTTCTTATTGCTTGTGCTCAGTAGATACTTTGTGCTTATCATAGACATAAAATACTATTTGATAGAACATTCAGTAGATTTTTAATTTATTTTAATAGTGTTGATTCTTTAAATTATCCCACTTGAAAACTGTTTTTATTTAAAGATGCATTTTTTATAAATTGTGGGAATCATTTCATATTTAAAAAAAAACGTGAATTGTTTTCATCTCTAAATGTTTATTACATGGAATATCTTAGTGGTGGTATCCTACTGAGCTTTTTTCATGCCCTACTTACACCATTGGGTGTAAGTAGACTTATATATTTTCGTTATCACGGGTTCAGTACAATGTTTAGTTTCTGTGGTTCGGGTTTCTAGAAGTTCCTTGGTGGTTATGTATTGCAGAGATGGATTGAGGGCAGTTCCCCTTTACATGAGGGTTCTTGGGATGTTTATTTTTGGTTTTGTACATTTGTTATATTCTTGGTGAGTTGTTTTAAACTATATAATCCAATTCTAAATTTTTGTAAAATATTGTTTGGTTTAAAAAATCCAGATTCATTTTATTGGGTTCAGTTGTTGTTATAAGTTTATAAACTTGGGTAAATCATTCACAATTTTCAATTTATGATACTTGGGAACTTGCGCTAGCCCGTGGGGAGTAGGGATTCCCTTCAGGCCTTGTCACAGGTTGGGTCGGGTGTCGGTTTTGATGGCGAACAGATCTGGTTTGTGACATGCTATATCGTGTACTAAATTTTGAAACTGTGATGGATCTAGAATAAAACTATTAGTGTCTTATCTGGAACTATGTTCACCATGTTGATACCATAAAACATAATCTAATGGAATATGAGAATGAAATGGATGACCCCCCCCCACATTGTTAAATGTTTCAAACATCCTTAACCACATTATTAACATGGACACTTAATTGTCCCTTCTTAATGAAATTTTGGTTTTGAAGATGTGAAGGATATAAAGGTTTCAACACACTGAATATATACATGATTTATACAAGAACCATTTGGAATCTTGTACTGATTTATCCTTGCATGGAAATCTAATAATGATTGTTATCAACTTCCAAGTTCTATATTTCTCTAAAATAATAAAATAATTATTTTTTATGATTAATTTTATATAAGAAAAACACAACCCAAAATATGGGAAAATATTTGTTAATTATTCATAAGTATTCCAAAATATTATTAATTTTACCTATATATTTTTTAATTTTGGGAAATTATTATTATTTATTGGTAACTATTAATAACTATTATTAATTACCGCTAATTATTGCTAATTACAGCTAATTATTGCTAATTATCACTATTTATTTCTCTTTACTAATATTTGTTTTTATTGGTTTCAATTTATTCATAATTATTTTTAATTATTCCTAATTATTACAAATTAATCATATTTTTTACTAATTATTCCTAATTATTACTAATTATTCCAAATTATTACTAATTATTCTTATTTATGACTAATTGTCCCTATTAATTATCCTTTATTCCTATTTGTTCCTAATTATTTCCAATTATTCCATTTTATTACTAATTTTTACTAATTATTACTAATTGTTACTAATTATTACAAATTATTACTAATTATTACTAATTATTACTATTTATTACTAATTATTCATATTTATTACAATTTATTACTATTCACTTCTAATTATTACTATTTATTACTAATTATTACTAATTATTACAAATTAGTAAAAATTATTACTAATTATTACTAATTAGTAGTAATTATTACTAATTAGTACTAATTATTACTAATTAGTACTATTTATTCATATTTATTCCTTTTTATATTATTAATTTATACTATTTATATTACTAATTGTTACTTTTTATATTATAATTTCTTAGTATTTCATAGTATTTATTACTATTTATTACTATTTATTACCAATTATTACAAAATATTACAAAATATTACAAATTTTTACAAATTTTTACTAATAATTTCTAAAAATTACAATTTATTACTAATTATTACTTATTAATAAAATTATTCCAAATTATTACCAATTACTACTAAATATTACTAACTATTAATATTTATTACAAATTATTAATATTCATTACTATTTATTAATACTTATTATTAATTTTTACTAATTATTCATCTTTATTCCTATTTATTCCTAATTATTACTAATTATTACTAAATATTACTAAATATTACTAATTATGACTAATTATGACTAATTAGATCAATTTATTACTAAGTTTTACAATTTTTTACAATTTGTTACTATTTATTACTAATTATTACTAATTATAACTATTTATTGCTAATTATTACTAATTATTACTATTTGTTCTAATTTATTACTCTTTATTCCTATTTATTCATATTTATTGATAATTATTTATATTTATTAGTGTTTATTGAATATTATTACTCTCTATTGCTAAATATTACTATCTATTCTTATCTATTCATATCTATACACATTTATTTATATCAATTGATAATTATTACTATTTATTGATATTTATTACAATTAATTACAATTAATTAAATTTTATTATCAATTACTACTAATTATTACCATTTATTACTAATTTTTAATAATTATTACTATTTATTAGAATTTGTTAGTAATTATTACAATTTATTACAATTTATTAGTATTTATTACTATTTATTATGAATTATTACTAATTATTTCAATTTTTTACTATTTATTGTTATTTATTATTATTTATTATTATTTATTACCCTTTGTTACCCTTTGTTACTATTTATTACTGATTATTCTTAATTGTTTCTATTTATTCATAATTATTCCAATTTATAGCTAATTATTCCAATTTATACCTAATTAATCGTAATTATTCATGTTTATTACAATTTATTAATTATTATTCATATTTACTACTAATTATTTCAATTCATTCATATTTATCACTATTTTTTCCTATTTATTCCTATTTATTAATAATTATTCCCATTTATTAGTAATTATTCCTAATTATTCCAAACTATTCCAAATTATTCCTATTAATTACTATTTATTACTAATTATTACTAATTATTACCTTTTCCTTAATTATTGCTAATAATTCCCTACTATTACAAATTATTACTAATTATTACAAATTATTCTTATTTGTTATAATTATCACAAACTATTACGAATTATTCCTATATTTTACTAATTATTACTAATTATTACTAATTATTAATTATTATTAATAATTATTACTAATTATTACTAAAAAATACCAATTATCACTAATTATTTCAATTTATAACTAATTATTAGTATTTATTCTTACTTATAATTATTTATTCCAATTTATTCTTATTTATTACAAATTATTACTAATTATTGCTGATTATTCCTATTTATTTCTATTTGTTAATAATAATTACCATTTATTACAAATTATTAATAATTACTCATATTTATTTCTATTTATTACTAATTATTTCAAGTTATTTCTAATTATTACTAATTACTACTATTTGTTACCAATTATTACAAATTATTACTATTTATTGCTATTTATTATTATTTATTACTATCTGTTACTAATTATTCATAATTATTCGAAATTGTTACTAATTATTACTATTAATTCCTAATTATTACTATTTATTCCTATATAATGTTATTTATTCATATTTATTCATATTTACTCTTATTTATTAATAATTATTACAACAGTTTCTTATTTATTCCTATTTATTACTAATTATTCATATTTAATACTAATTATTCTTATTTATTACTATTTATTTCTAATTGTAGCTATTTAGTCTTACTTATTACTATTTATTCATAATTACCACTAATTATTAAAAATTACTCCTAATTACCGTTATTTATTCATATTTGTCGCTATGTGTTGCTAATTATCGCTAATTATTACAAATTATTACTCATTATTACTAATTATTACTAATTATTAGTATTTATTACTATTTATTACTAATTACCGCTAGTTTTTACAAATTACCACTAATTATTATTAATTATTACTAATTACCGCTGATTATTTCCAATTATCGCTAATTATTACAATTTATTAGTATCTATTACTAAAGAAACAACATATTTGTATAAATAAATAATGAAAAGTAAAACTCTCTAATTCTTATTTAATTTAATTGTCTCTAATTGAAAATAATAATAACTAATATAAAATTAATGGAATTAACTAGAAAATAAAAGTAATAGATAAATAACTTAAAACAAAATCTTTTGTACGACGCAAAGCTTGAAAATTGCTCTGATGAAAAATTTTAAACATTGAAAAAAAAGAGATAAATATAAGAGTAGAGAGGGAGAGAGGTGTTTAGAGAGGTATGAAATGAGAAAAAAACAGATGAGGGTATATATAGGCTAGATTATTTGTGACGGAAGCCGTCGCATATAATAACCCATATTAACGAGGGACGACGGTTAAAAAAACTTTTTGCGAAGGGACCCATCACAAATACCTTCACGCCGACATAGTATTTGTGATGGGTCCGCCCTAAATACTAAAAAATACTGAATGGTATTTGTGACGAGTCCCATAAAAAATACTAAACCATCGCAAATAATATGTTATCTACGATGGGAATAGGGTCCAGCCACAAATAATCCTTCATGATGGACTTTTTGCAACGATACCCTACCCCATTGTGAATAACTCATCAAAATTACATATTTTCCCCTAATGGTAGTTCCTAATACATTAACTGGAAGGAAACAAAAGAACATGATCCATGAGAGAATAACTTTTGAATAATACATGGAATTGTGACATACAGATAAGCACATAAATTAATCTCAAAAATAATCAAGGATCACTATAAAGGATGTCAAGTTGGAATTAGTTTACTCCCAAAACATTCAAAGAAGTCAATGGTCACTCCCCAAACCATTATAACAGAAAAAGTCCCTTACGGAACTAGGTTCACTCATTATTCCACTCCTATATATCACATTAGTTATAAATCTTTACCTAATGCATTAGAGGGAGATATGGGTCCCAACTATTAAATAATTAAAAATATACATATTAATGCCAATATATCATAAAACATTCATCATATCATAACCATGAAATGAAATGGGTTTCCTAAACAGATATTCATGTCCCAACCTATGTAAAAGAGACAGGTTTCACAATCATTTCATCAATTCATCAATGAATAACCCATTAAAGATAATTGGATTTCATTAGAATTTTATCATGGTATAACCCGTTTATAAGAATTGGGTTTCATAAACATCTTTTAATCGTAAACGTAAACCATTTAAAGAGGGAATAAGAATGGTGCCCTTAGATCATATCCTTAGTATAGAAAATTTATCATCGAAGGATGCCATCTTATATGATAATTCTTTTTAAAACACTTGGAATATTTCTTTAAGAATGTAAATTTTATTTTAAATAAGAAAAAATTAATAAAAAAATTCTAAATACTTTCCAATGAAAATAAAAATTGAAAACGTATAAAGGAAGCTTGAACAGTCATTTAGAACACATATTAAGGAACATATCCTTTCTACATTGTAAATCACTTTTTAAAACAATTTCTTGAAAATACTTTTCATTGAAAATAACACTAAATACATACTAAATAATCTTTCAAATATTGAGTGGTCCTAAAAGAGTAAAATTCTATTCATGTTGTACACATCTAAAACAATGGTTCCCTTTATATTTTGGTTAAAATCCAAATGGGATTTTTTTGGAAAGTAAAATGGAGATTCTTTTAAATAAATTTGTAAAAAACTGAAACATGTGTAAAAATATCGTTAATTAATAAATTTTTTAGTGTAATAAAAATTGATTTTTTTTAGAAAACAATGTTTCAGTAGAAAAAAGGTTTTCAACTAAATAGTGAAAAATATCCTTATTTTCTTAAAAAGATTCCTTTAAAATAGTATGTGGAGAGAGAAAAATGATGCAAAGAAATTTATTTTCTTTACATTACTATAGTATTTTAAAATTCACAAGCTTCTTGAGATATGGATAATAATATTTCCTCATCGGAAACATAATCATAAATAATCTTGATAAATGACGAGATTGTAATATGAAATACTTACCAGATTGGTAACCTTGAATTAAATTCCTTGTGAAAGAATAAAAATTAATTAAGAATTTAGTATCATTAAAAGAAGAATATTACTGAAATATAATGTAAAATGGGAAGTATATGCATCTCATAGAAGAAGATATGTTCATAACATAACTTTTGTCCCCAAGAAGTCAAATTGAGACAAAAGACCACATACCACTTTTGTATCTTTTGAACTGTAAAACCCAAGAAAGAGAGATCCTAAAATTGATATGTTAATCATTTAAAATTTAAGGATAATAATCTTAAAACAAATTAATGGGTACTATATGAATAAAATAAAAAAAATGTGGTGAATAAGGAATGTGTGTGATAGAAAAATAAAGTGAGATGGAAATCCCTTACATTAAGTCTCGACTCCCTTTGTACACATTCAAACCTCCTATATAATTAGAATAAATTTGTTATACATATATTCTCAAAATATATATATATATATATATATATATATATATATTTCATAGGATATATTAATTACTTATGACCAATTATGATAAATTTATTAAGAGTTCCTTATTTAAATCACATTTCAAGTAATATCCACTTTGTTTTCCATATACGTTTTGATTTTTATTCTTAGTCCTCTTACTTTGATCATGGTTCCATAATACCAAGAATTATAATCATGAGAAAATTATCATATTTATATATCAATTATACATTTAAGACTAGTCATTAATGATGGTTTTGTGAAATGATGTATGCTAGGATCACAGACATGGTAGGACGAACGTACACATGAGTAACAAATCATTTTTTTAATGGTCAATATGGAAAGAAGGTAAGTAATATTTTATTTGTCTTAATGATAATTATATCATATGAATCATTTTATTTCATTTAATATACTTATACATATAATACATGTGGTGTGGTGATAAAAAGAGAGAGTCACATTGCTTCATGAAGGTGGTCGTTATCATATTTAAGTGAGTGGAAAGGTAATAAATAAAATGAAATATTATCCATTAATGATAAAACATATGTAATTAATATCATAAATAATTCATTTATAACACATATATCCATTAATTTATCCATATTATTTTACATGTAAAGAGTTAGTGAAAATGAATCATATCACTTCTTTAGGTGGTACTCCGACGTACACACGAACGACTTTACCATATCCCTTACAAAGTGGAAAGTAAAAAAATTATATATTATAAACTAAATCCAAAGGTAAAATATTTTTATAAATGTAAAATATAAAAATTATATACATATTCACACCCTAATGTGAGAGGTGGTAATGAAAAAATGAAGGACATCAGTTCACAAGGTGGCAGCCCGCTATACACACAAATGAAGATTTCGTATCCTATTTGATAGATGTGGAGATGGATTCAAGTAATTTACATAAAATAAAAACTTCTCATTATATGTGTGAAATTGAGTTTAATATAGAATCTTTTTTTAATAACAATTTATGGAGGTGGGGGAGATATAAAATAAAAATTCTAATTGAGGAACGTTACGTCTTCTTCGGTAAAATTTATTCAGTTTTAATAAAAATCCTTCCAATGTTTGATTTATTACCAAAATAAGGATTCTATGATGATTTTTGGGATTTTTGGATTTCATTTAGGTAACGATGGGATGAAACAAAAGGGTTTTATGGTTGGAATAAGATAGTAGAGTAGGTGGCCTTTAATAAGTGATGGGAGTCAGACACTTGTATTTTTTTGAAAAGAAAAAGGTCTACCGACATTTGTACCCTGAACAAAGAAACCCAAGTAGACCATTTCATATAATAGAAGGTATAAGATATAAATATGGACATACAATTCATTTTGAACAAGTTTTGGTCATTTAAACCCTTGTTTTTTAGTTTTACCCCTTATAAACGAAATTTTACATTAGCCACAGTAATTAATTTTTACTTTTTTCACTATAGATTTTGGTAAAAAAAATATGTTGAACTTATAAAAAAATATAAATTATTATATTTCAAAATATGAAATAAAATTATCATAATTCATTCCAAAAAAGTTCAGAAATTTAATTTAAAATTAATCTCATAGATGTGATAAGAATGGGGGTTTTCAAAGAGAAAATGTTCAAAAGATTTCAAGGTTTTTATATAATATATCGTCATAAAAATGATTAAGTTAAACAAAATTTTATTAGTATTTATATATAACTGAAATAATTTAAATTTAAAACCAATTTAATGTATATTTAATATTTATAAATAAATTAAAGGAAAAAACATTTTTTAATAAAATTTCAATATTTTCCACATGTCATAAAAAAATTAATGTTTTTAGGAAATTTTCAAAAATTAAACATAAGTTAGTTTTTGTTTTCAGAATTCAAAAATTATGTTTAATTTTTAAAATAAATCTTATATAATTTTCTAAATTATTTTTAAATTATTTTGGAAGAATGCTGACAAAAGAACTTCTTAGAAAAATATTTAAAAAAAATTGATATATTCTTATCTCATGTATAAAAAAATATAACATGAATGTAACAATTTTAATTGAATAAATAACTAATAAAAAAAATTAAATTCCTTCCTTAAAAGTGAGTTGTTTTATTATTTAGTTATAATGTATCTATTTTTAGAGCAATATTTTTTATGAAAATGATTTCCTTTATTTTGGAATAGTTTTTTATTTTCATTTTTTATTAATTGGTCCCAAGATAATTCTTTTAATATACATGTGTAAAAAATTTATTTTAATAATATTGATAATTATATTCATATGTTCCATTACAATGGCTATGTGATAACTATTATATTGAATAATAATATATTAATAATTTTTCTTGATTCATTTAAACTTAGTGTTTCAAGTAACATAGAGTAAGATCAATCTTTCATGTAATAGAAGATAAACTCAATGTCGTATGTAACAAAATATTATATAAAGGTTTATATTTAATAGAAAATGTCAAACATATTAAATTCCATTGAAACAAATATTTCTCAAAATCTTATCGTGTTACATTTTTCCCACCTTAAAATGTATTTCACTCTCAAAATCCAACTCGGTAATCAATGTTTAAAATTTTAAAAAATCATCTATATAAACCAACATAAAAATGGGTTAATAAAAAATACTCAGTATAAAGTTAAAGAGATGTTCTAAAGTTATATATAATGACATAGACAAGACTTCCAAATAAGAAAACATGGGTGGGAAGTAATGATAAAGAAATGGAGGAAAATCATAAATAGTTATAGAGATTGATAGAGGTTATTGATAAAAAAGTGGGTGATCAATATATGGTCAATGACACAGAACCATAAACCAAAGAGGTGTGAAAATATGTCATTTATATCTTTAAATATGAAGATAACAAGAAATAATTTCATTTCATGATCCTTTTATTAATGTTGGGGTTTTTTTCATGAGTAGATATACTCACTTGATTTCATTCAATTTCACAAGAACAATTAAATACTTTGGATGTTTCTTGATTAATTTTTTAAATAAAATATTACACCAAGAGTTTATGTTTTTCATGTCTGAATCTCTAAAAAATATCCATAAAATAATGATAATTAATTCATTCTATCTATATTTTTTAAAAAAAAGTGGTCAACAAAAGTTATGCATAAATATTTATATAGTTATATAAAACATTAATCTATGAATCCTTATCCATAATTTAACATAAACCATTATATAAGTGTTTGACCATATAAAACATCCAATATTTAGAATTTATAAATAATTTCACAATATTTATGAAACTCAACTTAACATTAATCCTCAAAATATCATTAAGAATCCATTAATGGTCACATGCTATATTTGTGACTACCTTGGTCTTGTATTCTATTGAAACTTCATAATAGATATAATTAAAATGAACCATTAATAAAAATATGAATTATTCCTCATTTCATGAATAAAACAATAGATTGTTGAACACATTCCCAAAATCGAATAATGTTGTAAATTACAGCCTTGATAATATAAACTGATTTGTCAATAAATCATAAGTTAGTTCGAGGGTTATTAATACTATCGAATTTACACAATTCATATCAATAATTCTTTTATCCAAACAAAAGCCAATTCATCATCAGGACCATATTAATAGTTATCATTCCTTAATCCAAATATAACCTTTCCATTAAATCTTTTTTCTAGGTCATCAAAACCATTCAATATATTTTTTGAAAATACTTAATTAAATACTTATAATGAACAATTTCATGATGAATATAACAATGTTCTTCAAATATAAAACAAAAACTCTTAAATTATCCCACATCATTATCAAACAATTAATTAGGCTTCATTATTTTTTTCCTTAATAGTTATTTACTTTCAGAATCCATTTTTAGTCTCTTCATCACCATCAATATAACCATTAATCATAAAACCTTGATTAATATCTTCATGAAATTTCCCTTAAAGAAATTTATTTCAATACTTAACATAAATTACACATTTAAAACATTTAATAGTCGATGATAACTTAGGGAGAAAATCATTCTCATTTATTTCGTTAACAAAAATTTTCATTTTCATTTGTTTTGACTTGTTTTGTGTCTTTATTTTCTACTCAGAAAATATTTTATTGTCCATATGATACATTTAATGTAGAGACATGAAGCCTGATGTACATTGACATTAAATTACGTTTGCGGAATACTTAGTACATAACAAAAACACAAACACAAGGACCGTAATCGTTTAATGTCTTTGGAAACTCGGAATATAATCTTCTAAATGTGGTGAAAGATCTTAAAAATCTCCCATAAAGATCTTCCTTTTTTTACCTAAAACCTTTCTTTATATCCTGGGGAAAAGAAGACATAAAATGTTGAGCTCAAATTCTCAGTAAGGGTAAACAAAAGAAATATCAATCACATCATATACATAAGCACATAACTTTTGGAAATCTTAACCTGCAAAAGAGATCATAATTTCATAACATGGGGTGAATCATGGCAGTGAAATGTAATCACAATAATCATAACCTAAAACATGAAACTTTGTGGCATTCACACATAATCATAGAGAATCACTCCTTATTAGTCAAGACTCATTGCCAAGACTATCTTAGTGGACAAAGTCCCTTTCTGAACTGAGTCACCCTCGTTTCAGTCCTGTTTCACTGAACCGGTATAACCTACCATTCCAGCCATGTCTATCTCATGAGATATAAAATCATTACCCAATTCATTGGAGGGAGATATAGGTCCCACCCATCTCATAATGATACCATTCTTATGTGTGCCACAAAATCATAAACCATACATCATAGCATAACCCATGTAATAAAAATGGGATTCGTAAACATCGTGACATCATAAAACAATTCATATAAGATAAAGGAATTCATAAAATAATTCCATCACAACATAATCAAATCAATGTAATAATAGGGATAAAAACAGAACCATATATTATCTTAGATGGAAACTAATTTTGATAAAACACTTGAACTCCATTCTTGAGGAAAATATCCTTTCTATTTAAAAAACACTTTTCCTTTCTTAACATGTCATACAATTATAAACTAAAAGAAGTTGATTAAAAATAAACATGAAAAATTGTAAAGGAAGCTTCTTGGAAATAATGTTTTAAAAATCCATTTATTCCGTATAAGTTAAAAAAACATACTTCTCGTACTTTTGTCGGAAAAGTCAAAAAGTACCTCGTACGAAAAACGACAAAAGATTCCTTTCATATCTTTTACTAAAATCTCAAAGAAGGGTAAAATTGGATTTAAAAAATTGTAGGTGGATGGAAATAATATTAAATATTGAGGAAACATGGATGTGGATGATAAAATACACCCCAGTAAATACCAAAGTATAAACAATCTCGGATAAAAATGAGATTGTGATATTTCCCTTACCTTAGGTCCGATTTGCTTTGTAAGTGTCCGAACCTCCTGTATAATGATTTAAATAATGTCATTGACTTATTACAGAATCATAATCATTGTTATTATATCATATATGGTTCACTTATGACTTTATTTTACCCGTTCTTTTGTAAATTCAATGTTAAAGAGTGTTTTGGGTAAAATCGATTCATTTGTCGTAGGTGTTTGGACTTGTTGTTCTTGACATTATTATTACTTATATCAGGATTTACATACTTCCAGGATATAAAACATGATTTATATATCATATATATTCAGTATATATATATATATATAATAGATAGATAAATGAAATGAAACACACCGTTCATGGAGACGGTAGTCCGTACGTACGCATGAACGCTGTTTTCCTTTCCTTATTGAATGGAAGTAAGTAGATGAAATACACACACACACAGATATATATATATATCCAGTAGATTTAACATGTCATATATTTCATTATTATTCATTATATATACATTATAATCATTCATGAATGGTTAATGTGGAGAATGAATCTTATCGCGTCGTGGAGACGGTATTCCGTACGTACGCACGAGCGATGATATCGTTCTCATGATCGTGAACTTGTGTTGAGGTGTATGTATACTATTCCGGTATCAATATAACTTTATAATAATCATATATAGTTACTCATTACACCATTATATCCATCCAATTAAGGTGGTGGCGGAAAATAGATTACACCACGGCGTGGAGACGGTATTCCGTACGTACGCACGCGCAGTGATTTCATTTTCCGTAGGATGGATAGATGGTGAAATTGGATTGTTTCATACTTATAATAAAATATCAGTATATGACTGATACTTATGTTATTACTTCATAATGAAACAACCTAAGAAGAGGAAGTGGAAGAAGAAATAAAGGTGAAAGAATCGGTAACGGAAATTACCTCTTCTTTGAAGCGCCTCTTTGAGACCTCCTCTTAGGGCACTAAAATTGGTATTTGAGGAAGACCAGAACCTCTAGAATGTTTCTATGGAAGTTGAGAAGATAATTTGGAAGGGGTTGGCTGAGCTTGAAGGCTCAAAGTTGTGTGAGGAAGAGAGCGAGCAGGTTCCCTTTTATAAGGGAGGAGAGGGGCACCTTTGGAATAACTAAAAATATTATTTTATTATAAAATCACGTTCGGTTTTAAATAGCTCCAAATTGATTTATTTCTAGGCTAAGGTGGGTATGGGTCGAAATCCTCTCATCCAATACTATTTAGACAAGTTTAGGTTATTATTTTAACCTTATCAATTAGATTTAACTCTAAGTTAAATAATTTAACTTTTACCGTGTCTTTTTGTTTTCTTACACTATATGGTTAATAAATTTACTATATCAAGCCAAAAGAACCCCAAGTTGTTTATTATTAATATATATAATCTTATCTAAGTCATTTGGCCGAACCTTAGATTTTTAGGAAGAAAAAAAATTAATAATATAATATTTGTTTTAAAAACTATTTTATGTCAATTTTGACACTATTTGGTACATGATTTTTATGAAATTCATAACAGAATGATACGTTCGAACCAAGTTACTTAAATAAACAATAACATGTCATATTAACCTATAAAATTAGTGTAAGTCATAAAAAGTCTCAAATTACATTTATTTGGGCATTTATAACATCAATTATGTCAATATTTCATTAATAAGACAATTACTGCATCATCTTTGTGTTATAATAAATGATAATTATTTAATCCCTAAAAATTCTAAATAAATTCTTATGATGTATATAATTTTATTATCTTTCTGGAGACTATTCATGTTAGAAGTTTCATGAAGTTTATCACTAAATTAAAATTATTATATTTATAAGATTTAAGAAAGTGACATGTTGTCACATTCTTTGGTTTTAATAATAATTAAATTATTTTCATTGAAAAAATTTAATTAAATGAATCCAATCCGACCCTTAGGTGATATGGGTCTCCTTTTAGTCATACAATAGGATTTTTACATTTGTTAGGGTAATTTTAAAAATATTATATTTACCCTTAATTACCCGATTTACCTTTAACTATGGTAAATAAAATTTACCGTAGTTACTATTCATAATTCCAAAAAAAAAATTAGCTTATTAACATAATTTGGATCCAATGATTCCAAATATGGAATCCATTTTTCCAAATTCAATACACAAAAGTTTCAGAAATTAAATTAAAATTAATCCCGTTGTCAAAAGAAAACGGGTTTTCTTTAAAACATTGCAAAAGATTGAATTGATTTAACCTACGAATTCAAGGTAAAATCAATGATAATGTCATACATTATATTAAATGGTAAAAATATATTCTATTTATACTTTAAAACCGTTCAATATTATAATTTAACCACATAAGATATTACGATGAAAAAAGTTGTTTTTAATTAAAATATAGCGTGTTTTTACTATTCATTAAAATATGAAAGTTATCGGAAAAATATAAAAACTTTATCTAATGTAAATTTTTATATCCTGATTCAAAAGAATAATTTTATTTTGTCAAATTGAACTTATAAACATGTCAAAAACTAGATTTAAAGTGGGTGCGCCACCAAAAGGCGGCAAAACTGCATTTTTTGAAAAATACTTATTTTACCCGAAAAATTTATTTTGTTCTTATACCATGTTCTAGAAATGTGTAAGATGAATAATAATGTTATAAAATTCAAAATTTAGTTAACACTATTCATAACGGCTAGTTCATGACAATATTATAATAATATATTGTTGTTTATTAAAACCCAGTATTGCGTACAACACACGCTATCGAGGAAGGTCGCGATTGCGTGTAATGCAAGCCAAGTCAGGGTTTCGTGTTGTGAATGAATCCTTCGTTGTTTCATATAACAGAATCCAACCATATTTCATTTATACATTGAATATATATATATATATAATCAATGTTGCGTAGAATAACTATTAACAAAATTGTGTGTAACACGGTCCAAGAATAGTGTTGCGTGTACTGCAAGCTAATACGGTGTTGCGTATAGCGCAAGGTAATCTTGGTGTAGATTAAAACACAAGACATTAATGAAATTAAAATAATATTTTTCATAAAATCTCGGGGTGTTACATTCTACCCCCCTTAAAATGAATTTCTCCCTCGAAATTCGTCGGGGTTATAAATGGTTTACTACTTGAAATTTTCTTTAATAGAAACCCACATCGTAAAAAGGAATACCAAAACCAATCATTAAAAACAAAAGTATGAAACGTAATGGTTACCCAAATAAACAAATCACTGGGTTTCCACATAGGTGAAAATATGGATATGGAAGAAAAATCTAACCATCATGTTCTGATGGAGAGTGGTAGAGAACATGGCAATGGAAAAGACACCAATCACAAATCCATAAATTTGTGATGATCTAAGGTACCATCTGATTAATCAGATATAAGAGCACTAGGACAACATTTTTGGTTTTCAAGATCGTTTCCCTAAAGTTGAAGAATTTGAATTAGAATAAATACTTACTTTATTTTGGTACAATCTCACTGTTGTTCATGCCTTGAACAATTTCTACTTCATCTCTTAAATAAATGAAGTTGAATTTGTTATTCTTTAAGTGTTAGCAGATCATGTGATAAAATGATGGGTCATTCCATCTGTCTCAAACAAAAGGTTAGCAAAAGTTATACATAAGTCATTCTATAGTGAGATTAATCATATATGGTTCCTAAAATGGACTTATACTTCATATATCATACTGCTTAATATAATAAAACTAGTTTCTACTAAATAGGTACATCTTGTAGGCCAGTGGTAGGCGATAAAGGCCAGTCATACTTCGGTTGTGGGTTCGATTCCCACAGCCTTGTCCGACGCGATGGGCTATCGCCCGTCCTGCAGGTTGTCCTTTTTCTAAAGCTATATTACTATAACATCCCATCAACAGTATCGATAAACATTTTATCCTAACTTATGTCCAACATAATCCATTCTAATCTTTAGGCTTATCCAAAATACTTCTGTCCAAGCTCATAGTATAAAGAAAATGATTACTTGAAATGTCACAGAATAATCACGTGAATGCCATAATTTATCCCCCATATATCATAAGATATATCTTGTTGGTCAAATTACAAACATGTGAATACCTTAATCATGTATTCTCTTAAAGAATGAATACCCATTGAACCTTAGTGAAAACATGAATGCTGTCAAAAGTTAAATCTTTCCACATACCAAAATCCAAAAATTCTATATACTCAAACCATGATATAACCTTCTCCTTATATCAGTCACGAGCTCATGAATACAATCAAACATTTAATTTTCTCCTTATCCCTTCATTATGCGCATATCATCTACATTCCAAAAATATATGAATAACCTTTCATGGATACTGGTAACATTAATCATACACTTTCAAAACTCAAGGAAAGACAACAGTGTAACAATCCATATATGTCTCTTTATTCCATAGTATCATGAGATTACTTATAAAACATTACACATGATAAACATGTAATCATTCCACAACATTCTTAAACCATTGACCGAGCTTCAATAATTCTTTCATCTCACATATCATTTGTAGTCTCTTCATCATTATCCACATAAATACTACCCATACGACCATACTGATTCTCTTCATGAGACTTTCCCTTAGGTAATTGGTTTGCATAATGCCAGTACATTCCACATTTAAAACACTTAACCATTGTTGATGTCGTAGCAATACCATTATCCTCATCCCTGGTGTTAACTGAACCTTTTCCTTTGCACTTACTGTCTTTGTGTCCTTCTTTTCCACACCCAAAGCATCTTCCCGTTCCTTTGAAACATTCTCCTTGATGCCTCTTCCCACATTATTTACATAGGGGAAATTGAACTTTCTTTCCTCTATGATCATCATGAAACTCCATCTTTCTCTTATTAGCCGAGTTAGGAAACTTACCAAATTTTACTTTATTGATCATATTATGAGATTGCTGATTCGGAATAATAATGATGTTTGGACCTCCAAATCCCATTTCATTTGGTTTCTCATGAAAAATATCATTCCATTGTCCATCATATCCTCCATTATCGTGAATAACCTTGTTTCCAGCCATTTTCTAAAACCCAAAAAGAATAGTGTGAGAGGCAAAAATCATAATAAAGGGGGAGTAACTTCAATATCTAACATCTTTGGTTTAATCTAATATCGTTACCATAGTTCTAGGACTATATCCTATACGTATACTTATCCTTAGGGACATCCCTAGACATACCTTAGAAATATCTCTAGGGATCTCACTAACGTTTTCGTATCCTAGTTTCCAAAGTTTGACTAAACTTTTCCTCTGATACCAACTGTAAAGACCCGAAGCCTGACATACATTGACATTACATTACATTTGCGGAATACTTAGTACATAACAAAAACACACACACAAGGACCGTAGTAGTTTAGTGTCTTTGGAAACTCGGAATATAATCTTCTAAACATGGTGAAAGATCTTCAAAATCTCCCATAAAGATCTTCCTTTTTACCTAAAACCTTTCTTTATATCCTAGGGAAAAGAAAACATAAAAGGGTGAGCTCAAATTCTCAGTAAGGGTAAACAAAAGAAATATCAATCACATCATATACATAAGTACATAACTTTTGGAAATCTTAACCTGCAAAAAGAGAACATAATTTCATAACATGGGGTGAATCATGGCAGTGAAATGTAATCACAATAATCATAACCTAAAACATGAAATGTTGTGGCATTCACACATAATCATAGATAATCATTTCTTATTAGTCAAGACTCATTGCAAATACTATCTTAGTGGACAAAGTCCCTTTCTCAACCGAGTCACCCTCGTTTCAGTCCTGTTTCACTGAACCGGTATAACCTACCATTCCAGCCATGTCTATCTCATGAGATATAAAATCTTTACCCAATGCATTGGAGGGAGATATAGGTCCCACCCATCTCATAATGATACCATTCTTATGTGTGCCACAAAATCATAAACCATACATCATAGCATAACCCATGTAATAAAAATGGGATTCGTAAACATCGTGACATCATAAAACAATTCATATAAGATAAAGGAATTCATAAAATAATTCCATCACAACATAATCAAATAAATGTAATAATAGGGATAAAAACAGAACCATATATTATCTTAGATGGAAAATAATTTTGATAAAACACTTGAACTCCATTCTTGAGGAAAATATCCTTTCTATTTCAAAAACACTTTTCCTTTCTTAACATGTCATACAATTCTAAACTAAAAGAAGTTGATTAAAAATAAACATGAAAAATTGTAAATGAAGCTTCTTGGAAATAATGTTTTAAAAATCCATTTATGCCGTATAAGTTAAAAAAACATAATTCTCGTACTTTTTTCGGAAAAGTCAAAAAGTACCTCGTACGAAAAACGACAAAAGATTCCTTTCATATCTTTTACTAAAAAATCAACGAAGGGTAAAATTGGATTTAAACAATTGTAGGTGGATGGAAATAATATTACATATTGAGGAAACATGGATGTGTATGATAAAATACACCCCAGTAAATACCAAAGTATAAACAATCTCGGATAAAAATGAGATTGTGATATTTCCCTTACCTTAGGTCCGATTTGCTTCGTAAGTGTCTGAACCTCTTGTATAATGATTTAAATAATGTCATTGACTTATTCCAGAATCATACTCATTGTTATTATATCATATATGGTTCACTTATGACTTTATTTTACCCGTTCTTTTGTAAATTCCATGTTAAAGAGTGTTTTGGGTAAAATCGATTCGTTTGTTGTAGGTGTTTGGACTTGTTGTTCTTGACATTATTATTACTTATATAATGATTTACTTACTTCCAGAATATAAAAAATGATTTATATATCATATATATTCAGTATATATATATATATAATAGATAGATAAATGAAATGAATCACACTGTTCATGGAGACGGTAGTCCGTACATACGCATGAACGCTGTTTTCCTTTCCTTATTGAATGGAAGTAAGTAGATGACATACATATATATATATATACATAAATCCAGTATATTTAACATGTCATATATTTCATTATTATTCATTATATATACTTTATAATCATTCATGAATGGTTAATGTGGAGAATGAATCTCATCGCATCGTGGAGACGGTATTCCGTACGTACGCACGAGCGATGATATCGTTCTCATGATCATGAACTTGTGTTGAAGTGTATGTATACTATTCTAGTATCAATATCACTTTATAATAATCATATATAGTTACTCATTACACCATTATACCCATCCAATTAAGGTGGTGGCGGAAAATAGATTACACCACGGCGTGGAGATGGTATTCCGTACGTACGCACGCGCGGTGATTTCGTTTTCTGTAGGATAGATAGATGGTGAAATAGGATTGTTTCATACTTATAATAACATATCAGTATATGAGTGATACTGATGTTATTACTTCATAATGAAACAACCTAACAAGAAGAAGTGGAAGAAGAAATAAAGGTGAAAGAATCGGTAACGGAAATTACCTCTTCTTTGAAGCGCCTCTTTGAGACCTCCTCTTAGGGCACTAAAATTGGTCTTTGAGGAAGACCAAAACCTCTAGGATGTTTATAGGGAAGTGGAGAAGAGAATTTTTCAGGGGTTGGCCGAGCTTGAAGGCTCAAAGTTGTGTGAGGAAGAGAGGGAGGAGGTTCCCTTTTATAAGGGAGGAGAGGGGCACCTTTGGAATAACTAAAAATATTATTTTATTATAAAGTCAAGTTCGGTTTTAAATAGCTCCCAATTGATTTATTTCGAGGATAAGGTGGGGATGGGTCGAAGTCCTCTCATCCAATAGTATTTAGACAAGTTTAGGTTATTATTTTAACCCTATCAATTAGATTTAACTCTAAGTTAAATAATTTAACTTTTACCGTGTCTTTTTGTTTTCTTACACTATATGGTTAATAAATTTACTATATCAAGCCAAAATAACCCCAAGTTGTTTATTATTAATATATATAATTTTATCTAAGTCATTTGGCCGAACCTTAGATTTTTAGGAATAAAATAACAATTAATAATATAATATTTGTTTTAAAAACTATTTTATGTCAATTTTGACACTATTTGGTACATGATTTTTATGAAATTCATAACAGAATGATAAGTTAGAACCAAGTTACTTAAATCAACAATAACATGTCATATTAACCTATAAAATTAGTGTAAGTCATAAAAAGTCTCAAATTACATTTATTTGGGCATTTATAACATCAATTATGTCAATATTTCATTAATAAGACAATTACTGCATCATCTTTGTGTCATAATAAATGATAATTATTTAATCCCTAAAAATTCTAAATAAATTCTTATGATGTATATAATTGTATTATCGTTCTGGATACTATTAATGTTCTAAGTTTCATGAAGTTTATCACTAGATTAAAATTATTATACTTATAAGATTTAAGAAAGTGACATGTTGTCACATTCTTTGGTTTTAATAATAATTAAATTATTTTTATTGAAAAAATTTAATTAAATGAATATAATCCGACCCTTAGGTGATATGGGTCGACTTTTAGTCATCCAATAGGATTTTGACATTTTTAGGGTAATTTTAAAATATTATATTTACCCTTAATTACCCGATTTACATTTAACTAGGGTAAATAAAATTTACAGTAGTTACTATTCATAATTCCCAAAAATAAAAAGTAGCTTATTAACATAATTTGGATCCACTGATTCCAAATATGGAATCCAATTTTCCAAATTCAATACACAAAAGTTTCAGAAATTAAATTAAAATTAATCCCGTTGTCGAAAGAAAACGGGTTTTCTTTAAAACATTGCAAAAGATTTAATTGATTTAACCTACGAATTCAAGGTAAAATCACTTCTAATGTCATACATTATATTAAATGGTAAAAATATATTCTATTTATTATTTAAAACCATTCAATATTATAATTTAACCACATAATATATTACGATGAAAAAAGTTGTTTTTAATTAAAATATAGCGTGTTTTTACTATTCATTAAAATATGAAAGTTATCGGAAAAATATCAAAACATTATCTAATGTAAATTTTTATATCATGATTCAAAAGAAGAATTTTATTTTGTCAAATTGAACTTATAAACATGTCAAAAACTAGATTTAAAGTGGGTGCGCCATCAAAAGGCGGCAAAACTGCATTTTTTGAAAAATACTTATTTTACCCGAAAAATTTATTTTGTTCTTATACCATGTTCTAGAAATGTGTAAGATGAATAATAATGTTATAAAATTCAAAATTTAGTTAACACTATTCATAACGGCTAGTTCATGACAATATTATAATAATATATCGTTGTTTATTAAAACCCAGTATTGCGTACAACACACGCTATCGAGGAAGGTCACGATTACGTGTAATGCAAGCCAAGTCAGGGTTGCGTGTTGTGAAAGAATCCTTCATTGTTTCGTATAAATGAAACCAACCATATTTCATTTATACATTGAATATATATATATATATATATATATATACTCAATGTTGCATAGAATAACTATTATCAAAATTGTGTGTAACACGGTCCAAGAATAGTGTTGCGTATACTGCAAGCTAATACGGTGTTGCGTATAGCGCAAGGTAATCTTGGTGTAGAATACAACACAAGACATTAATGAAATTAAAATAATATTTTTCATAAAATCTCAGGGTGTTACATTTAATTTAATGCTTATTTCCACATTCTTGACATATTAGAAACTAAATCTTATTTCCTCAATGGTATCCACAAAATGAACTATCAGCATAATCTATATTTCTCATCTTTAGTTAGTTCGGGAGTTGGTTAAGTTTCACATTATTAATAATGTTCCATGGTAAATGATTAAGAATAATCACAATATCCTTATCTCTAGAAATCATCTCATTTGGATACTTATCACCAATTTTTCAATAAATTTCAATGTTATTCCAGCTCCTTCATGCTCCCACCAATGACTAAAATTAAAAAAGAATAGTGTGAGTAAAGATAATCAGATTAGGAAAAGAAATAGTCATGAAAATAACATATATTATGCCTAAATAATGAAAATATATTTTAAATCTATGAAAAATTAGGTTTATCTTAGTTCATTCAAATTCATCATCTATTTAAATCATTTATGATGGTTTATAAAGTGTTTCTGAATTTCAAGATCAAATCCCCTATGAGTGTCAGACTACCTGTGCAGTAAGTCTCATTGTCATGCACCAAGTGAAAATAAAATCTATATCAATGTAATATTTTCATAGTTATTACACCTATGTACCTCTTTTATATAGCAAGATCAAATCTCATTATCCATAGAGAGATTTAGATTCATGGAATCCATTTTCTAAATACCTTACCAAATTTTTAGGACATTTTCCTAGAATTTGACTCATCCATATAATTATGATTAGATGTTTCCATATACATATCCTTAGAAATATCCCAAGGGGTATCACTAATGTTTTCTTATCATATATTCCAATGTTTAAGTAAACCTTTCAACTGATACCAATGATAACGATCCATTCATATTATACATCGATATTAAATCCTTTTTTATGAATATTTATTGCATTACACAAACAAATTGCTAAGGATCGTAAATATATAGTGCCTTTGGGAAAATAGAAACACAATAAAATAATTAATATGTAAACTAAATCATCTCAGAATTTGTTTTTCATAACTATCACTCTTTTAATATATATAATACATAATACATCTTTTCCATAACTCGTGGCAACAAAACATAAGCAAGGGTTAGATCAAATACTCAATATGGGTTAAAAAAGGTATATATATAAGCATTACATGACCATAAGGGTTTGAGAACATGATAATAACATTTTAATTCCATATCCTCCATATAAAAGAACATAATATTGAGTTATGTCACAAGGATTGGTAGTTCATAAGAGATGAATAATATGGAAATAAAAGAACACGATACATTGGAACATAGCATTGGCATACATATTATAAGTGTGGAATACACATAAGAATTGAAATTAATTTACATAATAGCTAAGTTTCATTTCCAAATCTATAATACTCGAATGGGTTCACTCCCCAAACCATTATATTTGTCAAGGTTCACTTGCAATACCAACAAAGTGGATTAAGCCTCTTACTGAACTAATTTCACTTCCCCTTTTAGTCCTATCTATATATTGATATATAAATCATTACATAATGAATTTAAGGGAGATATAGGTCCAAAAATTCATATAATTAAAATCACATACATGTTGTTCTATAATATCATTAAAAATTTATCATATAATAACCCATGAAATGAAACAGGTTTCATAAACATTTCATCATATCATAACTTATATAAAATTGACTGGTTTCATAATAATTTAATCATTCCATAAAAGAATAACATTGAGAAAATATGTGGATTTAAAAATAATCTTATCATAGTATAACCCAATAATGAGATACAAGTTTCATAAAAATCTTTTCATCACAATCTTAAACCATTCTTATTATGAATAAGTATGAAATCATTAGATCATATCCCTAATAAAGAGAAAGTAACATCAAATGATGTTATCTTAGATGTACAATTATGTTTAACACTTGGAACATTTCATGAAGAATATATATATATTTTAAAAAATAATGTTCTTAAATTTTTTGGAAGTCCTTTACTTTGAAAATATTCTTCGAAATCTTATAATGAAAGCTTTAACAATTATTTAAAACATTTATTGAGGAAAATATAATTTCCAATTTTGAAAACATTTGTTAAAAAATAATAAAATTTAAAAATACTTTTCTTTTAAAATAAAATTAAAAAAATATAGAAAAATATTAAAAACATTTATTGGCCATCATGAAATAAAGTTCTGTTGAGGTAATACTTGTTTTAAATAAATTTTCCTTTCACATTTTTTGTAAATTTCAAATAGAAAACGGATTATATAATGACCTGAATATAACTTTTAATTTTTTTAAAAAAAATTCAATAAAATTTATAAAAAATTTATTTAAAAAATAAATTAGAGAAATTTATAATTTTTTTGATAATATTTTAAAAAAACACAGTTTTGGAAGAAAAATGATTTTTGACTAAAGGGAAAAATATGGTCGATTTTTTATGAAAAGAATATTTTGAACGCTTAGGAACATAGATAGGGAAAAATTATGAGAAAGTTTTTATTCTCATGAGATAAAAATAAGATAATAAAATTTATTATTTTATTGATAGTTGGATCATAATATTTCATCATAAGAAACATGAATATAATAATACTGATAAACGATGAGATTCTTACACAATATCATTAACAATTTAGTAACATTGAATCATAATTCAAATTAAAGAATAAAAATAATTGAAACATATAAGATCATAAAAAGAATTATATTCATGATATATCATGTAAAATAGTAATTATATACACCTTATAGAAGAAGATAGATTAATAAGAAAACTTATGTCCCAAAGAAGGTAATTAAAGACAAAAAACCCTTACCACTTCGATAAGTTTTGAACCAGAACAACCATGAATGATTTTTCATAAAATAGATACGTAAATCCCAATAAAATTTCTTATATGCATTATAAGTTAAATTCACAGTCAATATATACACAACACAAAATAAACATATGATGAATATGGCTTGTATCTCACTGAAAAACTATGTGAGATGAAAATCCATAAACATAACTCTAAACATCATTTATACACATTAAAACCTACCTTATTATAAATATAAGATTATTAGAAAAATATTATAGAGCCATAAATATATTTAAAATCATATATGATTTTATTATGGCCTTTTATTACTCATTTATTAATAATTCCTTATTCAAATCACATTTCGGTTAATAAACTATTTACTTTAGTATATGTTTTAATTTTTTATTTTTCATCATATTACTTTGATCATGGTTAAATAATATAAAGAATAACATCCATGAATTAATTATAATATTTATACATCAATTATACTTTTAAGAATAATAATAATTTTTTTGGGAAATAAAGTATTTTAGGTTGATTGAAACTGTATGACATACATACACCCGAGTAATATTTAAAATTTTCAACAATAATTATGCGATGAAGGTAAGAAATGTTATATATTTTTAAAATGATAATTATATAATAAATAAAACATTATTTATTTAAATATAATTATAAATATCATCCATGTTGTTTGGTGATGAAAAGAGATAGCCTCATCAATTCGTGAAGGCGTAAAGATACACATACACGAACGATGTTATATTCATTCAATGAGTGTAAAATTAAGAAAAAATGTAATATTATCCTTTAAGAATAAAAATATTACATTAATATAATTTTTATTTTATTTCTATCAAATAGATTCATTTAAATTATCAGTATTATTTCTCATGTAATGAATTATTGAAAATGAGTCACATTGATTCATGATTCGATAGTCCACTATACACATGAACAAAGTTATCATATTCCATACAAAATGGAAGTAAAAAAAGATATATTAGATATAATGAGACAATATGTATAATAATCATATATATATAATTTATATCCAACATCATACCCAACTAAGATATGAGGTAATAGAAAAATGAATGACATTGGTCTGTGAGGTGGTAGTTCATTGAATACAAGAATAATGATTTCATAGCCCATTTGATGGAAATTAAGATGGTTTGAGGTAATACCATTGAAATAAAAAATCTCAATATATTTAAGATACTAATTTTATTATATTATAGGGTTTTAATAGAATTTTAAAGAGTTGTAAAGAAGAAATAAAATAAAAACACTCATCGAAGAACATTAACTCGTCATCGGTTAACAACCATAGGTTTGCACAAAACAACCATAAAAAGTAAGATATATAACAAAAATAAGGATTATATAATGAGAATATTAAAGTGGGTATGTTATTTCGAAGGGATTATCCAAACTGAAATGGTTTAATGTGTGAATAAGTGAGGAATTGTGTTTCGTTTTATAAGTGAGGTGAGTGACACACTTATAATTATTTGAAATGAAAACAGAGAACACACATTTTTATAATAATAAAAAGATAAAAATGGAATATGATTGATCCTAGAATGTATAATGTTTAAATAAATCCAAAAAATGAATGTTTTAGAAGTTTTTTGTCATTTTCAACCATTGTATTTTTAGTTTAACCCCTAGTAACCACCATTTTTACATTAAACAAGGTAATTAATTTTTACTATTTCACCATGAATTTTAATTAAAAAATATTTTAGTTTGATTATATATTAAAAATGTATTCTTATTTAAAATATTTAATACATTTTTTGAAATTAAATCAAAATAATTGGAAATTTTTAATTTAAAATTAATCTCGTATACATGATGAGAAAACAGTTTTTAAAAAGAGAAAATGTTGAATAGTTTATAAGTTTTATATCAAAAATTAATATATAAATGGTTCTAATTGACTATATTGGATTAATGTATATATAATTTTTATAAATGAACTTAAAAAATTATAATATAATATAAATCAATAAATAATTTAAATTATAATGGAGTTTTCATGTAAAATCCATTATTTTTCACTATTTATCAAAAAATTAATCTTTCTATTATATTATCAAAAAGCCACACTCAGATAATTAATATATTTTTATTTCAAAAATAATTTTTTTTTCTAGAAGCTTTCAAAAATATTTTTAAAATACGTAAACCCGAAAATTCGACAAAAGTGATTTTTAGAAAAACATAATTTGGAGAATAAAAATAGATTTATTCTTACCTCTTTACTTGAAAAAGGTTGAAATGAATGATAAATAATAAATTAAATAAATATTTTATAAATTTCATTAACATCACTTGATTTTTTTGATTAATTATTATTGTATAACATGTTTTTTTGCATAAAATTATTTTCCTAGAAAATGATATCCTTTAATTTTGAATATAATTTTTCTATTTTTTTTTTATTTTTTCAAAAAATAATTCATTTATTATACATATATAAACGATATATTTTTATAATTCAGTTAATCTTCTCCATACCTTTTATTTCAATGGCTATTTGATACATATTAACTTTAATAATATTATTTTAAAAATGTTCTGCATTTATTTTAAACACGAAATTACATGTTATGCAGGCTAAACCCAACGTTTCTTTCAATACAAGATAATCTCAATGTTATATGTAATAAAAATTAAACTCATCTTTTATTGTAACATATAATATGGGAATGTTCAAATTTATTTTTCAAATATTAAAAAAAATCCTAGTGTGTAATATTATACCCCCTAAAAATGAATTTCTCCCCCAAAATTCATCTTGGTCATCCAAGGATTGACATTTGAAAATTCCAATATAGACACCCATATCTTAAAAAGGGTTAATAAAAATTCACCTTATAAAAAAAATTTCTATGTTAATTTCATCTAGAATAACAAATAATTTGTTTCCAAAAAAGGACCATTGGTGGAAAGTAAGGATATGTACATGGAAGCAAAGCATAAATAATTTTTTAGAGTGATAAAGATCACTGACCACAAGAAAGTGGGTGATATGGAGAAGGTTGATAATCAAAAATCTAGAAACCAAAGAAGCAAAAAAATGTAATTGATATAATAAAAAATAATTATAATAGGAAAAAAATTATTTCATGATCCTTCTCTTAATGTTGGGGAATTTTTCATGAGAAGATATAATAACATTATTTCCTTAAATTTCATAAGAACAATCTCATCTATTGGATGTTTTCTAATAAATTTTAACTGTATATATTACTCTATGAGATTTATTTCTCATGTCTAAATCAGAAAATCAAATTAATAAAAAATATAAGTAAATTATTTTAACTCTATTTGTTATAAGAACACTGTTGTAGCATAATTTTGGAATAAATCTTGATATGGTGATATAATACATTAATATATAATACCTTATCTAAAATTAAACATAAACGATTCCATAAATGGATTATCATATAACCCTTAAAAATTATATATTTATAAATAGGGTCACTAAATTTCCCAAACTCAAATAAACATTAATCCTCCAAATATCAATAAGTACCTCTTAATGTTTAAAAGAAAAATATGTGATTGCATTGGTCATATATTCATTTAAAGAATGTTAATAGCTAGAGTGACCATAAAACCTCAATGAAAAGAATAATTATTCATCATTACCTTATTAAAACCCTATATTATTGAACATTATCCATTATTCCAATAATTATATAAATTACATTAGTGATAACATAGACCACTATGTCAAAAAAATAACTATTCATTTCCATAGTCAAAAATTTAAGCCAATTTACATTATTTATATCAATTATATCTTGATCAAAACTAAAAATTATTTTCTCAACTTCAGAAAAACATTAAGGTTTTTATTTGTTTTTCAAAATATATACATGCCATTAAATCACTTTTCTAGATCATCAGTACCGTTCAACATATTTTTGAAAACCCTTAATGAAAACTTTATAGTGAATAATTTCATGATTCATGAAACAAAATTATTAAATTCTAACACACAAACACTTCAATATTACCACTTCTTTCTCAAAGCATTAATTGGGATTCATAATCTTATTACTTAACACTTCATTTATTTCATATTTTATTTATAGTATCATCATCAGAATCAATAAAACCATTACACATACCATATTTTTGTTTCACTTCATGATATTTCCCCTTATGACATTGATTCTAATAATTATCATACATTAAACATTTAAAAATTAAATAGTTTATGCTACCATAGGGATAAAATAATCACATATATTTCGGTAAACAAAATTTTAATTTTTTCAATTGCATTGAATTACTTTGAGTACTTTTTTTCCACACCCAAAAATTGTTCTCATCCCTATAAGGCATTCAATTGAGTGATTCATTCCACATTACCAATATATAAGAAAATTAATCTTCATTCCTACATCATATCTACTACCCCAACTCTCAGGTAACCTTATCCTTCTACTCATAAGTGAATATGAATGTTGGTTAAGGTGAACACTATTAATCATGTTTCATGATAATTGATTAGGAATAATCATAATATCCTTTACTCCAATAATTATCACATTTTTATTCTCATATGAAAACTCTCCATCACATTTAGTGTTAACATTGTTCCATCGGGTTACCTCTATTAACTAAAATGAAAATTCATAGTTTGAGGAAGAATAATCATAACGGGAAACCAAATAATTATGAAAATCACTATTCAGATGTCTAAATCATGACACCTTATATTTAACATATGACACCTTAGGTTTATCCTAGATCATTTACAATCATCATATATTTAATTCCATCATGGTGGTTTGGTAAGAGTTTGTGAATTTGAAAATTATATTATCATGGAGTGTTAAAATAGGTGTGCAACAAGGACAATTTTCATAAACAATCTGATGAATGCTTCAGATAAAATGAATCATTTTCAGATTTATTACCCCTATGTACCCTTAAA
This sequence comes from Viscum album, assembly GCA_963277665.1. Lineage (NCBI taxonomy): Eukaryota > Viridiplantae > Streptophyta > Magnoliopsida > Santalales > Viscaceae > Viscum > Viscum album. The sequence continues at coordinate 20,833,202 of OY728145.1, read as the reverse complement.
CTAGAGCCATATCAACTTATAATATATTGATAGGGATGTAATTTCTTGAAAACCACTTTCTCCATCCATTACCAAATCTTTTGGACGATTTCCTATTCTTTGACTCAACCTAACAATTATTCTTATATGTATCCCTAAAAAAATACATAAAAATATTCATAGGGATATCACTAATTTTTTCTAACCTTAATTTCCAATTAAACCTTTAGTATTATACCAACTATATAAACCTTGGATTATTAAACATAGATAAAAAATCAATTTTTATATTCCATTGTTATTTTATACAAACACATGACTAAGGATCGTAAAGATATGATGCGTTTGAAAACCTAAAAACAAAAGATACTATTTTTTAGGTAAATTAAATAATCTACCATTAAATTCATCATAATTAGCACCCTTCTTAGACAAATCATACACAATAAATTTCATTATAACCTATGGGAAGGAAAAAAAAAGAAAAAGGAGAGAATGGGTTATCATTAAGGGTAAACATGGGTGATATAAAATCATAAAATCAACATAAGGGTATTATAATATGAGCATAGAAGTTAAAAACCACAACCTGCATATCAAAGATCATAATATTTAGTCATGGAATAAATATTGGTAGTTCATAATACATAAATCATAAGAAAATAAAAGAACTTGATCCATGAGGGCCTAACAATGGCATAAGAAATAGATTTTTGAAACACACATAGGCACATAAAATTCTTTCCATAGTAGTAAAGGATCGCATCCATGGATATCCTAGTGTAATGGGTTCACTCCCCATACCACCATAGTGCTCCAGGTTTAGTCCCAAGACCATCATAGTGGACAATATCCCTTACCGAACTTGTTCACTCCTCATTCTAATCATGTGTATCTCCTGAGATATAAATATTTACCCAATTAATTAGAAGGAGATGTTGGTCCCACACACCATAGAATTAAATTACTATATATGTGTTACAAAATATCATAAAACGTTCACTATATTATAACCCATGAAATGAAACAGTTTTCATAAACATTTCATCATATTATAAAAAAAGGAATATAGAAAGGTTTCTTAATCATTTAATTATTTCATCATATCCTAACCCATATAAAAATAAGATGGTTTGAGAAGAATATTATCATGGTATAACTCATTGGACAGAAATGGGTTTTATAAATAAAAAGTTCATCAAAATTATAAACCATTTAGAGAAAGAATAAGAATGGTATACATGGATTATATTCCTTTATACACATTTAAACCTACTCAATAATAAATATATGTTTATTATAAATCTATTATTTAATCATACATACATATACAATACCATATACTATTTACATAGGACTAATTATTACCCATTTAATAATAATCCCTTGAAAATCATGTTTCAGGAAATAACAGCTTCAATTTTTATATATGTGTTGATTTTTTATTTTTGATATTTTTACATTGATCATGGGTCCATCATCACTTGAATAATAATCAAGAAAAAATTATAATATTTTTAAATCAATTATACTATTAATACTAATCATGAATCATCTTTTTTATAAATGAATTACGTTCTGATCATCAAGATGGTAGGTTGTACGTATGCTTGAGTAACATTTCCATTTTCAATGATCATAATGGATATAAGGTAAGTAATATTTTATATTTACATAATGATAATTATATCATAAAAAAATATTATTTTGTTAATTATACATATAAATTAAAACCATGTGGAGTGATAATGATAATGGGGTCTCATGATTTGTGAAGGCTATAGTCCATATGCACAAGAATTATGTTATCATCATTTACTTATGTGAATGGTAAGAAATAAAATTATACATTATACTTTAAAAAAGATAAATATTTCATGAATATCATAATTATTTCTTGTATATTACATGTATTCATTAATATTATGTTTTTTATTCTCTGAGTACATGGATAAGAAAATATGGGCTCTCTCTCTGTGGTGATTTTATAGAGATCTAAATCGACAATGATTTGCTTCATGGTGTATCCACTCAATTGTTTCATTGATCCTAGGGATCTCGTCATCACCCTGTATAAGGTTTAAAAAGGTGATGGGATTGAATCTATTCCTGTTGAGGAGTAAAATAGGGACAAATAGAACCCTAAGGTGAAGATTGATCTAGTAAAATCCTGCGCATCTCACTGTAGTTTTTTTCTCAAATCATCACCAGACATCAGAGTTCATAGAGTAGTGAATCACCAAAAATGGATAAAAGATTTTATGGAAGGGAATCCACAAATTATTTTAGACTGTATCAAGGAGGTCTAGTTCTATATTCATGCTCAAATTTTGGGCTCGAGGAGGGACTCTCAATTAATACTTGAGGACTTTAAGGATCGATTGATTCAAAGATGGGATTTTAGTGACTAGTTCTTGATTTTTCTTGGGAAAGGTATGTATTATATTTTTTTCCATCCCAGGAACATCAAAGGTTTTCTTGGGGCTTCAGTACAATTCATTTGAAGCATGGAATCACTATTCTTTAGCAATGACACCCCTTATTGGACCCCATTGCAATTAAGATCTCTTTGAAAAAATCATTGATTAAAATTATGGGGCATAGTTGGTTATTTTGGCATCCAAAAATCATGAAGGATTTAAATTATGCTGTATGGTCTTCTATTAAGGTATATAAAAAAATCTAATTCTCTAGGTTTGGTCACTTTTCTTGTGTTCTTGTTGAGGTTAATCTATCTTATATGTTTATTGATACTATGTTTCTTGTTGTGAGAGATTTTAAGCCGGAACATTCAATTCAGAATGAATAGATACATGATCATTGTGAATCATGTCTTTGCATTGGTCAGTCACGTGATCAATGTTGAAGGAACATAAAATTTTCTATTTGTAAATTTCTTGGGTACTTTGCTGATTAATAGAAAGGATGCGAATAAGGTCTTTAAGAATAAGGATACATCATCCTTTACTAAGGTACTCAAACAGTGCTAGATTGAGGCCCCTATTGGTAGGGATCCTGTGCAGATTTTCTCACTGAAGAATGCTAATGATGTGGTCGGTAGTGGTGATGGTTTGCTGCCCCCCTGAATGTTGCTACTAGTTGTGCTAGGGGCTCAACTAATTCAAATAAATCAGGGACCGACCTGGCAGATAATGATTCAGACCAAGAGGCAGTTATTCAAGAAAATTTTAATTTTGAGATTATTTAGGCAGTAGTGGATTCCTTTTGTATTAAAGGTAAGTTGAAATTTCCTAACTTTGATGGATTTGAGATGGTGGTGCCTAGAAAACTGAGAGCTATCACTATTGAATGGACTGAAGGGTTGTTGGTGGCCAAAGATAATGTTGTTGGAAGATCAACGGTGACAATTGTGCCAATTGATGGGTTTGCTGAACCTGCTGTTCATGTTGATATATAAACAATTTCCTAGGTTGGGCCCTCTAACCCTACTGTCCTGGCTAGTGCATCCCCTATTCTCTATGGTGAGGTGCAACATGTTGTCTAGTGTAATGCAATGGTCACTTTATAGGATGATGTACAGGATGATGCTCCCTCCCAGTTGCACATATTGGATGAGGTTGGCCCTATATGTGAATCTAAGGATGTTGCACTATAAACCCCCACCAAGCTTTCACATGGGCCGGATATAGCATGAATTCATTTCTTTATAATTTTTGGCTCTATTAACACACCTAAATTTGACTTTCTCAATCTTGGGGATCCTGAGAGTTTAGGTTGTAGTAACTAAAAATATTTTAACTTACCATGTTCTACAATTAGATTAGTGTCTTTAAAGGGGTTGACCCACGTTAAGGGCATCATTAATGCCTTTAATGAGGGTGTACCTTTTCTAAAAGGGATTGTGTAGAAGGAAGCTATTTATGGTGAATAGTAGGAAGATTTTAAGTTGGTTTCCCCTACAAAATAGATAGAAGCTGTCCAGAATGTATAGTAGGAGGATGGTGATAAGGGGGATGTCCAGGTTGTACAGAAGGGGGTGGAGTTCGAGGATGAACATGCTGCTCATGATGATCATGAGCAGGTAACAAATGTTATGGCTTCTAGTGATGATCCAAGAGCTCAAGTGGAGTATGCCTTAGAGATGAAAAACAAGGATCCATATTTTCAGCCAATGCAATGGCGAAGAGGGTGTCCTACGATGCCTCGGGAGGTGATTGAGGTTGGGGATGGTCTAGGAAGTGGTGATTTCTACCATTTGTTCTAAACTATCTATCTTTTTTTTGGTGTGATGTTGTCACTTTTTAAACATTTCCCTCTTATTATTATGTAACATTACTTTTTATTAATAAATTTCAGTATTAAGGATTTTCCAATACAAGTAAGTTCCATTTTGGTCTATTATTTTCTATGTAAATTGTTAGTCAAAATGAATTAAATCACATTGTGAGTAGGTAGTCCACCGTACACACGAACAACATTATTTTGTCCCCTATAGATTGGGAAGTGAAATTGTTAAATGTGATACAATGACTCTAGTAGTATTATTATGTTATAAATATCATTTATATTATATATATACATTATATCCATCATCATACCAATCATGATATGTGGTAATTTAAAAATTAATGACACTGGTTCATGAGGTAGTAGTCCTCCGTACACACAAATGATGATTTCATAACCAATTTGATGGATGTGGAGATATTTTTAGGTAAATAATTTACCATAAATAATCATATTTATAAGGGATATGTAGATGTTATTATATAAACATGGTTTAATAAAAATTTAATTAGGTAGAGGAATAAATTAAATTAATAAACTCACTAATTAATGTTATGTCTTTTCAGTTAACCACCTTATATATGAAAAAAAATATTCCACAGTTTAATTTATGGCCAAAATAAGGATTATATAATTAAGAGGGATTTAAAGATATGATTTTCTTTTTGGAAGTTTCCAAAACAAAAGTGTTTTATGTTGTGATGAAAAGGGGAGATTTAGTGGCAATTTATAAGTGGGCTTAGTGGAACACTAGTAATTTTTTGAAATGAAATAGTTGTGTCCAAGTTATTATCATACAAAAATTATTGAAAATTGACCATTTATATGAATTTAATGTAAAAGGTTGATATATGTATAGAAAAAGGGTGTTAGATAATTTTTTATTAATTTTTAACCATTATCGTATTCATTTAACTCCCAGGTAAACCCTTCTTTACATTTGCCTTGATAATTATGTTTTATAGTATTCTCTAGTAATTATGGAAAACAAATTAAATTTTAATTCTTATAGAATTTAAATTATTATGATTCTAAAAAAGGAATACATTTTTCCATATTCAATTAACCTAATTGGAAAACTTTATTTTAAAATTAATCACATAGGTGGGAGGAGAAAGAAGGTTTTCAAAGGGAAAATATAGAAATATTTACAAAGTTTTTATATAAAAAAATAATTTTGAAAATCAATCCAATGAATAAAATTAGAAATATATATATAACCAAATTTAATTCCAATTCAATTAAAAATATATTTTTTCATTAAAAATAATTAAATAAAATTAAAATTTTTCATTAAAATTCATTATTTTTCCCTATTCATCCAAAAAAAATAATCTTTTTAAAAAGTTATCTAAAATTGAAACTAAGATTATTTTGATATTTTTATTTCAATTATTATTTTATTTTTTGAAAATAATGTTTCTAAAATCACACAAATGTACTTTTAAGTTATGTCTAAAAAAGAAAAAAATGGCTTTTTAGAAAATTAATGTTTTGATGTGTAAAATTGGATTTTTAGCATCTATTTTGCATTAAAAAGATAAATGTTAAATACATGATTGAATATATACAGTATAAATTTAATTAAAGTCATTCACTAAATGTCGATTATTTAATTATTAATGTAGAATGTGTTTTTTCAAAAAAATATCTTTTCTAAAAAAATAATTATTTTGAAATGGTTTGTATTTTAATTTTTAATTAATTGATCAGCAAGTAATTCATTTCATATACATTTATAAAACATATATTTTCATAATTTAGTTAATTCTTTTCATAATTTCCATTCCAACATCTAGGTGATCACTATTGCTTTAAATAATAATATTTTAATAAAAGTTTACATTTCATTTAAACATGGTGTTGTATTTAAAGAAATCTAAACTCAGTGTTTCCTGTAACACATACAAAAATCAATGTTGTGTGTTATAAATAAAAAAATTAGCATTATATATAAATAAATATTGGAAATATTAAATTCAATTTAAAAATATATTACAAAAAATATTTTGGAGTCATATAAAGAACCTTACACATTGTCACCATTGATATCTAAACCAAAATCCAATGAGAATTATCAAGAGATGATATATAGACCATTTCTCTAGAAATATGATATTTAGAAGAAATATTCCATGAATAAAAAATAGATATCGATACATGATTCACTTCACCTCTTTGTAGAAACTTGAAAATACCTTATTGACATATTTTTTAGAATTGGGAAATTTTTTTCTTATATTTTCATATCTGATAAAAAACATGTAGAGTGTAGTTATACTAAGTGTCATACCATGATTATTTTTCACATAATAAGACTGAGAATAATCTATTCAATATCAAAAAAAAACCCTTGTATATATATGAAAGACCAGAAAATATTGATTTCCATCCAGATTTAATTGATAATGGTTCACGATCAACCACAAACCATTCAATACCATCTAATATCTTTTTTACAATGAAACTAATTTAGCATCATGAAATAAAATAAACTAGTTATATTAAAATAATCAGTATAAACATTTAGGGAGGATCTGGATCTTATATGAGTATAGATACCTCATTTCAATCTATCAATTCAGGGTGTTTTTTTACAATATATACTTTAATGCTCTGCATGGGAAGATGTTTCTCTATAAAAATCTGAAGAAACTCTCATAATAATACTAGTGCCTTAATATATCTTCTAATGTGAAGGTTATGGTACTTTACGATTATAATAACCATTAAATTCCTATGAACCATAGTATATAGATTCATTTTTCTAAAAATTGAATGTAATTAAGATATTGGAAAAAATTCCGTTATTATAAATACCATCGACATTCTAGAAGATGGATTTGTAAAACCATGGAGATAAATCATCGAATAAAAAATGTACTCCATCAAAAACCTGAATAAAAAAACCCAATATCTTGGGAATTAAATGGGTCATAATGATTAAATTAGACAATAATCCAATATATGTGATCATTTTCATTTCAAATCATAGCTATATAGATGTCCCAATTAAAAATTACAAATAAAAGAAAAGAGTTTTTCATAGTTCACAAAAAATATCATGGCCCAAATTAATATTCATCATCACATAGGTCAAAATAATCAATAGACTTAGTCCATATAATTTATAATTATTGACCATCTAAATAAAAATCCTATAAGAATGATAATAGGGGATTTAGTTTCATTTCCCCAATCCTCATGGTATCGATTTCATTAGACAACTCTGACTATCTTAAGGAATTGTTTCATATAGGTGGGAGTAATTTCGATACCACATAATTTCATGGAGATTCAAAGTGAACTCAATATCATCTACTAGATATAAAAATCTTCAATTATCTTATATATCTGAAAAAATAGAGGTAGAATAAGTTCAAGTATGGGATCTCAAAGTTTATCCTCTAATAGTCATGGATGGTTTCTCCACCACTCTCAATGAAATAAAAAAATTAATATATATATGGAAGTAGACCATGGTATATTTTCATATGTTCCACTACAAACATTGATGAAGAGTATACATATATATCCCTTATCTTATGACATTGAGAGATATTCACCTAGAACTACATTGAAATCTTAGAGTTGGATACTGATTCAGAATACCATAACTTGGGTTTTCCAGATGACCACTACGTCCATTAGTAAGAAACCTTGATATTACATTCAACCATTGATTCTAACGTTGATGTTAAGGTTGATAATATAAAAATATCCAACATCTAGTGAGATATTCAATACCATTAATATATCGAATATATTATGTCTACAAATATTATTAATTTGTAGATTGATGGTTGTGTCGACTACAAGGATCTCAACTAGAATTGTCTAATGGATGACTTCATAATCCGTATCAGAAATATTGTGATTGTTGTAAATAGAATGTTTCCTTTCCATTTAATTTATGTATGGTTACATTGGATATAACCAAATATGGATGGGAATAAATGATAAAAGGGCACATTAATTATAGACCCACATAGGGTGTATTTCAATCAGGTATAACATTTTTTATTAAATAATTATATTGACACAAAAAGTTGTCTACCTATTTTTGTTTCTCTTACAATGTTGTGGTGTATCCAAGGGAGAAATATGATGTTTTATATTTTGAATTTTCTACATTTAGGTAATTTCTCGGGTTCTCTTATCTTTGAAGGATTCAATTTTGTGTAGATTCTCACGACTTCAGTTTTTCATAGTATTACTTAGTGGTTGTTTTCATCTGGTAAGAATCATTCTAGGCTATTTTTAAGAATGAAGACTTCTCAATAATGGAATGATGAAGGTTTTATTTTGTGTTATTTAAGGGGTGATTTTTTTGTTTCCTATTCTGATAACATTTTATTTTTATTGTAGTTTTGTAGTTATAGAGGTGATAACACATGGTGATTTGAGATTTTCATATTAGCATATGTGATTGAGTTGTCGGTGGGCTCGAACTGGGGTATGTTGGGAACATGATCAAGTCGACATGTCATTTCATTCCATATTCAATATTATTTTTGAAATTTGACATTAATTTTAAAATTTTGAATTCCTATTTTTGTGATAAATATATATTTGTATTTGATTCTTTGTGTAGGTTCCCACATAAATCTAAATAGTGGATTTTCTAAAAAAATAAACATAATTTTTGGATCGGTGTTAATGAATGATGGTGGAACATATAAAAATAAAAATAATTATATCATAAAATGTTTTTTGGGGAAGACCATAGAATATTATGTTGATGATCTGGTGGTGAAATAATTGTAATTTGATGATCATTGTGTTATTATAGAGATGGTTTTTAGTAAACCGACTCAGTACATATTTATGATAAACCCCATGAAATTGAAATTTATGGTAACACCTTGAGTATTCCTTGAATTCATTATATGTTACCAGTGTTTAAATGTTAAAACTATAAAGATCAAGGAGGCATTTCACTAGTGACCTCCTTAGAACCCTAACGAAGAGACAATTCCATATAATATTTCCAATATCATATTATTCATTACAAATATCATTGGAAATTTGGTTGACATTATAAAATTAACATATAATGGATTCTGTTATATGTGTGAAAATGTTTTTTAGTAATCTTATGAATACATTATAAAATTCATTCTACATGAACTTTTTTTTATGATTCATATAGAAGGGAATCCCTTAATCATTTATGTGGGGACCCTAGGATGATCTCATAGTAAGATCATTCTCGAGGGAATGATCCAGGTAAGGTACATAGAAACTATTATGTTATTAAGATAATTTTAGAAACAAAGAATAATTAAAATAAATAAAACATAACTTCTTAAAATTGATCATTATTGTATACAATTTGAGAAATTATCAGTAGTATCATAAGGTCTAACTTATTTCCCTTACATTCCCACTCAAATATATACTTACTTTACAATTTTTAATGGATAATCTGATATATTTGTTTACCATGTAGTAATTAAATATCATATACATTTTGTAAAAAGATATAAAAGATATGAATTAATATATTTTCTAACAAAATCCCCTATAATCTAAAAATCACTTCTTAACATAGATCTCCATAGTGATGGGGTCTTCTATATCCATAAAACCTATCATAAAGTGGAAATATATTTTAATGGTTATTCAATGAGTCTGATTGGAATAAGTATCGAATATCTGAAACTCAATAGAGTTATCCTAGAGATTTTAGTCGACTCGCTAATAGAGGCGACTCTTCCATATTCATTCGTACAATTGGTTGGATGATCCAATAGAGAGGAAAAATACCATTCCCTCATTATAAGATAAGAGTTATCTCTGCAAATATTAGTCAACTGATTTAATATAAATGGTAACATAGAGTTGGTTTTCAAGAAGATAAATAGTGAATATGAAATTATAAAGTGAATAATAATCCCCCATAATTCATTATTTACAATGTATAAAGGACGAATTCAGCTCTAATCTAATACTGACTTTTGTCCAATGTTCAAAGAATGTCTTTGATGATGTAGTGGATAATAAATTCACATCCCTATAAATTCATGTATTTTATGAGAAATTAATTTGAATTTCCTATAGAGACCTAAAACTAGAGCCACATAGAATAGTTCTCCGAAGTTTTTTTTCCAATGGATCTAAAGTATGCATCCTCATACACTAGAGGCTACCAAATAGTAGTGACAGACTAATTATTGTATACTAGGGAGACTATACCCTTATGATTATAGTAACATAGTAGTTTCATATGGATAAACCGACCGTAAAAGTAGATAATGAATAGAGGAATAGAAGATAATAGAAATAATTGAATTGAAATGTTTCCAAGTTCATATATATAACCTTGCATACTTATCTAGATGATGCTACATAATATTGGTCATGAAAACATTCAAAAGGAGATACAATATAATATAGTACATGTATAATCACAACGAATAGAATTTATAAATTTCCAAATGCAAGATCCATTAGCATCATGAGCTCTGGTATAGTCCTTTGTTCCCAAGATTTATTGTACAGGTGAACAAAACATAAAAAATCCGTAAACCTAGTCCTACAACCAAGAGGTTTGTTTGGGTACAATAGTTCAGTGGTGGCCTAAATAGGTTATTAGATGTACTTAGTAATACACCTCCAATGGTGAAAAAACTATCCAGTATATGATTATTAAATATAGAGGTGTGTTTGTATACCAAATATGATATAAATAACAAAAAAATGTAAACCAGTTAGACTCAGGTTCATCAAAGACATATGAATGAACGTCCCTGCTTCAACCTATGCTAGAATGTCCCAAATGGGGTTCACCATATATTTATGAATATATAGGTATGCATATATATATATATATTTATATATATATATGTTAACCATATGTATATTTACATATAAGTACTGCTTTCCAGTACTTGTGGTGTAACTTAGGTGTCCATTCTTAGTAACAAAATCCCCATAGAATAATGAGGGAATCTATGTAGGGGAACTAATATATGTGGTCTTTCATGCCTAAGTAACACAATACTTAACAGACACTGTTAAAAAATATGATAATGTATAAGGAACACCTTCCCATATATAACAATATATAATGGATGTTATGCCAAAGTATCATAGTGAATAAGGGATACCATACCCGAGTTTCGCAATGCATATGGGAGGCAATTTCAATTTATCAAAATGTATAAGGAATGTCAATACTGAGTATCATAATACATAAGGGATTCCATGTACATGTATCAAAATTCATAAGGGATTCAATGCCCAAGTATCAAAATGGATAAGGGATTCCACAAATATGTATAACAATACACAAGGGATGCTATAACCAACTTTCTCAATGTACATGGATTCCATGATTGAGTGTCATAATGTATAATAAGATTAATAGTTCAATTCAATTGATGTAAAAATAATACATAATGCTCTGTATGTAAATAATCCTTGCTATGATTTAATTCATATATAGTGAAGAAGGTCGTGCATATACACATTCCATTTATCATTTTATTAGGGATCCTTTAATTATTATTATTTTAATGGTCATAAAAACACACATAGTGGTGTTTTGGGTAAATATACACATTATTCATCAAGGAATACTTGAGACACACCCAAAGGGGTGGTTCATGTTTGTATGGATAACCTCCAATAGTTGAAAAGAAATCACTATGACCATTTATATTTAACATTAGATTATTTAAACCAAAATTCATATTTAAAAGGTTAAAACATGAAGATTCTAGTGTGTAGAACACCATCGTAATTTGATTAAATGCTATACCTTAAGAGGATATTCATAAACCAACGACTATATACCATGGGAGTTCAAATCAACTAGTATTGAGCTTTGATTCAATTATGTTTGGGGAAAAATAGAATATTTAACCATCACCCATAATATTGGGTGAATTAGCTAACATAAAAGTAGTATCTATTGCTACAATAATAACTAAGAAATGTAGAAGCAGGAGTCATAGACATACAAAAACACATCCAACACATCTGATGGAACTGTAATTGTACAAAAATGGTAAGATATCTATAGATACCTTGTACAGGTGAGGAGGTGTAGTTGATAGACTGGTCACCCACCTTTGTGTGAAGAGTAGTGAAGAACTAATCCCTTGCTACCTTTTCAAAAGGGTTACCACAAAATTCACATCATGTATCTATGACACATCAGAAACCAAATTCATGATATGGAATAGATACACATCATGAATTCATTGGGGGTAAAGAACCCATAATTACAGTCCTTGTAACCTTCCTAGAAACATTCCATGAACTAGATTCATGATGAATACATGGTAAACATTGTAATTTTCTCAGGGTGAGCCCCCTAGGATTTAACAACCTGTATTTTCTAGCCGCAACCCATGAATCGAATTCACATCATGTATAGGATTAAAATAATTAATTAATTAGGGTAAAACCATATAATTTCAACTCCTACTACCTTCCCTAAAATCCATTCATGGAATTAATTACATAGAAGGCTGACTGCAATAGTTTTTAGGAGCCCAAACTACCACTTTTCATATGGTTCACACCCAACCCCTAGGACTTCCACCGAATCGTAAACCACATCGAAAAAGAACATTTATGGCCATATAATCCCTTGAAACCTTACTTATATTTTTGAAATTAAAAATACCAATACACCAATGTAAAAATTTAAATTCACTTATAAATATAACCCGATTCAAAACACATGTTCTGAATGTCACCCAACCGTAGTACATTATATCCATGAGAAGCCTTATAAAATAATGAAATCAATCCCCTAAACCACTTAGGTAAGGGTATTTCATGTAAATGGACACACTACATCTCCAAAAACCCAATGCACCTCAAATATCACTTTTAACACCATATGGGAGCTATTACCTCTCAATAAAATGATCACATTCTAAAACAAATGCACCAATATAATTCTTACTAGAGCTTGTATAGTTGGGGACATGATCCCATCATTATATGTTTCCTTACACAGAAAAAGGTGCTTTCCACCATAGGTTCCAAAATTTAATAACTAATTCTATGATGTGGTACCTCCACCATTGAAATTACCAATTTAGGAATTCCCTTAGTTCTCTAATGATGTTCCTATAATGACCCTCAATTTGATCAAATAGTAAAATCATAGTAGAAATCACCCAGATGTCCAAGCAAACTTTTCATAAAATACCTTGGTTGAAATGCACAACATTCACCCTATTCTGATGAAATTTCCGATGTGGTTCCTCACCAATCACATTTTAATGAAAATAATGGAATATAATCTTATCCACACCTAGATGAATATTCTAAAAACGATCTGTTTAGACAATTGGAATATCAAAATAGGAAAAAAAAACACCTTCCACTAAGGAAAATTATGTTTAATTTTAACAAATACAATGAATGTAATCTTCTAAATTTGGTGAATTTTCAAGAAAAAATCACCATTTATCTTTTCTTTCTACATCACAGGAATAAGTGTACAATTGATTCATCACACTTGGATCATCACCCTAAAATCACCTCATCTAGGCCTGACTAATGTCTGAGGTAACCTATGAATAATCCCCTGGAGTCCATGGAGATTATCCAACATATTCCATACTCTAGTGTTTATAAGTGAGTTGTTCTGCATGACTAAAACACCCATGCTTTAAGGCACTAACTAATCCAAACAACATTCAAGTCAAAGAACCAGATGGTTTGCATGAGTCTTTCCAAGGAATTTCTACTCTAGAAATCAAGTATCATTTAGAACTAACCATTCCTACATAAAACATAATGTTTCTAAAACATAAAAAATAGTGATTTTATATATTGAACATAATAAAATTTTTCTTTTTTATCTTGGCACAAAACAGACTCTTTCTCAACATACTTTGGAGGATGTTATAGAACACACATGATCATCACTAAGACTTTGGTACACTAAGATGATATCAATGGTGGCTAAGAAGACCCAAGACAACCCTTCCATATCCATGATAAATTTCTTGTCACAGTTTTGAACTAGTCATACACATCCCTCAATAGAAAAGAAGATAAGTCGAACCACAACTAACTAACCTCTTTGGAAAGAGCTTAGATTAAATTGCTAACACATCATGATTAACTGACCAAGATTCCCCTATCACCTGAGGCATCAGGTTCTTACTAAAGAAAAAAACCTAAATTCCATCCATAGATAATAGTGTTTTCAATGGTTTTGTAACCAGTCACCCATTCCATTGTCATGCTACATTACAAGAATTGACATATTTTGAAACTCACTATCCTCAATGGAATTTAAAGAAAAGTAGACCGTTTACAAAATTTTGGTTTCATGGTTGAACTCTATATAACAAAAGGACATGATAAACCTATTAGATGAAACTCTCCCCACCCCAAGAGTTTCATAGTTATCATTTACTGATGGTGAGAACTTATACATTGTCGCACACTTCATTTAACACCAATCATAGTTTTTGGATGTGGCCAATAAAATTTTAACAAGCACCAAAATGAATATAGAGGAATACTAGCCTCTTAAAATTTCACTAAAATAGATTTAATGAAGATATACTCATGAAATTATTCTAGAGATATGTCAAATCACCCCATAACATTAAGCATAAAAGGCCAAACAAAATGAATAATGTGTAAAACATTTGATCTACATACAACATTATCTTAATCATTGGGATGAGGTATATTTAATTTAAATCATAAGTCACTCAAACCCAATTATGAATTGTGATTAAATCATAACATCTCAAAGCATAAATGGTTATCATTGAACTCATATGGTTAATTGAAACATTTATGAAACTTAATGGGTACTTCATGTAACGATGCATACTACCCCAATCTTAATCAATACAATAACACATTATTTGATAATATTTTTATTTTTATTGGACATATGAATCCAAATATACAATGAACCATACAATTATTTATCCTGGATTCATATTAATAATTTGTAATACTAATCCAGTTGATGACCTGTCAAGCTTTTTATCTCTGAAAAGAGGAGGGGTCACATTAACTACTAAGTGACTAACCATTCCCTATGCATGTCCATCCCACTGAAACTAGAAATTACATGATTCTAATGACCACAAAAAAGTTCATCTTTACATAACAACGACCACCTATTATGGGTGTCATTTTAGAATATAAGATTCCTACTTAGGAAATACATTACCTGAAGTTCCCCTCATGTCTGAAACTCATTATAGGTATTTCAAAATGTTTCCATGTTCTTTGGTTGATACCTACAATGTGATACCCTCTTACTAATGAATAAAGAATTGATCATATAGGGTGGCCATAACTTAGAATATCACTAGGCTATAACTTCTATCACTTAGGTCCCAGATATAGAATAAGTGGAAAACATGTAATGATCACATTCCAGTTTCGAGGTAATAATTCATGGAAACATTTAAATTAACATTACATAAGGGTCAACTATGAAAACATTTAGTGTTTCATTTAATATATTAAACCAAATCACACTAAATTATTTAGACATTTCATATATAATTTTTAAAGAAAATCTAGTACCGTTAGTCAAACAACTGTACATGGTACTTTATATAACTACTGACAGAAGGCAATGACAGAACATTATCTAAAATAACCTTTCAAGTATTACTATTCAGATACATCATATCAAAATTGGGAAATATATCTTGTAAATTAATTTTTAATAATTATTTATTTATCTATAAGGTTCAACAAATAGACTATATAATGAATATGTAAATTCTAGTATAAATAAGAAAACATCATTTAGGTTGTAATTTAAATTTATCCCACTAATTCCTCATAAAATAGAGTTCAAAAACATATAATTGATCTTTTACATATTAAAGAGTATACTGGTCAACTAATATACCTCCATAAATCTATATGTGAACATTTATAGGTGGTTTGGTTAATATAAAATAATGATACTTATTTTAAGAACCCGTGTTTTTTTCAGGACTGCAGTTTTGAGCAGAAATTTGAATTTTTTCTATTGGATGCTCGTGAGGGGTAAAATGGTCATTTTACCCTACTAGATTATCTAGAATAATTTTTCTGATAACTTCTTTGGTTTTGGAATAGGTAGTTTACCCGAGGACATGAGTTTGGTGGAAATCTGTGTTGTTCGAATTTTGGCAGAATATTTCATATTTAATGTTATTAAATTAAATATAAATTTATTCCACAAGTTCATTTTGCAATAACATTTAAAAGAAGCATTGGATTGAGATTTGTTCTGTGCTGTTGATTTTGGAATGGGGAGTTTAACATAGGGAAGGCATAAACACATGTCGGGCGTTAGGGCTGGCCTGGGCCCCTTTATCTTCTTTTCCTTTCCTTTTCTTTTATTCCTTCTTTTCTTTCCTCCTCCTCCATGTGAACATTTCCCATGCCTCCTACTTGTTTATGACCTATGGTAGAAATTGTAGTTTGATAAATTGAGAGATTTGGGAGGCAAGAGGGGTACCGATTCGAAGCTCTCGATGCGCTGAGTCGGCATGCAACAACCGTGATCTGTGATATCAAAAGAAGCTTTGGTGGTTTCCAACCAAAGGTAGGGCCGTTATGATTTCACTGTATAACCTCTTTAAACATGTTTTTGTAAGTATTTAAACCTTTATATTTCTTTCTTGTGTCCTCATATGTCCGGATCAATTGTTTTAAGGGCAAAAACGGGCGTTTTGAGGGATTTCCCATTGGAAAACCCAGAATACCCAGCGTGTGTTCCAGGGGAACACCCCATGTGTTATTATTATTTGGGGAATACGAATTTTTCATAAGTACACACCATGTACGTGGAGTACACGATGTGTAGTGGGTAGCCATGTTACCAGCCGTGTGAAATAGAACACGAAATAGTGATTTTTAAGGAGTACATGTCGTGTACTATAAGTAAACGTCGTGTAGTGGTACATGGGCATGTGTTCGGGTGAAAACACAAAAAGAGTGACTTATTTTGAATAGTACACGCCGTGTACAGTAATGTACATTTCTTGTACTTTTACCAAGGTAGACCCCATGGGTTTGGCCATGTGTTCTGGCCAAGTACTACTTCAGTTTAGTAGTTTTGGGATAACTTATGCCCTTGAAGTCAGAATTGGGCATGTGAGTAGTCTATTCTGAGCGTTGTTCCATGTAGATTGAAATGTAGGAATTATTTTGACATTTAGTGGTCATATTAATGGTTTTTTGGGGGTGTATATATAAATGGTGAGGTTCTTCCTCCTGTTATTGAGTTCAATAGACACCTGAGAGTGAGACTTGGTGTGGACGATGGGTTTGGTGTTTAGACCAACTTTGTTGAGACCCTTAATATGAGATGAGTTGTGAGATATCTCATGTAAATTATGCTACAGATGATGTAACCCTTGTGAGATGTTACCTTATGTCCTATGATATCGTGAGACCGGGCACTTCCCAGGATCCCCTGAGGGATTTCTTTACTTGTGTGCTGACCTAGGGAGTCATTTATAGGATCTCCCTTCTGTTTTTCCATAGTGAGGACCCGTGTTATGGAATGCCTATATTGTCCTTCAATTGAGGATCCTGTGTAGTATTCCTCTTTTACTCATCACTAAGGCTCCCATGTAGGATGCCTTCACTCATGTTTACCTGGAGGATCACGAGTATGATGTATCCTCAGTGTTTGACTTGAGGGACCTAGTGGGTGCCTGTTGTTTTACCATCCTTGAGTTGTTATGTCAGGTTTGGGTAGAGATGGTGTTCGGGTGTCACCTAGAACCCATGCCAAATTGGTAACCCCTTGGGGATTTTTATGTATTATTGGGTTTGGTGTCCGGGCCACCCTCACTAATTTGTTTATATCAGACGTGGTTTGTTGATGTACTAGTTGTTAACAGAGGTCCTTCCTAGTCGGTGGCTATTGAGCCTAACACAAGGTGTTTTTCTGGTTTTTTGGGATGCCTACTATGCCTTGTGTTCATTAGTAGAGATGGTTTGTTTGTAAATAGGTTAATTTACCTTGATGTGGTTCTGTTTCCCCATGTTTCTTGATTTTGACCGTTTGGTCTAGCTTGGAATGTTAGGATGCTTTGTTTTCAATTCTTATTATTTTTTAGGATGTAGTGGTTTTATCTGACATGTTGTGATATGTTGTAGACTGTTAGTCAAGTAGTTCTTGAGGTTTACTTTGGTGGCCATATATCATTGTGCACAATTGACTTACATAGGTCCATGAGAACCTGGTGTAGTGGACCATAGGGAGAATGGATGTTGAGGGCTTCTCTAGAGTGTCTATTTACTTTTACGTTACAAGACCATAGGGGGTATAGAAATTTAGTTCTACCTCAGAGTGTCTGTAGTTCCTCAATGTGGGACACATGGGGAATTGGACTTTGAGTGCTTCCCCAGAGCACCTTTTAGTTACCAATACAAGACTATAGGGGGAATTGATGGTGAGTGCTTCCTTAGAGAGTCTTTTCTAAAGCTGAACCAGAGGGGTTAGACTTTGAGTACTGCCCATAGGGTTTCTTGTGTTTGATTGGTTGAACCAAAGGGTTTAGGCTGTGATTACTTCATAGAGGGTTAAATGTTTTGTTTAGATTTCTCAGAGATATAATTTGGTGTTGGATGAAGCAGGTACATATTTATGGGATTACAGACCTAGATATTGACTTAATGATACATGCCTTGACTAGAATGATATCCTTCCCAGTTCCCTTTCATAGGATGTCCATGAGTTCATGCTTATGTTCCCAAGGATCGACTGTAGATGTTGTTTCTTGTTATTTGTTTTACCTAATAATGAATAGTCATATTCATGTGTATTTATATAGGTATGGTACTATACATGTGTACATATATAGTTATGGATATCAATGGTGGAACTATCCCAGTTGATAGGGATTACATACCTTGAGTTTTCCTGTGGTTGCACGTTTAGTTTACTTCCTTTTGTTGTGTTCCTGCTAGGCTGAGCACATTGCTATTGCATACACTTTAGTAGCACTGTTATAGGTTTCTTGTCAGGGTGCCCTACTGTGATTATCTATCACCCCTACATGTGAACCACAGTGTACATTTAGAACTTATCTCTACTTTTAATGTTGATAATGAGTTTCATGGTAGATAGGGATAAGGCCCAGTGTTTCATGATTGAGCAGTGCTGCTCGAGTGGTTCTACTGATCGGGATGCTGTAGTTTGACAATGTTTGGAGATCGGGTACATGTATTGGCTGGGAGTTAGTAGTTGAGCCCTTTTTTACATTCAGTTTCTTGTGTACTTGTATCTATATGGTTTTCCCAGTGGGTGACCAGTGTTGTATTGTATTGCCTAGCTATTTGTGATTTTATAGCATCTCACTATTTCAGCTTCTTTTATTTCAGTTTTTTATTACTTCCATACTCTATTTACTTTCTGTTGTGTATTATACTTAGTTATTTCCACTGTTTCATATGCTGGTATGAGGGAATAGTCTCCAAACTATCAAACCATAGGCCCTCACTTCTAGTCGGCATTCTCTGGCTTACAGGTAGGTGCGCTTAAGGCCTTGTGGAGAACTGGGTCGGAGCACCAATTAGTGAATTCTGGGTCAGGTCGTTACAAAGTGGTATCAGATGAGTTTATTTTCCTATTCTTTACTGTTTGGGATATGGTAGACATGATTTTTTGGAATGTGTTAGAACCTTTGATGGATATCAGACTAGTGCTTCGAGAACACTTGTTTTGGTATGAAGTCCTGGTTTCTAGGGTATTTGGATTTCTGTTCTGATTTTGAGATGTTGTAGTTGTATATGATTTTTTCCAAGAGCGACACACATGTTGTGTGGTGTTTTGATTTACTATGGATCTGTGGATCTTGGTCCTTATTAAGAGGCCCGAGATAGATTTGGACTCTTGGCCTACAAAGGAAAGGGGTGTTTCATGCATCATACTAGGCACATATGATTCACATCATATATGCCTACTAGTATGTGTTTTTACTGATGACTATGACCTTTTGGTCTTCTTAAACATACTTTTTACTCTGATGGAAAGTTAGGTGGATCTATAATGAGGCGTTTTTGTTGAGTTTGATGACTCATTCCTTGTTCATAGGGGTTCTAGTGACCCCAGTTGGTCTCTGTGGCAGGTGATGCCTTTCAGTTTAACCTCTTATTGGGTGTTTTCTCTCAGGTATTTGGTTATCTAGTCGAATCGATGAGTATGAAGTCTATAGATACCAAGGATTTTCTTGTGAACTGGACGTCCTTATGGTATTTCTATATACAGACACCTGATGAGTGACCGTTCAGTTTCTCTTCTACTTGGGCTGTGAAATCCAGGGAGTAGTTCCTTTTTAGGATGCTCGGAGAGGATCAGGGCCCTTGTAGGTTGTGTTTTGGTTTTGACATTCCTTGGTCGTTGTGATCTTTACACTCTTCTGTGAGGTTTTGGGTCTTTTGGGCTTGGTGGTTAGACCTTGTGAACTTGTTTTGAGTCTTTTCTGTAGGGATAAGTAGAAGACCTAGAGACCCTTGGTTTTGACTCGAACCATTGTAGGTCAATGTCTGTTCCGTTCTAGGGAAACCTGTGTGAGAATGGTTTTCTCGTGTTTTCCAATTCCTTTTAGTGGTGCTTTTTTTCATGACTGGCTTCAACGAGTAAGACTATTTGGGTGCCTAGCCTGGTCGACCAGTGTTTCTGATGTTATAGTTGTAGGTGGAATCATTTGAATCTAAATCGGTGAGTGGCCAGGTGCGAGCCATGGACAGATGTTTCAAGACTTTCTGTGGACTCGGTTCCTGGATTTTGTGTTGGAATTTCCTTATGTTGTAGAGGTGACATTGTGAAATATCTAACTACCGTGAAATGGTTGACCCATTCTTGAATCCTGGTCAGAATTTTGCAGGATGTTAGTGTGACCCGGAGGGAGATGGACACGCCTTCAGTGAAGTCTTAGTGTACTCCTATTAGAGACAATAATGTACTATCTTGATTCTTAATAAGTATGTTGAGAGTTCTTCGACCCTTCATCGAGCTCATTTTTCTTTCTTAATGTTCATCCCTATTGAGGATGGAACCTGTTCTGGTTGTTCTCTCAGAGTGGTGTACGGAAATCCATATGGTAGAGAGTACCAGTTTGGTCATAGTTGAATATATTCTATGTAGAAGGCGGTTATTAACGCAATAAAGTTGGTTTTTGGATGGCCCAAATGGCTTGGTTATGTAGATTTTTGGGTTGGGAGCATGGCTGCTGGTCCTTTCACAGGGCTTCTCGAGGAGGAGAAAGTTTATGGTGGGGAGTTTGTAAGAACCCGTGTTTTTTTACGGACTACAGTTTGGAGTAGAAATTTTAATTTTTTTTCTATAGGATGCTCATGAGGGGTAAAATGGTCATTTAAACCTACCATCTAATCTCAGATAATTTTTTTTACAACTCTGTTGGTCTCGGAATAGGGAGTTTACTCTAGACCATGAGTTTGGAGGAAATCTGAGTTGTTTGAATCTTGGCAGAATATTTAGTATTTAATATTATTAAATTAAATATTAATTTATTTGCACAAGTTGGATTGGAAATATATTTTTAATGGAGTGTTTTACTATGATTCCATCTATGTTTTTGAGTTCGTAATGGGGAGTTTAGCCATGGGATGGCACAAACTCATGTTCGGCACCGGGGCCGGCTCGAGCCTTTTTTTCTTTTCCTTTCCTTTCCTTTTCTTCCTTCTCTTCATTCCCCATCCTCCTTGTGCATGTATCCTACGCCTTCTCCTTTGACATGAACTATGGTAGAAATTGGTGTTTTAGAAAGAGAGATATTTGGGAGGCAATAGGTGTACCTATTCGAAGCTCTCGACCAGCTAAGTCGGCGTGCGACAACCGTGAGCCGTGAAATCAACCGAAGCTTCAGTGGTTTCGGCCCAAAGGTAAGGCCATTTATGTTTTCTCCAAAGATCCTCTATAAGATGTTTTTTATATCTATAATGATTTATATTTTCTGCTTGTGGCCTCTTAATCCTGGATCTATTGTTTCAGAGGTGAAAACGGGAGTTTTGGTCGTTTTGAGGGATTTCCCGTCGGAAAACCAAGAATACACGGTGTGTGTTTAAGGGAACAGGTTGTGTGTTCTTCCCGTTTGGGGAAGAAATTTTTTTCTTACGTACATTCCATTTACTTTGAGTGGACTCCCTGTAGTGGGTGGCCATGTGACCAGTCATGTGAAATAAAACACAAAATAGAGGTTTTCAAGGAGTACACATGGTGTACTATAAGTACACGCCATGTAATTGTACAAGGGCATGTGTTTAGGTGAAAAAAAACATGGAGTGAATTTTTTTGAATAGTAAACACCATGTACAGTAAAGTACACACTGTGTACTATTACACAGGCGGACCCCATGGGTCTGTCCATGTGTTCTGTCCATGTACTACTTCAGTTTTGTAGTTTTGGGATAACTTATGCCATGGAAGTCAAAATTGGGTATGTGAGTAGTCCATTTTGAGAGTTGTTTCACATAGATCACAATTATATAATCTCCTTTACATTTAGTGGTCATATAAAAGGGTTTTTTGGGGGTTTTTATCTAAATGGATAGGTTTTTTCTCCAGTTATTGAATTTAGTTGACACCTGAGAGTGAGACTTGGCGTGGATAATGGGTTGGGTGCACAGACCAACTTTGTTGAGACCTTTAATATGAGATGAGTTGTGGGCTATCACATGTAACCTATTATATAGAGGACATTACCCTTGTGAGACATCCCTTCTGGCCTATGAGGTAGTGAAACTAGGCACTTCCAAGGATCCCCTAAGGGATGCCTTAACTTGTGTACTGACCCAGGGAGTCCTTTGTAGGATCTCTATCCTATTTTTCTTTGAGAGGACCCATGTTATAGAATTCCAATATTGTCCTTTATTTGAGGATCCTATGTAGCTTTCCTCCCTTACTCTTCACTAAGGATCCCGTATAGGATCCCTTCACTCGTGTTTGCCTGTAGGATACCTAGTATGATGCCTCCTTAGTGTTAGACTTTTGGGACCTAGTGGGTGCCCATCATTTTACCGACCTTGAGTTGTTACATTATGTTTGGGTAGATATGGTTTTCGGGCATCACCTAGAACCTGTGCCAAACTGGTAACCCCTTGGGGATTTGGATGTATTATTGGGTTGTGCGTTAGGGCCACCCTCACTCATTTATTTATATATTACTTGGTCTGTGGATACAGTAGTGGTTACCAAATGTGATTTCTAGTTGGTTGCTGTTGAGTGTGATGTGAGTCTTCTTCCTTGTTTTTTGGGATGCCTACTATGCCTTGTGTGACTGAGTAGAGGTGGTTTGTTTATAAATAGGGCAATTTACCTTTCTATGGATGTGTTTTCCCATGTTACTTGATTTTGACTTCTTGGTCTAGATTTTCATGATAGGATGCTTTGTTTTACTTAACTAGTATTTCTTATGATGGAGTGGCTTTATCTGACATGTTCTGATATGTTATAGACTATTAGCCAAGAATTTTTTGAGGTTTACTTTGGTTGCCATATATCTTTGTGCACGATTGAATTACCTAGGGCTGTGATAACCTGGTGTAGTGGACCATAGTGAGAATGGATATTGAGGGATTATCGAGACTGTATGTTTACTTTTATGTTGTGATACCATAGGGGGGATGGACGTTCAGTGCTCCCTCAGAGTGTTTATAGTTACTCGATGTGGGCCACAGGGGGAGTTGGACGCTGAGTGCTTCCTCAGAGAGTCTTTTCTAAAGCTGAACAAGAGGGGTTAGACTGTGATTACTACCCAAAGGGTTTCTTCTATTTTATTGGTTAAACTAGAGGGGTTAGGCTGTGAGTACTTCCCATATGGTTACATGTTTTTTTAGCATTCTCAGATATATAATTCGGTCGTTGGCCGAAGCAGGTACATGTTTATGGGATTACGGACCCAGAGATTGACTTAATGATACACAACTTGAGTGGCATGATGTCCAGCTCAATGCCCTTGAAAAGGATTTCCAGGATATTGGGTTTATGGTCCCCTGGATCGACTGCTGATATGGTTTCTCATTATTTGTTTCACCTAATCATGAATAGTCACATTTATGTATATGTGTATAGGTATGAGACTATATATGTTTACTTATATAGATATGGATATCCATGGTGTCACTTTCCCAGTTGATAGGGATTACATACCCTGAGTTCGACTCTGGTTTCACATTTGGTTTACTTCCTATTGTTGTGTTCCAGCAAGGCTGAGCACATTGCTGTTGCATATACTTTAAAAGCATAGTTATAGGTTTCTTGTTGGGGTTCCCTACTGATATTATTTCTCACCCCTACACGTGCACCTCATATTACCTGTAGACCTTATGTATAATTTTTAGGTTGAGCACGAGTTGCATGGTGGAAAGGGATGAGCCCCAGTGTTGCATGATCAGACGGAGCTACTCGAGTGGTTCTACTGATCGTGCTGCTGCAGTTCGACAGTGTCTGGAGATCGGGTACGTGGATTGTCTTGGATTTAGTAGTCGAACCCTTAACTTTTACTTTTAGTTTCGTTTGTACTTGTATCTATATGGCCGGCCCGGTGGGTGACCAGTATTGTATTGTATTTCATCGCTGTTTGAGCTTTTACAATATTTCACTATTTCATCTTGTTTTATTTTAGTTTTTTATTACTTCCGTACTCTGTTTACTTTCCACTGTGTATGATACATAGTTATTTCTGTTGTTACTTACAATGGTATGAGGGCATAGTCTCCTCAATATCACACCATAGGCCCTATCTACTAGTCTGCAGCCTCTGGAATAAGAGGAGGCACACATGAGGCCTTGTGGAGAACCGGCTCGAAGCACCAGTTAGTGGCTTCTGGGTCGGGTTGTTACACTTATATTACATAAACATACCCCATGGGGTTAGGTAATAAGTCATATAAAAAAATGAGTAAACATATGCGAGTCCCATTATTCCATTCTGATTTCATCTAAATGAGACCATTTTTTATCCTTAATAATCTATAAGACCATTATTGAGTTCATATGATATGAATTTAGCACCATGACCAGCTTACTTAGTTGCGTTTAGTCTATGTCGTAAATACAATAGGTTACGACTGTCCTACATGGGTGGAGTCATGAAAAAGGACCAAAAGAAATAAAATCATTTTATTTCATAATTCTAATAGATTTTACATTAATAAAATTTTCTCAAGGTATATCAAAATTATATTTTCTTGTTCAATTATATGGGTCACCATTTTCCAATTTACAAATCACCCATATAGTTTATAGATTCTATATTGAATACTTTAATCGAAACTAATACATTTCAGCCCATGAAACCAATTTTCCATGGATAAATAATTTTATGATTAGTTAGTTATGGTTCCAACATCAATCTATGGGGGAAAAACCATTTTGTTTTATATCTAAGAATACTATCACATGCAGTAAATACTAGAAAATATAGAAAATAATTACCCAATCATGGTAAACAGATAGACATGCTATAAGAATTACAAAGCACAGAATACAAACAATCAAGCTATACAATCACTAAAACATGGTTTCTAAAATAAATATAATTCAAAAACACATGTGAAGTATCCAAATGTTTTTGAGGTTGTAAAGAAATGCAACATACATTAAATTTAATATGCATGGGATGTTAATATAATTGTTCCTAGAATGTTTATTATAACAATAATAAATTTCCATAACGGGATAATGGAAAAAAGAAATAAATCCCACAAATCATTTAGTAGTTAAAAGAACAATAATCCCATGGGGTGAAATCATAATCAACTATAAAAAAAAGACAACATGAACAAAAATCCCATCCATGCTAACTTGGACTTTTCCCAGTGTGTGGGTGATCACTCCCAAACACATCTATTTACCATGAACTGACAAATTTAAACTATCATGTCTACCAAAAATCAAATACAATGAAAATAGAAATAAAACCTCATATAATAAAAATTATTGCACACTGAACTGTGATCCACTTATAAAGGTTCCCAGATCTATTTTTCTATAAAACCTAATGCACACCTCTTCACATGCTAGAGGCTGCTAACTAGTAGCGATGAGACAAATATTGTATAGTGGGGATTATATTCCATCATGATCATAGTATCACTTTATAATCATATTGATAAAATAATAGTATAATAAGATAAATAATAGTTAAGTGAATGTTTTTATAAAAAACTAAACAAAATTTCTTTCAACACTAAATATCTTATTTTTCATGCACATCCCCATGATTCTATATAATCTAAGGATGTAAACATAAAATATGTGAAACCTATAGTACAATACATGAATACTGAAAATGAAAAAAATGAATAAATTCCTGAAGGATAACTCCATAAGAATCCTACACTATGACTCATTCATGTGATCCCATGATCCCATGTACAAGTGGATAACACAAGAAAAATCCATAAACCTGGTCCTACAACCATGATGTCTATTTGGGTACCCCATTGTAGTGGAATCTTGAACATGGTGTGAGATAGATATTGTAGGTCACCACTAATAGTGTCTATACTATCCATTTTGTGAGTATAAAATATATTAGTGTATAGGACTACCAAATAAGATATAAAAGATAAATAAATGTAAACTAGTCGGACTAAGGTTCCTCAAGGGAACCTGGATGACCATACCTAACTCGACTTAATCCAGAATATATCTAAGGGGGTTCACCATACATTTATTAGACTAGAGGTATGTATGAATATATATTCACTATATATAGTTACATTTAGAGACATATAACACAAACACACAAAAACATATATATATATATATATACATGTAGTGCTAGCCAGTTCCCAAGTAGTAACTCATACATCCATGACTGGCCATGAATGTCCCACAGAATATGAAATAATCTATTCTGGGGAACCACATTATATTTGGGTCACCATG
Source organism: Viscum album (assembly GCA_963277665.1). NCBI lineage: Eukaryota > Viridiplantae > Streptophyta > Magnoliopsida > Santalales > Viscaceae > Viscum > Viscum album. The sequence continues at coordinate 20,806,099 of OY728145.1, read as the reverse complement.
ACCGAGTATCCCAATGAATAAGGGATACCATGCTTGAGTAGCACAACGTACAAGGGACCCTGAGCTGAGTAACAAAATTCATAAGGGCAGACTTGCTCGAGTATCACAATATACAATGGATATCACACTCGAGTATCATAACACATAAGAGATATGATGCTTGAGTATCATATTTCATAATGGATTTCATTCCCTATTTTCAAAATGGATAATGGATTCCATTCAAGAGTATCAAAATTCAAAAGGGACCCCATGCCTCAGTATCACAATGCATAGGGTATCTCATTCCCGAGTATCACATTGTAAAAGGGCTTCCATTCCAAAGTGTCATAACATGTCAGGGACACCGTTCATGAAAATCACCATGAATTAGGGACTCTATACCCAAGTATCACAATGTAAAACCACCTTGATCATTCTTTTCGATTCAAGAATAAATAATAAAGAAGTCCATGTCTATATACATGACTTGGTACAATTTAATTCAAAGTTAGTTAATAAGGCCATGCATACAGATATACCATTTAGAAATTTATTAGGTCTTAATTAATTATTTTTTATAATGGATAGTCTAAACACACATAGAGGTTTTTTGGTTAAATAATGGTTTTATTCATCAAACCATATGAGTGACAAACCAAAGTGGGTGGTTCGAGTTGAAGAGGATAACCTTCAATAGTTCCAATTAAATAACTGCGACCATCTAAATACAGGAATTGACATATTCATAAAAAATTCACAATTAAAAGGGAAAAATATTGATATTATTGAATGAATCACAATGGTTTAATTTATAAACATGATATACTTTAGGAGAAAATCCATATACTACTTACTTTATATAAGGGATTTCCACTCATCCAGTATCAAGTAATTATTTGAATCGGTTTGAGAAAAATTTAATGATTTGAAAAATGAAATGAAAACAAGATAAATTACCTCCCCCAAAGGTAACATCCATTATGAATAGAGAAACTGAGATATAAGGTATGGGGACTCATAGAAAAACCGATATTCTTCCAATGAATCTAAAAAACTCAAATTAGTAATGGAATATGGGAGACTAAATGATCCCTTAGAGAGGGGTAGATGCATTACTGAGATCATGGACACCCTCCTATTCATGGAGATAAATGAGGGGATGATCCCCTACTAAATTTGTTTAAATTCTACCTAGAGAATTCACTTCATGTAACTTTTACAGAATCTAAACAAATGAATGATGTGTAACAGAAAGACATTGTGAATTCCTTTTGTTAAGGCCCCCAAAAATCCCATACCTTGCAACCTATGTAGCGACAATCCATGAACCAGATCCATGATGTATACCGGATACACATAAAAATAATCTTCAAGGTAATCCTCTTAGAGATTTCATACCCTATATTTTTTTTATTACAATGCATGAAAATAATTCACAACATGTAAGGGAATAATGAAAATAATTAATCTAGGTAAATCACTGTAATTTTTTGTCCTATTAAAAACAATGAAATTTGTTCACATCGTGAAAGGAAATCATGATGTGAAAAGATGGATATAGTAGTTTTTGGAAGCTCAATCATATTTTCATATTCTAGTGTCCACCCAAACACCCCATGACTATCATCGAATCATAAAACACACTAATAACATAATTATTGGAAGTTCAAGACCTCAAAACCTCAATCCGATTTCTGAAATTCAAAATGAACCAATCACCAAATGGAAAAATTTAAATTCCCTTCAAAACATTACCTAGTTCAAAACACAGGTTCTTACATTACCCACTATGGAGTGGCCTCACTATTCATAAACAATAATATGGTTGTGATCAATGTCATTATTAACACCCTTTATTAAATTAAACATGTACCCTCACTGATTGATACCATAATTGGATGGATGCCTCCAATAATAAAATACCACCTAAATGGAATTCTATATAATGATTTAACAAAAACGAGTATATCTAAATATGGAAATCTAATTTCATCCATTATAATGAACCATAATCCAAGAAATTACTTCATTAGAATATATTTTGTGGATTCCACCTTTGATAAATTTTATAAGGAGACACTCTATTTTATTGGTTGTTCATACATACACATATGAAACTCCCCACCGAGGAAATGATCTTTAATATAAAATCATGAGTCTTAGATATTTGAGACATAAATGATGCAATAGGGTATGTAGTTCTCTATTATCTGACCACATTATCAAACACATGATAAATTTACCCATCAACCCCCATTTTATTTCACACATCTTAATATTATTAGAAATTTTCCATTTGGTGAAATGATGTTGTTTGGAAATATCACCTAAATACATCTATATCATTAAAGCGCATCCTTAAAAACAATGAAAAATTCTACTAGTATCCTATGGATATATCCCTCAATTAATTTGAAACATTGTCTTTCAATAACTATATAAAGATCATTTAAATTGTAACATCTGGTATTCGTCACACAATATTGATTGAGGATAACAATATTCTCAAATATTTTAAAATGAAGAGGCTATACTAAGAATAAAATAACCAGTATAATAATTCACCAAGTTTTTTAATGTTCAAAACTTATAGATAGAATCATTGAATATGAATCTATCTAAAATTCATTAAAATATTTTAGCCTTGGAAAATTATTCTTACATCGAGTAAACATGTGTATGATCTATGGAATTATCACACATAACTAGTACCACCACACACACCACTCCATATTTTCTAATATACATGATAGATGTTGTCTATCCCATAAATGTGAAACTTCCCACAGTTATCCTTACCATCAAAAGTATTCTATCTAAAGATGAATATTCTTAATTACATCATTTTGAGTTATAGAAACTCAACAAGAATAGGTTACAAACACTTCAATACCTCAAGAACCTTCCAATATAATTATCACATTTTTTCAATAGTTGTGTTTATATATAATTATTTCTCAAAGAAAATTTGGGGATTAGTCAATGATCAATAAAGAAATTTGGAATTAAACATTTGATTCTTTGAAAAACATTTATACCTCCATACACCAAAAACTTGGTCTACTCAAAATAAAATTACGCATTGATTATAATTGGATGAAATAAAATCATGACCACCAATAATGAAATATTTCTCAAGAACTATTTCATATAAATTCAAATCACATTGTTTTTAAATGATTCAGATATGAGCACCTTGTTATAGTGCTCTATAGAGAATGTTTAAATATAGTCCTAAATACCAATTGATGTGACCCAAAATAAAAAATTTGTAATTATAATATAAATATCTAGTATTGAGTCAATTAAATTCCCAACTCATTTTGCATAAATATTTTGTTGTTATTAAGAAAAATCATTAGCTTTCAATCCCTATATTTCATTTATAGTATGAGAAATTTTCCAACTAAACTAAGGATTCTATATTTGAGAAGAATTCTTTAACATCACCCAAAAAGTTTTACACTCCTGAAAACCTTACAGAAAAATCATACATAATACTCTGCTTCATATTTAAGGTAAATGGAAACAAAAAAATCCTGCCCAATTATTCAGTAGGAGTAAATATCAACAATAACAATCAATTATTTTAAGTGACGTTTAGATAAACATACAGGTATGAGAACACAATAATCATACATGAAAATATCATAAAAAAATAATACCCAACAAAACTACGATCATGTTTCATGAATAATAACATAAAACATTTTCTTATTGGTGTAGTAATCATTGGATAATGGAATCATAAGACTGCATAATAACATAAATGATGATATCATTATCAAGAGTTATGTTTTAATTCTAATACAATATAACATATAAATATTTGATATGACTAAGTAGAAGAAATATTTTAATTTTTGAGAACAATAATTTCAATTTAATATATATATATAGATAATAAAATAAGATCATTTTCATGTATAAGGTTTTTCAAAATGAAAACCATAACCTATTCCACATAAATGTTGTGGACATGAAAACATGTTCACATTTATAAAAATTATCTCATGAGATAGAAAAATATGAACAATGTATCAAATGTAAATATTATGCCCCATCGATCTCATAATGATAAGATATAATTGTGTTGACCAAATAAGATTAATCATATGTATAATAATTAAAAAACCATGGAATGAAAATGGGATTAAAAATATTTTATAATATTACCACATAAGATGACACTATGTGATAAAAAAATTGATTCCAAAATGTTAATTTCCCAAACTATGTTGACCATAAATTTAAAAACACATTTATAAAACAAATCTATACATATTAGGTAGAAACCTTAGATGTAAAGATGAAAATTAAAGAGCAATATTTGTAAAAATGCTTCCATAAATTGGTTATAGAAATAAACATATTATTAAATGAAAAATCAACATCAATTGGGAAAAGGAGAATATTGAAACCCTTATTTCTAAAATAATTTAAAATAATGAATCTTTCAAAAGAAATGAATATATGAATATTAAATTGGGAGTGGAAAATAAAATTATATGTAATTGGAATTATATCACTCTATTTATTCTTAGAAAAAATTAATATTTTTTTTAAATGAAATATTCACAAATAATTTTTAATAGAGATTTATTTGGAAAACCATGAAAAAATGATGGGGATGATTACTTATGAAAAATGGATATTAATATACAGAAAAATAATTCAGGTAAAAACATTAAAATGGATATTTGTTTTACACTTCTATTAAGAATGACCAAAATGAACCATGAGAAACATCATGAAGAAATATATTTAAAAATACTTATATACTTTTATATATAATGGAAAATGAATATAAAAATAATTTATGAATAAGTTAAAACTTTATTAAAATAGCATAAATAATTTAGGAATAGTGGATTAAGATTCTAAACCGTAAAATACATAATTTTGAACCCATTTATAAACATTTTTCAGTCAAAATGTGAACCAAAGGGATGAAAATTGATACAAGTAATTGGAAATTAGAGAAATAATTAGATGTGAATATTATAAATTGGGTTACAAAAATAAGTAATATATAATTCCATCAAAAATTAATTTGACTAAGGACTCTCATATATAATGTGATTCTAGAAAATAAACCTATACAAATAATCTAATGTATGAATGATAAATAAAAAAGGGAAGAAAACATAACATAAATTAGAAAGAACTGAATATAAAATAGAACAATAAAAATTAATGAATATAAATTTTAATCATATAGTATAAATTGTTTTAATGAAGTAAAACACTTGAAATGATAATAAAATATGAATGAATGTCATTACAATGAATATAACATGTGATGTATGAATATATCACGGAAAATATATTGTGAATGAAATTAACATAAAAATTAGAAAATAAATCATAATATAATAATATTCATGAATTAAATAAATCATAGAATAATATATTCAATTATGCAATAATATAAGAAAAATAAAGGTAATCCATTTACCAATCACATGTTGGGTTTACTAATTTATTATTCAATGGAACATTAGAGGAGATATTGAAATAGAATTTTAAACGAAATCAATGTAATATGAGTTATGTTAAATTACTTATATGGGTTGTAATTAAATAATCTCAAATATTTATAGCTTCATAATTTGAAATATGACTCGAGAAATAAAAATTGAGCCAATGAAACCCTACATCAGACTTCCACTTGGGAAGACATATTCTTATTATCTATATAATTTATTATGAATTTTTAATAAGTTATTATAGAAAATTATTTCTATTTATTAACTTTTATATTGATAATTTATATTTATGTATTCAATAGTTATTTACTAATTCATTACTTATTAATGATCTCCAATGCTATTACTTTTTTTCTATTCCATGTCTATTTGGGAATAATAGTTTAGGTTATTTTTCTATTTTCATGAGTCCATATCCTAAATAATTGGCATGGTATCATAATAAGATTTATATAATTATATTGGATATTAAATTTTTATCAAAAGGGTTTTTTGGGTATGGTTATCCATCATAAAATTCATAATGTGTGTGTCTTGATAATTTATTATGAATTGAAGGGGGTATATTAAAAATGAGTTAAATTATAATATTACATTTGAGAATAAAAAATAATTTACTTATTAAAATCATATAATTATTGAAAATATGTTTCCATTACCATAAAGATAATATTTTATATAATGGCTTATATTGGTGCTTAAAACAACCCGAACAAAAACATGCTATAATCAAGGGATATGAATGATTTGGATCAGATTTTATTATAAAACAAATACTATATAAGTATAAAGAAAAAGTTTATATATTATTAAAGAGATAAAAATCAATTTATTATATGACTCGAAAGAAAAAAAATGAAAATGAAATAAATGAATTTATTACTTTCAAACAATAAATTGTATTTAATATGAAAACCCTTCTTATTTTAAGGGAATATGGAAAATATAGTTGGAATATAATCTACCCAAAGTGGGAGAGTCTTATCAAGGATAAAAATATAGTACACACTAGAGTATAATTGTAATTTATAGTTATTATTTTGGGGGAAATAGGATGGATCCTTGTATAAGTGTAAAGAGTGAATGTTTTTTGAAGACATTTTTGTTAAATTAAAAATGAAAAGTCATTTTAATGTAGAAAATATCAAACAGTGAAAAATAATACATATAGGATGATATTAGGTCCAACACTCCATATTACACAAATTTAATGAATGATATAATTAAATTTTATGTCTTTACCCATGATTCTAAACCATTATATTATTTTATCTCTTACCACTGTGACTACATGTTAATATAGTAAATTTTTTATGACTAAAAATAAAATATACCATATTACATAATCTATAAATTGTTATTCCAAAAAATTAAACAAATTTAACTATATGAAATTTTTTAAATCTGATAAAAAAGTATTTTAAAATAACAAATGATTAATTTATAGAAATATTTTATTGGAATATATATCGCTCAAAAAATTATTATTTTTTCAATTTATTTTGAATATTATTGATTCAAAAAATAATAATTATTTTATGGATTAAAATAATGATCATTTTGTGATACTAAGAAAGATATAAAACCAAATTTTACATTATCAATAATGAATTAATGTAAAAAGGCATGGCATATTTATATTTAAAATATAATATAGAATAGCTTCAAAAATATAAAGTATAAGATTTAGAATTCATTTTATTATTTATAAATGAATTATTTTACTCCTGAGAAATATATTTATTCATGATAATGATTTTAAAAAACAATTATGTAATGGTCATAATAAGGTATTGTCATAAATGATTCATTATTTATAAAAACTAAAATTTATAAGACTCGACAAGAAAAAATTATTTTTAAATTTCAAAGTTCACCCTAGAATAATTTTTACATAACGAATCAAAAAATATGGTTAATTTTATATAATTTTATTTCAAAAAAATTTGGGTTTTCCATTTAATTAAAAACATATGGTATACTGAAAAGGTATGTTCTTTAAATAAGTACTATTTTTTTCTTGAATCTTTAAATATGCATAAAATATAATTCTATTTTTTCATATTATATATTAATTACATATTTTGCTAATATAATTTCATTTCATGAATCCATTTTTTTAAAATAATTTTAATCTAATAAATTATTAAATATGAATATTTTATAGAAACAATTTCTTTATAATAAAAGAAATTTTTAAAATTAATTTTTTTTTCATTTTGTCTATTATAATTTTTTTAAAAATAAATTATTTATAATATATATATCCACATAATATTTATATAAAAATTATTTATATTAACATTATATTTTATATTTTAAAAGTTAATACTATAATTAATCGGTCTATACCCTTTCATTTGAAAAATATATTTAATTATTTAATTCTTTCCCATGATCAAATTTTTGAAGTTAACTAATATATATATATATATATATATATATATATATATATATTTGATATAGATATGGGTTATGGGGTAAATTTGTAACAAAAAACCAGAGGCATCACATTCTACCCATCATATAATAATTTTCCATTGAAATTTGTTTACTCTATAAAAACAAATGAGGGTACAATCATTTGAAGGATGTAACATAGTATATATTTTTGAATAAGGTATAATTAAAAATATATAGGTTAAGAATATAAAATTAAACATTAATATCTCAAGATATATTTTTATTTATTTTTTATTTTTTATAACCACTTATGCAAAATAAGTCTCCTCAGTTTTATATAGATGTTTTTAGAGACTTATCTTTCATAGATTCATTTTATTGATCATGTGCTCAAAAAAATAAAAAAACAACTGTTATGACATATATAAAATATAATCATGTTTTGTAATTATGTTATAACTATGAATTATTATGAAGTATCATATCCTTTTAACACCTTTTTTTCAACCAATGATATATTTTATTCAACTATAGATTCAAAATATCACCAATTTTGTTCAAAATAAATTTAATTTAGTTTTATCCTCTAAATATCAATATCTTATATACCAAAAATAAGATATACTATATTATATTAGACATTCTTAATGTGTTATAAATAAGAAAATCATGGAAACCTATTATCTTGGAATTCAAAAAACTTTTATCCCCAAACATCATTAATAACATACGAATCAATATACACATTAGTCATATATACACAAAAATTATATATATTTTTTCCTAAAATATCATGAACTCTATTAAAATCAAAATAATGATGATTTCACAATGGTATAAGGATATATTATCCAAAAATCTTGTAATTATTTATTCCAGTTAATCATAATTTCAAGACATCAAATCACATATCATCCCTAAGTGATGTCTATATTTCAATAATATATTCATTCTAAATCCCATTATAAATATCCCAAAATATCATTAATAAAATATAAAACAATCACATAATTCCATATAATTGTATAAATAGAACTGAATAACTGATCAACCATAAATTTATTAACCAATGGAAGTATCTATAAATCATAAAATAACGCCATCTTACATCACAACATACTATAATGTTATCAATAAATTTCATTGGTACTAATTGGGACACCTTATAACTATACATGAATATATTATGTTAAAATCACATTATATACAAAATTTATCTTCTACCAGTTGATGTTACACAATTATAATGATTCCTAATAATAATATCAATAATGTTTTTTGAGTCACTTATATACCAAAGAACATTTAGGTTTTCTAGTAATATGGACAATATATTCCCTCATTAAATGTATATTTTCCCTTCTAAACCAAGGATTCCTTATTTTACAATAGGTCTAAAACATTACAAAAAACATCTCCAAACATTATACACTTTAAAAACAAATCACACATAATATTCCTCATCATAACCTTGTGAAATGGAAACAAAATAATTATTAGCTCAAATTTTCACTAAAGGAAAACATAAATGGAAATAATCAAAAGATTATAAATGAACATAAGATAGACATATAGGTTTGAAAAAAAATCATGATTCATGAACACATAAATTGGAAATCACACACTATAATGCATGGACTATATGTCAGGAATCCTATCATTAGACTTTTGGAATTAAAGATTATATATCATGGGATCATGGAATCACAAGATTGTTTATATTTATATGAAATAATTTAATGTAAGCACTAATTCAAAGAAAAATACGAAAATGGAAAAATTCAATTATTTGAGAGACATTTAATAAAAGATGTCTTCCACACTTGTTGAAAAAACCAACTAATAACATTTTTGGTAAAAATTATAAAAATATCATTTTAATACACATAAAATAAAGTCAAGTATCATTTAAAATTATTTTAAATAATTATAGGATCATTTTAATTAATATTATTGGAACCATTATAGAAAAAAATAAAATGGAATGAAAAGTTCACTGACCATGTTGGAAATATAGTCGAATTTTACTTAAAAAATTTAATCATAATTTTATGTATAAAAGGTAAGAATGAATGGAAAACATATAAAATACATAATTAATGAGATAATAATATTATATATTTTTTTAGTAGATAAATAACACATAATAAACAAAAATAAGATTCATGTAAAAACGATCCTGGTAAAAAACAGATTGCAATAGAAACCATAACCTTTGGTCTAGATTTTCAACATATAAGATTTTCAGAAAATTTATAATAAATTTAGATATATTATACATTTATACCAAGTAAATACTCATTATTATCTAAAAATATTTTATTCCCTTCTAATTTACAATATCCAATTTATTAATAATTATTCTTTAAATAAATAATAGTGGATTAATTATTATTCTTCCCATTCAATATTTGGTTTGATTATTCTTTCCCTCACTCAATTTATATAGATTAGTCATATAAAAATTATTAATTATTTAATATGAATCATATTTATTCATTATATACATTTATTATAATTTTTTTATTGTAGTGATGAAAAATTAATTACATCACTTCATGGAGGAAATAGTATGTATCTTCACATGAGTAATCATTTCATTGTCCAAATAATGAAATGAAATAAATGAAAATAATGATATATATTTTTGTAATTATAATAATGTCATAAATTTTATATATATTCATTAAATCCATCAATATGGCCACCCACATTTAGAGGATATGTAAAATGAATCACATGTATTCGTCGAGCTGGTAATCCTTATGCATGCATGAATGAGGTTATTTTTTCTAATAGGATGGAAAAGTGGTAGAAAATTGATATACCATTAATATAAAAAACTATTCAGAATATTAATGATAATTATTTTATCATGTTAACATGGTTATAAAAACATTATATGAGGTTAAGGATAAAATAAGCTCTAAATAAATATGTTAATATAATCATCTCTTCTTTGGGTAACTAAGTTTTTCTTACACTTTTATCCATGTTGGATTAGTTTTAGAAGAATTGAAAACATGTTGGTTTTTTGGATGCATTTTCAGAATAATATTTTTTGGAAAATAGAGATAGCTAAAAAGGTGATATGGAATGATGGGGGGGGGTACCTCTTTTTATTAGATAGGGGACTCACAGTCTTGTAAAAACAAAAAGAATTAATATATATTAAATCCATATAGAAGTGTTAGAGTCACAAATTCATCTCTAAAGGTAATATAAGATTGGTTTGGTTACAAATTTTCAAAAAAATTAAATTTATACATCTTTTAGATATATTTTATGTCTTATCTCTATATTTAACAACCATGTTAATCATTTTATCCCTTATCGTGGTGTAAAATATTTACCACGATAACTATTAATTATGAAAAAACATAATTTGGACACATTTTCAAATTTGAACCAGTTAGCTATAAATATTAAAACCACTTTATACATTTTCAATTTCTATGACCTAATTACTTCCTTTTTAAAATTATCATATAAAATGAAACTAGAACCATTTTTAAGAAAATGCATTTTTAAGGATAACACTAAGTTTCTTCATCTTCCATTCCTAGTAACCACTATTAAATCAATATTGAAATAATTTTTTAAAAATATTTTATATAAATTTAATTCAAAAAACTAATCAACGGTGATTAATTTAATTTACAATCAAAACATTATATTTTTTATGAAAATATGTCTTTCAGAAAAAGTATCTTTTTCCATAAAATAAATTTATTTTCATTTATAGTTAATTAATTTAAAAATATTTCTATTTATACACATTAATAAATAATTTTTCCTCAAATTAATTCATTTAGTTTTGATTTAAAATAAAAAACACGGAAAAAAATTCTCAGAATAAATATAAAATTTATAATATATCATCAGAATCAATTGTCTTTAAAACATAATTATAAATACTTTTCACCAAATATTTTTAATATAAATACATTATAGTATTCTTTATTTAATAATATATAATAGCTTTTCATATAAGCATAGGGTTTCATGATTTATAATCTATCAAACACATTTAACTACTAAATGGAAATATATTTTAAAGTATCATTATTTTATATCATCTCCCTTTATAATAATTTAACCTTAAAAATGATGTTCCAAATTTTAAAAAATTAAGATACCTTTCTATCATCACATCTTTATATTCCATTATATATTCCTTGAATTTTTATTCCACTAGAGAAGATTAACAAGTTGAATAGTGTTGATTTGTAGAACATTTAATGTATTATCCATGATTTCTATAGTTTTATCCTCAAAAGGTAGATCATGATCCATTGGATTAATATTTGAGTTTCATACATTTAAACTATCATTTATTTACTTTCACTAAATAGATTAATGAAAAACATTGAGATTTGTTTAGAGGAATTTCCCTGAGATAAGATATCACCATGAAATAATGACGAATCTCATAGTATATAATTTACTAAGGGATATACTTGTCTTTATTTCCAAATCTCATGAACTTATTCTAAGAAGATATGAATTGGAATACCATATCAATAAAAATGAAATATATATCTTTCTAATTACTTTAAAGATAAATTTTCTATTAGTGATGAGCTACCCGAATGTGTTGATTAATTGATCTAATCTTATATGCAATTTCTTTATATTTTTCTTCTCCCAATATCTTTGGTTCTCCAACTTCATCCCAATGTATTTGTGTTAGAAAAATCATTCCAGTATGGAAAAATAAGGATATATATTATTCATGAGTGAAAGAAACATTTATAATAAAATCATAACATAAAAAGGTATTGATCCAACCCCCCCCCCCCATTATTTCCATAGTTAAAGATCTCAAATTATCTTATAGGGTTTGAATGGTCATTTCAAACTGATCAACTATCTTGGGATAATATGTAGGGGAAAATATATCTTGATCTAGTATTTTCTATTGAGTTCTATAAATAATCAATGTAAACCATTAATCTAAGTCATATATATTAAATAGTGCTACTCCATGCGACCTTAAAACATCCATAATTTATTTCATGTCATGGTGATTAAGATAAAAATATTCTTTGATAGTAATGAAATGTGTGGAATTTATAATGTGATCTACGACATCCCAAAAATTATTTTTCCTTTTAGATGTTTTGGGGAGCTCCAAACTAAAATAAATTTTGATGTTTTCCCATTTCAAATCATGTATGGGAAATGGTTGTAGTGTCCCCATAGACTTATTTCCCTCATCCATAACTTTATGGTATTGCGGACACCAAGATATATACTCTATAATATCCATCTTCCTTTTATCAAATAATAAATTCCATTTATGATCCATATAAATCATTGTATATACATGAGTAATAAGGAATGATGAATTATAAGCTTCCTATTATTGCTCCTTTAATTAAGGAATTTATGGGACACATACTATATTTCTAGACTATATAATTTGATAACTGTCATCATGTAAATTCAGAATATTATGTACTTTCATATTTAGTACCAAATCTTCTTTTTGTGCATCTTGGATCATCACATGAAGAGATATATGAGTATTGATCTTTGAAAAATTGGTTATTTATATAATCCTTATGATTTAAAGGTCTATCCTCTATAAATTTATAAGTGTTAGACCTCTATCAATCCTCATCATGGACAAACTAGCATGCTCCTTCTGTTATATAGCATCAACCACTATGTATTCCTTACTAGGATGGTAATTCATTGAGTATTAATAATATTTAATTCGTTATAACCATTGTCATTTACAGATATTAAAATATTTTTTGTGATTATATACATAATTATTATATGATTGGTATAAATTTAACACATTTCACCCTAAATATAATGCCTTTATATCTTCAAAAAAATTACTAACACTAGTTTTGAAAAGTGAATTGGGCAATTACTATCATTATCCACCAATTGGAGAGATTAATAAGCCACTAACATTATATTATGCATGATAACACATACCAATCCCCTATTTAAAACATAAATATACTTAAAACCCCTTACCCCACTACAATGTAATATGAGAATTAATGCATTAAAAACCCTTCTCATCAATAACTTGAAATTTTATTGACATTAATATGTATAAAATAAACTTAGCGCCCTTCCATATCAATATTGTTATTGGTTTTAATATTTATGAGAAATTTATCACATACTACTGGTAGTATATACTTAACCAAAAAGAAATATGAATTTTCATAAACATGGTTAAATTAGTCGAGTGTTGAATAAATTTAATCATTGAAGGATACATTGTTATGAACTTTTCCATAATTAGGTTACAAAATAATTTTTTTTAACCAAATTCAAAAAATACTAAAAATAGCTTCTCATTTCTAATGGCCATTAAAAAAACCCTCATACGATCATCATTATATGCCTTTATCATTGAATTTATAATTATATAATCCAAAAATACTATGAAAAATCTATTAAGATAATCTGTATTCACTCAATTCTTTAAATCCATTAAGGATTTTGGGGAATTGGAATTTCTAAATAGAATCACTATAAATTCATAAAGAGAATACCTTTTATAGGACGATACATTGGATATGTCATTCTATCTGACCATCAACATATGATATATTGATTAGAATTAATCATTACAAAGTATCAAGATCCTCATAGTAGATCAAAATAAAAATCAATATAGGGTAGATGATACTGGTTCTTAATGGAGTTCTTGTTATCTTTTATATAATCAATAAAATGAATAATTTACCATCATTATTAGTAAATAAATAATACATACACCCCAAGATGATTCACATGGTTAAATGAATATGTTATAAATTTTCTCCTAGGGTTTCTTCTTCAATTCTCAAAACTAAATCAAGGATAATATATAAGGAGTATTTTAAATAGGCACAACATAAGATATGAATTATATTGATAACCTAGTATAACGATTCAAGGGAATAAAAGGACACTCTTTATAAAAAAATTATATTCCTCCATAATTGGAATATCATAAATATTTAGTTTCTCCCCCGCATTTAATATAGTTACACCTCATCAATAGGAAATAAAACCCATATAGTGGATAAAACTCATATAGGGAGTTTGTATTCATTATTATAGTGATAAAAATTTGTAAATTCATTCAAAAAGTTTATAATGAATCCCATTTATAGAAAAATGATAAACAATATATATAAAAAAAATTCCATTCCCAAACTCACATAAAACTCAACAAGAGGGAGAATAAAATAATTCACAAGAATAATATTATCACAAACATCTATTGGAGGAGAGTTGTAAACTTTATTTCAATAATCATACAATTCATTAGTTTCACTAATAAATAAGCATCTTATTGATGAGGTGTTGATGTTAAGAAATTATCATGTTCTTCAAATATAAATGGGTTGGTAGAATTAAAATCTAATAATTCATTTTTAATTTTAGAGTCAATGATATGTGTATCTTTTACCACTTCACTCTCATGACCACTTCGGCAGTTACGATTGCTTGACCATTGAATTTTCTTCTTTTATTAAGATATTGTTCATATAGATTATCATTATCAATCCATGGATTCATGAACTAGTTAGAATAATACCCACACAACATGGAGTTGCAGTGTTGGAGCGTGGGTTGTGGATTTAGTTGGGCTCTCTCCAGAATTATTTCATTATTATTCCTCCGCACATCTATTTTGCATCCATATACTAAATGTCCTTATTTTACACACATAAAACTTTTAACTATTCTAATATCAATATGTCCCTAATAATTATTTACAAATTTATGGAATAATTTAATTTTAATTTTCTATCCTAAATTATTTTTATTAATTTAATTTCCTTGAATCATTGTCATTCACTTCTTATCAAAAACCTGATAATGATGGGAATCCCCATTATGTAATTATACCATGAGATAAAATTGAATGTTTTCTTTATAGATACTAATATGCCTTATGATTAGAAATATCTAAAGACTTGGTTTTATGATAATAAATAATATAAATTTTTTATTTTGGGATTCATGAAAAATTAATAAGAATACATTTCAATTATTTTAATTTTTATTCCACCACTACTAATAGATTCATCATCTCTCCAGTAAATATCAAGGGATCCCATTCCATTTTTGGGTGAATTGCTCATGGAATCTACTAACTCAAAAACAATATATTAACGTTTCCATATTAAATAGAGTAAACTTATTCCTCACACCTCATATTCATACAATGATTCTACCATGGATCCAATTATTCTTCATAATGGTATTCCACAACGACCTATTTTTCATTCCTTGAGCACCGAAGAATTGAAAATATCATTTAGCGGTAAAGACTAATTCCTTGAAAACTAGTGAATCATAAGGCCCATGAAATAAGTCAATGTTTCTATCTGACTAACTCAATGGTTTATTGTTCTCACCCTCCCTTATTTGTAATATGAAAATGATTTATGGATTCATATAATTTTCTAAGAATAACTATCTTATTTTCTATTCTAACTCTCATGTTTCTCAGTTTTCCATGAGGTCATTCATTGAATTTCCTTCCACATTCCTTGATAACACTACCCTAAATCATTATTTCCATTAAATAAAACAAAAAATAATTATTTATGAATATAGATAAAATAATAAGAGTGATAAATCATATTATAATAAAACTTATTCATGGGATGTCCTAAATTATGACACCATCTTATAAACTATTGACACATTTAGAATCAACCTATATTGATTTATTTTTATCTTGTGTTTTCATTATTTATATACTCATAATCATAAAAACATGTTATCCAAAATTAAATAAACCCTATTATAAAAAATCTATGGTGTCTGAATCATAACCACATAAAATATTTCATAATTTTAGATGAAAAATTAATAAATTACCCACAACTTTATTCTCTAGAAGCATAATGTGTCAGTTTATTTGGAGTTGTGATATTTAATAAACCTTTTTAATGTATGAAATTAAATATATAAAAAACTATTCTACTATCACTAAATTTAAATATGCTTTTCCATACTTAAAACCTCTGTTTGTAACCTATGGAAATTAGAATCATAATAAAGGGTGACCTTAGATGCTCTGTAAGGGTAAACATGGGAGATATCAGTCGATGGTTAGATAAAAGCCTTAGATTAGAACAATAGTCTTATATAAATATCATGAAATATTCTTTTCATTAAAAACTGACCATAGATAATAAATTATGAGTCATATCATAGAACATTATAATATCAAATGGAATGTTTCATAAGAGTGAAAAATCATAATTAATCAATTATGAACTAATAGAGTATATCATACATATACCATTAAGTTAAATAAATTACATAATCATCAAAAACTTGTTATATCACTTCATTAGTCAAGGATCACTACTATGACCATCATCACATAGTTGTCAACATACCATAATGGACAACCTTCACTCATCAACCTCTTTAAAAAAATTGGAAGTGGTTAACTCTTAATCCACTTAATATCATATCAAATGATAATAATTATTTCCAAATAAATTATATGAATTTAACATACCAACCTATAAATAATTAAATCAAAATATGTGTGTTTTATAAGATCATAAAAAATTAATAATTTCATCATATCATAACCTCTATAAAATAAATAAGTTTAAAAAATATTTCAACATAACATAACTTGAAAAATATAAACATATAAGCTAGATGGTACAATTATACAATATACCCAATGATTTATAAAAAAAATAAATGGATGCTAAAATATAAGGAAAATAAATATAAAAGTGAATTTGAACCATTATTTTTAACACATGAGAAAAATGTGATTTTATTTTCATAAAATTTGACCAAACATTCACAGGATGTTGAGAAATTTTTTTATTTTAAAATAATCATTAAAATGTAAAAATTTATCTTTAATTAAACGAATAGTCTTGATGATGGGAAATATTGTTGATGCAGTATGTGCTAAAACATATATCTATATATATATACTAATCTTTGGTTTTTTAAACTACCACGTGTCCTTCTTACGTTCTTCCATGTCATTTCTCTCTAATGTTTCTATCCTCCAGTTATCCACGTCGCCCCACTCTACGTTATCTCAATTCATCTCCGCCTCCTTCTCCCGCTCCTGCCAAGGTTATGGTGATCGCGGGTCGTGACCTAGATTTACCTACACCCACGCCTCTATCATCCTCCATCTTCTGGTCAACCTGTAGTCTGTAGCCCTCCATCTCTAACCTCCACCTTCTCCTGGGTTGAAGTATACTCTCCCTGGTGTTCATTCTTCTGGTCGTAGTCTCAGTTCAAGTGTTTGTGACCTAGGGTTCTCGTAAGTTCCCGACGGCAGCATCATCCTCCTCCCAGTTTTGTTGTAGTTCATTTTTCTCGTAATTCCCATTCAACTTTATCGTGGTTTGAGAATACTTCTACATCGGGTTTTTTTATTACTCGCATTTCCATCCACCTCATCCCTCCCACTGAGGGTATCTCGCCTCTCCAACCATGCCTCTACCCCCAATTTCGGCTACGATCTTCCTCCGCATGGATTTCCATTCTCTTCCCCGACCCCCTCCATCCCCGAGTCCCCCTCTCAACACAATCGCGCTCACTGAACCCTCATAGACCCCTCTAGACACCCCCATATTCCCCACCTCCTTCCCTGACCCCCTTCTCCATCCACGACTCTAGCTAAGTCTGACCTCCACCTCCACCTCCATCATCCTCCCTGAATACCTACTCAGTGTCACTCCCCTCAATTCTCCTATCATGCGGATATGGAGCTGAACATTTTTAACATTCAGACCCGGATCTGGAATGGCCTACCACGCTTGGGGAAGATGACAAGGTAAGATTTTTTGGAGGTTAAGATTTCTATTTCATAGTTTCTTTATTTCTTCCCATATTTGAATTCTCAGTGAAGTCGATGGATCCCCTATCTCCCCAATTGATCCATTCATGCTTCCCCTCCTGGCCGGAGTCACTTCCAGTCCTGGAGGTCCATGACTGGTGTATACCAATGCTTTGAGAAACTTAGTGTGTTGAAGCTCTCTGCACCTTTTTTTGGGATGGGGGCCCTTCTGTGCATATGTCATGTTCACCTTTCTTCACTATCATATCTATCTATTCCTTCAACAATATTGACCATGTGAATCAACATGTAGTAACTCTTTCTTTCACACATATGTGTATTTTCAATTCTATGAAATTTATAACAACATTACTATGATTGGAGATACATATCACCTATCTAGATTCGGCATACACATCTACACTACTTTTGGTTATTTTGACTGAATATGAACCAGCATTGCCATCTGTCTCTTGCACCACATCAGGTAAGAGTAATTTCTTTTAAACATTACCTATATTTCTCTATATGTATCATCCATGCTTTATCTATTGGTCATTGTAATTGAAAATATGTTTAGTTATGTGATTTTTCTATTAGAATTCTATCAATCCAATATATATTTTAGTCACTACATTGGAACATAAATATATTTTTATTTTCTGGAAAACAATGACATTTTAAAAAAAACCAATCAGAAGAAGGTCGATTATTTTTTTGATGTGTTAGTCACAAAATTCATCTCTTGATCCTTTTCTTTAATTTTCCTATAAATAAATCCCTGTATATTGTGTTTTTTCCATACCTCAAATTTTTATACATTTTCATTTGAATTGATGATAATCCAACTTAGAAACAAATTGTTTCACTCATTCACATGTTCAATTGGAGCCTACTTATTCACAGGTTCTCCTTCGCAGGGGTTTCTATGGAAAATCAAGGTATACAAGGATGTTATAAGCTTGTAATGATATTCTTAGATAAGAAGGTCTATGGGTAGCCCTTTCTTTATATTGTTTAGTTTTTCTTTATTCTGTATTGACAGTTAAAAATATATATATTTTCGCTTCTGTCTCAGCCTCCACCTCCGAATACTTCGCCTTTGTCCTCCTCGCTTACTCTGTCTGCTCCGCCTATGACTTCGCCTTCTCCGGTTCTTCTGTGGTTTCGTACTTCACCATTGGCTCATAAGTTTTGTCGCCTCTAGCTAGGGTAACCCTGAATTAACACTGTTGTGACCTCGATGGACCGATTAATCACCTCAGCCTCTCTATTTCAATTCCCTCTGGCTACGGTGACCCATAAATTTGTACTACTGATATTTTTCAAGCACTGCAAGTGGTAAACAATTTTCTTCACCATTTTTCTTCAATGTAGGGGGTCTCTAAAGATTGAGATCAACTGATATTTTATAAAGTCTGCAGCTTGGTGAACCTGCATTCAGATTGTCCTAACATTTACATAATTTTTCATAGATTTCTTATACATAAGTGTTTCCATAGTGTTTATATGTCACTTTTTATATATTATTCATACATAGCTATTTATGGATTTTTTATACGAAATTGTTTTCCAATTACTCATACATAAATGTTTTGACAAGCATCTTATGCAAAACTGGTTCCATATTTCTCACACAGAACTGTTTCCAGAATGCTTATGATAACCAAATATGTTGTTAAGGATATTTTTAGATACACTCTCAACATATTTTTTAGTGGAAACTGTTTGGTGCACCTACATTCATATGGTCCTAAAATATACATTATTGTTTGCATATGGATTATGCATAAGTGTTTCCAGACTATTTATATGTATGTTTTTTCAGATTACTCATATATATCTATTTCTGTATTTCTTCTGCAAGTGTTTCCCAAGTCACCATACATAATTTTTTTACAGCTTGCATATGCATAACTATTTTCAAATTTCTGATGCATAAGTGTTTACATATTTCTTATAATGACCATAGTAGGTTGATATGGATGCTTTCGTATCTTCATTTAGTATTTACTTAATGAATCCCTGTAGGATAAGATGTTTATTTACTTAATACAGAAATGCTAATCTTCGATTATGTTTCTAATTTTATGTTGTCATTATACATCATGTTTTTAAGAGTACGCAATCTAATCATGGAAGAATATATGTTTTTGTGACATTTGAACTTGTGGGAATGGTAGCGATGCCATGCTTGATATAGATAACTAAGGATAGCACAACATCAATAATTAATATTTGAGGTGTGATTTATTTTATTGCATGTAAAATATTTAACTATGGGCACTTTCATTAAGTTTTGATACCATGATCATAATATCTGCCTATTGTTAGTAGTTATTTCATGTTTTAGGATATATTATTCCCAGAGTTCATTTTGATTCAACTATTAACGTATAGGAAACATTGTTGTATGTGCATGTAAACATATTGGATGAATCTGTAGGTGATCATCTGCTGGATTATTAACTATTCTTCAGCCACTATAAATCCTTATCACAACTAAAAAATTATGTGCGAAAAAAATATTGAATTATAGAAATGTTTTCATATTGTAGGTGATCAGCTGCGGGATTTCACAACTAAAAAGTAAGTGATCAGCTGTTTGATTTCATTGTTTTATTTCCTTTTCCATTTTTTATTTAATTTTTTACATCTATAATTTTTAATTTTAATTCATTAATTTATTCTATTTTACAATTAATATAAAAGTCTATTTCAAATAGTACATATTTATAAGATTCAATTATCAAATAAATTGTATACTAATTTTGTGACCTATATTTAATTGAATCCTAGAAGAAAACCAATTTGAGGGGTGAACAATATAAATGATATGGGGCCTCCACTGGGAAGGTATGCTACACTTTAGATCCCGACCATGATTTATTTGGGCACTGTAAATTTTGATCAAATTACGTTTTTCTGTCTTTTGTGACGTTCCCCAAATAGATCAATGTTGTGTTTGATATAAATTATTGAAAAATTCCTTATGCAATATATTATACAGTAATTCATAATGATATAATGTAAATTTTGATGAAATTATGTTATTGTGTATTTTGTGAGGTTCCCTAAATGGATCAAGGTTGCGTTTCATATCAATTATTGAACGCTGTATTATGCAATATATTATATAGTAATTCATAATGATATATTGTGTTTTATTATCCCTTCTACTCATGTTTTTATCTAGGTGGCTACATCTTTGAAGACAGCCTTTATTGGGAACTCTATTTGGGATCTCACTATTTTTGACAGATTGGGTATTTAAGGTTAGTTCATGAATTATAATGGCTTCATATTTTATACTTGACAAGCACCCTATCTAGGTTGAATCAAGATCAAAATGGATGTCGCTTCCAAGAAAAATATAGACCTGTATGTTGAACAAAACAAAAACATTTGAGAAAAAAGGTGGTGAGATTACATTCTTTTATACATACACTTCAATAGTGCACATTGGTTAAACATACATGCACATTGTTTGGTGTCATCAAATGTTTAAACCTACACTATACTCCTGTATGCAAATTTTAGAAATATGGAATGTTCCATACACATCAATAGTATATAGTACTGTATAAATTACACTCTTGTATGCAAGTTCATACATTACATTACACTCCTGTTTTGTATAATCATGTCCGTAAACAGATTTAGAAAATACTTCTCCTTTTCATATAATCTTTACTATTTTTAAAATATAATGAATGGTATTTGATTTAATGGTAGTGACACATTAATTCATGTGTTGTATGTCGACATAAAGATGTTCATGTAGTTGCAGGTGACTAATCTGTGTATACCATAATGACTTTATCTATTTGAAGTGTACATTAATGTAGTCAGTTTCAGTACTCTTCTTGATTTATCTTTCATAAAGGAGAGATATTCCCAATTAATGAATCTATTTCATATAGCTGTTACTGAGGCATGGGGTATCATATGGTGGAATAGGAATTAAAGAAGGTATGACAACCATTATATTTACATTAACTTAGCCATTAATAATATTTTTTCTACTAAGAATCAATAGGTTAAGTGTACTGAGCTGTGGGAATTTCTTGGAAAAAACATTTTTTGATATCCCTATCATGGATGTGTTTCCTTTCATCGTCAGATCCTTTTCTTCTTGAGTAGTTTATGATTCTATCACTATCAACATTCTGAAATGACATGATTTGGTCATTGACATCATGCTTCTCTCCATATCGATTCCCTCAAAAAGTCTCGAACTTAATATTACTTTTATCTTTTTCTCCTGCACTGCTTGAGTTATCTAGTTTAGAACCATGAGAAGGCTTCTTCTCTCAGTCATCCATATATACTCAATGTGAATCATATATAGTATACACATGATATTTTCATTGAAAAATATATAATATCCAAGCTTTATAGTTTACAATACAATATGAATCCAATGAAATTTGAAGTTACCAAAATCATTAATTTCTATGGTAAGGAACTTTTACTATAATAAAGGAATATAGGATGTGCAATATACTTTTTGAGACAACTCTATAGGTCCATGTTTATATACAGTTGTATTTACTCAATACCATGGTATTTGATGGTATTCATGGTATTGAAGTCTTCCAATGTTCTGGGGCTATCAACAAGTACATGTTTTTTATGATATTATTTTATGTCTACCAAATAAAGTTTCATATCAATACTTTTTTATGGGATATGAGTTACAGATATGATATTGATATTGGAAAAATGGAGGAGGAGGTATGTCACTTGATTTGTCATGAAATAATTTGATTCTCTAAAGTACAAACTGGTGGTGAATTACACTATTTCTATTTTTGTCTTTATGTTATACTGAATCTTATTTACATGAATAGTTATGGTTACTCAACACCCTGGTATTAATGGTACTGAGGTCTTCAAATGTTCTTAGGATTTCTACTGTTTCATTATTTTTATGATATTATTTTATGTGTTCTAACTAAAATTTAATATAAATACATTTTTGATGAAGTACATGGATAGGATTTAAAAATATGATATTGATATTGGGAAGATGTAAGAGGTTTGTCACTTGATATGGCTGGACAGAATGTGATTCTGCATACAAAGTTCAAACTATTGGTTAATTATACTGTTGTTCATTTATATCATTTCGTGCTACGGAGTATTATTTATATATATAGTTATGGTTACCAAACACCATGGTATTGATGGTATTGAGGTCTTAAAATGTTCCAAGGCTGTCTACTGGTATATGTTTTTTATGATATTATTTTCTGTGTGTCTTCTGATATTAGTACACATCTGATGGTGTAGTTTGAGGACAATCCAATATGACCTTTCCTGGGAGTGTTATAGGGAGCTCCAATCCAAGTATGTGGTTGTCAAGGCCAATCTTATTTCTACAAACAATATGTATTTTTTTCTTTAGTTGAGGGCCTTCCGGGTTTTTGTCTGATTCTTGTAGATGGAAGAGATGTTTGAGAAAGAGTATTTGTTGATGTTCATGGAGGTCGATAGAGAAGAATAGTCACGACTTGTGCCCATCAAGTGAAAGGAAATCGTAGTTATCTAAGCACAGATTGGGATCAGAGCCATTGACAACGTGACTATAGAGATCCTAAAAACATTGTATGCCATAGTACATATTTACTATTCCTTTGTGGTTCACAATTAAGCATCTCATTCATTCTGCTTATTTGGATGGTAGTAGGCCAATAAGCCTAGGATTTATGAAATCTTCTATACATTTTTCTTCATTTTGTTATATATTATTAACAATATGGGTTTATATAACCATTTTCATTTCCCTCCATCTTCTTAAACCTTTTCCAATATGATGTAGATAGGGTGAAACATGTTATGATATAAACGAATCTCTAATTTATAATAGTTTAACATTGGAAAAAAAATGTTCACCCAAGTAAGAATTTATTTGTAGGTCTTGAATGTGGTATTATTATAGGATACATGTGTGTTTGCATTTACATAAAAACATATATATTTATTATCAATTTTTTATTCTGCACCAAATTAATTCTGATTTTTTATGATTTTTTTCTTTATTTATTGCAGGATAAATATTGGAATAGGAAGAAATGTAAAGACTCGTAAAATTCAAGGGAAATGTTTTTTTAATTTTCTTTGGGATTTTACAAGAACACGGTGTTTGACGGCACTTGATTCTGAGGCCCGGTGTGCCCAGAATTTCTATCCGAAGTTTAGCTCAGGTAGGTTTAGTGAACGAACGAGCGGGATTTTCAAACTTTTGAACCGGTGCTCGGAATCGAATTACGAGGGCACCAATGGATTCGTAGCGCTAGTAATTGCTTAGGAACACCATTTCTAGAGTTGCGTTTAAACGGGAGGATTTGTTAAAATTGTGGAATTTAAAAATAAAAATTGAGCTACAATTTTTATTTCTTCTAAGTGGTTAAAACCTTTGAGTGGAAGTTGGGGGAAACCACCCAACTTCCCATGGGAGGTTATGAGGTTGGTGGGGCCCACACGAACCACACCCCTTCATATTATCTAACTCCTTCAACTCACCATTAATTTGATAACTTATGTTAATTAAATAGGTGAGTTTAATTTGAATGTTTTTTTTTCAAATACTTAAGTCATGTTAATAATATAAGTGAAGTACTTATTTTATTTTGGTTGGAACTTGTTGCATTGAGAGGATTTGGAGAAAATCTAAGGGGATTAAAGATCTTATTCTTCTTCGACGAAGAACACGAAGAACGCGAAGAACACAAAGAACGCCGATCTCCGACGAAGGTCGACAAGAGCGCCGGATTCCTCGGAGATCGACGATGCGACGCCGAAAAATCTTTTCTCATTCCGCGACGCCTTCTTCTGCGATGGTTATTTCCGCAACGAACCCTCGCTCAACGAATTTGACATGGTAGGGGATTTATTGTTTTTATTCGTGAATTCTTCCATCATCGTACCTTGTTCAATTGGACCGCTTGCTCTCAATTAACAGGAGGGGGCCGGACCGCACAAACACAGCCGACCCTCCTCCCTTAATTATGTTGTTGACCTTGTGGTGGTTTGGAAGGGGAATGGCGCGGTGACGTCGCACCGCACGGGATCTTGCGGAAAGAATACGTAGAGTTGTTGAAATCAAACAAGGCGCGGCGCCGTCGCACCGCGCCGGAGAACCCCGAAGGCACCGAGGCCGGAGCGGGGCCGCAACGGAGGAGCGCGGTGCTGTCGCGCCGCGTCGGACAGACCAAGGGCGCAGCTGAGGCCGCGGACGAGCAGGGACCGGAAGCCGGTTCCGGGCCACCGACGTCGGAGTAGGGGGACCGACCCATGCCGGTCCCGTGGTGGCAGCAACCGTCCGGCCGGAGCAGGCCGGCCGGTCAAGGGGGGAGCTGGGGGTTACAACCCCCGGTTGCCCAGCATGAGCGGCCCCCCATCATGGGGGCTGCGGTTACGAAACAGGGGGGCAGCCCCCCCCCCATCCGCTCGGACGAAACGGCCGAGCCACCTGGTGACTGGGCCGCGCCAGCCAGGCCGGGTCACACCCAAGCGGGCCAGACCCGGACTCGGGTCTGGTCGACCCGGTTCAGGCCGACCTAGGGGGTCTCAGGCCGAATCGGTCTGGGCCCGAAACCCCCACTTCCGGACCTCTTTCGGTCCTTTGCCCATAACTTGGGCTACAGAACTCCGATCGACGCAACGTCAGCGGAGGTGCGATCCATGGGTCGAGACGGTCGTTTCGATATATTACACTCAAGGATTCGGAGTAATTTGGGTTTGGAAGGGTTGGTTCGAGCACGAAACCAACCGGGCCCTCGGAGCGGAAACACTTATAACATGAGCTCCGGACGTTCGATTGATGCGCCATCGACATTGATGGATTCCTCTAAGTGAGAAAGACATTTTTTCTTACTCCGCTCGAGGTTTGGACGTAATTGGAGTATGGTCGGGTTGGTTTTGACTTAAAAACCAACCGGGCCCCTGGGACGAAAAAGCCAATAACTCTCAGACCGGGCGTCCGATCGACGCGCCGTCTATCGCGTTGAGTTCCTTTTGAGGATACGGAACTTTTGGATACATCAACTCTGGACTACGTGTCAGTTGATGTATCAGCCCCTCGGCCCATGGAGCGGATCCTCGCGAACGAGCTTGCTGTGTGTGGAAACCCTAGAGCTGGCTGCGACTGCGACGATGATGGCGACTGTACAGAAATCCTTCGTGGATTCGACGGCGACGACTACAGCACTCAGCGATCCTACGTGGATTAGTGCTACCGATCCTGTGTGGGTCAGATCCAGTGTGGGTCAGCGCTAAGCGGTCCTGTGTTGGCCAGCGCCTACAGATCCTGTATGGGTCCGATCCTGTGTGGGTCATTGCGGGGGTTAGTTACCTATCGATCCTTTGTGGGTCATTGCGGGGGTTAGTTAACTATTGATCCTTTGTGGGTCATTGCGGGGGTTAGTACCTATCGATCATGTGTGGGTCCGATGGATTAGATGAATCCGTGGTTATATCTGATCATCTCTATCGTCTTACGAAGAAGTTTACCTGTGTGAGATGAACCTTGAATTTCAATCCTTATCTTCGATAAGATTGACTTCATATCCTGTGTGGATTACGTTATGCTTTCCTGTGTGGATTGGGTTGTGATTTCCTGTGTGGACTAGGTTGTACTTGAGCTCGGATGTTGGAGCCGAAGGAGAATTGATGACTTAGGTATATGTATGGACATATACCTAAATGGTGTCGGATGTTACTTCGTGATTGTATCTTCCTTTGTGGATTATCCTTTGTGGATTATGGGAGACCTTCGGGGGTCTACGGGTCCCTA
The DNA here is from genome assembly GCA_963277665.1 of Viscum album. NCBI lineage: Eukaryota > Viridiplantae > Streptophyta > Magnoliopsida > Santalales > Viscaceae > Viscum > Viscum album. The sequence goes on along the minus strand of OY728145.1, from coordinate 20,778,618 downwards.
CTGAGTATCTTATACTCACCCCTACACGGGCTATGTCCGCACTACGTTGTGTTGGTTGCAGACGACGGACAACGTTGATCGTGGTTGAGGCTTGCGGAGTAGGTCGATACCTCGAGGTGGACCACTGGGCGGGACGTACTCGGAGCGGACGGCTAGGCTGAGGAGCTGTGGAGGATATCTGTACCCACCCTTCAGGTGGGACTTTCAGTGGACGGCTCGACATTGCGGCTTTACTTTCAGTTGCTATTTTTTCTTTCCAGTTGTACTCTACTTTCAGTTTGGGTTTGTATTCTGGCCCACTTACTTTTCTGCACTTACTTTTTTTACCCAGTTTACTTAGTGTTTACTTCTGCTTGCTTACTCTGAGTTCTTTGTTTACTTTAAATAGGAAATGCCTTCCCTTTTTACCGGGAATTACACCTTGGTGCTAGTCTCCAGCCCCTGGCCTATGGAAGGCGGGCTTGGGGTAGTCATAGCACGGGTCCTGAGGACAGGTCGTGACAAATTGGTATTAGAGGAGTTTGGTTCTACCGCAGAACTCTGGACTCTGATCTTTCTTCTATGTGAAGCAATAGTGTTAAGGGTATTGAGTGTGGTTATTAGTCCAGGGAGTCCAGTGTTGGTGCGGCGACTGACGTATCCAAACACCAGGACCCTGACTTCTGATTTTCGACTTAATGCACGAAAACATTGATTACATGTGGGTTTCAAGTTTTCTTTGTGATTACTTTATGTCAGCTCACCAGGTATACTGTTTGACCGTGGAGCACCTGTTTCTTTTTAGGATGGCCCCACGATGGCAGCTAGCTAGGGTTCCGAGCGTTGTGCGTGACGACAGCCCACCGAGCGACGAGATCTCGGTACAGGGCCCATTGACAGCGGAGGCACCAGAGGTACCTCTACCCACTGAGCCACCGATGCTACCAGCCCCAGCCGCTGACGATGCACGTCACCTTAGTGCACTGCACGAGTTTCAGCATTAGCGACTGCCCAGGTTCCGCGGGGAGATGGACCCTTAGGCAGCCGAGGATTGGCTGGAGGTAGTTGTACGAGTTTTCGGGTTAGTGAGGACACCAACTGACCTCATAGTGATCCTCGCAGCGAGCCTCCTACACGCGGCAGTAGGCAGATGGTGGAGCTTGATGCTCTAGGTGCACGATGAGGAATCTCTCCTCTGAACGGACTTTGAGAGCCTCTTCTGCTCAGAGTTCGTCCCGGCCACCCTCCGTGCGGTGCGCATCTAGGAGATACTACAGCTGTGGCATGGCAGTTTGACAGTCTCCCAGTACTCAGCGAGATTTACAGATCTCCCGCGCTATTCGACGGATATGGTACGAGACCCATTCTTCCGAGCCGGACCTTTGAGCAGGGATTGAGGCATGAGATCAAGGCATCTCTGATCTCCCTCAGCATTCCGACACAGGCAGGGGTACTGGAGTGAGCCCTTCTGATCGAGAGATTCCTTGCTGAGCCTACATCAGCAGCGAGACCTACCGCAGGGCGGCACGTAGTAGAGTCTTCTGCAGCAGGCAGTCGGCGGATGACTCATGGGTCCAGGCAGACCAGACCCTTAGGCAGACGACCTCAGGACACTGGCTCAGTGGTGCGGGGAACACAACGCGGTTCCAATCTTTCAAGAGGCAGACAGTGCTACGCATGCAGTGGGTAGGGCCACATGGCTCGTGACTGCCCGACCCGCCGTGAAGAGGAGCAGCAATCGGTTGAGGGACCACCCAAGTAGAGGCAGAGGGTCAACCATGGTGGTCCGCAGGGAGTAGGCGGACGAGGCAGAGGAGCTGGCCGAGCAGTAGGTGTTGGGAGACGCTTTGAGGCTCTACCACCACCACTGTCTGGAGGTTCACCCCGACCACAGGGAGCTGGAAGTCAGAGACAGGCACAGCTTCAGGCAGCGGAGGCCTATGACCACAGCACGCCTGAGATTATTCGAGGTACTATCTTTGTCTATTCCACCCTTTCTGTTTTTCTTATAGACACAGGAGCGAGTCATTCTTTCATTGCCGATGCCCTAGTTCGGAGCTCAGAGATTCCGACGGAGCCGTTGGCTCGATCTTTACAGCTAGAGACTCCTAGGGGTGCAGACTCGATGATTACGCACTGGCGCCGGTAGTTTGAGCTTACTCTAGGAGGTGAGAGATTCTTCTGGGATCTTCTTGTAGCGGCGTCGAGGCCTTACGACGTCATCTTGGGCATGGATTGGTTATATACAGTCCATGCTCAGAATGACTATATTAGGCGCAAGGTGCGATGTGTACGCACCGACGGGAGCAGTTTAACCTTCACCGGCGATAAGGGAGCCTTTGCAGCATAGGATGGACTCACGCAGAGGAGAGGACAGCCCATCACTCATCAGTTGGCTAGCCTCATCCTAGGAGCAGTTGACGTGCGGAGTCCAAGCTTACCTATAGTGGTGGATCAGTATGCAGACTTTTTTCCCGACGATGTTCTAAGACTACCTCCTCGCAGATAGGTAGACTTTAATATTTACCTGTACCCCGGGATATCCCCGATATCCACTTCCGCATATCGGATGGACCCCACTGAGCTTCGAGAGCTACGGGTACAGTTCGAGGACTTACAGGGCAAGGGATTCATTCGACCTAGTGTTTCACCCTGGGCTTCCCTGATATTGTTCGCCAAGAAGGCGAACGGGAGCTTGCGACTTTGTGTCGACTATCATTGCCTGAACCAGGTGATGATGAGGAACAATTATTCGCTACCAAGGATTGATGACCTCTTCGATTAGCTCAAGGGAGCACGGTGGTTCTCGAAGATAGACCTCAGGTCAGGCCATCATCAGCTCAGAGTTCGGGATGAGGACGTGCAGAAGACAACCTTCAGATGTTAGTATGACCACTATGAGTTCTTGGTTATTCCATTCGGCGTAACCAAATGCTACAGAAGTGTTCATGGGCCACATGAATAGGATCTTTCAGCCATACCTCAGTCAATTTGTCATGGTATTCATCGATAACATTTTGATATACTCAACGACTGAGGAGGAGCACGCCTACCACTTGCGGATTGTACTGGACACACTCCGAGAGCACCAGCTTTATGGTAAGCTCTCGAAGTGTCAGTTCTGGATACGCGAGGTCCACTTCTTGGGACACGCCATCTCTGAGGCGGGAGTTGCGGTGGATCCTGTGAAGATCGAGGCGGTGCTATCTTGGGAGCCACCCAGGAGCGTGACGGAGTTGCGGAGATTCTTGGGACTAGCTGGATACTATCAGAGATTTGTTCCAGACTTCCCCAGAGTTGCGGCACCACTATCATCTTTGACGAAGAAGGTGAAACCCTTCGTGTGGTTAGACAGATGTCAGCAGAGCTTCCAGGAGCAGAAATAGAGATTGACCAGCACACCTATCTTGCAGCTACTGGAGGAGGGAGTTGGGTACATAGTCTACTGCGATGCATCAGGGACCGGACTCAGATGTGTCCCGATGCATGAGCGGGCCGTGATCACCTATGGATCACGTCAGTTGAGGCAGCATGAGTAGAACTACACTACCCATGACCTGGATTTAGGAGCATTGGTCTTCCCTCTGAAGATGTGGCGACACTATCTGATGGGCGAACGCTTTACAGTTTACTCTAACCACTAGAGTCTTAGGTATGTCTTCTCACAGAAGGACCTGAACCTGAGACATCGGCAATGGCTCGAGTTCCTCCAGGACTATGACTTTGAGATAGTCTATACTCTTGGGAAGGGGAACGTAGTAGTCGATGCTCTTAGTAGGAGGACGTGAATGCAGCTACTTGGGGAGGCAACAGAGAAGCTAGCTACTTTGCATATATCCTTCATGGATAGAGATGGAGAAGTCTTTCTTCAGTCACTCATAGTCACTCCTCCACTACTGCAGCGGGTCAGAGAGGCACATCATGAGGACGCTGACTGTGAGACGCAACGTGCTCAGATATCCTCAGGACAGGCACATGATGGGTTCTCCTTAGGAGGAGAGCACGACGTCCTTTTCAGAGGACGTAACTTTGTACCAGATTCTTTACGGGAGGAGGTTCTGAGAGAGTTTCACACTTCCCCTTTAGCGGTACATCCCGGAGTGGCAAAGATGTACCAGTATCTCAGATGACAGCACTGGTGGCCGGGTATGAAGAAGGTTGTGGTAGAGTTTGTTTCTCGATGCCTCACCTGCCAGCAGGTGAAGGCAGAGCACCAGGTACCAGTAGACTTGGTACAACCCATGGAGGTCCCTGAGTGGAAGTGGGACGAGATATCTATGGACTTCGTGACTGGACTTCCATGCAATTCCAGAGGTCACGACTCCATTTGGGTAATTGTCGACCGACTCACCAAGTCGGCTCACTTCTTACCCATTAGATATCATGGCTCAGTGGAGATCTTGGGAAGCCTCTACATTCAAGATATTGTGAGGCTTCATGGTGTGCCATCATCTATCATCTCTGATCGATATGCTCTCTTTACTTCCCAGCATTGGAAGGGGTTGTAGGAGGCGTTCTGGACGCAGCTACGTCTGAGCACTGCCTTTCACCCTCAGACAGATGGTCAGACGGAGGGGACCATTCAGACTCTCGAGGACATGCTCCGTGCATGTGTCCTCGACTTTGGTCACAGTTAGGAGGACCACCTACCCTTAGTGGAGTTCACGTACAACAATAGCTACCACTACACCATCGGGATGGCACCATACGAGGCGTTGTATGGCCGACCTTGCAGATCTCCACTGTGCTGGACAGACCCTAGGGAGTTAGCACTTGTGGGACCAGAGATGGTCCAGGCCACGACAGAGAAGGTCCAGGTCATCCAGGTGTGGATGAGAACAGCGCAGAGCAGGCAGAAGTCTTATGCTGATAGGAGGCGGAGGCCACTGGAGTTCGAGGACAGCGACCACGTCCTCTTGCGGGTCTCACCTCGACGTGGATTTCAGATATTTGGCCGAGGCAACAAGTTATCTCCACGCTTCATCGGACCATTCCAGGTCCTCAAAAGGATAGGTGAGGTGGCTTATCACCTGGCTCTACCACCTCAGTTGCACCGGGTGCACGACATCTTCCACGTATCTCAGCTGAGGAGATACGTGCACAACCCGATTCATATCATTGACCATGGGAAGATGGACTTTGATGATGGGGTGAATTTTGCGGAGGTCCCAGTGGAGATCGAGGATCAACAGGAGCGGATCCTATGTGGACGGTCGATTCCACTAGTGCGCATCAGATGGAAGCACAGGAACCTCCATGAGAGCACTTGGGAGCGGGAGGCTCAGATGCGTACTCAGCACCCACATTTGTTCCCCTATTTTTTGATGTATCATTAAGGGGACGTAAATCCCTGAGGTGGGAGTAATGTAAAGAACCGTAAAATTCAAGGGAAATTTTTTCTTAATTTACTTTGGGATTTTACAAGAATGCGGTTTCTGACAGCACTTGATTCCGAGGCTCGATGTGCCCAGAATTTCTATCCAAAGTTTAGCTCGGGTATGTTTAGTGAACGAACGAGCAGGATTTTCTAACATTTGAACCGGTGCTCGGAATCGAATTCTGAGGGCACTGATGGATTCGCAGCACCGATAATTTCATAGGAACACCTTTTCTGGAGTTTTGTTTAAACAGGAGGAGTTGTTAAAAATTGTGGAAGTTAAAAAAAAATTGAGCTACAATTTTTATTTCTTCTAAGTGGTTCAAACCTTTGTGTTGAAGTTGGGGGAAACCACACAACTTATCATGGGAGGTTATGAGGGTGGGGGGGACCACACGAACCCTACCCCTTCATTTTCCCTAACTCCTTCAACTCACCATTAATTTGATAACTTATGTTAATTAAATAGGTGAGTTTAATTTGAATGTTTGTTTTTCAAATACTTAAGTCCTGTTAATAAAATAAGTGAAGTACTTATTTTATTTTGGTTGGAACTTGTTGCATTGAGAGGATTTGGAGAAAAGCTAAGGGGCTTGAAGATCTTCTTATTCTTCGATGAAGAAAGAGAAGAACACTGACCTCCGACGAAGGTCGACAAGAACGCTGGATTCCTCGGAGATCGATGACGCGATGCCGACGAATCTTTTCTCCGTCTGCGACACTTTCTTCCGCGACGGTTATTTCCTTGATGAACCCTCGCTCAATGAATTTGACGAGGTAGGGGATTTATTGTTTTTATTCATGAATTGTTCCGTCATCGTACCTTGTTCAATTGGACCGCTTGCTTTCAATTAACGGGAGGGGGCCGGACTGCACAAACATGGCTGACCCTCCTCCCTTAATTATGTTGTCGACCTTATGGTGGTTTAGAATGGGAATGGCGTGGTGTCGTCACACCGCGTGGGATCATGCGGCAAGAATATGCGACGCCGTTGAAATCAAACAAGGTGCGGTGCCGTTGGGCCGTGCCGAAGAACTCCAAAGGCACCGCGGCCGGAGCGGGGCCGCGACGGAGGAGCGCGACGCTGTCGCGCCGTGCCGGACGGACCAAGGCCGCGGCAGAGCAAGGACCGCGGACGGTTCCGTGCTGCCGGCGTTGGAGAAGGGGGACCGGCCCATGCTGGTCCCATGGCGGCAGCAGCCGGCCGGCCGTAGTAGGCCAGCTGGTCAAGGGAGGAGCCAGGGGTTACGACCCCCGGCTGGCCAGCATCATCGGCCCCCCATCATGGGGGGCCGCGGTTATGAAACAGGGGGCATGTGCCCCCCCCCATCCGCTCAGCCGAAACGGCCGAGCCACCTGGAGACTGGGCCGCGCCGCGCCTAGGATGGGCCGGGCTGCGCCCAGGACGGGCCGAACCCAGACCCGGGTCGGGTCGACCCGGTTCAGGCCGACCCAGGGGGTCTCGGGCCGGATCGGTCCTGGCCCGAAACCCCCACTTCCGGACCTCTTTCGGTCTTTTTCCCATAACATGGGATACGTACCTCCGATCAACGCACCGTCAGCAGTGATGCGATCCTTGGATCGAGATGGTCGTTTCAATATATTACACTCAAGGATTCAGAGTACTTTGGGTTTGGCCGGGTCGGTTCGAGCACGAAACCAACCGGGCCCTCGGAGCGGAAACGCTTATAACTTGAGCTCCGGACGTCCGGTTGACGTGTCGTCGACATTGATGGATTCCTCTAAGTGATACGGACCTTTTGGCTTACTCCGCTCAAGGTTTGGACATAGTTGGAGTACGGTCGGGTTGGTTTTGACTTAAAAACCAACCGGGCCCCTGGGACGAAAAGGCCAATAACTCTCAGACCGGGCGTCCGATCGACGCGCCGTCTGTCACGTTGAGTTCCCTTTGACGATACGGAACTTTTGGATACATCAACTCCAGAATACATGTCAGTTGATGTATCAGACCCTCGGCTCGTGGAGCGGATCCTCCCGAATGAGCTTGTTGTGTGCGGGAACCCTGGAGCTGGCTGCGACTGCGATGACGATGACGACTGTACAGAAATCCTTCGTGAATTCGACGACGACGACTACATCACTCAGCGATCCTACGTGGATCAGTGCTACCGATCCTATGTGGGTCAGATCCAGTGTGGGTCAGCGCTTAGCGGTCCTATGTGGGCCAGTGCCTACAGATCCTGTGTGGGTCTGATCCTGTGTGGGTCATTGCGGGAGTTAGTTACCTATTGATCCTTTGTGGGTCACTGTGGGGGTTAGTACCTATCGATCCTATGTTGGTCCAATGGCTTAGATGAATCAGTGGTTACATCTGATCATCTCTATTGTCTTACGAAGAAGTATACTTGTGTGAGATGAATCTTGACTTTGAATCCTTATCTTTGATAAGATTGACTTGATATCTTGTGTGGATTACGTTATGCTTTACTGTGTGGATTGGGTTGTGATTTCCTGTGTGGACTAGTTTGTACTTGAGCTCAGATGATGGATCTTAAAGAGAATTGATGACTTAGGTATATGTATGGGCATATACCTAAGTGGTGTCAGATGTTACTTCGTGATTGTATCTTCCTTTGTAGATTATCCTTTGTGGATTCTGGGAGACCGTCAGGGGTCTCGAGGTCCCTACATAGTAGCTTATACGCACCCCTGCACGGGCTATGCCCACACTACTATCACAACCCGTCCTCGGGGCCCGTGCCGTGACTACCCCAAGCCCGCCTTCCATAGGCCAGGGGCTAGCGACTAGCACCAAGGCATAATTCCTAGTAAAAAGGGAAGGCATTGCCTTTGTAAAGTAAACAAACACCACAGGGCAAGCAAGAAGTAGAGGTAAATACCAAGTAAAAACTAGGTACAACAGTTAGTGTGGAAAAGTAAGTGGGCTAGAATACAAACCCAAACTAAAAGTAAAGTACAACTGGAAAGGGAAAAAACAACTGAAAGAAAAGCCGCAGCCTCGAGCCGTCCATTGGAAGTCCCACCTGAAGGGAGGTTACAGATAGCCTCCATAGCTCCTCGGGTCCAGCTGTCTGCTCCATGTACGTCCCTCCAAGTGATGCACCTCCAGGTACCGACCTACTCCTCGTACCTCTACCATGATCAGTGATGTCCGTCATCTGCAACCAACACAATGTAGTGCGGGCATAGCCCGTGCAGGGGTGAGTATAAGCTACTTAGTAAGGACCCCGAGACCCTCACGGTATCACTAAATCCAACAAGGATAACAAAAAAGAAGGTATCAACAGATAAAATCTACTTAGGTTTATGCCCATACATATACTTAAGTTATCAAGTAACTCATCTCAATCTTGAGGATACACAAAGATTATGAAATCAACAGATATCCACTACCAAGGTATATGACCATACATATACCTAAGATATAAAGTGACCCTTCTCAATCATGAGGTAAACACAAAGGTCAAAGACTCAGCTCAACCAGGATTTAAATCATGACGTCAAAACCACGGCTACTGGAGAACTCTTCCTCTATCGAGTAGAGAGGGCCTGCCGCTACAACCAAGCGCGCCGAACTCCTTGGACTGCTGTAGTACTCCTCCTGTCGAGTACTGTGGGACTGCTGCTACAACCAAGCACTTCCCACCATGAGTCTGCCGTTACAACCAAACCCTTCCCACCATGGGTCTGCAGCTACAACCAAGCGCTCCCCCTCATAGGTTCCATAGGTACTCCATCTGTTGAGTACTGCGGATCTGCCGCTACAACCAAGCGCTCCTCCGCCGTGGGTCTGCCGCTACAACCAAGCGCTCCCCCTCATAGCCTCCAAATGTACTCCTTCTATTGAGTACCGCGGGTCTGCCGCTACTACCAAGCGCTCCTTTTTCGTAGGTCTGCCGCTACAACCAAGCGCTCCCCACTAGGCTATCTGAAACACACCGAGTCGATGAATCAGCAGTCGTCAAGTCTCAGCCAGCTACTAGGTCTCTGCACTCTGCTATCTCATCACCGGGAGGGTCCTCTCCACGAGCTACTGGTCGATACTCCAAGTATCACAACGTTCCATGATGATGTATCTCAAAGTACTGCCTCGTCATAGGGGTCTCAACGCAACAGACGGCGCGTAAGTCGGACGCCCGGTCTGTGAGTTACTAGCCTTTTCATCCCAGGGGCCCGGTTGGTTTCATGTGCAAACCAACGGGGCCGTATGTCGTCTCTACCATGAAATATCATAGGGTATGCTCATAGGGACCGTTTCTCAATGTGATCAGCAATGCTGCTGACCGTACATCAAATGGACGTTCGGTCTTAAAGTTATTGGTCTTCGTCCCAAGGGCCTGGTTGGTTTTTTAGTCAAAACCAACCCGAACGTACCCCAACTGCATCCAAACCTCGAGCGGAGTAAGCTGAAATGTCCGTCTCACAAAGAGGAATCCAACAAAGTCGACGGAACGTCAATCGGACGTCCGGAGCTCTAGTTATAAGTGTTTCCGCTCCTAGGCCCCGGTTGGTGTTTTGTACAAATCAACCCGGCCAAACCCAAAGTACTCTGAATCCTTGAGTGTAGTATACCGAAACGACCGTCGCGATCCGAGGATCTCTACACAATTTACGGTGCGTCGATTGGAGGCCTGTAGCTCATGTTATGGGAAACAGACCGAATGAGGTTCGGTATTAGGGGCTTCGGGCCCGGTCCGACCCGGCCCGATACCCCCAGGGTCGGCCCGAACTGGGTCGACCAGAACCGGGTCCGGGTTCGGCCCGTTTGGGTGCGGCCCGACCCAGCTGGCACGGCCTGGCCTGGCCCGGCCTGGGCGCGGCCCGACTCAGTGGCCCGGTGCGCTGGCCAGGTGGCTCGGCCGAACGGCCGAGCCGTTCGGAATGTGAGGGGGGAGCTGCCCCCCACGTGTAGTAATCACGACCCCTTAATGGGGCCGCTCACATCTGGCCAGCCGGGGGTTTGAACCCTCGGCTCTTCCCTGTCCGGCCGGCCCGCTCCGGCCTGCCGGCTTCTGCTGCCACGGGACCGGCAAGGCCAGTCCCCCCTGCTCCGACGCCGGCGGCCCGATTTTAGCCGCCGGTTCCCCTACTCCGCTGCGGCTTAAGCCGCGGACTTGGTTCATCCGGCGTGGCGTGACGGCGTCGTGACCCTCCGCCGTGGCCCCACTCCAGCCATGGTGTCTTAGGGTTTTTCTGGCGCGGCGCGACAGCACCGCAACTTGGTTCAATTTCCAAATACGCGGCGTGACGGCGTCATGCATCCTTGCCGCTCGTTCCTGCATGGTGCGATGGCACCACGTCACTTTCCTTCGAACCACAACAACAACAACAACAACAACAAAAAATAAGGGAGGAGGGTCAGCCGTGTTTTTGCGGTCCGGTCCCCTCCCGTTAAATGATATCAAGCGGTCCAAATTAACGAGGATAGATGACGGAAGAATTCACAAATTAAAACACATAAACCCCTACAACTTTCCACAAATATTTATTCCCAACCCACAAGGAAAACATTCACAGATCAACTTAATGATGAGTTGATACAGGTTCTTTTTTTAGAAGGAACAACCAATGGAATAAAACCATTCTAAAAATAATCCCCCTACCTCAACGTTGTCATCGAACGTGAGTTATTCGCGGAATTAACTGTCGCGGAAGAAGAGGATCGTCGTGGAAGAAAGCATCACAAAAGGAACATCGTTGGCATTAGCTGATCTCCGAGGAAGGTATCTCTCGTCGTCGTCCGCCGTCGATGGTCGGCGTTCTTCGTTGGCAGCGGTGCATTCTTCGCGTTCTTCGTCGAAGAATGAAGAATCCTCAAGACCTCTCTTTTTCTCCCGAAGTCTTAACACGACAAAAACCCAACCATAATAAAATAAGTCTTTCCCTTATTTTATTATCCTAACATAAGAATTTGAAATTCAAAAGATAAGAAACAAACAATTAATTCCGTGAATTAATTGTAATGATTTAACCGCCCAAATTAATGAGACGTTTCTTAACCAGAATAAACGCACGGTTTGACTTCATTAAAAGGGGGGTGCGGGTGCGTTACTTAGAAGGAAAGAAATTGTGGGGCTCGTGCGGGCCCCACCTCACAAATATCCTACCAACTGGGTAGGATATTGCGGGTCCCACCTTATCCGCTTAACTTAGGTTAGGCCGCTTTAAGTAAAAATAAAATAAATTGTCGCATCACTTTATTTTATTCCTTAACATAACCCCAAAAAATTAAAAACCACACCCGAGAAAACGCATCTCCGGAAAAGGTGTTTCTAAGAAATTAACGGTGCTGCAATTCCATCGGTGCCCTCAGAATTTGATTACGATCACCAGTTTAAAAGCTAGAAAAACCCGCTCGTTCATTCACTAAACGTACCCAAGATAAACATCAGAAAATGATTCCGGGCACACCGGGCCTCGGAATCAGGTGCCGTCAAAAACAGTGTTCTTGTAAAATTCCAAAGAAAATTAAGAAAAAATTTCCCTTGAATTTTACGGGTCTTTAAATTACTCTCACCTCAGGGATTTGCGTCCTCGTAAAGCTTTAAAACAAACTAGAGTTACAAAAGCGGTACTGAGCACGCATCTGAGCAAGAAAAAATTTCCCTTGAATTTTACGGGCCTTTAAATTACTCTCACCTCAGGGATTTGCGTCCTCGTAAAGCTTTAAAACAAACTAGAGTTACAAAAGCGGTACTGAGCACGCATCTGAGCATTTCGCTCCCTTGTGCTCACCTGGAGGTTCCCGTACTTCCAGTGAAAGCGCCCCCGAGTAATCCACCTATCCTCGTAGGACTCACTCCTGTCGTTCCTCGATCCCCACTGGAACCTCCGTGAGGGTCACCCCATCGCTCAAGTCCAGCTCCTCATGGTCGATGAAAAGTGAAGGGTTGAGGTTGTATCTCCTCAGTTGAGATACCTGGAAGTCTTCGTGCACCACGTGCAACTGAGGTGGGTAGGTCAAGAGGTAAACCACCTCGCCTACCCTATTGAGGACCTAGAAAGGTCTGTTGAACCTCGAAGATAACTTGTCGCCTCGGCCACATCTTCGTGACTCACGTCGAGGTGAGACCCGTAAGGAGACATGGTCGCCAACCTCAAACTCTAGTGGTCTCCGCCCCCTGTCAGCACAAGACTTTTTCCGGCTCTGAGCTGTCCTCATCCGCTCTTGGATGACTTGGACATTTCTGGTCCTACAAGAGCTACTGAGATTTCCTCTTTGCTGATAAGAGAAAATCCGGTCTCATCCCCTGGATGAACCACGTTATTCACCAAATACTGTTAACCCCAACATGGACAATACTAATCCATACCAAGGATGACGTCGTAAGGCCTTGATGCTATTACCAAGAGATCCAATCGTTACTCTCACCTCCAAGGGTTGAGTCACACTGTCGGCATCAGTGTGTGGTCACTGTGTCTCCTCCAGTAGGTATCTCAAAGTGAGGGTCAAGTCAACGGTTTTTTTTAAACTGTAACCTCTTAATAACAACAAAAAGAGGGGATAAGAAGGTAAAATCTATATGAATAGTGTCTTTTATTACTGCAGCTCAAGTACAAAGACACAAAGCATTTACAAAGAAACATCAACAGAGATAGAAGAAACATGAACAAAATTATCCAAGTCTGGAGCTAGTCCTGCTCCTGCCCATCTTCTCATGGAGCTCCATGATCGTAGGCCTCAGCTGCCTGAAGCTGAGCTCTCCCACGTCCACCTGTTCCCTGAGGTCGGGGTGGACCTCCTAGTGGCGGTGGTGGAAACACCTTGAAGCATCGTCCACGTCCAGCTGCACGGCCAACTCCCCTTCCACGGTTTCCTGCTCCATGCGTTCCGCCTCGATAGAACCTCTGCCTCTGCTCGGGAGGTCCTTCGTTCATCTGCTGGTCATCTGTATGGCGGTTCGGACAGTCACGAGCCATGTGACCAACCCCGCCGCAGGAGTAACACTGTCCGCGCATGGTAATTCGTTCTCCACCCCGGGTGCCTCGCACAAACAATCCTGTGTCATGTGGTTGACCACCTGTAGGTCTAGTCCTCTTGGACCTCTGTGTCATCTGTCTACTGTCTATTGCAGAAGACTCTACTGCAAGCTGGCTAGTGGTGGGTCCTGCTGCTGGAGACTACCAAGCAAGGAAACTCTCCACTAAGAGGGCTCCCTCCAATACCCCTGCCTGTGTCGGAATGCTGTGAGAAACAACTGAAGCTCTGATCTCTCTCCTGAGCCCCTACTCGAAGGTTCGGGCCCTGAATAATGGGTCCGGTACCATGTCCGTGGAATAACACGAGAGATCCGTAAACCTCGCCACGTACTGGGCTACTGTCATGTTGCCATGCCGCAACTGTAGCATCTCCTGGATGCGCACCGCTCAGAGGCTGGCTGGGACGAACTCTGAGCGAAAAAGGCTCTCAAAGTCTGTCCAAAGGAGAGATGCCTCGTCGTGCACCTGGAGCATCAAGCTCCACAATATTCCTGATGTCGCGTGTAGGAGGCTCGCTGCAAGGACCACCATAAGATCAGCTGGTGTCCCTCCCAAATGGAAAACTCGTACAACAGCCTCCATCCAGTCCTCAGCTGCCTGAGGCTCTGTCTCCCCACACAACCTACGAAGTCGCTGATACTGAAACTCGTGTAGTGCACTATGGCGACGTGCATCGTCAGCGACTGGGGCTGGAAGCATCAGTGGATCGGCGGGTAGAGGTACCTCCGGTGCCTCAGCTGTCAAAGGGCCCTATACCGAGGCCTCGTCGCTCGGTGGGTTGTCATCACACACAACTCTCGGAACCCTAGTTGGCTGTCGTCGTGGGGAGATCCTGAAAACAGACAGGTGCGCAACAGTCAGAACATTATACCTGCTGAGCTGACACAAAGTAATCACAATGAAAACTTCAAACACACATGAAATCAATGTTTTTATGTATTAAGTTGGAAATCAGAAGTTAGGGTCCTGGTGTACGGATACGTCAGCCGCCGCACCAAAACTGGACTCCCTGGACTGATAACCATACCCAATATGCTTAACACTATTGCTTCACATAGGAAAATATCAGAGTCCAAAGTTCTGTGGTAGAACCGAACTCCTCTGATACCAATTTTTCACGACCCATCCTCGGAGCCCGTGCCGTGAGTACCCCAAGCCCGCCTTCCATAGGCCAGTGGCTGGTGACTAGCACCAAGGCGTAATTCCCAGTAAAAAGGGAAAGAATTGCCTTTGTAAAGTAAATAAACACCACAGGGCAGGCAAGCAGTAGAAGTAAATACTAAGTAAAAACTAGGTACAACAATAAGTGCGGAAAAGTATGTGGGCCAGAATACAAACCCAAACTGAATGTAAAGTACAACTAGAAAGGGAAAACAACAGCTGAAAGAAAAGCCGCAGCCTCGAGCTGTCCACTGGAAGTCCCTCCTGAAGGGTGGGTACAGACAGCCTCCACAGCTCCTCGGGTCCAGCCGTCCTCTCCGTGTACATCCCGCCCAGTGATCCACCTCCAGGTACCGACCTACTCCTCGTACCTCTACCACGATCAGTGTTGTTCGTTGTCTGCAACCAACACAACGTAGTGCGGGAATAACCCATGCAGGGGTGAGTATAAGATACTCAGTAAGAACCCCGAGACCATCAAGGTATCACTAAATCCAACAAGGATAACCACAACGAATTTCTCAACAGATAACCTCTACTTAGGTATATTCCCACACATATACTTAAGTTATCAAGTAACCCATCTCAATCTTGAGGAAACACAAAGATTATAGAATCAACAGATATCCACTACCCAGGTATATACCCATACATATACCTAAGATATCAAGTGACCCTTCTCAATCATGAGGTAAACACAAAGGTCAAAGCCTCAGCTCAACCACGATTTAAATCATGACGTCGAAACCACGACTGCTGGAGAACTCCTCCTCCGTCGAGTACAGAGGGTCCGCCGCTACAACCAAGGGCGCCGAACTCCTTGGACTGCTGTAGTACTCCTCATGTCGAGTACTGTGGGTCTGCTGCTACAACCAAGCACTTCCCAACATGGGTCTTCCGCTAAAACCAAGTGCTTCCCACCATGGTTCTGCTGCTACAACTAAGCTCTCCCGCTTATAGGTTCCAGAGGTACTCCTTCTGTTGAGTACTGCGGGTTTGCCGCTACAACCAAGCGCTCCTCCACCGTGGGTATTCCGCTACAACCAAGCGCTTCCCCTCATAGCCTCCAAAGGTACTCCTTCTATTGAGTACCGCGAGTCTTCCTCTACTACCAAGCGCTCCTCCGCCGTGGGTCTGCCGCTGCAACCAAGCACTCCCCACTGGGCTATCCGAAACAAACCGAGTTGATGAATCAGCAGTCGTCAAGTCTCATCCAGCTACTAGGTCTATGAACAGTGTTAGATCATCACTAGGAGGGTCCTCTCCACGAGCTACAAGTCGATACTCCAAGTATCACAAATTTCCATGAAGATGTATCTCAAAGTACCGCCTCGTCATAGGGGTCTCAACGCAATAGACGACGCGTCAGTCGGATGCCCGATCTGTGAGTTACTAGCCTTTTCGTCACAGGGGCCCGGTTGGATTCGTGTGCGAACCAACCCGGCCGTATCTCGTCTGTACCCCAAACTCTCATAGGGTATGCTCATAGGTACCGGTTTCAATGTGATCACCAATGCCGCTGACGGTATGTCAAATGGACGTTCAGTCTGAAAGTTATTGGCTTTTTTTTTCGTCATAGGGGACCGGTAGGTTTTTATGTCAAAACCAACCCGACCGTACTCCAAATGTGTCCAAACCTTGAGAGGAGTAAGCCAAAAGGCCCGTCTCACTAAGAGGAATCCATCAAAGTTTATGTCACATCAATCGGATGTCCGGAACTCAAGTTATAAGTGTTTCCCCTCCGATGGCCCGATTGGTTTCGTGTACGAACCAACACCGACGAACCAAAAGTACTCCGAAACCTTCTATGTAGTATACCGAAACGACCGTCTCGATCCAAGGATCGCTACGCAACTGACGATGAATCAATCGGAGGCCCATAGCTCATGTTATGGGCAACAGACCAAAAGAGGTTCAGTATAAGGGGGTTCGGGCCCGGTCCGACCCGACCCGATACCCCCAGGGTCGGACCGAACCGAGTCGACCCAAACCGGGTCCGGGTTCGGCCCGGACCGGCTGGCACGGGCCGGCCCGGCCCAGCCTTGGCACGACCCGGCTCAGCGGCGCGGCGCGCTGGCCAGGTGGCTCGGCCGAACGGCCGAGCCGTTCGGATTACGGGGGGGGGGGGGGATTCCTCCCGTGTGTAGTAACCAAAACCCCTTATGGGGCCGCTCACGTCCGGCCAACCAGGGGTTTGAACCCCCAGCTCTTCCCTGTCCGGCCGGCTGGCTTCTGCCGCCATGGGACTAGCAAGGCCGGTCCCCCCTACTCCAAAGCCGGCGGCCCGATTCCGGCCGCCTGTTCCCCTACTCCGCCGCGGCTTAAGCCGCGGCCCCGGTCTGTCCGGCGTGGCGCGATGGCGCCGCGCCCCTCCACCGCAGCCCCGCTCCGGCTGTGGCTTCTTTGGGTTTTTTTGGCGCGTCGCGACGGCACCGCGTCTTGGTTCAGTTTCCAAATGCGCGGCGTGACGGCGCCGCACATCCTTGCCGCTCATTCCCGCGCGGTGTGACGACACCGCGTCACTTTCCTTCGAACTGCAACAACAACAACAAAAATAAGGGAGGAGGGTCAGCCGCCTTTGTGCGGTCCGTTCCCATCCCGTTAAACGATATCAAGCGGTCCAAATTAACAAGGATAGATGACGGAAGAATTCACAAATTAAAACACATAAACCCCTACAACTTTCCGCGACAATTTATTCCCAACCCGTAAGGAAAACATTCGCGGATCAACTTAATGATGAGTTGATCCGGGTTCTTTGTTTTAGAAGGAACAACCAAGGGAATAAAACCATTCTCAAAATAATCCCCCTACATCAACGTTGTTGTCGAACGAGAGTTCGTCACTGAATTAACCGTCGCGGAAGAAGAGGATCATCGAGGAAGAAAGTGTCACGGAAGGAACGTCGTCGGCGTTAGGTGATCTCCAAGGAAGGCGTCTCTCGCCGTCGTCCGCCGTCGGAGGTCGGCGTTCTTCATTGGCGGCAGTGCGTTCTTCGCGTTCTTCGTCAAAGAATGAAGGATCCTCAAGACCTCTCTTTTTCTCCCAAAGTCTTAACACAACAAAAACCCAACCATAATAAAATAAGTCCTTCCCTTATTTTATTATCATAACATAAGAATTTGAAATTCAAAAGATAAGAAACAAACAATTAATTCAATGAATTAATTGTAATGATTTAACTGCCCAAATTAATGAGACGTTTCATAACTAGAATAAATGCATGGTTTGACTTCATTAAAAGGGGGGTGTGGGTGCGTTGCTTAGAAGGAAAGAAATAGTGGGGCTCGTGCGGGCCCCACCTCACAAATATCCTAACAAGTGGGTAGGATATTGTGGGTCCTACCTTATCCGCTTAACTTAGGTTAAGCCGCTTTAAGTAAAAATAAAATAAATTGTCGCACCACTTTATTTTATTCCTTAACTTAACCCCAAAAAATTAAAAACCATACCCGAGCAAACGCAACTCCGGAAAAGGTGTTTCTAAGAAATTACTCGCGCTACGATTCCATCGGTGCCCTCAGAATTTGATTCCAAGCACCGGTTCAAAAGTTAGAAAAACCCGCTCGTTCGTTCACTGAACGTATTCGAGCTAAACTTTGGAAAATGATTTCGAGCACACCGGGCCTCGGAATCAGGTGCCTTCAGAAACTGTGTTCTTGTAAAATTCCAAAGAAAATTAAGAAAAAATTTCCCATGAATTTTATGGGTCATTACAACTACATTGTGTTAGTTGCAGACGACGGACATCGCTGATCGTGGTTGAGGCTTGCAGAGCAGGTCGATACCAGGAGGTGGACCATCGGGCGGGACATACTCGGAGCGGACAGCTGGACCGGGGAGCTGTGGAGGCTTTCTGTACCCACCCTTCAGGTGGGACATTCAGTGGATGGCTCGACGTTGCGGCTTTACTTTCAGTTGCTGTTTTTCCTTTCCAGTTGTACCTTACTTTTAGTTTGGGTTTGTATTCTGGCCCATTTACTTTTCCGCACTTACTTTTTTTACCCAGTTTACTTAGTGTTTTCTTCTGCTTTCTTACTCTGCGTTTTTTGATTACTTTACATAGGAAATTCCTTCCCTTTTTACCGGGAATTACGCCTTGGTGCTAGTCGCCAACCCCTGGCCTATGGAAGGTGGTCTTGGGGTAGTCACGGCACGGGTCCCGAGGACGGGTCGTGACAAGAAAAATAAATATCCACCCACAATACTCTTTATGTCACCATTTTTATCGAAGGTAACATGTTGGAATGTTCATTTATTTCTTTGTACCACAGTACAACAAGTATATTGAGAGGTTTCTTCTCATTATTCATTCATGTGGATGTCCATATTGAATTTCATAATAAATATGTTCATACATTATTCTTGAATAAAAACATCGGTATGCCATAGTACAGATTTACTATTTATTTGTGGTCCACAATTAAGCAGCTCATTCATTCTGCTTATTTGGGTGGTAGTAGTCCAATAAGCCTTGGCCTTATGAACTCTTCAATACATGTTTCTTCATTGTGTTATATATTATTAAAAATATGGGTTCATATTGTTTATTTCACAAGAAATGTCATTTATGTAGTCCTTTTGATGCTAAATTGGTTGAACGTTTTTACCCCGTGAACAAATAAATGCTATATTTTTTACTATTATTCTTTCAATACGCCCTAAATGCTTTCTCTATAGTACTCAGTTTTGTATTGGAAATATTTTTCGTTTTTGTTCTCAGTTTATGTGAAACATACCTGAAAAAATATCATGCTAGAATTGGGTAATCTTTGGTTTCAAGTTAAAATTTTTTCTTTCTAGCTGATTCTTGATTTTATTTGTAGATTTCAGGAACTATGATGTGAAAGCAGTATTTATTGAAAGGATGTAGTGTTAACAATCAATTTACTACAAAACTAGAATCTATCCTAATAGAACTAGATACTATCCAACTAGGATGTTGTGTTATCAATCAATTACTACAAGAATAGTTATAATTTTCCTTGAAAAGAAGAACTAGATACTATCCAACTAGGTATGTCCATCCACCCACTCCCTATAAAAGGTTACAAGGTTTAAAGGGAACCAATTTTATTTGATCCTAAGAATATTGACCAACTATATGGAGTCACTTTCAGTCCACAGTTTATCTCTAGAATAGTTAAATGAAAAAATAGTTCTTCTTCAAAATAAATACAATTTCCAATAGATTGATATAATAAACACCCCACAACCTAGTTCCCGGTGCTTCCATAGTTTATCTCTATCGTGTGCACCGTCCCACTAAATATTGAGAGGGACCGGAAGATTGAGATAGGTGTTACCATGGATGGATACTTCAGAGTCGTGGTCTCGGATCCATGGCTCCAAAACTAGTTCACACAGGCTGAGCTTCGCACCATGAAATCCCACGTTAGTATAATTTATTTCCTTTATTTTTGTTCATCATCATCATCTTTCATTCTGTTGTTCCTTCTTCACCCTGTCATTTTTTATTGCAAATCTTAATCTGTGTATCACATTGGGAGATGGCTGTTTTGGAGCGTAGTTTTTGAGCACGAGGAGAGAAAGTGTGGGTGGGAGGATGCTTACTCTCTAGGACCTGGCTTTGGTAATGTCGAAGTTGCAACATGTTAGAGAACAACTTTATGAGGAAGAAAGAAATGGAATTCTTCAAGAGACGTATCTGGACCTGGACGAAGAGGTGAATTTTGACCTATTTCTTAAGGTTGTATTTTCAGGTTTTGGGCACAATGCTTTGTGTTTCACCTAAATCGACTTGAATTATAATCTGAATATTGTTGTTTGTTGGACTTTGGGATGTGTTTCTGTGGTAGGTGTATTTGAAGCTCCATGCTCATGAAAGTTCCAGAACTGGAAGTGGTATAAAGAATTCATCTGCCTTACTAAAATCTGCTACAACATTGCTTCACACCATTAGCGAATCTGAAAAGGCATCCCATGTTTCGCATATCAATCACTATCTAGGGAAAGATGAGTTTTTAAAGAGGTTCCTTCCGATAAATCATTCCACTGATGATATTTTCGAGATCGTGAAGGATGGTGTTCTTATATGGTTATTGTTATTCATTTTTCATTATATTGTTCATGATTTTCCTGAATATTTCATCCAAGCGTTTGATTCATAATTTTGATTCAAGAACTATGATTCAGTAAGCTTATATTTTTTTGAATTCCTATCATGGTTGTAGTGATGTTTGAAGGGAAATTTCTTCTAAGAGATATGTTTGAAACCAGTTAATTATACCAAACTACTATTTCTTAGTGATCCTTTCCACTAGATTTTTATTCTTCCAACACGTCATTTAAAATTTCTATACAGAGATTATAAATACAAGTAAACTTACTGATATATTTCATTGATTCCAACCCATCCTCTTCAAGATAGATTGCATGTTTTCTTCCAATTTTTTTTTAAATTTTGATACTGTTTTCTCTCTTGAATCACACAAAGCAGAAGGATCTATAGGGTTAATTTTGGGCATTAATATTTTTTCTTCCAAGAGATATGTTTGAAACTCGCTAATTATACCAAAATTCTATTTCTTAGTGATCCTTTGCACTTCATTATTATTCTTCCAACACCTCATTTACAATTTCTATACAGAGATTATAAATACATGTAAAATTATTGAGATATTTCATTTATTCCAACCCATCCCTCTTCAAGATAGATTGCATTTTCTCTTCCAAATTTGTTTTACATTTTGATACAATTTTCACTATTGAATAACACAAACTCGGAGGATCTATAGGGTTAATGTAGGGCATGAATATTTTTCCTTCCAAGAGATATTTTTGAAACTGGATAATTATACCAAAATACTATTTCTTAGTGATCCTTTCCACTTGATTTTTATTCTTCCAACACCTCATTTATAATTTCTATACAGATATTATAAATACAAGTAATGTTATTGAGATATTTCATTGATTCAAACCCATCCCTCTTCAAGATATATTGCATTTTTTCTTCCAATTGTTTTTTACATTTTGATACTGTTTTCACTATTGAATAACACAAACTAGGAGGATCTATAGGGTTAATGTAGGGCATGAATATTTTTTCTTCCAAGAGATATGTTTGAAACTAGCTAATTATATGAAAATACTATTTCTTAGTGATCCTTTCCATTTGATTGTTATTATTCTAACACCTCATTTACAATTTCTATATATAGATTATAAATATAAGTAAACTTATTGAGAAATTTCATTGATTCCAGCCCATCCTTCTTCAAGATAGATTGCACTTTTTCATCTAAATTTGTTTTACATTTTGATACTATTTTTACTCTTGAATAACTCAGAGAAGGATCCGTAGGGTTAATGTAGGGCATGAATATTTTATTTCACTATTCCATTGTTCAAGCTATTAAAGTTTTGAAGAAAATAGTGTTAATTATGATGATAGAATATGTTTTCATGATTCTCATTAAGCTTGTGGATTTATTTTCTTCAAGATGGTGAAAAATTAGAATATTTTGGAAGTGTTTTCATATGATTGGTGCTAATTTGTTGACTTTCTTATAATAATGATGAAAAATATTATTCTTTTTTTATGTCAATTTAATTCTCTATAAATGAGTGCTCTAATAACTATATAATATCCTTAATTATTCAAATTCATATTATATAATTTTCTCTCAATTCCTTTTCACTCAGCTATAAAGGATAATTCTTTTTTCATTTATAATCCCTTGCTTATATAATTTTCACCTTAGAAATATTTAATTACAATTTTTAAATTTCATATTTCTACAGAGCATGCTGGATCTGGTATTTCTTTTGAAGGAACTTCCATTCCTTCATTGTTGTAACTCCTATTTTTATTCTAATTTTCTTAATTTTTTTTCAGATGTAAACTTGAAATCTCATATGTAACTACCTTAATGAGTTCATGCACAGGTGAAGTGAAATAAAATGGAATAGATATATGGTGGGAATTATCAGATAATGATGCAGATATAAGGTAACATCATAATCACTTCATTTTTATTATTTTATTCAAAACATTATATTTTTGGTATCTGCAGAATGTACCTGCCGGAAGTTTTTTCAACCTGAAGACATCTTGGAAAAAATGTTTTCTGTTGTATGAGTCTATAACTTCATGTTACTCAAAATATTCTAAGAATATATACATTACAAATTATGATGTAATTACATGCTTTCTGAAAGTCAGTATTTAATTCAATCATTATCACATTTCTCTGTTTTATTATTACAACCGCTGTCTTATCATTGATAAATCTTTCACTAATTATTTCAGTTCATGCATTATTGTTATTGTGATAGAAAGAAAACCCAGTAATTGAATATGCCATACAATAAGACGGTATATTACTAGTTTCTAATAATGTTTACATAAAAATTCATAAATAAATAATTTAGAAAACATTAAAAAAATTATTTTTAAATGTATATAAAATAATTAAAATATGGTTTAAAATAATTTTATGTAATATTTAAATAAAAAATAAAATTCATTATGAAATTTAAATGAACATGGAATTATAAGAAAAATATTGTCGACCAGAGAGGGAATAAAGAAATAGTTTCCTAAAAACATTTTTGGATCATTTTATACACCACAGAGAAGAAAATTAAATGAAAAAAAATAAAAACAAAGAATTATGTATAGGGGAAGAAAATATATAGGATTTATATGATAAATAGAATATAATCCCCAAAAAGGATATTCAAGTATAAATATTCTTTATTGAAAATGAGATTCCAACATAAACCCTTACATAGGGTACCGATATTATTTAAAATTGATCTTAATATGCTACAAAAAATATAGATTTATTGTAAATATATTATAGGGAAATATTTTTACATGGTATAAAATATATAATTCCATTATAATTTATAATTACAAATTTATTTAAATTCATTCTATAAATTAACATTTAGTTTTCTCCTATTCTGTTACCCTTGTATGTTGTGGTTCTACAGTTTTGATACTAGAACATTTTTTTTTCAAAAATATAAAAAATAATATTTAATTTGTAAGTATCATATTTAACAAATAAATGCAGTTTTATAAACATTAATATAAGGTGGTGATGAAAAATTAATTACATCACTTGTTAGATTCGGTAGTCTTTAGTTAAACACATGAAACGGTTTTTAATTTCAAAGAAATTAAAGGAAAGAAACATAAATAATATTATATAATTATAGAATCATATTAATATACTAAATATGATATTTATTCCTTAAAAATACCAATATGACCATCTATGTATAATATACCTAAAAACCACATAACATTGATTCGTGGAAGTGGTGGTCTATATGCACACGTAAGAGATGTTACCTTTTATAAATGGAGAAACAACGGTGTAAAATGGTTATAACATTATCCAAAAAAATTTATTTAACATATTATTATGCTTGAATAATATTTTTATGATGTTAAGGGAGAAAAAACATGAAACAAATCAGTAAACATAACTATCTCTTCATTGGGAAACCTACTTTTAGATACACCTTCAGCCTTACTAGATTGTTCATTTGAAATGAAAAAAGAACTAGAGAATGTGAGGTTTGTTAAAAAGATATTTTTTAGTCTCATATGAATTAAAAGTATAAAAAGTGTGGTAGGAGTTAGGTGATGATAACCCCCTGTAATAAGGGATGTGTGTGGCACTCTTGTAAATATTTAAAACATGGAAATATAATAATTTAATTTTAATGATAATGTGTCAACAAGGAAAAATAAATTCAATGATATAATATTTTGGGTTAAAAATACCCTTAACCAATAGAATTTATCTAAGATTTATATATACTTTATTCCTAATCTCTTTTTTTAATAACACATTCCTTCCCCCAATTAATCCATTTAACCCTTACTATGGAGGCAATGTATTACCTTGGACATTATTCATTATAAAAAATATTAAATTAGGAACATTACTAAATTTGAATATCCTAGTTCCTAATATGAAATTCATTTTACCATATTCAATTTATATAAGCATTATAAATTTATTTTATAAAATGGATCCAAAATATAATGAAAACCAAATTTATAAAAATACATTTATAATCATAAGACTGAATTTATTCATGTAATATTCTATGTAACAACCATTAATTTTTTTTAGAATATTTTATTAAATATATTCTATTAATATTTCGTTCTAATTATCCATTGATGGTTTCTAATAGAATTTATTCAAATTTAAACATATTGTGTCTATAAAATTAATATTTTATAAAAACACATCTTTCAGCATAAAATTATTTAATTTTAATTCCTAATGTTCTAAGTAAAAATGAATTTCATTATCAAGATATGTAAAAAATGAATTTCCATTTGTTTCATTCTATGAATTAATTTTTAAATAAATCATATATTGAAAAAGAAATTATTTTAATGGAAATATTTTAATATGTTTTTTTATAAACAAAAATATTTTCTATGTAAATTAAAAATTATTTTCAACAATTCAATTTTATATAAATACAAAAAAATATACTTAATTTTAAAATATACAATCATTATTCACATTACATTATGGTTTTGTGCTTCACAAGATATTAAATGAATTTATTTGTAAATAATAAATAGAATATTATATATTGGGGTGTTACAACCCATCTCATAATGAAAACCATACTAATTATTTAGCATAAAATTAATTATACACATGATCAGGAAGAACCCACTAAAATTAAATTTATATAATGTAATTTTCATATGGGGTCATACAAAATCCCATTAAGAGTGATATTGGTTGATAACAAAAATAAATTTTCCAATGGAAATATATAATCCAAGATTATAAGAAATAACCATGAAAATTAATCTATAATAACTATATCCTTTATAGGTAGAGACTAAAATGGAATTTAAATAATTATAATAAAATTACATAATTTGGTTGTTAAATTAATATTGTAATTTACATTTAAATCTTACTAAATGAGGTGAAAATATGATATTTAATCATTAATTTTAAAATAATTCCATATAATGAACCTCTAAGAAAAAATAAAGAAAAAAATAAGATATGTGGAGTGTAAGAAAAAAATATACAAAAATAGAATAAAATCTATTTATTCATTATTTTAAAATAATATCTTTTTAAAAAAATGAAAGATTCAGAAAAATGGGAATATACATTTCATTGAGAATCCATGAGAACATAATGTGGAGGATTCATTATATTAAGTGGTTAAAAATTTAGGATATGAAATTATTGAAAAGAAATATTTCATATAATACTATTTTAATATATTCCCTTTGAAACATATTTAGAGAAAGTAAAATATAGTGTAAAATGAATTTAAATAATATCTGATGTATAAAAATGAATATTCTTGCATTAATACATTAAATATATACATTAGTGAGAAATATTACAGAAAATAAATAACTAATAATGTGGGATCCATTTATGAATATTCCATTTGTCAAATTGTGAAACAAAAAGAATATAAATTATAAAAAGACACATAAAATATAGAAATAAATAATAGAGGAGAGAGTATATGGGATATTGAAGGGAATTGACATATAATTACATTGGGCAATAATTAAATCAAACAAATATTTAATATAAAGTGATACATGAAAATAAAACCTTATTTTCAATGCATTTTAGGAACTATATATTCCCAATTGGAGAATGGTGGCCTTTAATTAACCATTAATTAATGTAAATTAGTAATGTAAAAATTCAATAACAATAATTTGTTAAATGTGTAATTATTAAATAGATTAAGAATACTTGAAATGAGAAGATATTCGGAAAAGAAACAATTATCAATAATGTAACAAGTGATTTATATATATAAAGGAATACATTACATGAAATAAATTTAAATCAATATGAAAAGATAAATATACATCATAAAGAAATTTAAATTAATTTTTCATATAATATTATTATAACATAATTAGCGATGGATAATTATAACTCAATGAAAGGATGTTGGGTTAAGAATCCATTTAAGTGGATGGTAAAATATAATTCAAAACTAAACATGAAGAGATCATGAAATATTCATTTGAATCCCATTAATTAAAGGTGATTTATTTAAATAATTTAAACAGATATTATGTAAATTAGGTCACAAAATTGTAGGTTCATCCTTAAAAATATATATCAAGGAATAAAAATTGATATAAAGAACCCTTACCAAATACGTACAACTAATAAGACATATTCAATATCACTATACAATAAAACATGATTAATTAATAATAAATCTAATAACCATATTAATGTTTATTAATTTTTATATTTATTTTTTATATCCATTTATTCTATATTTATTAATTATTTTTAGTTAATTTTGAACATTTACGTCAGTCATTTTAAACGTTCATTGTCTTATTTGACATAATAGTTTCAATGATCATTCCATTTTCATGAATTTATAACCTCCATAATAGTCAATGTATATTAATATAATATATGTATATCTATTTTTATGATGATCTTGGTTCATTCGATGGTAGTTTTAGGTATACATATTTTTGATGAAATCTATAATGTGCTTGTTTTGGTAATTTTTAATATATGAATAGTGTCATATTAATTACGAGATAAACCATAATATTACATTTCATGAAAAGAAAAATTAAAATTTACTTATTTTTATAATATAATACCTTTAATTCTATTTCCATAACCATCCATGAGAAAAAAATTATTAAATTAGTCTTTTTAGTTGTTAAAACAACCAAGAGTGGAAACTTTTTTTAGTAGTGGATGGGAACTATTATAAAATATTATTATTATAAGATAACCATTAAAAAATTATAATGATATAATTTCTATTTTATTAAATATATAAATCAGGATTGATAAGAGGTTGGTGAATAAAATAAATGAAATAGAATAAAAAATGTATTATGTTTAAGGAGGGAACTCTTGGCCAATTCAAAGTAGTAAATTTCAATTACTATATCATGTTTATAGAATTTTTTTGATTAATTATTACCATAATAGTGTTTATACATCTTCATATACTATTTAACAAAATAATTAAATTATATTATTTTTCATATCGAATGGTAGTAGTAGTTCCCTACTATAATGAGAACTTTGAGATACTATCATAGTATTCATAAACATATGTCCATTGGTTTAGAAACATCATACTTACTAGACATGGATGATATAATAATATAAAAAATTGAGGGATCATAATAATTTATATTTGTTCTCATGATGTTTACACTTGGTGATCCCATATAAACTTTATCATTAGTAACTTTACATGAATTAGAACACCACATTTTTCTGGTATCATTGGTTATTCCTATTTATAAACAGGTGTGTTGGTCACTCGACTTAAGAACATTGTTATTGTCTATATACTGTTCACATAAAAATATTCAAAATAAAATCTCAGGTATTTACATTTAGTTTTGGATGCTATATAGTGGGTGAATATTTTGTGCTATAGTGTTGAATGAATGATAAATATAGGATTTATTTATTTCATAAAGGAAGAGATATCTATGTCCTAGTCAACTAGTATCAGTTCCCTACTATAATGAAAATATTGAGATACTCTCATAGTAATATAAAACATATTTAGATTTTTTTAGATACATCATACTGAATAGACATTAATTATTTATTAATATCAAAAATTATGGGATCATAATAATTTATAATTATTCTCATGAATTTTAGACTTGGTGATCCCATGTATTGTAGTTCATCAGGGAATACCCAAGAATTGGAACACCACATTTTTCTAGTATAATTGGTTATTCCTATTTATAAACATGTGTGTTGGTCTCTGAAATTAAGATCATTATCAGTGTGTATTCATTGTTTAGGTAAAATGATTCAAGACAAAACCACGGGCATTTATATTTACTAGTGGATGATATTTATTGGGTAAATATTTTGTGTTATAGTGTTGAATGAATAATCAATATATGATTCATTTATTTCAAAAATGATGATATATCAGAATCCCAGTTGACTAGAATAGAAGTACCTTTACTAAATCATTTTCCATCGTATAATATGGTAACTCCATATGCTAATGTCATGAAATAATATATAATGAATGGGTGGGGAAAAAACTTGTGAATCCTTATTTATAAGATATGATTAGACATAAAAACTATATTCAATAACATGTGTTTAGATGATTTTAATGTTTTTATAAATAATTCTTATTACCTCATGGGCCATAATTTCTTACTTGATATAACTATTAGTATATGGTTATGATTCATTTTTATTTTGAAAAATTCTACAAGGTTCATACAAATAGTATATTCAGATACATGGCCAATTATATAAAATTTGGAGGTGTATATACATACCATTTGACATGAGATATTATTAATTCAATTATCCACATGATATTTTATGTTTCAATTAATTATGTTACTTCATGGTTCTTGTGATTTAATGTTCATCAAAGTGGTAAAGATTTTATGTTAAAATCTCATTGTTTTTCATGATTATTTATTATTATATTTCAAATAAGAAAATATTATAATCCATATCTAAAGAGAATAATGAATTTTAATATTATATGGTTATTCATGATATTAACTGTATCATTTTCCAAAATCATGTAATTAATTAAGAGAATGTTTTAAAGAAATTCCAACTTTATTTATCTCTATGGTCAGAAATCTATTTCTTCCAACACAATGTTATCTAAATAATGGCATGAAAGCAATTTTAATATTATCTTATAATTATTATAATAAATTTTTGATACATGTTTTACTTTAAAAAAATTAATTTCATATTCATGTGTTTTTCCAAACAATGAATGTTTCGATTGTATCAAAAATGCAATAGGAATGTTTATTTGACATCGATAACATGAATTTAATTTTCTAACCAGATGAACATTTTTATTTTTAAATATTAATATATAATTTTTTGATTTTTTTAATAAAACTGATTTAAAAAATATTTTACAATTATTTCGTTTTAAAATTTTATTTTAATAAAAATATTTTAATCCTTAATAAATATACAATGCCATTTATTTTATAAAATCATCTTCCATATAAGATGACATCCTTTTACCTAACTGAAGATTTTCTAGGTACATGAACCTATGATACCATTCTTATTCTTTCTCAGATTGATCATTTTTATTATGGAATAATGTTTATGTAACTCAATTCTCTTCTACGTGTTATACCATGATTAAATTATTATGAAACACACTTATTTATCAAGATTCACTCAATGATGTAAGGATGAAATGACTATGAATCATATCTATTTACACAACCTATGCTACGTTGGAATGTTTATCAATCAAATTTATTTCTATGGGTTATGATAAGATGAATGTTTTATTGTCTTATGGAGCTCATATGTATGATTTTCATTATGTGATGGGTGGGACCTATACTTCCCTCCAATACATTAGGTAGTGATTTATATCTCACGAGATAACTATGGGAAAATTAAATGGTCTTGATCTAATAAAGGAAACATGTTTTTCCATAACCAAAATGGGGAATAGGTACATCAAGATCCACTATGGGAAATATGTGTTTCTTGATCACGAATATTAAAGAGGTACATCCTAATCTAAAATGGGAAACATGCGATATGTCCGGATCCACTATTCTGATGATCAAGGAAAATAAAATTTACATATTAGCTTTTTTCTATATTTTTTATGTTATAAAAACATTATTACTTTATTTTATGGTTCATCATTTAGTTATGATGATTTTTCACCCCTATAGACTATGTTTTTAGAAATGATAATGTTTTCTGAAATGAATCTTGTTTTATGATCTATGATAGGTTGGGTATGAACTTCGTATGTAATGTTATTGATCATAAAACCTTTTTATTATGTTATTATTTCATATAATAATATATTGATATCTTTTATATTTACACTTGATAAGAATAGTTTTCACCCTTTCATATGTTTCCTTAACCAGATTATAATGAAATGTATAGGTGGGTATACCTAAGAGAAGTACTTTGTTAGATGATCATAATAGGAGATATTGAATATCTTTCACAAATCAAGAAGATTATTTTATATGATTCCAAATTCACTAAACTACTATGGTCCTCAGACATGTGATCATGAAATATAATGAATGTTTATATAAAAATATATAAATATAGGTAACAGATGTTAGGGTCACTATATTTCATACAATAGGAAATTTTTTATTAACCATTAGAAACTAGGATGAGAAAACATTAGTTAAATAACTATAGACATTTATACATATACTGACCCAGTCATAACATATATGGATATTACATTATTTTAGATGAATTTTAAGTACATTACAAAAAAACATGCCCGAGGACCATAATAGTTTAGTGTCTTTGGAATCATGGGAACAAAATCTTCTATCCTAGTGAAAGATATTTAACATCTCCCATAATTATCTCCACCATTAGTACTTATACCAAAAACCATTCTTCATAACATGGATAAATGAAACATAATATAGGGGTGAGATCAAATTCTTAGTAAGGGGAAATAAGGGAGATATGTGAGCATAATTATGAGCATTAGGGTTTGATAAGATGATCATTAAAATAGAAGATCATAAAATTCATGTCAAAGATCATATACATGAATCATGAATAAAATAATGAAAGATAATAAAACAGGAATCAGAAGGAAATGAAGAACACTAGCCCTGAAAACATAACATAAGAATAAAATATGGTATTTTGGCAGCCACATAAGCATTTAATAATATTTCTATTATAGCCATGACATCACTTCCAATACCATATTGGTAGTATAGGTTCACTCCCCATACCATATTGGTAGTTATGGTTCACTTCCATGTCTATATTAGTAGAATTATTTTACCTCTCATACTATCTTGGTAGTCATGGTTTACTACTATGGCCATATTATTACTCAAGGTTCATTCCCAATACCATCTCAGTATATATCACGAGATATAATTATTTACCCAATTCAATGGAGGGAGATATAGGTCCCGCCCATTTCAAAATGAAATACTACATACATGTTCCACAAGATCATAAATAATCATATCATATCCCATGAAATGAAATGGATATTATAAACAATGTAATCATGTCATAAAATGTGGAAAAAGATAAGTTTCATAATCATTTAATCAACGAAATATCCTGTGGAAGAGAAATAGATTTCATAAACATATTACTGAGGGATGGGAAAAGAGTTTCATAAAAAACATGACATTAATCATAATTAATTCATAGAAATAGTATGAATGAAACCTTTATATCATTTCCTAGAAGTGAATGAGTGATATCTGGGTATTTCATCTTGGACGGAAAATAATATTGAAATGAATTTCAAAAAAATTCTTCCAAAAAATATCTTTCTTATTTTAAAAAATATTTTTAAAACATATAACCATTTAAAAATATTTCTCTAATAAAATACCCAGAAAAGTTATAAAGAAGACTTGAAATAATTTGGAAAACCATTTTCCATGGAAACCTGTAAAATAAAATTGAAAACATTTTAAAACCAGTATCTTTGAAAACACTTCGAAAACATAAAAAGAAAGGTAGAAAATGATTTTATTTTTTTACATTAAAACATGTGATAGTAAATTTAACTTTTTTGAAAACCATTTCTGTAACACCCCAAGATTTCATAGTGTGTTATTTCTTCAAAATAATTCAATAACTTGCACTACACGCAACACCGAGTTCAATTGCACCATGACTTACCAAAAAAATCCATTCAAAAGAGGTTATGAATAGTATTAACCGAATTTTAAACTTTATATAATCCTTATAATTTTAGAATCCATATTATGAGTTTCTTAGTCATAATGCAAGAACAGATTCATTTTCAGTATTGCACTTTTATCAACTTTTGATAGTGAAACCTTTTTAAATACAATATTTTAAACTTTTTGACTAAATGGGGACATCAAAAATTTAAAATGAAACATCCCAAGCTTCCACGGTACGCTTTCCTTTGAATAATACAGTAGCGTGTGTTGTACACAACTTCGAGTTTTAACACACACCACAACCGATCAAACTAGCCGTTATGAATAGTAATACCTACTTTTTAAATTATATATATTTTATATTTCAAAATTGACTTCATTTTTTGATTCGTAGTGTCAAATTTACCCTAAGGTGAAATTTTGGTACTTTTCGGATAACTTTCATATTTTGATGAATAGTGAAAATTACTAAATTTTAATTAAAAACAACTTTTTTAATCAAAATAATTAATAGTGATAAATTATGAATTTTAGTAGTTTTAAAGTATATTTAGAATATAGTTTTACCATTTAATATAATGTTGGTCATTGGACATAATTTTACAATTAAACCGAACATAAACAAGTGTCAATCTTTTGGTAGTTATTATCTCTTAAAAACACGCTTTTTGTTTTGACAGCGGGAATTAATTTTAAATTAATTTCTGCCACTTCTGTGTTTTGAATTTAGAAAAATGGATTCCATATTTGGAATCAGGATGTTCAAATTGTGTAAATAGGTAACTTTTATTTTTAGACATTTTGAATAATTACTGCGGTAAATATTTTATTTACCATGGTTAAGGGTAAATCCGGTAAATAAGGGTTAAGAAAATAATATTATAATAATACTGAATTACCCTAAAACGTGCCTTAACCCTATTGGTTGATACATAGTCGACCATGGGAATCTTTGGGTCTATTTTGGGACCCCATGGATCCACTTGTAAGTGATAATGACACTTTATTTTAATTAAGTCAAAATGAATACAAAAATGACACAAGCATATATCTTTTAGAACAACAATTTTTACATAGGTTTATACATGTTGGATTTTCGATTATAAATATTCATTAGAAAGATAAAAAGATTTCCTACATAATGATATTTTATTTATAATTTTTAGACATTAAATAAGTTATTTTATTTATGACACAATGATGATGCAGTAATTACTATAATAGTGAAAAATTAAAATAATTGATATTATAAATACCCAAATAAATATAATATGAAACTTTTAATGAATTAAACTAATTTTATAGGCTAATATGATATATTAGGATTGATTTAATGGACTTTGTTCGAAGTAATCAATCTGTTATGAGTTTCACAAAAATCAACTATTGAATAGTGTCAAAATTGACATAAAAGAGTTCTTAAAACAAATATTATATTATTAATTGATATTAAATTCCTAAAAATCTAAGGATCGGCCAAGAGACTTATATTATGATAGGTTAATCATTAATGGACCACTTGGGGGTCTCTTGGATGTATATAGTAAGTTTATTAACCATAATATATAAAATACAAAGAGACATTGTAAAAGTGAAACTAATTAACTTAGAGTTAATACTTAAAGATAAGGTTAATATAAATACCCAAACCTGTATAAATTCTATTGGATGAGTTGTTTTCGACCTATCCCCACCTCATCCTTTGAATAGTCAACTTTGGAGCCTTTAGAAACCGAATATGAATTGATTATAAATTAATATTTCTAGCTTTTCCAAGGGTGCCCCTCACCCCTCTTATAAAAGGGCACTCCTCCTTCTCATTTCTTCACACCTTCAAAGCCTTTTGGTTCGGCCAAACTCTGCCCAAATAATCTCCCAACATCCCTCAATACAACCTAGAGGCCTTAGTTTGATCAGAAAGCCAACCTAAGGAGCCCTTTTGATCAAATCAAAAGGAAGAACCCGAAGAAGAGGTGATGATTTCACCACCCTTTTCTAAGTTCATTTCTTCTTCCACTTCTTCTTCCTTTGTTCTTACCATTCTAAAATAATAACTCCAGTATCTCACATATACTGTGATGTTATTATAAGTATGGTACAGCCATATTCAGTATTCTATCCACCCTTTGAATAACATGTCACCATACGTGCGTATGTACGGCTTACCGTCTCCACGTCGTGGTGTAATTGTTATTCAATATAATATTATTTGGATGGGTATAATAATGATGTGTAACTCATGTAAATAATAAATATAACATGTTAATGATTCTGTATATATGATATACCATTCATTTATATATTATTTTAATATCAAAAGAATGATATTGTCGCTCGTGCGTACGTACGGACTACCGTCTCCACGAACGCGATGAGATTCATTCTCCATCGTATCCATTCAAGTATAATTATCATTTTATGATTTAAAAATGATGTTTAAGGACTTGATATCATTCTGGATATGAATAAGATACAACAAACATGGCTTATGTAACAAAACATATAAAAGAAAATGAGTAAGTTAACACCCGAAACGATGATAATTCTAAGATATTATTAATAAATCAATGTTAAAAGATCATATATGATATCATATTAATATATATGATTCTTGTATAATTTAATAACAATTATTTCACCATTATACAGGAGGTTAACCTACCCCAACCAAGGAAAAGTACAAGGTAAGGGTTATTTCACAATCTCTTCATTATCCGAGGTTGTTTGTATGTAATAATCTACTGGGATCTCTTTATCATCCACATCCATGTTTCTTAAAAATGTATTTCAAAACATTTTTACTATTTAAAAGAATATGGGTTAAAGTCATTTATACTCTTTTTTTGACTTTTTATAAGAGGTTTATAAAGGAAACTTTCCGTCGTTTTCAAAACAAGGTCCTTTTTAACCTTTTCGACAGAATTGAGGTAAGAATGTTTTTTTTAACTTATACGGCGGGTGCGGTTATTTTACGCCGTTATAAAATCTTCAAAGCTTTCCTTACAAGCTTATAAGAATATTTTCAAAGAAAATGTTTTATTTTATATGGATCTTAAATGATTTCAAAATAAAAGGAGATATTTCTTTAAAAAGAATTTTGATTTCATCTATGTCAACATCCTTTGATGGATTTTAAGATTATTTGAAGTTAATTTATTATGATAAAAAACTTCTATATTGTATTGAAGGTTTTGTGATATGTTTGACTGTGGATGTGCTATTTTTATACCATTCATAGTTTATGGTGAAATTATTGACATTTCGTATGCTAGTTTTAATACGAATGTTTATGTTATGTTTAAACCTTTTCATATGGGAATGCATTGGACTTAATAAGTGACGGGTGGAGCCCGCTATAGCTCCTCGATGCATCGGTAGGTCTCATGAGACAAACTAGTGTCTTGGCACAAGGCCTTGACAAAATCTTATTTGTAGTCTTGGCACGAGGCCTTGGCTATGTGGTTATGATAGTCTGGCATTATGCATTCCAACATTATGAAAGTGGTTATTGATATTGCATGTGATTATTCGATTAGTAGAATATCCATGTGAATAAGTAAATGGCATTATTTCATTTTTATTTTTGCCATAATATGTTGAAGTTCAATTTTAAAAGGCTTTTGTTTTAGTAATTCATTGCCTTAAATGTTTATGCTTATTTTGAATGTTCCGCTATATTGTTATCCTTACTGGGCATTTGAGCTCACCCCCTTTTCTATGTTTTATTTTTCCCAGGTAGTGAAGAAGTAAATTATGAATGACTTGCAGGGATATTATGAGGGGTTAATAGTGTGGATGTGAAGACTTTGTTGTTGTAGTAGTTTTTCACTTTGAAATGTAATGTAAAACTTTATGATTATATCTAGTGTTTCCAAGGCTACTAAACCAATCGGTCTTTCGAGATTTGATCTTTCTTGTGATCATGCCAATGTTATGTAATAATGCACCGACTCTGGGTAACTGGGGTCGGGGCGTTACAGTTGGTATCAGAGGAAGTTTAGTACAAACCTTGGAAGCTAGATTTAGATAAACTCTGATTAGAGCACGTAGACTTAAGATGAACTTTGAGGATTAGTATAGAAGAACTTCCTAGAATTTTGGTATTGTAGAGATTTTGTGAGTTTTCCGAGCAATACATCCCTGTCTGGATACGAGCAGGTAGAGGCGGCTCTGGCACAGATGTACCTAGGGGTAAAACCCGAAAACACCGCTTTGAGCTAGACTCGAACGGGAACTGGTGCACGACAACGGGCCTTGCTGCACTCTTGGTTACGACACTCCCGGGGGATATGCTTAGGATAACTCTCATTTTCTTTACAAATCATTATGAAGGGTTTATGAGTATATACTTCCTCAAAGAAAACATTTTTATGATTATGGATTATAACCATAAATAGTTCAATTTATGTTAAGTGTTTTATAAGTATGGGATTATGTATTTTGATTCATAAACTGATCTAGTTTATGCCATTGTTTAGAAATGGCGCCCAGTAGAAGGAATGAGAACTCCAGAAATACACATGATTCAAAGAGAAGGAAGGATCATATCTTTTATGGTCTTAAGCTAGAATTTATAAGAGAAATAGTCTCCCATGTATTATCATCATATGAAGAAATAATATCATGTGTTGATAAGATAAGTAAAGAGTTTACTGAGTCCTATGGCTTTGAAGGGAATCAAGAGAAGAAAAGGATGGAAGAGAGAAAGATGGATAAAGGGAAAAGGGAAAAGAAGAATTTTCCCATATGTGGTAACTGTGGAAAGAAACACCCTGGAACTTGCCTGAAAGGAATGGGAGTTTGTTATAAGTGTGGAGGAAAAGGGCACAAAGTACGTGACTGCAAGGGTAAGAAAATGGTTTCAAATGTACAATGCTTCATTTGCAAGGAGTTTGGACACTACGCGAACCTATGTCCCAGTCATCAGACTATGCCGCAAATGATGCTATTGGATAATAATCAAGTTATGATACTACCACATATGAAGAGGAATGATTAGAGTTCTTATGTTGATTATGTCAATTGAGTGTTGTATCAACAATGTACTTGTTATAATAATTATGGAGTATATAAGGATTGTACTGCAGTACTATTTCATTAAGGACTTGAGATTGTGTGGAAAAAAGAAAAGTGACTCAATAGAAGGTTAAATTTTTGGAAAATATATGGTTGAGAGAATGATAAATCATAATATAGTTCTGATACTGAGGTAGTGATTTTGGAATAATATGTGATTATTTTGGATAAATTATATTGGATATTATTGACTACCTTGAAGCTGATTAATGATTTGTATATTCCATCATTGTTGGGGTTTAAAACATTTTTGGATTAATGATGTATATCCATCATTCTATATGGAATAAGGGAACATGAATGTAATCAATAAGGAATATGGTAGTACATGATGAAGGTATTCATATGCTATTACAGGGTAAAAAGGATCTATATTATGTTTACCTTCCTTATAAATGTTGGACTGTGAGTTTGGATAGAAGTATTTTGGATAGTTCTAGTTTGGATTATTTTGGATTTCCATAAAAGGACAACCCGGAGGTCGAGCGGCAACCCGTCGCGTCCGGCAAGGCTGCGAGACTTGAACCCGCAACCGAAGGGCGACAAGGGTGTATCACCTACCACTGGCCCAAGAGATGTACTAGATTAAATAATGTAGTTTTTTTAAAAGATCTGGTAGATGAATTATAAATTCGTTTATTTTGGAACCCTGTACGAATAGTATAAATATAATTTTTTTTACGAGTGAAAGATGAGTTTATGGTAGAAATTTATTAATGGACAAAACTCTAATTATAAAGTAAGTATATCTCCTTATGATCTCAGCCAATCTCATAAATAAATTCCTCAATATTAAGAAAAGCAACTTAGAACAAAAATGTTTTCCTAGATGGTACCTTAAATCATCACTAATTTATGGCTTTGGGATTGTTGGCCTTTTCATAGCCATGTTCTCTACCACTCTCCATCAGATAATTGATGGTTAGATTTCTCTTCCATATCCATATTTTCCTACATGGAACCCTAGTATGTGTTATTTTCGGTAATCTTCATACTTTACACTCTTTATTTTAAATAGAGGCCTCGATAATTCATTTTTCGATGTGGGATTTCAACTAAGATATTTTTAAACGTCAAAAATGTGTTATCCTAATACCCTATGTTTTGTTGAACCGATGGTATTTCAAATCATCATAGATTGATGAATTTAAGGACCTCAATTATACACTTGTTTGTGATTGATGACCTCAATCACTACCTATAAATATTTACGTTTTTCCTCCGATTATATGTCTCTAATTGCCACCAATGTTCTCCTAATCGAGATCATAATTTGGTTGTGACCCTTTGATTTCTCTTTTCCTCATATTAAGACTAATTTTTAGTAACCCAATTTCCGATGTGGGTTTTCCCACAAATATATTTTCTAATTTCAACCTTTTATTTTCGAAGAACAATTTCAAATTGCGAGGACGCAATTTATTGAAGGAGGGGAGAATGTAACACCCCAAGATTTCATAGTGTGTTATTTCTTCAAAATAATTCAATAACTTGCACTACACGCAACACCGAGTTCAATTGCACCATGACTTACCAAAAAAATCCATTCAAAAGAGGTTATGAATAGTATTAACCGAATTTTAAACTTTATATAATCCTTATAATTTTAGAATCCATATTATGAGTTTCTTAGTCATAATGCAAGAACAGATTCATTTTCAGTATTGCACTTTTATCAACTTTTGATAGTGAAACCTTTTTAAATACAATATTTTAAACTTTTTGACTAAATGGGGACATCAAAAATTTAAAATGAAACATCCCAAGCTTCCACGGTACGCTTTCCTTTGAATAATACAGTAGCGTGTGTTGTACACAACTTCGAGTTTTAACACACACCACAACCGATCAAACTAGCCGTTATGAATAGTAATACCTACTTTTTAAATTATATATATTTTATATTTCAAAATTGACTTCACTTTTTGATTCGTAGTGTCAAATTTACCCTAAGGTGAAATTTTGGTACTTTTCGGATAACTTTCATATTTTGATGAATAGTGAAAATTACTAAATTTTAATTAAAAACAACTTTTTTAATCAAAATAATTAATAGTGATAAATTATGAATTTTAGTAGTTTTAAAGTATATTTAGAATATATTTTTACCATTTAATATAATGTTGGTCATTGGACATAATTTTACAATTAAACCGAACATAAACAAGTGTCAATCTTTTGGTAGTTATTATCTCTTAAAAACACGCTTTTTGTTTTGACAGCGGGAATTAATTTTAAATTAATTTCTGCCACTTCTGTGTTTTGAATTTAGAAAAATGGATTCCATATTTGGAATCAGGATGTTCAAATTGTGTAAATAGGTAACTTTTATTTTTAGACATTTTGAATAATTACTGCGGTAAATATTTTATTTACCATGGTTAAGGGTAAATCCGGTAAATAAGGGTTAAAAAAATAATATTATAATAATACTGAATTACCCTAAAACGTGCCTTAACCCTATTGGTTGATACATAGTCGACCATGGGAATCTTTGGGTCTATTTTGGGACCCCATGGATCCACTTGTAAGTGATAATGACACTTTATTTTAATTAAGTCAAAATGAATACAAAAATGACACAAGCATATATCTTTTAGAACAACAATTTTTACATAGGGTTATACATGTTGGATTTTCGATTATAAATATTCATTAGAAAGATAAAAAGATTTCATACATAATGATATTTTATTTATAATTTTTAGACATTAAATAAGTTATTTTATTTATGACACAATGATGATGCAGTAATTACTATAATAGTGAAAAATTAAAATAATTGATATTATAAATACCCAAATAAATATAATATGAAACTTTTAATGAATTAAACTAATTTTATAGGCTAATATGATATATTAGGATTGATTTAATGGACTTTGTTCGAAGTAATCAATCTGTTATGAGTTTCACAAAAATCAACTATTGAATAGTGTCAAAATTGACATAAAAGAGTTCTTAAAACAAATATTATATTATTAATTGATATTAAATTCCTAAAAATCTAAGGTTCGGCCAAGAGACTTATATTATGATAGGTTAATCATTAATGGACCACTTGGGGGTCGCTTGGATGTATATAGTAAGTTTATTAACCATAATATATAAAATACAAAGAGACATTGTAAAAGTGAAACTAATTAACTTAGAGTTAATACTTAAAGATAAGGTTAATATAAATACCCAAACCTGTATAAATTCTATTGGATGAGTTGTTTTCGACCTATCCCCACCTCATCCTTTTAATAGTCAACTTTGGAGCCTTTAGAAACCGAATATGAATTGATTATAAATTAATATTTCTAGCTTTTCCAAGGGTGCCCCTCACCCCTCTTATAAAAGGGCACTCCTCCTTCTCATTTCTTCACACCTTCAAAGCCTTTTGGTTCGGCCAAACTCTGCCCAAATAATCTCCCAACATCCCTCAATACAACCTAGAGGCCTTAGTTTGATCAGAAAGCCAACCTAAGGAGCCCTTTTGATCAAATCAAAAGGAAGAACCCGAAGAAGAGGTTATGATTTCACCACCCTTTTCTAAGTTCATTTCTTCTTCCACTTCTTCTTCCTTTGTTCTTACCATTCTAAAATAATAACTCCAGTATCTCACATATACTGTGATGTTATTATAAGTATGGTACAACCATATTCAGTATTCTATCCACCCTTTGAATAACATGTCACCATACGTGCGTATGTACGGCTTACCGTCTCCACGTCGTGGTGTAATTGTTATTCAATATAATATTATTTGGATGGGTATAATAATGATGTGTAACTCATGTAAATAATAAATATAACAGGTTAATGATTCTGTATATATGATATACCATTCATTTATATATTATTTTAATATCAAAAGAATGATATTGTCGCTCGTGCGTACGTACGGACTACCGTCTCCACGAACGCGATGAGATTCATTCTCCATCGTATCCATTCAAGTATAATTATCATTTTATGATTTAAAAATGATGTTTAAGGACTTGATATCATTCTGGATATGAATAAGATACAACAAACATGGCTTATGTAACAAAACATATAAAAGAAAATGAGTAAGTTAACACCCGAAACGATGATAATTCTAAGATATTATTAATAAATCAATGTTAAAAGATCATATATGATATCATATTAATATATATGATTCTTGTATAATTTAATAACAATTATTTCACCATTATACAGGAGGTTAACCTACCCCAACCAAGGAAAAGTACAAGGTAAGGGTTATTTCACAATCTCTTCATTATCCGAGGTTGTTTATATGTAATAATCTACTGGGATCTCTTTATCATCCACATCCATGTTTCTTAAAAATGTATTTCAAAACATTTTTACTATTTAAAAGAATATGGGTTAAAGTCATTTATACTCTTTTTTTGACTTTTTATAAGAGGTTTATAAAGGAAACTTTCCGTCGTTTTCAAAACAAGGTCCTTTTTAACCTTTTCGACAGAATTGAGGTAAGAATGTTTTTTTTAACTTATACGGCGGGTGCGGTTATTTTACGCCGTTATAAAATCTTCAAAGCTTTCCTTACAAGCTTATAAGAATATTTTCAAAGAAAATGTTTTATTTTATATGGATCTTAAATGATTTCAAAATAAAAGGAGATATTTCTTTAAAAAGAATTTTGATTTCATCTATGTCAACATCCTTTGATGGATTTTAAGATTATTTGAAGTTAATTTATTATGATAAAAAACTTCTATATTGTATTGAAGGTTTTGTGATATGTTTGACTGTGGATGTGCTATTTTTATACCATTCATAGTTTATGGTGAAATTATTGACATTTCGTATGCTAGTTTTAATACGAATGTTTATGTTATGTTTAAACCTTTTCATATGGGAATGCATTGGACTTAATAAGTGACGGGTGGAGCCCGCTATAGCTCCTCGATGCATCGGTAGGTCTCATGAGACAAACTAGTGTCTTGGCACAAGGCCTTGACAAAATCTTATTTGTAGTCTTGGCACGAGGCCTTGGCTATGTGGTTATGATAGTCTGGCATTATGCATTCCAACATTATGAAAGTGGTTATTGATATTGCATGTGATTATTCGATTAGTAGAATATCCATGTGAATAAGTAAATGGCATTATTTCATTTTTATTTTTGCCATAATATGTTGAAGTTCAATTTTAAAAGGCTTTTGTTTTAGTAATTCATTGCCTTAAATGTTTATGCTTATTTTGAATGTTCCGCTATATTGTTATCCTTACTGGGCATTTGAGCTCACCCCCTTTTCTATGTTTTATTTTTCCCAGGTAGTGAAGAAGTAAATTATGAATGACTTGCAGGGATATTATGAGGGGTTAATAGTGTGGATGTGAAGACTTTGTTGTTGTAGTAGTTTTTCACTTTGAAATGTAATGTAAAACTTTATGATTATATCTAGTGTTTCCAAGGCTACTAAACCAATCGGTCTTTCGAGATTTGATCTTTCTTGTGATCATGCCAATGTTATGTAATAATGCACCGACTCTGGGTAACTGGGGTCGGGGCGTTACAGTTGGTATCAGAGGAAGTTTAGTACAAACCTTGGAAGCTAGATTTAGATAAACTCTGATTAGAGCACGTAGACTTAAGATGAACTTTGAGGATTAGTATAGAAGAACTTCCTAGAATTTTGGTATTGTAGAGATTTTGTGAGTTTTCCGAGCAATACATCCCTGTCTGGATACGAGCAGGTAGAGGCGGCTCTGGCACAGATGTACCTAGGGGTAAAACCCGAAAACACCGCTTTGAGCTAGACTCGAACGGGAACTGGTGCACGACAACGGGCCTTGCTGCACTCTTGGTTACGACACTCCCGGGGGATATGCTTAGGATAACTCTCATTTTCTTTACAAATAATTATGAAGGGTTTATGAGTATATACTTCCTCAAAGAAAACATTTTTATGATTATGGATTATAACCATAAATAGTTCAATTTATGTTAAGTGTTTTATAAGTATGGGATTATGTATTTTGATTCATAAACTGATCTAGTTTATGCCATTGTTTAGAAATGGCGCCCAGTAGAAGGAATGAGAACTCCAGAAATACACATGATTCAAAGAGAAGGAAGGATCATATCTTTTATGGTCTTAAGCTAGAATTTATAAGAGAAATAGTCTCCCATGTATTATCATCATATGAAGAAATAATATCATGTGTTGATAAGATAAGTAAAGAGTTTACTGAGTCCTATGGCTTTGAAGGGAATCAAGAGAAGAAAAGGATGGAAGAGAGAAAGATGGATAAAGGGAAAAGGGAAAAGAAGAATTTTCCCATATGTGGTAACTGTGGAAAGAAACACCCTGGAACTTGCCTGAAAGGAATGGGAGTTTGTTATAAGTGTGGAGGAAAAGGGCACAAAGTACGTGACTGCAAGGGTAAGAAAATGGTTTCAAATGTACAATGCTTCATTTGCAAGGAGTTTGGACACTACGCGAACCTATGTCCCAGTCATCAGACTATGCCGCAAATGATGCTATTGGATAATAATCAAGTTATGATACTACCACATATGAAGAGGAATGATTAGAGTTCTTATGTTGATTATGTCAATTGAGTGTTGTATCAACAATGTACTTGTTATAATAATTATGGAGTATATAAGGATTGTAC
The DNA here is from genome assembly GCA_963277665.1 of Viscum album. Lineage (NCBI taxonomy): Eukaryota > Viridiplantae > Streptophyta > Magnoliopsida > Santalales > Viscaceae > Viscum > Viscum album. The sequence continues at coordinate 20,734,743 of OY728145.1, read as the reverse complement.
TGCAGTACTATTTCATTAAGGACTTGAGATTGTGTGGAAAAAAGAAAAGTGACTCAATAGAAGGTTAAATTTTTGGAAAATATATGGTTGAGAGAATGATAAATCATAATATAGTTCTGATACTGAGGTAGTGATTTTGGAATAATATGTGATTATTTTGGATAAATTATATTGGATATTATTGACTACCTTGAAGCTGATTAATGATTTGTATATTCCATCATTGTTGGGGTTTAAAACATTTTTGGATTAATGATGTATATCCATCATTCTATATGGAATAAGGGAACATGAATGTAATCAATAAGGAATATGGTAGTACATGATGAAGGTATTCATATGCTATTACAGGGTAAAAAGGATCTATATTATGTTTACCTTCCTTATAAATGTTGGACTGTGAGTTTGGATAGAAGTATTTTGGATAGTTCTAGTTTGGATTATTTTGGATTTCCATAAAAGGACAACCCGGAGGTCGGGCGGCAACCCGTCGCTTCCGGCAAGGCTGCGAGACTTGAACCCGCAACCGAAGGGCGACAAGGGTGTATCACCTACCACTGGCCCAAGAGATGTACTAGATTAAATAATGTAGTTTTTTTAAAAGATCTGGTAGATGAATTATAAATTCGTTTATTTTGGAACCCTGTACGAATAGTATAAATATAATTTTTTTTACGAGTGAAAGATGAGTTTATGGTAGAAATTTATTAATGGACAAAACTCTAATTATAAAGTAAGTATATCTCCTTATGATCTCAGCCAATCTCATAAATAAATTCCTCAATATTAAGAAAAGCAACTTAGAACAAAAATGTTGTCCTAGATGGTACCTTAAATCATCACTAATTTATGGCTTTGGGATTGTTGGCCTTTTCATAGCCATGTTCTCTACCACTCTCCATCAGATAATTGATGGTTAGATTTCTCTTCCATATCCATATTTTCCTACATGGAACCCTAGTATGTGTTATTTTCGGTAATCTTCATACTTTACACTCTTTATTTTAAATAGAGGCCTCGATAATTCATTTTTCGATGTGGGATTTCAACTAAGATATTTTGAAACGTCAAAAATGTGTTATCCTAATACCCTATGTTTTGTTGAACCGATGGTATTTCAAATCATCATAGATTGATGAATTTAAGGACCTCAATTATACACTTGTTTGTGATTGATGACCTCAATCACTACCTATAAATATTTACGTTTTTCCTCCGATTATATGTCTCTAATTGCCACCAATGTTCTCCTAATCGAGATCATAATTTGGTTGTGACCCTTTGATTTCTCTTTTCCTCATATTAAGACTAATTTTTAGTAACCCAATTTCCGATGTGGGTTTTCCCACAAATATATTTTCTACTTTCAACCTTTTATTTTCGAAGAACAATTTCAAATTGCGAGGACGCAATTTATTGAAGGAGGGGAGAATGTAACACCCCAAGATTTCATAGTGTGTTATTTCTTCAAAATAATTCAATAACTTGCACTACACGCAACACCGAGTTCAATTGCACCATGACTTACCAAAAAAATCCATTCAAAAGAGGTTATGAATAGTATTAACCGAATTTTAAACTTTATATAATCCTTATAATTTTAGAATCCATATTATGAGTTTCTTAGTCATAATGCAAGAACAGATTCATTTTCAGTATTGCACTTTTATCAACTTTTGATAGTGAAACCTTTTTAAATACAATATTTTAAACTTTTTGACTAAATGGGGACATCAAAAATTTAAAATGAAACATCCCAAGCTTCCACGGTACGCTTTCCTTTGAATAATACAGTAGCGTGTGTTGTACACAACTTCGAGTTTTAACACACACCACAACCGATCAAACTAGCCGTTATGAATAGTAATACCTACTTTTTAAATTATATATATTTTATATTTCAAAATTGACTTCACTTTTTGATTCGTAGTGTCAAATTTACCCTAAGGTGAAATTTTGGTACTTTTCGGATAACTTTCATATTTTGATGAATAGTGAAAATTACTAAATTTTAATTAAAAACAACTTTTTTAATCAAAATAATTAATAGTGATAAATTATGAATTTTAGTAGTTTTAAAGTATATTTAGAATATATTTTTACCATTTAATATAATGTTGGTCATTGGACATAATTTTACAATTAAACCGAACATAAACAAGTGTCAATCTTTTGGTAGTTATTATCTCTTAAAAACACGCTTTTTGTTTTGACAGCGGGAATTAATTTTAAATTAATTTCTGCCACTTCTGTGTTTTGAATTTAGAAAAATGGATTCCATATTTGGAATCAGGATGTTCAAATTGTGTAAATAGGTAACTTTTATTTTTAGACATTTTGAATAATTACTGCGGTAAATATTTTATTTACCATGGTTAAGGGTAAATCCGGTAAATAAGGGTTAAAAAAATAATATTATAATAATACTGAATTACCCTAAAACGTGCCTTAACCCTATTGGTTGATACATAGTCGACCATGGGAATCTTTGGGTCTATTTTGGGACCCCATGGATCCACTTGTAAGTGATAATGACACTTTATTTTAATTAAGTCAAAATGAATACAAAAATGACACAAGCATATATCTTTTAGAACAACAATTTTTACATAGGGTTATACATGTTGGATTTTCGATTATAAATATTCATTAGAAAGATAAAAAGAGTTCATACATAATGATATTTTATTTATAATTTTTAGACATTAAATAAGTTATTTTATTTATGACACAATGATGATGCAGTAATTACTATAATAGTGAAAAATTAAAATAATTGATATTATAAATACCCAAATAAATATAATATGAAACTTTTAATGAATTAAAATAATTTTATAGGCTAATATGATATATTAGGATTGATTTAATGGACTTTGTTCGAAGTAATCAATCTGTTATGAGTTTCACAAAAATCAACTATTGAATAGTGTCAAAATTGACATAAAAGAGTTCTTAAAACAAATATTATATTATTAATTGATATTAAATTCCTAAAAATCTAAGGTTCGGCCAAGAGACTTATATTATGATAGGTTAATCATTAATGGACCACTTGGGGGTCGCTTGGATGTATATAGTAAGTTTATTAACCATAATATATAAAATACAAAGAGACATTGTAAAAGTGAAACTAATTAACTTAGAGTTAATACTTAAAGATAAGGTTAATATAAATACCCAAACCTGTATAAATTCTATTGGATGAGTTGTTTTCGACCTATCCCCACCTCATCCTTTGAATAGTCAACTTTGGAGCCTTTAGAAACCGAATATGAATTGATTATAAATTAATATTTCTAGCTTTTCCAAGGGTGCCCCTCACCCCTCTTATAAAAGGGCACTCCTCCTTCTCATTTCTTCACACCTTCAAAGCCTTTTGGTTCGGCCAAACTCTGCCCAAATAATCTCCCAACATCCCTCAATACAACCTAGAGGCCTTAGTTTGATCAGAAAGCCAACCTAAGGAGCCCTTTTGATCAAATCAAAAGGAAGAACCCGAAGAAGAGGTTATGATTTCACCACCCTTTTCTAAGTTCATTTCTTCTTCCACTTCTTCTTCCTTTGTTCTTACCATTCTAAAATAATAACTCCAGTATCTCACATATACTGTGATGTTATTATAAGTATGGTACAACCATATTCAGTATTCTATCCACCCTTTGAATAACATGTCACCATACGTGCGTATGTACGGCTTACCGTCTCCACGTCGTGGTGTAATTGTTATTCAATATAATATTATTTGGATGGGTATAATAATGATGTGTAACTCATGTAAATAATAAATATAACATGTTAATGATTCTGTATATATGATATACCATTCATTTATATATTATTTTAATATCAAAAGAATGATATTGTCGCTCGTGCGTACGTACGGACTACCGTCTCCACGAACGCGATGAGATTCATTCTCCATCGTATCCATTCAAGTATAATTATCATTTTATGATTTAAAAATGATGTTTAAGGACTTGATATCATTCTGGATATGAATAAGATACAACAAACATGGCTTATGTAACAAAACATATAAAAGAAAATGAGTAAGTTAACACCCGAAACGATGATAATTCTAAGATATTATTAATAAATCAATGTTAAAAGATCATATATGATATCATATTAATATATATGATTCTTGTATAATTTAATAACAATTATTTCACCATTATACAGGAGGTTAACCTACCCCAACCAAGGAAAAGTACAAGGTAAGGGTTATTTCACAATCTCTTCATTATCCGAGGTTGTTTATATGTAATAATCTACTGGGATCTCTTTATCATCCACATCCATGTTTCTTAAAAATGTATTTCAAAACATTTTTACTATTTAAAAGAATATGGGTTAAAGTCATTTATACTCTTTTTTTGACTTTTTATAAGAGGTTTATAAAGGAAACTTTCCGTCGTTTTCAAAACAAGGTCCTTTTTAACCTTTTCGACAGAATTGAGGTAAGAATGTTTTTTTTAACTTATACGGCGGGTGCGGTTATTTTACGCCGTTATAAAATCTTCAAAGCTTTCCTTACAAGCTTATAAGAATATTTTCAAAGAAAATGTTTTATTTTATATGGATCTTAAATGATTTCAAAATAAAAGGAGATATTTCTTTAAAAAGAATTTTGATTTCATCTATGTCAACATCCTTTGATGGATTTTAAGATTATTTGAAGTTAATTTATTATGATAAAAAACTTCTATATTGTATTGAAGGTTTTGTGATATGTTTGACTGTGGATGTACTATTTTTATACCATTCATAGTTTATGGTGAAATTATTGACATTTCGTATGCTAGTTTTAATACGAATGTTTATGTTATGTTTAAACCTTTTCATATGGGAATGCATTGGACTTAATAAGTGACGGGTGGAGCCCGCTATAGCTCCTCGATGCATCGGTAGGTCTCATGAGACAAACTAGTGTCTTGGCACAAGGCCTTGACAAAATCTTATTTGTAGTCTTGGCACGAGGCCTTGGCTATGTGGTTATGATAGTCTGGCATTATGCATTCCAACATTATGAAAGTGGTTATTGATATTGCATGTGATTATTCGATTAGTAGAATATCCATGTGAATAAGTAAATGGCATTATTTAATTTTTATTTTTGCCATAATATGTTGAAGTTCAATTTTAAAAGGCTTTTGTTTTAGTAATTCATTGCCTTAAATGTTTATGCTTATTTTGAATGTTCCGCTATATTGTTATCCTTACTGGGAATTTGAGCTCACCCCCTTTTCTATGTTTTATTTTTCCCAGGTAGTGAAGAAGTAAATTATGAATGACTTGCAGGGATATTATGAGGGGTTAATAGTGTGGATGTGAAGACTTTGTTGTTGTAGTAGTTTTTCACTTTGAAATGTAATGTAAAACTTTATGATTATATCTAGTGTTTCCAAGGCTACTAAACCAATCGGTCTTTCGAGATTTGATCTTTCTTGTGATCATGCCAATGTTATGTAATAAAGCACCGACTCTGGGTAACTGGGGTCGGGGCGTTACAATTTCATTGAAAATAAATTTAAAACATATAAATAAGGCTTGAAAACATTTTTAAAACCATTTTCCATGAAGACTTATAGTAGAATATTGAAAAGTTTTGGAAAATAAATTTCCTTGAAAAATTTTAAATGAAACATGAAATTATTTTAAAAACCATTTCTTTCAAAATATTTTTAAAGAATTATTTAATAATTATACATTAAACATTAAAAAAATATTAAAATTATTGATGATGTACAAATCCATACTTGACTTATGAGTTAAAAGGATTATTTCATTTTTAGGGTAAAATGTTTACAAAACTGCCTTTTTTGAAAAGTAAAAATAAGATTACATTGAAGAGATTGGTAAAATAAAACAATTTAAAAATTTATTTTAATGATCATAGAATATTATTATAATATACATGTAAACCCGTTTTAGAGATCATGGTTTTCCAACATAAGTGAGGGTAAAGTCGGTCTTTCTTAAAAACACCTTTTAGATATCTTAGGTTCTAAAGAGAAGAACTGTGGTACGAATACATGAGTGTATAATGAATAACCATATGGAAATAAAATTCATGAACATATTGATTTATGGGTTATAAAAGTCCATCAATGGAAGAATAAACATAAATAATAATGAAAATCATTGAGACTATCTCAATAGAATCTTATAACTTGGTAGCATAGGATCATACTATCCAAGTAAGAAAAGATAAACACATAAATCTTATAATATAATTAAAACAAGTAAGTTCATGATATTAAATCTAAAATTTAATTATATACACTTTTAAATAAAATTTAGGTTCATTAGATAACATGAGTCTCAAAGAAACAAATTGAGACAACAATGTTTCACCGATTTGGAATCTTTTGAAACATAAACACCATGAAAGAAGGATAATAAACTTTTTATGTGAATAACCATATATTTATGTATTATATATATATAATCAGATCATGGGATGTTCATAAACCAAAAAAAATTAAAGAGTGTAAAAAATAGCATGTATCTTATTAAAATAAAAAGTGAGATGAAATCCCCTTACTTTGTGTCATGACTATCGTTGTACTCATTCAAACCACATGTATAATAAATATATATTTATTATAAATATTTATAAATTGTATAATATTATATCTAATATAATATATGGTTTTATTATTACCAAATATTTTACTCCTATTAACCATCCTATGTTATGGTTTCACTTCGGGTAATATTAGTTTTGTTTATCGTATCCGCCTTAATTTGTTATATTGTTGGTCCTTATGCTTATACCATGATTTTAGAATGTAAATATATATATATAAATATATATATCATTTATATAAATTATATATGTATTATAATAATGTATATAGTATATAAGTATGAAATAGAATACACTGTTCATGAAGATTATATGTCGTACATACACATGAACGCTATTTCCGTTTAATTGTCGTGTTGAGAGAAAGAAAGTAAAAGAAATATATGTATATATATATGTCATTATTATGGTATCTTTATCATATTATATATATCATATATAGTCACTAAATATATCCATAATTCAATCAATGTAGTGTGTGAACAAATCACATTATTTTGAGGGGGCGGTAGTCCACACTTCCTCAAACGAAATTATCGTATTAACACCAAATGGAAAGTAAAAAATATAAGTGTTGTAAAAGGATTAAAAAAGAGTAAATAAATAATAAATATAATATATAATATATATAAACAAAGCTTCTATCATATTTTCCTCCATGAGAGGTGGTCAGGAAAATAGAAGAATATCGGTTTAGTGAGGCAGTAGTTCATCAAACACATAAACAGTATGTTTATTATCCATTAGATAGAGGTGTGTGTAAGTTTTGGTTGAAAACGTATAATAAAAACATACTAGTATATTTAGGTCACAGTTTTTTTATTCATGTATTTAAATAGAATTTGGAGGGGGCTGTGAAATGAAATAAAAGAAAGGACTTGAGAGAAGATATTAACACTTAATTAGGTAACTCCTTTTGGTTTGTGACAAATGGATTCCTTGAAATTCTTTATTTCTAAAGGAATGATTATAAAAGGAAGGTATGATCTCTATGAAGTTTATTGGTTAGTTATTGGATATCCTCAGGAGGTTTTAGAGGTGTGAGGATGTGGGAGATGTGGTGGACTTTTATAGGGAGGGGAAATGACTCACTTTGAATTTTGGAAAATAAATTATGTGTACACATGTTATTACCTAAACATTGTCATACCAAAGAAACAAAAATCAACAATTAAAGTTACATGGACTAAATATGTCAATATATATGTTTTTGAAAATGTTTCTAGGCCATTTGTACCCCTAAGATTAAGGTTTAGTCCCTAATTAAGCTTAATATAACCTCAATCACTATGATTAATTTTAATCACTTTTACTAATCATTTTGGTAAAAAATAAAAATAATATAATAATAATATAAATATTATACTATAAAAAATTGTGTATGTTAGTTTTTCTAAATTAAATTCATAAAATTGGAAAAAATAAGATCACTTATAATCCAGAAGATTGGATGAAATTACGGGGTTTTAAAGTAGAAAGAAGTTCAAAAGGTGAATAAGTGTTTACACTGAATTTCAAGGTGAAATTTATTATAATGACATAAATTGTATTAATAGATCTAGAATTTATTTAATGTGACATTAAAATAAATTAATGACATAATTTAACATTAATTATTTTTTAAACAAAAATGTTTATTTAATAAAAAAGTAGTGAAATTTCACTATTCATTAAAAAATGAAGTTTCTCAAAAAAAACCCAAAATTCACCCTAAGATAATTTTGACATTATAAATTGAAAAATAATATTTATTTTCTGAAATTAAATTTATAAATGGGTCTAAAAGTAGATTTATTTTTAAAATTGTTTCATTCGGGAAAACTATATTTTTAAACATAAAAGGTCTTTATACAAAATCATATTTATCATTGACAATATGTTATATATATATATATAACAATAATATATAATATTTGAAAAATAGTTATTAATATTAATTTAAATATGATTAATTTATAGGTTATAATTATATCATTTAAATAATTATAATAATAAAATTATGTTTTCTAGAAACATCTATGTTGCATATAATGTACACCAAGTTAGTGTTGTTTGCTGTGCAAACCAAGTCGGTATTGAGTGAAGCACAATACAAGTCTGTTCCATGTGAAAGAAATATTTTACATAGTATTTTAATATATATATATATATATAACTATTTTCATTGTGTCATGAAATTCAATACATAAAAAAGATAAATAAATTTCCAAAAAAATAATTCAAAAACTCTAGGGGTGTTACATTCAACCCAACTTAAAATTAATTTCTCCATTGATATTATTTTCTGTTATAAAAGGTTTAATAATTCAAAGTTTCATTCATAGTAACCAACATCATATAAATGAGTACAAAAACATCCCTTAAAAAGTGAATGTTTGAACAATAATAGTTATCCGATGTAACATATTATTAGGTTTCCACATAGAAGAACATAGGTTGAGAGTGAATATTGGACATGGAGTAAAAGTGTAAATATTTATAGGAATTGATTGAGTTCGTCAATAAAAAACAAGTGGATTTTCAATGAAATTTTTTGGTCCTCAAAGTGCTAAATCCATAATGATTTTAAAGGCCCCCGTTCAATAAAATTAAGGTATTATGACAACACATTTTTTTATCATTTTACTAACATTGAGTAATTATATTATTGATCAAGAATGAAAGAAATATACTTACTTGAAATGTATCTATAAATAAAATTTGTGTATTTTTAAATTTCTAATTGATACATTTTTTATTGTAATGGATGTCCATAAATTAACTTTTATTCATGAAGTACTAAAATACACATTTAGACGATCTTAAGGTCCATAAAAGAAGGAAATATATAATTATTTATCTGTAACTATTCTTAAAAATTAATATGTTTAATACATAATCATTAAAGATAAAAAGTAAAACTATTGTTTCATCATAAATAATAATTCATTAAAAAATTATACATTAACTGGGACATTACGTAGGCTAGTGGTAGGAGTGAAAAACTTATCATCCTCCGGTCATGGGTTCAAGACCTGTAACCTTGTTCAACATGATTGATTATCACCTGACATACATGGTGTCCTTTTATAAAACCTTACTAATATAATTTCCAAAATATGTTTGAAATACTTGAAAGAAGGTTAATCACTAAATATCCTTTTAACCAAGGATTTCAATACAATATCAATACAGAAATACTTCTTTTGATGGTTAACTTAACCTTTTCATGAAAGGATAACTTTATAACCCCTATAAAAGCTAAAAATGAAAAACCATAGTAATAATGTCATGAAAAAAGATTCACATTGTTCCCCCAAATATCACAATGTAGCTCTTGGTTGTAACATTAAAACTTGTGAATAACCTCATGGAAAATTCTCCTAGAACATGGTAATGACCTGAATTATAATAAACCCATTTTAGAAGACATGCATGCTTTGTTATTTCACAAATTAATAGATATATTCCATAAATTAAATTAGTTTTAAACTTCATCCATGATATCATGAACTAATTATCAACATGTCCTTAATTAGTTCCAAGGTAATTAGTACCATCCAATTTACTTATTCATACCCCACATATCATTATCCTAAAAACTTTATCATAACATAAGAAACATATTAAGGTTTATCTTTCCCTTAATCATGTCTTTTCCATTGAAATAACCTTTCCATTAAATCAGTTTCAATTCCATCAAAACCATTCAAAGTGTTCTTGAAAATCTATTACGAGAAACATAAATTGAATAATCCTTATATATTTAACCTTTTATATAACATAATCATTGAATCCAAATACTTAAAACTATTTTTATCCCACTTCATTCTTATTCCACTAATAAGGATACCTCCACCTATTATAAAATACCACTTTCCATTAAAATTTTATTTATAGTCTCGTCATCATAAGAAAAGTAACCATTACTCACACCACCTTTCTAGTTCACTTTAAGGGAGTTAATTGTGGTAAATTGAGGTGCATAATGATCATTTACTCCATTCCAAAAACACATAACCTTAAAAGATGTATTAGGGTGGAAAATATTCTCATCCATTTTGTTAATTGAACTCTTAATTTTTCCCTTACATCCACTTGATTTGTGTCTATATTTACAACATTCAAAAAATCTTGTCATTCATATAAGACATCCACTTAGGTTATTCTTTCCATATTCTTGACATATAGTAAATCAAATATTAATTCCTCAATGGTCTCTATTACCCTAAATCTTAGAGAACTCCTTCTTTCTCTTTCTTTGTGAGTCTTAGAGTCGGTCAATGTATATGTTGTTAATCATGTTCCATGAATATTTATTAGGAATGATCACAATATATCTCACTCGAGTAGTCATCCCAACTTTGATTATCATCACAAAATCTTCCTTCAAATTCATCATTAAGCCAGTTCCTTCTGGTTCCCACCATTTACTAAAAATAGAAGCATAGTGTTAGTATTACATATCATAGAATAAAACCACATAGTCCTAAAATAAATTTCTTATATGATATCTAAACCATGAAACCTTACTTAATATATGACATAGTAGGTTCATCCTAAGTTATTATTTGGAAAATTTTATTTAAATTTTTCATTAGGGTTATGATGATATTTTTTGTATTCCCAAAGCATATCCCCCCACGAGTGTCAAACCGGGTGTGTAGAAATGCCTATTTTTCTATACCAGATTACACAGATTTAGGCCTAAAACATCTTTTCAGAGTTATTACACCTAGGTACATCTATTCCAAATACATATCCACATATGATATCTATATGGGGATGTATTTCAAGGAATCAACTCACTTTATCATTTACCAAAATTCCAGGCCATTTTCCTAAACATTAACTCACATTTATATTTATTTTTAGAGACACCCCTAGAAATATCCTTAGAATATTACCTAGGTATATCACTAAATTTTTATCATCCAAGTTTCCAAAGGATGAACCTTTGTTTTGATACCAACTATAGTGACCTAGGTTTAACTGACTTGGATATTAAATCATTTTAGATGAATATTCAGTATATTACCAAAAATACTTTCGTAAGGAACAAAATAGTTTAGTGGATTTGGAAAATTGAAAAAATATATTCTATCCTGGTGAAAGATCTTCAATATCTCCCATAAAGATATATAAATTGATTATTCTACCTTAAACAGTTCTTTATAACCCGGGAAAGGAAACATAATAAAGGGGTGAGATCAAATGATTATTAAGGGTAAATGAAAGAGATATATAAGAATAATTATGAGAATATGGGTATCAGAACATGATAATGATAATATAATATCATACCATGGATATAAAAGATCATATAAAAGAATCATGGATTAAATCATGGAAGTTTATAAGACATGAATCATAAGAAAATAATGTTCATAAGACATTAAAACATAAAAAAATGAATAAAACATAGAATTATGGATGGCATATAATTTTTCAACTTGATTTACATAGTATCCAAGGCATTTCTACTAAGACAATTTTTGTGGTATAGTTTTACTCTCCATACCATCTTGGTAGTCATGGTTCACTCCCATGGCTATCTTATTAGAATCAGTTCACTCTTTATACCATCTTGGTAGTCATGGTTCACTCCCATTTCCATAATTGATGTTAAGGATCATTACCAAGATTATATTAGTTTATATCATGAGATATAAATCTTTTCATAATAAACTGTAGGGATATATAAGTTCCATCAATATCATAATAAAAGTATACCTAAATATGACAATAGATCATAAATATTCATATCATCACCCAACAAATGAAATGGGTATTATAAACATGTAATCATATCGTTGCTTGTGAAAAATATAGCTTATTATAATCATTTCATTAGAAGTGTATCCTATAAAAGTGAAACAGAATTCATAAACATATAACTTGTAGAAGAGAAACGAGTTTCTTGAAGAGCATGAAATTAAGAATAATGCATTTATAAATTGAATATGGAAGAATCCTCTATATTATTTCCTAAAAGGGTATGTGTAACGTCAAAAGAAGTTATCCTATATGGAAAATAATTTGGAAATATAATTCAAAAAATATTTATTGAGGAAAATATACTTTCTTATTTTAAAAAGGATTTTTAATACATACAACTATTTAAAAATTATTTTTTAGGAAAATTCCTTGAAAAAAAAGAATACTTGAAATAATTTTGAAAACATTTTCTTTGAAAACATATAAAAAGATGTTCAAAATATTTTAAAAACCATTTTATTTGAAACACTTTGAAAACATATAAATAAACCTTGAATATGTTTTTAAAACCATTTCTTTGAAAATACCTTTAATACTCAGAATGATGTCTTGAATTTTTTTTGAAAAGGTGTCCCTTGTAAACATATAAAATAAGCTTGAATGAAATTTAAAATTCATTTTCCTTGAATACTTATAAAAGAATATTTTTTTTAAAACCATTTCATTGAAAATATAGTTTAATTGTTTAAAAAACTTAATCTTTAAACGTGAAAAGAAAGCTTCATAGGATTGGCGACAGATAAATCCGTACATGTCATATGAGGTAAAATTGTTTTTTAATTGCATGGTAAAAAGGTTATAAAAATAACTTGATCAAAAACTGATTAGAATAATCCTTTGAATAGGTTGTTAAAAGGTAAAAAATTTCAAAATAAAATTTAATGATCCTTGGAAGATATTAGAATATACATCAAATTTTTTTTATAGAACATTGTTTTCTGACTGAAGAGAGGATGAAGTCAGGCTTCCATAAGAACACATTATTTACTATCATATGAAACAAATATTAGAAATATGGTACCAATACATGAAAATATCCTGTATAACTAGAGTGGAAGAAATTTCAATAACATCTTGAGGGATATGTACTAAGATTTAATCAAAGTAATCATAATCATTAACAATCTTGAAAAGTGATGGTATTGTCTCAATAAACATTTATAGAATGGTAACATGGGATCATTCTCTCCATGTACAAAAATTAAATTAAATGAATCATAAAATATCATAACAATATGTATGTATTTTATATACATTGAAAAATTGAATTATATTCACCTAAAAAGATAATTTTGGTGGATAACAAAACATGAGTCTCAAAAAAGGAAAATTGAGACAAACGTATTTTACAGATATGGTACTTTTGAAACATAAACCCCATGATAGAAATATCATAATATTGATATGTTAATACATATAGATTTAATTATAATAGACATACAATACAATCATGGTCTGTACATATGCAAAAATAAGGAAAGAGTGTCAAACATAGAATGTATCTCAAATAAATAAAAAGTTAGATGAAGTCTCCTCACCTTATGTCTTGTCTCTCATCATACTCATTCAAGAAACCTGAATAATAAATATAAATTTATTATAAATCATTTATAAAATCACATTCTTATATCTAATACCATATATGTTTTGATTAAGGATTTTTATTACCCTCTTGTAAACCATCCTATGTTATGGTTTCACTTCGGGTAATATTCACTTTTTTTCATGTGTCTTAATTTGCTATATTGTTGTACCTTATAATTATATAATGATTAAATAATATAAAAATAATATAAAAATAATTTTTTTGTAGTATATTTTATTATAATAGTCTATATAATATATAATTATGAAATGGAATCCACCATTCATGGAGATGGTTGGTCGTACGTACGCATGAACAATATTTATGTCTAATTGTATTTTTGAGAAAAGTAAAGTTAAATTAACATATATATATATATAGGTATATATATAATTATTAAATCAGATTTATTATCACATATATATCACATATATTTACCAAATCCATCATTAATACATTCAATGTAGTGTGTGAACAAATCACATCGATTTGAGGGGATGGTTGTCTACAATTCCTCAAACGAAATTATCATATTAAGACCAAAGGGAAAGTAAAACAATTTGTGATATAAAAGTAATAAATAAGAATAAAGAATAATAAATATAATATATAATATATAAAAATATTTTCCATCTTAATTTCTACCACGAGAGGTGGTATGGAAAATTGATCAATCAAATTTTTGTGAGGCAGTAGTTCACCGTACACATAAACAATATGCTCATTTTCCATTAGATGGATGTGGTTTTATATGTAGGTTATAAAATTATAATAAAATCATTATATTATATTTATAATACTATTTTATTATAAAATCATTGAAAAATAAAGTGGAGGGTTGGCGAAAGAAAATAAAATATAGGACTTGAGAGATGACGTTACCTCTTAATAAGGTACTCCTTTGGCATTGGGCCAAAAGGATTACATGGATTGCCTTCTACCCAAGGGAAGTATTATAGGAGTAAGGTATGATTTCTGGGAGGTGGATTGGGTAGATAATTTTCTATATTAAGAGGTTTTATAGGTGTGAATATGTGGGAGAGGTGGTGTCCTTTTATAGGGAAGGAAAATGACTCAATTGGAATTTGTGAAAACAAGTTAGTTATACCCTTGTTATTACCTAAATAATTTCAAAATAAATAAATATAAATCAACAATGTAAGGTTTAAAGAAGAAATATGTATATAAAATCAGGTTTGGAAAAGTTTATAGGCCATTTGACATCCTAATATTAAGGCTTAGTCTCTAATTAAGATTAATCTAACCATAATCAATGTGATTAATTTTAATTACATTTAATAATAATTTTGGTCAAAAAATAGTCATGATATAATTAGAATCTAAATATTATACTGATTAAAATGGTGTATTTGTGTTTTTATAAATCCAATAAAATGAATAGTAAAATTTAAAATTAATTCCAATCCGGTAGATGGGATGAAATTAATGGTTTTTAATGTAGAAATAAGTCCAAAATTTATTAAGTTTTCATATTCACTTTCAAAGTGAAATTGATTATAATGACCTAAAATTTATTAATAAATGTATAGGTGATCTAATCTGACCTTAAAAAAATTTAAAATTTAACTTATCATTAATAAGTATTTAAATGAAAAGGATGTGTTTAAATAAAAAGTATTTTTCTCCCTATTCATCAAAAAATGAAGTTTCATAGTAAAATATCAAAAATTCACCCATAGATAATTTTTAAATTCTAAATTCATGAATAAAGATTATTTTATCAAATTAAATTTTTAAATGTTCAAAAATAAATTTTATTATAAAAATTATTTTGTTTGAGAAAATGATAATCTTATACATTAAAACACATTGAAAAAATACACATCATTCATTACCAATATGTTTTATCTATATAAAATAATTGTAAATAATATTTGAAAATTATTTATTACTATTAATATAACTATGTTTAATTTATAGGTTATAATTATCTCATTAATATAATTATTAAAATAAAATTTTGTTTCGAAGAAACATATGGGTTGCCTGTAACGTATGCCATGTTAGTATTCCATGTAGTGCTATCTAAATCAGTATTATATGTAGCACAAGAAAAGTCGGTGCCATGTGAACGGAATTTTTGACTAAGATTTTTAATGTATATATATATATTTATTTATTTATATTACTATTTCCAGTTTCATGTGAAAGTAAAAATATCAAAAATATAAATTCATTCAAAAAAAATAATTCACAAAATCTTAAGGAGTTACAAAATGGATATAACTAGTGATATGTCTAATTACAGGTTTATAGATGATTAAAAGAGTATAAAATTGAACTATAATTTTAGTAAAGGATAAAGTTTGTGGTTTACAGGAAATAACATCAATATTTTGATACTACAAATTTATGTTCATCTGGTATATAGTTACCTAGGGGTACTAATACTAAAAAGTTCCCATTGTGCTAGACTCGATCGTCACATGGTCTACCTAAACAGATATTAATAAAAAAAAATATTTTGATATTCCCATGGGATATTCTTTAGATATTAACAAATTATTTCTGAACCATCATGAAAGATTTAAATTTTTGGGGACTTTGAATGACCTAGAATAAAACTAAGATGTAATATATTGGAAAAAAAGGTTTCCTCATTTAGAAATCACCTCTGTGATTTTTGATGATTATGTAGATTTACACTATGATTAGTGTTTCTAGAATTATACTATCTGTTCTTAGTCAATGGATATATCCTGAAAGAACTGTGTTAATGTTGAAGGTAGTAGACAATGAAATTATTTTCATCATGATTAACCAAACATTATGGGAGTTGGAATGCAAATTCTTGTTTATATATTCCAATAAATTTATTATTATATGAATCTTGTTGAACTTACAAATGGGAAACCGAGGAAAAATGATCCATTGAGACCTTTATGAGGTGATGTCTAAATTATTTTATTGGTTTTAATTTTCCATTAGTCAGAGAATTATGCATCACTACCACTAGAATAATATTTTATTCTCTTCAGTGTTAAAATAATTAAAAATCTATTGAGTCTCTTTATCATTTTCCATGCAGAACATATCACTAGTGGACTCCTATTAATAATTTAAGGAAATTATAAGAAATTGAATCTATAGAATGTGAAGAGCTTAAGGGGATATTTATCAGTATGTACTTACCTTGTTTTCAACGAAAAGGTTGGATAAAAAATTATATCAACTTAAGAAAAAATATGAGAAATCTATTGGTATCTATGAAGCTAATTTCACAAGTATTTCATGGTATGATATTGGTTTAAAACACATCCATGCAAGGAAAATTGATCAATTCATTAGTGGCTTAAAAATAGGACTTCAAAAGACCTTGAATATAATATACAATATTAGCTATGAATGAGTTATTTGATTTTAAATAAAGGTAGAAATGGAAATGATATAATCCAACAATTCCTATTGTTTTGATAAGAAAATAAAGGTAGTGTATCCGGATAAATAAAAAGGTAGAATGAACTTCCATCAATGTGTATGTTAGAAATGAGTGAAGAAACATCAAGGGAATTTATTAAATGGAACTATGAGGTTATATAAATATATATATGTTTAATGGTAGGTCATAAATCATGTGAAACTCAAAATGTGATTAACGGGATGGTTAATGAAGTAGTGGAGAATAACATAACACCTAATATAGAAATGAAACTCCAGTGTTTCAGTAGTAAGTAATTTGGGAATAATTTGAATCAATTACCTAATCACAGGGCTAATGTGGATGATAAGCCATAAAAATCTATAAATACAATGATCAATGGGAAAATATATTCTATTAAAATATATTAATTTAATCTTCATAATTAGGGCACACTAATCATCCCCTCCTCAGTTGTAAATTTTAAGTGTGATTATTTATGTATGAGTACAATAAAAAATTAATTATTCTTTCTTTACCAAAATAAAAGTGATTATATTCCTCTTAATGTATTATAGACCAATAAAATCACATTTTATATTCAATCAATACAAGGTTGAAACCAATATTCCAATATAAATGTTTCTTATAATTTAAGAGAATATATAATGAATAAAGGTTGATTTATCTTTTAGAAATGTATATGTATCCATATAAAATTAAATTAAGAGTTATTCATAAAATCACATGATTATGAGTTTTAGGTTAATCATAAGTCATTGAAACCCCTTTTTAGTTTTTAATGGATAATATTTTATCAATATTAAGGACATTTCAAGAGATAATTTGGGAAATAAATCCCTTATTTTTTTATATGTTTTGAGTACATAGTTATCTAAGGAGGAATGGATTTAAATTTTTTGGATGCATTATTAATGGCACTAGTAACCATTAAGAGTTATCATTACTTTTTGGTTGAGGTAATCATGTCACAAAGTCACCACACATCGTAGCTATCATAGAATATTTCTCTCTCGATACTGTTTCCAGAATACACATTACTGAAGTATTAAGGTTGCATGGTGTACAACATTCAATTGTATCTTTTGAGATATAATGTTATCCTTGATGATTAGGTGAACTGATAGAATTATATTGATATAGAGTTGAGTTTAATCACAATAAGAACAATTCAGACTCTAGAAAAGTGGTTAAGATCTTATTTAATGGATTTATACTTTGTTTGAGGTCAACACCTTCCCCAAGATGATATTTCATTAAATGGTATCTTTCTCTCAAAAATTTATTTTAATCCTTATGAATCCATTTATGAAAATAATTATCAATATACATATAATTAGAATAAAGTCGCATAAAGAAATCTATTATGACCTAACCAAGAAAATGAGATGGAAAGTAAGGTTAGATCCTTTCAGAAACATGTAAGTATCTAAAAAATTGGATATAAATATTATACTAAAAATCATTGAAGTGATCATGATTTTTCTATTGTTGAGATGTGTTTTCAATGAATTTCTCTATGGATGAAATAAGTGTAAAACTAAGCCCTAGGTATATCGGTCCATCTGAAATACACGATCATTTAGGGACAACAACATATTATTTGGAGCATCTAACAAACTAGTATCATGTTCATGATTTATTCCATGTATTACTCTTGAGTAAGTAAATAACTGATCTATAACATGTACTGAACTCAGAAGTCATACCATTATTGCATGATATTTCTTATGAGGAAAAAATTATTGGGATTTTGGACTGAATAGGTAATATTATATGAAAGTAGACCAATAACATGGTCAATGTTTTTTAGTTAAAAACAATTTTAAGGAAGATAAATGGGAACCTAGCGTCATAATTAGGTGTAATTGCCTCCAATTTTGTGCACCAATTTGATGAATTTTTAGGGAAAAATCATTTTAAGTCGGGTAGAATGTAACAACCCGACATTTTGTATTTTTTTAAATAAATTTAATCATTTATATATTTTTCATTACATAAAATATCAATAGTATCATATGTTACCTAAAATAATATTCTTTTATTACATTACATGCAACACCGAATTCATCTCGAGTTACACGAAACGACATGTTTGGCTTGTATTACACACAACAATGAGTTTAATGAACCATAAAAAAAATTAATATTATTATATTGAAAAATTATAATATTACCTTGACCAAATATTTTTTTCATAACCAGTAGTAACTTAATTTTAAATATTATATTTAAAGTGTTTATACAGAGAAAGAATATTGATAATAAAGTACTAAATTTTTCCATAAAGTCTTTATATGTTTAGAAAATACAATTTCTTCAAACATTATTCTATTTATTTATTTTTTTGAACAATAATAAAAACAATTCTGAAAAATATAGAAAATAAATTCTATAAAATATAATTCTTGTTTGAAATCAGTATATCAAACTTATCATTGGGTGAAGTTTTGATATTTCTTTGAAAAGACTAATTTTTTATGAATATTGAAAAATATGGAATTTTAATTCATAACCACCTTTTTTTAAAATTATTTATACAGATAAATTATAATAAAAACAAATTTTTAATACAAAGTTGATCAATTATACATGTACTAATCACATATAGGTCATTGTAATAAATTTTATATTTAATTTTAAAATAAAAATATTGTAAAATTTTGAATATTTTTTCTTTAAAAACACCTCTCTCGGTGTGTTTATGGGGTTGATATTAAATTATCATTATCCACATATATGAGTGGAATATTTAAAAATGGATTTAATATTTTAGATAAAAATAATTTATATTATATTATTGGGTAAAATTAATTTGTTACCTAACTGCATAATAAAAACAGTAAAACCAATTCACCATGGTTAAAGAAAAAATGGGTTTACCGGGGTTCAACTAAAACGATAATGGAAACAATGAATCAAAAAATTTACAAAACCCATTTTATGGAATTATTTTGACTATATCCCTTATATTTTCTATCATATTATATTTCAAAGCCTTTTGGAATGGGGAAAATGTGGTAACACCATTTTCATTTAAGAAATTATATGTTTTCCACAAACCTTACATATAAAAGGCCACCCCATCTCCCATCATCTTCACAAAATAAAACCATTTACATACATAGAATACCTAACAAAATCAACTCCTTAATTACTTCATTTAATCCTATAAGACATAGGTTAGAAATAAATATAACCAAGGAAGTATTTTTCTGGAAACCTAAGAAGGATACATAATGAAAGGTACCGTCCGTCACAAATAATTTTTTATTTTCTTTCACACCACCATCAATTATTATTATACCATGATTATATAATAACATCAGTATATTCTATATATTAATATTTTTTATGTTGTGATGATTAACTTCAAACATATCCAAATCAATAAAATTAGATATAAAATGATCATTCGTGTGTTTGGAGGACTACTACCTTATAAACTAATGCCATATATTTTTCCATTACTAACTATTCTGGATGAACATAAAGATGTATTTGTTGTTTATATATGATATTTATGATATTATTTTGATTATTTAATTGTTATAACACATATAGAATATTTATTTCCATTTTTTGGGAATATGAAAATGTCACTCGTGTGTGTGGAGGACTACTGCATCATGACACGATGTGATTCTTTCATACTATATATGGAAAGTAATAAAAATTGTTTTAATTAAAATATGTGATATATATGAAATAATCATTATATTTTTTAATTATACATCATTTAACATTATTTCATGCAACACATCATTAAAATAGAAACAATGTTCATGCGTATGTATGCCCCATCATCTCCATGAACTATGTATTTCATATTTTATCTAAATATTCTATAGATTACTAAAAGTAAATATATAATAAATATATATGATATTCATATCATGGATTCAATTATTGAAATGATGGAAGTAGGTTTAATTTAATAGTAAAAAAATAACCAATCAAAACATATAGTATAATCAAAATAGTTATTTCCTGAAACGTGCCTTTAACATGGAATTGTTAATAAAGAGGTAATAAAAAGTCATAAGTAAATCACAAGTAGAATTATATATATATATATATATATATATATATTTCCTTTTTAGGTCAATAATAAAATTATATTTATTATAGTAGAGGTTCGAACAAGTGTGAAGAATATTTAGACTTAAGGTAAGGAATTTCTGTATCACATTTTACATCCGTGAGACACATTCTATTTTCACCACATATTCCTTTCAATAATCTATATTCCACACATGAATGTATATTATTATTGTTTTCCTAAAAATTATTTTGGTTTCAATGTCTAATTCATTATTCTATTTTAAGGGGTTTATGGTTCAAAATTTAACAAATTGGTATTGTAATATTGTCACAATATTCCACCAATATTCCTTTATTAGGTTTTTACAAGGCCACATTAACATGAAATATGATGAATTACTTTATCCTCCAGATATTTTGAGTTACATTTAATGTTTTTCCTTCATGGTTCGTATGTTTCATCATTTCCCATTATTGTATATATTTTATGTTACAATCTCATCATTTATCAGTATTGTTTATGATTATTTTCTGATGAAAGATATATTATGATCAATATCCAAAGAAAATAATTAATTTTTATTTCCCCTGGTCACTCCTAATATTAATAGTACCAAATTTTCAAAATTTTGTACATAAAATAATTGAGTAAATGTTTTAAATAAAATATGACATTTGATATCTTTTAGGTAATTCAATATCGTCTAAAACCATATTTTAAAAAAAATGTTTTGAAAAAGATGTTTCATCCCTCTTATGAATTTCAAAGAAATTTTTTTACCCATGTCTGAATTTTTACAAAATTTATTTCAATGGAAATTTTATTTCCTTTCCCAAAAAATACCCATTTGGATTTTACAAAAAAATGGGAAATGAATCTTTGTTTTAACATGTATGACACAAATTGAATTTTCCACCACGATAACCATTATTATCATTGAATAATAATTTATATTTTTTAAAGGTTATTTTCAAATAAAATGATTTCAGAAATATTGTAGGAATATTTTGTTTTAGAATGTTATTTCCCAATAAAAATTATATTCCTCAAGAAATGTTCTAAGTGATTTATCATTCAATTTCATCCTATGTCTAAGATGTGATCCTTTTATGTAAATTATTATTTTTGGGTGGATATGAATCCACTACAGAATTAATATTATTTACATTAACAAATTTTTTTTTTCATGGAATGATTTTTATAAACTCATTTCGCTTTTATGGGTTTTATAATGATAGAATTATTACGAAACCTGTTTCATTCTCCTTGGTTAATGAAATAATTAAATGATGAAATGATTTTGAATTATATCCATTTTGCAATGGTTTTTATGTGGGAAAATGTTTATAAGGACCATTTGATTCCATGGGTTACTATATGATAAATTCTCTAGGATCCTATGTATCCCATATATATGATTTTCAATTAGTGATGAGTAGAACCTATATCTCCCTATAATGAGTTGGGTAAATCTTAATATCCCATGAGAAAATAATGGGAATGAATTTCATGGGCTTGATTCACCTAGAGAAACAGGTGTTTCCTAATCCACAAGGGGAAATAGGTACATCAAGAACAATAATGTAAAATAGGTGATATTTTCTAATCCACTATAGAGACGATCTTGGTAATTAACCTTGACGTGTAAATTAGATTCCCATATTTATGATGGTCCCACACTTTTAGGACATGATCTTGTGGTTCATTAATAATTTATGATTATTTATCACTTTTAGGGGACATATTTTCAGAAAATAATAGGTTTTATTACCAAAATCATGTTTACGATCTATGTAACCATTCGTATAAGCATAAAAAGTTATGTTAATGATCACATATATTTTTTAATATCTTATTCACTCTTATAACCAATTATTAATATTTTAAGGAACTAAATGTGAACATTTCATATTCATGTTTTTCTTTAATAGAATTAAAATTCAAGTATCTTTTTAGTTTCTAGTTTTAGAGAATTAGGATAAAATCTTACAAGGTACACCCATAAATTACAAGTGGGATCTTCTATATAGTATCCATTTTTTTAATAAAAAAAATATTTATAATAAAACATGATTTATTTTGATGATAAATTGTCAAAATGTTCACCTTGATCGCATTATTTTCCAAAATGTAATTTAAACCATGTGATTTTTTTTTCAAACATGGGGTGAGATTAAAATCTTAGTAGGAGACGTAAAATAAAGGAAACCATTATTGCAATGAAAACACAGAATTATTTTAAAAACATACCTTTTTACCCTAAAAAGGAATCCTCTTTTCAAAAAGATAATTATCTTAGATTTTATAAAATAATATGATTTTCATAAAAACTCATAAGCGAGCATATAAGATATAAGTTGGAAACTTGGGACATGAATATACTCCAACGGAATATCCTTGTGGTCGAAGTCCAGAGATTTCACTCTTTCTAATAGAATTACTACATGGTCAACTTCCATACCTAATGTACTAAAGGTCTACCATGGCCCCACCCGTCGTTAGTTTATCACGGAACTACCCATCACCAGTTTATCACATAACCACCATTAAAATGTTTAAGTACCATTATAAATTCAAAACTCATAAAATCATGATTTTTTTATCATTTCCCAATTAAAATTTCATTTTCACTCATAATAAAACATCTCATGTTATTTAAATAGTCAATCCATTTTATAAACACATTTTAAAAATTTTAAAAGATATTTTCAAATCAAAGTTTCTATAAAACTACAAAAACATTGAAAGAAATTATAAAATGGACCTTTAGAAATATACATGTCCATATAAAAACATTCATAAAACCATGATGAAAATATGTACATTAAAGCTAACAATTTTGAATAAAAAATAATTTAGACATTTAAATTGATCTTTTAGTTAATGGGTCTCTTACCTTGAGTCAGAATCGTCACGTACAATCTTTATCTTCCATAATAATAAACATAGGTTTATTATTTAATTTCTTCATAAACTTTTTCAAGATGTTTATTCTTTTTATATCCTTTATAAACATGTTATAAAAATTACCTAATTTTTTAAGTTCATGTTGGACGTTTTAATGACATTATATACTTGAGCCCAAAATGATTTTATCATTATCTCTATTTTCAAAGTGTCCATTAGTCAATCATATATAGAATAATATTCAGGTAATAATTAATTTCGTTATAAATAAATTATAATTTTAAATCCATCAATTAAATACAGTTATGAAAAATGAAGTACGTTACAATCATAGGGATGGTGGATCGTATTTACGAATGAGTAACGTTTCCATTTTACAATAATAATTTTGGAATGAAAGTAAGTATTATTTTATCCTTAAATTTTTTTAATAATATAATTTATGTATTATTTACCATTTAAATGTACTTATATATATCATCCATGAGATGTGGTGATGAGAATTGAATTACATCGCATTGTGGATGAAATAATTCAAAAGTACACACTAACAATGTTATCATTTTTCAATGCATGGAAAAGTAATAATGTAAATGATATATTATATTTTAATAATGATAAAATTTTCATTAATATAATATATAAAAATCAATTACATCATTATAACTAGTCAGTATATATGGCTAAGGAAAATTAATTTCATCAGATTGTGAGGCGGTAGTCCGTCGTACACATGAACGATTAATTATCTTCCCATTTGATAAAACTGGGGAATGATTTAAGTGATGATATTAACATAATAACATATATGTATATATAGTAACTGTATTTATTATTTTATTATGGTTAAATAAGTTTTTATGGAGGTATAAGAAGAAGAAGAAAATATTAACATCTAATAAAAAATGATAACTCTTCTTTAGAAGTCTTTAATTACATAACACATTTAGACTACTAAGGATGGATTCATACCTAAAAGAAGATGTACATAATGTGAGTAATTATTATAATAATGGATTTGGTAATATATATTCCAATGCATATTTTTTTCAAGTGTGAAGAGAAGAGAAAAAGAGGTTCCCTTTTATAATAAAGGGGAGGGGCACTCTTAGAATTTCTCAAAGTATTAAATTAATATAGATCCATTTTATTTTACAAAATTGATCAAGACTAGTTTTATTCAAATATAAAATTATTTTAGGACTAAATAAATTCATAAAATTATAATTAGATATGTTTTGAAAAATCTTTAATCCTTATTTTTTTTACCCCGGTTTGACCTCTTTAAATCATATCATGACAGCATGTCTTTCTCATCTTTGAAGGTTAATATATTTATCATCAAAAGAAAAATAACCTTAAATAAATAACTGATGAATTTTAATCCTTATTAAACTATTTTATTGAATTTTTTTATTGATTTATACCATTTAATAAAATGTTCTTTACTTTGAAATATCATTAATATCAATTTTGATACTATTCATTACTTGACTTTTTGAAAATATCATAAAATTAATATATCATCTAAAAAATATTACAATAAATCAATAAAATATCAAGGTTAAAAAAGTATATTTTTCAGAAATTATTTATGTGAACTTATATTTATTTTAATATTTTGAATACCATTTATTTTATGTTTTAGTTAATTAAAAAATTATCACAACATCATTGTGAAGTCATTTAATTTAATCATTTTATCCCTAAAAATTAGAAATAAATTACCATGATGAAAATAAATATTTTATATTTAAAAAATAATATTTATATTCAAACATATCCACAAGAATACTATATATTAAAAATATTTCACTCCTTAAAAACAAGAGTAGGACAAGTTTGACTCTTCTTTGAATAAAATATTATAAAGATCATAATATAATCGAAAATGCCATAAATTGTAAAATAATTGATAATTTAACTATTAAGAACAAAATATAATCATCCAATAAAAATTGGTCAAGTGTTTGGTTTATTTAGTAATATTTATAATATTATTTTTAAGCTTATTTACATGACTTATCCTAAACCGTCATAACAAAAATACTAATGTTACTATTCATATTGGTAAAAAATAAAACAGGAAAATTTACTAAATTTAAATATTATGATTAAAAATATGGAATCCATTTCTAAAATTTCAAAATAGATTTGTGGATAAAATTAATTTAATATTTATCCCATAAATGGTGTGAGAAACATGTTTTTAATGTTAAAATGAGCATAAGTTTGAAATGGTTTTATATCCAAATTCAACAAGGAAAATATTCCAATGACCGCAATTAAATTTATATATGTATTATTGATCTAATTTTAAATTAAATATAATTGAATATAAATTTTATCAATATAAATTATTTATATTAAAATTTAGTTTTCAATTAAAATGGATTATTTTTCACTATTAATCAAAAAATGAGACTTCTTAGAAAAAATACAAAAATTAATCAAAAGTAAATCTCAATATTATTATTTATAATAAAAAAATTATATTTATTAAATAAAAATTTTAAAATGTAAATTTTTTTTCATTAAAATAAGGTTGTCATTAAAAGGCCACAAAACCGCCATTTAGATATATATAATGTTTTATTCATAAAATTGGATTTGTTCTTATTTAATGACTACAAATTTATTGGATGAATTTCCAGTCAATTTTATTGAATAAATATCATATAAATTTAATTATATTTATTCAATAATAGTGATTAATTTAATTTATTATGATCAATAAACTTTTTGGGCATAAAAATAGATTTTATAGAAACACATTATTTATATTCAATTGGTCATTATTTTCATTTCAATATAACTGGTAACCCATTAATTAATATTATAAACATATAAAAACCATATTTTTATAATTAAGATAAATTTTATCATACACACCATTGTATCAACTATTTCATAATAGGAACATAGTAACACTATTTATTTGGTCGTTTATGATCAATGTGGCATATCTTGGATCATATCAAAAATAGTATTCCCTTATTGAATCTCAGTATGTTACATTCTACCACACTAAATAAACTTATTCCAAACCATTTTTTAATGGGATTAAAAAATAGGGGTTTTAATTTTCAAAATACCTTTGTTGAAATCCCACACCGGGGAAAGGAATAATGAAATTTAAACTTTAATGGAAATAAATGGATGTGAAATGGTCACCTATGATATCACCTAGTAGGGTTTCATGTAGGAAAACCTGGAGATTGAAGTGTAAAATAACTGTCATTTTCTGATTGAGAGTGATAGATAACATGGTCTTGAGAAAGTGAACCATAAAAAATTTAAATCTATAATGGTTTAAAAATCCATTGATTTTAGAGTTAGAAAAGTAAATGAATAACGTTTTTTCACAAAATAACTTTATTAATCTTGAAAAATTCTATTATCATATAAGAATATATGTAAATATATATAAGTGATATATTTATATTCTATAATCATGGTTTCATCATCATATTATTAATATCCCAAAAAATAAACTTAATCATCAAAGATTATATAAACCCTAATGTTTATTGATACCTTAAAACTAATGTCGAAAACTAATGGCATATATATAAATAAATTAAAGCCTTACATTAACATAAACCCAAACAATAGTCACCAAATAGTTTTTAATCACTTTATGATCACATCACTTAGAAACTCATAAGGAGTGTCTAAAACATTGAACATGTGGATATCCTAAAAAAATACTGAATTCATTTGAACTTCCAACACATCACTGTATATCTCAATATCTATTGAAGTGGTATAAAAATATTTTACCAATCCTTTTTGTTTTTTATCATGATTATTTACACCCTGATAAAGAAACATCATACACATGTTAGCATAATATACTTATTCATTGAATCTAAAACATATTATTGTCGACTTTTGTTTACTTTCATGATCATATCCCATATAGTCACTAGCCATATGTACAATCATAACACATTGGAATCACTTCCGTGACATTGTAAGACATTCTACATGATTATTTTTAAAATAATTCTCACAATATGGGAATTAAGTTTTCTTACCTTCAAACATATTTGATGAATGATTTCCCATTGCCTTCCAACTAGACCACTTATTTTTCTTTTTTTCATGGGACACATGATCATCCGAAAAAATAATTTCTATCTTCTCATCACATGAAACAAGTTTATTATAGATTATAAACTCACAAAAAGGTAATTACCATAAAAATATTGGTCTCAATATTGAGTAAAATCTATTTATCTTAAAACCAAGGTCTTATATTAAATTTGGGGAATACCTTTCTAATTGAGTGATGTTTTCTTTGTATCTAGCCACTAACTCTTCCTCTTTTTGTCTTAATTCAAATTATTGTTTTCCTAGGCGATTTGGAACAACCTTAAGTTAATACTTATCAAGAAAAATATTCATATATTATTTGAATTCCAAGGTAGAGATAACACAACATTCTCTAATATTCATAATCATTGATCACCACTCCTTAGATTCACCTGTAAAATAAAAAATTGTAAGATTTACATTTTGGGGATTCAAACAAAAAATGAAATAAAATATCAATTTTTTGTGATGTAATCCATCATTTTTCTAATAATGGGTTATATGATCCCCTGGATGATAGGGGATGATGCCTCATGAAATGATCTATTATAGAAATTTTCCTTAATGGCAGACTAGGTTCTTCTCTGTCATGGATACAACCACAATTTATATCTTGTTTCAACTGATACATCACTACAATGAACTATTTAGTTCCAATTACAACAATAACAGGATTCTAATTTAAATGGATATTTTCCTATTGATTCCTTCCCACCACAGCTTCTTTGTTTCTTTTATAGAAAACCATTATGAAAAAAATACTTCCGATGAAGGAACAAGGTAATATTAAAATGATATATAATTTCACCATAACCATAATGTGTGTAATTATAAGGGAATCATATTAAAGTATCATAACCTTTAATGTTGTCAAAAAACTTTTCCTTTGATACCAACTTTAAGGACCTAACCATAAACAATACATATTTTGGTGTCTTTGAACTAGAATTAACATTTGGGGATCCTTTCAGTTTAGAGTTTTATAGAATTAGGTCCAACTAATACAAAGTAAACACATACATTACTAGTGGAAACTTCTATAAATTATAAAATTTTCTTGTAAAAAAATATTTAAAATAATACTTGATTTCATATGATGATCAATCCTTGCAATTTTCTACTTGATCTCAACCTTATCCCAAATCTTTCTTAAAACCTATGATTTTTTAAAACATTAAATCAGAAAAAACGATCAGTAAGGGACATAAAATAAAGGAATCAGTTAGTAGAGATAAAACCAAAATTTTAATTTAAAAATAGACCTTTATTACCCTTTAAATGTAATAACATTAAAAATAATAATCATTATCTCAAATTTTGAGAATCAAATGAATTTCAAAAAAACTCATAAGAAATAATATAAGATATAATTAGGTCACATGTGACCTAATTATAATCAAATGAAATAACCATGAATCTTACTACCATACATGTCACTATTATAATGGAATAACTATATGGTCGACTTCTATACCCAATTCATTTGAGGGATATCACAGACCACCCCTCATTATATTATCATGGAACCACTCAACATTGGTTTATCATATAAACACCTGTCAGATATCCATGTAACATTATATTTTTAAGACACATTAAACCTTTAAAATATGAACATGTTACTATTAAAATTTAATTTTCAGTTGAGACAAAACATTTCATGTTATTGAAATGGTTCATCTATTTAAAAAACACATTTTAAACATTGAATAAGATATTTTTAAATCAAAGTTTCCGATACAACTTTAAAACATTTGAATGAATTTAAAAATTTCTCATATTAAAATATTCATGTACACATAAATACATCCATAAAACCATTTTTAGATCATGTAACCTACATAGAAATACTTAGAATAATAAATCAATAAAACAATTCAAATGATATTTTGATTTTAGTGTCCCTTACCAAGAGCCTGACTCATCATGTTAAATCACTATCTTTCTAAATAATATATATATATATATATATTAATTATTTACTTTAAGGTCACAATTTTTAATATTTATTATTCATTTTATATCACTTATTATAATTTTATAATAACTACTTAATTATTTATGTTGACATCAGATGTTTTTAGGATATTCTATACATGAATCCAAAATGACATTGGTATAATGCCTATAGACAAAATGGTAAATAGAAAATAATATTAAGAATAATATTCAGGATATAATTAATTTTTTTTGATCAATTATACTTATAAATACATCCATTAAATATGGTTATGAAAAATGAACTTTGTTACAATGAAGAAGATGGTATGTCATACATACGGAAGAGAAACATTTCGATATTTCAATTATCACTATGGAATGAAGGTAGTTATAATTTTATGTTTATATAATTTTAATAATATTATTAATATCATTTTAATTATTTTTATATACATATACAAATCCTCCATGTGATGTGGTAATCAGAAATGAATCACATCACGCCTTGGAGGTGATAATTCTTATATACGCACGAACAACGTTATCATTTTTCGGCACAGAGAAAGTTAATAAATTAAATGATATATTATATTTTCATATTTATAAGTATGTAATTAATATATTAAATAAAAATTAATTTCATCATTATAACCTATCCTAAAATTTATTAATGGAATATTAATTTCATCGGTTCGTGAGGCGGTAGTCTTCTATAAACACAAATAATTAATTATGTTCCCATTTGAAGGAAGAAAAGTTGGATTTATGTGATGATATTAAAAGAATAACATCTATGTATATCAAATATACTGGATTTTATTATTCTATCATGGTTTAATAAGTTTTGAGGGAGGTGAAAGAAGAAACAAAATAAAAACCCCAAATTAAAAATGACACCTTTTCTTTAGAAATCCTTCGTACAACTAAAGATGGTGTTATGAATAAAGTATGAGATCTATAATATGGGATGGGATTATAGGAAGGGATTTTTTAAGATAATGGTTGATCCAAAATGGTTTTTATGTATTATGAA
Source organism: Viscum album (assembly GCA_963277665.1). Classification (NCBI taxonomy): domain Eukaryota; kingdom Viridiplantae; phylum Streptophyta; class Magnoliopsida; order Santalales; family Viscaceae; genus Viscum; species Viscum album. Next base: position 20,703,382 of record OY728145.1, on the reverse strand, counting down.
AATAGAAGTATATGTTTCCTTTTAAAAGTGTGGTAAGGGGAACTACTGGAATTTCACAAAATATTAAGTTAATAAAATTAGTGTTCAATTAAAATTGGATACAAACTTATTTATTTATTAGAAATGATACTTTTTTGTCTAAATAAATTAATATTATTAAAATTATAATAGTTTTGGTCTTTTTTAATCATTATATTTTTATTTTAATCCTTATTTAACCTCTTTAACTCTTACCATGGAAACATGAGTTTATACACATTGGATGTTAATATAGTAACTATAAAATGACAAAATAAAAATAAATAAATCATTGAGGAAAATTGAAACTTAATAAAAAAACGTTTTTTCATTTTTATATTTTTGTTAATTTTATTTAATTTAATAAAATTTGGTTGTTTAAAAATATTTCTTTATTGCCGTCATTGACAATATTCATAACAAGACTTCTAAAAATTCCCTAAAGACAAGATATCTTCTCGAAACAAATTTAAATAGATCTTGAATATTTAAATAAAACCTATAAAATTTTAGGATGACATTAATTATCTCATATAATATTTATTTTTATATTTTTAACATCATTTATTTAATATTTTCATTAATTAAAAAAATACTACTTCATTATTGTGAAATCCATTAAGGTAATTATTTCTTAACTTAAAATTAAAAATAAATTAAAATTATGATGGAAAACTTTTTTCTTTAAAAATACTATTGATAGTTCAAATTTACCACTATATTTCACCTATTAATAATATTTCACTTGTTAAGGATAATAGTAATAAAAGATTGACCCTTCTTTGAACAAAATATCATAATTGTTATTATATCATCCAAAAGTCCATAAATGGTCACATAAATGATATTTTAATGATTATGGAAGAAATATAATCACCAAATAAATATTGGGCAAGTGTTTTGGTCATTTTCTTATGTTTATAATATTATTGTCACTATTATTTACCCAATTTACAATTAACCGTGGTAACAGAAATTACTAAATAAACTATTCATATTGGCCCAAAAGAAAAGGGAACTATTTACTAAATTATTATCTTATGATTCCAAATATGGAATCCATATTTAAAAATTAAAAAATATTAGTTTCTAAAATTAATTTATAATTAATCCCTTATACAGGGTATGAGAACAAGTTTTCAAAGTGAAAATGTGCAAATATTTGAAATGTTTATATATCAAAATTCCATAGGAAAAAGATTCCAATGACATTAATTTGATTAATATACATATTAATAATATTATTATACATTATTTAAAATTTAAAATATAATCTAAATTTTATAAATATTTAGATAAAAATTGAGTTTTCAATTAAAATGCAGTATTTTTCACTATTTATCAAAAAATGATACTTATTAGAAAAATAAAAAAAATTAAATTTTTATAATCATATTTCTAATAAGAAGATATTTTATTCTAATAAAATTAATAAAATTGTAAAATCCTTTTATTGATACATGTTTTCTATTATAAGGTGGAAAAATTGTCTTCTTGAAAAATACAGTTTTCTTATGTTTAAAATTAGATTTGTCTTTATTTTATGGCTAAATGGATTATTAGGATGAATTTAAAAAACAAATAATATAATATATTACAGATAAGTTTAATTAATATTATTCACTAATTGTGATTAATTCAATTTATTATGATTAATCATATTTGTGACCATAAAATAGTTTTTCATAAAAAACATCCTTTAATCTCAATTGGTATTAATTTTAATTTATAATTAAATAGAAACCAATGAATTAATTTTATATAGATTTATGAACCATAGTTTCATAATTATTTTAATTCTATTCAGATAAAACATTCTAGAAACTATTTTTTAATGATCAGGTAATTAAAATGTTTATTTGTATTTTTAAACTCAATGTAGTATAATTATGCTATCTAACATAGTATTTCCATTTAAAATATCAGAATGTTCAATATATCGAATATGTTGAATAATAATTATCATGTGATCTCGTAATTTCTTATGCTTCCTTCCCCTGTTTATGAAGAATGGTATTGGTAGGGTATACCAAAGAGGAGTACTATATGAGAAGATCTTTGTGGGAGTTGTTGAGTATCTATCATTAATTTAGAAGTTTATATTCCATATATCTAAAGGAACTAAAATATTAAGGTAATAATTTTTTTTAATGTAATGAATATTCATACCAAAATATATAATATCCATGTATGAGAATTCTGGTTCGTTATAGGTGGCATAGTGTTCTTCAAGTCTCTATAACCACAAGGATAGAAATAATTACTATAGCATCACTATTTCACTGCATCATTGACATGTCTCAACTTGAGGGACTCTAAAAATAATTTAAAAATTATTTTGGGGAATAATTATTAGGTACATGTTGTAGTTCTCCATAATTTTAATTTTTAATGTTGAAATCCATGTCCCTATAGAATTCTTAACCTCTCATAATCTCAACATCATGAATGTTATGACATGGCTAGTTCAACTATTTCATATCCATCTATTCCTATATTTACTGTGGTGAAATCTCATATATTAAGGAACATCCCCTATAGTATTTGAGATCCAAAAATTATCATCCCCTATTAACCTTTGACCTTCCATGATGCTGATAAAATATTTGACTTGGGAATCTTATTTTCCATGAATATATGGTGAAATGATTCCTCCCAAATTAGAGCGAGATATTTAGAATTACCAAGTGCGAGATTGTTTATAATTAAATACCCAAGTCTAAAAATGTATTAAGGATTATCATATGACTATGTTTATCAGTGTATGATTTTAAATAGTCCATCAATTCTTATAACTCATGCATCCAACATCAAACAAATTATTTTCCTCCAGATGCTTAAGAATCATTATAGCTTCCAAAAAATATTAGTTTTGTATAATGTGGTTTGATCATAGATACCTTTTCTATTATAAACCATGTAATATACCACAAATCCCATATTATCTCTCTAATTCACCAATTCACACTCTCTTATGAATGCCCGAAGATTCTCGTTGTCACATATTCTTTCCACCATATTGCCTCCATGTGTCGGTTGGGACTTTTTTGACCACTCCTGTGAAATTCAAGGTTGAATATTTCATAAAAATAAATTTTCTTTGGAATATGTAATTTTGTCCAAGTCCTCATCTCAACTGTATAATAAAAAAATAGCCCTCCACCATCACTAAATTATTCATTAATATAACTCATTTATTAAACATAACACATATTAAAACCAAATAAAACATGAGGCTAAACCTTCAAAATACAATAATTATGAAATTAAATTAAATATAATTACATCCACCTCAATATTGTTTTTTAAATGAATCTATAAACTAATTCACGTAGATTGGAAAAAAAATTAAAATCTTATATTCTGATCAAATTAATGATCAAATCAAATCTTTTATGCTCAATAAATCCATGATCCCATATTTTCAATGATTTTTATCGATATAAAATCTAATAAAAAATAATATGTTTTGAGCATAAATAGAATTATTGGTTTGGTTTAAGACATCCATGACTAAAAATCAATATTTCATGAGATAATTATAATGAATAATGATCCATGTATTCTTATGAAGATAGATATTCAATCGAAGATATCTGAGAAATTACATAAATCGTACAGATATTTTGGGTTATATTTACTTAAAATGGTTATAAATATATATTAGGAACTTGTTAATGATAATGATAGAGGGAAAAATTAATTAAACATAAATATATTTAATTTTAAAAGTGATTTTGAAATTTTTATAACACATAATATCAAGGTGAGATATATTAATGGTGAAAAAACATTGTGCATACACCTATGAAAGTCATGATAGGTCAACCAAAATATGTATATGTATTGAGAATGTACAAAAAAATAACTATTAATGTTATGTGGAAACATTGAACATGAATAATATAACTTATGTTCTTTAATATCTATTATTAAACAAGAGGTTCCACACTTGATATATGATAAAGTTATTAGAAAATTTAGTCTTACCAAGATGGTATAAGATTTTTAAATTAATATAGGAGCATTAATAAATTGTTATAAATCACCTGGTGTTATAGTGGAAATGATATATAGGTTATAAATAAATCATAGATATTTTTCTCTTGATAATAAGAAATGGAAGAAACTACATGATTCAAAATTATTTTTTTAAGTTAATTTTTTTGGGTACTATAGGTATTTCATATTGAGAGATAATATAATGAAGGTTGTGAATATCTTAAAACCTAGAATCTATATTAACAATATAGTTCATTGTATATTATCATAATCTTCCTTGAAAGCATTCATATGATTTAAAATAATTTTAAATTCATTTTTTAATAAACACTACAATGATAAAGATATGATGGAATATATTCATTGAGGGGTAGTGTTTTTGAGAGTTTTATACAATATATATATTTTAAATTAATCTATTAATTCTAGATAATTATAAAAATATGGTATGTTGACACAATTAACATGCTTTTATTTATTATATCATGTTTTATTATTATGTGGAGGTGTATATTTTAAAGAAAGATTATCCAAATGTAGATAAAATTTAAATAATAATAAACTTTTTAATGAGCTGGTTAAGGATGCATGAAACTATTTTTTAAATAAGATGTTTAATTCTCCAAGAAAGAAAAAAATTATTTTTCATCTAATTTAAAATATGTTAGTCAATAAATATGATCTATATGTAATAAATATTGTTTTATTCATAAATAATGATCATATATAATTAATTTCAACTAATTATATGACCGAAGATTTGGGTGATTTAATGCCTCTAATATCACAAGTGTATCTTATTGTACTAAAGGGGAGAAGATTTAACTTCCAAATAATAATGAGATAAATTAGTTTATACACCTCACTAATGAAAATTTTAGTTTTTTTCAATATTGGGGAAATTCAAGGATATCTTTAGAAAACATATTGATAGTATTCTTTGAGATAAAATCAATGTTATTGACAAAAATACAAATATAGTGATTAAATAAACTAGTTGATTTTTATTATTGTACATTTTTTAATGAATAAGATTACTATTGATATTGTTTGGGTGATGAAGTATCAATTAAACAAAACATTTGGTAAATGTATCATGGAGTTCCTTTATATCATAAATTCTAAAACAATCTTACATTGGGAAATAAGTTTACATATGATGATTTTCGATATAATTGAACCTTCCATAATTTTTTAGATATAATCTTATACTGAATCAATGAATATTGATAATTAATGAAGAAGTAAATGTACAATAATATATTCATGATGGTTTAGAAGTTATAAATTGAAATTTTTATGTGATATTATTGATGGATCAGAGGCGATAGATTCCACCTTGATAATCCATTATTGATTTCTAAAAATGTTGAATACAATAATAAAAAAAATATTTCTTTATCAATAGACGAAATAATGATTATACTGAATATGGAATTATTGTCTTAGTCAATAAACCTTCATAAATCCATGAAGGACCCATATATAAAGTAAAAGTATTTGGAAGATAATTTTAAGTCATTAGGAAACATTACAATAAGTTATTAAGGCCATACATATTGTTTTGGGATTTTATGGAATGATTAGAGAATCCAAAATAATATTTAAATATGTTTTTATTTGAAACTAATAATTATTAAATTATAAAAATTTATAATAGTTTTGATATGTAATACCCATATCAATTAAGGTCATGCAATAAATTTGGGTAGTCCAGAACAAGCCTGTGAAAATTGAATCTGGGTTGTACTCCATTAGATTGTAAGAGTAAAATAATTTGATGTATAAGAAAATGATAAAGTAATGAAATTTCCTATAATATATAAGGATAAAATTTAAGAATATAATATTATCCTAGTGATGATGCAAAAAATTATGAATTTCATAGAATATGCAAATCTATTTAGGATTTATAAACTTGAAAATAAAGAAAAGTGTTTTTGAAAAAGTATGATATGTGAAAATTAATTACCTAATATGTAATATGCATCTATAATATAAGGATTATAAAACATGGTTATATTTTGAATCCATTTTTTATTTATAATATTTTTTTTCTAAATATTTAATATTGATCATTGTTTAATAGAGTATAATTAAGAACCATTTCATTATAGATATTATAAATTAGGTAATGATAAATTTATCATTATGATATATAAGAATGATAATGTATTGGGTAATGGAATTTATTACTATGATTAAATAATTTCTTTACAATAACTATGATATATATGTGAACTATTTCTTATGTTATGGTTATCAGGATACATAATGGTCTCTCAATTAGAAATATTTAAAAATAGGAACATATTATTTACGATATGTTAGGAAGTAATGTTAGACAATTTATTTACAATAATAATGTCATAAATATCATAGTACAATGATTAAGATATGATTGAGGATGAGGATAAACTCTAATTAAATGTGAATATTTCAGAAGATCAATACTCTTTTATTCTATGATTTTCAAATGAAATTATTTGAAATTCATTAATTTTGATCAATGTGATAATATTTCTCGAGAATATTGTACACCAGTTTAAATAAGGTTATCAATATTTTTTGAATAACAATTATGATTACCGATTATAGAAAATATCATGATGGTGTTGTTCAAATTGTACCTCATATATTCAAATATGAAAATATAGTATTACACATAAGAATATGTGAAAGGGAAAAGTGAAACCGATTTTGATGTTATTATTAAGAGAATTTGATATTGTATTACTAAAATAAAAACTATGTATAATATATATGGAAGCTACACATTATATATAGATCCTACTTGGGAATAAAAGAGTAAGAAAAAAGTATAAGAGAATAAGAACAAGAAGTATGAGAAATAATACCTTATAATTTAACCATATTGTATAAGATGTTACAGAATAAATATGATTGGAATAACTAATAAACATTAACAATGATGATTCAAGTGAATTTTATGTCTTCTATGACCAAAATAGTGTTTGAGTAGAGATATAAGGAATAAAAGGAATTTAAATATTGGATATTATCCTTAGGTTTTCAATGATATTTATTAAGAAATAATATATTATTACATTGATGTTGTGACATATAGAGGAGAAGGGATATTTTGTTCAGGAGTTATTTATAGAGAATTGGTGAGGACTATAGGGTATATTATAATCTATCTCTAACTAATATATAGGTTTTTATGTGGTAGGAGCCAGTATAAATAAACTATATGTAGATTAGGATTATCCTTGGGTTGCAGATTTATTCCAAACCCCTTGGTTTTCTATATTGTAAAAGATAATAGTGTAGGATTTGTATTCAGAAATAAAAATTCCCACCATGTTTTATCCACTTTTCTTCTATAGTGATATGTTTTAATCTCATAAGTCGACCCAGATATAGCATGTAGTTTATTCCCACACTAGTATTGAACCTTATAAATATAACATGTGATGTTGTCGCCATTTAATTTAAGTCATTCATATTTTTCTGTATTGAGAGTTCATATATTGATTCATAATTATTAACTGAGATATAGGTTAAAATATGAAAATGGGATAACAAAAATAGAATAAAAATAAATAAAAGTGTTAATATAATTCACCCCAATCTAATGTGATAACATAATTTATTAGGAAAACTATCTTTATAAAATATATTAACAGATTGTGAATGATTATGTATAATATTTATGAACGTTAGAATAAAAATAACTATTATTTTCATTTTTATTGAGTGAGGTGTAGAAATATTTCTAATTTGTAGATCACCACTTGGGAATGAATGTATAAGGAATTCATGGTAAATAATAATATAATTGAAGATTAAATAGTGTGAATATGTTATATTTGAAATTATTGTGTGCCAATAAGGTATACCTTATGGAAAATTAATTATCTTCTTCTTGAACTATATTTTATTATCGTGTTTGGTAATATTTAGTTGTTTTTTATATTTATTTCATTCGAGGACAAATTTATTTAAATTTTATTGAAATATGATAACTTTTTTGTTTTTATAACAATTAACACGATTTTAAAAAATTTATAGATTTAATTATTCCAAATTCTATTTAGATTCTATCATTTTAATAGATTACCAATTAGAAGGGAAATTTTATAGTTTTTAGGTAATTTGAGTTGAAATAATAATCAGTCACCCCACAACAAGAATATTCACCATTTGTTGGGGATATAGAAATATTCCACACTAGAAATTTATGATAAGGGATGAGGATCACACATAACATTTTTCACTATATTACTGGATAATTATTTGTGAGAGGAGAATAAAAATGAAAATATCACCTAGTGGTAAAAATATTCATACAATAACTGCTAAACAAATTCATATATAATAGTTACTCAAAATATTGATACACACATAAGAAAATGTTTGTATTATATGAATAGAGTAATTTCATTATCATATATAATCTTAAACATGCATATGCGTATATAATATGGTCCGTTAGATGATGATATTTATTGAAATGTTATAAATATTATATATATTCCACTTTTGGTTAAATATATTCATTTTTATGGGTTGATAGGATATATAGTGATAGGTTTGGTTAACTCATGTTAGTGTTGAGTTAGAATGATTTCTATTATTTTTAATTACTATAATTTTGTAAATGTCAGAAATTTGTAAAGGGTTATATCACCTTTTCTTTAGTGGCGATACATGGATGCATTTTCCAACAATTAATAATGGGAAAGGGAACATGATTAAAAGGAAATGTGTTACTATAAATATATCAAGATATAACTTATCTTTTTAAAAAGATGTGACATTCTTGACGATGATAAAGAAAATATGGAAAAACATAGTTTTAGAGACTTTAAGGGTAAAAGTGAAGAAATATAAAATGGATAGATAATTTATTGTAATTGATTAATAATTACAAGGAAGAATAACATTATCTTATTCCATATAGATTCATTTAGGATCTGATAATAGAATTTGAATCTATAATAATGGTAATATTTACACTTTTCATATTATGGGGAGTAACCAATATGTATCAAATAACACATACCTATACATAGTTTATCAATAAAAATTATATTATTAATTTATCCTTGTATTGTACTATGTTTCTTGTTTTTTTCTATTCAAAAAACATAGAATTCTGTTATATGATATGGTGTAACCTTTTGGAGGTATATTAGTATCTGAAATCTATTATAAAGAGAGTGACCCATTTCATAGAGTAAAGTTTTTTAATCCCAAAACAAAAAATATTTATTTTATTTTTGTATGTCGACACATCCCTATTTTATTGTTAACAATTAATGAACATTTCAGTTGAATCATGTATATCCCTATGGATTCTACAAATTATTTACATTCTATATGAAGAGAAAATAATTCATGTGTAGGATAAGTAATTATTTTATAAATTTTAAAAACACATAATTAATGTGAATAATAACCTGAAAATTATGCCAATAACAATAAAATCATGAAATTCTTGACCCTAAGATCATTTTCTTGTATGTTACTATTATTTTATATGGTTAAATGGATTATCTATTAATGATATTTTCATACCTTTATTCACACCCTCTTAACATGTCTCTCAATAAGAACCCTTAACAAAAAATGTTATCAAAGAATAAATCTATTTTTTACATTTTTTTCAACGGATTGAGTTAAATGATTCATGGATTTTGAGTTTTTATCTATTAATTTTAATATTTAATAATATTATCCAATAATTGAATATATGAATAAATTGAAAATTAATTATATATCAAGGGAAATTCCCTGTGTTATAACAATTGTTGTCACATTTGGATTAATATAAAATAATTCAAACACATTTAAGAAGAATATTCTTTCCCTCTGGAATTGGGGATGACCTCGTTGATTGAAGGTTAAAACATTCCAATCGGTTTCTAACGGCTTTGTTCGTAGAACCGGAAACATCCAATGATTCCGTATCCATTTTAACCTACTTTCCAAAGGTAGGCACTCATTAGTTGTGGACTGATGAGGCTTAGGAATTTTCATTGGTCGAGAGGATGAGAGGTCAGACTCATCACACCTTTTTTAGGGGAATTATTATCTACTCCGGGACTCTCTTTATAGATTTAAGTAATGTTCGTGAATCCTTATTACATTACCAAGTATAAAATGATCTTTCCTTTAGATCTGACAATCAATGATTGATATGTAGGAAATTTCGAGAATATTTTATATGTATTTGAGGTTCTTGATCGATATAGAATCATCTGTATTTGTTAGAGATTCTTAGTCAATGGTATCCTTAAATACATAAAAAGTCTCTTGGTCATTATGATGACCATACTGGTTTTAAAGCCACTCAGTGGGGCACTTGAAGTTTATTGTCATTCAGAAGGACATGGATTATTTCAGATTTGGGATCGCACCCGTAGATGAGCTACCTACATATCCTTGATTAGAGAAGGAATCAGAACCCACGTAGTTCGAGTAAGGGAGTATGATGTTTATGATTGATGGCTCAAAGAAAGATGTCATAATTACTTTTACACTCTAAGCTCACGTGAGTCATGCTCAGTGTGAGAAAGAAGAGATATTGGTTACACCAGACAATTCTTCCACGAAAGATGTGATGATGTGGGACTTTTGTATGTATAACTACCCAAAATAGATGAAGATTAAGATTTACTTCAGGGAAGAAATCCAGGAATAGGGTCCATAAAGGTATATGTGCTTTATGGATATTTGGATACTCTAATCGTGGGGCTTACTCTTAAGAAAAACGCCAATGTTAGGAGGGGACTTATGATTGGGTGTTACTCCTGAGAAGGAAGCCCAGATCAAAAGGAATTATGACTGGTCAAGAGAAATTAATACTGGGGCTTACTCTTAAAAAGGAGGCCCAGGTTAAAGGGATTTGAAAATTAAGTGACTTTGGGATTACTCCTAAGGAGGATGCCCATATTTTAGACTAGGTATTACTCATGAAAAGGAGGCCCAGGTTTAAGAGAATTATGGTTGGGGCTTACTCCTGTGGAGGATGCCCATATTTGGGAACTTTAAGACTGGGTCTTACTCCTAAGGAGGATGTCCAGATTAGGGGACTTGGGGCTTACTCCTAAAAAGGATTCCCAAATTAATGAGGACTTAGGGCTTACTCCTAAGGAGGATACCCAAAATTAATGAGAATTTGGACTGGGGATTACTCCTGAAAAGGATGCCCAGGTTAAGGGATAATTATGACTTGGGATTACTCTTGAAAAGGAGGCCCATGAATGGGGGTTCTCTCATCTTAAAGGATGAGGTTAAATGAATGAAATCTAAATCTTTAGTGACATATAGATGTTTATATCACTAGGTTTTGAGAGAGTTTCCACGGAATTCCTTTTAGATAAGAAAGTCAATCAAGAAAATATGCCATAAATGGATCTGAAGAGTGTCTTGAAGACTAAATCTTGAATAGGATAGGTGAAATGTCATAAGAGAGCTGAAATGGGCAAGAAGGGCACCCAAAAATAGAAGGGCGCACAAGTCCTGGGGGGTTGCGCAAGTAATGCATGGGTGTGAAAGTCTTGGTCGTGTAAGTATACTTTTGCGACACCTATATACTTGGGCGACGGTTAACCAATAGAGTAATACTTGGGAGATCCTTAATGAAAGCCTTTAGAATTATCTCGAGGTACTTCCAGAACAGTGGTGCAAAAGTTTCAATGAGTAGGTAAGGAGGCGTGCAAGTGTGTCCATTTCCCTTAAGGGTAAAACACTTAGGCACGCAAGTATTAGTCAATTATAACACTTAGACCTTATTCTTTTTGTTTATACCTTCAATTCTAGGTAAATAATTACAGTAGAAGTGTTCGGAAGACTTGAAGAAGAGACTTGGGCATTTAGAGCTCTATATCTGAATTCTGGAAAAATTCCCCTCCCAAAATGGGGGGCCCACCGGGGGTATTTATTGGCTGGAGAAGACCCTGTGCGGTTTTCAAAGAGGGTGTGCATGTCACTTGCGCGACCATTATTCTACGTGCAAGTGTACTTGCACAACAGTGGGGGAACATGCGTGACCCAAAGGTATTTGACTCCTTTTTCATTCCTTTGTCGATTTTTGATGTTTGCTTCAAAGGATGAATCATTTTTTTCTAAGTCATTTCCCTTTCCATTCCTTTAGAAAATGTGACAAAATAGAGAATCAAAAAAAGTCCCCCCCTTAGAGTTGGATCCAAAAGAATAAGGATGTGACTCTAAGGAAAAGAATAAAACCAAAGGGAAAGAGGCGCACAAGTGTTTAGCACGCAATAATTTTCGCGCAGGTGCAAGTCGCGCAGGTTGGAGCGCGCGGGCTGTAGGCACGCAGGTGGCCGGCATGGCCTATATATATGTGCTCATTTGGTGCGCATAGCACCGACTTCCGGATTTTCAAGCTCTCGCCACGCAGGTCACCTTCGCCGTGCAAGTTGCTCTTTTTCCGCTTTTCTTCGTTGTCACGCTGCTGTCAAGGTATCTGGACTTGCACGGTGATACCTGCGCACCAAAAACATGCGCGACATATTAACACATCCACGACACATCCACACTTGCACCCCTTAATGCCTTTTCCATTTTTTCGATTTCCTTCAAAAAATTTATAAAAAATAAAACCATTTAAGAGTTAATTTATTCAACTTTTATGCAGATTCAAGGGCTCCTAAGAGAATCAGAATGACCGATGAACTGGAAAGAAAACAACTTGATGATATGATGAACATCATTGGCCATGATTATTATACCTTCTGTGATAGAAATCTTCCAGATTTGGCCAAGTATTTGAAGGAATATCATTTTGATTTCCCATAAAGAACTTATTTTCCTTTGGACGGTTATGGTCATCTGTGAGAAGTCACTATCCCAGAAGAAAAGAACTATCTCCCATTTTCGTGGTTTCAGAATTACACCAACTTTTCGTCAGCAAATAACTCATGTGGAGGAGGATTTATAACTGCTAGAAAAGTGGAGAAGGCCCACATGATGCATCATAGCCATTTCACGCCAGATATGAAACCTCATAAGCCTGAGCTGCAACCACATTGTCATCTTTCAATCTTCTGAAATTCTCAGATGGATCAATCCAAATACTGGAAGAGAAGTTGGGACTTCCGTCCTGGGGGAGGTGTGAAGCCAACTTGGATGTGGGCATACTGGTTGCAGCAAACCTGTGCAGATTTTGTTGAAGATCTGAAAGGAGTTGCGATATACGAAGCTGTCTGGGTTGGGAAAACATATATTTACAGACATGATAGCTTCGTGCCAGAAATACTCAGTCATTGGAGCCCAGAAACCAATTATTTCCATCTAAATCATGGAGAAGTAGGAATCAGTCTGTGGGAAGTCCACAGGATCTTAGGGGCTCCAATTTTGGGTGACATGTATGATGAATTCATTCCTCCTAAGGTGACATTGAATGATTCAGAGAAGACTCCTGCTTTGGATCGGGAATTATTTAAAATCTTCCACAGGCTCAAGAGTTTAGAGACATCCTCAACTCATTCTAGAAAAGATATTCATCTGGAAGAGTGGATTAATATATTTCTTATTTTGAAGAAAGAGAAGGATCCAAAGGAGAAGGAGCCTAAGGAGAAAGGATCCAAGAAAAATAAATCCAAGGATAAGAGGCCCAGCCATCCTACCACCTACCCAAAAACCGAGAAGAGGGGTGCTCCTGTCACATTCTGGCCAACTCTAGAAGCAGGAGATTTTGAGAAATGGGGATATGAGGTGAATCAAAGGATCCCAAAGAAGACTCGTGTGGAGGGATTCTTGGCTTTTTGGCTCAGCGTTTATCTCTTTCCAGTCAGGGACTCGAAGGGAGGTGTTAGGCCAAGGACCTTCATTATTACGGTAAAGTTGGCTGAGGGAAAAATGGTTGGGTTGGATACCCTCATTTTAGAAAATATTCACAGGAGTTTACTTCATGTCTTCATGGGTAAATATCCTTTGATAATATTTGTACCATTCCATGTTTTATGGGGATGGATCACCACTCATTTCAGGACTTATAATGTACAGAATGGAGTACAAATTCCTGGAAGTTCTTTTAGGCCATCAGTGCAAGAATTCTCTAGAAGTTCCCCATTAGATCTTAATGTCTATGACATGAAAGTGAGGCTGAGCATGTTTAAGGAATTCAACTTCTTTCTCTATGGAAATCCACCAACCGGGTGGTCTGTTGATGATGGAACAACCCACATGGATTTGAGGGCATACATGCTGTCCTGCAGAGATGGTGTGATGGTCGCCAGGATTGACGTAGAGATTATATGTGAGGCCTATACTCTATATAGATTTGTACACAAATTCAAGTGTTTGCAACAGATTGTTGTATCTCCCCCTGTACATGTCAGGTTAGAGAAACATCTGATGGTTGCTCGGAAACTATGGTTGCTGACATCGAGGGAGAAGACCGGTGCAGTGTTTGATCTACCAGTTGAAAAAGTGGAACATAACTTGACTACAATGTATGCCGAGAAATGGATAACATCATACCCTAAAGTAGTGCTAAATCACCCATTTTATCAGGTGGGGAAAAGGAAGAGGACTGTAGAGAAAGAAACCCTTTCTCATGAAGGTGATGCTTCCCCACCTGAAGATGATTCACCAGATTACTCCTCTAGGACTGATTCACCGGATTCCCATGATGGGGATGATGAGGCACAACAGGTGGCAAAGCGGCCTCGTGCCCGATATAATCCTCCAGTTAGAATCAAAAGACCTACACCATCAACTCCTGGTGAGTTACTTCATTGTGGTAATTTAATCACCATCAATTTATAAAGAAATAAGTCTTATTTTCTTATTCTCTATCAATAGGAGCAGGATCTGGGATGAAATTGAAGTCGAAGTTTGTAGGACCTTCCTCGCAGCCTTCTGGTACACGCACATAATATCTATGACCAGAGGCTGTCCAGACATGGAAAAGTCTATATTGTGGTACTGAGACCGCCTGGATGGATTTTTGTGAGGGTCTACAACTCCCTAGAATAGGGAATCTTATGGCTTCTATAGATATCCAATATGAGGATAACCCCAATGAAGTGCGGGCTTACATCATAGAGCTGGAAATGCTCATATATGCCACTGACGATTCCATTCCTATCACCAAGCGGGTGAAGGAAATGATAGATCCTGGTGCCGCTGAGGGGACTGATGAGGAGTGGTATGATTATGTGGGCCCTAAAGATGTTTGTTTTTATTTGCTTATTTTACTTGCAACTTGATTTCAGTCAAAGCTTTATTAATTAAGGAAATTATTTTCTTCATCCTATAGCTTGCAAATAAAGGAACTACTGAAGTTCCTTCACCACAGTATAGCCCTAGTGGTACTGCCATTGGGGCTGCTACTGAATATGCTTGTGAATCGGGTGAGATATCTCCAGGTCAGCAGGCCATGAATGAAGAGTTGAACATGGCTTTACATTATCCAATTCAAGTGCATGTAAGGGAGACTGTCGATACTCCCAAAAAACCAAAGAAGCAAAGGTATCAGAGGAATAAGTCCATAGCTAAATGCTTCATTAGTAGCAGTAAGTCCTTCAGATAATCATGAATCTATACCCATGAAAAGTTTGTTCATATTTCTGGGTATTGAAGGGGATTATTCAATTTCCCCTCTAAGGGAGAGGACTGATCCTCCTCTTAGGACCACAGAGGGTGTTGTGGAATAATCTCAAATTCAGGCTGACTTGGTTGCTCCTGGAAAAGAGCCAGCATCTGTTCCCAGTATCCCTCCTGCTACTGTTGAAAGAAGAGAAGAACTTGCTGCTGGTAAGTTAAAAATGCTTCATAAAATGTTGAATGAAACATCGGCTAACTTCTATTCCGTGACACTTCAGGTTCCACCCCTACATTAGAGCTTTTGGAGGCTATTGGAACTGATGCCGCAATTTTATCTGAAGATGCTGCCCAGGGTCCGGGACTGCAGGGTGAAGGTCGCCTAGAAGACACATCAAATTCTCCCACTGGTGAGACTAACCAGGATTCTGAGATGACATTAGATGAAATGATGGAACTTGGTGCATCTTTCGAAGATTTTATAAATCATGTTAAATTACCAAGTAATTTAGAAGATTATGGACGTGAGTGTTATCCATCATCCTATTAAGAATAACTTCTTATTACATGTCTAATCATGATTGGTTCAAATGTGCAGTTTTGTATGAGCAAGCTGCTGAACTACCCATGCTTGAAGGTGGTACAGAAAACCCTACCATTGCAGAGACATTAGCACAAGTGGAGTTGAACCCAATAGAGCTTCCTCAAACTCATCCTAAAAATCATGTCAAAGCTAGGAAAGATGGGGAGGAGCCTTCTCAAGTTACTGATCTACCGTTGGGTAAGGAATAAAAATATTTTTGATTGTACTTAATTTTCAAGACAACCAATTCTTTTTTTATCCTTTGAAATTAACCAAAGCTTTCAATTAATTATGCAGGGCCATCAATTGTAGTGGCTAGATCTAGAGGTGAGGCCTCAGCCTTCACCCTAATGGGAATTGAAAGTGAAGAATCTCGGGTCAGGGGGAAGGAGCAGAACATGGCACTTCCCTAAGTGCATTAATCACAGATTACATGCCCCCCTATGATGATGATGATGTCGAATCAGACCTGGGGGTACTTAAGGTGCTCATCTTTTCACAACACAAGGCATGGAACAACATATGGAAAATCATATCTGAGGTGACTTTAGAAGATCTATCATCAAATATCCCTCGATTGTCATCTCTATTCATCATTCTAGGACTTGGCGGTTTTGGATATGAAAAGATCCATGCCGCAGTGAAATAGGTCATCTTCAGGAGGGAGCAGGAGAAAAAGTGCCACGAATATCTGACCAGAGTGAACCTGTCAGTCAACATCAGTGAATTTGAGGCTGTGGTATCCCGAGCTGAGGCTGACTATGCTGCCAAGATGAAGAAGCTAAAGCATAAGATCAAAGATAATGTTGTCCAGCAAATGCACCTTCAGCAGTAGTTAGACGTTGTTACTGGGGAACATGACCAACTCAATAATTCATTGGAGGGAGCTCAAACGAATGGTATAAAGGCCATCACAGATGCCAAGAAATCACTCCATTAGGACGAAAAGAGTGAAGTTGGTTGAGTTCATGAGCTTCAAGTAGCTACTGATGAAGCTTGGGATATTGTTCATCAAGTGAAGACTTATGTTGATAGCCTCTTGTAATTTCTTAGAAAAGAGAAGAGACTCTAATCTGTGGATGTCCTTCTAATTCATGTGCATCAAATGGAAATAATGCTTTCATCTTCAATCACTTGTGAACGTATTTTCCTTCTACCTACTTTAAATTTTACCTAAGACAATGGGCCTAGTAAGCAGAGTTTGATTTTTACTAGGATTATTATAAATAACCCTACAAACTTTGAATCTTTTAATTGCTCAATATTACCTAAATCATACAAAATTTATGTTTAGTGAGCTAGAACTTGACTTTTATTCAGAGCTCCCTTGTATTTTATGGGTAATTTAAAGTCATGCATGTCGGACACAAAGAGGCTAATGATTAAGGTTGAAATAGCTTTGATCGAATGAATTAGAATTGACTCAATTCCTTGACAATTTATCTGAAAACATATACCATACTCAAGTATGAGGGAAAATATGTAAACTATGACTTAAGAAAATTTGAATATGTGGAATGATATGAAAAAGAACTAAAAGGCATTAGAATAAGTAGTTCCCAAGAATGAAGTTACCATTATTTAACAAACCCGTTAGGGGGTTGAATTATGTCGGGCCACCTAAGGGCATTGGCTGCATAGTCAAATAAATAACATCTTTTGGCTGATAGGTCCATTATGTAGACTACTTATGTAAGGCTGCCTAAGGGAATGTGCTATATAGGTAGACAAAAGAACTCTCAAAAATTTACTTTTCTACTACTAAGAAGCCAATGAATGTTTATGGGGATTCAACTTTTACAATGTATAGAGTTTTCTATATGGAAAGAGGTACTTGAATATGGAGAAGATTTTTTTCAATCAAGATTGTCTAAGAATTCGATAAATGTTACTCCTATGAAGGTCTGACCCAAGCGTAGGGAAGGAAAATATAAACCATATACTTGAATACTTTCAAATCATGAAAAGGAATACGGGACAAATATGTTAAGGATGGCTAATTTTGTAGATCCCTACATATTGGCATTAAGGAAAATAAGGGAAAAAGAGGTTTTCCTCCCAAGAATGAAGTTACCACTATTTAAAAAACCCGTTAGGGGGTTGAATTATGCAGGGCCACCTATGGTAATTGGCTGCATAGTCAAATAAATAACACCTTTTGGCTGAGAGGTCCGTTATGTAGACTACTTATGCAAGGCCGCCTAAGGGAACGTACTGCATAGTCAGGAAAAAGAATTCTCATAATTTGGAAATTTTGTGATTAGAAGTCAAGAAAAGGGTTATGAGGATATGAAAATATTTAAGGTTAGGATTATGACACACAAAGATGGGTGTTGTCCAATGTGTGCAGGGATGCACAGATCAATGCTAACCATAATTATGTTGCGGCTCGGTCCTGAATTAAAATATTGGACTTCACTACGTATCCCATAAGGATGGGAATCAAGCCATACATAATTCATTAAATACAGTTTAACGTTGTGCAGGACAAAAGGATTGGAGATCTTAGTTTAGGTTCATAGAGCTCGGACCATTATAAGAAATACACAGTGTGCATTTTCATGGGGACTTTTTAGCCAAGGGACTGAAAGTCGAATTTGGGGTTAGGCCCAAAAGACTTGGGGCTAGATTCGAGGGACACTCGAATGTTCTTACATATCCCATAAGGATGGGAATCAAGACCACGTAGTTCTAGAAATACCCTCTGTACAAATTTTGTTCGTACATATGAATGGTGAAAGGGGACTTTAGTGGAATGATGGTTTAACCCAAGATAAAAGGTTCGGGTATTGCTATGTATGCACATAAATTTTTTTGTTTGAATATAACATGATTGAAAATCAATTTAAATAATGATTCCCTCTCAAGTGAGGGTATCAAGGAATATTGTAGTTTATTTTCATCCATGATAGAAATGTTGTATAGTTTAACGTTATATAGCAAGGACGAAAGTGAACCAATGTAAAGATACTGATTCAGGGGGTGGTTTCATGAATCAACATCGTACAAGTTGGAGGTGAACCGATGTGAATAGATTGGTTTTGGGATTGAACCTCAAGAGGTTGCCTACATACCTAGCCTAGAAGGCAAGGATCAAAGTTCGCTTAGTTAATTTAATGAATTATTTAGTGATCAAGTTTTTCTTGGGGACAACGACCTAAAAAACTGTTGGGACTTACACATGGTTAATATCCTAGAGAGAGTGTTATGGTTGAAGTTTTCTCTAAGATCACGTGAGTCATACTCGGTGTGAGAAACAAGAGTTAGCAACAACCCTAACGATGCACAATTTAATGTCATGTAGGACATATGAAGGGGACAATGCAGTTTAATGTCTTACAGTTAGGAATATTGGTGCTGTACAGTTTAATGTCATATAGCAGGGACGAAGTATAGTTTAATGTCATGTAGGACGTATTAATGTACTTTCTGTATAGTTTAGCGTCATGCAGTTAGGATGATAGGGATAATATAGTTTAACGTCATGTTGGATAAAAGAGAAATGTGCAGTTTAATGTCATGCAGTAAGGACAAAAGAGAACACATTTTAACTTCATGTTGGATGTATTAGGGACTTTTTCATAGTTTAACGTCTTGTTGGATGAAAAAGGGATGATACAGTTTAACATCATGTTGGACAAAAGTGCAAATAGTTTAAGGTCATATGCATGGACCGTTGGTTATGCAGTTTAACATCATGTTGGATGAAAGAAATGAAAATAGTTTAATGTCATATGCATGAACTGTGGATGGTGCATTTTAATGTTTTGATGGATGTAAGGGACATGAAAATAGATTAAGGTTGTATTCATGGCCCTTTGATGGTGTATTTTGTGTTTATACAAAATACTTCTTCAGAAATATGGCATTGGTTGGAGTAGTGATGAGTTCTCCATCCATTGAGATTAAAGAATAATCTCAATTGGAATAGACCTTATGTATTGAATAAGGTCCTTCCCACATTGGTTCGAGCATAGGAGGTTTCTTTCCTGGTATCATTGGAGTTCTGAGAACTAATACCAATTCTCCCTGAACGAATGAATGAAGAAGAACTTTTTTATTGAAAGCTCGTGTTATTCGATTCTAATAGACTTCTAAGTGGTGCAGAGTGCACAATATATTCTCATCTAACAATTCAAATTCATTTAATCACTTTTGAGATTGTTCATCTATAGATGACTGATCACAAATGGATACTCTGAGCGAAGGTAATTGAACTTCAATGGGAAAGACTGATTCTGTTCCATATACCAGTGAATATGGAGCTGACCGCATTGCAGTGCAGGTGGTGGTTTGACATTCCCTTAAAGCATGAAAGAGTTTATCAGGACATGACTTCTTATCTTTATCCACCATCTTTTGCAGTATATTTGACAAATTCTTCTTTAAGGCTTCTATTTGGCCATTGGCCGCTGCATGATACCAAGATGAATGATTGGATTTGATGTTGTATTCTTGATACAACTTCTTCACCTTGGATGAACAAAAGTTTGTTCCATTGTCCGTCAATATGGTATGAGGGACACCAAATCTGGTAATAATGTTAGACTTGATGAAGCTAATAATTCTTTTAGAACTATCTTCTTTGAGAGGTATCACCTCTGCCCATTTGGAAAAGAAGTCAGTAGCAGTAAGAATATATTTAAACTGCTTGGCTGTAGCTAAAGGATAAGGTCCCACCACATCCATTCCCCATGTGGAAGATGGCCACGAGTGTTTAGCTGTATGAAGTATCTCTAGGGGATGATGAATGAAGTTGGCATGTACTTGGAATAAATGACATTTCTTTGTGAAATCAACACAATCTTGTATCATTGAAGGCGAAAAGTACCCAAGCCTTCGAATCTGATCAGAAATTCTATGTCCAGACTGGTGGGCACCACAGACTCCTGCATGCACTTCTATCATGACAACCATTATCTCTTCACCATCAATGCATCTGAAGAGAACTCCATCAAAACCATGCTGGTAGAGAATTTTCTCTAGCTGATCTGGGCTATCATAAAGAGTAAAATTGACCACACGTTGCCAGATTTTTTCTTTCCTGGCTCTATAATGTGGAAGTGTTCCATTTTGATGGTATTCCCAGATAGGTGTCATCCATCCTGTAGTATGACCGTACGGTTCAGGAATGGGACTAATTTCATTAATTTCCTCTATTATAGTTCGAACATAAGGTGAAATTGCATGACGGTGGGCATTACTGATGGTTTTCTCGTCCCGATTTGGATCTTCCAGAGTTGTGGCTATATTAGCTGGTGCATCAGCTTGAGCATTTTGTGATCGTGGGATATAAGAATATGTCGGTTCCATGGGAAATTCCACCATTAACTCTCTAACGTAATCATACAAAGGGATCAATTATTCTTTTCTGATTGCATAATCCCCATTGACTTGTTTGATTACCAGGTCTGAATCACCTTTCACCTTTAAGTGATTCACTTGTGCATGAAGCGCCAACTCCAAGCCTGTGATGAGAGCTTGGTATTCAGATTCATTATTTGTACCACCTCCCAAAAATGAGAAGGAATAAGGTAGAAATTCCTTTTCCGAGGAAATGAGCACAATTCCTAAACCAACCTTATTTAATTTATGATTTTCCATTTTCCTCCCTGTTGGACTTCTGGAAGCACCATCAAAGTACATTTCTTATGCCTGAGGACATTCTTGAATAGAGTATACTTCCTCATCTGGGAGTTTAATATCTGAAGATCTATCTTCCACTGAAGGGTGTTCAGCCAGAAGTCATCTAGAGCATGGCCCTTTATTGCCTTTTGAGATACATATTGAATATCAAATTGCTGCAAGATAACTTCCCACCTTGCAAGATGTCCTGTAAGCATTGGATGAATAAGGATGAATTTGAGCGGGTTATTGCGAGATACAAATTGAACCTCATGATGTTTCAGGTAGTGTCTCAACTTCTAAACTACAATGATTAATGCTAGGAAACACATCTCAATACTTGAATATCAGTTTTCTGCTTCAAGCACAGTCCGACTGAGATAATAGAGGCTGTTTTCATTCCCAGCATCATTCTTCTGAGCAAGAAAGGCACCCAATGATCTCTCTAAAGCTGTCACATAGAGGATAAGTGGTCTTCCTTCAATAGGTGGCATAAGTACCGGTGGACTCAAGAGGTATTTCTTGAGAATATCGAATTCTTCTTGACATTCTTCAGTCCACTGGTAAGTGACTCCCTTTTTCATCAATTTGTTGAAGGGTAATTTTTTTTTGCCAAATTGGAGATGAAATGCCGAATATAGGCTAAGTGTCCTTGAAGTCCTCTCAATTCTTTCAAATTTAGAGGATATGACATACCAAGGATTGACTTGGTCTTCTCAGGATTGACTTCAATACCACAATGGCATACAACAAAGCTGAGAAATTTCCCCGAGGTTACCCCAAAAGAAAATTTTAAGGGGTTCATCTTAAATTTATGTACTCGAAGCTTGCGGAATATGACATCGAAATCATCCAAGTGATTAGAAGATTGTTAGTATTTGACCACAAAATCATCCACATAACATTCAATAAACTTTCCTAAAAAGGGTTTAAAGATACGATGTATGGAACACTGATATGTTGTGCTTGCATTCTTTAGGCCAAAGGGCATTACCCGATATCAAAACACACCCTGAGGGGATCTGAAATCTATAGATTCCTCATCTTCTAGAGACATTCATATTTGATTATATCCAGAATATCCATCCATGAAGGAAAGTGCTTCATATCCAGCTGTTGTATCAATTAAAAGTTTTGTAATCTGAACTGGAAATCATCCTTAGGACAATGCCGATTAAGATATCTAAAATCAATGAAAACTCTAATTTGCCCATTATTATTTTTCACTTGGACAATATTAGCCAACCACTTTGGATATTTAACTTCTCTAATGAAGTTATCTTGGATAATCTTATCCACTTCAGCCTCAATTTTGGAAGCATAGGTTGGGTTTGTTCTTCTAGCAACTTGTTTGAGTCCTAGATGTTCCTCTGGAAAACTCAAATGAAGAGTGTTAGCATCAGGATCAAGCCTTGGAATCTCTGTATAGTTCCAAGAAAATATGTCTTTATTTTTCTTTAAAAAGGAAATATACATCTCTTGTTCTTCATGAGCCATGTCTTCACTGATTAAAGTGGTGCGTGGATCTTCTTTTATACCCAGATTTATTTCTCTGAGTTCATCCACGGTGGTAGAGATACCCTCTTCAAATGATCGAGGAGCACCCCTAAGATCTTCCTCTTATTCTTCAACATGTGTTATTTCTTCCATTTCTACTTGTATAGTAGATGATGAAGCAGAATTACTATGATCAGAAGAGATGTGAAAATTTGAACATCTTGAAGAAGAAGCTTCCATTTCTGACCCAATTGATGATGAAGGGTCTTCCCTGGGAAATAAAGAGGAAATGATGGATTGAGAATCAACATTATTGTTTACCTCTGACGTTACTATAACTTATTCTATCCTGGTTGGAAAAAAAAAAGACTTGCTGGATTTCAGCAGATGAAATGAAGACATCTCCATTTGAGCTTTCATCATTTCTTGGTGGCTCACCAATTTCTCCCATGTTGTCTGAATCGATTTCCGTAATTGGCATTATGGATCTTTCCATAAGAGTATTTTGATTTTGGTCTATCTTTCCAATTTGACTGATAGGAAACACATAATCTATACTCACATGTGCTAATGTGTTTACTGGAATGTTTTCCAAACCATACGGAACATTATCTTTGGTAATCTTCTTTGTTGTGGATTCCTCCTTTCCCTTCATGTGATAGAATTCCACCTTAATGTATTGAGATTGACATGTCTTGAATGGTGCCTTATCACCATACAATTTCCCAACATGACCATCGAAACAATACTTGAGACATTGAAGGTATGATGAATGGATAACCGCATTTTGATGTAGCCAGGGTCTTCCAAGTAAGATGTTGAAGGCTGAGTCTTGATCAACAAGCATGAAATCTGAATTTGATACAAGATCTCTAAACTAACTTCTGAGGGTAATCGCGCCTAGTGGTTATTGTTCATTTTTATCATATCCTTGTAACGTCATAGTCAAAGGAGATAAATCAGATTCCATGAGGCCCAATCGATGAATTGTACGAATGGGCATGAAGTTGACTCATGAACCATTATCAATGAAAGCTCTTCAGATGTCTACACCATTGACCAGGACGGATAAGTACAAAGGTCTAATATTTCAATGCATGACATCATCTTCATCTTCATCAGTAAAAGATATTACTGCATGGCATTCTGCAGGATTATTCTCTATATGGTAGACTTCAGCTGCAACAATTTCAGTTTCAAACTCTTGAGGACTTGACAATGCCTCGATGAGTGCCTCCTGAAGATCTTTTGACAGATTCAAAGTGCCCAGAATTGATAACTTGGCCAGTACTTTGGCTAGGTGTTTCAATACATCATAATTTTGATCCAGAGGTCTGTGTTTCCCAACAGGAACATGTGGTTTACCAGGTGCCTTGGAAGTTGATGCTTTGAAATTTGATGCATCTTGTATTGGGATAGGAGTTGGAAATATTCTTGTTTTTGGAATATTAGACCGATTAGATCCATTTACTTGTTGATGGAATGAAGGTGGAACCCCCAATCGATCCTCCAGAATAACTGTGCAAGGGCTGAATTTGTTATTGGTGGAAGAACTTTCTTGTTCTTGCTGAGCTCGCTGAAGGGCTCAACCATGAGTTTCTGCTGCATACACAATTCTAGCAGGTGTAGAATTAGAATAATGGATTCTAGGATATCCACGTCTTCCTTTGTATCCAAGACCCCTATAACTTCCTCTAATTCCTATGTTTGATACAGGGAATTCAGGATAATCAAAAACGAAACTATGATTGGTTTCCTGTTTCTTGGAACTGTGTTGTTTCTTTAAGGATTTCCCCTCTGATGAAGAGGGTTTTGCTATGACATTTATAGCAGAAGGCACAATTGGTTTCTTCAATTGTGTTTGAAAAATACCATGAGTTCGGTTGATCATCTTTCTGACCATCCAATCATCATATTTTTGTGCATTTTTGTTCATAACTTCTTGCAACTCGCCTTCCTCCTCTAGAACTGTAGCAGTAACACATGCTACCTGAGGTGAAGAACCTTTCAGTTTAACTTGTCCCAAATCGACCATTTTTTGAAGGAGGTCCTTGAAAACAAAAAACTCCTGAATGGGATGCCCTAACATTTGATGAAATGGGAAATAGTTGGGACGGTCTTCATCTCCTTCCTTGTTTGGCCTCTTGGGCCTTGGCAATTGAACCAAATTATTTTCCAAAGCCGAAATGAAATAACCGGGAACATGTTCATTTCAGAAAGAGTAAACTTTTCTTTTCAAATCCTCAAATTGTTTTCATCTTTTATCTCTTTGATCGTCTTGACGAAACAACCTCTGTTGTTGGCGCTCAGGAGGTGGAGCCCTTTGAGAAGATGAAGGTTTTGAAGTAGAAGCAGGTACATGTTCTTGTTTAAGCACAACTGTAGCAGTTTTTGCTTTACCCATTCTCATTCCTAGAGATGATGGAATTATACGAGCTTTATCCTTAGTCTTTATAAGAGAATCTTCAATATGTTGAGAAATTGAAGCAAGGTCTCGAAACCCGCCTATGTATTTCATAGGGATCAATGGCGTGTGTAATTCGTCATGCAGATTTTCCACACAGATTGGAAACAGTTCTTCTTGGGGGAGTGCTATGCTTAAGGAATATGTTAATCCCTTCCAGTGAGTAATGAAATCTGATACCCTTTCATTCTCCCTTTTCTTACAGTTTATAAGATAAAAAACTGTTGTCTTTGGCAACATTATACTAAATTGATGAAGGAATTTTTGACAGATATCTTCCCATCTGGTAATTGACCGGGATTTCAAGCTTGTATACCAAACAAAAGCTGGTCCTTGAAAGGTTCGCACGAAGCATCTGAGTTTCACTGCTTCTTGCTGTTTAAGAGTTCCCATCATAGGATCGTAACAAGACACATAATGCATCAAATTCTATTTAGGATCGCCTGATCCATTGAAAATAGGGAATACAGGGTTCCCAAAACATGATGGGGGATAGATTGAATCTACCCATTCAGGGTAAAATCTCTTTTCTGGTTGAACCTGCGCATGCTTCCCTTCCATAGTCTCTAACCGAGATATTAATGAATCAATGGTAGTTATTAAATTTTGAGAAACATCCAGTTGAACTTGGACTTGGGAAGGTGCAATAATTGGAGTCTGGACAGGTATGGTGGATGGTACTGCAAATGATGGTAGCACCACTGATTGTTGTTGCACTTGACCCGTAGGATTAGACCTGTGAGGGTGTACTGATAGAGGAGGATATTCTTGATCCATCTTAGTAGCTACAACAAACTCCCTTGGCTGACTGACTCCAGCATGCTTAGGAAGAAGACTACCTTGAAGTAGTTATGCGTTCAAACTCCTAAATTCCTTCTTTTCTTCCTCTTGTTGTGCAAAGCTTTGCTCTAGTGAGAGCGATTGGCCTTCTCTAGAGGAATGATATGTAACCTGATTCTTTCCCTTCCCCTTGTTTGATCCCTTTCAGAGAGGGGGAAGTGGGTTATTTGAAGGAATACCCAGATTTTGGGTAAGCCTTTGATTTCGTGTATGCACACCTTCTTCATTTGTGTCTGGTCATACAACTTCTTGAGTAGGAACATCTTCATATGATCCCTCTGAGTGAGCTTCATCTGGTGGATCAAAAACAACTTCATTGATGACATTAATTTATGCATAATGCATTGCATCCCCTCAATCAGCATTTCTGTGATATTTTCTTCTGCCATGCCCCGGACGAGATATTGCCTTTTGTTGATTTGATCCCTCATGAACTTCTTGGTGAACCATAATTTAGAGAGAATGTCCTGATAATTTGGATCTTCGTTCCTATTTAGGATTCTTCCCCAATTGAGAAAAGACCGAATTTCTTTGAGGGAGGAATTGAGGATTTTAAAAAGTCCCCAGTCCGGTGGACTACGGCTGTTCTTGCTGTTCTTGCTTTACTCCTTGAATCCAATTTGTTGATTCCAAGGGTTGGGTTAAAAGAGTCCCTAGTCCGGAAAGCTGGGGTGGCTCTGGACATGCTATGTATGAGACTTTCTTAAAATCTCTCCTAATATTGTGGACCTTAGTCTGGAAATTAGCTGGATGCATCAATCGCCATCCACTTTTATCACCCTATTCAAAAGACCGTTGGATGATTTCTAACACTTCTGTCACTTGATGATGTGATTTCTCTATATGAGAGGCCTGTTCAATATTCACATTTTCTTGATGGAGGAGTAATTCAACAACTTGTTCTCTATATTCTTTATTTTGAGAAGAACTAGTTGAGGCCTGTTCTTGGGCAAGCTTTTGATTACAAACAAAACACATTGACTGTGGTCGGACACAGGCAATAACATTGCATGAGACCATTTTCGGTGGGCTTTGCTGACTGGATAGCACAGTGAAATGTAGTGCTCCATGAACACTCCATCCTCTGACATGAATACCATATGGGGAATTGGAAATTAACTAGAGAAATTTTCATAGTGTGCCAAGGCATGAACATTGAAGGGCTCTCTGCTGCTTTTCAGCCTTCAGATATCGAGAGATTGATAGGGATGCCAAATCACTCTGACATTGTAACCCTTCTATTATCTTAACATGATTTTCCTATTCATCATAAGATAATACTTTCTTTTTCAACTGACAAATAGTTTTCCATATGTTGAGACGAATATCATGAATTCCATCTTCTATCAACATCTCTGGAATGTCATACTGAGAGTCAGTCAGAGGCAAAAACATAACTGGAACTTCACCTTTCGCCAGTTGTTTTCTCATGTTCAGTATTTCCTCCTTATCATTCAATGAAGATTATTCTACCTGATTTGACCAGAGCTGGTGCTTCCTTGTTGCTTCATCGGATTCCACAAGATTGGTAGAGAAATCACTGATTAAACTAGAAGATGCATGACTTAGGGGTGGTTCGGAGAATGAAATACACCCTGGGCTATATTCTGGTTGAGAAATGATTTCACCAGCTAATGGTAAAGCATTAGACATGACTGTCATTACTTTTTCAAGTGCCTCAGGATAAGAGGGCTTTCTCGGCACTACATTGTACAATGGAGCATTTTCCGGGCAATGTACATCACTACTGCGGAAAGGAATTTCTCAGAGAAATTCATCATCATGGGGAGGACCACCATGGTGGGTTACAGAAAAAGGTGAGATCTCTTGCTCCTTGGTGTTCTGAACACATAGAGGGTTCTTGTGGCTCTCATCTGAGGATGAAACTTCGAGATCGACCAAAGTTTCATGAAGCAAGCCTTCACGAGGAAGTGTCTGTTGAAGACCTTCGGAATTAATGTTCCCACTATTGGAAAATGAAGGAGTAGAATATTGGATTCCAAAAGATAATTGTATGAGAGCTTCACGAACTCCAGCATAGAGAAAGGCCTTGTTACAGATTGCCTCCTGATCTCTTGACTGTGCTGGGTGGGTCTTCTTCTTAGATGCCTTCTTACTCACCTTGGAAACCACTTGTTGATGAAATTGGCTTTTCTGAGTAGGTTTATGTGACTGATCAGGAGATATAACTAGGTTAGTCTGATGATCTCTACTCAAATAATGTGTATGTTCCTGAATTAGTTGTCCGTATGATATGGGGGAGTACGCCCCACAACCCTCTTGGATTGGAACAGATGTGTGTGTCTGTTCTGGAGTGAACTGTTGATGTGTCACTCCACTTGTAGGGATAGATTTATATGTCTTTCCCTACGATGCTGCTGAGGCTATTATAATACCCTGGGAAGAATCCAAAACATGAGCAGGGATTTGCTTCTTCTCTTTCACCATTGATAGAATATGCTTGGTGACTTCAGCTGCCGGAACGAGGATATACGTCCATTCCGTACATAGAGTAGGTGTGTGTGCCTACTCTTGTCCTCCTTTTCCTGTCAGTGAATCCTGACAGTACTCAAGTGTGGGGGCAGAGAGTTGAGTCTACCTCCTATTTGTCGCTGGAGCTTTCCGACTGACTTCTCTGAGCACTACCAAGAAAGACTGTTGGTAGGCTTGATCAATACTAGCAGGTGTATGTGCCTGCTGATTGAACTTCATCAAATGTGGTTGACGAGCTCCATCATATGTAGTCAGACGAGCTTTCTGACTAGATGATGATGTATAAACAGGTGTATGTTCCTGCCTATAGTACTCTACCAGAATTTCCTGGCGGGATTGGCGTGATGCTGCCAGATGAGTCTGCTGGACAACAGAATTAAAACAGATGGGTGTGTGTGCCCACTCATTGTTTCCCACCAAATTAGGTTGGTGGAATTCTCCGGTGACGGCTGAGATGAGAACCTGCTCACTGTTGACCGGAATTCACCTCCGGCGATTCGTCTTGCCTTCTCAGGTTCGAGGAACCTGAGCCGAACGCCTGGAGTCGATAACCTCATCAAGTTGAGGGCGCACTGCCGCACAAGTATTATGGTGATTTTTTATGGGAGCCCTCAGGAAGGATTTCTATCCCCTTAAATTAAGGCCCTGAGGGACCTGCTTATTCACCTCCTTAGAATATGGGAGTTAATGGTGATTGTGTTCCAGGGATAACGACCCAAAACAGTTGGAGACGGTGGTTAGCACTGCCTGGTTCTTGATCACTAGTCGTCGCTATCCGGACGACCAGGGTGAATTGTTCACATGGAGGGCTTGTCGAGTAGCCTCCAGATTTGAAATAGTACCATTTTGACGGTACTCCTTAACCAGCACATTTTATACCTAGCGTTGAAGACGCTGAGTAGGTGATGTCATCCTCAGAGCGGACGACGAACCTGCAGGAGTAGCAGTAGTGACATTCACAGCAGAGGTTTTCACTGCAGTGGTTTCCACAGCAGAGGACTTAAGAAAATCCATTCTCGTAATGCAGAAGATCTTGAAATAAAGTGCCTGTTTGATATAATAAACATAATCAAGATAAATTCAGCTGCTACACCTTTTGGATGAGCACTTATGTTATATATTGTTTTGTTGGCCCTCTCATTGAGTTTAAATATAGGCCTAACAAATACGTAAAACATCATTTTAACTTGGTTAAGGATTCACGTCGGGTTCACCATTTTTTGTTTCCCTCTGGAATTGGGGATGACCTCGTTGATTAAAGGTTCAAACATTCCAATCGGTTTCTAACGGGTTTTTTCGTAGAACCGGAAACTTCCAATGATTCCGTATCCATATGAACCTACTTTCCAAAGTTAGGCTCTCATTAGTTGTGGAATGATGAGGCTTAGGAATTTTCATTGGTCGAGAGGATGGGAGGTCGGACTCATCACACCATTTTTAGGGGAATTATTGTCTACTCCGGGAATCTCTTTATAGAATTAAGTTATGTTCGTGAATCCTTATTACATTACCAAGTATAAAATGATCTTTCCTTCAGATCTAACTATCAATGATTGATATGGAGGAAATTTAGAGAATCTTTTACATGTATTTGAGGTTCTTAATAGATATAGAATCATATGTATTTGTTAGAGATTCTTAGTCAATGGTATCCTTCAATACATAAAAAGTATCTTGGTCATTATGATGAATATACTGGTTTTAAAGCCACTCAGTGGGGCACTTTAATTTTATTGTCATTTAGAAGGACATGGATTATTTCAGAGTTGGGATCACACCGTAGATGAGCTACCTACATATCATTGTTTAGAGAAGGAAACAGAACCCACGTAGTTCGAGTAAGGGAGTATGATGTTTATGATTGATGGCTCAAAGAAAGATTTCATAATTAATTTTACACTCTAAGATCATGTGAGTCATGCTTGGTGTGAGAAAAAAGAGGTATTGGTAACACCAGAAAATTGGGCCACGAAATATGCGATGATGTGGGACTTATGTATGTATAACTACCCAAAACAGATGAAGATTAAGATTTACTTTGGGGAAGAAATCCAGGAACAGGGTCCATAAAGGTATATGTTCTTTATGGAGATTTGGATACTCTAATCTTGGGGCTTACTCCAAAGGAAAATGCCCATGTTAGAAGGGGAATTATGATTGGGTTTTACTCTAGAGAAGGATGCCCAGATCAAAAGGAATTATTACTGGTCAAGAGAAATTAAGATTGGGGCTTACTCTTGAAAAGAAGGACCATGTTAAAGGGATTTTAAAATTAAGGTACTTGGGGCTTACTCCTAAGGAGGATTCCCATATTTGAGACTGGGGCTTACTCATGAAAAGGTAGCCTAGGTTTAAGAGAATTATGGTTGGGGCTTACTCCTGAGGAGGATGCCCATATCTGGGAACTTTAAGATCAGGGCTTAATCCAAAGGAGGATGCCCAGATTAGGGGACTTGTGGCCTACTCTTGAAAAGGATGCCCAAATTAATGAGGACATGGGGCTTACTCCTAAAGAGGATGCCCAAAATTAATGACAATTTGGACTGGGGCTTACTCCTGAAATTGAGGCCCAGGTTAAGGGGTAATTATGACTGGGGCTTACTCATGAAAAGGAGGCCAATGAATAGGGATTCTCTCATCATAAAGGATGAGGTTAAATGAATGAAATCTCAATATTTAGTGACATAAAGATGCTTAAATCACTAGGTTTTGAGAGATTTCCCACAGAATTACTTTTAGATAAGTAATTCAATCAAAAAAACATCCCATAAATGGATTTTAAGAGTGTCTGGAAGACGGAATCTTGAATAGGAGAGGTGGAATTGCATAAGAGAGCTGAAATGGGCTAGAAGGGAACCCAAAAATAGAAGGGCGCGCAAGTCCTGGGGGGTCGCGCAAGTACTGCATGGGTGCGCAAGTCTTGGTTGCCCATGTATACTTGTGTGGCAACTATATACTTGGCGACGATTAACCAGTAGATTAATACTTGGGCGATCATTGACCAAAGCCTTTATAATTATCCTGAGTTACTTCTAGAAGAGTGGCGCGCATGTTTAAATGAGTAGGTAAGGAGGCGTGTAAGTGTGTCCATTTCCCTTAAGGGTAAAACACTTAGGTGCGCATGTATTAGTGAATTATAACACTTAGACATTATTTTTCTTTTTTAGACCTTCCATTCTAGGTAAAGAATTACCTTATAAGTGTTAAGAAGACTTGAAGAAGAGACTTGGGCATTCAGAGATCTGTATCTGAATTTTGGAAAAATTCCCCTCCCGAAATAGGGGGCCCACAGGGGATATTTATAGGCTGGAGAAGACCCTGGGTGGTTTTCAAAGAGGGCACGCAAGTCACTTGCGTGACCATTAGGTGGAGCACATGTGTACTTGTGTGACAATGGGGGAACTTGTGTGATCCAAAGGTATTTGACTCCTTTTTCATTCCTTTGTTGATTTTTGATGTTTTCTTCAAAGGATGAATCACTTTGTGCTAAGTCATTTGCCTTTCCATTCATTTAGACAATGTGACGAAAAGGAGCGTCAACAAGTATAGAGTTAGTTTTTATTTTTAACATTATAATATTGTTAATGGAGATAAAATAATATATGAATATTAGTATATCCACTATTATAATTAATTTATGAATTATAATAAGATATAAAGTTGTTTAATAATATTTGTTCATAAATTATCTGATGATATGAAATTAGTATTATAAATATAGATCATAAAATTATGTTACGAGATATAGTCACATGATATATCAAATAAATGGAAGATTATTGAGACTTTGATTTTGAGAATCCTAAAAAAAGGGACTCCTAATGTGGAAGAGAATCTAATAAACAATATTTGGTTTCTATCTAATGAAATAAATGGTACATATTCAATGATAAAAATATTTAAAGTATATTCATAAAAGAAATGAATTATCTTAATATAGGTTCAACATATGAATAATGAATAGTTTAATTTTATTCACTTGTAGTATAATTATATAATTAAATCAAAAGGGTGAAAATAGAAGAACTATGTATAAATAAATTTATTAAATTTTTTTAGCTAGCTATATTACTAGATAATATAGAAACATTACACAACTGATAATCAATCTCATTAGTTGCAGGATATCATTTTTAATAAATAAATATATAATGTAGGCATCAATTATTACCTTAAGGAGAGAAATAGGCATATCATAAAATATAATCTTGAATTGGACATGGTCAATTAAAAAAAAGTAAACAGGCAAAGTTAAATTCTATTTTTAATGAAATATTAATGTTTATTGATTATGCTACACATAGAAATGATATGAGGAATAAAAAAACATAGAATATGCACAACAATGTGTGATGGAATAGAGACCACATTCCTTGGAAAAAGAGAGAAGTGGAAATAATGTAATATTATCATGGTATGAGAAGTAGGAATCCTAAATTGATTTTAGTAAAAGAGAAACTTGTTTTTGAATAATTAAATGGGATAAGAGTATATATAAAGAAAAATATACAAATAGTCTTTTTCAAATGTTTCAGAGAATGTAATACCTTGTTAACTATTTTTATCATTTTATTTTTTTCAATTGATGAAAATTTAATAATGTCTTATTATCAACTATAAAAAAGTTGTATGAACATGATAAAAAATAATTATTAAAAAGACAATAATTCCTCCTATTAATTTTTCCTAAATAATCTCATTGAATTAAAAAATATTTATATATTTATTGAAAATCTTATCTTATGTAGGAATCAATTTCTCATTTTGTATGATCATAATGTTAAAAGACAACTTATGAGTATTACTAATCAATTTTTAATAAAAATCCCTAAGGATTAAAAATAATGTGTTTCATAATTGAATAGAAGGGATTGAGAAAAAAAATCAATCTTCCATTTGTTAACAAGATTGAAAAATGTTTTGGAAATGAAATATAGAATAAATATAATGTGGTTATTTTCTAGTGTAGAATCCAATGAAGAAAATATTATTGTGTTGTGATATAAAGAAACAATAAATATTTAAGAGAATAATTAATTTTACATTTAATAAAGAATATAAAATAATGCATAATAGAAATGAATTGGTCCATAATAATTTAAAATCTATGCCAATAAGAGGAAATTAATGTATCACATCTCCATATCTCTTTGTTTCATAAAATATGATTAATGTGGTCTAATTATTTGGGGGGGGGGGGTTATTTCTATTTGAAACACAAGAAGGAAGAGATGACGAATCTGACTTTATATAGCCTGTAATTTTATAATACAGCTGATAAAATTATTTATTATAAATTTATAATAAATTTATTTCTATGTAAAAGGAATGTCACCCATGGTGATATCATATTAGAATTGAGGTGGAGTTTGTTTGAAGACTTATGAGTTGTTACCTATATTTTCCATGTAACAAATCTTCTGAAAAAGGGACATACCTTATTTATCAACGTGTTGATATGTGTTTTATAAAGAAGGAAGACTATTATGACATAGAAATAGTATTTTCAATGTTATTAAGTATTGAATTTATGAATGAGGAACTATAATAATAGGGTATGTTCCTTGAAAGAAGATAAGTGTCATAGTTTAGAGATAATAATTAATTAATATGAGTGTAAGGGACTACTTGTATATTAGTGAACTATTCCCCTGTTTTCTATATTGTGTCACAAATTAATAGTTTTAGAAATTTGGGTTTACCAATAAAAAATAATTGGTTGGTTATTTTTATGTTATAGAGGATTGAACCATTAAGAAGGGAAAAACACAATTTCACCCCATATAGAAAAAGAAATATTTTATAAGTGACCTATTATTATTTGGATATTAATTTTACCAATAGGATTTAATTTTAAATTATTTTTAGCAAATTAAACAATCTTGATATAGAATATTTATTATATAAATATTTTTTATTCTTTCTCCTGAAAATGTTTATGTATCATTAATAGAGCTCTAGACAGAATATATGACTCTTCTATTGAGTTCTGAATGTGTGGGATTCCATAAGAATGGTATATACTCTTTTTTTGATTCAGGTATAGGGAAAAACCATTTAGTGGGTTCTTAATGTTAGGAGTTCTATTTTGAGTTTATTTCCCCATTAGAATTTACCACATACACACATTTATGGGGAAGACTCCCCTTATAGAAATCAAGGATCTAAATGTATAAGAGGAGGTTGATAAGGATCCATATCCATGGCTATTTCCTGTTGTTGATTCATAATGCAGAGACAACGGAGTATATATTTGAACACTACAACTTTTTTGATTCCCTATGACGTGTGTATTGTTAATTATATTTCTACCTCATTGTTGTTTACAAGTCATTTTCAATTTCTTCAGACTTATAACAGATGAAAGATGGAATAAGTATAAAAGGGGTAGATATTTCTTTAGAACAAGTGGATATTTATTGTTAATAGAATTTATGGATATAAAAATATCAATTAAATAATGTTTATAGAAATAACATGTAACATGTAGTCCTTTAATGTGATAATTATATAAAAGTTCACACAACATCCAGGTTTTATGAAAACGTTGTGTATGACCACCTAATACCAACCCCACGGTATGACTCTATACATATACCACCACCCGATCTGATGAACTAGAGATATAGTAGTACGTCAATTTTATTATATATAACAAGAATTATTCTATAATATGCATAATGGGATGTCCTTAGGTTCAACATTCCATGTGGTTATGAGTATTTGGGTTTCAGTTTAAGATTACATTTTTGGGGTCATTTCATTACCTTAAAACTATTACCTATGTGTTTCAAACTATATAAACGTTTTTTTAACATCATGTGACTTTATATATATGATTTGAGGATTCAAATACGTATAAAGATGGATAGTTTGGGATACAACTATTATATTCCTATTTTCATGCAGTTTACATTCCCCTTAGTTTAGTTCCATATATTTCTCATATTGGAGTACGATTGGGACCATTTATTAGTATATTTAATCTTTCAATCCTTTTAGATAATAATGGTGGGTCAAATTCTCAATATAATTCCAAATATGATATGTTTAGGGTTGTTTAGTGATCATAACCCTAATGTGATTTTTGAGAGAAATTATGAGGAATGTGAACACTCAAGATGTATTCTGAGGCTAAAGAATGTAACCCATTCATATAACATAAATTTAATATACTATACAGTTATTAATAGGTGTTTATCTATCATTGTTTGTGGATGGAAGGATTTGGAATGTAATTCTTGTTTAATTGTTTGGTTTTTCCATTCTTTCATTGGGAAAGTCCAAATGTACTTGCAGTTTTACATAGAACATGCTGAGATTGACTTCTAAATAATTACCCTAATTCTAGAGTTTATGATTAATGTTTAGATCAGGTATGGGAATAAATAAATAAATTTCCATTTTATTTTGGTCCTTATGGATAGTTTACATTATGGATTGCAGTAAACAGCTCTATATTATGTATGTCCTAGTGAGTGGCCAAAGCATATGAAGAGAGACTATAATAGATCATAAACAGAGAACATTCCTCACGTTTTTGAGTATTGTGATTGCAAATTGAGAGAAATGTGAACTCCATATTATTATCACCCTCAAGATATTACCATTATAGTCCTTCAGGTAATCTATTGTAGTGATAGAGTCTGTATTATGCTTAGAATTTGGTGTGTTGGTTCACAAA
Organism: Viscum album; assembly: GCA_963277665.1. Taxonomy (NCBI): domain Eukaryota; kingdom Viridiplantae; phylum Streptophyta; class Magnoliopsida; order Santalales; family Viscaceae; genus Viscum; species Viscum album. Next base: position 20,666,635 of record OY728145.1, on the reverse strand, counting down.
AATAAAGAATTGTTTTATAGAGATCCCTTTTTGGTATGGGAAATCCTATATATATAATAAAAAAAGTAATCAATCCCCCTATGATATCAGTTATGAGTTCTCTGTGATATGTTATAATTTACAATAACACCCTTCGAGGTGTTTTCCATCTATCACATGGATAGATATGATATTCAAATTAATTGATATTTTCAATTGATGAGGCCCAAGATACATACTTCAAGGATGGTAACTCCATTTTATTGTTTACGCATTTCTGAGAGGCATGGGTTCCCTATTATTATTTTGTTACTTTTGCTTAACGATAATGGTTTTCAAGAAACATGAAATATTTTGATTCATGAGGTTTTTTTCTCGCATGGTGCTCTAGGTTTTCCTTTGTTATGTCTCTTTTAAGGATTTGATCTTAGTGTGTAAATAAACAATATTATGGGTTCCACCCCACTAGATTCATATATGGGTACCCAAAATCTCTATTTTTTACTTTTACAATTGTAGTGATATATTTCACATCACGTATTATGGGTCAAGGAATATCCTCATGGATTGAGTTTCAATACACTAAAATGTGGGGTCAATAAATGCCTTGGTTAATATTCTTTAATTCCATTGAGGTGAAATTTCATCACTATTATCATACTATAGTCACAAAACAATGAGTAAAAGAAGTTTATATAGGCTCTCTATTACATGAGGTGCTATTTTTGGAATAGTGTTATGTAGGTGGGTAAGGTTAATTTAATTGCATGTGGGGAAAGTATTTATACCAATGCATTTAGTGTATCTCATGGTTGTTTTTGCGTAAAATATTTATTAACCAATTTATGTTGATCGAATATAGTTTGGTCGTTTATTTCATGGATGAGTACTTAGGTGGGGTTTTTTGATTAATGCATGTGGTTTATTTATTTAATACTTATTGTATGGATTGAGTAGGTAATATGGGTTCCACTGATTCCCAAATAAATAATTATTTTGGGGTTTATTATTTAGTGATTCAAAAATTTTCCATTTTTCAATAATTCTCCATCTTTTATTTTCCAGAGTAGCCATATGGTTTTACACATGGTTTTGTGTTGACATGGAATTATTTTCCTATGATGTTTACAATTTATCTAACTAGGAATTATTATATACACCCCTAAATTTTCTTCAATACATTATATTTTATGTAATTATAGATGGAATGTAGGTTTGTATTGATTTGTATTGGCAGAGTAGCATCTTACTAGAGTCCTTCAGTGTGATGACCCATATTAGGACTCCCATATCCGCTTCAAATAAAACATTCTTTACATATTTTCATTGATACTAACTATATATTCTCATACATAAGTATCCAATAAATAAATTTCATAATGAAAATAGATCATTAAATACATTCCCATGACATAGTAGGTTTAGATATTTAGATAATTAGGATACATCATAAATAAATAAACCCAATTACATTCTCAATTATTTAAATTTCCATTAAACTATATTAAAAAATATAAAATACCTAATAATTCTTCAACATATCCAATTAATTGTTCAAAAAATATATATGGTAAAGCATATCATGTGTGTGAATTTATCTATTACCATGGGAGAAGAAACAAAATTAGATGTTTTATGAAACACTCAGTAAGGATAAACATAAGAAATAACAATCAATGATCCCAAGTTATCATATTATAAAAACAAATAATATTGAAGGAATATATATATATATATATATATATAACATAATACCATAATTGAATGAAACTCGAAGCCTAATAAACATATGAATAACATTGGAAGTGAAAATAGTACATACATTACAATAACTGGTTCCTTAGAGAAAATAAATAAAGTCAAACAACTATTTCCTTGACCAAACCAATTATATCATGATATTATAAATAATTATCATACCATCATGGAACTGTTTCTCAAAAATATTTTATTCTAGTTATGAATAAACAAGAATACCTTTGCTAATGTGTCTCTCACAACCAATCGATACATCTATGGGGTCTCTATACAGAACCACATGTATTAATGACTCATTATAATGCGTTCATCATAGAGACTAATCAATATTCTATGAAATACATAACCAACAATACTTTTAATTTATTATAATTCATATTTAAATTAAAATATATTTATTGTTAATATTTCTAGAATCAAAAAAAGAGTATTTTTATTGGTAATAATCCCTTATAGTATTACCGTATGATGTAGGGATATGTGGTTAAGTTGTAAATTTGAATAATTAATAAATATATGGAATTATGTTGAAGACCATTCAATAAAGGAAAATAAAAGTAATGTGTCCATAAAGGAAAGGAATTATAAGAAAAATTATTCTTATAAACATTTAATGATTATTAAATACAATATCATAAGTAATTTATTTTATAGAAAAGAACATTATATAAACTATTTAGAGAAATAATATTTATGGTATCGAATAATGAATGTGCACAACCAAGAATAAGATATATCAATGAGAGATGATATAAAAGAAAAATAATTTTGAATAGTTTTAGGAAAATATCCCATTAAATGTCAGAAATCTAATTGATCATAAGAAATAATTATAAGAAAAATATTTTATAAATCTAGGAGAAATATAATGTCTTTCAGAAATTATGAAATTTTATTGAGATAGTTTCAAAAACAGAAAAGCAGGAATATATATTCAATAATATATGGTTAAAATTTAAATTTATATTTATAAAGAAATTATAATAGTTAAAAATTACATCAATCAATTATTTATTCATAATTAAGGATATTATCAAAATGATTCAACGATTATGTACATGAAAAAAGTGATTATCATCACATAAATAAAACATCTATGGTTATGTTTAATATATCAAGTAAATAATGAGTCTGCATAGAAAATGAAACAGGGAGAAGAAAAGTAAAACCCAAATGATTAAGAGTGGCTATTTAAATGATAGTGGATTTAGAGAAGAAAATCTATGAATCCCCGTAATTAATTATCCTCCCAAAAAAATTCTTTTTTTAAAATGATAATGGAAATTAAATCGTCATTGAATTAGTAATGTTTGAATAAATGAATCATGATAGGATAGTCGTAAATTATCCTAAATTAGATTATAGTTTCATACATTAATGAAATAGTGTATTGAATAAAATAGATAAAATTAATTGTGGGGTGATATATGAGAAACTTTCATAGATGTTGAAATTGATGAAAAGAAACCCTTATAGTGTGTGTATAATCAACTTCTTCATATGGAAAGAAGGAGTCCACCCATGATGGTGTATATACATGTTCAAAATCGAGAATAATAAAGGAGAAAACATCCTCCCTTTTCATGAAGTCAAAGTACTCTAGAGCCAATGCCAGAGCCTTGTCATTTCAATGATTCCAGTCCTCATTTGGAATTCTCATGGCCTGAATCCCGGGTTAAGTTGGATTTTGTCCCATCTGAAGTCAGAAGGCACAGGGTCGTCGTAGTTTCCATTCTCGAAAATAAGAAAAATATTTCCAAAATTAGGGAGTTCACTTAGCGATTCAAACTTCATGGTTTTCTGCATGATGATCCCTCTAACAGGAACATTTGGATTTTCTGGCATCAAAACTACTCTGTGGAGATGGTCCAATCTGGGAATCAATTCATCACCACTAAAGTGACCAAAGGAAACGTTTCTTTCTTCCTATTTTCTATCTATGGAATCTATGATCCGCATCAAAGGGAAATGCTACAGAGTGATTTAAACGATTTTGACTCTGGCTCCCTCCCCTAGTTTGTTGGAGGGAATTTCAACATAGTGTCCACCCTAGAGGAAAGGAAAGGCAGAGGCCCTTTTCAATGGAAGGATAGTAGGGAATTTTCTTAGTTCATGGATGTGAAAGGATTATGAGATATAGGATTCTCAGGGGACTGATTCACCTGGAACAACAACCGAAGGGTCCCTCATCATTCGTGGAGTCGGTTGGATAGATGCCTCTCTTGGATCCACTCTACCACTGCATTATATAACAGCAAGGTAATTCATCTAGATCACGATGTATCTGACCACTCCCCCTTATAATTTCAATTTCATATGGGTAGGATCACCAAGAGTGGTTCCACTTCTACCATCAATGGGTTCACTCACCAGGGTACCAGGAGTTAGTTCATGAAATTTGGGAATCACCTGTTCAAAGACATACATGGGTTGACTTGCATGATAAATTAAGGCGCCTCAAGTTCGGCCTCTAGGGGTGGGTGAATAGAATACCCTCCAGGGATAGTTCCATCATCGATTCCATGAAGGAGGTGGATTTCCTTGAGATTAAACTGGAACATGCATGGGATGAGCTCATTTTCAAGGATCTATATGTTAAAAAGGGTGTAGTGGCGGAGCTTCTCTTATCACAAGAACGTATGGCAAGGGAATCTTCGAGAATCAAATGGCTTATTGAAGGTGACATGAATACGGTGTTTTCCATGCCTGTATTAATGTGAGAAGTAGGCCTATCAAGAAAAACTTTATGATGGATTATGGATCATATACAGATGACAAAGACATTGTGGGGACCCATGAATTCGATTATTTCAAGAATCTACTGACTAAGTCATACTCCCGAATGCCAAACAGATATACATGAATGTATAATGAGATCCTCTAGGTGACTCCTAAACTATCTCAGATCAGATCAATGAGAATATGAGCTCCATACCTGATGAAAAAGAGGTTGTTAATTCCATGATGAAACTTCACCTGGATAGTGCCCTGGGTCCAGATGGGTTTCCAGGCTCATTCTGCTGGGCCTCATGGGAGGTGGGGAAGTTTACATTGTCTCGTTCATTCAATATTTTTTAAGGGGAGGTAATCTGTCACAGGTTTCTTGCAATGAAACAATGGTGCTCATTCCTAAAAACAAGAATCCCTCCTCGATGTCACATTTTTGACCAGTGAGCCTATATAATTTTCCATAAAAAATGCTTGCAAGCATCCTCAACACAAGACTGTCTTCCCATTTACAAAGTGGATCTCCATGAAGCAACATGAGTTCATGAATTGTCGGTCCATTCAAGGTGACATTGCTCTTGCCCATGAAATGGTTAAAGATATCTATCACAAATCACGTGGCATCAACATTTTCATCAATATGGATATGAATAAAGCATATGATCGTATGGAATGGGGTTTCATTAATAAAGTTATGTCAAGCATGGGTTTCTCCCCCTGTAATGTAGATCTGGTCTTTTGATGTTTTTTCTCAGCATGGATGTCGATCTCATTCATGGGAAAATATTACGGTTTTTTTAAGACCACTCATGGTGTGAGACAAGGAGACCCCATCTCTCCAAGAATTTCCTCCTTATCCCAGGATGTCCTTAGACATCTCATACATAAGATCATGAGCAGAGGAGAGACTCAAGCGTTTCGAAGGAGTGTGAGAGAAAAACCTATTTCACACCTTATGTTCGTTTATGACACCATCATCTTCATGAACACTAGAAGGTCCTCGATTAGAGGATTGAATTCAATGTTGTAGTATTACTACTACTGGAGTGGTGAAGTGGTCAACCGTGAAAATATTTTATGCTATATCTCAAAACATTGCACGTCCAGGCGGAGTCAGGATATTGAACACACCATTTACATGAAACATGGAGACTTCCCTCTTGAATACCATGGGGCTCCCATCTCTCCCAGAAGACTCTTTATAAGGGATTTTTATTCTCTCAGTAGAAAAATATCAGACCACATCCTTAACTAGAAAAAAATGTATCTTTCATTTGGTGGTCGTATTGCTCTAATTAATAACGTTCTCTTGGAAGAGCCAGTCCATGCTCTCTCGGATGTTAACCCTTCTAAGGGGGTTATCAAAAACATTGAAAAGATCCTGGTAAAATTCATCTGGGATCCTCTCATGTAGGAAAAACGTCATTGGGCTTCGTGGCAGAAGATGGATAAGCCCACGAAGGAAGGAGGTATAAATGTGGGATGTATTAAAGACACCCTCAAATGCATGCATGCTAAACTAGCCTGGGAAGTCGTGTAGTAGGGTAAACTTTGGGAAGAACCATGCATGAATAATATGGGTTTCAACCTATGATAAAAGTTCATGGATCTTCGTTCTGGTATAAAATCTTCCGCACTATCGCAGAGTTGTACCGACACTCTCAATGGATTATTGAGACAGGAGAAGTTTCCTTCTGGCACCACAACTGGGTAGGGCGGGTGCTCGGGTTCCCAGGTTATACAGGAACTACACTCACATTCAGGGAAGTTTGCATGTATCTGAACTTCATTAATGTGGTGTTGGACGAGGAGAAACTGGACACCTTTAACCACATTGAAATCTCCTTGGATCAGAATCCATGTGTGTTCACCCTATCCTCTTCAGGGGATTTTAATTCCTCGGACTGCCGTCGATCGTGGTAGGTTCTAGCTCCTGTTGACTACTGGAAAGAGATTTTATGGTTCCAACCAATCCCTTCGAATTACAACTCTCTGCTATTGAGAATTTGGAATAAGGCCATTCCAACTGACGAGAATATTAGACGTTGTGGGATCCCTACTGTATCTTGTAGAACATGTTGCGTTACCAGTGATGAGGAGAGTGCGGAACATTTGTTCTTCAGAGGTGAATGGGAAGGTGCTATTTGTAGCTACTTTAGCAAGTTTAATGGCCTTCTGGTCCAGAACATTTTTGACTATACTTTCTTGGATAGGTGGTTTCATGGATCATGGGACATAGGGATAGAGAAGGTGGCACAAACCTTGATTCTGCATGCAGGGTGTTAGTCGATTTGGCAGGCTAGAAATAAGATTCTTCATGAAGGGGTTAAATCATCAATCCAATCCATCATTCTAAAGACAAATAGTCTCCTCACCGACCTGGCCTGTCTCTTCCGCAAATAGCGGGAGGATCCCTCAATTCAGTGTATGAAGATATAGGATCAAGACACCCGGACAATCAGTAGCAGTTCTTGAGAACTTTGGATCTGTTGGGACCTCCCCTCCTCTAGGGGCCTGAAGCTCAATACGGATGGGTCATGCTACAGAGGGGTCCTGTACAGCGGTGGTGCACTTTGAGATTCTCAAGGTTAGGTGGTTCTGGCCTTCTCGTCTTGCCTCAACTATGGCTCATATCTTCAAGCCGAAGCCAAGGCTATGGTGAAAGTCTTAAGAATTTGCAACCAATAGGGTGTTGTTATCTCAGAGGTGGAAACAGAGTCCAAAATCTCCTATGATGTTCCGCATGAACTGTGCCCAATTCCGTGGGCTATATCCTACATCATCAGGAAGTGAAGTATCATGATCAACAATGATACCATTGTTAAATACTTTTGGAGAGAGGGAAATCATTTTGTGGATTACCTTTCTTTGCTTGAGTTCATTGGGCATGATCCGGTTTTCTTTCATAATGTTCAAACTTTTAAACCCGAAGGGGTCAACCTCATCAGAGGGGATTCCCTCGGTCTTCCTTATTTTAGGCCAACTTAGGTTCCTTCCCTAGCATGTGGTAATGTGGTCATGTAGACTTGTCTATTTTCGGCTTTCCCTCTTCTATAATAAAAATTGAAATGATGATGATTTATAATATTGTTTAGGACTATTATTTTTATTTAATTTCTTTTTTCAATATAAATTTTGAGTAGAATTTGTTGTTTTTAACCAATTTAACAATAAAACTATTACTATTCATTGTTATTCCAATTTTTATAATTTCAAGAACATAAAATTTACTAAAATTATTTTCTATTATTATTTATATTGTTATAATTTTATTCAATTTGAGTTTGGGTTACTATCTTTGATGATTAAAATTGTGATGAGTATGCTTTAGTGATTTTTGATGAAGTAACATTGGTTTCATTATAAATGAGATTAATATTAATTTTAAAATTATAAAAAAACATAAAATCATTACATACATATTTATTTTTTACACGATCAATCCTTATATTCTCGTATTCATCCAAGATACTATTTTATGACATTGTTTAGTAGTTTTTTTGAGCAACCGCGTCCTAAAAAAACAAAAAAAATTAGATTATTATTATTATGAATGTGGTTTTTTGGGAATAATATCATTAAAAATTTATAGAAACGAACATTTTATGAGATTTTAATAAATAATAAAATACTATATGAAAAATTACATATGAAACATTGTGGAGGCAGTGGTACGCCCAACACATGATCGACAATATTCTTTTCATAATAAAAAATGGGAAATGTGGTTAATTATTATTATAAAAAAATATAACAGTAATTATACAAAAAAATAATTATGTCTATATATCGTAATGAAAAACTATTCTTTGGAATATAAGAATGAACAAATAAGGAGTTGGGGAAAAAGTACTGATACATAGGACTTAAGAATTCCATTGGAAGACTCTTTCGAAATGCAAGTCGTAATCTAATATATTGTGACTATAGTCCAATGGAAAATGAATATAATTAAATGGTAAGGATATATTTAAAATTCAACATTTTTTAGGTGGTTCTGAATGGGTTGTGAGGGGCCATTTTTAAAGTCATGAGAATGATATTTTAGGAAATATTAAAACTTAATATGAAGAGAAAAAATTTTAACATGTAAAGAATACTCCAAAATGGGAAATAATGGATTGGTCAATGAGATAAGGTCAATCATTAACCAAAAAATCATTAAAAACATTATTTAATAATTTTTTAAATTTATTTACACTTGAATTATCACTTTAACCATTTTCGTCTTCATTGTCACAATAAATTTTATATCTATGTTTCCTACTTTTAATACCTGAAAATAGAACATATTAAATAATATGGAACTATTAATTAGGATTCTTAAATAAATTTCATGGTATATAATTTCCTTTTATAATGAAAATCATTTTTAACATTATAAAACGTTACCCGTATAAATCCATTTTAAAAAAAGAGTATTTTTATGCATACAATTTTTGTATAGGATATAATTATCATAGTTTTTTAATTTAAAGAAATATATTGGTTTATAATAAAAAATATTAATTTTTTTGATTCTAATTTTACCCTTAATTATAATTTATCAAAATATTTTTTAATTAAAATTGAATAAGGAAAATAGTTCACATTATTGGAAAATATTACTTAATTCATAAACTGTTAATATTATATTTTATAAAATCTTAATATTATATGATGTTTTTCAATATTAATCCTTAAATAAATATATTATAAAATAAAATGTTTTATAAGTGTTTATTTCACACTTACTTCTTGAAAAATCTATAAACGTTATGAATTTAGTGAAAAGTAGATTTTTCAATAATAACATAAAATGAACTATTTTAGAAAAAATCCAAAAATTCATTTTAAGATAATATTTTTAATTACAAACCATAAAAAATGAGTTAATATTTGTCAAACTAAAATTATTTAATTTTATAATTAATCATTAAAAAAACATAAATATATAATGAAACATAAATTTGAAAATATACATATAAAATATTCAATGATTTTATTACTATTTAAAAACAATTATAGATTAAAACACGTCTTAAAATATTATTCATATTAAATTGTTTTTCCCAAATATATTATGTTTGATCATAATTCTTTCTCAATATTTATTTGGATACACTAATTGTATTTTATCAATACCTATGTATTAAAAATTAAAGCTTTATTTTATTCAAAATATACCTATATTTTTTCACAAGAATTATATTTCCATATTTTATTTGATATAAACTCTACCATAGTTCAACATGGTTTCTTGTTGTGTGTATCATATGATAAAAATGATATTATTCCATATGGGAATATATAATTTCAAATATTGGGGTGTGATATTATCCCCTAGTAAATAATTTTCACCCTCTCAATTAAAATTTTCTAATAATAATAAAATAATTGATGAGTTTCTAATTTTTTTAAAATCATGATATATTTTCAAATGTGTTTTCTACTTTAATATCAATTGTATTACTAGGAAACATTTATTTTTTATTCATTGTGTGAACTGATTATAGCATATTTCTTTTGAGTTGTGACACCTTATTACCTTTGTTTCCATACATGAAGCATCTTCTTATTCTTTTAAGAATTTTATTTTGGTGATTATTTTTAAATTTTGGGCCTAATTGAAATTAAATATTCATTAATTCATCATATTAATCACCTAATTTTCTATAAGACCCCATCATTATCATCTATGGGGTGTTTCAGAAATCAACTATTTTCACTTTGTTAATCGTAATTCCTAATAAATGCTTTTGTATAATCATAATATTTATCTCTTGTTTTATTTTCAACATAGGTTTCTAATTTGAACAATCTATGAATATTCCATGACATCTAATATTAAATATATTCAATTGGTTTTAATCCATTATTAAAACAAAAAAAAAAGAGTTAATGTGAGTGACAAACATGAAATTATAATCATTATAAGACAATTATATGTCGAATTCAACCTAAAAATTCCAGACTTCTTGAAATTAGTGAATTATTTTTTAGATCAACTTAAATATATCAATTTTTAATATAAATTTCATTATATTAGATTCTCTTATACTCTGTAAAGTAATTCTTTAACATAAGAAATCAGTTATACCAGGTTCTAAATATAATGTGATTAATAAATTCACATTCCCTGAAAATGTTTAGAAAAGTTTATAGTACAAGTAAGACATATTAATTATCAGATTAATGATTGGTTTGACACTTGATAGTTATTTTTCAGTGTGATTTCCCACAGGTGCATCTATTTTATAACCACATACACATTCTATTATCCAAAGAGTGGCATAATTTCTTAGAGAACCCCAAAATATGAACTTTACCAAAACATTTGGATATAGTCCTATACATATAATTAACTATTTATATTTTACTAATGTTCACTTATCCTATTATAATTTATGTTAAATATTACCACAATTAACAAAAATAATTATCTATACCTAGAAATATATGATCAAAATTAGCATATCAATCCCTAAATTAGCTTTAATTTAAATCGTAAACTCTAAATTTATGAACAAATCAACTCTGATACCAATAGTGAGATCCTAAACCTATACTAAAAGATTATGTGTTAGAAATAAAAACATTACATCGAAAATATACATAAGACCTTATTTTTTATTGGTTTTGATAACCCCCCTTTCATGGGATGAGGGGAACCCTTACAAGGCCCGGGGGCATAGAGATTACATGACCTATAGGTCTTGCGAAATATAAAAGCTATAACTAGATGGAACTGCTCCTCCCTAGCTTCATAATTGTGATGTCAATTCCCCACCATCGCATGGCTAGTTTAGATAGGCTTCTTGTACAAGCACAGGCTGGTCCCGATGAAAAATGGCATACCATCACTTTCTGAAAAAATTTCTTAAGCTTCTACTATGGTGAATATGGCTACTATAAATCCTTATATGAAGTCATCTTTTTTGTAGAGTTTTCTTGTTTGTTAAGCCCATTTTCAGGTGACCTAATGTCTTTATGTTGGCCCGAAGGCCTTATGTTGGCCCAAAGACCTTGAGGTATCCCGAAGGCCTTGAGGTGGACCAAAGTCCTTGAGGAGGACCAAAGGCCTTGAGGTGGCCTGAAGGCATTATGGTGGCCATAAATCCTTACATGCCTGAAGGCATTGGGTGTCCTGAAGTCCTTGAAGGACCCGAGGCCCAAACCGATGTCCCGAAAGCCTAATAGGATGAATAGCCCCGGTTGCTACATCACTAAACAGTACCTACTACAATACCTTCTACAATGCCTACTACAATACATGCTATAGTGCCCACTACAATAATGTTATAGTACTAATACCGTACTAATACAGTGCCTACTACAATACTGCTATGGTATGCCCTGAAATATGTCTCGACCCGATTTTTAACTTGGGTCACTTGGATGCACTTGTTGAGTCCTCACGAGATAGTCTGAGGAAATTATGGAAGAAAAACATTATATACATGCATATATTATAACTATAAACTCCTACATATAATTTTCCAATAATGAAATTAATTAATGAAAATTTTCTATGAAATATATTTCCATTCCCTTTGGTGTTTATATATTTATAGAAATAAGAAAAATTAAAAATAATTAAAGAGAAAATTTTTCTCCATTTATGATCAGCTTCATTCTACAATATTAGAAATTATGTAACCCCTAAAAAGTAGTCAATATCTGAAACAAATCCTCCATAGGCTATATACTATAAAATATGTCAGATATAATTTTTTTTCTATAACTGAGGGAAATTGAAACAGAAGAATCTATGAGGTCAACATTTCAATAACGGGATATATCATGTATAAAATTAAATATCATAAGTGAGCTTAAAATAATCATAAATAGTAAGGAATGAAAAGATAACCAAAAATATTTCAATAATAGAATAGAGATGAAAGTATAATGTACTAATGGATTATTTTTAAAATGAAAATAAAAATATATAATAATAATTTAGTCCAAAATGATTAAATGATTGATTTTGAATATAAAATTTCATTCCTTATGTCAATACATTATGATCAATGACTTTATAATCTTATAACTGAGTCTTAGTGTCAATAAAATGATTTTTCTTGGATGGAAAAAATATTGAATACCTAAGATATGTTGTCTCATGAGACCAATAAGTTAAATGTTGGGATATCTATAATATGACCCACCCATCAATAATTATTTATCATTTATTCTTCATTGAAATTAATTAAATCATTATAATATACATGAAAATTACGAATTATTAATGAATAAACACTTTCATGAAATATAACGTATTTAATGTAATTAATATTTACTAAATAAGTAAAAGTAATAGAATTATATCTAAGAATCCCCAAAACTAACATCATATGGAGTAACATTATTTGTATTAGTAAATATTTTCCCCAATAAAACAATGTATGTAATATTGTTTGAAAACCCTTCATTAAAAAAACAAAATAATTAGTGACCACAAAGGAAAGAATTTGGATGAAAAATTATCTTTATAAACATCCAATGATAATGTTAGAAAAAGGTTGTAATGGATGATTTATTTTATATAAAATTATATTAACTATGTTATTTGGATAAATGTGGTGATTTTATAATTTTAATAATTTCATCAGAAAAGAAAAACATTTATCAAAGAGAACCGACACTGATCCAAACCACATTTTGGAGTTTTTGAAAAAAACATTCTAAATAATAAATTTCCTTAATTTATTGATATCATTACAAGATAAATATTTTAAAATCATAGAAAAACATAATTTCTATGGGAATCTATGTAAAATATGATGGAATGTTTCAATAATATCAATGCTAGTGGAGTGATTTTTATTAATTGAATATGATGATTTTTTAAAAAAATTATTAGAAATTATTTTTGATGTAAATAATCTTATTAAATTAATTATTTTTATATATGGATATTAAGAAAAGTATCCAATGAACATGGAAATGGAAAATATGTGGTTTTTTAATTAAAAAAAAGGTAGGGTCATTTTCCTTACAACCTTCAAATTATTATCTAATGGGGAAATGGAATTCCAAGAAAACAATTAAAACCACATTTATGACCTATGGTTACTAAAATGATAGTAATGTTAGAGATAAATGTATAAATACTCACTAGATATGATAAATTTCTATATATATATATATATAAATGAAATTAATTAAAAAACCATCTCGGTATAGGTAATCATAGAACCAATAGAGAATGAGTGGATTAAAACAAAATTTCATATAACAGAAGATATTTGTAGATATATATTTGATTTTGGGAAGTGAGTACCACATATGAAAGAAATTGAAGAAAATATAGTTACCACAATCCCATACCATATTTCACTTCAAAGTTTAACTTTTATTAATATCCTATAATAATAATATGGGAATTATAATTTTATTTTTAATATCTTTATTAATATATATAACCTTATATATACATCATTTTTTTTATCATTTACGGTTTTTATATAAGTTAGTTATAATCTATTTTCAATATCGGGTTTGAGTAATCATGATTTTTTTAACTAATTACTTAATGTTATTGTTTCTCATTATTATGACCTCCTATTAAATCATTCTCAGATGATACAAGGCACTCGAATTTATGTTTTACAATTATTTATAATGTTATAATTTCATTATCTATTGTTTTTTTGACAATCCTTAATGATAAAAACTATGAATAGAATGCTTTACTTATTATTAACAACTCAATGTTGGTATGCTTATTAGTGAGTTTAATATTAATGATAATAATTACAAACCAATATAAAATCATTCAATACTAATTTATATAATATATTATCATTCAATATGTTTTCATATTAGTTCATTATATTATTTTGTATAATTTTCATGAAATTGGTTAGATTAACCCCAACATGTAGATACAATAATTAATTGATGATTATGATTATAAATGTTATTTATTTTGAAAATAATATATTTATTAGAAAATCAAAATGATATTACAGAAATAATTTTTTAAGTGAATAATTCATAAGTAGAGTTAAATAAATGACAATTTTACTAGATAAATAACGAAATGTAATACCTCATAGAGGAATTAGTTTGTATAACACATGGTTAAAATTTTATTTTATCATATAAATATAGTGAATATTAGTGAATTATAAATTATAAATTAATAAATTTATAATTTATTAACATATTATATCTTAAAATTTTTGAAGAAAATTTATGGTGAAAACCGGAGGTCACCAATTTGTGGAGGTAGTATTCATCCCATCACATGAATGATTGTTTCACATTTCAAAATAAATAAGGGTATTGGTTTTTAATAGTTATTACAATGTAATTATAACATTAAATATAGAAACAATACTAATTTTATTATATAGTAATGATAAAATTATATTTGGTAATGGTTAAATTCTATGAAAACATGTTAAAAATGTACCCATATTGAGGAATTGTGATTTCCCTTTGAAGAATCCTTTCAAATGGATGTCCTAGGAAAATACCTTATAACTATAGAAACATATAAGAATGTGTATTATAGGGTAAGGAATAATTATTTAAATTCAATATGGAACCAACTTATTAGTTTCCTCATAACAGGGTGTTGACTTTCCCAGTTTACAAGTGTTGTGAATCATTTTTTAAGTTCAATTTTATATAAATAGATCTCATGCTACACTTATTAGGGACAATAAAAAAGGAAAATAATGGACTTGCAAATGAGATATGGTCAATAATTCCACCATCACAAATTTTCAAAAAAAAATTCTTATTATTTTCAAATCATTTACTCTTAGATATTATTCATTTATAATTTTTGAATTTACTATTGTAATTGATTTTTTATAGAAGTTACTATTATTCCTAAAAATAAATTTTCCCTTATTATATAATTCCAACCTACTAATTTAAAATAGTATATATTTCTATGAGTTAAAATTTATATTTTTAAGAAAATAAATTTTAATTTTATCGAATGTAATGAGTAAAAATCCATTTTTTGAAAAAAGGTATTTTTTAAGGATAAAGTTTATGTGTATTATAAAATTATAAACGTTTTTAATATTCATGATGTAAATTAGTCTATAATATAATAAATAAATTCTATGTCGCGTTCATAGAAATCCATAAAAATATTTTACCAAATTGGTTATTAATTTAAATAAAAGACCAAAATCATTTTCCTTTATTAGAAAATATTACATAACATATAAAATGATAAACATGGGATTTATAAACACACATAATTATTAAAAAGTGTATAGTTATACTTCTTAAAAAACCATCTAGTCATGGAAATTGTTTTTTTGTAATTATGTTATACATACATAATGATATATATATAATTTCTATGACCCTAGAATAAACAATATCATTAACTATACATCTAAAAATCATTTATTTTAAACTATTTGGAAAAAAATAAATTTATGGTAAAATTTTATTTGAAATCAAAAAATGTATAAAAAATTGTCAAAGTATAATTATAATATTTAATAATTTAACTTTTAAAAAGAAATTAAATATGTAATGAAGACTTTTTATATGAAAATAACGTTTCAACATATTATCACATATTATTATTATTTCTAATGAATTACAAATCAAACTTCATTTAAACATATTATTCATATTATAAATATATAACAACCACAATATACTAGGTTTCAAATAATATAATATATAGTTTTTATTTCAAAAGAGACATTTTAATGGATAAATCTGTATTATTTGTTATTTAGCTACACTAATTTAAATTTTTTAATTTAGTAGTATTAATGAAAAACATTTCTACATAGATATCATTATTATGATACCTCTTTTATTTCCCACCAAATTTTATACAATCATTTAAATGGTTATATATTGTTGTTTTGTTCAGTGTGGTTCAGTGATGTATGTTTCACACAAAATGAAACATATTAGGTCTTAAAAGGACTATATAATTTAAAATTGTGAGGTTTCAACTAATGTGAAAAATTAATGGGCTTCTCTAGTTGGTGTTGGAATGATATGGTGGTATCTATTCCCATTGATCTATGTCCAGTTTTAATACTTGGCTTTTGATACATGTATTTTCTATCTATTATACTAAAATTTTTATATTATACTTTTTAGATCATTATTATGTATTCATTATTATTTTTTTATCATGGGTATTTGAAATGATTATAGATTAATGGTGATGTATTCATATCACATTTTTAAAGTTTATGGCCTCTTATACATGATTCATAAAATTATGGGGATGGTTTCCGGCTGCTAGCCTATTTGAGGTAGATAAATTCTGGTAAAATCATCATACTACAAGCCTTAGTGGGCCACTAATATGTTGGTTCCTATCATATTTATATAAATGTGAACTAACATAAAGGATATAGCTTCAGGATTGGAGTCTCATGAGTTTTGGTATGTTTCATTTGAGAGAAAAGTGATTTATATTCTTAGATCTAGATGTTATAGCAAGGATCCTGGATAAGGTTTGCTAACTGACTAATTAATTTTCAATGATTATTATAAATGTTAATTAACACATGAACCTAGGGAATTAATTACACAATGCTACAAACTATCAATGAATCATATATCTATGTGTAGAATTTTTATTCCATATATGAAATCCTTATTCTTTTTGCTACCATTATGAAATGAGGATATTTATTTACATCTACAATTTAATTTCCATAGAGGAACCAAATAAATTATTTATATATGAATATTGAAATAATACATATGAATGTACTGTGGGATTATAAGATATTTTTACAAGATATCCTATAGTTTTTCCTATATGGTTATTTCATCATGAATATTATAAAGGGATAAGGATCGATGTTCCTTTGGATGTATAAGTTGGAAAGGGGTCAATTACCTATTGGGGGTAGTTTTTGGGGATATGGTTTCTCATATACTCTGTAGAGAAAAAATGGGTTAGGTTACTCCCCAAATATCTAGTGTATTAGTCCTCCATGATTAGGTTTGGTAACACCTGTTATGGTATTCTAATACTGAGGTATAAATCAAAGTAATAATATTATAGATTGTAGTACTCTTCCTTCTATACAAGAACCTATAAATCTATTCCATGTGACTAATTCCACTATTTAAGAAGTAGGTAGATACTACCCTATTCACAATGAGGTGAGGGCCCCCTATAAAATAGTGCAGTTTATAAATCCATTCTAGCCTTGTTAGGATTCATTTAACTATAATGGGATTTGTTCTAAATGATATATAATACAGTTTCTTTAACCATATTATTGTTTACACCCCAAATAATTTGGGGCATAGGTCCCCCAAGGTAGGTTTGAACTCTTTTAGCTACTGATCATTTCATTGTGAGTTGTGAGTTCCCTATATGTATTTTTAGGGTATTGGTCATAAAATATATACCTTAGTGTATACTACCTCTTACATGAGGATGAATTTATAATTCAAAAATAGGATATGTAGACCATCAATAATGGAGATCCACAGATCCCCAAAATAGAAATGAAACCGTACTCCCATATAAAAAAATATCATGAGTAATCTATCGTTTAATGTTGAGGTCAGATATGGTATAGTGCATAAAGTATTGAAACTTATTATCCAACACCACATACCATTGATGTGGTCTTGGACCCCCCCACCAGGGAGGTTAGATAACTTATTATGTGATTATTGAACTCTTAATTCAATACAAGTATCTCCCTATAGTTTAATGGTTTTGGGATGATTGATTGATGTTCATAAACCACTTAAAATCATATGGACAAGAGTATAGCCTGAGAAAATACCTTAATTGAGTTTAGTGTATTATACCAGGAACTTTAATTTAACATATGATGGTATATATGAGTAATGATAGGATTGAGAGCTTTTTTTTATTGTTTTTGATTGTATATGTCCCTCCCATTCATGAAATGCATCCATTATAAAGAGTTCTTTATCAACAATTGTTTTTCCATTGGTGGTTGATGATCATTGTGATTAGTGTCCCCTTGAATGAGGAGTATATTTTTTTAATATACTTCTTCCTCATACACTTATTGGAGGTCCTCAATCATATCTTGTAGTGGGAAAATATCACCCTAATTGGGGTGAGTTAGGGAGGGATTAATTATGTAGTTAATTATGTTGGTTTCTATTTCACCTATATATTTTATATTAGGGATTATAGTGGATTTCATCATAAGATGGTGTTTTCCCTTTGAATCTATTTTTATGGGATAGATATTGTCTCTGACACTTTCGCTGGGGCACACATCTGTCTGTCAAGGATATGTTGATTATTTCCCCGTATTCCCACTTTCCAAAGGCGGGTGACATCCGTCACTTTTTTAGGGTCGTTTGATCTTTCATCGAAATGGGATGATGAGATTTCGGTACCTCCTTCCATGGATTCCTACTAAGAACTCATTTCCTAGTTCATGTCTCCCTCATTGATTTGCGTCGTTGTTTGTGAATCTTGTTCCGGGTGCCATATCATTATAGATTCTAGTTAATTACAATACTTCCGTCAAGACATCCCATGGGGTCTTGACATTGTAGCAACCTTAGGTCGGAGTAGATGACAAAAACAGGCATTTCGATGCTTCTCTAGATGCATGGACATTGGGGGACCTAGATTCTTCCTCATAATAGGGCATCTAAAGGGATTATAACCAGAGGCATCCAATGCTGGTCGTGGGTTGTCTTATGCTGGAGGCATGTCTTTGATGTTTTCCTTAGCTTCCCATGTTTAATACATGGTATGTTGTGAGTTTAATGTGTTGAAGAGAGGGTTATGCCAAAGGCATGTTTTCTAAAGTTTTCCTCAATCATCTCTTATTTAACACGACGTAGGCCGCGAGTTTAACATCTTTCTGAGATGGCTACCCAAAGGGCATGTCTTGTAAGGTTTTCCTTAGGAATATCATGTTTAACTTGTGGTAGACCGTGAGTTTAACATCTTGTGGAGATAGAATAATAGTGATCAGAACATTCCATAGGGATGGATCAGATTGGTACATCCCTAGGAGGGATCACCAAAAAATTTTTAACAGATAGATTGATCAGAATTCCCAATGAGGACGGATCTGAGGCGGTGTGTCTCATAATGGGAAGATGTCACACCACGAAGGCTGACCTGGACACCACTGAGGGCGGACCAAGGAGAGTGCACCCTAGAATGGGGGGCACCAAGGTTTACCATTAGCTGGGATTGAAGCACATGGAGGCTTCCTACATACCCTATTTAGGCGACATGGATCAAAACCCACGTAGTTAGATGGGTGATGAATCGTGGTTTACCCAAAGGATGACGACTCGAAAACATGTCGGGGCTTACGTATGGATAACAACCCATCACATGAGGAGAACTCTTGGTTGGATGGTTATGAATTGTGTGGGGCTTATTCATGGTTATCTCCCCAGGAGCCGCAAGGAGTGATACTGGGATGAATGGTATGATCTCACTAAGATGTGGCGGTCTAGTTAAGACTCAGAATGAAGTATGGAGAGTGGAATGAATTGGTGGGGGGATGAGATGGAACTGTGGTGAAGGTGATGGTAGAATTGGGTTTGAACCACATAGACACTTTAAATGTATCCCTATGGCAGGGAATCAATGTCCACGTTGTTTGGTGGGGTGATGGGACACTTGAGGAGGTAGGCTGTGAGAATGGATGCATGGCTAGGATCCAAAAGAAGTGGAACCTCCAATTATGGGTATGTTCTTCTCAAAACAAAGAGGATAGAGGGAGTGACCGGGATGGGACATGAGTGATGGGATTGATCCTCAGGGAGGCTTTCTACATAACCCCTTGGCATGGAATCAATTTCCACATAGTTGAGGATGTGCGGAATATAATTAGGGTGTACACATAGGACAATGACCCAATGATATACTGAGGCTTATTCGTGGTTAGTAGCCCGAGGTTGGTCTAACACCAGGGGGTGAACTGAAAATTTGGGTCCCAAAAAAGGTGACTAAAACAAATTACCATCGATTGGAGGAATATAATGGCATAACTCTGATTGGGTTACACAATAGATTACCACTAATTGGGGGATTTCAATGACTTACCACTAATTGAGGTACACAACAGCTTACTAAAAATTAGAGAACACAATGTCTTACAGTCGATTGAGGTTGGACGTCAGAAAGGATTCCTTCATATCTCACCTTGGAAAGGAACAAAGTAAACATAGTTCATGATGGTTTGGTTAACCAACGTGAAGGGGGTCAGCACCAATAGTTATTGGGATTCATCCTCAGGGATGCATCCTACGTACCTTTACATGGAAATGGTCAAAGTCCATGTAGTTTGGGATGGTTTGGTGAACCAACGTGAAGGGGGTTAGGACAAATATTGGTTGGGATTCAACCTCTAGGACGCTTCCTACATTCCTTAACTTGGTAAGGATCCAAGTCCACATAGTTCAAGATGGTTTGGTGAACCGACGTGAAGGGGGTCGGGAAAAATAGTTCTTGGGCATGAGCCTATGGGAGGCATCCTACTTAAATTTCCTTGAAAAGGATCAAAGTACACATAGTTCTTGATGTTTTGGGGATTACACGCTAAGGCAGCCCAGATTACACTATTGAGTGGCAACGATGGATGGGGCTTATGCATGGAAGCTACCCAAGTGCCGCTATGGAGTTAAAATGGTGAATAGGGATTATGCATGGTAGTTCCCCATAATGTCATCCTCATGTTTTTCCATGAGGGCATCCCAACTCATTGGTGGGTTTAGGCACATAATTGAGGTCTACACCTATGCACTAGTGCACAAACAGGATAAAGCCAAGGGCATTGGAATTAGTCTGAACAAAGGGAGATGAAAATTGTGAATCACATTCCCAACATTCAGAACACAGTGAGGGTGGTGTGGTGATAGGGGATAATTATTGACTATGTTCAAAAATAGAATCCATATCACATTATCCTAAAATGGGGACAAAAAAATGAGGGATGACTAGTGACCATGTTCTAAATAGAGGACCTGACTCAAAGTGTCTTTAAAAGTCTTCTAGGGCGTCGACCCAGGATGGTAGGTAATCTGAGGCATCATGAAACCAAACCTTTAGGGGGTCTCTTTAGACATGGAAGAGTATAAAGATACGAATTAATGACATGAAAAACATGTGGTAGAGTGGTGGAATGCTCGAACTCTTTCCAACGTTCTTGAAATTACGACACTATAATGATGGCATAAGGTATCTTTTGATTGTTATATAATCCATATATTATTTGGATGAAATGGTATCATATTATTAAATGATAGAGAACTCTAAATATTAGAGTCATGTAGTGAGGACCATTAGAATCTTTTGGTTGGAACATGAATCATCTCTTGTTTGGAACTAGAGTCTTCATATTCTTGGCACATAGGGCGTGCAACAGTTTATAGTCATGTAGAGGGGAATATTGGTATATAACTATTGGCACATAAGGAATCTCTTGTGTAGAGAAAGAGGGATCCTATGTTTAACACATAATGCATTGTAAAATTTATAGTCATATAGATAAGACTATTTCCATCGTATTTTTAGAGCATAAGGCATATCATTTTTGGAGAAAGAGGCATCCTATGTTTGTCACATATGGAGTACTATAGTTTAATGTCTTATAGATAGGACTATTAGGCCTAAGGCACATAGAAATGGCTAGTTTTGGGACTTACGAAAGAGCGGCCCTTTCAGGTGGATCCTAGCATTGGAGTCTGGTGGTGGGGTTTGGAAGAGTTACTCGAGGAAGAGTTCAACTCAAGAAAATCGGGGAATTGATGATGAGAATATCAACTCACGCCTAGAGTAAGTTACTGAGAGGAAGATATCGATTGAAGTTGTTTCATGGTGTGCGGAGGAGTATCTTAAATCACAGTATTCCATAGGTTGAAGGTGGGTGCCTATAAGGGAGAAATGAAAAATGAAAACAGCCCTGCTCAAAACGTTCATGGAGCGACTCTCTATTGTTCATGGGGGAAGTGAGGGAAGGACCTAGCTCGGAGGGCTGGGACTGTAGTCCGCTAATGATCCTGAGTGGGGTGCGGGGAAGCAACCCCTGTGGTATGGACCAGCACATGAAAATGTAGGAGCTTCATGAAGGAATGGCTTCTTGAAGTATATTTAAGGAGGAAACGGTTATCACATAGTATAGGGTCTCGTGAATCAACTTCGTGAAAGATTGCTGCTCACGGAGCATGGACTCACAGAGCATAGGGGCTCATGGAAAAAGTGGCTTGCAGATCAAATGGGATCGCGAAGAAAAGCGGCTCGGGGAGCAATGCGACCCATAGAGAAAAGCATATTACTAAGCAATGCGGATCACGAAGCAAATAGGATAGTAGATCAATGCAGCTCGAAGAGCCTTGAGCAACCTAAAAGAGGTCCCTCCTTGCCAAAGGGTGGAGACCTTTTCAAAGGGAATCACTTCGTGGTGCTGAGGAGCTTCAAAAAATGGTAGATTGGCCGCCCAAGGGGTGGCGTGACAGTGCTTATGAAGTGGGGTGAGCTAGTTATTTATAGGTGATGGAGGTTGGTGGAGCATGCTTTAGAGAACAAATGTGCTCTATGAAGAGAAAATCATGTTGTGAAGGAAATCGCTCTCTTCAGCCGGAGGGAGATCCCTCAAGTTTCTCGTAATTATGGAGATGACCATCATCGACATTTGTGGTGCTCATGGAGGCTTTAGTCAAGTTCCCCAAGTTTTTCATAATTGTGGAGTCGACTGCCATCGACCTTCGCAGTGCTCGCAGAGGCTCCAGTCAAGTTCCTCTACTCCACAATTTTAGAGGGAGCTTCCGGAATGGGCTCCATGAACCATTTTTCCAGCCCAACTTCAAATTTCTATAACTCTTAATATGTAACTTTTTCCGGGCCCTATGACCTATCAAATTGAAGCTTGGGAAATGTGATACGCTCTTGAATCATGAATGAAAGCATTTGGAATACTATGAAAATGATTGTTTCTGGTGCCAATAGATATGCTAATAAATTTGAATCTTCGATTGGAGATGACTTTATATCACTTTTCTTTCTGATGGTATGAGTAAACTTGGATATAAAGAATATATATTGATTGCTATATAGAGGAGTGTGGACCAATGATAATTACATTAGTTACAGATGATAACTAGTAGTCTATATTCCGGTGGATCAATATATGTTTGGGTGGATGTGACACCATATAGATAGTTAATGATAAACATTCAATGATATTTAGGACCCATATTATTATTAGGAAATGTTATCAAGAAGAAATCACTAGTTCTTTTACTATTTTATGATCATGAATTTATGTATAGTGGGTTTTTAGTGGGTGAGTCCCATATTTATTTATTAATTGTTATTATTTTCCCTAGGTGATTCTCTAGGGTTTCCCCACATCTAGAGTTTTTACTCTCCATTTACATGTCTTATAGTACTACAATGATTCCCTTATTGTTCATTAATGATCAAGTTTATCATTCAATTATTGAAATTGTGTGGGGATAATTTAGGGAATAGATTCATCCAACCATATGTGTTTTTCTATAGTTTTGATTTAGGTATTTCTATCCCTGATGATTTTGGGAGTCTCTATAGACCTTATAATCTCTTGTTTGGAAAAAATGGATTATCAAATTCCATGTTAAATTGTCACTCCATTGCTTGAATAATTCTATATGGATATATATAATGAAATATTATTTTGATTTATGAAAGATTTCGATATAATTAAGTGGATTGAATATTAAGTTCCATAATGTCTTGTATGGAGTGGAACTACTGGTTCATCAATGCCCCCAATCACCATTTGATAATGAATACAGGTATCTATGACGTACTATGTTGTGTCCATCACACATTTCCATTTTATTCAAATAGTTTTAAATATTGTTAAAAATATGATTTTTTTCTATTATTAGTATCCCACAAATTGAGATGTAAGTTATCTCTAGTATGTAGCGACCCTAGAGAAATTAGGTGAGGTTTGTGGTTTTTTCAAAATGACATTTCAAGATTTAAAATAATGTTTATTGTTCTATATGTTTATAGTTGTAATAAATTTAATTTTTAGAAGATGTCAACCTAGGATCTATAATAGAAGGAATAGGTCTCCTAAGTTGGATGAAAAACTAATTGATTTTTATGATTTCGTTTTTAAATGAATTTATAAGAAGGGATGTAATGAGATGATTGATTTTGAAATTGTTCATCATTAATTATAGTTTTTGTGTGTGTCCTTATTTATTTGATGGTACAAAACTCTATTAGAATGTTTTGAAATAGTTTTCCACTCTTTTCAAGGCACTGGTGGTGGAGTTTATCATGATCAGATTATATACTGACAAGTGTTATCTATGTTTCTATTTTTTATGTTTGTTATTGTAATACCATAATTATAATTTCATTATATAATGAACCAAATCTTATTTAGATACATATTCCATAGAATCAATTCATTTAATCATTAATATTAATTCCATGGTTTGAGGAAAAATGGATTTGGGTTGGATACCGTGAGAAAATTCTCAAAATGTGAGTTGTGTTTGTGTGAGATCTCCCTTAATGATTATTTTATAATTTTTCAAAGTCATGGAGTATTGGAAATATTAGGTATATAATAGAAGATTTGAGAAATTGAAATGAGATATTGTTTAAAGAAGGTTTTATTACGGAGGCCAAAACATTTATTCCAAAATATAATTTTTTAGTAAGAATCATCTATGAGAAGAAGTGAGAAACATTAGTAAAAAAATATGAAACCACTACGTACTAAAATAGATCAAAAATTTATTGGAAAAAATACTGAGATTATTTTAATGGGAGACTCTATATAAATCCCTGGGAATTGTACTAACCTACATATCTAGGTCCACACTGATAAACTCTTTAGAGTGATTAGCCATTCTATCCATTATCTCTTCTTTATAGTGAAGGATGAGATCCAAAGGGTCCCATTTGTCTTCTTCCTATTCTCCTATTTCCTACATTGGTTCTCCACCTTTTGGATATCAACTAACAAGTTGCTCACTTGTCACGATAGGATACGAACTCAATACTTTAGTAGTTGATAACTAAACTATTCATTTTTCTATTGTATCTTTTTTACAATTACCTGAAGATCTAGTAACAATTGTTTTTGGGTGGTTTGATTAATATCTACATGGCCTAGCTTTCTTCCCTCACTTTTTAATTTGAAACGTCCCAGATCGAAGGTTTCCTTGTTTCTCCTTGCCATGTTTAGATCGAACATTCATATCCTCATTGGGATCCTACTCAATCTCTATCACTTTTGGAGGTCACTATATCTATCTCTCATATCATTGTTTCAATAGATTTTGGGTTACCCTAATTATTTTTCTTTTTCAGAATTCTTTTCCACCACCTTCCTGATCTTCCGCTCCATAATCAATTGCAGCTAAACAAATAAATTGATTAAGGGTATTAAGAGGGATTATTGTATCCTGCTTTCCAAAAGACCCCATAGGTTTTTTAATAGTCATAGTTGGTGCTAGTGACTCCATCCCCACAATCTCAAAATAAATAATATGAATCAAATCTTGACCAGTTTTCACTTCCCATACAAAAAATATCAGCATTTAGAGTAAAGGGAGGACATCAAACATTTGTCTAAAGGTGATTGAATATATCCAGGACATTTGGTTCATCAATATCCTTTGATGAGCCACTTTCATTATTCTTTCTAAGCATAAATTCCCCAAACTGAGCCCCCTGGTCTGTTGTAGCATTCTCTTGTAATGAAATGCCAACAGATTTCACAACCTCAATGAAAGAAGTAGAATAGTTTGAAATGAAATTCAGAATAGAATACATCATGTGATCCTCCCCTAGGGAATCATTCTATTATACAGGAGAATATTAAATCCCAATAGTACCCAGTTGATTCCCCTCAATGGTAATAATGGATGAAACATTAAAAGATGAATATCATGAATAATACCAACCCCCTGTAGAATGTCTTCACAAAGTTCCTCCATAGGATAGTATGTTTGAACTACCCCATGGCCATAACCATTGATTCTCCTCCCCTCCAATAGCGACATCCTTCTGATCCTAGACCCCCAACAGGACACATAAGTTAGATTCAAAAAATGACCACATGAGACAGAGAAATCATACCCGAATTAATAGATGACAACATGATTCAACCAAAATTCATCTCCAATTGTAATTGAGAACCAATCCATAAATACCTTTGAAACTTCAACCTCAACACAAATACGGTGGTAAAAAGGGTGGTTGACTTCTTCCATTCAACAAGAAGAGCACAATAATATCATGGTGAGGATTCCAGTAACCTTCACTATTGAAGTGGTTTGAAAGTGGAGGGAGATTTATAATAGGCTTAACCATATCTCTATTATTGGACTATCCCTCTTTATGTGGAAATCAGCGGAAAATAGAATATATAGAAGAAGTAGGTGTTGTATCTACAGGGGTAATTGGACCATGTAGTTGTAAGATCCCCCACTACTGTGAACCATATCATGATGTGTTTTTGGTCGAGAAGTACAACCACTAATCTATTATTTAAACCCCATGAATAAAAGATGATGTGATCAAACAGATTGATTGATGTTTGGCGTTTCTGGAAAAGAGAAACCAATTTTATGTTGAAGAGATGTGAGGCATTAGATAAACTCAAGAGTAAGATAGGGAGTTGAATCAATAATTGGCCTTAGGGCTGAGTCGGATTTCTAGAAGCTTCTGAAGAAATCCAGGGTTAGAAAAAGGAATGAATAGGTGATGAAAATATAGGGATTATGGAAATAGAGAAACTCACCCATCCAAAGAGGAGGGGGGGGGGGGGAGAGCACCAATTTTATTCCCAAGTACATCATTGGTGAGTAATGAGAGATAAGTCAGTTTCTTCATGAAGCATACCTAAAATTTTACAAACCATTAGATGCTCCAGGGTCCCCTGTGTGAGTATGCCAATATTCTCTTATCAGGGTACCTTAGAAAATTTTCAATAAGACACTTTCTATATTTCTTTTTTTTGGGATCAAAATCCTAATGATTTAGAGGATTTGTCAATATGTATTTTCTTATACTGAGGAGGAGGATTTTTTTGAGTTCTGGATTCATGAACCATTGATAAGGGTAAAATTTCCAACATAAAGTAAACAATATAAGTATTATATAAGGTTTTCATTGTTCATGAGATGTTATTTTTAACCACATGGATATAATACAAGGATATTCTAAAATTAGAAAATTTTTAGGATAGAAATATTTATTAAATCAAAATTTTGTATTCATACATAAGTAATCAATTATATATTACACATGGAGTTCCAAATAGAATGTGATTTTACAAATTGGAGTAAAAATTATCATCTTCCCCAATGATAGGTATAAACTATGTTTGAGTTGTAGGTTTCTAGATAATCTTATGAAGGGGTTTTGGTTTTTTATTTTATTTTCTCACAATAGTTTAATTTCATTAATTCATAGGTTGATGAGGGAAATTTATCTAACTGAAAAAATTTATAGAAGGGATATGAGGGATTTTAGGAGGATTAGAATCCTAGGAGGTCGAGGAACTCTGGATCTCATGAAAATAATGATGGATCACATATCCAAACCATGTGGAATC
The DNA here is from genome assembly GCA_963277665.1 of Viscum album. NCBI lineage: Eukaryota > Viridiplantae > Streptophyta > Magnoliopsida > Santalales > Viscaceae > Viscum > Viscum album. The sequence continues at coordinate 20,638,637 of OY728145.1, read as the reverse complement.
ATTTATTTTTTTGAGGTAAAACACATCATTCTTATTTTCATCTCAACCTTGTTTAATTAGTAATTATTAATTTTTTGGTACATTGATTAACAAAATCTTTATAATGGAACATAGGGGATGATTTTTAGACAAAATGTGTATCACGATGGTTTATTTAATTTTTTAGTCTAAAATTATTAATCACATGGAATGTGGTGAAAGTACAATCAATATGTAATTTATAATTGTGAATAAGGAGGATTATAGAGTTCAAATGGTTTAAAAGTAGTGTGGGAATGTGGTAGAGGATTCTTTGGTACCTCAAATATGATATGTCTAGGTACATATATAAACACCCATAATGAGTTACACAGAATGTAATAGTAAATTACATGTTAGTGTATATAAAAAGAGATAACATTAAATACAATAAATGTTTAGAATTTGGTACCTATATGTTATGTTGGTATGTGTACATGTTGTGTTGTTTGAGATTAAAATAATCATGAACTCAGTAGTACACACCAACTAATAACCATCCATTAATAAACAAATAAACCATGAGTTATATCTTGATATTTGATATTACCTAAATTGATGGTGTTGGTACACACGCAGATAGAGGATATGGGGGAATATTCCCTTTATAGTAATGTATATTTGATGTATACTCTCTCTATATGAATTTTACATATATTTTATTATAGTATTATTATTTAGATGATAAATTTATATATAATTTATATAATTTAATTTAGATTATGGAATTGGAGTTTTATTTACAATCAAAGTCCATTATCATGATTTATTGAAGTTGTTTTCAAATCATTTTCAATGAATGCTTGAAGATGGTGAACTATTGGAAATATTGTGATTCCACAGAGTGAAACCCCACCTATAAATTAATTTTCTTATTATATATGTTTTCATTATTAGTTATAGAAACTTTAATAATGATAGAAGGGTTATAAATATTGTAGTTTCGAATACTCTTAACCTATCAGCTCATTTCAGTATGAAAATTTGAATGGAATTATAATTTTATATAGAACATATAGAGACTCCCATATAAACATTCATCACATGGATTTATTTTATACCTAATTCACTCATAGGAGTGTGGTAACATAAAAATTCACTCAAACTATACTAGGGCCTTCGTTTCCACTTTATATTTTGTGTCGAAGGTACCATCTCACCTCTATAACCCCCCCATTAGTGGTTTTGAGATATAATTAGTGAAAATTAAATATCATTATCTATGTTAATACACCATAACATAAACATTTATTACATTAGGTCATGATTGTTGTGGATATGATATTAATTACACCCTCAAACTCATAACATTGTTGAGGTTTATGCGAACCCTTATAATGGCATAGTTTGTACTCCCATAGATATATTATGAATGAGTTATCAATAATAATTAATATTTTCCTAGAAAACCCCCTATTTTGTGATCCATCCTTCTATTAGAAAATTAATGAGTTATTATTATCTCTTAGATTTTTTTGAAGGTTCTCTATGTAATTATCTATCTTCATAAATCCCCTATTTGGGTGTGGGTCTCCCCTTATGTTGATAAAGGGAGTACATTTCATGATTGATTTCTCCATATATAGGGTGTGAGATTCATAATTAAAGGCTATTAATTACCTCATCTTTTTTTCATATACCTATAATGCACAAGTCCCACTGTTATGATTTTAAAATGGTTGCATGATTTTTTGATTTTTAAGAAGTGATGTGAGTTCTGATTCTTGGGAATTTTTGGTGCATTGGGTGATTTAGTTTTCCCTTTAATTTTTTTCCATGAGTGTGGTTTATTTTAATATATAGGGATACAATTTACTCATGTTTTTCATATATTTTGAATCATTAACGGGACTTTGTACTCTTATTTAGACTTTGTAATTTTGAATTGGAATATCTTCACTCTTACAGTTTGTGGTTGGGAACTACCTATAGAAAGGGGTTCATGTCACCCACCCATGGGGTCATAACTCCAAAAACAAGTATATGTCACCATTTTAATGTTGTGTGTTTCCTACTTCAATCATATTTTTAACACAATACTCTGAGAGATAGATATTTTTATATTTAACTTTTGTTGCCTAATGCATTACTTTTGGAATAAAGTTAAACTCATCACCTAGTGTGTGAGTTGAGTAATGATATCAGTTATTTCATTTCAGGTCATCATTTGATGACCATATACATTTAATGGGATTTATAGATTATATTACATGGGTGTGATGGGAGGATTTGTGTAATGGAACCAGTTATAACAACTAGTATTGGTTTGGTCTCAGGGATCATGTATGTTCATTAATATGGGATATTTAATCTATTTTTTGGTTTATTATTATTCTATATATTATATTGATTGAGTAAAGTATCATGGAATCATTTTTACCATTTTAATATTTTATGTAGGGGTTATTTGGATTTGAATACACAACTAATTTTCCACATTCTTATCTTCCCTCTTATCTTAAGTTGTGTAGAAAAAACAATTAGTCATAGGTTGGGTGATAACCCAAAAAATGTTACACATTATTTTTGTTAGGAATACTACTTGGATTTTTTATACACATCATATCATTATATATATTCGTAAACATATAATTCTTATCTAAAGGAAACATAGGTTGGTGGAAGTCCTAGTGAGAATTTTGATAGTGGAACCATAACTTTATGGAAACATATGGTGGCTGATTTTAATGGACATAAAGTATTAATTTTTGAAAAGTTTTGATCACTCTAATTAGTCTACAATGATAAAATCATATCCTAGTATTTATTAAAATATATTTTTTACACTTTTTCAATTCATTTTAATTGTTTATTTATTGGATTCAATGTATGTATGAATCCAAATTTCATTTCAGCATGCTAGTTCTATCATGTGGAGATCAAACAATATTTATTGATGATGATTTTTAATTATTCATGTTGTATAGATTTAAGGCTCTAAAATATGTGTCATGCTTTATTAGGGATAGAAACCAGTCCCTAGACTATTTGATATGTGCTTTGGGGGTTCCACACATGACTTATAACCCACAAAGGAGGGGAATCTCTGTACTGATTCCTGTCAATATTATGAGATGATTTTTGAATATCTGATTGAAAAGTTAGCTGTTCAGTTAATGAAAATATGGTATGATAAATATAAATGATCATGTGTATCGATGGCCCAAATAGATACAAAAAATAATTAAAATATCAACGAAAAATTATTTTTCAACATTATTCTCTCTCAATATTTTAATTGGTATCAATAAATTATAGAACTTTACAATAATAAGAATAAGGATATATGTAATCAGAAAGTGAACAGAAAGGTCATTATATTGTAAATATTATAAAATAATTATTATGTATTATTATTTGTTTTATTTTCATTGGATTCCATATCAAAGGGGGATAAATATTGTTATATAATTTCACATATTATTCTTATAATTTTATTAATATCAAATAATTTTTTTTATTGATTAATAAATTCATGGAATATTTTGTAGAATATAATATAAAAATATATCTATATGGTATTGGATTATTTTTTAACCATTAGTAGTAATCTAAATGGTCTTGAATATAATGAATCATTTTCTATTAATCATTACTACATAGTTTTGAAGTGGAATTTGATCCTACATGGTGGGGAAGTTATAATTACAAAAGGGTTGATATTTGAGTTTCCACATGTTATCTCATTAGTTGTTATTATGTAAAAAGATGTTATTGATGAATTTTTTCTAATATATAATATATGAAAATCTTATTGAAAATATAGAAGTTTTATAATGTTTTGGGTATTTTTTATGATTTTTTGGGTGATGCACAAATCATGAATCATTGTATAAATAATCATGTAATAACTAATTGGTACAACTCATTTTAATGTTGGGTGACAGTCAAGTACTATATCAACTATCGATTGATATATACATTTTGAGTGAGAAAATTTTTATCTATATGGTGGACTATGTTAATAAGTAACATGTATCTATGTTAGTTATTAGTCTATAATATGGTTGTTTGTGTAGTGAAATAAGAATCTGTGAAAATATAATCTATAACTATAATTTATCACTACTCTTTGATGGATTATATTACTCAATGACATGATAGATAAATATTATTATTACAAAGGTCGGGGGAGGGGGAGAAATAAAAGTAAACTACCTATACTACCAATAGAGAATAATTTGGTGAGACTAGAAACCGAGACCTCACTGAGACCCTGCAGAGCCACTGCCAACTGAGCTGCACCCTAGGGCCCACATGCTAAATGAAGATATTTATAGAATAGTGATCATTGTGAAATTTTTAGAGTATTAATCCAAAAGTTGATATGATTGTATGACTCTTTATTGTTCGTGTCAATGTGAGTATAGTCACCGTTATATCAAGTCAAGCCATCTATCGTTCATGTTATCAAATTCTTGTATACTGGGATATGATTAGAGATTTGGAAAGCGAAACATGGTCCCTAATATTAAAGAAAAAACTGGTGATTTAAATGTAGTTAATTAAAGAAAAATAAACCTTATCAAATAGATATATGATATCATATCGACAAATAGATATAACTTATCTAAAAATAGGATAGTTTTTTCCATGTTTAAAAAATAAAAAAGAAACAATAAAATTGAGAGATTAATTTATGAGATTAAATTATAGAAAAATACATGGATGACACAATTCTTATACATTGACATATCTTTCCAAATAAGAAAAAAATTATTCAATAGAAATAAATTAAAAATCATATAATGGAAGGATGAGTATCACATAGGTTGGTATTTTCTCTTTTCATATGAACGAGGATAATCAATAGGGATTAAAGAGAACATAAATACAAATGCCTCATAATATAATTTATGATATTGGTATATACTTATATATCACTATCTTTTATGTTGTATTACTTTCATATATAGTGAGTGTGAGGTGGGTATATTGGGGGAGACCCATAGGTGTCAATGAACCCACCCTAAACCATTGTAAAGAATGTGATATTTGGCTTTGAATGAAATATAATAAACCCACCAAAAAATATATTTTTATTATTTTATTATATAATTATGCTATCATTTTAACACCCTTAGGATTATTCCATTATTTGTAATTTATATAAATTTATATTTCTTATTTTCATTGTTGACCTACTCTTTATAGGGTATAATGTTTAAGTGGGTCAATTTATCATCAAATAAATAACACTATAATAATTATAAAGTGAATAATAATTTGATAATTATGTTATAAAAAGAATTAATACGGCCAATCTAATCATGAGCTCATGATAGTTATGGTTGAATGGAGATGGATGATTATGTTTTATAATTTAGAATGAGATTTATTTACTCTAATACCCTCTCTTGATATCTCAATCTACGAACCATTGTTGATATAAACACCCCATCGACCTGTTATAAGTGTGCACACGAGATAAAATATAATTGAAATATTTTCCCTCTTCCTCCCATTGATAGAATATGAATAAAAAACTCAATAAAGGTAATATATAAGGTTTTATTAATAGTTATTTTAGATATTTTTAAGAAATGTATTTCATTATTTCATGAATTAAATTTGGGAACATGACCATATCATTTTTGAAATAATATTCAATGGTTTTACCATGTTATCATCTATAGAATATGGAATATTATTATTAATTGAAAAAATCAAGGAATTTAGTATTTACGTGCAAGTTTTCTCAGTGTGTTCCCATAAGTTATAATTAATGGATCCTACTATGTGTAAATAAAAGAATAGAGGAGATATGAAGTGATGTTTTTTATCACTATAAATCGCTTTCAATTGAATGTTGAGTGATAAAATTTAGACCCCCCTTTAGAGTCACCACACACAATGATGTACAATTTCATCACCATTAATGCAATCAAAATGATTAGTCAAACTGATGATAATAAGAAAACAAAATAGTTTATACCTGTATTTTAATATTAAAATAAACGTGTGTTGATTGAAAAATAAAAAATCTATGTCAAATAGAAATTTTAATATTACCATGTGATATATAATTTTTTTAGGGTGATAGAATCATCACAGGAACCTGTAACATAGTTAATAATGATCAGCCCAAGGGAACCAACTATGATATAAAATTATACATATTTTATGATTTTATGGATATAAAAATTATTTTGTGGAGGTAGTATATCATTCAATGGAGGAAACCCCTAGAACTCAAATCATGTAGTGTTTTCATCTAAAAAACGTTTCCTTTTATCACTAGCTAATTTTTTTTACACCATTAGGGAACATAGATACTTTCTGATAGTACATATCTTGAAGGAAAATTTTATCTCTAGTAGTGAAGACCCATATCTCTACCACTAATAAATAGTATTTAGTGGGTTCTAAAGGTGATTCCATTATGATATCATGTCAATATAATCCCAAATCATCATCTCCCAATGCTTAATATTGTGACAAGTCGAAACAATACATGTTGACTAATTCTGTATTCCATTAGAAAAATTTTGTTAGTAGAAATTATTTTTATGATGACTTTGATAATTGTTTTTAATATTATCGACCCCAAAAATTTAAGTATGGTTTAAATTAATTCATCCTTATATGTTATTAATTAGTAAATATCAATAGGACAATATTTATTGGCACCATAGTATATGATATTGATAATGAACCAAACATTGATTACCAATATTTAGAAAATAATCATCAACTAGATGAACATGATGAATATTTTCTCACTCGAGTTAAAATTCATACATAAAAATTATGTTTTATAACTAATATTTTATTTCACTTTCCAAAATAATTACTGATATGGGATTTTGTTCCTACAAACATTTTTTCACAGTTATCAAAAAATGATGAGTGAAAATATAGTGATGATACAATGATGGAGTTGATGCAAAATATTAATATAAATAACAAATTCATTAAGGTTAAATTCCACTCAATGATATTATTCTATTTGAATTAAATTATTAATTAGTTGGTATAAATTTATCGAAGAATCCACACAACCTATTCTAATTAATTCATTTTTTCCAATTATCCCATCACATGTTCAACCAATATAATTAATAACCTAAATAATTGAATTCATTATTTTCATTATATATACATCTTTCAATCTATTATATAATAATTGAAACCCAAAAAATCAAAATACACTATGTGGAATCATAGGTCAGTGTAAATTGTGCCCTCACATCAAAACAAAAATTAGTCAAGGATTGATGTAATTTATTATAGCTTGAATTTATAGTAAGACTTGATTTCATGGATATGACTTCTAAAACTCAAATATTAGAAGGAAAAATTCTTTAGTAAATCAGTACTTTAGGTGACCTAATGAAACTCAGGAAATTTTTTACATCTTAATGTTAATTGATATTAGAGAATACTTAGTCTATATAATTATAACACATTATTTTGAATCCTGATAGACCTCTATCCAACTAGAATTTAAAAATAGAGATTCGGTTGTTTGTGTTTGAGTGGATCTACATTTTATAAAATCATTCAATTTATTTGAGATATTTTGAAAAAAATATTCCTGTTCATATTTGATTAAAAATAAAAGTAAAATTAATGGGGGGTGGTTATTCATATAAAATGGTTAAAACACACTCTGAAGGTATAAAGCCCATATGATAAATTTATAGATATAGGACTCCCAAACATAAGTATGTATTAGCTATGATGTTGATTCAAATAAATATACTATTTTATTCTATGAATATTTTGACATAAAAAAATTGTATATTATATTTTATGATGATTTTGATTAAAATTTCAGCTAACACCCTTAACATAACCCATATCGTTTATGAAAGAGTACAAGATAACTTTTACAATTCAAATAACAATGATTACAACCCTAACTCTCTAACGAATCATATCTCATGAGACACCAATGCTTATTCCAGAAAATATATATGAATTTCTAAAAACTAATATATAATAAATCAATATTTTTTAATTGAAGGATGATTCTAAAAAATATAAGAATAAGGATTACTTGTCCATGCTATAAAATTTTCAATGGTATGAAATATTTTCCCTATGGAATAATGAACACAACATGAATTTGTTTTTTTGATAACTAAGTATTTATGTTCAAAGGGATCCCCCAAGTACTAACTTACCCTGAAATTTTGGGATGTTCAATGAAATAAATTTTTGTTAATAATATTTATAATAACATATGAGCACAAAAATGACATCCTAAATCAATGTAAATTTACTAAAAATATCATCTATAATGTTATTTAACTTCATAGTATTATAAATATTTCTACATGATATGACAACATAAAATGGGTAAATAATAGGATCTTAAATAGGTTCAAATGATAGTCTATATTATATAAGACTTTGTAACAGTTATATTAAGTCACTAAATGCTACCACATCTAGAAAAACAATACCCTTATTAGGAAAATTTATTATTCCCTATAAAAATCCTTAAACTATTAGAAATTTGTTAAAAAATTAATGAATATGGTATTATTAACAAGGGACATTAAGTTATACCTATGAGAGATTATGAGATAAGGAGAGAAATACTTTTGATGTGTTTTAGAATCATAGATCCATCCTCTATCATGACATATATTCTACAAAGACATGGATAAAATAAATATAATTATAATAAGAGGAGAAATATTCTCATATTTATTCCCAAAATTATCAAGATGATTTATTTATTGATTGAAATAATGTAATATAATTGATCCAAAATTTCTTTGATTCCTGCTTATCTTTTTCAGTGGTAAGTTAGATTTTTATCTTTAAATCTTGATGAACCCACTAGCCATAATATATAAAATAACCTCATCTATTATATATTTGTTTTTATCATAATATAATTTTATTCATTATACAACAACTGTTTAATTATTATACCAAATTTTCAATACTCTTTACAAATATTAATAACTCCAAGAGGTACATTTGGAAGCCTTATTTGAGAAAATATAATTTGGTACTAAAGAGAAAGAAATTAAGAAAAAAATATTTCATGGAATGAATATTCAATGTCCATATTTTAATAAAATATTTTATGTGAAAAACAGGGGTTTGGTTTTGCAAGGAAATATCCAAATCCATTGATAGTAAAATTTATCATATATAAATTTATAAATTCTAGGTAGATAATTGTTTTATTTTCAATATTAAATTTTTTCAAACACTCATCTTCCATAATTAAATGAATTAAAACAGATAACCAATAAATAAAATTCTTCTATGAAATAACATTTGGAACCCCGACCAAGAAATGATATAATTTTAGTTTGAATTTGACAGTATCCAATACTAGGTTTTTTGTGTCACATGAAGATATGAAAATCACTTTGAAAATCATAAGGTCATGGATAAATGTAATAACATTAATTAAATTATAATTAACCCAATGAATTATTAATTCCATAAAATGATATATAATATTACTACATTGTGGTACGTACCCCTTTTTTCATGACATACCATTATATAGATATCGAGTTTTATAAGAGAGATGGAATGTGATACATAATGATAGAGAATGTGTGGGATGGAAATTTTGATGTAATGTGATGTCTAATTTTTGATATTAAAAATATATTGGGTTGGGGAGTCTGTTTACAACCCAAACATATAAAATTATGAGAATAACCAATGCATGATGTTTTTGGTATAAGGACAATGAACCTATCTTAAAATTGATTATGCCAATGTGGGAGGAACCTCAACATCAAGATATGGTCAAAGAAATATTCCAAAGGGGGCATCAATGAAAAGTGTAAACAATTCTAATTAGTAAGAATTGTAGATTTATTTTGTGGTTCCTCCCAAAGAAATCATTATTACCCTAGTAAAGCGTAAATCAGGTAATTTATGTTAGTAATAAAATTATTAGGATTAAAGAATGACCCTAACACTTAGATGAACTTTATTTGATGTCTATATATCATCCATGATCATCCAAGGGTTGAATATATGTCCTTTAATTAATATATTGATGTGATCATGACCATTGTAATATCTTGTATACATACAATTATAATGTGAAAATATTTTGTTTATACTATAATATTTATCGAAATGGTACAACTAGAGGATATATTTAATAAACAATATTCATTACAAATATAAATGATATAAATTCATCATGGTAATGTTTTTATTTTTAGTGAAGATTTGATTAACATATGTTCTTACACAACATTTATGTAATAATTATTCCATTAATATAGATATAAAATAAATTATACTAAAAATATTAAAAGAATAATAATTTTAAATACATAATGTGAACCATGAAAATTCATTGATAAAAATGACATATTATATAGTGGTTGATACATTTTATTATAATTCCACTATTTTATTGATTTTTTTATTCAATGTAAATAAATTGTTCTATAATGGAAATTAATGACTTTTTATGATCAATAAAATTTTAATAAATTATATAAATTTAATATAAAACTTATATTCATAACAATTAATTTGATATAGTTAATAAAATAAACAATGATATATTTTTGCAAGTTTTGGTATATTACAATGATATTATTGAGCATTAAATGGTTAGAAAAAATTAATAATATGGTTGTAGTAAAAATTGATAAAAAATGATTAAAATCAAAAGAAAATGGGACCAATATAATATTAAAATGTCAAAAAATTATTGAATGAGATGATTTATACTCGTCTTCACCTTATCTTCTAATATTATCAATCTACAACCAGTTTGGAATCAAAATTAATTTAAATTAGATTTATATTTTAATAAAATCCAAGCATTCCCACCTATCTTATAATGGGGAACTACATATTCTCAATTAATCACCCATAATATTATTTTGGATCAACCAATACTAAAAAAAGTCCCTTTATAGAATCCCAAACCTTATTGTAAAGGTATTATTTTTGGAGGAATACCAATATTAGAGTATTTCAGGGATTCAAAAATGAAGACTTTATAAAGAAGCAATAAAGATTTATTGGAATTTTTTTAGTTTCATTTCTTCATTCATTTACTTTAATTCTACTTATACCAATATACAAAATAACATTATTATCCTATATAAACATAGATGTTAGTATGTCAGTGGAATACCTGATATCCATCTCCAACATCTCTACATCTCAAGAATGCTTATAATGATGGAATTAATTTTTATATATGATATTAAAGAAATATTTATCATTCATATAAGAAAAAATATCATTTAAATACGTACCTTTTGACTCACTATAAAATTATAACATTTTTTGTGCATATGTGTGGACTATCACATCGATAAAGTAATGTTATGAGTTTTTCATCACCACATCACATGGAAGACATATATAAGTATAATTGAAGAAATAATATAATATTTATGATACGATGATCAGTCTATAAAGATAAAATGAAACTTAACTTATTTCCATAATGATTGTCGAATAGTGGAGACATTACTCATGGGTACGTATAACCTACACTCTCAATAATTAAAATATAACTCTTTTTTCATAAAAATCAATACTTTTTGGGTTTAAAATTATAAGTTATTTATAATAATGATACTTATATCATGATTTTTATTCTATATTTTATGAAATAATTCAACTGGGACTACAGTCAACATACCGAATTCTTTTTGAAATTATTAACTATGCATCTTCAAAACATATGCGATGACCTAAAATGATTAAGTATTTTTTATAACATGGTAATACGTGAGATAATTTCTATAATAAACATGAAAATTGTTCTAATGAATAAAAAATAATATACATTTAATATTTTTGATTATAAAGAACTTATATGATGATTTGGACTTAAAGTAAGAGAATTTTTAAAAAAGATCCTATTTTAAATTTTTCAATAAAACTATATTTTCCCACTCTATCAATATTATTAATATAATGGATGTATTTATATCAAAATAAATAATTTTAATGAAAATATTATTACTGTTTTAAATTTATATTGATGATTTTAAAAATTAATCTTTATACCTAATTTTTTGATATTATGAACCAATGAAAAAAATAATGATATATTTAATGTATACAGTTACAAAAACTTTTATTTCCACCATAGTTGTTATTTGATGTCTAGATTCCTTTATAATCATTCATGTTTATTCAAATAAAGAATTTATTTCCTTTTTTTTGGGAATTTTAGTATCAAAAATGGGTTTTAATGTGAATTCATATATCAAAATATGAAAATATTTCCTTATGGTCAGAAAAAACATTTTTATGATACATGATTTTGTGTATTCTATTATGGTTCTTGATAATTTTTTATAAGGATGGATGAATATATTATAAACTAATGGTGGATGATCCTATTATATATCTCCAATGAATTAGGTAAATAGACATATCAAACCAAATATTTTTCTTTTAGGATAATACGGGAATACACTTCAATGGCTATTAAAAATAGGGGAAAAAGTTTATCTATTATGTTTCACCAAATATTTTATGAATATATACTATGATGTATATTCTATGAATAACCATGATGGTTATTTCAAGAGTAAATCTAATGATTACTCTATGTATGGCTGTGCCAATTATTATACGAGTAAACATGAGGGTTACTCCAATTATAATAGTGTTTTATAAATGATTCCCACGTTTTTTATATGTTTTATCTAGGAATTCAATGTGTTTTGAAGGTTTTCATTGATAAAAAATTATGTGTTTTTCATGAGGAAGTTATTTATTTCATAATATTAGAGAATTATGTGAAGGGTTATGTATTTTACGGTTTTCTATGTTTTTCACAAGGATAACAGATTTATTTGTTTTTATATCCCTAACTTATCTTTTTTGTTCTCATCCCACATTTTATAAATTTTTTATTGAGTGCATATATGGGTAACAGAAACTAGGAATTAAAGTTGAATGTTATGAATATTTTTCATGAAAATAAAACATGTTTATTTTCAAAAGTTTTACTTCAGGGGAAAATAGATACTAAATAGAAGTGTCAACTTCATAATATATGATTTTTTATGTAATATTGGTTACAAAAATAAATAAAACTATAAACCTATAAAATATTTGTGAATTAATAAAATAAATTATAGTATAAAGAAACTATATAGTGTAATTTTTATGTTTGGGTCCTTACAGCTGGTATTAGAGAATGATTTAGATGACAATGGAGGCAAGGATAATATAAATTTACTAGGATTAAAAATATTTTACAGTATGTTAATGTTGAAATGATATATCATTTGATGATTTATTTGTTACTTAGTCTAAATATTTTTAGAGTGATTTTCCATATAGGGAACAATGGATCTAAGATAGATGGGTACTAAGGGGATGATATCATTCTAAATCAGAATCCATTTTTCTGAATTTGAACTAAATAGTTTTTCTTATGATTTATAGTTGTAACATGTTATAATTGGTGGTATTATTCTTGTGAGATAACATCCAGATCTCCTATAGAGGAACATGATGACAGTGAATCATTTTTGGCCACAACATCCTCTGATATTCAAAGGCTCATCTATCCCATTGATTATAACATACTGACTGTAGAATCTTATAGCCAGTGCATTATTTCATTATTTTAGCATATAAATGTTTATGTTGTACCCAAAATGAAATAAAAGTATAGTATAATTTGGAAACCAGATACAAACATAACAGTTTCATTATAACTTGAGTTGAACAACAACATAATAACTATAATTAGAATGAAAAATAAAATTATAGATTATCCTCTCAAATCAATCATAATATACATTTTCAAATATTAGGGAAAAATATAACATAAGGAAGGAGGTGACCTAGGATTCTCTATAAGGGTGTGAAATACGATGAAAGGAAAAATATAAATCATGGTGAATAAATAAAAGTACACATGACATTAAAATATATTTTTGAGCATAAAATGGATGAAATTGAAAACTAATAATTCCATAATAAAACATAACTGTGGAAATTATAATAGTTGAACAATTACATGGAATAATAATTAATATATTCAGAATTATTGAATTCATAATTCTGAAGAACATAATCGTACCATTAAGGCCTCATACAACTCACTATACATAATGGGTAAAACCCCAGGCTTGTTTGTCTGATGAGACCCATCAATGCAAATATGGGATATAACAGGCCCCACTATTTACTTACTAAGTCCAATTAATCCATTATATGGATGGGGAGAAACAAAATATATATATATATAATAAAATTGAAACTAAAATATGAATTTTAAATAACATTATCCAATGTGTAAACATAAACACTAATAATTTGTAGTAATATGGTGAATGGTATTATGTATCACATACCTGATCAAACTAATAATAAACAACTCAATAGAATATGGTAGATTATGTCATAAAATATTAATCCCAATTAAGCATAAAGAATCAAAAATATTGTTGAAATGGATGGAAATACTCTTATAATTTCATCAAGTAATACATCCTAGAAATACTAGTTTACTTTCAAATAAGATTTCTTTTGGAAAAAATTTAGTAAAAAACCAGAAGTGAACTAATATAATTTTTTCATAATAAAATGATATATTTCTAAACAATGATAGAGTATTAGAACATATTATAGAGTGTACTTGAAAATAAGTAATAATTCAAGAAGTTCCTTTGAATCATGCTTTTTTTCAGGACGAATTTGAGAAATATCCTATTAAAACATGTAAATCCCCATAAAATAAAGAATTATTATTATTGGAACATATATATAGAACATTAAAACATAATATATGAGGTTTAAATATGAATAATTAATAATTTTATTGTGGTAAATAAAGAAAAATAGTAACCCAAATGAAATGGATGGTTTGGGTAGAAAACTCTTACCTTATGTCCGAATGTGTTCAGAAATTGACATTAATGTCCTGGATAATAAAATTAATTCCATTAGTTAATTTATTAAGAACCTACTATAAATTTATTTGATTTATTATAATTTTATTATGTTCATTTATGTATTTTTTATGAGTTATATAATATAATTTTATTTCTTGGGAGCATTCATTTCTGTGGGGTTCATAATTGGTTTACTTGTAGATGATTAATTAAGTATATGTAAAATCAATATAATTTTCCAGAATTGTAATTTAATATCATTAATGGAAAAAAAA
Source organism: Viscum album (assembly GCA_963277665.1). NCBI lineage: Eukaryota > Viridiplantae > Streptophyta > Magnoliopsida > Santalales > Viscaceae > Viscum > Viscum album. The sequence goes on along the minus strand of OY728145.1, from coordinate 20,623,516 downwards.
TTAATTGGTGTTATTTATTATTTAGTTTCAATATATGGGGATAAATCATTAGATAACATGTTAATGATAATCATTTTCCTTAATTTAAGCAGGTTTTCAATCCCATTGAACTAGTTTTGTTATATTATTTAATAATATGTATATAAAATGGTTATAGAACATTAAATACGTAATAATAAATATTTTATAATATTTTCCATCCATAAAAATGTTATCATGACCAACCTTTTAGGAGAAATTAATGAACGAATGTTTTCCGTCCCTGATGGTCGTAAATCATCACATCTTGGACGATGATTTTGTTTTTAAGAGCGAGATAGAGTAAGGAGATTTATAATGGATATTAAATTAACATGATATAATTACATTATATATCTGATACTAGATTTATCATTATCATTTGGATGATAAAGGGGATTATATTCTAATAAAAGATAATAATTTTGAAAATAAATTAAAAGAAAAAGGAAGAGGGTTTAACTCTGGAATTATCCTCCTTGAGAACCTCCTTAGGGTTAGGGTTTTTGGTAATTGGAAAGAAAAAGATCTCATATACATGGTGAGATACATGAGAATAGGATTTGGGCCTAATTTTGACAATCATAATTTATTGGATGTGTATTGATATGTGGTGGTGAGGGGTGGTATTTACAGAGGAGGAGAGGGGTAATTTCCCATTTTTAAATTCCATATTTTATTCTTTTTCTCAATAAAAGAAATAGGGTTTATTCTTTTGAATATATACAGTAATAATTGTATTTTATTTAAAACCATGTTTTATTACATATTCGATGAGTCAACGAGTTGTGTATTTGTCTTATAATGTATTTATACTATAAATTACTGTATTTTACTATTCACTAACAAATCTAGTATTTTAGAAAAATACCAAAAATTAACCATTATCCTTTTTGGAGGTTTTGAATACCAAAATGAACTTCATTTTATGAAATTAATTTTCTAAATATGTTAAATTTAATTTTTTACTTACAATCATTTTTATTCAAAAATTACGGTTTTCAATTTATAACTGCTTTTATAACACTTTAAAAAATTGAATATGGTCTCAAAAAATTATGATAAAATTATTAGACAACAAAATAATTATTTATAAATAAATTTTATGAAGATGAATTTTTTTAAATAATTTTATTAATTTAATATTTTAAATAAATAAATATGACTTAAAAAATTACCAACACTTAAATATTAATTTTTAAAATATTAATTTACTAACATTATGATATAATTATACCACAAATTCATTTATAAGATTGAAAAATTATATTTATAATTTCATTGGTGAGGTTACTATTATATTGGTCCGTTTAATATTCATCGGGGTTACATTACTATTCCTATGGCCTAGTTACTATTTTATTCATATATGTTCCTTAACTTCAATAAATACATCTTTTTTCCCTTCATTATTCATTTATGATATCTATATTGTGTTCGATAAGTAATTTAATATGATATATACTAAATAAAAATGGGAAGGGAAACTAAATTGACATTGTTCTTGGTTGTTACATTCTCCCATCCTACAAAAATGCCTTCTTCAAAAATTTTGGATTGTAGGCCCATAAAAAATTTGGGTAGTTATTCCTCAGATGCTCCTCAGGATCCCACATTACCTCTACAATTTTATGATTTTTCAAAAGTAACATTAAAATATGAGTCTTACAGTTCCCCAAAACTTGTTCATTCATGTGCAAAAATCAGATAGGTTCTTCACATTAAGATAAATCATGTTCCATATCCATTCTATCAAAAGTGAGGACATTTGTTTGGACTTGTACTTAATTCCTTAAAAAGGATATGTGGAACACATTATGTAACTTATAAAGGATTCGAGGAATTTCTAAAATATATGATACAACTCTAATTCTCTCCAAAATTTGAAAACAACAAATGTACTTGGGGCTCAGTTTCCCTTTCTTCCCAAATCATATAACACCCTTCCATGGAGATACATTCAAGAAAATGTGATCTCCCACTTAAAATTCCCAATCCTTATTTTTATTATCAGAATAGATCTTTTCTCTACTTTGTGTATCATTGATATGGGTTTTAATAGTTTTGACCTTCACTATTTTTTCCTCCACAAGATTTTTTCCTAAAAGCTTCCATTCACCAAGTTCATCCCAAAAAAGTGGTGTATGCCATCTTTTTTCATATAGTTATTCATATGGTTTAATTGGAATACTTTAATGGAAACTACTTATCCCATATATCATGAATTTCATGTGAGCATGATCTCAACATATCTTCTATTTTTTGGATCATCCTTTCTAATTTCCTCTTAGTTTGAGGGTGATAAGTAGTATTCAAATGAATCTCATTATCCAGGGATTTTATTAGACTTATCCATAATTTAGATGTAAATCATGGAAAATGATCAGACAAAATAGAGGGAGGTTATCCATGAATTCATACACCTTCATTGATATAGAGTCATGCAAGGTTCCGGAGTGGAAAATCTCTCCTTATAGTGAGGAAAAATACATATTTGGTATGTCGAGCAACAATTAATCATATTTTATCATTGTTTCTTATATTTCTTGGTAATCTAGTGACAAAATCCATTGTAATATCATCCCTTTTTTATTTATAAATAGTTAGAGGTTGAATGAATCCTCTAAAATTTTTCCTTTCAAACATTACTTGTTGAGAGACTAAACATTTTAATATATAACCATCAATTTCCTACATTATGCTACCCTACTAAAAATTTTCCTTCAGATCTCTATACATCTTAGTGCTATTATAGTGTATAGAGAAATTAATGAAATAGACATCATCCAATAACTCCTTTTTTTGATCGGGTATAGAGGGAACACATAACCTCCTTTGAAATTTCTAAATTCCATCCACACACACAAATTCTAGAAACGTTCCATCATTAATAGCATTAATTTTGTTTTTATGATTCTCATCATATAACTAATAACTTTTAACTCATTTCGATGAAGATGGTTGGGATAGTAGTTGAAAAATTAATGAAGCTTCACCATCATTGATAATTACCATATCCGTCTTTTCTATATCCATATTCACCTGATTTTTTTCAATACTAATATTGTTCAAAACTCTTTCATGATTCCTACTCAAATCATCTTCAACCTTATTTCCCTTCCTTGGAGGTAGTGTATTGAATAATACTAATTTTTGATTTTCTCGAGCCATCCCCTTTTCCTCATGTTGAGTTCATTTTATGATAATATATATTTAAATATAATGTGATCTGAATATATATTGCATACTTCACTATGGGGAGAATGTATCGATATCCTCAAAGAAAATATTACAAATGCTAACCCAAAATCACAAGTTTGGTAGTTTTGTTCAGGAGATTTTTTACTACGTTGATGCTTAGGAAATACTCTTTAATTCTGCATAAGGACACAACCCGGTACTTTCATTGATAAATCACTATAAATCATAAACCCACCATTTCCCAATGGTAGAGTCATGATCAAATCATTCAACAGTCCCCACTTTATTTCTAAAAAATATTCTTCACATTCTTTTTTCCATATATAAATAACCACTTTATGAGTAATAATGGTTAATGGGTTAGATAATAGAGAAATGTTATGAATGAAATGCCAATATTAACATGCTAATCCATTAAAACTATGTACCTCAGTTATGATTGTGGGTATAGGTTGTTCCTAAACTACCTTTTTCTACCCAGGATCTACTAAGATTCCATATTTAGAAATATATATCCAAGAAAAAGAAACTATTTGGAGCCAAAATTCACATTTACTAAACTTCTCATATAACACATTACTTATAAGAGTCTTTAGAACAATGCACAAGTGATTCTCATTATCATCATCGATTTTAGATTATACCAAGATATTATCAATGAATACTACAATTAATTCATCAAGATATTCCTTTAAAACTCTGTTAATTAGATATATGAAAATATAGGGAACATTAGTCAGTCCAAAAGGAGTTAATATTCACTCATAATAAACATACCTTGTTTGAAATGGAGTTTATAATATCTTCCTTCCTCACATGAAACTGATGATATCCAGATCAAAGGTTTATATTCTAAAAGTGTTGACATTCTTGAAGTTGATCAAATAAATACTCAATTCGAGGTACATGATACAAGTTCTTTATGTTAATAAAATTATTTCTCTATAATCGATGCAAGACCTCACGTATCCATCTTTCTTCTTGAAAAAGAGAAAATGGGATCCACATGGGGAAACACTAGGGAAGAAAAATACTTTATCACTCAATTCCTCTAGTTTTTTCTTCATTTCTACTAATTATCCTCTGGTAATTTTATAACGAGTCTTTGATATAGTCCTTGAACTAGGAATTGTATTAATTTATAACTGAACATCCTTATCTAGAGGATGTCTGGAAATATCATCTAGAAATACATCAAGTCATTCTTTTAGAATAGGCACATCCTCAATTTGAATATTTCTTTCATCAACCATATATATTTAATTCTCTTCCTCACCAATAATTTAATTTGTTTGAGCTACTGGGGGTGGATCTAGATATGAATAATATGGGGATGTTTTAATCTAACGATCAGTGATTCCAAACCTTCCTAAAAAATCATAAGTTTAATGACTTGGATATTCCTGATTTTTTATGTGTTTCTTTTTGAAACTTCTGAGATGAGGTGATGAGACGGGGTGCGGTTCCTAGGCCAAGTTCTCCTAGAAAGATTCATTGAAAATTGTTATGTTTGTAATAGCACATGAAAACGAATTTTATTAAAAAGTGAAATATATTTTAAGTGGTTTCTATGATAAAAAATCACAGGGCACCGTTGAACTCATAATAGTGGATTTTACCCTAGGCGCGACTCATTATTTATTGGCGTGGGACATTTATAGAAAAATCCACCACATACGCAACCATAAATAAAACAATTAAATAATATTATTTTATTTTAGAATCCTAATAACACATAATTGGAATCATGTATTGGAATTCCAAGACCATTATTGAGTACAAAAGGGGATGTTCTCCTTAGTAAAGGACTAACATCGGACAGTGTGGGCCTGCTATGAAAGACTGTTTTAAGATTTAAATTTCATTAAAATAATTTCATAAATGTTAATTTTGACACATCATTGGTTTTATTTTAATATTACCGATTTTCAAGAATCCATGACTATGACATTTCCCTATAAATCTTCTAGGGAAAGGAGATAGATCTCTCCCCAATGAAAAAATGGATATGATAATCAAGAATAACTAACCTTGGATTTTAAATATCTCGTACACTGTATGGACACAAAAACTATTCTTCATTAGTTATTGAACCTAATCGAGGATGGGTGTTTTGGTTTTGATTATTCTTTCCCATGTTCTTGAAAATCAACTATGAACACGAATCAACCAATGAATACGTAGACATGTGGATTGGTCTTTCTTAATGAATGGGTGCAATTGTAGGGTTTTATTATTGGGGTTGTTTTTGTTAAGTATTTGAAATTATTTTGTGATCATTCATAAGGAATAGACCAATGAAGGAATGAAAAATATCTAAGGTTTGATCCATGTGGTTTTTCATGGGATTTATTCCTCGGTGTTTTTCGCATTGTTTGTGTTTTTTGCATTCTTCATGGTTTATGAAGGGATGATCGTTGTGCCTCTGTTTCCTTGAAAAATAATCCAAAATCGAGGATCCAATGTCATGACATCCTACTAACGGTGCGATGATGGTGGCGACAGACAGATTGAAGCAAGTAAAGAGATATCGTCATTTGAGTGGTTTTTTCTGTAATGAATTGTGACTTTGATCGAAGCCTAATGTGAGGAAGAATGTAACCCAGGAATCAAAGAAGGGCCCCAGTTTTAAAAAACAGAGCACCAAAGGAGAATTTGTGGCCTACAGAAGGGGTCAATGGCCTCGGCAGTGGCAACCATATGCACCGTGGCTCTTCTGAGTTTGGAGGTGCCTATGGTGGTGGGGACCACAGGGTAGGTGGATGAGGTGATCGTCCATGTTGAATGTGGTGCCACCGCATTGACCATGGGTACACGATTCAGGAGACTGTGTGCTGTTTGAAGTTCAGCCTATGTGTGTGGGCCATATTAATTTGGATAGGCATAACTAAGTCAGGTTGGCCAGTCTGGGTTGGGTCGACCAGCAAGTTGGGTCGGACTTTTTTTGGTAAAACAACCATAACCTACAAACAAAGTGTCCTTTTGTTGAGCCAACTACTGATTTGGGACCCTTATGATAGGGTGGTAATTTTTAGATTGCGTCGTGGGTTTTTAGTTGGACCATCAAAGGTTGGCAGTGTTATCTTTTTCTATTAATATGAGTGTTCGATTTAGGATCTTGTTTTGATTATAGTGGAAGACACTAGAGGTTGACATCATACCCTTAGTATTTTTCTCTACGGGATCAATGTAGGATCTCATTCCAATGATAGTGAATGAACTATTCTATGAAGTGAGTTGTCTCATCAGGAATTCAATAATTGACTCCATAGATTAGAGAATGTATCGTATTAAGAGCCCCAATCAGTCCACACTTCTCTTTATCTTACTGTAGACAGGGTTCATGGAGCTGGTGTGATCAATATTTACATGGGAACAAATCCCCTATATAGGATGATGTTTCTAGTAGGTAGAAGAGTCTGTGATGTGATCCCTAAGTGCAGTGGACCTCCTATCTTTGTATTGAGAACATATTCATTCTGTTCTACATGACTAGATATGATGAGTGTGATTCCGGTAGTTTTTAGTGGTTGATGTTTGGATGTGATTTATCAAAACTATTTTTCCTAGTGAGACCGAATGTATCATGGAAACTATATGACTTATTGTGGACATGTGTATATGTTGTTACATTTGGCAGATCAATTATACGTTCTTCCACTAGATAACTCAGGGACTGAGATCTCCAAGGGACGAGTGTGCTATGGAAGAACCATGTAACTGGAAGTGGATGAGTATTCAAGTCTTGGAATAATTTATGATTATACATTTATTTTCTTATTATATGTGTTGTTGACAAATACATGTGTTGATATGACTATATATTCATATTGGTTTTTCCATTTTTGGTATTTACTTTGTGTTTTCAGGGTATCCTACTGAATATTCTTTTACTCACCCCTGTATGGACTTTTCCAACATGTATTGGGTCATGTGAAGTTGATCAACAGTTTGAAAAAGTCCTAGGAGTACCAGGATTATATTGATCTTATAGATAAATGAAAGTTGAGGTGAGCACCTACGACTTCAGATAGCTGACCAGTACCTTTCCCTTCATGTAGGATTTTCTTTTGATGAGTTTTTAGAACTAGTACATTCACTTTTGAAAACTCTTTCTTTTGGGGGGATTTTATTCTGTCCTAGTTGAATTTTACTTCACTTTCTAGTTTCATTCTGTCATACTATTTTATTGGTATCTTATTGGTATGATTTCTTGTTTACATAGTGTTTTTACATTTCATCATTTTGGGCTTGGGGATGTGTGCATGTGTACATGTACTTAGGAAAATGCCTCCCATTTTAGAGATATTTCTACTCGGTGCTAGTCACCAAAACTTGTCCTTTTGAAGGAATGACTAGGGTAGTCATGGAATGATTCACTCTAGTATTGGTCGTGAAAGGGTGGTATTAGAGCTAGTCAGTTCTACTTTAGGACCGGGAGTTTGTGAGATTGGTTTCGTGCAACAATGTTACGTGTTTGGAGTTCGGATTTCAGGATATGGACTCTTGTGTTGGTGTAGAGGCAGATAAGTCCATACACCCGAACATTCAACACCTTTTTTGACTTGGTACATGAAAACACTATTTACAGGGAAAAATAAAGATACTTGCATCATATATGAATGTGTTGGGTTTTCCATGTACTTCTTGAGACAACTCACTGGGTATACACTTTTGACCAAGATACATCTTTTTTTCTGACTATATGTATTCACAAACCCAGAAAATTATGTTTATGCAGTAGCATAAGAAGTTCAACCTGATGTTTGATGAGGCCTACATGAAGGGAGACAGTCACAAAGTTTTTTTCCTTTAGGATGGTTAGTAGGTAGTGCTTTCTCATATTGATCAGTTTGTAGACCCACCTCTAGTGGTTCTAGTAGAGAAAATATTCCAGACTAAGTCGTGTAAGGATATTTTGGTGTTGGATGGTGATATGTAGTTTTATATTTCATATTATAGGCTTATGAGGTAGTGACATGCAAAGGATGCATGGTCAAAAGAACCCAATGATTTCAACTGTGTGATATAAACCGAAAAATAGGAGGTTTCTTTAGAGGCCCCAAGGGCACCTCAGTTACCCGAAAGAGATACTTTTCAATGATTTATAGGGGATGTGATGTCTCATGTGATATTTTCTGACCATTCAAGCTAGAGTCATTGAAGAAGTTGAGGGACAACGAAGGAATATGTTGCGATAGGAGAAGATAGGTCAGTTGGGTGGCTGACAAGGTAGAAGAGCTGGGGAAGAAGTAGGATGTGGATAATATATTGATATATTACCACCACCACCCATAGTTTTTCCATACCAAACTTAAGAAGCTAGGGTATAGTAGAGGAGAAAAGTTTCTTATGTCAATTCTTAGGACTCAGGGACTCTAGTAATGGTTCAAGGAATGATCTATTTCATTTTTTACTTTAGCTATAGTAGATAGATATAGGTGCTAGTAATTCCTTTCCTTCCAATGTTTTGTTTGATACATATAGATTCTCATTAAACTACTGAGTTGATCCTTACTCTCAGAGACACCTATAAGATGAGACTCCAATATCACCCACTAGTGTTGACACTATGACCTGACTCTTAATGGCAATTTTTTCTATTGGGATCTCTTGCTAGTAGCTTATATACCATATAATGACATTCTTGGTATGGACTAATTATCGTAGTTCATGCTCAAATTTATTTCTTTTATGGAAAGAGTGTTGTTCATCCATGATAGTAGGAGCATATTTCCCTTTTTATTGGAAAATGGGAAATCCCTACTACTTAGGATGGAATCATGCCTAGGAGGGCATAGCCAATTACTCTTTAGTTTGATATCCTAACCCACAGTGCAGTGGATGTTTTCATTCCTTAGTTTCTTATAATGGTGGCGGAGTATAAGGACGTCTTCCGTGAAGATGGTCCAGGTTTATCTCCTCACCGAGAGATATAATTATGAGTTTATCTAAAACACAGGATGGTACCGATATCTACACCATCTTATCCTATGGTTCCTGCTGACCTTTATGAGCTAAGGGTGTAGTTGGAAGACTTTTAGACGAAGGGATTCAGAAGAACAAGTGTTTCACCCTGGGCAGCCCCATGTGGTCTTCATTGATAACATCCTAGTGTACTCGGCATCAAATAAAGAGCATGAGATACACTTTTCGATGGTAGTGGACACACCTTGAGGGAACCAACTTCACAGGAAGCTCTTGAAATGTCATACATGGATATTATGAAGGTTGAGGCAGAGTTTTATGTGCACTCCCATCTTGTGGATTCCAGAGGAGGGTGTTGAGTACGTAGTGTTCTATGATGCATCACGAATATGTATTGTTTGTTTCCTAATATAGAGGGAAGCAGTGATTGCTTATGGTTCATGCCAATTGAAATAACATGATTATAACTACGCAAACCGTGATCTTGAGTTACCATAATTAGTCTTTACATTGAAGATATGGTGATAATAATTGATGGGAACGTGGTTTGTTATCTACATTGACCACTAGAGTCTCAGGTATATCTTCTCTCGGAAAGATTTGAACTTGTGATATAGTTGATGGATATAGTTCCTCCAAGACCTTGACTTTGTGATTTTATATAGACCTGGTTATGGGAACGTGGTAGCAGACACACTCAGTAAGAGAACTATCTTGCAGTTACTGAGTGATACATCAGAGGATTTATCCTCATTGTAGATATTGAGAGGACCAGTTTGGGATATACCTAACACTGAGAGGGGGGGGGGTGAATTAGTGTTGGGGATTTTTTTAAACCAATTCCATCTTTTATCTATCTAACTCTTTACCTGTTAGGATATTGATTCTTTTATTCTCTTTTCCATGTCGCATGCAATAATAGAGAGCAGTAAAAATATGCACATGATATTTTTACAAGTTTCACCACTCAATAAGAGTAGCTATGTCCTTTATATGCATGGGTCTGACTAGTGTATGGATTATACACTATGATGTGATATGAAATTAAAGTGGAGTGGCTCGGAAAACAGTATTCTAGCCAATGTGAGTCCCTGCACTTTAGAGGGGGAAGGGAAACAATCTAATCTTCCTGGGATGGTGAAAACCTATTACAACTTGCATCCTCTAGCTGGTTCTTTATATTGCCTATGGAGACAGTCTTCTTACTTCTTCAAAAGGTTGGTTCTGATCTTGATCTTCTTCAGTGCTCTTCACTTGATTACTTGCTAAGTAGTAGGTAATCAATTCTTCTTGTCTTCTTCTTTTCATCTTCACTAGTACAAAACCAGCTGCACTAGGACCTCTTCTTCTTCTTTAGTCTTATAAAAGAATGCACTAACACTTCTTCTTACTTATTATCAAGAATCTCATATTCCAATGTGATTATTCCAGAAATGAAGATCGACTTACATGGCATCATCAGAGTGAGTTCTCTTGTTCATAAATTCATGTGATCATGCATATGGCATGTAGTTGAACTATTTTCCTTCTTCTTCTCTTCTCCTCTTCTTAGTACAGTTATTTTTTATGAAATGATATTTCACCCTTTATTTCTCACATGTGCAAACACTTTTTTTTTGATTATTTATTTGAGTTACTCCACCTGTGCATGTGCATGCATGGAAGAATCCATTCACCTCTTCTTCTTCTTCTTGTGTGAGAACCCACACGTAGCCTTTTATTCTCTTCTTCTTCTTGGGTAAAAACCCTTAATGAATATGGTTATTTAAACACAATATCTTATGAAATTCACCACTTTCGATCTATTTCTTCTTCAAAACAATTCTTCACTTTCCTACCCAGAAGCTGGTAGGAACCTCCTGGTGCAAACAGCTTGCGCGCCACTCCCTGCTTGCACGCCTCCCTACTTGAACACCACTATTTTTCATGCCACTTAACTTGCGCACCACCTACTTGCACGCCACAACTTGCACGCCTCCTTTGTATTATACACATCCCAATTCATGAACGAACCTTTGTCCTTGTGCACCTCGTTCAACTTTCATGACAAAACATGCTCGACAAAACTTGTGCGACACCCTATTTGCACACCTTATAAATAACCCTCATCTTGCGCACCACTTCAGCTTGCGTGCCACCCTCTGCTACATACGTGATCAAATAAACTTCTAATACTTGTATGATCAAATCTCTAATTTTCTCTTAAGTGTTGAGGATTAAAAAATGAGGAGGAAAGTCATCTATTTATAGGCATTTTGGTGACTTGTGTGCCGCTCCCGCACTTGCAAGCTGCTCCCGCACTTGTGCGCCACTCCAACACTTGCGTGCCCCTCCAACAATTGCACGCCACTATAGAACTTGCACAAAACATTCTTTCCTTTGTTATATTTTTATATAATGATGATTTAAATATGAATTGAGCGCCACTTACACTTGAGAGGCACTTATACTTGCATGCCACTTTATTTCCTTTGGCATATTTTGTTGCGATGATCTTGATATATAACTTGCGTACAACACACACTTGTGCGCTACTTATACTTGCGTACCACAATTGCACGCCACTATTGACTTGCACGCCGCTTTCTTTACCTTTCCAAAAAAAACATTTTTACTCTCCCTATCCTCTATAAAGCTTTCATCACAAGTTCTCCAAACGTTTGATATTTGTGAAATAAAAATCAGCAAAGCATCGTCATAGTTTGGTCTATTCTTTTTAGAATATGAATTCCAAATTACTTCTTCATCCTCACATTAAATCCTCAATTCCGTTTTGAGTGTTAATTCCAAAGAACTCCAATGATCTCTCTTCATCTAAAAGTGGAGGCTTGAAGCTTCTTCAAATACCTTCAATGTTACAGACAATGTATCACCTTTGATACATATATTTGGAACATTAAGAACAGTGCAACAATCATCTGATTTCAAGGAAATATGTAATTCTTGACCTTATTAGAATTCCAATCCCTTCCACACTCTCTCTTCTTCTTCAACCATTATTCTCTACTTCATTCAAATCATATGATTCTTTTCTTCAAGTAAGCTCTTGCATGGTTCTCATGAAATCGTGAAGCATTACATGGTATTCTTTAAATCCACATTCTTCTTCAATAATCCTTATATGGATGATAATTCACCATTATTCATTATTGTAAACAATGTGTCACCTTTGACACAAGTTCTATGAACTATGTATCATTTCAACAATCATCTGAATTGATCTTCTTAGAGAATTTCTCATGTATGACATCCAATGCTATGATTCCATAACAATTATCCAGGAAACCTCACTTCATCCAATCTCCACTAAATTTTTATTCCTTCGTCTCCTTCTTCATTTTTTCTATTATTGACAACTATTGACAAAAAAACAATCTTCATACACAAAGTGGTCCCAACAATCTCCCCCTTTGTATTTTTATCAATACCATAAAGTCTCCTCCAATGAATGTGTCAATGTCAAAATGATAATATTATCTCTCCTCTTTACTTATTTATCTACCCTAGACATTCATTTCATTTCTCTCCCCCTTATTGACCATAATTAAAAAGTTCATGGTAGAGAGGGTATCATTCCATACTTAAGAAATGTGCCATCATTCATTTCACTCTAGGTCTACTTGAGCAATGCTCGGTGTAGAAAACACAAGGATTTGATTTTGACAAAAAATATATCCATTACCCACTGAATATGAAACCTCATGAGATGAGAACTCATACACTTGCCTTCAAGGGTTCTGCACTTTCATTCCAGTACAAAGATATTGATTGTTATAAGAAATAATCAACCTGAAATTCCTGCACTTACTTCAAAAAATAGATCAAAAATATTCAAGTGCAATGGGTAGGATAAGTGGCCTTGGGGAACTTTCACTCTTCTTATGTCACTGATTAATTATTAGTTACTCCCCCTTTGAAAAAATAATATTTATTTTGAGTAACCAAGGATGAGAGATTGAGAGATGACATACCTTTTCCAATGACATGATCTTCAGACAATCTTCAGAGTAATTGAATTTTAAACCAACTGATGTTGATACCGATTGAGATAATGACTCTAGAAACTTATTCACGTGTATCCCCCTCAAGGGAACCCTTCTCATCACTAAATCTCAAGTTCTCCCCCTAAGATATTTCTTCACCTTCAATTCCCTGTATTTTCAGAACAAATACAGCACACAATAATTTAAGGGGAAAAGGTGGATCCTACAAGCTTCTTCAATGTGAGCAGGAAGGCTTAGATGATTTTCTCAACCAAGATGCTCCATCTACTCCACTCCTCACACTTTCACATTTGATTGTAAATTTTGAATGTGTCTGTGTGGATCTCAATACTTATTCCATCTATTTGTGTGTGAATCTTCTTTATTCAAGATCTTTCTAAGCACTAGAATATCCCATTGCAACTTTCATCCTCTTCATGAATTCTTGTTGGGCTAGAATAAATTCAAATAACTTTCTGACTGTATGACCATCCTTGTTGCACATCACACACAAAACGTTTTTGTCTTTATACTGAATCTTTTTTTGTTTTTAGCACAATTATTAGCATGGTCATATTCCATCTTTAACATTCTTTACAAATATTCTATCAAAACCACAAGTACATAATTAATAACTGAGGCATCATGATTGGATATTCTACATGGTTTATTCTGAGTGGAATCCTTCTTAGTAGTACTTTTGGATACACCACCATTCACCTTCTTGGATTTAGAATCTAAGGACTTCTCAACCTTCTTCTCTGGATTTATCCCCCTTGAGTTGGGATTTATCTGTGCTTTTACATTTAGGGTATTATACTAGCAATCCAGTGCACAATGCCCAAATCTATTATAGCACCATCATTGACCAACAAACCTTGACTTATTTCCATATTTTTTATAAGGTTGTTGAATCTTCTTCTTGGTATATTGTTCTTTATGTAGAGAGCTATCTTCCACACTCTTCCCCCTATCCACTCATTCCATGGTGATAGGTTTCTTCTCACTTTTCTTCATCCATAATTGTTAAAAAAATTTATTCCTACCCATACTTTTTGTAGAGGCAATTTTAGAGACATTATTACAATTTTGTAGGGATGATACCTTTACATTCTCATGTAATTGTGATTGATCAATGAGTGAAGCAATGATTCTCTTATCACATGTCAGAGGTATTTTGATAGTAGAATCCTCAAATGAGCATTGAGTAATAGCGGCACCTGTATCCTTCTTTTGTGAATACTCAATATGTGTCTTCTCAAGATTGGTCAACTCAACTTCCAATTCAAGACATATCATATTGAGGATAACTTACTAGTCATCAATCATAGTCATATTCTCTTCAAAATACTTCTTTAATCTTTCAAATTTAATTTCATGCATCTTCACTTTGTTTTGTAACAAAGATTCATGTTCTTTGATCTTATTGGAATATTTATCCAAATATAACTCCTTGACATCATTGACTTTTTTAAGCTCATCTTCAAGTGCATGGGTAATCTTATCTAGAGTCTTATTGACTCCCTCTTTTTCTTCAACATCTTTTAGCCACTTTTAAGAGCTTACTAAAAAACCCCTCTTGGTTTCCTCAATGGCTCCAACATGTCTGGAGAGCTTTAAACATTCAATAATTCTTTCTTGTAATCCTTTCTCTAAAGCATCAGTTTTTTCTTCCAGCTGAGTGATATTTTCCTGCATACGTTGAAATAATCCACAAACCAGGGATGCACTTTCTTTAGGAATACCTTGTAGAATCATTCTTAATATATCAACTGATATTTCTTGATATGTTGTAGATTGATCATCACCACTTGTGCTAGCATTTTTATCATGAGGATAATTTCCAAATGTAATAACACATACCTCTAGATTAGTTGAGGTAGGAAGGTTGTCCATCTTCTTGGTGGGGACTTGAGCCACCTTCTCATTACTTTCCCGGTCTGGTGTGTCTTCAATGTATTCTAGATATAAAGAACCAGATAAATCCTCTTCTTTAAATAGGAGGGAATTCATCTTCAGATTTTCTTCTCCTTCTTTTTCCTATTCATCATGGTCTTTATAGATATAGCCTTCTATTCATAGATAACTGAATCTTCACTAAAATTACACTTCATTGATAATTCAGGAAAGAAACTCAAATCTTCAAAAGAGAATAACTTCACTATAGAGAATCCAACAGATGATAACCTCCCTCTGATAAGAATTGAGATGACCAGTTTGGGATATAATTAACATTGAGAGAGGGGTGAATCAGTGTTAGTGACTTTTTTGGACCAATTCCAAGTTTTATGCCTATACCTCTTGACCTGTTAAGGTCTTGATTCTCTAATTCTCTTTTCCCTATCGCATGAAATAATAGAAAGCAGTAAAAATATGCACACTATATTTTTACCAGCTTTACCACTCAATAAGAGTAGCTACGTCCTTGCCATGCATGGGTATGACTAGTGCATGGACTCTACACTATGATGTGATATGAAATTATAGTGGAGAATCTCGTAAAACAATCCTCTAGCCAGTGTGAGTCCCTACACTTTAGAGGGGTAAGGGAAATAATCCAATCTTCCTGGGATGGTGACAACTTAGTCCAACTTGCAGCCTCTAGCTAGTTCTTTATACTGCCTATGGAGACAATATTATTCCTTCTTCAAAAGGTAGGTTTTTCTCTTGATATTCTTTTGGTCACTTCAATTGATTACTTTCAAAGTAGTAGGAAATCAATTCTTCTTGTCTTCTTCTTTTCTTATTAACTAGTGAAAAAGAAGATGCACTAGGACTTCTTCTTCTTCTTTAGTGCAATAACAGAATGAACTAACACTTCTTCTTCTTTATTTTAAATAATCACATATACGAATGTGATTATTCCAGAAATGAATATCGGCTTACTTGGAATCATCATAGTGAGTTATTCTCTTGTTCATAAAATCATGTGATCATGCATATGGAATGTAGTTGAACTCCTTTCCTTTTTCTTCTTATTCTTCTCTTCTCCTCTTCTTGGTGCTATTATTGTTTATGAAATGATATTGCACCCTTTCTTTCTCATATGTGCACACACTTGTTTTGATTCTTTATTTGAGTTACTCCACGTGTGCATGTGCGTGTATGGAAGCATACATTCACCTCTTCTTCTTCTTCTTGTGTGAGAACCCACATGTAGCCTCCTCTTCTCTTCTCCTTCTTGTGTGATAACCCTTAATGAATACGGTTCTTTTAACACACTCTCTTATGAAATTCACCACTTTCGATCTCATTCTTCTTCAAAAAAATTCTTCAATTTCCTAACCAGAAGTTGGTAGGAACCTCCTGGTACAAACAGCTTGTGCACCACTCCCTGTTTGCGTGCCTCCCTACTTGCACACCACCTATTTACACGACACTCAACTTGCACGCCACCTACCTGCATGCCACAACTTGCACGCCACCGTTGGATTATACCCAATCCAGTTCTTGAAAGAAACTCCATTATTGTGTTCCTCTGTCAACTTTCATGACAAAACTTTCATGAAAAAACTTGCGCGACACCCTACTTCCACGCCTTATGAATAACCCTCATCTTGCATGCCACTTCATCTTGCGTGCTGCCCTCTGCTACTTGCGCGATCAGAGCACCTTCTATTACTAGCTTGATCAGAGCTCTAATTTTCTCTTAATTATTGAGAATTAAAAAATTAGGAGGAAATTAGTCTATTTATAGACATTTTAGTGACTTGCGCGTCGCTCCCTCACTTGTGCGCCGCTCTCGCACTTGCGCGTCGCTCCCGCACTTGGGCACTGCTCTAGCACTTGTGTGCCGCTCCAGCACTTGCGAGACACTTTCTTTCCATTGTCTTATTTTGATATGATGATGTTTGAAATATGACTTTCATTCCACTTAAACATGCACCCCACATATACTTGCACGCCACACGTGTGCACTGCTTGTACTTGCATGCCACTTTTTGACTTGGGCGCCAATATTTAACTTGCACGCCACTCTATTTCCTTTGTCATATTTTGATGTGATGATCTTGAAATATGACTTTCACGCTACATACACTTGTGTGCTACTTATACTTTCACTCCACACTTGTGTTACACTTTTGACTTGGGCACCACTTTCTTTCCTTTGCCAAAAACACTTTTTTACTCTCCATATCCTTCATAAGGCTTGCATCACAATTTCTCCAAACATATGATATTTGTGAAATAAAAATTAGCAAAGCATCTTCATATTTTGGTCTATTATTTTTGGAATATGAATTCCAAATTACTTTTTCATCCTCACTTCAAATCCTTAATTCCTTTTGGAGTGTTAATTCCAAAGAACTCCAATAATCTATTTTCATCCAAAAGCGAAGGCTTGAAGCTTCTTCAAATACCTTCAATGTTACAGACAATGTATCACCTTTGATACATGTATTTGGAACTTTAAGAACAGTGCAAAAATCATTTGATTTCAAGGAAATATGTAATTCATGACCTTCTTAGAATGCCAAGCCCTTCCACACTCTCTCTTCTTCTTTATCCATTATTCTCTACTTCATTCAAATCATATGATTCTTTTCTTCAAGTAAGCTCTTGAATGGTTCTCATGCAATCTTGAAGCATTACATGGTCTTCTTTAAATACGAATTCGTATTCAATAATCCTTAGATGGATGATACTTCACTATTCTTCATTATTGTAAACAATGTGTCACCTTTGACACAATTTCTTTGAAATTAGTATCATTCCAACAATCGTCGGAATTGATCTTCTTAGATTATTGCTCACGTATGACATCCAATGCTATAATTCCATAACAATTATCTAGGCTACCTCACTTCTTCCAATCTATACTAAATTTTTAGTCCTTCATCATATCCTTCTTTATTTTGACTAGTATTGACAACTGTTGACAAAAAATAGAATCTTCATACACAAAGTGGTCCCAACAGATATCGATTGAGGATGGACTAGGAGAAGCTTAATTCCAGTAAATGGTTGTCACCCCTATACTCTTATGGTGTGTCAGGGAGGCATAATGTAAGGATATGAACTACTAGGCTCTATGCGATCAAATGTATAAAGGTAATACCCCTAATAGATATTCAAAAGGTTAGGGGAATGATCTTTTTTGAGGATGCAAGATGATACTAGTGACATTGATAGAGGAGGTTCTAAGGGAGTTTCATGCATCCCATTTAGTAGTACATCTAGGTGTACAAATGATATACTAGTAACTTTGACATCGGTTTTTTGGATAGGGGTAAAGAAGGATGTTTCATAGCTTGTGTCTCTATGCCTTACTTTTTGATAAGTGATGTTTGGGAATCATGTTCCTGCGGGTTTTGACTCAACCCCTTAAGGTGAATGAATAGAAGTGATAAGGGAAAAAATTAACTTCATGATGGGTTTATCATGTTTGTAAAGGGTGAACAATACCATCTGTGTGATTGTTGTCATACTCACCAAGTCATCCCACATCCTAGATATCTAGGAATAGATATTAGTAGTGATCTTGTGACGCCTCTACATACATGAGATAGTTCGACTCCAGGGAGTTCCATCAAATATTTTTTCAGATCGTGATCCTCATTATGCATCCCAATTGTGGAAGGGATTATAGGAGCTATTTGGGCCTCAGCTATGCTTTTAAAAAACGTTTCTCCTTCAGATAGATATCTAAACTAAGTAGACCATTCATGTTCTATATGATATGCTATGTGTCTGCATCATGGAATTCAGTCGTAGTTGGGAGGACCACCTACCAATGATGGATTATATGTACAAAAACAACTTCCAATCCACCATAGGAATGGATCTATCTGTGGAATGGTACGGTTGACCCTACAGGTCACCAATTTTCTGGACTGACCTAGTGGAGTCAGCACTCATGGGATAGGAGTTGGTACGAGATACTATTGAGAAGATGTGGATCATCTAGGAGCCGATGAAGACTGCATATAGCTAGAAGAAGTCATATGTCAATAAAAGATGGATCCCTCTAAGATCGAAGAGGGAGACCACTGTTACTTTAGGTATCATATCAATGTGGGTTGTAGAGATTTGGCTGGAGTGACTAGTTATCTCTAAGTCTCATAAAATATTTTAAGATACTACATAGAGTTAACGAGGTAAAGTTCCACCTAGCTCTACCATTGTAGTATCATTGGTTACCTGATATCTTCCACATGTTAAAAATGAGGAGGTACATGCATGAACCATCATACGTCATCAGGTGGGGTGATTTGGACATCGAGGAGGGAGTGACTTTTTTTGAGTACCGTATAGAGACAAATGATCGACAAGAGAATATCCTTCATGGGTGGTTGATTCATATAGTGTTCATTCGATGGAAATATGTGAATTTATAGGAGAGGACATGAGAATGATAGGTTCACATTCACACTCAATACCATCAATTATATTATTATCCATTTATTTGGAATTTAGGGATGTAAATACCTAAGGTAGAAACAATTTATTGACTCATATTTTCTTGAATCAATTTTTAGAACACTTTTTGGAAAATTCTGAGACGACACATTGAGACAGTATGCAATTCCGAGTCCCGATGTACCCAAAACAATTTGTTGAAAAATGTTATATTTTTAATAGTATGCGCACATGAGTTTTCTTAAAAAATGAAATAAATTTTATGTGGTTTCCCAGATAATAAATACAAGGGTAGTGTTGAACTCAGAAAAGTTTTTTTCCTTAGGTGTGACATAACCTTGGTTGGAACATGTCATCTGTTGAGAAATATAACCAGGATGTAATAATAAATAAAATAATTAAATTAAATTAAATTCTTTTAAATTTTTAATGAATCATAAATGGTATATACAATTAGAAATATAAAACCACCATTGAGTTCATAAGGGGGATTTTACTAGGTGAGGCCGAACATCGGCTGGTGAGGGCCAGCTGTGAAAGATAGTTTCTGGATGTGAACGTCATTAAAATAATTTAAAATAATTATTTTTGATGTAACATTGATTTTATTTTAATATTTATTATTGTCAGGAATACATGGTTATGATATAAACCTTGAAATATTCTAAGGCAAGGAGATGACTATATCTCCAACTAATTCCAATGGATTGGAGAATCAAGAACAACTGACCTTATATTCGAAGGTTGCTGACTACATCAACGATGCGATGATCGTTCTTCATAAAGGATCGAACCAAATCCAGGTTGGGAGTTCAGGCTTTGATTATTCTTTTTTATATTCTAGAAAATATCTAATGAACACTAATCAACCAACATATTGTTTGACCAACAGATCACTCATTCTTGCAAGATGGGTGTAGTTTCATGGTTTTATTTATAGGGTTATTTTGATTAAGTATTTGATATAATGATGTGATCATTATTACAGAATGGACCGATGCTATAGTGAAGAATAATTGAGGTTTGGTCCATAGGTTGTTCCATGTGATTTATTCACCGTAGTTATTTACATTCATTGTGTTTTTCACGTTCTTCATGGTTTATGAGAGGATGATCGTTATGCCTCCCTTTCTTGGAGGAATGATCCAAAATAAAGGATACAATGTTAGTATGGTCTACCAGAGGTGCGTTGATAATGATGATGGATGGATAAAAGTGAGTCAGGAAATATTGTTGTTTGATTGATTCTTCGTTAGGATGAATCATGACATTGATATGAGCATATGGAGATGAATATCATGACTCAAAGATCACAAATGTGCCTCCATTTCAAAAAGATGATTCTTGGAGGATTACTGACGGCCCTTTAGAAGGGGATATCGGCATAGTGGTGGAACATTGTGGTGGTAAAAGCCATGTGAAGTGCAGCTCAACAATGGTTGGAGGAACCCATGGTGATGTTGTCCATGGGGAAGGAATATGAGGAGGCCTTTTGAGTTGAACATGATGACACCGTGTTAACCAAGGGCACATGGTCAAGTGGACGGTGTTCGCCGTAAATTTTGACCCGCACTTGAGGTTCGGATTAGTGGGGGTAGGCCATTCATGTGGTCTAGTTATAGAAGATCAACCCCAGTAGCCTAGCGGGTCAGGCCAAACAGGGCCAAGTGGTTCGGGTAGGATTAGATCAGGTTAGCCATACCAGGTCGGGTCGAACAGCTAGTTGGTTCAGAACCATTTTCAGTAAAATAGCCATAACATTCAAACAGAGCATTCGTTTTATGTTCTTTATACGGTTTTGGGGCCCTCGAGACAGGGCAGTCCTTTTGATATGTCTTGATGGGTTCTCAATTGTACCATCATAGGTTGGGATATTTCTATTTTTCTATTTCTACGAGCATTCAATGTAAGAACTCATTCCCATCAAAGAGGATGGCTATGGAGGTTTAGGGATTTCCTATAATCTTTTACTATAAGGGTCCAATGTAGGATCATGTTCCCCTAATAGAGAATAACCCACCTTCTAAAGAGACTTGACTTATCCCGAATTTGATAGTTGACTCATCGGGTTGGATTATGTATCATACTAAGAGGCCAGGTCGGTCCACACTTATCTTTGTGTTAGCATACACAAGATTTGTGGAATTAGTGTGACCAATTGTTGTGTAGGAACAACACCCCAATTTAGCATGATGTTTCAGATAGGGCCATAAGTTCCCCCAATGATCCCTAAGAATGATGGACCACATATCTATGTATTGAGATAAGATTCATTCTGTTCTATGTGACTACACCTGACGAGCGTGCTTCAAACAGTTTTCCATGGTTAATATTTGGATGTGATGTATCGAGACTCCATGTCTAAGTGATATTGAATGTCTCATGGAAAATACATGAATTATTAATACCATGCATCTATATGGTTTATTTTGGTAGATATGTTCTATGTTATTCTATTAGATATCTCAAGGAGTGAGTCCTACCGGGACGAGCATGCTATGAGTGGAATAGTGTATCTGACAATGGACGAGACATCAAGGCTTTGAATCCATTATGAGTATAACTAGATGATCTTATTAAATATTATGCAGACACATACCCATGTAGATATAACTATATATAATCAGTGTTATTTTCTTTTGTGGTGTATACAATGTGTTTTTAGGGTATCCTACAATGTATTATTTTTCTAAACCCTGTATGGGGTTTTCTGCACATCTCTTGTATTATGAATATGATCAATACCTTGATGGAGTTTTAGGTGGACTAGGACTATGTGGTTCATAGAGAGACCAGATAGTCAAAGTGTTCTCCTACAACATTATACAACTGACTAGTACCTAGTCTTTCTTGTAGGGGTTTCTTCAGATGAGTTTCCGGAACATGTTAATTCACATTTACAGTCTTATTCTTTTAGTGGTATTGTATTTTGGCCCAGTTGTACTTTACTTCAATTTCTAGTTTTCAGCTATTGTACTTTGTTGTTGGTAACATAGTGGTATACATGCTTGACTACTTACTATTTTTACATTCCCACATTTTGGGCTTGGATATGTGTGTGTGTGTACATGTACGTTAGAAAATGCCTCCCATTTTGGGATATGCCAACTCTGTGCTAGTCACCATCCCCTAGACTATTGGAGGAGGGTTTGGGGTAGTCATATAACAAGCCCCTATGTTACGGGTCAGTATAATAATTTCCTTTCTATCAAAATATATTTTTGCATCATATTTTGATATCCAATCCATACAAAGGATTATCTCAAAGTCGACCATAGGTATGATGATAAATCAGTAGATGATGAATGTATATATTCCATAATGGTAACTTCTTGACACATCATTTTTGCAATGAGACATCTTATAAGGGTCATTAATGACAACTTATTTGTCAAGGAGAAATGGAAATATCAAATTTTTAATGAAAAATGGGAATATATAAAGTAATACGATGATCTAGAAGAAAATAAGTATTTTTCTAAATTTGAGGAGATGATTAATGTACATGAAACCACGTAATTAAGAACTATAACCACCACTGTTGTGACAAAATAATATTTTCCTTTCTCCCCTGTCCTTCTTTGGGAAAATTTTACTTTATATCTAGGACAATCATTTTCATAAGTTCCCATATCTTAGCAATTGGAGCATTGAACATCAGTATATTATTTCTTTCCCTTGTAATCAAGGGCTTTGTGGAGTTTTTCTACACACATGTAATAAACACCCATACCCTTCTAGAATGTGCCAAGGTGTTTCTTCCCACAATTATCACAGTATGGAAAATAATTTCTTCTCTTCTACCCCTTTTCCTTATTTTCTTTTCCAAAGTGTTCAACAACCCTATTCGTCCATAGATTTAATTTTAATTCATGTGAATAATTGAATTCTTTTTCTACCTTTTTATCTCATGACACTATATCAAAAAATAATATGAACTTTTTTGAGACTAGATCCATTTAGAGGAATTGTTTTAAACCATAAAAGAATCGATCAATATTTCTCCTTGGATTAAATATGTTGACCGCAACATGCCTTGAAGATCTTGTACAGTTCGATTCATACGTGGAAACATTTTTATCTTCTTTCTATCATATAATCAAGAATTTCCTTTTCATATCTTCTCATTGTTCATGGGGAAAATATTTATGTTGGAAAAGTTTCTTTAAAATCACACCAATAGATATATGTAATTTCTTCCTCCTCCTTTGTGTATTGGACTAGTGACCAGCATTGATCTGCATCTCCTGATAGATGATAAACTACCATGAAAACATCTCTCTGTCATTAATTTCTAAAGAGATACATATAATCTATGGAACTTATCCTCTACTCAAATACAAATGATTTTCTAGTCCAATTTAATGATGAAGGTTTTTTCACATAAAGTGGTCTAAAATTTATCATATATGTTCTGGATTTGGATGCTTCATATGGGTAAGGTAATTGTTGATAAAATTAGTGAGTTCTCCCAATATAGTTATAAGTTTCTCAACACTAGTCACAGCTCCAGAACCAATATCATTATCTTGAATGGGGGTGAAGTCCCAACATGAGAGATTTGTGTTCACGAAGTTTCCAATCCATCAACTAGAATCCATTTCTAAATAATTTCATACACTAGATTAGGTTATGAATCATAATATATAATCTCAATACTAGAAAAATACTTTACATGAATATAAATTATATTCATAATTATTATCATAAACATAAATATGTTTTCTATGGGGACATAATTACTTTTCAATAATTCATATTGGATTGTAATGAAAATTAGAATTATCATAAGAATATCCCTCGGGAGTGTCAAACTAGGTTCATAGTAAGGCCTATTGTGGTGTATCAGGTTACCCCGAGTTAGGCTTGAAAAAACCTTGTCAGAGTTGTTACTTCTAGGTACATCTGTGCTAGAACCACATCCACAAGTAGTATCCAGAGAGAGTTGTAATTATAAGAATACCTACATAATCTCTAATTTACAAAAAATATATGATGTTTTTATATACTTATCATTAAATAATAATTTAGGGTTATGTTCCCTAATCTATGCTTTATAAATCTAGTTTTTAAAGATTCTACTAAACATACTATAATACCAACAATGACACCCCGACCCAGAAGCCTGGAGATAGTGCATTATTTTCTTATGTTGGAATATAAACAAGGAATTCGTATCCCAAAGGAATGAATAGTTTAGTATCATTGCAAAAATAGATACATACATAATAGTTTCATCACCACTTGAAATAATGAACAACATAGTAACTATATTGGAATAACCAATAAAATACTAGTTTATCCTCAGAAGTCATTCATAATATACATATTCACATCCTAAAAAAATAAAACATAATAAACTGGGGAGATAATATTCTCATTAAGGGTACATAATACAGTGGAATAAAAAATATAAAACATGGTGAATTATTAAATATACGCAATCCATTAAGAAATAATCTTGAGCATAAATTTTCAGAAATCAAAAATTGATAATTCTATAATAAAAAATTACCATGGATTTTATAATAAAATAATAATTACATGGAAAAAGAATTACTATTTTCATAATTTGGGATTGTATAATTTTGGACATCATAGTCATACCATCAAGGCCTCATCTAAGACACCATACATAATTGGTAAACACCTAGTCTAGTTTGTCTCATGTGACCTATTGATGAATCAAGGGGATATAGAGGGATTCACTGGTCAAATAGTAAGATCAATGAATTCCTCATATGAAAGGGGGGAAAATAATCAACATATCCATTTTTATTGAAACTAACAAATGAAATGTAAATAAATTTCCCCAATTAGAAAACATAAACACAAAACATTTAGAATAATATGGTGAATGGTATCAAGATAGAAAATACATTGTAAAAATAATAATAAACCATTGAATAAAAGAGGATAGATAATATCATAAAATATTAATCCCAATTAAACATAATAATAAAAAAGTGTGTTGAAATAGATGGATATACTCTTATAAAATCATCAAGTAATACTTGAAAGAAATACTCGTTTACATTGAAAAAAGATTTCTTTTGGAAGATAATTTATATAAAACAATTAGTAAACTAAAATATATTTTTTAAATAATAATCTGAGAGATTTTAGAAAAATAATGGTGGATTAAAATATATAATAAAGTGCACTTGAAAATAGGTATGAATTTGAAAAGTTCCCTTGAATTGAGCTTGTTTATAGGGAATAGTTTGAAAACAATATTTTTAAAACATGTAAATACCAATAAAATAAAGAAGGATTATGATTGGAATATATATTGAAAATTAACACATAATTTATGAGGAGTACATATGAATGAATATGAATTTTATTAAGGTAAATAGAGAATATGTGTAACCTGAAATAAATTTGAGGTTTGGGAAGAAAACCATTACCTTATGTCTGAATGTGTTCTTCAGTTAACCTTAACAACATAGATAATAAAATTAAATCTATAAATTAATTAATTAAGATCCTACTATACATGTAATGTTTTATCATAAATTCTTATTTTCATTTAATGATTTTTTTATGAATTATAAAATATAGTTTTATTTCTAGGGTGAATCTTTCCTCAGTTTTCATGATTGGTATACTTGTATATGAGTAATATAGTTCATGTGAAATGAGGATAGTTCAAAATAATTGGAATAACATATTATTAATGAAAAAAAGTGTAATTAGTATTATTTATTTATTTCTTTTCATATATAATGTTGAATAAATAGATAACCTGATAATGATAATAATTTAGCTTAATTTTAGAAGTTTTTCGATAACAATGTTAATCATTTTAGATTAATGTTTTTTACTATAATTAATATCATGTATATAAAATAATACCAAAACATTAAATAATTTGTAATACATATTTTATAATATCTTTCAACCATAAAAATGGTTTCATGACCATCCTTTCAATAAAAATTAAATAACAAAAGTTCATTGTCCATGAAGGTTGTAAATCAGGACCTCCCAAACAATGATTTTGTTATTAAAAGAGAGGGGGGATTAATGAGATTGATAATGGATATTCCATTAACAAGATATCATTATAGAATATAGATGATACTAAATTTATTATGATCATTTTGACAGAAGAGGTGAGTAGAGGATAATAAAATAAAATAAAAGGAAATGAAATTAAAAGAAAAAGAAGAGGGTTTACCTCTTGAATTATCCTACTTGAGAACCACCTTAGGGGAAAGGGTTTTGACTTTTGGAAAGACAAAGACCTCTTGGACTAGGGGAGAGACTCGAGAAGATGATTTGGGTAGAACATTGAAAAGCTTCAAGTCTTAGAGGTGTGAGGAGATTTGATTGCGAGGGGTGGTATTTACAGTGGTGGAAAGTTGTGATTTCACATTATTTTATTCATTATTTTATAATTTTTCTCAAGAAAATAAATAATTTTGATTATTATGACTTAATATAGTAATAAGGGAACATGATTTCAAACCAAGGTTTCTTATATTATCAATGACTCAAAAATAGGGTATTTACCTTATAATGTACTTATACCATAAATTATCGTATTTTACAATTCAATAAAAATTCAAGTATTTCAGAAAATTCCCAAAAATTAAACTTATAATTTTTTTTGACATGTATATTAAAAAAATAAACTCCATTTTCTGAAAATAATTTTCTAAATATGAGAAGATTAATTTTTAATTACAATCAATATTTACTCAAAAAATATAGGTTTAAATTTATAACTGATCATATAAAACATTCAAAAACAAAATAAGGTCTCATAAAATTATTCTAAAATCATAAGACAAAAAAATATGTTTTATGAATAGTTTTTATGAAAATTTATTTTATTTTAAATAATTTTATTAATTATAATATTGTAATAAAATATTTATCACTTGAAAAAAATACAAACACTTAAATATTAGTTTTTCAAATGTTAATTTACATACACTATGATATAATAATATGATAATTTAATATATAAGATGAAAATGGTTTATTTATACAGTCGTCAGTGAGGTTACATTTCAATTGGACATTTTACTATTTATAAGGGTCACATTACTATTCCTATGGGTGTGTTACTAGTTTATTGATATATGTTCCTTAACTTCATGAAATACCTCTTATTTATTACATTATTCATCAATGATATTCATATTATGTTCTATGAAGGATTTTATATGATTTGTACTATATAAACATATGAAAGGAAATTTCATTGATAGAGCTCTGGGTCAATGCATTAATAGTTTAAGGGTGGATTGAAAAACTAAAAATGATATTAAATTTCATGGGATGTTCATATATTCAAAATATATGTGTTTTTATTTATTATTTTGAAGTTGATGGTGACCAGGGGAGGTCAATGTTCAAGAATTTATTTGAATTGGAGGAAATGTATTCCGTGGAATGGGATAAATTTATGAATATTTACCAAGAAAATATTTCCCTAAGGTTTTTAGAATAGTATGGAATATAAATTCACGGATTAGAAACAAAATGAATATTATTCAGTGGAAGTATATGAATCAATTTTCATCTAATAGGAATGGTAAATAGAAAATTTTAACCACTACCATAGTATTAAAATTATTTTCTTTTAACCAGGATAGAAGGAAATATATTGAAGGGAATTCACCTCTTGAGAATTAATAAATATATGGGAATATTTTGTGATGTTCTAATAATGTGGAAATGCATTTTTATGATGATCATGTGCATGTCGACACCCAGTAATTTTTTTTATGTTTTAATAAAAGGGGATGAATGGTTAAAAGATATTAAGTGAAAAAAAATTAAATTTTTAGTTTTTAAGAGTTGTGGTAATAATCACACTAGGAATTATTTATGATTTATGTGAAGTAATTTATAGGTTTTTAAATTGTGAATTGGGAAAATAATTTCAATTAAAATGATTTTTTTAGTGGTAAGGAAAATTTTGATAGGTAATAAGTAAAGTGTTTTAAATATAATGTGGGGGGTAATTATGCACATGTTTGTCTAAATAAGAACCAAAATGTTGAGAAGATGTCGACTATAAGATGAAAGGTGTGGTGATATCTTGTGAAACTACTTCAAGAAATGTTGGTATATCAATCAATGTGATATCATGTACCTTTCTTTTTTATTTAGATCATGCTAAAATACTTTTTTATTCAAGTTCTACACATTATTCCATTTCACAAACATTTTTTGGTTATTAGAAATTCCATCTCGATAAATTAATCCCTAAAATATGGTAAAAAACCTTGGGGAAGTATTAACGAAAAATGAAATTATATGAATCCTCATGTAATATATTATGGAATAATTTTACCAGAATTTTTTTCTTGCCCCTAATATAATTTAATGTTATTTTGTTAATGGATTGAATCTCAATGTTCAAATTTAATAAATATTATCACACTAAAAAAATTATAATGTTTTTCCATTTGTATAAAATAATGAATTCATACCTTTGATGACATATCAAGAATAATAAAACTGTTAAAAGATGGGAATGAAAGTCATCGTTAATATATTATTAAAAATAAGGGAACTATTTAGATTAATTATGTACATGTATTAAAAGAATATATTTTTATTTTCTTCTTATGATATTCCAAGTTTTATATGAAATTGGGAACTATAATTTACAATAGAATTAGTTTTTGGTGCTATACCAATTTCAAAATCCCCTTACCGGATGGCTCATTTAGAATAACTAGAATTGAAAAATCTTATGAAAGAGTTTCTTTGTAAATGTTTCATTCATCTTAGAACCTATCCATGGGTTCTATTTTTTTAATATGAATGAAGGTTCCATGAGCCTTTTCATTTATTATTGAGCTTTGAATAACATTAATATTAATTATAAGTATAATTTCCCTTATATCAATTATTTTTTTCATTATCTCCAAGAAAATAATTATTATTTATAAGTGGACCTTAGGTCTTGGTACATATAGTTAAAGGTGAATGAGGATGAAATTATTTGAAAATTTGTTTTAGACTAAATATGTGCATTATGTGTTTGTGGAAATGTAGTTTTTGTTGCTAAAAATCATAGTTTTATTTATGGATATTATTAATAGAGTCTTTCATGAATATTTATATAATTTTATGTTTTTATTGATAATGTTTTTATTTTCACATAATTTTATGGGGATCAAGGAAAAAATCTAAGGATTGTTTTGAAAACCTTAAATGAAAAGAAATAATATGAAAAATCTACTAAAAATGTTTTTTGGTTATAACATATTTCATTCTTGGGACACATCGTAAATAAATACTACATAACATTTGATACCATTTAAACTAATGTGGCCAATCAATGACAAATACAAACAAATGTTAGTAATATTTATTATTTTTATGGATGAATATGATATTATTAATGGATTTTTGTAAACATTTCATGGTTATTTTGGTACTAACTGTGTTAACATGAAAGGGTTTTAGGGTCATTTGGATATAAGAATGTGATTATTATTTATAAGAACTAAAAAAGGTAATTCTCTATTTTTTATCTATCCACGAAAAATGTTGACATTGTCATATATAATTTTCCTTCATTAAATGAACATGATTGTTTCCCAATGCTGAATAGTTAGCTTATTTCTTATGAATCATGTAATATAAAGCTGAAAAAGAAAAATGATCTTACACATGACCTCAAATTGTATTTTATAGTGTTTTCCTTATAAATCAAGATACACAATTTATTTTTAATTAAGATTTAAATATATACTAATTAAAATATTAATGTATATATTTATTGAGAATTTTACGAATGTGAGGTAGAAGAGATGGATGGAATTTATAATTGAGTAGGATTAAATAATTCATTATCATCCAAGAATAAATAAAAAATCAACTAATTCTTTAATTATGAAAAGTAATTCTTTATAAACCATGTTTTATTTGGAAGAATAATAATTATTAAAAAAATTAATGAATTTCTAAATAACTGTTTTTGATATAGGAATATCCTCTTTTTTGTTTCATTTAATAGTATAGTTCAATTTATTAGATAGAATTATGAAATCTCCAAAGGAAAACTATGAAATACAATAAAAATTAGAAATGGGAAAGAAGGGTAATTTATTTTGAATCTAACCATTATAAATATTGTGTTGTGATATTCTAAAAGAGACTATTTGTGTCTTTATATTCTCATTTGAATAGTGAATATATTATTGAAGCTCATAGTTCCCCATTTAATGTTTATATATGTAGTACAAAGATGTATCAATAACATAATGAGTATTATTTGTTGGATGTAATAAAAATAAATAATATTGATTTTACAATGAAAATTGTAATTTGTAAAAATGTTAAGGTGTAACAATAATTTCTCAAGTTGACACTTCATCTTTTTCCAGTTCCACAATTGAAATGGGATAAATGTATCCATGGAGTTTGTGGTGGTATTACCAAATTCTTCTTAATGTAATAATTTTATTTATCTTATTTTTGATTGATTATCTAAATCATTACATTTACATCACATTCAAGATACTCCAAATTTAAATAATCTTTCTCAACTATATCTTAAGGAGGTGATAAGGTAATATAGAGTTCCTCTTTCTATTGTATTTCTCCATGATGTAATTTATAAATCTATTTTTTTTAATTGCTTTCGAATTCATTGGTAAATAAATTTAATTTTAGCATAGCCTTCCATCCTCAGATGAATGAAAAGTATGATTGAACTATGAATTTTCCCAATCAAGATCCAAGTATCACTGAGAGGGGGGCTGTAAACCAGTTATACCATTTTCCTTTTATGTTCTATTATTGTTGAAACAACCTTTTCCTCTGGTTAAATAGATTATTACCTGTTAATCAAACTCCAAACACACATCCATAGGAACAAACAATTTTAAAAGTTTCACTACTCAAAAAGAGTAGCTGCATCCATGGTAAATAATCAAATACCACACAATCCACATTAAAATAAGCCATTTGTGTGGAATACAATGAGAAGGATATTCCCTTATACCCGTGTTTCACTATCAAAATAATCCAATAGTGTGTATGATATCTTTAGAAAAAATTATACAATAAAATGTTTTAGTGATTCTTGATGAACATTCACATATTTTATCTATCAAAGAAATTATTCACATTCCAACCTAGAATCTGGTAAGAACTTCTTTTCTCACAACATACTACGTGCACAAAACTTCCATTTTTTGTGCAACTTTTTTTGTGTCATGCATGCAAATATATTACCTTGTGCGCTAAATTTCAGTATTTTGTAGAATACATCTTGTACGTAACTTCATTCTTATGCACACATCACTTATTATGTGTAACTTCCATAACTTTCATGAAACTCCAATTCTTTCACGCAACTTACTTTTCACACAATTCTTTGACGATTCAAATATCAGGATTTCTCTATGTGTCGAGCTTATCAAATGAGCGGGGGTCACAAATTATTTATAGGAAGCACAAAACCCTAGGTGGAAGATTTAACACATTTTGAAAGATCATATATCAATGTTAAAAACCCAATTTTACATCTCATTGGGCGTTTAAGCATCTTCACATAGCCTCATCTTTCACGTACATTTCATACCATCATTAATCTTGCACACAAAAACAAATCATTTTCATGGTTTATTTCATTTCCAAATCTTTCCTTCATGATCTTGGAATTACATTTGTGTGAAATATTTTAGATTCATCTTCAATCTTGTGATGATATTACTTTTTCAAAAAAATCATTCTCTATTCTCCTGAATTTGAGGCCCAAAAAATTGGCAAACCTTATGAAATATAACCAACTTAAAATATACTTTGGAAAGAACACCAATGATACATTACAATAATTTAGATTATTGGACTCTTATTTTCTTTTATCTTGAACCTTATATATAAATTTTAATAATCGTAGATCGATCAACTCTATCATTATCATATTTTTAAATGAATGTATTGCAACTTCCTTGTCTTCTAGTAACAACATTATTTCCAAAAAAACTGAATATTATTGGAATCAATTTTTCTCCCACTTTACTTAATAAGGATTTCATCACATGTTCCCCAAACTTATGATATTTTGGAAATATAAATTATAACAACATAATCATATTTTAAACCAATACTTTAATAAAGTGAATTCATTTATCCACTTTGGCAACAAAAGACAACACCCATTGCAAACAAGATTTTCTTACATTCAAAAGAATTCTTCAGATAACTTAGTCCAAACAAACTATTAAAAACATGTATGAAATGCATATCTCTTATTCAATGGAATACTAGGGATTTTGGTATCATCTTTTTTCTTTTGTAGAGTTTTCATATAATAAAAAATTTATTCTAGTATAGAGATGGAACTGCTTGAGTAATTATATGGAATGACGTTTTATACTACAATTTTCTAAGATGATATAGGATAAAGAAAGTTGATTTTACTAGAGATTATTGAGGAAATAATTAATAACTTAACCATTATTAAAAAAATGTGAGTAATGATCATATTATGTATAAAAGATATTTAGATTCTAGGACAAAATATATTTCTTTCATAATAGGTGACCCAATTTTTCATAACGTATCACTATGATAAAGTGTTATGTGTTTCTATAAAAAGGGGAAGTTATTTCCATGGTCAATTGGTATGTGTAAAATCCTAGATAAATTTATATTATTTTCCTATTGAGTAGACTTTGATGTATGTTTATCCTAGGCACACAATGATCTTCATGATTCGATATTAGTAAAGTACGTGTCATATCTGTCTCATGTTTTGAGCCCTAAGGTAGCTTCTTTGGAAGATAACCATTCTTTTGAGGAATATCCTATTAAGAATCTTGAACATAGATAGAATGTATTTTTTAATAAGGTAATGTACTAGGATATTGTTTTCTTTGAAAACCATATAGTTGAAGAAGCAACAAGTGTGTCTAAATATTCTATAGGGGAACTGTGTTCCACTTATTTAACATGTTAATAAAATTGTTAAGATGAAATTACCAATAAGGGGAGAATGTTATGAGCCCTGTAATGTCAAGATAAATACTTTTAATCTCTTATTAACATTAATTATTTATATATTGTGCAGTAAAATTATATATAAAAATATTATGTAATTTGTTAATCAAACGAAAAAATATTTATTTCTTACTAATTTAGATTTTTTTGTATTGTATGGTTTTATTTAATTTATTGATTTCCTAGTTATATGGTTTTAATTAGAAAAAAACGAACTCTATTTTTTAATTCAACATGTAAAAATTATCTTAATATTATTTTTTTGATTTTTTGGAAAATTTTGATTTTTAATGAACACAAAAAATACTAATTTTTATTGAAAATTTTATTTTTTTTCAAAGTATTTAAAAACTAAAATAATATTTGTGATTAATTTTATAATTCAGTTGTTTTTTTATTTTAAACAATTCAGTTTTTATTTATAAATTAATTGTAATCATGATTTAAGTATAAAAACAATTTCTAATTAAAATAGTCATTTTTAAAAAAACTATTTTTCATTGCGTTTTATCGGATTAATTTTAAATTAAATTCTTAAAATTATATGTATTTATTTTTGAATATGCTATTCCTCATTTTGGTTACAGTTAATCTATATTTTTTTAAATATTTCTTCTTGATTTTTGGTAAATATGAATTATAAACATCGTAATTTTTGTTACTGGAATAATGGGTAAATATGGTAATTAAGGTTAAAAATAAGATTATAAGGACTAAAGAATGACCCCAGTACTTGTATTAATTTTATTGGATGAGTATATCTAGTTAATATTAACCCATAAGTCCAATATATGGCCATTTTTTCATATGGATGTTATTATAACCATAATAATATTTTATGTAAACAATTTATAAAATGTCACAGTCTTATTTCTATTTAAATTTTTTTAGCGTGAGGATATATAGAGGATATGTCTAGATATAAATATCAAATTTAAAAATAATTATTTATATTCATCATGGAAATTCATTTTAAAATTTTAGTGGATAGATAATTAATTTAAATTCTTACACATCGTTGAGATGGTAATTATTCAATTTATTATACAATAAAATAAATTACATAAAATATTAAAATTAGTATGATTTTATAAGTGAACCATGAATTATATTTAAAAAAATTTAATATTATAGAGTTTTAGATACACTATATTCTATTTCAATTTTTCCTTATGTTATTAATGTCAACGTAAATGATTTGTTCTAAAATGGGCATTGATTATATTTTATAATAAAAACTATTTTATTAGATTATTTGAAATTTATAAAAATCCTAAATTTAAAATATTGATGGAGTGATGTCTAATTAATTCAACCTTGGTCTATTTATGGGAGTTTTGTAATTTTATATTAACATTAATAACCCTTATGTGGTTGAAAAATATAATATTAATGTAATTTTGAAAAGGGTTAATGAAGGATTAAATCAAAAAGCTATGGGTAAAAAAATTCTATAAACACATAAACAAATTCTTTGATGATATTATTCTTAGTAAGAATCATATTAGATTAAAATTTAACAATTTTTAGTCCCTGTTAGATCTAAATTAATTTATATTTAACTAATATTTTAATAAATTCCAATATTCCCCCCCCCCACCACACATAGAAAAGGGAGAAACGTATTATTATTACATCATACATCAATGCCATTTGGTTCGGATAATCCCTTTCCAAAAAAACCTCTAGAATATAGCCCTACATTATAGAGTAATTATTTTTTTAATGAAAACGAATTTTAGAGGTATTAATATATTACGAAAATGACACAGTCTAAAGAATATGTGTAGTTTTTAAATGTATGTTTTATTTAAATTTATTACTCTCATTATTAAAAATACTTTTAAACAAAGGTTAAATATTTAGAATAGTATCCTATATATACTTATATTCTATTTGTTAATGGAATAACCTATATCCATCTCTAACCTCCATCAATTAGGACATTAATTCATCATTCGTGTGTATAGTGGACTACTGCCTCATAGACCGATGTGATTTTTTATCTATTGTCACCTCTCATTGATTATTATAATTTTGGAATTAATTTTTATGTATGAAATTAATGACATAATTCTCATAGATGATATATATAATTATAATTAAATAAATAATATGATACGTATGATATGATGATCATTATAGAACGATGAAATGATACTAAAATTCTTTCCATAATGATTTCGTGAAAATGGAAATATTAGTCATGTGTATGTACAAAATACCATGTCCATGATTATAAAATAGTTTTATTTAAAACATTATTTTTTGTTTGAATGTATAATTGATTTATGGAAATGATTATTATTCTATAATTATTATCCTCAAATCATTGGAATAGTGACACATTTGACTATAGTCAACTTACTGAAGCTATTTTGGACTTATGAATCAAATATTGAAAAAATGTCTAACAGGAACATAAATTATTTTGAAATTGTGACAACATGGTAATAAGTTAGATAAAATTAATAATAAATTTTTAAAATGATTTCAAGCAAATAAATAATTTATATAAGTTTATTTTTTGTGAAGATTAAGAATATACATCCTGTGTCTCACACAAGGAAAGTGACTTTTTATAAAAAACCTTCTTTTAAAGATTCCCTTAAAAAAATATTTTTATTCCATTTAAATACTATAAAAAGTACAGATATATTTATATACACATAAAAAAATTATATATAAAATTTTATTTCATATTTCAGTTTCATTCAAATTTTATTAAATTGAATATTATTACTAAATGTTTTGTTTTTCATTTCAAACAAAATGTTATATTTTAATTTGAATGATAACAATAAACACTCTCACACATGTAACAATAATTTCATGTTTCATATTATTTATAATATATCTTTTTTTTAATCAAATAAAATCCCTCCTTCCCTTTGTTCGGGTAATTTTATATTTAAAAAATAGATTTTAAAAGAAAATATTATATCAATAGCTATAAATGATTTCTTATGGGTGGAAAGATTATTTTCATAATGAAATACATTATGTATTTTAGTATGGTTCATGGGAGTTGTTTATGTGGATAAGCAGTTTTGATATAAACCAAGGGTGGCTGATCCTGCTATAGTTCTCTAATTTATAGGATAATTGGAGGAAGTTAATAAATTAGGTTTCTCATAAAAGAATATTGGAATATACTATGATGGTTATTCTATATATGGTATGGGGTTAACCAGTTTAGTTTCTATTATAAGATTATGAGAATATACTATGATGGTTATTCCATGTTTGACCGTGATAGTCATTTCATTGGTAAAAATGATGAAAACTCTAAGCATAACTATGATGGTTTTTTTATGTATAGGCATGAAGGTTACATTATATGCAAGAGTGACATGATAATGATTCCCATGTTTCAAGGATGTTCTATATATATTCATTCCATGGGTTTTAAACTATTTTCCATGAGAAAAAGTTGTTCTTTTGAAATGGAAAAAATATTTCATAATCACAAAGAATTATTTTCTAAAGGTAACTATTTGTGGGTCTTAATATTTTCCATTGGAATAATAGATTTCTTTGTATTTATGAACATTAAAAAGATATTTTTTCACACCCCATGTTGTAAAAAAGTCATTGGTTTTAAGGAAGGGTATGTAAAACAAGAAGTAGAGTTGAAAGTCATAAATATTTTTCCTAAAAAGAAATAACTTTTGATTTGTGATGTTTTAATAGGTGGGGAAAATGGATACTAAGTAAAAGTTCCCACATGTTGATATATTAGTTTTTTATGTATGCTTTATGACATAACTCTCGAAAAATATAAACCTAAATGATCTTTAGGTATGAATGAAATTTGATCTAGTATAAATACACAAGATAATGTAATGTAAATGGATCGATCCTTACACATATACAAACCTTAAAACTCCAAAAATGACATACCTAGGATAACTACTGTGTATTTATTAAATATTAATTATATATTATATTTTATTATATGATAGATATTGTATTTTATCTACTATAGGCAACACCTCAATCATCATAACCCATCCCACCTCATAACATATAACTAGCACATCTTTCATAATACACAACCTAGAATTAAGAATTTTTAATACGTAGTAACCTTACATTAGATATAAATTTCATTTTTATTCATATGATACCTAATAAAAAATAAAATTAATACATGAAATTTATGAGTAATTTTCATATACCAATCATGAATCAATGGAATTTTCAAGTGTGGATTCACAAAAACCAAATGAATTTGAAAGAAAACACTAGGAAAATATGATATAAACATCCAAGGAAATACAACTTGTGGATCTAGTGAAATGATATATAGAATCCTTTTATATTAAGTAGATGTATAAAATAGAGGAAATCAGTGTATTTAACATAATACATGATCATTCATTAATTTTTATTATTTAAATAGCCTTTTATATCCCTTCTAAACCTATTTTATTTAAATCCCCTGAATCCTATGAATTATTTGTTTCCCAAATAGCACCTAAGAAATGATCCATATATTAGATCAATTTAATTGTGGCTATTTAATTTGAAATACCATTGGTGCAGGCCCATGATAAAAATATGTTGTGATCAATTCATCTAATTGGCCACTAATTAATTATGGATATTTTAGTAAAATTGAAACCATGTAAACTATATTTTGTGGTATTGTATTTGAAAAAAATCTTTATTATAGAAGAGAATATAGATCCTAAGGATATAGATTATTTTATATCTTATATGAAAACTTATCTTACTATAATTTAATAATGGTTTTATATATGTTTACAATCTTTTGATTTATTATTTTTTCATTTTCATTGATTCTAACTAGATTTCAATAAAATATAATTTATTATAAAAATACATGGGAACATTATCACATTGGGAAATTATCACTAAATTTTTCATTGATGTTTTTACTCTTATGAATATTTTATATATTATTTTTTCCCTGAGAATTATAATTTTAATTTAAAATTCCTCATGATTTTAAGGACTATATAACTAGGAATTTTTTAAGTAAGTTAATTATTTTTTATCCAAGGATCATTATAGAAAAAACATCATTTTAAACAATAATGGATATTCTAATGAGCTTGATATTTTATCTTATAAGAATTAATATTATAGATTTTAAAGTATTGTCATTGTAAACTTTACACAATGAATAAGAATTTACTAAAATAATTAATTGATTTTATGAGGTATGGACCATGAAAAATGACCAATGTATTTTTTAATTATAATTTTAGATGAATAACTATATATAATTCACATATTATATATTTGAAAACATTAAAATTGTAATGATGTAGATGAGTTAATATTGGTATAAATTTTTTAAAACAAAAATTTTATAAAATTAATTATTTAAAAACAACATAATTTTATGTTTTAAAATAGAATAAATTAAATTCCATTTTAAAATATAAAATTAAAAAACATCAATAAAGTAACATAGTAAAATTATCATAAATTACGGTTTCCACAAATGCATGGGAAATTATAAAAAATCAATTTTTTGAAATAAAACGTGATGAAATAATAAATAATATAAAATTTGACGTTATAAAACACGAAAGAACCTTTAATTGACCCAAATAGATAAATTATCCACCATTTTATTTAAAAATTAACACTATATTTCATAAAAATTAATATAGTAGGGATATCTGTATTACTTATTTTTTATCACCCAAGGATGATTTTTTTAATTTAATGGCCATTGAAAATTTAAAAAAGAACAAGGTCATTCTATTAAAACCATTTTAAGGTGTAAAATAAATAGTGTCACATTAGTAAACTTTATAGTTTTTAATGTATAACTTTCATATAAATAAAATTAGAAATAAAAAATAAAATTAAAAACATTGTTTTAATTGACCCAAATAGATAAATTATCCACCATTTTATTGGGGTCTAAAAGGATTTTTTCATACTAGGAATTGGGTTTGTGATAAATTAATAGTAACTAAATAAATTATTATCTAGGTTATTTCATGTTTTAATTATTTTGAATAAGATTTTTTGTGAATTGGGTATTTCTAATCATGAATCATATTTAATTTTAATGAGCTGTTACATTATTAATTCATCAAACTATTTTTTAGAAAAAAAATTTATTTTTTAACATTTAAGATAATAAGAGTAAGATCCCATAATAGATAAAACATCCTTTTAGACCCCAATAACTCAATATAAATATAGATAATAAGAAATACAATAGTTACTATGCGCTGAAGAATAAAAACCAGGGGAAATAATTAGACACTCAAACAAAAAATCAATCATTGACTGTACAAAAATAATAGTATGAGATCTCATATGAAAAGTATGTAGTGTCCATCAATATCACAATAGGGAATGAAAATAGATAACCAGAAGAAACAATTTTTTTTCATATAAATTTTTTTTGAAAAAAAACTTGACATTATCTGGTATATTCTATATGAATTTTGGTATTTTAAGGAATATTAAATAGGAATACCAATGAAGATTTCCAAAATCCACTAAAATAGTAGAATTATATTAATTTTTTGTCTATATAATGAATTTCAACCTGATCGCATGATGTAATGACACTAAAACAATTAATAAGTTCACTAATCCAACCTCAACTTCAATTGTAACAAAACCAATGATAAAATATCGAAATTTATTAATAACAACCAAAAATCCTTTTTGATCAAATGTATAAGAATAAAATCACTTGTTTGTTTAATAGACTAACAACTTTTTATTATCTTGTGTGGAAATTCATACCAAGTATTCAAAAGGTAATTATTTATGAATTAGTAAATAGAAATAGAGAGAATATGTGCACTTGTATAACAATTTTTATGTAGTTGTATTTGAGAGTAGTAATCATTAATTTCCAAATTTTAAGTCTGAAATGAATCTCAATGGATAACTTTTACAAATAAAATGACTTATTTTCGAAAAAACAGGGATATTTTTAGGTTTTTGACCTTATACGTTCTTATAAAAATAAAATCATGAAAAAATGATGATAAATAAAAGATATATCAAAATGGTTGATAATATAACAAAATAATGGTTTTCAATTTAAATGAGACAATGGAATACATGGAATGAAATTTAACTTATCCACCACCTTAGAATAAAATTCACAAGGAAACACTTAATGATTCCTTCATTTATATTTTCATTATATAAAATAAGTAAAATGAAGTCAATGATAGTAAAATTTAAACAACATACCTATATAGGAATTATTTCATAGATCAATAATGAAAATAATAATAACTATACTTTGGAATGTAGAATGGTACTATTTATCTGATAAACTTTAGGATTCTCACTAAGGTAGATAGGGAACAGTGTATCGGTAGCCTTAGTAAATGTGGGATCCCAAACTTCGGAAATGAAATATCCTTTAAGTGAATCATGAGTGTTTGAAATATTTCCTATTATGTAATATAAAACTATGTGAAATTCTTCCACAGCCCCTTACGATAGAGTAGTATGTAATATGAAATAATACATTAAAATATATTTAAGACTATGTTATTTTGGAAGATTATCAAAGGGATAAAATAACACCTGAATGAAAATAATACATACTTGAAATGTTATTCATCATTAACAATGACAGGGATTTTTTTCAAAATAATTAAATGAATTAAATTTTATATAAATATGATGAAAATAATGATTCAGAAGTTATTTATTTGTGTGATTGATTTTATAGAACCCTATAACGATACATATTAAAAATTAATGGTGTAGTATAACCATTATATTTTCATTATTTATGCTTCCCTTGAAAATATGTGAACCAAATATGTATATTAAATATATTTTATTTTAATATATGGAAGTTATTAAAATATTAAATATAATAAATTTAACATGTATGGGTCATGTATTAAATAATAAATGAATAAAATAACTTTTCTAAAATTATTATCAATAATATTTTATTTTCTCAAAAAAAAATTATACGAATTTTCGTCACATTTGCGGAATACTTCTTAATATACTAAGTTTATATACATATATAAACAATAAATTATCTTCTATATTTTCTACTAAATAAGAATAAAAATATATCAGTATTTTTAAAGAAACCTTTCTTAAAATAATTTATTTATTATATTTTATATTTAAAATTGAAATTTACTATATATAGAGATTGAATTTTAAAAAAGTGGTACAAAATTTTGAATAAAAAAGTTGATATATTCTATTATTAAAATATATTAATAGTTGTTAATAATATAATTATCTTAAGTGGGTAAAAGACCTAAATTGACATTTAATAAATTTAGAACTTTTAATTTAATATTGAAAAAAATTAAATTACATTTGTTTAGGTGTTAGAGGGAATAATAAAATTATAAAAAACATTTAATCATCATTCATAGCTATCCTACAAGTGATTAAATGTTTTTCCATATCTAAAATCATGTTTCACAAAAAATCCACATATTTTAACTTATAAAAGAACATATCTTTCACCATAATGATTTATTCTTCATACTAATTTCCCTATCTAATAACCTCCCATATTCTCTCCCTAATGATATCTCTAAAATTTTGGAGCTTTTGGTATCATGATGCAATATCTAATCATTTATCCAAAATGATTTTTTATGTAATGATAAGGCTCACCAAATTATATTTTAACATATAATTAACAGTTCAATATCTTCATCAACCACCACTCCAAGTATCCCATATAACACATTAATATTATGTGGCTAAAATTATTAAATCTCCTTGTGTATGAGTTTTTAATTATACAACAATATTTTCTTATACGTTCATATTCTATAACACACTACGGAAAAATCACGATTTAGCGGTGATTTTTTTTCATTTTGCGGCGGTTTAAACCGCCGCTAAATCGATTGGCGGTGGTTTTGAAAACCGTCGTAGAACGTTTCGCAGTAGTTTTTTAGCGGCGGTTTAAACCGCCGCTAAATGATTTAGCGGATGTTTTTTATTTTTTATTCTTATTTATTTATTTCGTATTCTATTAATTTATTTCGTATTTACATTATTTATTTTGTATTTATTTTAATCATTTCGTATTTTATTTATTTATTTCGTATTTTATTTATTTATTTCATTTAATTCGAATTACTTTATTTACTTTATCTATGCATGCATGCTCATCCCCATGCACATGCCCATGTAATATAAAGAAATACTGTGTTTGGTGAGATTTGAACTCCTAACCTCTTGCATATTTTCCAAAAACATTACCACTCTAACAAGCTCGCCATGTGGTTAATAAACCGAATTGAATATACTTATATATACTAATTGAAAAAACAAATACTACACAACTAATAGATATAAACTCAATAATAATTAAACAATAAGCAATAATCAATAATTAATAACAAATAATTAATAATTAACAATTATTGATTTATTAGTGATTTATTTAGTTATTTATTATTATTTTTTGTTTATTATTATAAATAACAAATAAATTATAATAATATTTACATAAATTAAAAATTATGAAAATAAAATAATAAAATAATGAAATTAAAAGAATAAAGAATAACGAATAAAGAATAAAGAATAAATAATAAATAATAAATAATAAATAATAAATAATAATAAATTAGAAAAAATAAACAATAATAATAAACAATAAATAATAAATAATAATAAATAATAATAAATAAATAATAAATAAATAATAATAAATAATAAATAATAAATAATATATAATATATAACAAATAATAAATTACAAGTAAAAAAATAAAAAATAAAAAATAAAGAAAAAATAAAAAATAAATAATAAATAATAAATAATAAACAATAAAAAACAATAATAAAGAATAATAAATAAATAATCATAATTAATAAATAAAGAATAAAAAATAAAAACTAAAAAATAATAAATAATAAATAACAAATAACAAATAATAATAAATAATAAATAATAATAAACAAATAATAAATAATAAATAATAAATAATAAGTAATAAATAATAATAAGTAATAATTAATAAATAATATTAAATAATAATAAATAATAAAAAATAATAAAAAATAAGAAATAAGAAGTAAGAAGTAAGAAATAAGAAATAAGAAATAATAAATAACAAATAATAAATAATAAATAATAAATAATAAATAATAGTAAATAATAAAGAAAAGATAATAATAAATAAATAATAAATAATAAATAATAAATAATAAATAATAAATAAGAAAAAAGAAAAAAGAAAAAAGAAAAAAGAAAAAAGAAGAAAGAAATAATAATAAATAATAAATAATAAAAATACAATTAATAATAGATTATAATACATATATAATAAATACAAAATACAAAATACAAAATAATAAATAAGAAATAAGAAATAAGAAATAAGAAATAAGAAATAATAACTAATAACTAATAAATAATAAATAATAATAATAAATAATAAATAATAATAATAATAATAATAACAAATAATAACAAATAATAATAACAAATAATAATAATAAACAATAAATAATAAATAATAATAATAATAATAAATATCACATAATTAATAATTATAAATAAATGAATAATAAAAAATAAAAAATAAAAAATAAATAATAAACAACAAATAAGAAATAATAAACAATAAATAATAATAAATAAATAAAAATATATAATATATAATATATAATATATAATATATAATATATAATATATAATAAATAAAATATAATTAATAAAATATAATATATAATATATAATATATAATATATAATATATAATATATAATATATAATATATAATATATAATAAATAATAAATAATAAATAATAAATAACGAGTACCAAATATTATTATTATTAATAATAATTAATAAATAATTAATAATTAATAACAAATAATAAGTAAGAAATAAATATAAATAATAAATAATAAATAACCAGTAACAAATAATAGATAATAAATAAATTAATGTATATTATAAATAATAAATAATAAATGAAACACATGAAAAAGTCCGGAAAGCTGTGATAAGGGATGAAAAATTATGAAAACACATGAAAACAGATGGAGAAGCATGAAGAAGGAAGCATTAGAAAGCATGAGAACGTGTGAAAACTCTTGAAAACTCTGGAAAACCACTAAAGAATTCAACATAATCATCATAATAACCCCAAATACCATTGATCAAGATAACAGGTCATGGAAACCCAAATAATCAGTAATAAATGGA
This sequence comes from Viscum album, assembly GCA_963277665.1. Taxonomy (NCBI): domain Eukaryota; kingdom Viridiplantae; phylum Streptophyta; class Magnoliopsida; order Santalales; family Viscaceae; genus Viscum; species Viscum album. Next base: position 20,578,867 of record OY728145.1, on the reverse strand, counting down.
GCAACCGTTAAAACCCGTCAAAACTGTCATAAAGTGACAAAAAAATTGAAATCACAATAACGAAGATAACTTATTATCCGAGAGTCCGTTCCAGATCCGCGACCAGTCAAATCAAAGATCCTAAAACAATCTTCGAGTTGATAGGTGAAAGAGGCCGAATGGACCGACGAATCAGAAGTTACAACCATTTAAAAAAACTGATGGGGAACGGGTGCTAGAAACGAGGCATCGAAAAACATAACAAACCTGATACTGACTAAAGAGGCCATAACTTATGATCCAGGTGTCCATGTGGGCGTCGCGACCAGTCAAACTGAAGCTCATGGAACGAACTACGATCTGGCAGGCTGAGGAGTCTGAATTGACACGCGGATTGAATGTTTGGTCCGTTTGAAGACAAGATTGATGGAATACTGGTGACGGAAACAGGGTTTTGGTCCGTTCGATGGCTTCGATTTGATATGTGGTAGATCCCAAACGGACACCAGGAGCGAAAGTTATGGCCATTTGAAGTTGGAGAACTTTTTTTTAACTTTTTTATAACTCTCATATATTCCGCACCTTAGACCGTATCATGGTTTTGATTATACGTTCCTCTAGATCTCTTCATGAGTTTCGATTTGACTGGTCGTGGTGCCCCAACAGATGCCCAGATCAAAAGTTATTGTCATTTTAGTGATTTCAGGGTTTTTCATGTTTTTTTTTGTTTTTTTTTTCTTTTCATTTTGCGGTGATTTTACCCAAACCTACGCTATTTCGTGGCGGTTTTTTAAAAAACTACCGCTAATCCTCAAAAAATTTAAAAAAATTTAAAAAATTTTAAAAAAAATTTACACATTTTGCGGCGGTTTTTAAAACCGCCGTGAAATGCAAGTTTCCCAGTAGTGACATATTCCTCTTGGGGTTGATTTTATCATCTACAATAATGGTGAAAAAATGTGTCAATAATGAATGATTAATAAAACAAAACATATTATATCATATTGTAATAATGATGAATTAATGTTATGATTTAGTTATATAATGCTCAATATTCGATTATAATAATTAATATAATCTATTTATTTTATCAATTCAATATTTAAATAATGTTAAAGTTTTAACAATTAATTAAAAACAATAACTATAATATCTAATATGTTTTTAAATATATCAAACTTTAAATTACAACTTTATTTTATCAATGAAAATTATATTGGTGATGAACAAAAGGGTATGGGTAAATTATTGACACCTCTATACTTATGTAATAAAGGAATAAATAGAATAACTATAAGCTTATGGTTATATCTAATTTGGAATGGATACTAAATTGATAATAAAAAATAAAAAATAAAAAATAAATACTAATTAGATAAATAAAATAATAAATATTTATATTTGGATAAATAATAATAATTATATTATACAATACATTAGAGTGTATCATAAAAAGGTGGAATCCATGTTATTTGGTTTTCAAAAAACATTCCCTTCATTGATACATGTTTTATAAAATACAACTATTTTACTATATATGATATATATACTGCCCCATTGACATATTTTATGATAATTTATATTCAATTTATCATATTTATTCATCCATTACAGATTGTAGATTACATTTTAATTTCATTAATACATCACATAAGATGCAAGATTTTTTCTTGACCTAATATCCTTTTTATTTATTTGTAATATTTCTTCATTGATTAAAATATTCAATGAGTGATATATTCTTCTTATGATATATATAACATTTTATTTTATGGAAATGATTTTTTTCATAAAAAATTTCTTCTTTTATTAATTTTCCACTACATAAGATCATGATATCTTTAGAATAGTTCATTTCCTCTACAATGATAATTTATCTTCAATGTACATGTTTATTCATACCAAAAATGTATTATTTTTTAATTAAATGTGTCAATATCTTCAATAATACACATAATTATTAATTATATTTTACACTATATTTTTTATCTCTCTCATAAATGTGTGTTTTTATTAAAAATTGGTATTTATGAAAGGTACTAAATTATGCTTTTATTAAAATATTTATATTTTTATATACATTTCAACTAAAAAACCATTGATTATTTTAAATTATCAATTATTTAGAAAAATATTATTCATATAACAATTTTAATTTTACATTCTACCTTTTGAAAATGACTTATATAGTGACATGTATCATTTTTTATATAAATTTCAAGAAAACATAAATAAATTTATTTTCAGGATTTTTCATTCATTTCCCTTTTTTCTTATATAAGACATGAAAAATATAATTACATAATGTAAATATTTTTTATACTTTATTTTTTTTGATATGTTTCCTTTGGGGGATTGATTTTTTCACTATCTGGTCAAACTCCCAACATATCTTTATGCCACACATTAGGAAAAGGTTTTGTGATAATTTTATATCCATATGTTAATCAATAAATGATGTATGATTTATATCATTTGACCAAAATATGAATTTTTAGTATAATGAGATTTTTAAGGATAAAATTATATATCTCTCTAATGCATTAGGGAATGATTCTTGAGTCCATTGATTACTATATGGATTGGTAGTGAAGTACAATACACTATGATATGTGATTTAGTTAGTGATTATCTCCATATTCTATAATGGGATATGAGTAGTTATTTCATATCCACTATGATTAGGGAAATGGGTACCAAATATTTTTATAATATGTAGTGATTATGTAATGTCTCAAATTTTCCATGTAACATTTTCGAAAATTTTATTGGATTGTTTGGAAATCAAGAGTTGAGATGACATGTGATTCCAAGGCCTAGGGTGCCCAGAATAATTGTTCAAACTATTTTTATTTTTCTGAAAAGAGTACGCGTTCTCAATTTTAGTAACTTTTAAACGAGTGCTCGGATTTGAAATCTGAGGGCACCATTGTGTCAAAAATAGTCAATTTTTTAGCCAGGACATAACTTCATCTGGAACCAGTCGACATTGGAAATTATTTTTCAGATGTTTTAGAAAAGAATAAAAATAAACTTATTTTTTTTCTTTTAATGTTTCTTGATGACTTAGTAATGCTAAAACACGACAACAAAGCAATTATTTCCATTCATAAACAAAATAGCATGGAAATGTTGTTTCAATTAGAAATAAAAATAATGAAATGCGTTAACGCATTATATTTCTTAATCAGGATCAGGTACCACCATTAGAATTCCTAACGAAAGAGAATATCTCTAGAACCCGAGGAAGCTCCCTCTCACCGTGATAATGGTTTACAAATCAAAGCTCAGAACGAATGCTGACAAATGATGGACCAAGGACGTTCATGGATGGATCACCATCAATGAAGAATTATTTCCTCCGAATGATCCTATTTCAAGGTAGAGGGTTTATTTTCATCGTAATATTTTCCCACATTCTTCTTTCCAATGACTAATGAAGACCATCCCATGAATAGGTTGGTCTGTGGTTCGATCATTCTTCTAGGATGGATAAAAATGAGGGATTAAAGGGTTGTGAATCTAATTAAATATTTTTTTGTTCCTCATTCATATTTCTGATGAGATGAACAGACTAAGGCCTACATGGACAATGATATGTTCCTTTTTAAAGGTGTTCTTGTGTGTATCTCTTTTCTCCAATCCTGCATTATTCACCGATGGACCCCTGTGGTCATGTTGGGGTTTTTTGGGAGGTTCAAAATAAGGCCGGACCCCCAGAAAGATGACAAGAAGATATCAAGTCCATGGAGATAAATATAGTAACCTGAGGGTCATTGTAATGCTTCCATTTAAATAAACCCTGCACCGAAGTGCGACCGACGACCCACAAAAGAAGTTTTGACAGAAGTGGCGCCAAGTGGGGTTGCTTCCCGGCAGAAGGAGGTTGTATGCTCTAAAGATGGCATTGAAGGACCCTGCAACTTATCAGACGCAGGCAGCAGACAGGGATGTTGACACTATGGTTAGTGACAGTCATAACTGGACACGACACAAAGACATGTCACGTGGCAAGGAGATACAATCTAGCAGGATCGTGGTGAGATCCCTCGGGGACAGTTCACGCATCCATCCAACTAGAAATTTTTTACTTAAATGCACATAAATATTAAAATGTGTGTCTGTTTTACGAATAATTTTTGACATTGGGACCCTCAAAATGAGGCGATCCTTTTGATATAATTTATGTGACTCTCTATGGGAGTTGGTGTGTGGCCTATTAGATCGAGGAGTTGGTGCTCTTGGAACAAGCATGCTAAGGAAGGAATCGTGCAGCTGGATGTTACCTAGAAACTATGTGATTACATAAAATTAGTGTCTTACCTAGACCATGTGTATTATATAGTCTCTGTGTCTAACCAAACCATTGTTTGTAATCCCCTATCCCACCAGGATACAGGTCCTCTAGTTTTTTACGACACTCATTGTGTTAACTACACTATGTGTGTTACCAAAACTCTATGTGTTCTCTACACTCTATGTGATACCTACACTACTTATGTTACAGAAACTCCATGCAATACCTACAATCCATGTGTTACCTACATTCTATGTGCTACTACTTGAGGGTACTGTGGATTATTATGACAATCATGTTTATGTACCATAATCATATTCTTGTTGTGAGTTGACTCTAGTGACTCTCCTGACTGTACCTCTTAGAGGAAACACTTTGTATGCCCATTTTGGTATTCTTTATGGTGTATTACATAGTTCTCTTCATTGTGGTATACTTTGTGTGATTCCTTGTAGTTTACATTTTGTAATCTCTCTGTGGTTTGGGGTCCCTACTAAGTATTTTTTAACCCGCACCTAGACAATATTTTCACTCACGTTTCGTGCCTTGTGTATATGATTAAGATATTTGATGGAGTCTTTAGTGGGATGGAGGAAACAGGTGCTTCGAGGTCTCCCGATGGATGTGGTACGCTTCAACGACATTCATATAACTTACTATACCTACCCTTTTGGAAGGGTTTTTTTGCGGATGAGCCCCCTGAGATTTTACTTTTCTATTTTAATTGGGCTGGTATTTTGGCTCGTTTACTTTTCAGTTCATTATATTATTCATTGTGGTTTTCTCAGTGGGTTACATATCTAATTACTCAGTGTTTTTAGTTTCAATACTTTTCTAGGGGATGGGTGCATCTGTTCACTTTATAGGAAAATGTCTCCCCATTGTGGGAAATGCCTTCCCAGACCTTGTTGCTAGACCATGCCCAATGGGAAGTGGGCTTGGGGTAGTCATATCACGTGCCTCAGGGGATGGGTCATGACAGAGTGCTATTAGATAATAGGTCATTTTTACTCTTTTTAGAGGCAACAATGTTATGTGTTTCGAGTTCAAATTTCAGGCCAGGGAACCCAGTGTTGGTGCAGCGACTGACGTATCCATACACCAGGAACTTCAATTCTAATTTCTTTATAGGTACATTAAAATTATATATTTCATGGGAAATTAAAGGTTCAAGAATCACATTGGAATTGAGTGTGTTATCATGTCCTTCTTGAGTCATTGACATCTCACTAGGTATAGTCCTTTGACCATGGTACATCTTGTTCAATTTGAGGGTTCTTGTATACAGGAATCCATCCATGATTCTGAGGTGTGACCATGAGGATGGTTTAGTGAGTGATAAAGAATAGGTGTAGGGACCGTTTCCAGAGATAGCACCACCCGGTGGTGTACTAGCAATACCACAACCCGGAGAGTAGTAGTTCCCACTGGTGTTACCCGTAGTGGATGAATGTAGGCTTAGTGAATTTCATTAGTTCCAAAGGAAGAAAACTCATAGGTTTCATGGTGAGACAAATCCTTAGATAGCTGATGATTGGATGGAGGTGATTATTCGAGTCTTCTGCTTAGGGAGGACGCCTCTCAACTAGATGGAAGTTCTAACTGGGAGCCTTCTTTAGGGATCAACATAGAGACGGTGGAGCATGATGACTCAGAAGCATGAGGAGGTGACACTATCCAAGATAAACATCAAGCACCTCTTTAGGGAGCAATTATTTCCACCCACATTACGATATGTACAAACAAAACATCTAATGTTCCTTCAATAGGGAAGCTGGTTAGTAGCATAGTACCTGATGAGATTTTTATATATTTATCGCTACCCTATAGATAATGTGCAAGACCCATTTTCCAGGTCATGTTCCTTCAATAGTTGACTATGATGGGAGATTAGGGTGTCGATGATATCCCTTAGCATCCCTACACATGCTATGGTACTGGAGTGAGCTCCACTAGTATAAATATTTCTTTTAAAGCAGGAACCAACAATGGGAGATACCATTGGGTGACAAGTAGTGGAGTCTTTGGTAGTAGGTAGTCGAAAAATTACATAAGGACCCAAGATGGTCAAAAAGTCTAGCGAATTACCCCAAGAATTTGGGTCAGCAGTGCGAGCCTCCCAGAGCCATGTGAGTCATTTGAAGGACAAGATGTGATCCTTGTGTAGTGGTCGAGGACATATTGTTATAGATTGTCTAACCATCCATACGACTAACCAGGAGACAGTTGAGGGACCACTGAGGTAGCAGAGAAGGTAGGAATATCGTGGTCTACCAGAAGGAATATTTGTAATAGGATTGGGATGAGCGGTATGAGGTGGATGGAGGTTCAAGGCCCTACCACCACCACCCCTATGTAGTCCACCCAGATCTCAAGGAGCTGGTGGACAGGGGTGAGTCCAACTCCAGGTGATGCAGTCTTATGATCCCAAGATTCCCAAGACTATTAGAGGTAAGTTTCATGTCTTTTCCACCCTATCTTTAATTTTTATGGACACAGGTGTCCGTATGTATTCATTCTCCAAAAAACTAGTTCAAGATATAGAGATTCTAGTGGAATCATTAACTCAATCCCTAGTCTTAGAGACTCATACAAGAGGAGATTTGACAATCCATCACTAGTGCCAATAGTGTGACCTTACTCTTGATGTTTATAGTTTTGGTCAAGTTCTCTTGGTGGCAGCAAATAGGCCTTATGACATCATTCTCGGTATGAAATGGTTATCCCCTGTTCATTCTCTAATCCACGATTTTCGGTTCCCAATGTGGTGTGTCTATGGAGATGGGACCAAGTTTTCATTAGTCAGCTAAAGGGATACACTAGTAGCACTAGATGGACACTCACATAAGAGGGTGCATCTGACCACATATCAGTTGGATAGCATGAACCTCAGTGAAGTGGATAAGATGAGTCCTCCATTTCCAATAGTTGTGGATGAGTTCAAGGAAGTATTTCTAGAAGATGTTATAAGAATACCGTATCATAGGGAGGTAAACTTATGTATTGACATGTACCCCACAATGGAATTAATATCTACACCATCATATTGGATGACACCTATTGTGTTTCATGAGTGGAGGGTATAGTTGGAGGACTTCTTGAGGAAGGGCGTCGTGATACCTAGTGTTTCATCTTGGGTATCCCTAATATTGTTTTCCAAGAAGGTAGATGATATATTGATGTTATGTTTAGATTTTTAATGCATGAATTAGGTGAATGTGGAGACTAAGAATCCACTACCAAGGATTGATGACTAATCGATCAACTGATAGGATAAAGACTATTATCGAAGATAGACCTCGAATCAGGCTATCATCGGCATCAGGTGAGGGTTGAGGATATCATGAATATGGATATCAGATGTTAGTACGACCACTATGATTACATAGTTATGTAGTTTGGCATAAATAATTCCTTAGAAGTGTTCACGGTACTCATGAATATGATCTTCCATCCCTACATAGACTAGTGTGTAATGGTCTTTATTGATGACATCCTGATATACTTGGCATACAAGGAGGATCATGAGATACACTTAAGGATTGTCCTAGACTTAATTTGAGAGCACCATCTTTATGGGAAGATCTTGAATTGTTGGTTATGGACATGAGAGGTGCACTTTTTGGGAAAGGACATTTTGGAGTCCGGAGTTGCAGTTGATCAATAGAAGATAGAGGCGTTTCTTACTTGGGATCCACCCAAGAACATTATTGAGTTATGGTGTTTCCTTGGGATGGTTGGGAACTATTTGAGGTTCGTACTTGACTTTTCAAGAGTAGAATTATCCATGAAATCCTTAACAAAAAATAGGAAACCCTTTATATGGAAGTCTAAGTTCAAAGAGATATTTCAGTAGATGAGACAACATTTGATGAGTGCTCTCATCCTGATATTGCCAAAGGAGGGTGTCGAGTTCATGGTGTTCTATGATACATCAGGGACCAGACATGGTTGTGTCCTTATGAAGGGGAAATTAGTGATTTCATATGGTTCACGGCAGTTGAGACCATATGAGCAGAACTATGCAACCCATGATCTGGAGTTGGCAGAGATTGTTTTTACATTGAAGATGTTGATACAGTACCTTATAGGATAGTAGTTTATCATATACTCAGACCACAAATGTATTAGGTATATATTTTCTCAAAAGGATCTAAACCTCAGACAATATAGTTGGATACAGTTTCCCAAGGATGATGAATTCAAAATTTTCTATACTATTCGAAAGAGGAATGTGGTGGTAGATGATCTGAACTGGAGATTGATTTTTTATCTTCTGAATGAGGCCTTAGATTAGATGGCCTCTATTTAGATAAAATTCATGGTTGGAGTTGAAATAGCTCACCTCCAGTCGATGTAGTTTACCCCTCCACTATTTTAGCGCATGTGGGAGGCAAAACTTGAAGATGTAATCTTTGAGACTACACATGCTTAGATGTCCACAGGGCATGCCCCTGATGGATATTCAAAAGGTGGGGAGAAAGTTATCCTTTTTATAGGATACGCAGTTATATTGGTGATGTTATGGGAGGAGGTGTTGAGGGATTTCCATACATTCCCTTTGGCGGTACATCCAAGTTTGGAAAAGATGTAGCAGGACCTCCAACGTTCGTTATTAGGGTTAGGGATGAAGAAGGTAGTGGCTAACTTTATTTTGAGATGCCTCACTTGCCCGCAAGTGAAGGCTGATCACCGGGTTTTTGTGGGTTCGAATCAACCCCTTGAGGTACCAGAGTAGAAGAAGGATGGAATATCGATAAACATTGTGATGGTACTACCTTGTACATCAGAGGGCATGATAGCATATATGTGTTCTGTGACTGACCCACCATGTCGACCCACTTCATTGTGATTCCAGAATAGGATTCAGTAGAGATATTGGGAGACCTCTATGTATAAGAGATAGATCGACTAAATGGAGTACCATAAATGATATTAATAGATCAAGATGCATGATTTACATCCTGGTTATAGATGGGATTGAAGGAGGAATTTGGGACTCTGGTAAACTTGAGCACATCGTTCCAGCCCAAGATAAAAAACCATACATAGCAGACCATTCAGGTCATAGAGGACAAGATACATGCTTGCATCCTTGGTTTTTGCTGTTGTTGGGAGGATCAACTTCCTACGGTGGAGTTTGTGTATAACAATAGCAACCACTCTACCATCAATATGGAATCATTTGAGGCCTTGTTTGGGAAACACTTCAGGCCTCCACTTTGCTAGACTTTACTCAGAGAGTTTGCGCTCATGGTCTCAGATTTTGTTTAGGCTACTACATAGATGGTACAATTCTTCTAAGAGAGGATTTTGACTACACACAGACGTTATAAGTCCTATGATTGATGGTGAAAGATACCCCTAGAGTTCAAAGAAGGATACCATGTGTTTGTTTAGGTCTTTCCTTGACCTGTGATATAGTGATTTGGCTGGGGTAGTATATTATCTATGAGGTTCATCAGACCTTTTCTGATACTGTGTAGAGTAGGCCAGGTGGAATACTGCTTGGCCCTACCTCTATAAGTAGAGTAGGTGCATGAAATATTTCACATTTATGAGTATAGTAAATATTTACAAGACCATTTACCTATCATTTAATGGGGTGAGATGGACATTGACGATGGGGAGACTTTCATAGAGTATTCGGTGGAGATTGAGGATCGATCGGAGTGGAACCTCCTTGGGCGATCGATTCATGTAGTGCACATACGGTAGAGGCATGATAATCTATAGGAGGGAATATGGGAGTGAGATACTTAGATATGTGGTCAGTATCCCCATTTTTTTGTTTATCCCCTGCTTTTTCCTTTTTGTTCAAAAATCCCTATAGTGGGGAGAATGTGATGTCATGAATTTCCATGCAATTTATTTGAAAATTATATGAGATTATTTTGAGACTAGGTGGTCGAAACACATGATTCTGAGGCCCAGGGTTCATAGAATAAAGGTTGGAAATAATTATATGTTTATTAAAAATAGTGTGCATGCATGGTTTTAGTGAATTTTAAACGAGTGCTCAGATTTGAAATCTAAGGGCCCCGTTGTGTTTAGAGCAGTGATTTTTTCATAGGTAGGAAATAACTTTGACTGGTGCTTGTCGACTGTGAGAAATATTTTTTTAGAAATTTTAAAGAAGAATAAAAATAAACTTAAAATGCTTATTTTGTTTTTCTTTGAACATTTCACGATGATTCAACAATGATGCGACGTAGAGAAAAAGTAGATATTTACTTTCATAAATGATACGACATGGAGACAATGTTACAAAGAGAAACAATAACACTAAAACACATTAATGTGTTTCCTCCATTAACCAGAATTATATAGTTTCTTTAGAATTCAAAACACTGACAAATTTCTCTAGAATATGAGGAAGCTCTCTCACATAACGATAATAGTTTATTGATCAGACCTTGTAACGAACACCAATGAATAATGAATCGAGGACCTTCATGGAATGATTTATATCAATGAATAATTATATCCTCTAACTAATTCTTTTTTTAGGTTGGTGGTTCTTCATGATTTATTTCCCAATTCTTGTTTCCATTGGTGAAGCCATACCAACCCCTGAACAAGTTGATCCGAGCATTGATTGTTCTTCGAGGATGGTTAAAAATATGGGATTAATGTTGGTTAATCCTATAAAATATTCTCTTGTTCCCCTTTAATATTTCTGCTAACATGTATAAAGAATGAATGAAATGAACAAAGGTCTATTATAAGGGAGTTCTTCTGCTTATCACTCTACCATGATTTTTTGTTCTTCAGAGATGGACCCCCATTGTCTCATCATTATTTTCCGAGAGGTTATAAACATGTTCAAAACCCTTAAGTGATGAAAATATAAGTTTGACCCCATGGTGATGAAGAATTCCACCCAAGGGTTGTAGGCGTACTTTTATTTCATAAAGTGAAGTACTGTAGGGTGACCAGTGACCTACATAGGTGAAGCCATCAGCAGGGGTTTGGGGTGATATAATCTCTTGGTAGTAGGAGGTCGCCAACTCTATGGCTGGTGATAGAAGACCCAATGGAATAGTAGTTGCGGGTCGCGGATAGGGTTGTTGGATTGACCGCCGACAACAAGATCGACTGGACTTGGCACCAAGTCTTGCCATGCAGCAAGAAGTTGCGGTCTAGCTAGAACATGGTGAGACCACGTAGAAACCTCCGTAGGGTTGTTCACTTGGAGGATGATTGCACTGAATTTTGTGGTCGAGCACTTTGACCGGGTGGGGATGCAACACCAACCATGTTTGGGTGGAACAAAAAGACCTGCCTGAGTGGGCCGGGCTGCACCCCGCTGGCCAGGTCAACTCGGCGAGTCAGGTCAAACCCTGGAGGTTTGGTCAGGTGGGAACCGGGTCGGGTCGGGTTAGGTCGTCCGAGATCCGGACTTAACTTACCCCTTTTTACATAAAATACCTTAATTCTCAAATAGTGTGTTTCTTTGGCAATCCGTTTGTGGTATTGAGACCATATCGATGAGTTGATCCATTTCAGATACTATATAATGAGGTTTCATGGAAGTTGAGGTGAAAACTATTGGGTCGAGGATTAGGTACTCTCAGAACAAGTGTTCTAAGGACGAAATCTAGTTGCTGGCTGCGACCTAGAAGATATGTGATTACCTAGACTACTTGTCTTACTATTACTATGTGTCTTATATCGACATTGTGTCTTACCAAGACTGAGTCGGTACACCCCAATCCCACCAGGGTTTGGGTCCTCTTGTCTTTGAGGACACTTTGGGTGTTACCTACACTCTGTTTTCTACCAACACTACATGTTTTATCTACACCCCGTGTGTTACCTACACTCCGTGTGTTACCTACACACTGTGTGTTACCAACACTATGTGTGTTACCTAAATCTATGTGTTATTACTTGAGGGCAGTATGGATTCTTATGAAAATCTTGTATATATAACATTGTCCTACACTTGGTATGAGTTGAATCTAGTTCCTCTTTTGACTGTACCTCTTAGAGGCAACACATCATGGTCCCCTTTGGTAGCCTACTAGGTGTATTTCTTAGTGAAATTATTTTTGGAATACATCAAGGGATTATTTGGGTTTACTTTGTGCAATTAATTCGTGGTTTTGGGTCCCTAATGAGTGAGGTTTTACTCACCCCTACATGGTCTTCGCTAGCATGTTTCATGTCTTGTGCAGATGATTAAAAGATTTGATAGAGTCTTTGGTGAGGGGGAGATAGGGGTGCATCAGGGTGATCTGATGGACATGGTATACTTCAGCGACATTCAAACAACATATTGTACCAACCCTTCGAGTAGGGTTTTCTTCTAATGAGACCCATGAACTTGCAGTTTTCTATTTTAGTTGGTCTTTTTTTCTAGCCCATTTACTTTTCAGTTTTTACAGTTACTCTATGTTGTTCTCATAGTGGGTTTCATATATATATTAACTCGATGTTTTTAGTATCAGTACTTTTCATAGGGATGGGTCATGTTTATAGGTTATAAAAAAATACCTCTACTTTGTGCAAAATTCCCACTAAATGCTTGTCGCTAGCCCCAAGACTATGGGAGGCGGGATTGAGGTCGTCACGAAATGGGCCCTGAGGGACAAGTCTAGACAGATTATATTGGGAATTATCAATGTTATATTTTTTTAATTTTTCTTATTAATGAGTATCTTAAATTTAAATATTTTGTGTCCATGGATCATAATTATTGTTTTATGATTTCACATTCCTAATATATAGTAAAGGTTTTACTATCAAGATGATCCTATTATGGATCAATATTTTTTATAAAATGATCCATGACCATGTACTAATTTTATTTTTCTATATAAATTAAATCTATAGTCTTATTAACTTAGTTATTTCTCCCATGATTATGTGTCTTAAAAAATTTCAACTAATTATGAATGTTATATAACACATTGATAATTTTCCACAGTACATTTTTATTCTGTTATGAAATTCATGATGAATAAATAATATGCAATATTTCTATAATTGATTCTTTTTTTGAAAATTTTGTTAGAGATTTTAAATCATTGACGTGTATTATGATTTTTTGGGATCAAATATATGAGGATAGTAAATCTTTTCATTCTATGAGTAAATAATTGTTTTCTGATAAAATATATAATTATTAGAAAGGAATTAAGTATATGTAGTAATTCTTGTTTCATCAAAAATTGTCAAACTATATGTGGTTTTTTGGGATTAGGTTAATAAATATATGTAAATTAATCTAAATGATGTAATTACTGAACTGAGTGTATCATATGATCACATAATGGTTCAATAGTATATGTCATTGGAGTATTTGATTTTTTTAGTATTATTTGATTATCATATTGTTTATTATTTCGCACAATAATTTTTTTTACTTTAGTAAGTCGAAAGAATGTTGAGAAACCAAGTGAAAAATAAATGGTAGACACCACGTGATGAGTTTCCCAATGAAAAAAATTAATTGACCGATTGTTTTTAAACCATCATGTATATGTTATCTCATATTATAAGAAATAACATGAACCATATTAATCAAGTTAATATACTAATAGATCGGTGTCTATCTATTGATTTCATTATGTGACAATGACCACCATCCGTTACTGAATAATTTCATACACTAATTAAAATTCAATGGATCAATATTATTGTAATGATTTTTTCTATTAATTGATTTTAAAATCAAGAGCATGTAGAATTATATTTATTTCTTTTTGAAAGTTAAATACACTAATGGTTGGACATAAAACAATACATATAGAATAAGACTCAAACTTTCTCCATGGAATTAGAATATTTTAAGAATATATTCTTCATAAAATATTATTCATACTCAATTCATGTAAAAAAAACGTAATAATTGATTGAGATTATGAATAAAGAGGATGAATATATAAGTTTCAATCAAGAAAAACAAGAAGATATTCATGGTAAACCTTTTTTTATTACTGATCCCATATTTCTTATCTAACATTTATTTATTGGTATAATACTAAGTCTCCAAATATTTAAAAGTTTTTGGGAACATTTTTTGATATAATTATATTCTTTGATGTTATCATAATGTATAAATTAAATTTAGAGAGTCATTTTTCTCTAAAATTTGAGGATATTAAATTGAGTATGATATATATAGGAAATGTTAAATTTTAATCATAGTTAAAAGAATTATAAACCGATTGAATTATTTTTTCAGGATATATGAATAAATTTTTCTTAGTGGAATGGGCAGGTGCTTTGTGTGTGGCATATGATACTGTCATGGACATAATTACTGAATGCATTTAATAAGGAAGGTAAAAAAATGATGAATAATAATGATCCACTTAATGCACTAAATATACATTTATTTTTCAAATTATATGTGTATATACATAATAAAAATAAATCATAACATCCATGAAAAAATTATGATATTCAAAATCAATATCCTCGAAATGAAATAGGGAAAAGCACAACCATTTCCATCATTGATGTAAAAGAAGATAACAAAAATGATGTGGGTAAATGGACACTTATCATTGACTAATGAACACTAAATTGAATAATTGATTCTATCTCCCCACATTCCACCACATCATTGATGTTTGATAATAGAATTGATTAAATTCTTCAAAAATTGTATATTCAGATATTTCTAAAAACACTTTTGGTTGGGATGATTTTATTGGAATAAGTATACTCATCTCAAATTGGATTTTGAGGGAAGAAATGTTATATGTATCAATCTATTGAACTATTGGAAGGATTTGATGTGATTTGGGGTATGAATTGACATTATTTACAAAGATCACATATCAAAAATCTTAATTAAGATATACAAGTTCATATAGAAAATAATACAATGATACAATATTAATTCAAGGATAACTAAATACTTATTTAAAAAATTAAATCCTAAATTTCATTCATAACACCTAATAATGCCAGATATTTATCTGAAACTATAGCAGAGGAACTCAATATTAATGGTATAATAATTTTATGTGAACATGATGATGTTTTTCAAAATTATATTATTAGTATTATGATTAATCATGACACTGAGCTTGTAATTTAAATAAATCACTGCTAAATGAATATAAAAAAATGTACATATAAATGAAACCCATTGAATTGATTAAAAAAAGAAACAACTACATGTAAATATATACAAGGGTTTTATATGGATATGTACTCCAAGATAAGTACTACTGTCCCTATATATAATGATTACTAGTGGTCTAGTGAATCATATTATTCAATATCACAAGATTAAATAGATTATGTGGAATAAAATGTATACAATAAAACCTATTGATGATACTTTTATACTTTTATAGGTCTTAATAAATTTTGATGGTTACATATCAATCTGAATATCATCAACCCTGGGTATAAATAAATTTTATTCCTTATAGAACATTATTTACATGATACAGATAATATTAAGTCCAAAATATTTTTTTTATATTCTATACACCAATGTATTATTCAATTATTCGATTAATAATTATTATAGAGATTGCATTAAAAATTCTCTTGTAGTCCTTATCTACAATAAACTTAAATATTATAATGACATGATAGAACATTAAAGAATTAATGGATTATATGAATCAAATTGCAAAATTATAATTTATATACCTAATTAATCATTTTTATTTCTTGTATTCATGTGTTAAATAATCACGTGTCGGGAAATATGAATGGATAAATTAATGATAGAGGTTATAAAAGAACATTTCAAACCATTAAATATAAACTATATCCATAATCTTATAGGATTTCCTTGATATTATGGACACATTTAGGGAAAGTTAACATTATTTTAAAATCCACTAACCACATTGACATAAAATAAAGTAATGATTCTCTAGTTTTGGATTGTTTAAAAGATTTATGAAAATTTTGGTCACTAATCCATAAGTATAATGATATAGGGAAAAGGGGATGTGATATATAATGGATCTTCATAGAAGAGAATCATTTGTGTTATCATGAAAATACATATGTGTTATCATATTACAACATTAAATTTACAAACCATTATAAATATTACATTATCTTTGATTTAGATTACTATTGTGTCATTTTATTAAAAATGAATTGGTGGTTTGTCTTTATAGATAGAGGTGTGACCAATATACACATTTCAACATTTCTTAATGTATATATTCTCATAAAAAATATTTAAAATTAAACCAATATATATGTTTATAGTTGATCAATTATTTTTATTACATAATACATTAGAATATTGGGATGAAAGACTAGGTGGTTTATTCTCTTGGAAGGTAGGGCATGATACCTTATCAATGATGAGTATTGATAAAGATCCAAATTTTCTAAGTATACAATGTTTGAACATATATAAATATGGTAATGCATTATGACTTATCTTTAAAAAATGATTTATTCTATTAGATTAAAAGAGAGGAATAAAAGGATGATATAAAACTAATGAAGAAGGAGAAAAACATCTAATAGTCATACTTTCACAAATATGGAGTAATAATATTTTGAACTCAAATATGTTTCCCATATAATAAAAAACTAAAGATAAATATTTTTGATAATGTAGATCATTCACATTATCAACTCACTATTGAATCAAAAATATGTAAATGTATCATAAAAAACATATGATATGATTACATGTAGAGGGAGATTATAAATTATAAATATTGATTCATGGTATACCAAAAACATATTCATGAATGTATAAATTCTAAGGGGATGACACTACCACTACTTATACTAGTATAGAATGGGGTTTAAACCATAAGGATTTTTTCAAAGGTTTTTCAGAAATCTATAATGTTGAAAAAGTTTTCTAGGTTATGGTGGGTGGAAACATGTTATAAAAATAGTTTACTACCACTCAATATGATTTCAAGATAGACAAACACTGTTAAAAATCATAAATAATTAGTATGTTTATATGGAGTATGATTTTTAATTCTATTTGGTATCATTACATGTACAACATTAATGTTTTAAGGAATACTATTACAATAATTATAAATATATGTTATCATTAGTTAGAGTTATCATCCCCAAACTGATGGTCAATGTGACGGGTCCATTAATGAATTAGTTGATCGACTATGATCATGCTTGATGAATTTCAATGGAGGATCTGAATAATATCTTCCACTAGTAATTTTTTCACATCCAACTGGTTGTCACTATAGCATTAAAGTAGAACTATATAAGGATAAGTATAATAATATATTCTAAAAATTCATATGATGGAATGATGTTGGAAGAAGAATGCTCTTGGGACTCAATCTTGATAATTATATGATAGATAATTCTAAAACCATTCAATAATATACTAATTATGTGAAAATTTGATGATTTAGATATCGTAATAATAAATTATAACATCTATATCTTTAAATTTATGATAAATATTATTCTATATTTCACCAATGTTGAGGGTTAAGGCATATGTGAAGAAGGGAAAGCTGAGCAGTAGACACATAAGTCCTTTTAATATCTCTTAAATGTATATAGACAGTATATTATAAAATACTACTTTCACTAAACCCCTCTAATTTAAATGATGTATTAATTTTATTTCATTAGATGAGGTACAAAACAGATCTATCCCATGTATTGAACTCAGAGGCTATATGACTAAAATATCATCTAGCATGAGAAGAATAACAGGTAGAGATATTGGATATTATGGATAAATTCATATGGGAAAATTTCTTCCATCTAGTTAAGGTTTCATGGTGAAATAAGACGTTTGAAGAATTGATTTTGTATATTTAATATTTAAATAAAAAAAGATAACCTCGTTTATTTCCATTCTTGTAAGGAAATTTTGTGGGTGTAGAACTATTAAATGTTGGAAAATACAACACAAAAGTTTTTTGTGTGAGCATTCTATTATCTAGAGATCTTATGTATGATGTATTTTCAAATATAAAGCACTTAATGATGGCAACCAATTTAATATTAATTAGTGTCATAATATTATATAACAAGAAATTATATATTATAAGTTTAATAAATAATAGACAATTAATAAATTTAAAATTTTAATAAAATAAATTTAATAAAAGTAAAATGTCTTTATAATATTCATTATCATAGTCACTCATAAAGATAATTTGAACGATGATGATTTTATAAAGAATGTAAATTATTTAAAATATAATAAAAATCAATAAACTAGTTTAGGGGGATATGATTGTATTTAGAGGAGTTTCTAAAGATTTATTTTGGATTATGAATTGGTGATATAATTAATATATGGTCACATAATATATAATAATTGGATATACAGGTGTCAAATACAAGTGTTGGATTTATTTAACTATCATATATAGTAGTTATTATATTTTAAAAAAATAAATTCTTTTACATGTAACTCAAGTATAATAAAAAACTCATGGTCAAAATAAAAGGATAACAATTTATTAATATAATTTTTTTATTTTAAAAATTATTAGTTTTATATATAATATATTTAATCACATTTAATGATTTATATTAGTTATATATATAAATATTTAAATTCCAATTTTTATAGTGATGTGTTCATGTAATTAAGTAATAATAATAATATTTTTTTTGTTTAAAATGGGTATTTTTTATGTCTTCATGAGTAATGTTAGAAATTATATTTAATTTTATATATCTAATTGATGTTGGGAAGGACACCTATTCCACCACATATCACATCAAAATCATGGTATGAAAGGTATATGATTTATAATCTCTATAATTTTCATCATACACCCACAACCATGGTAATGTATGTCATCACACTACCTTTCAGCTCATAATTTCTTCCCCTCTACCCAGGCAATGTAGGCTCAACCCCACATGTTATACATGTGTAGTTTATGGAATAGTAACTAGTGTGTATTAATCTACAATATTATAACAAATATTTCAACACATAACATGCATAACACATATTGGACTCCATATTTACCCTTAGCCTCACTCATGTTTCAAAAGAAAAGTTTACTAGTCACAAATATAAAATGCCTTATCCATAACCTAATTAAAAAAAACTTAACATTTCTGTCTCACTGATATCTAAAAAAATATCATCTATATTCCAATATCTTGTTTCATATAATTTATTAACAATAAGTAGTCCAAAATAATTTATCTGGATTATTTTTCGTAATATATGATTAGATTCTTCAATACAGTTATTATCATATCATTATTTATTTTATTTATCTTCATCACCGACCTCTTCTTGAATTTTGTTTTTTTAATATTAATTAATGAAATTAGATATGATATATGAAAATTTATCTTATAATTATACACAAATATTAATCGTCATCCATTATAACATGTTCCTTTTTGGGTCAATTTTACAATATATATGAATGATGTTAAATCTATTCCATATTTAATTATTATGAGAACACAATTTTTACTAATAAATGGTTATAATGATGAATTATAGTTTTTCTTAAGTTGGTTTTAGGTAATATTGATTTTTATTCTGATCAATAAAATCAATTCTCTTTATTCAATAACTATTCATAGAAATGAATTATTTCTAAATATTCATTATAAACTATCACCACAACTTAAATGAAATAATTCTTGAAATAAATAACCATAAAAAACAAATATCATTTATGTTATGATTAATTATATAATGAACAAATTCTCATGGATCAAGGATGAAAACATTAAAATTAAAGAAAACATGGAACAAATTGGGAAATTAAAACCATATGGTTAATTTTAATGATGAATTATTAATAAATAGATAATAGAAATATATAAATTAATCATATTACAATAAATAAATATTATTAATGGATTTATATAGATGAATAATTAATATTAATTATTTTTATTGGATATTCGAGAACGTTCGGTGATGTAGTTATCAAAATTTAGTATTTTCGAATCATTTTCATTTCATTGATATATTATTCATAGAATTCACCTCTTATTTTTGTGGTATTTTTTGATAAAAAAGGTAGAAAAATTTTTCTCCAAGAAGGGAGAAAATTTTACACAAAAATATGTATCCCATAAAAGCATACAGTGATTTGATTATATAATATTCTAATCAAATATAGGTAAGTAATATTTTCCAATGTAGTTGTAGCGGAATTAAGATTATTCGGAAAGAACATTTTGATAAATGATAAAATTAAAATCAAAGTTAATTATTTTTCAGTTAAATATACTAAATAGAAATCTAATTTTTCATAAATATTCAAATTTTAAAATAGGTGACTTAATGGTTTCATATTAAATTTCAAATAACTATAGTGAATCAATTGCTAAAAAAATTCCAATGAATGAGCCCTTCACTATTACATTAAATTGGAAGGTGTTCTGTATAATTAACTATGTTATACCACATAATCAATAGGACGTCCCTTAACAAAAACATATTATATGATATAAGTATCTAGTCTATAGTAACTCTATCCTAATAGTAAATAAAACCATCAATCAGCCCAATCATTCAAAAATATTTCTTCCTGACTAAAGAATACCTCTATTATATAACATTACACACAAATTATATTTTTGGACGATGTAATAATCAATATTATTGATCTTACAAACTAACTTCTAGAATAATATCTCCTCGATCACAAAACATCAGTTAGATAATTATTATAATAATAAATATTATGATCATTACAATAAAAACCTCATTGATGATATATCATAGTACACTCAAAAAATGATTACAAAGGAAAAAACCCCAAAATCCATTAGTTCCTGTAGTACATTACAATTTATTAAAATCCATTAATATATGAAATTCTCATATAGTGTCTCTAATCCTTGACATGCCACGTTATACTTATTAGTATTAATGAAACAAACAAAAATAGTTGGATTTTATGTTCTTTAGTTCTAGTTTCATTAACATACAACATTTCAGTACATGGTTTTGTGAATGTATCCCACTATATTTTACCTATTCAATAAAACATAACCACATTACATGTACAAAACATTGAAAAAATACTACCCATTGTCTTCCAATTATCTAACCAGTTCAACATAACCAATAATTATAAAATATAATCTGTAAAAGAAGAACTATAAAACTCATAGTTGAATTAAGCATATAAAAGAGTGTATTTTAACTTACAAAACCAATTCTAAAATTAATTGTTCGCCAAACATATATATATTCCAATTGAAATATATTTTTTATAATTTAAATTTGATGAACGACATTCAATCCTCTATATCATGTCTACCCTTATATTTTTTATTAAAAAATTAACATATCATGAAGGATTTTTGTTGGATCAATTTACTTATCATTTTTTAGTACCATATACTAATTTAAATATGAGATATTACAAACCTCCTCTCTCTCATAATTTATTTTCTCTTTCATTCTAGGGAATTTAAATTATATATATATATATTCTAATTTTTTTTAATCAAAATAGTATAATATTGTGTTGATTAAATCAACTACATTATAAGTTTCATTATCTTCTATGTCCAACTTTTTTCATACAATTTTTTATATATTATAATTAATGTATATTAAATAATATCTTTTAATCACCTCATAATTTTCATTAATTTTATTCAAATCATATTTTTTATATCAAATTTGTTTCTATGGATTATTCTAAAGCAATTATAAATTATTGGAAATAAATCTAACTATATAAACCATACTTTTTGTCACTCACTACACTTTTCATCAATATTAACATTATTTATTTTTTATTAAATTATTTGGATTTTTATTATTTTAATAGTATTTTTAAATATATCTTTTATAATAAATAAAATAACATTTAATCATCCTAGTATGATTGATTTTTGATAAATATTTCAAATATATAGAAAATATTTCTCATGATTTCTCTTGTATTCTTTATCTTCTTATCTATTATATATGGATAATTTATATCATTCATGTTTCAACCATAAAATTATCCTATTATATATTTGATGGTTTTGGACTTAGAGGAAGTGTCATATGGATCATTTCCAACTTTTTTTAGTCATGATTGATGATTAATCTATTATTTACAAGATGATAAATTCCACGATCAATAAAATTGAATCAAAGAGTACAAAAAAATTATAATACTCAGATCCCAAGTGTATGACCATCAAATGTTTTTTTATAATTAATTTATTTAATTAAATAATTAACTTCAGTGAAATTAATTATTTATTGATATATTTGAAAATATATCCACATCATACCATTGATGTGTTTTATGAATAAAGAATATATTACAACTAGAAATAATCTACACACATTCCCGAAATTGCTGAACATTTCTTTATGAATCTCTAGGTTCTAGCATGGAAGATCCTATCGCTTGAGTCATTCTACTTTGATCATCCTGATAATTTCTTCTGATGTATGTTCTAGGATCTCTCTATAATCGATAGTGGATTGTGTAGGGTGATCCCTCTCCATTCTTGGGTCTGTTATTAGAGAAGGGTGTTCTCAAGGGCTTCAAGAGGACTCCCTATATTTCATTATGCACAAAAAAGATATGAATTGGATATATTAAAAAAATAAAATTTGGTTTATATACCTCTAGGGTTATAAATAAATATTGTAAAAAGTTCAATTTAATATTTATTTAATCTTTATGGAACCCTTTTTTCATAATAATAAGAAATTTATTATTATTTATTGACATGTGATAAACTCATAAGTTATATTATATAATATTTTTTTAAATAAAATTTAACATATATTTTTATAACAAAATAATTAAAATCAATTAATCATACCTCAATAATATTTATAGGGCCTTGAATAATTAATATTTATTTAATAAATACCAATAACTTCATTATTCACTAATAAGGAAGTTAATATTACATCCACTAATTATAAAAGTAAGTATTTTTTTAAAACATTCTTCTTACATAATATTCAATAAAAACTATTAATATAATATATGGGATCACGAAAACATGAATAAATAATAAAACACATGTAGTAATAATATTTATTCAACTTGTTAAATAATAAAAAGAAATATATTATCGAATTGGGATTCTAGATACACATAGTGTTTAACCTCTAGGCATTTTTCTCAATTTCATTAGGTAAAGCATTAGAAATTCCAAGGATAACATACATAAACACTCTAAGGAACCCATAATGAAATTTGTTAATGCATTAATGAAAATATACCTCATAAAATTTCTAACTATGTAATATAATCTCATTATCATGATATTTCTTACCAAATAGGTTGCATGTTGATACTATCAACCCATGTCCCTGATGTCTATTTCTTTGACATTTTGGAAATTAAATTTTACTATATAACACCATGGACATTGATTTATTTATTATATATCATTTACAACTTAGGGATTGAGATATAAATTTTTTTTAGGAAAAGAAGGGAAAAATAATTTCTTGATTTATTCATTAATGAAGTATTTATCATGACGCACCCAATGCATCCTACCTTATCGGGAACATATGCAATCATGGTTTTCATCAATAACTCAATGTACATGACTTATAACACTAATTATTAATAATTTTATTATCTACATATATATACACATATCAGTAGATATGAACATCCAATGACACATATAAATGTAGATTTTATACTAGTGGGCCCAATTCTTGTTAATAATCTATACTAGGTATTACCTAGGGGTGTACACCATGAGATGGTTCCACAACATCTTATGAGTCTCCCCCCTAATTTCCTATAGCATTTGTGACCCTTAAGTGATAATGGAAATATATCTATGAATACTATCATGGATATTATAATTTCTCATCATAGCTAAGAACTTCTTCGAACTATTAGTGTGACATACACTCTTAAGACATTACCACATACTATGTTAAATAGAAGAAAAATCATGCTGTGAAAATTATTCTTTTTATAAGAAACAATTAAAAAAATTTGTAATAAAGTACAAAATATTTATTTCAAGGGAACAAAATCCAATAATATTTCTATTGGGTCATTGAATTATATGTATCATTCCAACCATGTCACTATTAGTTCTTATTTTATAATTAAAAAAAATTATAAACCATTTTCATTTCATTAGTTAAGAAAGATATGATATATGGGTAATATCATGTTACAGTGATATATATGTTTTATGAATCCGTCAATTGATATGTCATTATGAGAAATATTTTTTTTGAATTGTTATTCATTTGTTAATTGTTTCTTGTAATTTAATTTATATAAAATTTAATCTTCATTACATTTTAGATATTAAGGATACATTAACACAATTTAAAAGTAATGATGGGATATTTATTTGAATATTTTTTTCTAATTTTCTATACACTTTCCCCAATAGATAGGTCATTAATGGTATATGTAGTGATGGTCGTAAGGCTAGTCCATGACCCACTAGTGGTGAACAGATGTTCCATGTACAACATTATGTTTCAACCATTCTTCTTTAGACCATTATATATGAATGGTTTCCTCAACCCATTCCATGTGTTTTGGCTTCCCCCAATGTACCATAACATTTAAAGAGACACCCTATAACTCATTTATCTCTATTTAGGATTATAGATAACTCATCCCGAGTTAATATATCATTGGGGGGTAATTTCATTAATCACTAATAATTGGTTGAAACTTATAAAATATTTAACGTTTCATCTTCAATAGTATAAAGTAACACAATCATCACTCTATTAGATCTCAAGTACAACATGAATCACAATATGTTTGGGGAATATATGATTCTTGTGAGGTCTATAGATCTAAGATTCTTTAAAGGTTCCTATATCTCTCTATTTCATTTATTAATTCAAACCCATATCAATAGATACATTGTAACCATATATTTCAATATATTATTTTATATTATTCATTATCCTTTTTATTCATTTAAATAATGGTAATATTAGAGATCACAATGGTATACTACTTGATCTTAGAAAGTTGAAAATAGTTGATCATACATCAAGTCCCCCATTGAATATTATTTTATTACAATGTTTATAAACAATTTGTATAAATTTTATGCAATCGGATAGGTAAAGAGTTTAATTGTAAATAGTTTGTGTCCATTGGGCCATGGAATGAATTGTTTCCACATTCAATCATTTGTGGATCCAAAAAGCACCAAATTGATATTTTCCAAAGTAAAAAATAATGGATATTTTTCTCACTATAATTTTTATATGGTTGGCTTTATAATCTATATTAGTAGTTTTAATCTGTAAACCTACATTTTGTAGTATCTTCCTGGTGATAGTTTGAAAGGTCACTCCATAAGATGTATGGGTGATATATCGTGTGTGGTGTTGATAAGCATTGGATAAGTCATTGATCATGAGAGTAATATGTTTTCAATAATTGATTTATATACATGGTTATATATGTCCACGAGTGAAATAGGGGATATAATTGAGTTTATTCAGCATTACATTAGAGAATCATTGAGTTTATGATTCATATTTCAATGGTTTGTAGATGTATTAGATCATAGGGTAGTGACATGTGTGGTGATTCTTGATGAAAATTATACATCCACTTTTATAATTAATTATTCTTGGTATGATTGAGCTGTCTACTTTTTTTTGAATACAAGATCCCCAAGTGTTGATATTTGATAGTCTATGTCTATTTCTTAGCGACTGGAAGAATAATAGAGGTCATATAGGAATCATTCATGCTACAATGTTGGGGATCTATATGTGTGTAAATCATAATAATTAAATCATGTTATTAGGGGAATATTTGGGTGATAATGGTTTGCTGACTTCTATCAGTAAGTCATATGCTTCAAAGACTAAGTAGGAATCAATAATAGATAAGTATAAATAGATAAATGATTAGTATGTAAAGAAATATTCATCGATCATGGAAGACACATCCACCATATTGAATTAAGATATAAAGTGTTAATAATAATTATTATTCATAAACTAATATACCAGTTACATGTATGTCTATTAAATGTTGTTTGTCAATAATACGTGTAAATATAGTAGATAAATGGATTATCATGGAATAAAAGGTGCAATGAGGAATCTGAGTATAATCTATTATATCAACATTTTGTGATATTTAATCTTATATAGATGATTATATGACTAAAATGAATCATTAATATGAAAACATACAATACACATGGATCATGAAATAAACCCCTCAATTTAATGGATCTCATATAATATTTTATGAATAATTTTTCAATGATGAAGAGGGAGATTGTATCATGGAATAGTTTATTCTATATGATATTTCACTATTCTACCTATAAAATGTGATAAATCACACACACACAGACACACACATATATATCAATGGATTAAATGATAAATATAATAAAACCTCCCTCATTGAGCTTAATTTCATTTATATAGATTTCAACCCAGATAATTTTTTCATTTATAATTATGTTTGTGTGTGTAATTCCATCATAGATGATTATGATGAAAAAAATATTCATCAAAATGGCCTTTGATATCTAATACTTAACATGGAAGTTGAATTATTAAAATCATGGAATGAAATTTCATCTTTAATATGTTGCTATATATTTTATAGGTAATCTTGATTTTTTTGATTGGATTAGGTGTTGATTTTTTTTAAATTGTTGGGATTATTTCTTATCATGAATATTATGTTCCCACTAAACATGAAATTATGATCCATTGAAAATCATGTAAAAATACTTCTTAAATAAGGTTAATCAAAATAATACTCAATTTTTACCTTCCCTCTTTACAAGGACACTCCAATTATATGGAAGAAACTGCGGATAGTGGGTTATCCTTATAAGACTAATCCCTCTATCATTAACACTCTTTATATTCATTTCTAATTCCATTCTATCTAAATTAAATCTATAAAAAACCATATATTTTCACTAAATAAACATAGAAATTTAAGAATGTTGGATGATACCATAAACAAGGATAAATTATTAGCTTATTTGATGGCTATATTTAATCCGAGTAGGGTTTGTTGTTGTTCTTATAAGGGGAAATCTAGATCCACAATGGCATGGATAATAGTTAATCCCTATCACTCCATATAAAATACATGCATAAATTAACTAGAAAGACTAATTTTATTAATAGAATGTGCGTGGAGCATCGATATTAAAACCCATAGTGTGCACAATACAATAATGGATAATTTTTTTGATTTATAATCATGAATTTTTTACTCAATAGGCTGGAATTGATAAGCATTCCAAACATAGTATAATTTAAAGTGGGAATTATTTTCATTGAAATGTTCTCTATATGTTGGATGGAATAATTAATAATGATTATCCCTAAATTTATTCCAACCAATATCTGTTTTCCCTTTATCTATGCATCTATTTCTAACTTTATGAATGTGTTTATATAAAGGGTTCAATCTAACTATGAGGTTTCAGAAAAACTACCCATCAAATATTATTCTAGAATTAGAACCCCAAATAATAAAATATTAAAAAAAATTCTACATAAAGGATAGGGATATGATTGTGATCCAATTTTAATATATTATTCAAATTTATACTAATAATAAAAAATTATTAGATTATTGGGTTCATCAAATGATTCAAGGTACAAATGTGTTTATATTTAATTTGGATGGGGATGACATTATTATGTTTTCTTAATCAAATATTGTGTTACTGTATTGTAAATTTTACCACACATCCTTCAAAATTTGTTTCAATAAAAGTTGAATAAAAATATAATTTGGAAGGAAGTGGGTGGTGAATTACATTGGAATGGCCTATGTAAGAGGAGTTGTACTCATAAATGGTACCAGGTTCTTATATTTTGCATGCTTTTTTTCTTTTCTTTTTAAAATGAAATTATTATTGGAAAAAATTATTGAGTCTCATAAAACCATGGAGTAAGGATAAAGTATGATAATATACCCTGACATGGAGAGGTTTGAGAATATAGTAGTTTATAGGGGTAGGTGGGTAGGTTCTAATAAGTTTTATCCTAAATTATAAGTGTATAAATGAATAAATATATTATATATTGGTCCGAATAAATAAAAATAATGGGGGAGATCACTACTCAAATGATCACATATTAACAATCGATTGATAGCATATTAGCCAATACATCAATAGTATATGAACACTATCATAGGAAGAGATCACTACTCCACCACGATCCATGAAACCTTTGATATTGAAAAAATTAATTTTTATTTCAAAAAACACTTTTAATGGAATATCAGAACACTTACAAAAAGAAAGATAACATAAAACATGAGACTACAAAAGATTAAAAAAATAATTCCATAATTATTTAAAATTATTTGAATCGTTAACAATATTTAAATACTAATCAATTGGGGTTACCTTCATGTCTAGAGTATCCAAGATGTGATCCTCAAAATGTTAAACCATATTATCCCATGTAAAAATATACATCTCTAGATATATTTTCCATAGGTTGAATGTGTGTTTAAAAAATAAATCATATTAATTGATTCAATAAAGTATCTATTAACTAATGAAATCATGAATCACTCTCCCCCTAATTATATTGTAATACTCATATATAGATTTAATGTTTAAACCCCACTACAATATATCTTCCTTATAGTGAATAATTAGCTAAAGAATTTTTTATCTTCCTCATTTCTTATTAACTTCAGTGCATCATTGACAATTTATAGTTCTTAATTGAAATGAACTACCACATTTTCTTCTCTTAATTATATTATTCCATTTCTATAAGATCATATAACTATAGGCCTAGGTAATTATTAATAGTCCATCTATTCTTATATCATCTTCAATATATTGGTAAAGATATAATGTAAACCAATCATTTCTATCCTTTTCCTTAAGTCAAATTGATTTTTTTTCATTTACATCTTCCTTTATCTCCTCAAATGTTCTTATTTTATACTGATAGATTTATTAATGGTTAAAATAATGTAAATGAATTATATTTTAAATTCCGAAATATTTTTTAAAATTTCACCCCAAATCATCAGGGGGGTTTTCAGTTATTATTTACTAAATTAATTATATATTTCCTCAATTATATTCATTAGATTATCGTTAATTTAAATCCTAACGATCAATGAATTCTAAAATTGATGCACATTACAATAAAAATCTAAATAATAATTGTATTCTAATTTGGATAATTCTTCTAACCCAATATGAAATAAAATTCCTATCTCATCTAATTATGTATTTTTTATTATTATTTACATTATTGAATTTTCTTATATATAAACTATTATTTTAATTTTTTAATTTTAAAATTTGAATGTTGTATGACAAAAACCCGAATAATTCATATACATCCATTGAATTTTCTCCAAAAAAAATAATTACAATGGAATAATAATTAGGTCTTTTTATCTAAAACCATGTCTATAATAAAGATATCGTGGTTCCATTTTAGTAAATATGATCATAACTTCATGATCTTGGAACACCATGAGGAGGTCTAATATATAAATACCCATTTTGGGATTCACATCAAGGTAACCAATACATGTGACTCTAAAAACTACATTATATTATGAATTAAAAATTAAAATTCCATTCAATTTTCTACCTAACGATCTTTCTTCCCATGTTTCCAAAACTATAGAGAAAACTGCTATAAGGAATGACCACCTCCTTGGAATTGTTCTCAATAGTTGATTTGTTTTCATAGGCATTTTTAACAAAACACCTTATACTACACCCATTTTTATATTCATCATTTTCTAACTAGATTATCCAATGAAAAATACAGCCTTCCTCATTTTCGTATGCATCCCCTTCATATATTCCATTAAACCTCACCATTATTATTATAAAAATGAAAAGTAATATGGATTTAATTTTATTTAAATGTTCCTAGGTTATTAAATTTTTTTTCTTAATTCAAATCATACGAAATGGAAACTTTTATATCGTAATTCTTCTCAATTTTTTAATATTAAAAATTTTATAACTAGACCTTAAAGATCATATAATCTAGTGTATCTAAAATAAAATTTACTTTTCTTTCCCAACAATCTTGTATATATAGATATTTATATAATTAGGAAAAACTCTTACATATTAAACTAATACATTACGGGTGTAAACCTCTAATAAGTACAATTTCCCATAAAACAAAATTCATTTATCTAAAAATTGAATAGTTTTCATGAAAAATATTCACAATTTTTATCTTGACCATATCCTTGTACCTACTCTTCCTGAAAACCACATGATAATCATTATAGAACTTTTATGAGGGAAACATTATCTATAAGGGACATAAAATAATTAAAGACATCGACATTCCAAAAAAATTAATAAAATATTACTTTTTCAAAATAAACATAATGTTAAAAATAATCCCTTTTCTTACCCATTAAATACTCTTCTATGTGAAAAAACTTATATAATCAATTTCCTTAAAAATAATTAATGAGAAATAAACTCAAAAGGTTTTATTTTCAAATTTTAAATTCACATTATAATGTTATCACTAAAATATACTTTTGAAAATTACATATGGAAGAACCATTACAGTTATAAATAGAGTAAACATCACGGATACTAATAGAATAAATTTACCTTTAACTTTTTAACATTAATTAAAAGTAACCATCATTTCTACTTAGGGATGATCTATAGTAGGTAATCTTGGAATAAACATCAAGTTCAACTTATAAACATTCCACAATGAATTTGAGAACAAAATTGGGGATCACCCTATGAATATAAAATATTGGTATTAATAATGATTTATAATGGGGCTCTAACCATAAAAAATAATTTCCAAGGACCGTATCATGAACATAAACCTTGGAAAACTCATTTAAACCCATGCTCAAAGCAATTTTGGATATCAAAATTCCCTTTCTTCTTAAAAATAATTTTTAAAATCCAAAAAATGAAAACATAATAAGGAAACAAATTTATATGAAAAAAAATAGAAACCTATAATTTGAGAATAAAATAATTTAGGTTCCATGATAGATGAAAAATATTATCAATCGATATATGTTAAAATCATTTATTTTAAATTTATGTCGGAAATGTTTAATATTACATCATTTAGAAAACAAAAATATATTCATTTAAAACCGGTATTTAAAAAGGAAAAATTGATTTAAATTAATTTAAAAAAATATTAAATTCATTTTATTCTTAATTTTTTGAAAATATGAAAATGGGAAAAAATATTTATAAAATAAATCATTAAAAATTAAAAAATTTGTTTTAATGTAAAGTGTCCCTCAACTTGAGTCTAACATCTCATTATTATTATTTATCTTCAAGAATAATAAACATAGGTTTATTATTCACTTTATTAACAACCTTCATCATGTTTATTATTCCTTTATTTCATTTAAAACTATGTTAAAAAATAACATAATAATGTATGTTGACATCAGATGTTTTGACAATATTACATTTATAAGTTCAAATTGAATTCGGTAAGATCATTTATCATCAAAGAGTCAAATGTTATATCATTCCTTTGATAATATTCAGGAAATAATTATCTTCTTTAGATATGAAATATAAATTTAAAACCAAACATTTATGATATTCATAAAAAAATGAACTATGTTACAATCATGGAGACGATAAGCCATATATATGCAAGAGTAATGTTTCTATTCTATAAATATCATTACGGGTATAAGGTAATATATATTATTTTATATTTTTATAGTAATAAAAATTTAAATTATGTCATATTATTTCATTACATATACTTATATATTTAATCATAGTGACATCATAATTAAAAACAAATCACATCACAATATGGATTCGATATTCCACACATATGCACGAACGATGATATCATTTTTCAGTGAACAGAAAGTTAACAATTTAAATGATATAATAAATTTTCATAATTATAAAAATTTTCAGAATATTATAAATAAACATTAATTCCATAAATTTTATCCATACATGAGATATGGTGATGTAAAACAAATTTAATTGATTTTTGAGGTGGTAGTCCATCGTACACAAGAATTATGGTTTCCTTTTCAATTTGATGGAAAAGGAGATGGATATAGGATATTATATGAACAGTATAACATATAACTATATGAAGGATAATTGTGTTATAATTATAACATGGTTCAAAAATATATAAAGGGGGTGGTTGAAGAAACAATACTAAAACATGTAGTTGGAAACTATACATCTTCTTTGGAAAACATCCTTTCCTTAACATATTAAGACCTCTAATATTGATATTTTATCTTAATGAAGACCTATATAACGAGTGATAATATTTTAATAAGGGATTTGGTCTAGTATTATCTAAGATAAATTGGGGTTTATGTGTGAAAGATTTAGATTAATAGGCTCCCTTTTATTAGAGGTGAGAAAGGCACTCTTGGAATTTCCAAAACTATTAAATTAATATCAAATAATTTTAATTCAAAATGGATAAAAAGTATTCATTTCAAATATAATATATGTATGGCCAAATATACTCCAAACAATATTTTTTAGATAAGTTATGGTCACATTTGTTCCTTATCATTTGGATTTAACCCCTCATTAACCCTTTTTAAACATATGGTAAGAAAAATATTATTTACGCTTTGAGGGTAAATATTGTTACTATAAAAAGGATAAAGACCATAAATGAAACATGGTTTATTATATAAACTATTTCACAATAGTGTATGAATTTATCATTTTTTTCTTTTATATCTATTAATAAAATATTGTTTATATTAAAATATTATCAATGTCATCTTTTAGAACTATTCATTACTTTGACATTAACAATATCATGATAACACATAAAATTTGAAAATATTATTTTAATGCATTCTTAATATTTAATTTTCATCTATAAATTTTTTTCAGTATAGTAATTATCAAAATAAATATTACTTATTATTTTTTTAATATCATTTATTCCATATTCCAATTAATTGAATAATTAATGCGTAAGATTTGTGTAAGAATTTAAGTTAATTATTTCCACACTAAAAAATATATTATAAATATATGGATAAATTCATTATATTTCAAAATAATATTTATATTCAGACATATCACCTAGATTAACTCATATTAAAAATATTATATTTATTAAATACATGAGTGTGACATGTTTGAAATTTCTTGAAATAAAATAAAATAAACGTCATAA
The DNA here is from genome assembly GCA_963277665.1 of Viscum album. Classification (NCBI taxonomy): domain Eukaryota; kingdom Viridiplantae; phylum Streptophyta; class Magnoliopsida; order Santalales; family Viscaceae; genus Viscum; species Viscum album. The sequence continues at coordinate 20,545,541 of OY728145.1, read as the reverse complement.
TCTCTTATAGATGAAAATACAATTCCATATAACAAATTATATGTTTATGGATGAACAATAATAATAATAATAAATTGGTTATGTTTTTGTGTCATTTTATAGTTCTAATCAATTTTTATCCCTTAATTATCTAATTTAACCTTTACCATCGTAATGAAAATACTAAGGTTTCTATTCATATTGGTCAAAAATAAAAGGGACCTATTTAATAATTATGGATATCATGATTAAGAATATAAAATCCATTATTTAAAATTAAAAACCAAAAAGTTTTAGAATTTAATTTAAAATTAACTATACAAAATTTAATGAAAAGCTTCTTTCTTGAAAAATATTTTTTTAAAACCGAAAATGTTGTTATACAAAAAATAAGCAATAAGGATGAACAAAATTTAATAATTAGTTTATATATACCCAAATGTAACTTATTTTACATTGAGAAAAAAATTAGAATCGCAAGGGTGTTTTTTTATTATAATTAAAATTATATCTTTATAAAAAATGGTATTTGTTTACTACTCATTGAAAAAGTAGTCATTTTATAAAATTTTCAAAAAAATATTTTAAGATAATTTTGACATGCATTATTTAAAAAAATATTTTATTATATAAAATAAACATTCCAAATCTTCTGTAAATTATAGAAAATAATAACTCATTAAAATAAACAAAAATATATTTTTGGTGAATAAAACGATTTTACTAAAAATTTGGGTAATTATTTACAATGAATAAACAAAAAAATAGAATTTTTTTATATATTATATATTTCATAATTTTGTTAATACAATACACTCCTTCTAATTTAACACGTAGGTTATGACATTCACATTTAAAAAAATGTTATCTTTATTTTATTCTCAATGTTTCATATGTTATAAGTTATCCATCAAAGTCATTGTTTTTAAAGTCTCATGATGTTACATTCGACCCCAATAAATAAATCTTATCCCCACAATTGGAAGTCATGATTGGTAATCTATCTTCAAATATTCAAATTAAGTTTTCTGGAATCACATATCACAAAAAGGTTAAATAAAACATTGAATATAAATTAAAGTAAAGAAAGTAAGAAGTTCGTCTGAAATTACAAATATTATGCTTCCATATATGAGATCATTGATGGGAAGTGAAAACGTTGACATAGAAGAGAAAAGTTGATACCCAATGACATATAGAGAGTGATATAGAGTATGATAATGTTAAAATTATCTATCATAATACTATAAATATATGATGGATTAAAAGGACATTGAATTCATGGTAATGAAATCAAATGGTATTTATTTTATTAATAATCTCTTTTCTGGATTTGAGGAATTAATTTACAATCTAAACAATAAATACAGGAAAACATACTTACATGAAATTTATAATTTATTCCTTTATTAAATGTTTAGCACAATATCTTCATTTTATCCCAATAATTAGTAATCAAGATGACGTTTTCATGCTTGATGTAGTAGAATAAAATTCTATGGATCAAAAAAATACCAAATAATAAAAACATATTTCTCTTATATTTAGGAATCAACTATAAATATAATGTTTAATTAAATATAAGATAACTCTAAAAAATGAATCAACCATTAAACAAATAAATACTAACTTATTCTCCAAAATTAAATTGTAAAACAAAAAGTTCAACATATATTATTAAATAAATAACTATTCATAAAATTACTCAAAATATTCCACGCTTTGATTGAAGTCCAAATATCATATGAATTTTCTCACATCATCTTCCAACATAAAATTTTTATTAGTCTCCAAATCACTTCAATGGATCATAAAGCATTATACTAAAATGTGCATTCCCTAAACATATAATCTCCCAGATACGTTATAAATTTCTATAAATAAAAAGAATCACCATAAATCCTCAATGAAATCACATATTATTTTAGAAGATAATTCAATATATATTCTGAAAATAATATACCACAACATCATTTGAGGTTCTGAAAATAGTGAGATTATTACAAAATACCATTAATCACTTATCCACCAAACAAATTTCAAATATCATCGTTATCTATATGATAAAACATAAGTTCTCAAAATGAACATAAAAATTATATATTAAAAAATTTAAATGAATATAAATAATAACATATTAACATGGAATTCTCATACGCTAGTTCAAGGTGATGCATCCTTTTCACCCTTTATTATTGTGTTATAAGCTCACAAATTTATTAGATGTGATGGGGTTTCATTCTAAAATGAGATGTGATTTTACTAAAAATTTATTAATATAATTATAATAGAATTCTCTAAATATGATGTACATACTCAAAATTTTAATAAGCCCAAATTCATAAAAATAAATATCATATAAACATTAAAGGTTAACCATATCATTAAACTTGTGTCTATGAAATTTTATTGAATTATTACACAATTGTTTTTTCAATAAAACCGCTACTAAAACTAAGGGTTACATTATAATAAATGACTCTCAAAATAATCTTGATAATATTTTTCATCCACCACTGAAAACATTATAAGTATTTTATAATAATTTCAACTTACATTAAACATTAAACTTGAAAACCCGTAATGGAATTCATAACTATTAGGACTACCACTATTGAAAACATTCATATCTCTATGGTCATCTAAACCCTTCTCTAATACAAATTATAAGGATCCACCCATAAACAAAATATAATCTAATTTCATTAGACTAGAATTGACTTTTTTTCCCAAATAAATTTTTGTTTTAGTGTTTTAATGAATTTGGAAAAAAAGCTTACATATTCAACCCAAATATTAATGTTGTTCCTAATACTCAATATCCTTTTTTCCAAGAAGAAATATTTTAAAATCAATATGGTTTATTATTATAAAAAATATTCACATTTTTTTTCAACCACATCATTTTCCCTAATATTACTTAAAACCCTTTGAATAAAATTTTAAAATCATGGATGAGCAAAAGAATATTTTTAAGAGATATAAAAAAAGAAAGTGACTGTTCTCTTATAAAATCTTACTAAAAGAGTAATGTTTTTAAAATGAACCTGGGGTTGAAAATAAACCCTTTTATTGAACAAGGGATCATATTCTATAGGAATCTTTTTTATAATACACGTCATTAGAAATCTTGATAAAACAAATAACCAGTAATGTGTTTACTGCAAATTTCAAATCATGGGAATTTGTTTTACAATGGTATACTTTCCACTATTATATATGTAATAGACATAATGTTTATAATTGGAGTAACTATCACAATTATGCATGGAATAACAATCATGGATTTAAATAAATTAATCATCACATACTCATGTAAGACCTTACTTGTTAACATCTGAACATTATATTTGGGTAACCTTAAAAACTACTTAAGGATTAAATATCATAGTTAATCTTGGAATTACCATCATAGTCAAATTCTAAACATTACCCAATTAATTATAGAGATATAATGAGTCTCACCCTATGTATAATCTATGTTGGGATAACCTATGATATGTAATAGTGATAAACTCTTCATAAATAATTTCTATGGACTGTATCGTGAACAAATCCACTGAAAAAATCCTTTAAACCCATATGAGAAACACTTTTTGATACCAAAACAATTTTTCTCAATAATCCCTTGTAAAATCCACTAATTAAATAAATAATAACTAAAACAGTTATTTGAAAATAAACATGGAAACATATAATTTAAACATACAACTAAATTTGGAATCATTATGACCAAAACAAGTCTAATTTCATATAAGTTAAAAGATCATTAATTCTATTTTGTTATTTGAAAATTCATAGTGTACCTCGTTTGGATAATAAGAAAAATATTAGATTAAAATTATTTGTTAAATAGTAAAAAATGTATGAAAAATAATTTAAAAATTAATAATTGAATACTAAAATGATTTTCTAATAAATATTTAGAAAACATGGATACAAAAGATAAAAAATTTGAAAATAAAAACATAAACATTTTAAAAAATAGTTTTTAATTAAAGTGTCCCTTAACTTGAGTTGAACTCATCATGTACATTATTTATTTACATAAATATTAAACATAGATATTTATTTAATTTATTAAAAACCCTATTAATGTTTATTATTTATTTTATCTTATTAAATACCATGATATATCTAATTACATAAATATTTATTTCCATGTCCGACCATTTGAAAATATTATGTTAAAAATTCCGAAATTTCATTCGTAGGTTTAAATATGGTAAAAACTTCCACTATTAAATCCTTTAATGATTAATTTTCATGAAATTATTTTCATTTTTATAAAAAAATGAAACTTATAAAACCAATAATTAAGGATAGTTTGTAAAACGTCACTTCATTATAATCATGGAGAGGGTATGTCATAAGTACACATGTGTGGTGTTTCCATTTTTCAATGATCATTATATAATGAAGGTAAATATTACATTATTTGTGACCATTAAGTGATAAAGGAAATATATCTCAGAATAATATCATGGATATTTAAAGTTCTCATCATAGCTGGGAACTTCTTTGAACTAGTAGTGTGACATACACTCTTAAGACATTACTACATACTATGTTACATAGAAGAAAAATCAGGCTATGAAAATTATGTTTTTTTAAGAAACAATTAATAAATTTTTTAATGAAGTATAAAATATTTATTTCAAAGGAAAAAAATCCAGTAATATTTCTATTGTGTCATTGAATTCTTTGTATCATTCCAACCATGTCACTATTTATTCATATTTTATAATTAAAAAAATTATAAACCGTTTTCATTTCGTTAGTTAAAAAAGATATGACATATGGGTAATGTCATATTACACTCATATATATGTTTTATAAATCCGTAAATTGATATTTCATTACGAGAATGTTTTTTTGAATTGTTATTCAGTTTTTGATTATTTCTTATAATTTCATTTATCTGAACTTTTTTCTTCATAACATTTTAGATATTAATGATACATCAAAAAAATTTAAAAGTAATGATAGGCTATTTATTTGAATATTGTTTTTTAATTCTCTATCCACATTCCCCAATAGATAGGCCATTCATGGTATATATAGTTATGGTCATAAGGCTAGTCCATAACCCACTAGTGGTGAATAGATGTTCCATGTCTAACATTTTGTTTCAACCATTGTTCTTTAGATCATTATATATGAATGGTTTCCTCAACCCATTACAAAAGTATTTGTTTCCCCAAATGTACCATCACATTTAAAGATACTTCCTATAAATCATTTATATCTATTTATGATTATAAATAACTCATCCCAACTTAATATATCATTGGGGAGTCATTTCATTCATCATTAATCATTGGTTGAAACTTATAAAAGATTTAACTTTTCATCTTTCATAGTATAGAGTAACACAATCATCACTCTGTTAGATCTCAAGTACAACATGAATCACAATATGTTTGAGGAATATATGATTCTAGTGAGGTATCAAAATCCTATATTCTTTAAAGGGTCCTATATCTCTCTATTTAATTTATTAACTTAAATCCATATCAATAGAGACTTTGTAACCATATGTTTCAATATATTATTTTTTATTACTCCATCTACTTTTTATTCATTTCAATAATGGGGATATTAGAGACCATAATGGTATACTACTTGATCTAAGAAAGTTGAAAATATTTGATCATACATCAAGTCCCCCATAGAATATTAGTTTATTACTATGTTTCTAAATAATTGGTATAAATTTTATCGAATATGATAGGTAAAGAGTTTCATTGAAAATAGTATGTGTCCATTGGGCTATGGAATGAATTTTTATCCACATTCAATCATTTGTGGATCCAAAAAGCACCAAATAGTTATTTTCCTAAGGATAAAAGGATGGATATTTTTGTGACTATAATTTTTAGATTGTTGGTTTTATAATCTATAGTATTAATTTTAATCTATAAACCTGTGTTTTGTAGTATCTTCCTGGTGATAGTCTCAAAGGTCACTCCCAAACATGTATGGGTGATATATGGTGTATGGTGTTGATAAGCATTGGATGGGTCACTGAGCATGAGAGTAATATGTTTTCAATAATTGATTTATATATAGGGTTATATATGTCCATGAGTGAAATAGGGGATATACTTGAGTTTATTCATCATTCTATTATAGAATCATTGAGTTAATGTTTCCTATTTCAATGGTTTGTAGATGTATTAGAATCCAGGGTAGTGACATTTGTGGTGATGCTTGATGAAAATTATACATCAAATTTCACAATTAATTATTCTTGGTATGATTGATCTCTCTACGTTTTTTGGAATACAATATCCCCAAGAGTTGATATTTGATAGTCTATGTCTATTTCTTAGCTACTGAAAGCATAATAGAGGTCATCTAGGAATCATACATACTACCATGTTGGGGATCTATATGTGTGTAAATTGTAATAACAAAAGCTAGCTATTAGGAAAATATTTGGGTGATAATTGTTTATATACTTCTGTCAGTAAGTTATATGCTTCAAAGACTAAGTAAGAATCAATAATAGATAAGTATAAATAGTTCAATGACTAGTATGTAATGAAAGATTCATCGATCATGGAAGACACATCCACCGTATTGAATTAAGATATAAAGTATTAATAATAATTATTATTTATAACCTAATCAACCAGTTACATGGATGGCTATTAAATGTTATTTGTCACCAATATGTGTAAATATTGTATATAAATGGATTATCGTAGAATAAAAGGTGCAACGTGGATTCCAAGTATAATCTATTATATAAATAGTTTGTGATATTTACTCTTATATAGAGGATTCTATGACAAGAATGAATCGTTAATATGAAAACATAAAATACATATGGATCGTGAAATACACCCCTCAATTTAATGAATCTATGATAATATTTTATGAATAATTTTTCAATGATGAAGAGGGAGATTGTATCATGGAATAGTTTATACTATACGATATTTCACTATTCTACATATGAAATGTGATAAATCACACAAACACACACACACACACATATATATTTATTAAATGGTAAAAATAATAAAACCTTCCTCATTCAGCTTGATTTCATTTATATAGATTTCAACCCAGATAATTTTTTCATTTATAATTACGTTTGTGTGTATAATTCTATAATAAATGATTATGATTAAAACAAGATTCATCAAATTTTCCTTTTATATATAAGACCTAACATGGAAATTAAATTATTAAAATCATGGAATGAAATTTAATATTTACTATGTTTCTATATATTTTATTGGTAATCCTGATTTTTTTTGGATTAGGTGTTGATTTTTTTAAATTTTTGGGATTATTTCTTATCATGGATATTATGTTCACAATAAACATGAAATTTTGATCCATTTATAATCATGTTAAATTTTGTCCAAATAATTTTAATTAAAAAAATCCTCAAATTTACCTTCCCTCTTTACAAGGATCCTCCGCTTATATGGAAGAAACTGTGGATAATGGGTAATCCTTATGAGACTAATCCCTCTATCATTAACACTCCTTATATTCATTTCTAATTCCTTTCTATCTAAATGAAATCTATAAGAAAACCATATATGTTCACCAAATAAACTCAAAAATTTAGGAATGGTGGATGCTAGCATAATATAGGGTAAATGATTAGCTTAGTTGATGGATATATTTAATCCCATTAGGGTTTGTTATTGTTCTTATAAGGGGAAATGTAGATCCAAAATGGGATGGATAATAGTTAATCACTATCACTAAATATACAATACATTCTTAAATTAACTAGAACGAATAATTTTATTAATAGTATGTGTGTGGAGCGTCAATAGTAATACCCATTGTGTGCACAATACTATAATGGATAATTGTTTTGATTTATAATCAGGAAGTTTTTACTCAATAGGCTGGAAGTTATAATCCTTTTAAACATAGTATAATTCAATGTGACCATTATTTTCATTGAAATTTCTTCTATATGTTGGATGGAAAAATTAATAATGATTATCCCTAAATTGATTCCAACCAATATATGTTTTCACTTATCTATACATCTATTTCTATCTTTATGAATGTGGCTATATAAAGTGTTCAATATAACTATGAGGTCTCAGAAAAACTACCCATCAAATATTATTCTAGAATCAATACCCCAAATAATAAAATATTATCAAATATTTCTACATCAAGGATAGGGACATTATTGTGATCCAATTTTAATATATTATTCAAATTTATACTAAGTAGAATAAATTATTAGATTATTGGATTCATTAAATTATTCAAGGTACAAATGTGTTTATATTTAATTTGGATCGAGATGACATTATTTTGTTTTATGAATACACTATTGTGTTACTATATTATAAATTTTTCCACAAATCCTTCAAAATTTGTTTCAATAAAAGTAGAATAAAAATATAATTTTGAATAAAGTAAGTGGTTAATTCCTTTGGAATGGCCTATGTAATAAGAGGCGTACTCATAAATGGTACATGGTTCTTCTATTATGCATGATTGTTTTTCTTTTTTTGAAATGAAATTATTATTGGAAAAAATTTATTTAGTCTCATAAAAACATGGACTAAGGATGAAGTATGATAATATACCCTTACATGGAGTGGGTGGAGAATATATTGGTTTTATCGAGGTAGGTGGGTAGGTTCTAATAAGTTTTATCCTAAATTAGAAGTGTATAAATGAATAAATATTTTATACATTGGTCCAAATAATTAATAAACTTGGGGAAGAATGAATATGGGAAATGAAATTTATTTCCTTATATAACATCAAGGATATTATGTTCACATTTTCAAATAAAACATTAACCTGATGATTAATCCCAACAAAAGAGGTGAAAATAATTAATATGTGAACACTAATTTTAAATTCCCCTCCACTAAAAGGCTACTAAAATGATCACATATTAACAATCGATTGATAGCCAATTAGCCACTACATCAAAAATATATGAACACCATTTTAGGAAGAGATCACTAGTCCACCACGATCCCTGACACCTTTTATATTAAAAAAATTAATTTTTATTTCAAAAAACACTTTTAAGGAAATATTGGAACACTCACAAAAAGAAATATAACATAGAACTTGAGAGTAAAAAATATAAAAAAACCATTCCATAAATATTTAAAATTATTAAAATCTTTAAAATATTTAAATACTAATCAATTGAGGTTACCTTTATTTCCAGATTATCCAAGATGTGATCCTCTAATTGTTAAACCATATTATCCCATGAAAAAATATACATCTGTAGATATATTTTCCAAAGTTTGAATGTGTTTTTAAAAAATAAATTATATTAATTGATTGAATAAAGTAGTTATTAACTAATGAAAACATGAATCACTCTCCCCCTCATTATATTGTAATACTTATATAAATAATTAATGTTGAAAACCCACTACAATATATCTTCTTTATAGTGGATAATTAGCTAAAGATTTTTTATCTTCCTCATTTCTTATTAACTTTAGTGCATCATTGACATGTTATGGTTATTGATTGATATAAACTACCACATTTTTTTCTCTTAATGATATTTTCCCATTTCAATAAGATCATATAATTATAGGACAATGAAAAGATTAATAATCCATCTATTCTTATTTCATCTTCAATATATTGGTAAAGAGATAATGTACACCATTGATTTCTATCCTTTTCCTTAAGTAAAATTGATTTTTGTTTTCATTTACATCTTCCTTTATCTCCTCACATGTGTCTATTTTCTGCTGTTAGATTTATTGATGGTTAAAAGAATGTAAATGAATGATATTTTAAATTCAGAAATATTTTTGAAAATTTCACCCCAAATCATCATTGGTTTATTCAGTTATTATTTACTAATCTAATTATAGATTTCTTCAATTATATTCATTAGATTATCCTTTGTTAAAATCCTAACGATCAATGAATTCCATCATTGATGCACACTTCAATATAAATCCTAATATTAATTCTATTCTAATTTGGATAATTCTTTTAACCAAATATGAAATAAACTTCCTCTATCATCTAATTATGTATTTTTTATTTAAATTATTGAATTTTATTATATATAAACTATTATTTTAATTTCTAAATTCAAAAATTTGAATGCTGTTTGAAAAAACCCGACTAATGCATATACATCCATTGAATTTTCTCTCATAAAATAATTAAAATTGAATTATAATTAGGTCTTTTATCTGAAACCATGTCTACAATGAAGATATCATGGTTCTATTTTAGTAAATATGATCATAACATCATGATATTAGACCACCATGAAGAGGTCTAATATATAAATACCCATTTTGGGATTCACATCAAGGTAACCAATACATGCGACTCTAAATACTAAATTATATTATGTCTTACAAATTAAAATTCCATTCAATTTTCCACCCAACGAGCTTTCATCTCATGTTTCAAAAACTATAGAGAAAAATGATATAAGGAATGACCACCTCCTTGGAATTGTTCCCTCTAGTTGATTTTCGTTCATAGGTATTTTTAACCAAACACCTTATACTACACCCATTTTCATATTCATCATTTTCTAAATGGATTATCCAATGAAAAATATAGCTGTCTTCATTTTTGTATGCATCCCCTTCATATTTTCTATTAAACCTCACCATTATTGTTATAAAAATGAAATTTAATATGGATTTAACTCTATTTAAATGTTCCAAGGTTGTTAAAAATGCTTCCTAAATCAAATCATATAAAATGTAAACATCTATATCTGAATCCTTATCATTTTTTTAATATAAAAAATTTTATAACCAGACCTTAAAGATCATATAATCTAGTGTATCTATAATAAAATTTACTTTTCTTTCCCAAAAATCTTGTATATATAGATATTTATATAATTAAAAAAAATATTACAAATTAAACTAATACATTACAGGTGTACACCTCTAATAAGTACAATTTCCCATAAAACAAAATTCATTTAACTAAAAATTGAATTGTTTTCATGAAAAATCTCCAGAATTTTCATCTTGACCTTATCCTTGTACCTAATCTTGCTTAAAACCACATGATAATCATTATATATTTTTTTTGAGAAAAATGTTATCTATAAGGGACATAAAATAATTAAAGACATCATAATTCCATAAAAATTAATAAAATATTAATTTTTCAAAATAAACATTATGTTAAAAATAAACCCTTTTCTTACACGATAAATACGCTTCAGTGTAAAAATACTTTTATAAACAATTTACTTAAAAATAATTAAGGAGAAATAAACTCAAAAGGTTTTATATTCAAATTTTAAATTCACATTCAAAATTTATCCCAAAATTATAATTTTCAAAATTATATATGGAAGAACCATCACAGTTATAAATAGAGTAAACATCACAAATACTGATAGAATAAATTTACTTTTAACTTTTTAACATTAATTAAAAGTAACCATCGTTGCTACTCAGGGATGATCTATAACAGGTAATCCTGGAATAACCATCATGTTCAACTTATAAACATTCCCCAATGAATTTGAGAAACAAATTGGGGATCACCCTATGGAATTGAAATATTGGTATTACTAATGATCTATTATGGGGCTCTAACCCTAAAAAATAATTTCCAAGGACCGTATCATGAATATAAAACGTGGAAAACTCCTTTAAACCCATGTTCAAAACAATTTTGTATATCAAAAATCCCTTTCTTCTTGAATATCATTATTAAAATCCGAAATTTGAAAAAAATAATAAAGAAACTATTTTATATGAAAATAAAAATAGAAACACATAATTTGAGAATAAAATAATTTAGGTTCGATGATGGAAGAAAAATCTTATCAATCCACACATGTTACAATCTTTTATTTAATATTTCTGTCGGAAATGTTAAATATTACTTCGGTTAGAAAACAAAAAAAAATTCATTTAAAACTGTTATTTAAAAAAGTCAAAGTTAATTTAAATTTACTTAAAAAAATATTAAATTCATTTTCTTAATTTTTTTTTGAAAATATGAAAATGGGAAAAATTATTTATAAAATAAATCATTAAAACTTTAAAAAATTGTGTTTTAATGTAAAGTGTCCCTTAACTTGAGTCTAACTTCTCATTATTGTTATTTATCTTCAAGAATAATAAACATAGGTTTATTATTCATTTTATTAAGATCCTTTATCATGTTCATTATTCTTTTATTTCATTTAATACTATGTTAAAAAAAACATAATAATTTATTTTGACATCAGATGTTTTGACAATAGTACATTTATAAGTTTAAAATGACTTCGGTAAGATCATTTATCATCAAAGAGTCAAATGTTACATCATCCCCTATATAATATTCAGGAAATAATTAGCTTTTTTAGATATGAAATATAAATTTAAAACCAATCATTTATGATATTCATGAAAAAATGAACTATGTTACAATCATGTAGATGATAGGCCATATATATGCAGGAGTAGTGTTTCTATTCTACAAATATCATAATGGGTATAAGTTAATATATATTATTTTATATTTCTATAGAAACAAAAATTTAAATTATATCATATTATTTCATTACATATACTTTTATATTTAATCGTAGTGACTTCTTGATGAAAAACAAATCACATCGCTATATGGAGTCGATATTCCACAAATATGCAGGAAAAATGATATCATTTTTCAATGAATAGAATGTTAACAATTTAAATGATATAATAAATTTTCATAATTATAAAAATTTAATGAAAATTATAAATAAACATTATTTCCATAATTTTTAACCATCCATGAGATATGGTGATGCAAAATGAATTGAATCGATTTTTGAGGTGTTAGTCCATCGTACACAGGAATTATGGTTTCTTATTAAATTTGATGCAAAAGGAGATGGATATAGGATATTATATGAATGTTATAACGTATAAATATATGTTGGATATTTGTTTTATAATTATAACGTGGTTTAAAAATATATAAAGGAGGTGGTAGAAGAAACAATACTAAAACATGTAGTTGGAAACTATACATCTTCTTTGGAATACATCCTTTCCTAAACAAATTAAGACCTCTAATATTGAATTTTTTTTAATGAAGACCTCTATAACAAGTGCTCATATTTTAAATAGGTATGTGGTCTAGTATTATCTGAGATAAATTGTGTTTTATGTGGAAAATTTTAGATTAATTGGCTCCATTTTATTTGAGGTGAGAGAGGAACTCCTAGAATTTCCCAAAATAATAACTTAATATCAAATAATTTTAATTCAAAATGGATAAAAAGTATTTATTTCAAATATAATATATGTATGGTTAAATATACTCCAAAAAATATTTTTTAGATAAGTTCTGGTCACATTTGTTCCTTATCATTTGGATTTAACCCCGCATTAACCCTTTTTAAAGATATTGTAAGAAAAAAGTTATTTACGCTTTGAGGGTAAATATTGTGACTATAAAAGGGACAAGGACCATAAATGAAACATTGTTTATTATATAAACTATTTCATAATATTTTATGAATTTAATATTTTTTTTACTTTTATATCTATTAATAAAATATTTTTTATATTAAAATATTATCAATATCATCTTTTAGAACTATTCATTAATTTGACATTAAGAATATCATGATAACACATAAAATTTGAAACAATTATTTTAATACATCCTTAATATTTAATTTTCATCTATAAATTTTTTTTAGTACAGTAATTATCCAAATGAATATTACTTTTTATTTTTTTAATATCATTTATTCTTTATTCCCATTAATTGAATAATTAATGCGTAAGAGTTTTTTAAGAATTCGAGTTAATTATTTCTACACTAAAAAAACAAAAATATATTAGAAATAGTAGGATAAATTCATTATAATTCAAAATAATATTTATATTCAGACATATCACCTATATTAACTCATATTAAAAATATTATATTTATTAAATACAAGTGTGTGACATGTTTGACATTTCTTGAAATAAAATATAATAAATTCCATAATCTCTTACAGATGAACATATAATTCCATATAACAAATTATTTTATATTTATATATGAACAAGAATAATAAAATAAAATTTTGTTATGTTTTTATGTCATTTTATAGTTCTAATCAATTTTTATCCCTTAATTATCCGATTTAACCTTTACTACGGTAATGAAAATACTAATGTTACTATTCATATTGGTCAAAAAATAAAAGGGACCTATTTATTAATTATGGATATCATGATTAAGAATATGAAATTCATTTTTTAAAATTAAAAACCCAAAATATGTTGCCTTTAATTTAAAATTAACCATACAAAAAGAAATGAAAAGCTTCTTTCTTGAAAAATATTTTTCTAAACCCGAAAATGTAGTTATAAAAAAAATAAGCAATAAGGATGAAAAAATTTTAATAATTAGATTATATGTACCTAAATGTAACTAATTTTACTTTGAGATAAAATTAAAATCACAAGGGGTATTTTATTATAATTAAAATGATAGTTTTATGAAAAATGGTATTTTCTTACTACTCATTGAAAACTTAATCATTTTAAAAAATTCTCAAAAAAATATTTTAAGATAATTTGGACATGCATTATTTAAAAAAAATATTTTATTATATAAAATAAAATTTCCAAATCTTCTGTAAATTATATATAATAACAACTCATAAAAATAAACAAAAATTTATTTTTGATGAATAAAATGATTTTACTAAAAATATGGGTGATTATTTACAATGAATTAACAAAAAAATTAGAATTTTTTTATCTATTATTTATTTCATAATTATGTCAATGCATTACACTCCATCCAATTTAACACGTAGGTTATGAAATTCGCATTTAAATAAATCTTAATCTTCTTTTATTCTCAATGTTGCATATCTTATAGGCTATCCAACATAGACTTTATTTTTAAAATCTCATGATGTTACATTCGACCCCAAAAAATAAATCTTATCCCCACAATTTGATGTCCTGATTGGTAATATATATTCAAATATTCAAAGTTTGTTTTCTGGAATCACACATCACAAAAAGGTTAAATAAAACATTGAATATAAATGAAAGTAATGGAATTAAGAAGTTCCTCTGAAATTACACATATTATGCTTCCATATAAGATATCATTGATAGAAAGTAAAAACATTGACATAGAAGAGAAAATTTGATACCCAATGACATATAGAGACTGATATAAAGTATGATAATGATAAAATTATCTATCATAATACTATAAATATATGATGGGTTAAAAGGACATTGATTTCATGGTAAGGAAACTAAATGGGATTTATTTTTTTAATAATCTCTTTCCCGGAGATGATGAATTAATATAGAATCTACACTATAAACACAAGGAAGCATACTTACATGAAATTTATAATTTATTCCTTCATTAAATTTTCATGCACAATATCATCATTTTATCCCAACAATTATTAATCAAGATGACATTTTTATGCTTGATCCAGTAGAATAAAATTCTATAGAACAAAATAATACCAATGAATAAAAATATATTTCTCATATATTTATGAATTAACTATAAATTTAATATTTAATTAAATATAAGATAACTCCAAAAAATAAATCAACAATTGAACAAATAAATACTAAGTTATTCTCCAAAATTAAATTGTAATACAAAAAGTTCAACATCGATTATTAGATAAATAACTATTCATAAAATTACTCAAAATATTCCACACTTTGATTGAAGCCCAAAGATCAAATGAATTTTCTCACATCATCTTCCAACATAAATTTTTATTAGTCTCTAAATCACTTCAATGACTCATAAAGCATTATACTGAAATGTGTATTCCCTAAAAATAAAATCTCCCAGATACGTTGAAAATTTCTATAAATAACAAGAATCTCCATAAAGCATCAATGAAATCATATATTATTTTAGAAGATAATTCAATATCTATTCTGAAAATAATATACCACAACATCATATGAGGTTCCGAAAATAGTGATATTATTACAAAATACCATTAATCACTTATCCACCAAATAAATTTCAAATCTCATCATTACCTATATGATAAAACATATGTTCTCAAAAATGAACATAAACATTATCTATTAGAAAATTTAAATTAATATAAATAATAACATATTAAATTGGAGTTATCATACACTAGTTTAAGGTGATTTATACTTTTCACCCTTTATTTGTGGGTTTTAAGCTCACAACTTGACTAGATGTGATGGGGTTTCATTCGAAAATCGAATGTGATTTTACAAAAAAAAATCTTAATATAATTATAATAGAATCCACAAAATATGATGTACATCCTCAAAATTTTAATAAGCCCTAATCAAAAAACTAAATATAATATAAACATTAAAGGTTAACCATATCAATAAACTTGTGTCTATAAGATTTTATTGAATTATTACACAATTTTTTTTCAATAAAACCTATACTAAACCTAAGGGTTACATTATAATAAATGACACTCAAAATTATATTAATAATATTTTTCATCCACCACTAAAAACATTAGAAGTATTTTCTAATAATTTAAACATACATTAAACATTAAACTTGAAAAAACATAATGGAATTCATAACTATTAATATTACCACTATTGAAAACATTCTTATCTCTATGGTTATCTAAACCCTTCTTTGATAAAAATTATAAGGATCCAACCATAAACAAAATATAATCTAATTTCATTAGACTAGAATTCACTTTGTTTTCCTAAATAAATTTTAGTTTTAGTGTTTTAATGAATTTGGGAAAAAGCTTACTTATTCAACCCAAACATTAATGCGGTCCCTAATACTCAATATCTTTTTTCCCATGAAAAAATATTTTAAAATCAATATGGTTTCTTATTATAAAAAATATTCACATTTTTTTATCAACCTCATCATTTTCCATAATATTACTTAAAACCCTTTGAATAAAATTTTAAAATGTGGGATGAGCAGAAGAATCTTTTTAAGGGATATAAAAGAAAGAATGTGACCATTATCCTATAATATCTTATTAGTACATTAATTATTTTAAAATGAACCTTTGGTTGAAAATAAACCCTTTTCTTGAACTAGTGATCATATTCTATAGGAAAATTTTTTTATAAAATACTTCATTAAAAATCTTGATAAAAAATAACCAATAATGTGTTTACTGAAAAATTTCAAATCATGTGAAACAGTTTTTACAAAGGTATACTTTTCACTATTATATATGTAATAGACATCATGTTTATAATTGGATTAACTGTCATAATTAGACATGGAATAAAAATCATGGGAATAAATAAATTAATCATAAAAAACTCATGGAAGAGCTTACCAGTTCACATCTGAACATTATATTTGGGTAACCTTCAAAACTACTTAAGGATTAAATATCATAGTTAATCTTGGAATTACCATCATAGTCAACTTCCAAATATTACCCAATTAATTAGAGAGACACAGTGGGTCTCACCCTATATATAATCTATGTTGGGATAACCTATGATATGTAATAGTGATAAACCCTTCATAAATAATTTCCAAGGACTATATTGTGAACAAATCCACTAAACAAATCCATGAAACCGTTGTGAGAAACACTTTCTAGTACAAAAAAACATTTTCTCAAAAATCCCTGGTAAAGTCCCAAAATTGGAGAATTAATTACTAAAATATTTATTTGAAAATATACATGGATACATATAATGTAAACATACAACTAAATTTGGCATCATTATGACAAAAACAAGTCCAATTTCATATAAGTTAAAAAAGCAGCCCTTATTTATTATAGTTCAAAAAGTCACAGAGTACCTCGTTTGGATAATAAAAAAATATTACATTTATATTATTTGTTAAATAATAAAAAACGTATGAAAATTAATTTAAAAATTAATAATAGAATACTAAAATTATTTTCTAATAAATTTCTAGAAAACGTGGATACGGAATAAAAACATTTTGAAAATAAATACATAAACTTTTTTAAAAATGGTTTCTAATTAAAGTGACCCTTAACATTAGTTGAACTCATCATGTACATTATTTATCTCATAAATATTAAACATAGATATTTATTTAAATTATTAAGAACCCTATTAAATTTTATTATTTAATTTACTACCATGATATGTATAATTAAATAAACATTTATGTCCACGTGAGACAATTTGAAGATATTATGTTCAAAATTCCTAAATTTCTTTCATAGGTTTAAATATGGTAAAAAATTCCACTATTAAATAATTTAATAAATAATGTTCATTAAATTATAATCATTTTTATAAAAAAATGAAAATTTTAAAACCAATAATTAAGGATAGTTAGGAAAATGGAGGTACATTACAATCATGGAGAGGATATGTCATAAGTACACATGTGTGACGTTTCCATTTTTCAATGATCTTTATAGAATGAAGGTAAATATTACATTATCCTAAAATAATGATCATAATATCATAAATATTATATTATTAACTTAAATACATTTTTACATATCATGTTTTTGAGGTGGTAATGAAATAAAAATGACATCGCTTTATAGAGGTGGTAGTCCACACGAACGCATGAATGACATTATCATATTTTTTTTGCGTGAAATGGTAATAAGGTAAATGATATATTATATAATAATAATGGGAAATATGTTATTAATATAATATATAAACATTAATTCCATCATTATAATTCATAAATTATATGGTTATGGAAAATGAACTACATCGGTTCTTGAGGTGGTAATGTGCCACACACAAGATTCATTATTTTTCTTCCCATTTTATGGAAGAAGAGACGGATATAAGTTATTATACTAACATAACAAAATAAATGTACATGAAATATATATTTAAAGTTATCTTAGTATTGTTTAAAAAGATTTTATAGATGTGGAAGAATAAATAGAACTAAAATATACAAATGAAAACCATTCATCCATTTTGGAAAATGTCATTCGATTAACACATGATGACTTCTAATATTGGTATTATGAAAAAACCATGAGGTATATAAATATGGTAGGTATTATAGTAAGGTATTTGGTATGTTATTGTCTAAAAATGGGTTTTTTTTTGTAATGTATTTATAATAAGAGGTTCCCTTTTATAATATAGGGGAAGGGAACTCAAGAAATTTCTCAAAATATTAAATTAATATAAATTTATATTTATTTAAAAATGAATGGAAACTTATTTCTTTATAATATAATATGTTTATTTATGCAAATAATCCCATTAATTTTTTTGATAAAATTTTAGCTCACATTTGTATCCTTATCATTTGGCTTTAACTCCTCATTAACCCCTTTTAAACATACCGCAAAATAAGGATTTTTAGTCTTTGAGGGTCAATGAAGAAACTATAGATGGAAGACATACCATAAATAGTGAATTTGTGATATTATTAATCAAATAATAATATTTTAGATGAATTTATGATTTTTAAAAGTTTTAGGTCATATAATAAAATTTTATTTATTTAAAAAAGTCACCAATGTCAATTTTTAAACCTATCCATTAATTTAAATGTATTAATATCATGATAACAGTTATGATTCTTAAGAATTATTTTAAAATTTCATTAAAATGTCAAGTTAATCAATAATTTTTTGTAACATTAATTATCTCAAATTATATTACTTTTAATATTAATTATATCATTTATTTTATATTTCAATAAATTGAATAATTACCCCCTCAGCATTCTCTAAGATTGTTTTTAATTATTTCATTATAAAAAATTAAAAATATATTTCCTTGTGGAATATAATTATTTATTATTTTACAATAATATTTATAGTGTGACATATTTTTTCATTAAATAATATTTGAAATACTATATTTATTAAAATTAAGAGTGTGGAATGCTTCAAAATTCTTGAAATAAAAGATTTTAAATGTAATAATATCATAATAATTTCAAAAAAAAAATCCAGAAATACAAATATTTTATTTTTTATTTATGGAAAAAGTCATCCAATAAATTTATGTAAGTATTGGTGTATTTTTATATTGCTTATAATTCAGTCAAAGGATCCCAGAAAAGTGTTTTTTGATGAGTAAAATTAGTTTACATAAAATTTGAGTGATTATTCACAAAGATTTAATTAGTACATTATCAATGAATATGACTATAATGTAATTCATAATTACTTTAATTATATTCATTCCATACAATTTAACAGCTACTGTGTAATGGGCAAATTTAAATAATAAAATTATATTGTTTTTTTAAGTTTGATGATGGGTATCAAATAGGCTACTGAACATAGTCTTTCCTTTTAAAATATCGGGATGTTAAAAATGTCACCCATATTAAAATAATATACACAATTCTCTATGTATCAGCACTTAAACCATTTCTATGTCTATTACATATTTTAGAAATTCAATATGGTTTGAATATAATCTCTGGGAGTCATTCATCAAAAATATTACAACCATAATCTCTATGTAATTTATTTAAAAATAAAACTCTTTTGAAAACTAAAGTCCCACAAATAAAATCAATCAAAATCAAGGAAATATTGTTCTTTATATTCTTGTCCATGAGCACACATTTAATATGTTCAAGTCAATGTATGAAAATCATCACATAAATCATGTAATATCAAAGAAAGATCAACCTCATACAATATCAGTCATCCATAATGGTTGTCAAAAAATATAAAATACAAATAATTGACGTAACATTATACCTATTTTTATTTTATTTAAATTAATACATCCATAAATAAAAAAACATAAAGGATAAATAAAATATATCGTTGTTTATTTCATGGCCCATGATCCCCCAAATATTTAGATTTTAGGGGTTATTCACCCCCTTAGTACTAAAATTAAATTAGTATTTTTATATACCATCTTAGATTTTAAAAAATGTAATATAAGGGTTATATTATTACAAAAATAGAATTCTCCCCTTGAAATAAAAAAAATCCAGTGTGGTGAAAATGAAAAAATGGAATATATATAATATGTAATCATATACGTACCAAATCGTATTGTAGGAAAAAGGAGAAGTAATTTAATATTATAGAGTTGTCATAAACAAATTAATTTTACCTTTAATTAGATTTATTGGTGCCCATGTTATTTCAAAATCCCCCTAAATTTATGATTCCATCAATTGAAATAAACCTATACCCATAAAAGTGACAAAACATAACATTTTGAATAATGGGGGTTAAAACATATTCTACCTACATTATTGTTAAAGATATATATGCTTCTTTCATACATAGAGATTAAAAAATTGTTCTCAATAGAAAAAGATCCTCCAATTTTGTATTTTCAATCAATTATACCACTAATAGAATTGATAACTAATTAAAAAAATAAATCCATTTTTTAGATAAAAATAGAAATTAGTAATGGAATGTTCCATAAAAAAATAGCATCATTCATTTTACCATTTTAATATGTTTCATATAGGAAAATTATTAATATTTACAATTAATAAATTGGATTAATAAATATATTTCCAAGCCATATTACTTTATATTAAACAACCTATGATTTGTTTATTTATATTTGAATCTACTTCTCCCAATCCACATTCATACAATGTTTTTTTTTCAAATAAATATTATATTTTGAATGGGCATAAACATCATTTAGATTTTCTTAAATATTCCCTTTATACATATTTTCTTGAATATAAATTTTTTACCTCTAGTTCTGATGAACATGAAGAACTAGAAAATATATTTACACTTAAATAATTGAAAATTAAAAATTAAAACACAATTTTTTTATTAAAAAAATCATTAATATAATTCAGAATGTTTCAAAAAAAGTATGACATCGTCAACAGAATACAACTTCATAAACTACTATTACTTAGATATTTTTATTTATATTTTGTAATCAACATTTCAACTTTTAAACTATATCTACCTGATTTGTTTTTAATATCTTTTATATAATGAAAAATTTTCTTATATTAGTTTATAAAAAAATTCATCATTGTGTAAAAGTTAAAATTAAAAGTTCCAAACAAAATATAAATTTTCATAAATTTACATCCCTTTCTTCATCATTTCCTTCAAAAATGATTTCATGAAAATATACATAAGTAAATTGACATTTTTTATGGGGGAATATAAAAAAAGTCTTATATAGTATATTCTTACCACCCATACACATATCTATCAAAAATCATTGACATTAACATTAGCACATCCCTTGAAGAAAAATATATCTTTATTCAAGATTACATTTCCATTTTTATAAAACATTTTTTTGTAGTACGATTTTATCCCAACAAATTATATTGTATTTATATGTCTATAACATGAAATTATTCAATATTATAAATTTTATTCAATTATTCATTAACGAATCCCCTCCTACATTCCACCTTTTATACCTCATTGAATAAAATTGGTTACATTTTTCAAAATATATTATTGTGCTCTAATATCATTTCACTTAATGATTTAGATGGATGATATTTGTCCCTAATGATACTTCTTGGATAATCTAGGGAACACATATTTTTGAATAATTCCTATGTTTAGACACCTATAATTTTTTTTCTAATATAGGTTTAATATAATAATCATTGTAGGATTTTAAATTTTAGGATTCTTCAAAATATGTATTTTTTGATTCAAATTCAAGAACGTTTATTTACAGAAATAGAATGTGTATAATTTTATTTTTCTGCATCCTTAACACCATTAGTATCAATTCTATCAACTATTTTATTTATATTCTTATTAAATAACATGTAGGCATTACTCATTATTGAGTAGGTTTGGAATTTTCCATAATCCACATCATCTCCAAATTTTCACGAATTTCCTCATTTTTTGGGATAAAGTACATATAAATAATTTAATAATATTCATAGAGGCATTATATCCATGAAATAATTTTTATGGAGTATATTTTATTCATAGAATAAGTTATAATTTATTATAAATACATATATTCATATGAACCACTCATTTCTAATAGTGACATGAGTTTCCACTATTTTACAACAATGGATTTTTAATATTTTCTTAATATATGACACCTTCTTCCTAGAACACCATTTGGTTTAGTTGTTTTTTTAAGAAACATAATTTATGTTTAAATTATTTTTTCAGATAATATTTATCCTTGTAATATGTGTACTAAATTACGTTATATCATTTTAAACTTTTTATAGTTATTATTGAATCAATTTAATATCATCTTGAAAACATTTTTATACAATATAATAGTTTTAATTTTGAATTTATGACCCCAACAAATCTCATCATACTATAATAATTGAATAAAATGATCAAATACCTCTCCCTATAGATTCTTTCTAGACCTGTCATACTTCATAAATTACTATGTACCAAATTACAAAAACCATAATATATCTTCTTATCTAGGGTATATAGGTTTTGAACCATCTTTAGACAAACTAATAATTATAAAATCATATCCTCATTTTTTTATATTTTTAATATTCAATACTCCTCAAAATTTTGATATGTTGTTTTTCTACAATGTTGATATATAGTTCCAAGACACTATTAGAACACTCTATCTTCATTATCAACTGTTAATAGACATGTATTTTCATTTCCAATTTTGATTATATTAGTTCTAAAACCATTCATCTTGAAGTCCATTATTTTGTTTTGATTTTGCATCCTTTATGACCAAATGTAACCTTGAAACATGTGTTATAATGTCAAATAACATTCAACAAATTGTGATAATGTCTATCAATATAAGGAAAATTTATATTCCACATTTTCTCACTATCACATGATGTATTTATTCATCATTTAATCCTCAATGCCCCATTATTAACAAAGAGAACTCTTTCTTCAACCTTTTCTTTATCATTCATATAAAAATTCAAATTTCTTATCATATATGATTAATAATAATAGTTGAAAATCTTTTTAATTCTATGAATTATTTTCCTAATGAAATTTCAACCTTATAAAAATTTGCAATATTCATTCTTTACATTCATGAAATTTAAAAATGAATAAATAATTTTTCAAACTCTTCCCAACATGTATATTCTCGAACAATGTGCCACAGATCATTTCCATGATCTGATTGACTATGTGACCTAAAGCAAACATTCCAGAATTCTAGAGGGTTTTGAATTGCAGTAAGGGTTTAATATATACCACATAGTGGGACTATACCCTATTTATCAAAGTATCACAATAGTATAAATAAATAAATAATAATCAAATGACATAACCAACAACTATTATACTATCATAACTAATACAAACCCATATTACATGATATACCAAAATAGTAAAACAATATCCAAACTAAATAAGTGGACATGTCATTCAATATATATGTCAGAGTTTCTTTGTTTTGGAGTTTTTAATATTGATCCTTACCAGAATTATTTCCTGACCTATCTAAAACCTTATCATGGATAATGTTTTCTTATTTTGGTTTATGATGTGATACCAGTTTGTATTGGTTTTAGAATTATTCTGGTTATCGGTTATATTATGGGGTTATTTTCTATTAAATTCCATAGTTTTATTCAGTTATAAAGAGGGTATAGTCTCCCCATGTATTGTATTTTTGACTTAACCTTTTAGGTTTAATGGTTTATATAATATAAAAATCATAAATTGTTTAATGGTGACTTGTTCATATTATTCCATGTGATTAAATTAATGATCCATGTATTTTGTAATAAACTAAGATGAGGCACCATGATGTTAATGTTTTATATGATAGTTAATTATGATTATCTTTGGTGATTGTGATATATGTCACATATGTGAGATTTATTGATAAATGGGGTGTGGGGCAATGGTTGGTGGTACAAATACCAACAGGGTTCTAGAGAAGATTTTCTACACCCAAATTCATACATGTGAATATTATTTTATGAGATAAAGATTGATTTTCAAAATACCTATTGGGTGTGGGAGAGGAATGATTCTCCAAATACAAAAGAGGTGAAAAAAAAGATGTTATGGGTCCACTATATTATCATTGTATAGGTGTTCCATGTTTTTATGTAATGAAATTTGAATTAAATGGATAATAGATTGCCAAGATATAATGAATTGTGAATTTTTAAAGTGATATGGTTAAGACTTCGGCACATGCTGAAGTGGGTATTGATTATTTGAGCTTCCAAATAAATAATGAAACTTTTTGTGGTTAACTATGGAATAATGAAAATTGATAACAGTTTGGTTTTTTATTTTAAATTATTCTTTATAACCCTATATTCACTATTATAGGCTTGGTATTGTTTTAGACATAGTTTTTGATGGCCTACTAAGTTTTATTTACACCCTAATAGGGTGTCCTGGCCAGTGCCTGAATAGACTTCATGTTTGTAGGAATAGACATGGTTAAGAGTGTGAAAATCTGACCCAAGTCCAGGATTGAGCTGCAATAACCCCAAGTCCGCCTCTATAGGACAGGGGGTGGAAATAAGCATCATAGTCAGAACATATTCTGGGAGGCATTTTCTTAAGTATGTGTACAAAAACACACAAACACATCAATGAACAAGTTTATATGGAATGAGTAAAATATGAAACACTGTTCTAAATTCAATAAAGAATGTGTGAACCTCTAGATAGTAGAAAAGTATGGTATTGAAAAATTAAAAGTGAAAGTGAAAAAATTCATGTCCAACCAAAAATAATTCCCAACTTGATAGGAAAATCTTAAAGTAAAAAAAGAGATAGAGCCCAGCTCTTGAATCCCTTGTTATAACCAATGTACATGGTCCAAGAACATGGTATTATGAAGATCCTCTGATTTCATGGTTGGCCAATCTATTTTCAGGATAAGACATAACTTATATGGGAGATACTCATATAGGTGTGATTATATACATTCATAGTAGTATACCCTGAAAGCTGAAGGGGAGAAGTATGAGAT
This sequence comes from Viscum album, assembly GCA_963277665.1. Taxonomy (NCBI): domain Eukaryota; kingdom Viridiplantae; phylum Streptophyta; class Magnoliopsida; order Santalales; family Viscaceae; genus Viscum; species Viscum album. The sequence continues at coordinate 20,519,754 of OY728145.1, read as the reverse complement.
ATACTATGAATGAGATAAATAAGAACACATGATGAATCTTATAGTGAAATAGAATAACTAATCCCAAGAACGAGTGAAAGTAAAATTATCCAAAAACAAGTGGCTAAACATGGTGATTATATTTACTACCTATCGATTATTCACCACATTTAACATGAGTTTAAACTCATCCAACCATGAGAATTTAATAATTTAAAGAATATGGAATACCCTAGGTGTCTTCACCTATCCTAGATAGAGAGTAACCAAATTGAATGTGTTGATACAAAATAAGAATATATATTTATGATTAGTAAAATAATCCCAAATGAGGGAGTATTGAGATCTCCATATCACATATTATCCCAGGATAAAGAGTAGACAACAATTCTAAAAGTCCATCAACAATTCTCGATATCTCATCTTTTTACCCAAAACTAACCATCCATGTCAATCCACAACTTGTCACTATGACATAGAGTCAATGGAACATAATATCTAGGTAGAGGACCCATTATCGGGTACAATAGCTGGGCTCCACTCTGATGGTCGATGAACCATACCCCCATCCAATAGGCGGGTGCCCCAGTAATTGTCAAGGACCCATGCCTAGACACCACAAGAGGGTACCCGTTGGAAGGTTGAGGATCTAGGCCCAGCCTAGATGGGGGGTTAAACTCTATGCCATCAAGGAACCATTCTAATATATCATAGGAGGGATCCTCTCAGAAGATAGAAGACCCATGAACAACATTCCTCGAGGGTGCCACTCTATGTCATTAAGGTTCCATGACAATATACAGTAGGATGGTGCAACTATAATGGTTGATGAACCATGCCTATCCCAGCTAGAGGGTTCTACTATGTGTCATTGTTCACCATGATAAGATACCAAAGGTGGGTGCCAGTTGGAAGGTTGAGTACCCATGCCTAGCATGGCTGCAGGGTTCCACTCCAAGTCATCGAGGACCCATTCCCTACCTCACTTGATGGTTCCACTCAAAAGGTATCTAAAACTCTTTTGTGATCACTACCACCATCAAGCATCATCTTTGCAAGTAACCGAAATAGAAAATTTCACATAATATCTCAGAGTTGACAACATAGGTCCCCATTACGTTCTATGTATAAAAACACTTAGTACATGCTACTCTTAATCCAAAGTACATGTTTAAATGAATGAGATACAAATCTTTGGTGTTTCCTCAGAAGACATAAAGGGGTTTATGGTGTGTAAGGAGACTCAAAAGCCCTGTGGTCCCACTCCACTACCTGGTTGTGTCCTTATATGGAAAAAACTCCTTCCCATGTAGTAGTAGATGTCATATAGGTGGACTATAAAGAATGTACAGTCTTGGGGCCAGGCGATGTCATGCTCGTCGTGTCTGTGCACAAAACCCCATGTCTGTGTAATGGATTACATGCCTGTGTACTTGTCCATGTACTTTAAAATGGTTTCCCACCCGTATAATCCATCACTTGGGTTCCCATATTGTGATGGTTTACACATTTATTAGGAGGATTACACAACGTGTCATTCATAAACATTCTAAAACCCTTATCTGCTGCCGTTGAGGGGGTACAAACCTTGTTTTTATCCTTGTACCCAATGTGTAGTCAGGATTTTATATGAAAACTGAAATACATAATCCATTCTTGAATCTAATCCATCCTACTTACAACCCACGTTAAATTGGTCTGGAATGCATGGATATATCTATAGATCTACGATTTTTACCCTCATTCACTAGAAATCGACTTCCAAATATCGTGAGAGTTTTGATATTCGTTTTGTACACCCCTGAACATATACCATGGATTTATTGAGCTTCAATCATAGAAAAAAATATCCTCACCTTACAAACATTCCATATATATTCTTATTTTTTTGATACACTCCTTTTTCTTGAAATCAGTATGGATCTAGGGGATTGGTTAGGCTTAGTACTACCCAAAAATTATCAAATCAGGACCACATGACCCAATAGGTGATGAGGGAGAAAACACAATGGGAAAATTTACATGAATAAAGGATTAATTATTGATCCCAAGAATTCATGGCCAATTGATATGTATTGGGGATCAAATGGTTAGAAAAAAATTGGATTCAATTTAGTTTTTTTACATATCCACATGTAATTGGCTAACAATGGGCACAAATCCCTGAACAAGGATGGTTTTGCTCAAAAATAAATTCGTAGGCCATAAAAATACAAAATAAAGCATCCAACCTCGATTATGGATCGATTTTCAATGAATAATGTGTATTATATTGATTGATATAAGTCCTTTCATTTTTTGCATCCTGATATACTTTGATATGGACTTACACAATTGTCAGACATGATTTTCTAAAGTAGGAGGAAGAAAGAGATATAGTATTCTAATAGGGTTTATATGGCTAACCATAGTGAATTAATACTATATAGATTCTTATTCACTTATCCATTGTGTTGAGATGAGTAAAATAATGAATTTAATAATCAATTAATCTACTTAATGAACCATCAAGGAGTGAAGAGTTTGAATTCCTCATATCAACTAATTTTTTTTCGCAACAAGGGTAAACACCTCCTGATAGATTCAACATTGGTCTCAAGTTTTTTTATGAAATCTATCATTTAAGAGTAATACTATTTTATTCAAGGTATCATTCATGCACAATATAAAATTTATTTAATATTTTCTAAAATTAATTATAGGCACAGAAGCCCTGAAAATGGCACACGATATCAGTTCCTATATCTATAAATAGACATTGAAATATTTAAATGTCTTATATGAAAATTACAGGGTCTATACATCATTCCATATTTTAATATTTTTATCCTATAATAGAAAAAACTAATAAAACATCTCATGATATTAAGCTCTCACTTAGCTCTATCGTTCCTAGGAACAGTCCTGCATCTTCATGTGCTACCACAATACATGGACCATGGGGATGGTCCACCCATGAAGGGTCTTCTAATGCCAATCCTTAATCTGCAGTTGATGATCAAAAAAGGTGGTTCCATCCTCAATATTATGGTCTCCCCATTCTATAATGTTTGTGGGGTTATGAATGCATTGCCTCAACTGCAGTACGTGGAATATTTCATGGGCCCGCTCTATTTGTTGGGGTAGGGTGAGGTGGTAAGAAACCTTACCATCCCACTGCATGATTTCAAATGGTCTGATTACCTTGATGGATAGCCTGTGTCCTTGGCCAAACCTATGCAATCCCCATCATTGGAGGACTCTTAGAAATATGTGGTATCCCTTATTGAACTCTATGTGCATATGTTAATGATATGTGTTAGATTTCTATATGTTATGGGCCATCCTCATCCCCTCACAGATAATCAGGAATTTCTCCATCATTAAATACACCATATTGGGGACCAAAATACATGACTAACTAACAATTGTCCAGTAAAAGGGTGACCTACATGGTCTATTTGTAGGGCCTCAAAATGTTCCATTCCAATGTTAGAGTGGTAGTTATTGTTGTATGAACACTCTACCAAGGGAATCTGATGCTCTAAGCTCCAAACAAAATATAACATGAAAGCCATCAACTTATCTTCCAACACCTGGATAATGTGCTTAGTCTTCCCATTGGTGTGGAGGTTAAAGGTCATACTTATCCTCATATAGATCTAGTATTCCCCCTGAAGGCATCCCTAAAATCATGACTTAAACCATGATTCAAGATCTGAGAAAATATTCAAGGTAACTACATGACTGGGTACTATCTACAGTACATATAACTTCTCCAAACTCTCCACCGATCTATTCTCCCTAATACAAAGGAACTGTATTGACTTCGTGAGTCGGCCAAATGTCACCCATATAGTGTCATGGACCTTTGTTGTGTGTTGAATACCTATGAAAGTTTATAAGGAAATGACATCTAATTCCCCTTTTAGAGCCTCAAGGAGATGGGACACACATGCCAGAATATAATCCACATATTTCACCAAATGAAAGGTGAGTTACTAACAAAACAAATCACATATGAATCATATCATTTTTGACCACCAAAACTACCACTAAATGTCTCTATATATATTCTACACATAGGGGTGTATAGCTAGGCGAGAAGTATGGAACTCTCCCATTATCTCCTCTTACATATTGACTAAAACTACCATTCACCCTTGGAACAAGATGATATAATTTACCCCTTTATAATATCCATCTAGTAACCCTCGTATGGATATTTGATGATGTAAGACCCGATAGTCATTATATATTAGCTAGGAAACCCTCACAAACTCAATATGTGAAGGAGTGCACAATATTGACTATAGAAAAGTATTTCCCTCATGCTGCACTAGGGTCATCTGTATGGGGGATAACTGCTATGACGCCACCTAAACTAAGCGATCATGGGAAATCTTACTAATAAACTCTACTACAATGTTTTGATTTTGATGAGTATAGAGTGTCTCAAAGACCTAGTCCTCTAGAAGTTCTAGACAAAAACACTATATCAGGTTTAAGTCACTCTAAGTGATGATATAAAAAAATTCTGGTGGTATGAGTAAACCCCAATGTGATTCTCTAAAAGGTAGTGTCTCCATATCTTTATGGTGAATACTATTACTACCAGCTCAATTTTGTGAGTCATGTAGATATTCTTAGGGTCTCAACTGTCTCAACCCATATGTTATAAATTTCAATGGATGCATCAATAAACAACTGAAACCACCTCATGAGGCACAAAAACACTATCAACTCCACGCATTCCTTTGGTAGTCTCAAAATTGGAAAACTCATCTACCTAAACCTCAACTTCTTAAAGGCCCTTTGGAATAACTCATACCAGTAAACATATTCCCTTTCCAAATAAAGGATATAAAAGGGGATGAAATTCTGGATAATTCTTTCACAAACCTCTTGTAGTACCCCATCATGTTAAGAATGCTTTTTACCTCTGACATTCTCTTGGGCGACTGCAAATAAAAAAATTCTTCGACCTTCATTGTATCCAAGGAGAAACCATTATCATAAATGACATTCCACAAAAATTGAACCTCATGAATCCAGAATTAGAGCTTCAAGTGCTTTCCATTAAGATGGTACCATTGAAAAAAATCTATGGACATCTTCAAGTTCACTTCATGTTCCTCCTTAGATAATTATTAGACGAGTATGTCATCAATAAAGACAACAGCATAATGGTACAAGTATTACTGGATGTACTATTTAATATATTCCATACACACAGAGGCGAAATTATTCACACCAAATGGAATCATGAGGAACTCATATTTTCCATAACAACATAAAAATTCAAACCTTGGAATATCAGCCTCACAAAGCCTCAATAGGTCGTAGCTGGACAAGAGATATATCTTTGAGAAGAAACTTTTTCTAGGTAACTGGTCAAAGAGGTCATCATTACTAAGAAAATGATACTTTTATTTATCATGAACAAGTTTAGGAAACAATAATCCTTGCAAATCTATAAGATCCAGTCTACCACTTTCATTAACGACATCAGATCTGCCTAGGGGGACATAGTAGGTCTGATGAAAATTTTATCTCGAAGTAATCCAATGAAAAACAAAACTCCTAGAGCTTAGTAAGGGCCATCTGATATGCAGTAAAATATATAAGAGATGTTTTGGGATTTAATTCAAAGAAAATATCTATCTACAAACTCGTAGGTATTCCCATAAATTCCTCAGTGAATATTTTCATATAATTTTACACATTACAAGAAACCTAGTTTCCTGAAGAGCCTTCAACAGAAAGGGATATACATTCCAAATAATGGGTGATTGGATGAAGCCACCTGAAAACAATACTCACCTTCCCTACCATAATATCCTTCTCACCAGAGAAGGATAACCTCTTCTTATTCTTATGTCAGAAAATGATTTGTCTACGATCATAGTCAATATACGTTTAGAACATAGATAACCAATCCATACACAATAACATATCATAATGGTCTATCATGAGCAATAACTCGTACTATCATTAGATAAAATATACAGAAGAAGTGTTCCATGAAGGAACATCACGATGAAGCTTTTGGGATAACACCTCAATTTTTAGCTCTGGCTCTCACACCAGGATTATAGAGATAATGGAATGACTAGAACCCATGTCTACAAATAATAATGAATGAGTATATGAAACATATATCCTAATACTAGTAATCTAATGATATGTGGGATTATAATCCTCTAAAGTATTCATCTATCCTCATCCATAATCACCATCTCCCAAAGAATGATGTGGGACACTTAGTGATGGTGTTTGAAGGATATCATAACGACATCCACCACCCATAGCTATTGATTCCCCTCTCCTAGATCCACCTCACATGGGACCACCCTGTCCTCACCTACGATATCCCTGATAATGGCATTAACATTTCTGTCAAAGTCCATCAGCTATCCACCTATGTTTCTCTATCAATCTCATCAAGCATTCCCACACCATGTCACCCCATACATCCAACGTAAATCACCACCCCTCCCAATGATGCACTGATATTCTATGTTGTGTCTGATCATGTGATGGAGCTAGATCAAGGGAGGATCTCCTGCATAGAGTTCTTGGGGCCTAGTGTCTAGTAGCTATTGAATACAACTCATCGCAAATGTTCCCAATTCCAATTAATGTTCTCTAACATCCCACCAATAGAAGTATATTTATCACCAGTCCCAGTTCTAATACTTTGACCTATGTGTGGATAAAAATTGGTAAAAATATGGATCAAATATCCTTATATAGTCCCTTATCAAACATTTATGCTCGAAAGTATCCGTTCCGGATCATTTAAAGAGAGTAACATGAAATTTTAGTGAACCTTGTTTTATACTCGGCCATCATCATCCCTCCCTACTGTATCTCAATAAGCTCCTGGATCTAGGTTGAACACTAAGTGGAGGGGTAGTACTACTCATGGAACAACTATTGGAAGAGGATAGTTTCATTGCAACCACATGATTCAACATGGTCTGAGTAAGCCTAATGATATGGTCCACTGAATCTTTCCAATCCTCTACCGCATGAGGATATTTCTCACTGTGCAACCTCATCAGCCTCTACTTCTTGAACTCAAAAACTGTGATATGCCTACGTGTATCCTCATCCTACACTTCTAGAATGACTTTCCACTCAATAGGTGGTGGTGCTTCTACCTACCCACCTGGAGGAAGTGGATCACAAGATGAACCTTGAACTATGGCCTCATCACTCATCATATTGTCAACATGAACTAGAACTAGAATCCATGCTAGTTATCATCATGGAGGCATCCTGAGATTTATCCATATGCACCATGGTCATATGAGAATATATATATATATATAAATGGGGATATGGCTCAAGAATGAAAATCAAAGAATCATTCCAATATGATGCATTTACCCTTATTCGCTGCAAAAAATGTTTTGGCATGTCCAGCCGACAAGCAGGTTGTTGAGGTCATGGTGAATGGATACACCTACCACCACAATATCTATGGATTCCTTGTCATACGATCTAGACACATGACACTTTGAAACTATTTCCCTAAACACAACCAAATAATTTTAAGGGGACTAGTCTGAACAATGTCCCTTGTAATGACCTTGGTCTGATACCGATCTATCATGACACTACCCATGTAAGAGAAAAATCTATAACTACCAGAATCCCACCACCATAGGCTAGGGGGTGGCGACAAGTGATGAATAAACGAAAAAAATTGGAGGCCTTTTCCTATGTACTAGTATGAACACAAATAACCTTCTCAATGAAAAATTATAGAGGGGAGTTTAAATTATGTAGCAATTTAATAATAAAAACCAATAATGTGTGATCCTATAGATAGTAAAAAATAATAATAGTGTAAAATGTCATGTGAAAAAGGAAAAAATACACGTTGAAGCAATAATATGTACCAAAGAGAGGGAAAACTTGAATAGTAAACAGATGAGAGACCCTTGATCTTGAATCCAAAGTTACCACTACCGTATGTGGTCTATAGACCATGAATCCCAAAGCACCTCTAATGTCAATGTCAACCTGTCTATCATCTACATAAGACGTGACACATGAAAGAATATTATATGTAGGGCAGTGTATATACATTCTTTATAGGAGACCCCAAAATTCAATGTTGGAGTAGTAAGAGATACAATAGGAAAGAAAGATAGAATAAAGCAGGAACAAGATATAGTGAAAGAGAATAGCTTGACCCCACAAAGGGTGAATGTATGCTCATCCAAACCCAAGGGGATAAACCTAGTGAGAATATGAACTACCCATCGAGTCTTCTCCACATATAGTAGGGGAGTAATCTTTTCAAACCATGAGAATCTAAACACACAAATATTTTGGCATACACCGCATCTCTTCAACTCTCCTATAAAGAGAGTAAGAAAAGCCAATGGGTGGGTACAGAAGAAGAATATATATGTTTTCTTTGTTGAAGAAGACTAAATTAGAGTGTATGTGGATATCTATATCACAACTTAACCTAGGAATAAGAGTATCCAATAGTTTCAAATGTCAATAAATGATACCCAACGTCTCCCATGTCTACCCAGAAGTAACCATCCATGAAAAGTTATGCCACATCACTATTTCACATAGTTGAGGGGAAACAACTCTAGGTAGAGGATCAATGACCTCATATAATAAGAGTGTCCTAATCTAATGGTCGATGACCCATGGCCATCCTATCTAGAGGGTGAAACTCTAGTAATGAAGGAACGATTCCCAGATACTATAAGAGGGTTCCACTAGGAAGGTAAAGGAACCATTTCTAGGAAGTATGGATGGTTCCACTCAATGTAGTCTAGTTAACATGCTCAAATAATATAATAGAGTGGCACTTAGAAGGTCTAAGACCAATTCCAAGCTTGGATGTGGGGTTCCATTCAATGTTATCAAGGAAAAATGCCTATATACCATTGAAGGGTTCCACTAGGATGGATGATGACCCATGCCCATCCCAGTTGGAGGGTGACACTCTAATTCATTAAGGACCCATGACCACATTCCCCATGATGGTTCTACTATAATTTTTAAGTACCCATTCCCATCCAATATGAGGGGTTCCAATCTATTCCCTACCCCATAGGAGGGTGCAACACAGAATGTCTTTGGTGATCATGTGTGACCACTTCCATCATCAAGAATTCCCAAAGTAAGCATCATGACCATAATCATTCACATCATATCTCCAAAGACAAAGCCGAGGGAATCAACACGTTCTATATGAAAAACATTCAATAATAAATAGTCCCCTGCCAAAATCTATGTTCAAATATAGGACATACAGATACTTTAAGTTTCTTAAAAAAAGTCAAGGGGCATACAATGTGTGAGGGGACCAACACAGCATCTGGTCCCACATTCCAGCATGTCCATTTCCATGGATGACACATTGATCCATACCATACAGTAGTACAGGTTGTGTAGGTGGACTACATAGTGTGTCCAGGCTAACCGAGACCGATCCGTGTCCTGATCTCCATGTATGTGTATCAAACCCAATGTCTATGTACTAGAGTAAACATCCATGTACATGGTCTTGTAATTACACATAGTTTATCACCCTTGTGATCCATCACATGGGATCTCATCTAGGGAAGGGGTACACGGTTTGTAGGAAGACTACACATTGTGTAATTATTAAACTTTCTGAAACCCATAGCCACCACCGCTAATGAATACACGCCATGTGTTCATCATTATACACGGCGTGTAGTCGACCTTTTCATTGAAACCTCAAATCCATGATCAATTCTTAAATATGATTCATCATCCTTAGATTCCACCTTATATCGATCTGAAACACATTAATCTAGATGTAGATCAAAAAGTATGGATATCATTCATCGTAAATTTTCCTCTGATTGATGTGGGTGTTTCATCGTTAGCTCCTCATGCACCGATGTCCTCTACCATATATTTATGGATCCTTGATAACAAAAACAATACCCATCTTTCAATGATATCACAGTTATTCTCAATTTTTCAATCCACTTCATGTTCATTAAACCTCTATTGATCTGGGAGTCCAATTATGATTAGTACTATCGAACAATTGTAAAATCAGGACCTATGGGTCCAACTGGTGATGAATATGATGAAATATGTGGGAAAAGAATAATAATAATGGTTTAATGATTTATTCCAAGTGTTCTTGGACAACCAATAAGGAACCCAGATCTAGAATTTGAAAAAAAATAAACAATTTAATTTCTAAATATATGTGTAAAAAATTTTCCAGCAATTAGATAAAGTCCAAGAAAAATGATAGATCTGTGAAATAATTTAATCAAAGTGAATAAAAACACAAATGATGATTCCTATCTCAATTATGGTTTGATCTTGGATAATTTACATTTCCACCAATGATCAAGAGGATATATTGAATTCGTTGCATCCCAATCTGCTCTGATCTGGTGTTTCACCATCGTCTGATGTCTTTCACAAACATAGAAATAAGAGAGAGCTATTGAATTATCCCATGTATTATTCGGGTTAACACTGGTGAATTCATCATTGAATAGTTCTTATATATTTATATATTGTGCTGAGATGATTTTATTAATTAATTAAATAATTAATTAATCAACTTAACATACCACCAATGAGAAAGGTTTCTGACACCCCAAGACAACTCATTTTATGTCATTACTGGGGTAAAAGAAACATTATAGACTCGTCCTCAGTCTCATATTTCTATGTTGAGATTCCATTTCAGAGTTATCCCATTTTTTGAGGGATCATACACATGCGGTATAAAATATATTTAATATTTTTATAAAATTAATTTTGGGGACATCGGGCCTCAGAATCACAATTCATCTTAGTTCATATCTCTAGAAATATATATAGAGGTATTTGAAATTCATAATAATAAAACAACCAGGTATCTAACAAGATCTCTATAATAGATGGTTTAGTTGGGATAGAGCATGAATTAGGGAACGTGACATGATGTCAGGAAAATCATGGGAGCAGTCAGAGTGTCATTAATTTTGGGTTTTTTGTATGGTAACATGTCACATATGTGGAATTATATATCTACTAATTTAGTTTGGAAATTATTTTCCTATTTAGAATTATCATGTGATGCTTGATTGAATGGGTTATCACATTACTCAGGTGATTGGTTATTCAATTTGGTTATGATTTATTTATTTTTCTATTGTTCTACTTTTAAAAAGATGGTATAGTATCCCCAAGTCATATATATTGGACCATAAATTATAGTCATATCCTTTGGTATACAAGGAGTTGTAGTTGATTTCACATAGTGAACTGGATCAGGGACCCTCTATAAGGAACCTATGGTATGATTTTTAACTAAATGTTTTCATAATCTGTCATGTTAAACACTAATTATTCAAAAGAATAAAACGCTATAATAAATGGATTTAAAGTTGACTTCCTTACACCAGCATTCCATTTTCATCCATATTATGATCTTAGAATATTTTTCCTATAATTAGAAGATTTACATCTAATATTTGAACAATTTATATAGTAATAATAGAAATAATTTCAATCACATCAAGGAGAGTTATTTTTACATAACCCTTTCACGAATCCTATATCTTCATATATTAGAATGTTTTTTAAACCAACAAAATAACAACTAATTGCTTGAAACACATTAATCTGGAACATCATGAAGTGAATATATTATTATTTTATCCTTTTATAAATTATATAGATCTTTTGTAACTCAGTTTTTATAGATTATTTCACTATTTTTGGGAATAGTATTCGTTTATTTTCATCATTATCCACTTCAAATTTCTAGAAAAAAATTTGGATTTGCAATTAGAATCGATAAAAAAATTTCTTCCTTTATGGTGTTTGAGTAGTAAGCACTTATTTAAATAATATTCATCCATATTCATTATTTTCATTTAGTTAACCATTAGAAAATATCTTAAATAGAATTTTAATTTTTGAGTAATTTATTTTGAGTTTTTTTAACCTTTATTCTCCAATAAAATACTTACTAAAGATTTTAAATCTTAATGACACCCTATTTCACAAATTAATATTATTATACATTATATACCTTTTATATATTTTTTTCAACACATATGTACTAAATTCATTTTAATTTATTGAATATTCTTCATAATTATTCACTACATTATATGGATGATAAAATAAATCTTTATGTTTACCAAAAATATCATCATCACTACATCAAAAAACTCTATTATTAAAAATTTCACCATTTCTAATTTTTTCATTCCACGATCACCATCTGAATCCACATGAATATAAACACCTCTATCTGGTTGGATATTATCAAATTCATAAATTTTAGATCTCATTATTAATAGTATGATATAATCTTATACATCTGAGATAAACTTAGTTTTGATTCCTTATATTAGGAATTATTCAGTTTCCAATCCAATCTTTTTAATAGGAACCTTTATTATGAAATTCATTCCACTAGATTTTTTTAGAATTGAAATAAATTCTAGGGGGAAATTTGTTCTTTTTTGTTTGAACTCTTCCCCAGAAACCTCAAAATCACTATTCCCTTTAAACCTTGAAGTAATTTTTCCAAATTTTTAATAATGGAAATAATGTATAAGTATCATTCCTTTATATCTTCCACTACTAATTTTTAACATCCACTTAAAAAGTGAAGAAACAATTCACTTGTATTATCTTTATTTTCTTCCTATTTAAACTAGTTATTATTAAAATAATTAAATGAAATTTAATTAAAATATTTTTCTATATATATTTCCTACATTACCTGTATTTTTTAGGTGAATATATATATATATATATGAAATTAAATAAAATATTACTCTCTAAGATACATTAATCTAGAGTTTATATATTCATATTTTATATAGGTGTTAGTCTTTTAATAATCTTCTCCATCGTGTCAAAAAATTGATTCATTGATGAAGCCATCAAATGGATCTAACAAAATTTGTAAGATGATTAATAACACCATATATATTTTAACAATATTTCATCTTCATATCATTAATCTTATTCTTAATGGCTGAGATATTTTTCTTATTCACATTATTTTCTCCATCAAATTTGTTATCATGTTTATCCTAGAAACCATTGGCCTTTGATAAATCCCAAAAATTTATTTTTATACAGTTACAAATTGATCTTTATGATTCATGATGACCCATAGGATCATAATACAGTCATATAGTTTTAGCTTTTATCCCTGTTCTTATTTTTGATCAATATATTGTACAAAATGTACTAAAGTATAAAATGTATCCAAATCAAGGTATCATAAGAGATAACAAATTATATTCATTCATATATTATTATTGAATCTATCAAAAAATTGTACTCCTTAAAAATTTATAACATTATCCTTGATAGTAGGACTCTATCAATAGATTGTTGAAATAGAGCCTTGTATTTTATTACACTTATTTTACCATGGCCCTACTACATACCCAAAGATGTTGGGTAAATTCGGGGGATGCAAGTTCTTATTTATAATAGACAAAATTCTATCTTTCCTTCATCTGTGAAACAAAATCTATAATCTTCTTTTTAATCATAAAAATAATAAATAAAATAATGAGCACAAGAACACAAATTGAACATTGTTCACCCATAAAAGGTTACACAAATGATCAAATATAGAATACACACATATATATATTGATTGAATACTAATTTACAACTATATCATTAAAACATTAATAATATTTTATTCATCCACAAAGGTGAACTACCTCTTCCTCTTTTCTATTCACTAATTTCATGACAGTTACAATAATATAGTTGATATATAGGTTTATTTTAAAAATATTAATATCCTTATCAATATGAAATTTAATTATATTCCTCACGGCTGTCAGATTCTTTATTTCTTAGTTTCATCATGTATATGAAGAGTAACATATTTTTATAATTTTTAAATCATCAATGAATTAAAATATTGAAAAACATTACTTCATAAATCATGATACACATTATATTCAATATTTGACATGTCTATCCACCATAATTATAGAGAAAGTTCTCTCTTATAAATTTTTCATACTATATACTATTTTTTTATATCCAAATTGTCTATATCCACTAGGATTTTGTGTTTGGAAGATATAATTGAAAATAAATTTTAACTATCGATATCCACTTCCTGATATCAATCCATTAGATTACTACCCAAGAAATCATAACAAGTTGAATTTAATTTTGTTATTAATTCTCAAACAATAATTAATATGATGTTATATATATTCTAATTCTATATGTATGAGTATAATATCCAATTTTTCAAACACCAATTTGTGTTTCTATGAACAAATTCATGTATTGGATTTTGTTTCATGATTATCATGACATTTTGTTACACACGCCAGATTAATTTGTGTCATATAGATTGACAAGCCCTCAAAAATTATTTATCATTTTCACTAACCATGTAGATGGAATTATAGAAAAAAAGATACAAAAATATTCAAACCACTAATTTATGGTTCTCTAAACCTACTCATTTCCACAAGTATTTAAAAAACAAAAACTTCATCAACAATGTGTATTTTTATATAAACTATTTCTCATGAGAAAACTCTCAAGACTAATTATTTCCCAACCCATTTTTTCACTATATATTCAACATTTTACATTATAAATGAACAATGTGGCTCTCAAAATTCCAATAGAAATGTCTTCAATATAATTTTTGAGTTTTCTGGATTTCCATTATATTAACTCATTCAACTATAATGATAGTATAATGTTTATGTTTGAGTCCTCATTGTTGTTTCCAAATGAAATAAACCCCTAAATAAATTATGTACAAAGAATTATCACTTGATCAATATTTGTTTCCCCTATATGTTTGTTAAATTCTCTATGGTGTGATTGATGTGCAACAATTTCATTATTCAATAATCTTCTCACCCTAATTTTGGATAGTTCTATGTAAACAATAGGGATTTCAAGAAATTTATATATACCAATAAATATGAAAAACATTAGGAAACAGATCTATTATATTTCACTATCATCGAACATCATTTAAAACACCTTAAACTACATATAATTCATGATACTTTCAAATTAATCCTTTATTTTCTAAAAAACCAGCCTGTAATAAAATAAAAACTCCACGTTTATTATCAACAAAACCAAAATATAACCCACAATAAATCATAATATATTTAATTTTTCAGATGTATGTTCCAAAATAATTTTTTAAATATGAATTTATTCTAGTGTATGAAATAGAGTGTGGTGGTATCTGTAGAAATCATGAAATATTTGAGCCCATATTTTTAGTGGGCACATGCATAATAAAAGTACATTACTCCCCAAACTATTATTAATTAATTTCCTTAATTTTTAGTTGTACTATTTTGTATAAATTTAAAGATTTATAAAATAATGTTTTCCATGAATTTTTATTGGTAATGTTGGATAAAATACACAATGTTTTTTTTCTAAATGTGTGAAAATACTTCCTCTACCAACCCTTTTGTTATTTTCCCCAGAAATTTAATAGAAATTGTTTTGAAATTTTGATTCCAAAATCCTGTTTAAAATTAGTATAGATCAAAAGTTATTTTATACATAAAATCCCAAGACCCACATTCCAGGATCGGGTGTTGAAGACACATAATTTAATTATTCAAAAAGCATGATATTATATATAGTGACACAAAAAAATAAATATATATAACTAAAAATTATGATCCATAATGATGAATAATTGTATGCTAAACTTTCTTTTAGTCTAATTTCATCTAAAAATATTGAAATCTCATTATGAAACAAACTCAGTGTTTTATATGTTCTTGCATTATTTACATTGTTATTTGTTATTTTTTGAATAATATTACAGCTTCACTCAATCTAATCCAAAAATAAAAATATCTCTAACTTAATATTAATACCAATTTAAAACCTTTTTTAGGAAAATTGGTGTGAAAAATAAATTTCCCAGTAAATGATTTTAAAACAAGTGAGAAAACATCTTTTTAAAAATATATAAAATCTATCTAAAAACTATAATAAACTATATATAAATATCCTATAAATTAGATGATTTTTACGATATATTATTTCACTTATATCTCAATGTCATTTTTATTATTACTATTATATATAATAATGATTATTATTATATTAAAAAGTATATTTATCAAAACATTTTATGTATTTTTAACTAATAATGTACTTTATAAATACACACTTTCTTCATTTATGGTTACACCCATAACTGCATGTCCTTCTTTTGTAATTTTTATACTCATTCAAATTTTTAGTGACATATTTTTAAATTATGGTATTGGTAAATAATTTCATTGTAAGTAACATAAATGGACTAATACCCATTATCCTTTTTATAAACCTTGACAATAAACTATAATTTTTTCCTTTTCCATTATAATTTTTTGAGCTAAAATATCTATATACATTTTCACCAATAAAATTTATTACACAACAGATTTAATAAAATATTTCATAAAAAATCATTATATAAAGACCATAATCAAAAAGGATTATTGAAATTAATTAATAATCATGAATTAAATTACTTTAAAAATAATTCCCTCAACCTAATAAAATTCAAAAACATCCTACTAAAGTATTATCTCCCTTAATTTCCATTATATAATCAATTATTTACATTAATAATCACTGTAATAATTTCTTGTCGGTTCCTATTTACATTATCTATTCATTCAAAAATATAAGTACACTTATAATAGAACCAAATAACATGATAATTTCCAAATATATTATGAGTAACCAATCACGGATACACACTTTCACTTTATGAAATGCATTAGAGAGAAATATCTAGATCACATATCATCTGTGCTATTTCCGGATCGCCCATCATTCATATAAAATATCGAAAAACCAGATTTGGATTAAAATATGTAAATCTATCACTTTAATAATTAAGCATATTTGAATTACCATTCAATCCCACAAGTGACATAACAAGTTTTATAAGATTAAAATAAGAGAAAAATTTTATTTCATGAAAAAATTAAAAAAAACAAGTGAGATTATGAAATAACTAATTTATACGAAAATAATAATGGTTAATTATGATTAACTCATCAATGTATATATATATTTTATTGGTGGTAAAATTAATTCATTCTATAATCATTAAAATTATGATTTTGTTCACACATTGGTAAATAAAATCATAAATAGATCGTATAGAAAATATAAAAATATAAAAATATTAATACATTGTAATGTAGGTAAAAATAGATCAAAATTAACATTATTAATATTTTATTCATAAATTATATCATTATTGAAATTATTTAAATGAAACTTGTCATGGATGAATATTTTTGGAAGGAGAATAATGATATATAAACTTTAAATAAACTCACTTACATCTAGTCCCAACCACATTTATTTATATTTACACCCTCATGAGTAGTAAAATTATATTAGTATTCTTATTACCCATTTAAATTTTTATTCAATTATTATTATTTTATTTATTTCTTTTTTACAGTGTATTATTGATTACTATAATGGATAAGTTAAAGTTTGGTTTTGTGAGGATGTCTGGTTAACAAGTCAAAAATGACTTTAGTAAGTTGACTATGGTCAAAGGGATCATGTTTCCCTTATCTACAAAATCATAATAATGGAATTGTTTCCATTACTATAAATTTAATACAATTTTATTAACATGAATGGTATACATATTAGAAAAAACAATCACTTCGCTTCATGGTGGTGGTGACACACATGTACACATGAGCGAGATTATCATTTTCCAAGAGAAGACATGGTTTGAAATTATGTAATATAAAACAATTGAATTATAATAATTATTTATAAAATACCATATTTAGTAATTTTTTACATCAGTTTATCTATCCATATATCATGGGGATGAAAAATTTAACACATCTCAATGTGGAGGTGGCAGTCCACATGTTATCATGAATAATATTTTCATTTACTATTGGATAGAGTGGGAGATAAAAGATTTTTTTACCAATATAATAATAGTATTTCGTTATATGAAAGACACTATTTTAATTATATGACAATGGTTACAAAATATTATAATGTGAGAGAAGAAGAAATAAACATGAAAGCATTTGTTTATGAGTTATACCACATCTTTGAGAAACCTCCTTTAGCGTACACCATTAGACTTCATGGATTTTATTTTGTTGACACTATATCCTCTAGGTCATGTTAGGAAGGATTTTAATAGAATTTGGTATATCGTCACTAGGATTAATTACATAGAAGGTGTGTGGAACAAAGGAGTAGTGGTGCGATTTTTTTAGTGAGGTGAGTATCGACATTTTCAATTCATTAAATATTAATATATAATATTTTTAACTCATTTAAAACAAATCAAAAGATCCATAACCTCAATTAAATTATGTATAAGGTATAAAATATTTAAAAACATATTATGTAGACAACACTTTGTAGTATTTTGAACCATATAACGTTGTTTGAAACCCTCAAAAATCCTTTTATATTTAACTATGATAAAAAAATATCTCAATCACTAAGAGTCATGAATGTAAATTTAAAAATTTAATGTTAAACTTAAATAAACCTTGCATGATACTCATGGAATCACTCAATTCATTTTAGTTTTTATTTAATTTTTTATTCTATTTTAATAACTTAAAAATAAATTTAATAAATTAATTATAATGTAAATTAATTTTAATTACTATTTATATTTGTTGTTTTTAAAAACATAAAAATAATAATGGAATTTAAAAATAGATATATTCAAACAAATAAATACCTTACAGTTATACATGAAATTATTAAAAACCCTATTTCATTCAAAACATATTACATTTAATATTTTCATAATAATTTAACAAATATTTCGATTTCTTGTACAAGCTCTCTGTCGACATTACATAAGGGTTCATGGTATTAATCATAATATTAATCTATTTTATCCAATTTTCCCTTTACATTAATGACAAATGACTACCATGGTAGCTATTAATTATGATTATAAATGGGATTTTGTATATTACATAATCTAAATATTATGAATCCAAATATGTATGCAACCCTATATAATTTTTTTCAATATTTTTTTAAAATTAGTATTAGTATAATTGCATGAAAGTCAATGAAATGTAGTTTTTAGAATATATTAGTTTTCAATATTGAAGATATTTTATTCAAAATTAATTTATAAAATTTATCACAATTAAATTAATTAGAATATATATAATAAAACAGACAACTATTACTAGAAAATAAAACTAATGTTGAGGTTTATCCAAATAATCTTATAATTTATGAAGTATTTATTAATCTATGAAAATACTATAATGAGAAATGTTATAGTGAATTAGTTTTATGAAGTGAACCTTCATAATTTTGTGATATTATTAATATATTATCAAAATATATTCCTTATTCATTCTCGAGAAATTAATTACCAATAATATAGAAAATATAGGAAAAATATATCCTTGATTACTTTCTATTCAATAAGAAAACATTCATCATTTGGTTGTTCCTCGATTAATTTTGTATCATTGTATCAACTAATATTCAATATGATAAGTATTATAGATACATTTTTCTTTCCAAAAGTTCTAAAATTAATCTTGGATGTAATATAAGATTAAAAAAGGATGAATAGTTATTTCACTTGTCTTTATCCCTTAATCAATGAAAAAAATGGTTCAGATATGTTATAATAATATCGATTATGAATAACCCTTCTTAGTAGGAACACTATATTAATCATAAGATACTCAACAATAAAACTAAATTTTCATTTTTAAAAATTTCATAAATAATAATCATTGATGATATTCAAAATATGTTTAATGGAATTCTATATCCAAAAACTATAAATGATTTGACCACATCTCTTTGGGTATAAACATAATTTTTACCCCAAAATAACATCAATAATTCATAATGACACATTCCAAAAAAATTATTATATAATAATATACTCTCAATAATATTCTAATTTTTTTCAACAATATAATCTTGTATTATTCAAAAATATTGTCTATTTTTTATTCCTAAAAATAAATTTAACTTAATCAATTAATGATCAATAAATACAATAACACTTTATTTTATTATGGTATAACAATGCCTATATCGATTATCATATTACACCTAAAGTTTATCGATACAACCTAACTTAAAAATGTGTTATTCAGTAAATAACCATTTCACTAAAATAATAATTATACATAATGGGTACATATAAATGAAGAATCCATTAAAACCAAATAAATTCCTTCCAAATTAATCCAACCACATAAAACATAAAAAAATAATATTTTTTAAAATATGGTTACCTAAAAAATTATCATCCCTTAAATAAAATTCCAATTCATCATAACTCATGAAGTAATATATATATCCATCAATCACTCAAATCCCTTTATAAACTATTTACCATTTCGGTTAATCTTATCTCTTAATACATACTTCCTATAATACCAAATTAAAATCATTCCCCATGATTCATCAACCACAAAATAATATTTTTTCCCACGTTAAACCTAAAACAAATTGTGTAAATATTAATTATTGTTATATGTTATTAATGATTTCTTTATATTCAATTATAATATTATATGTCACTCCTAAATCATTAGTTATACTTTCTTGTTATGTTTTTTCATATTATCCATATAAGGGAATATATTTTCATAATATCCAAACTCCCCACATGTGAAACATCCAATTTATACCATTTTATTAACTTTATTCCCTATCATTTCATTATCTAAAATCATAATTCTCAATAAATAATTTATAACATTCTACCCTTCCATTTTACCTAGAAACCATTTTCCTATTCTATTGAGACATTCCAAAAGATGCTTCCTCCCACACTCCTATATGAATAAAGAATATAATTATTTTTATTATGGTATTTCATGTCACAACTCGTCCTTGGGACCCGTGTCACGACTACCCCATGGCCCCCTTCCAAGCCAGGGGCTGGAGACTAGCACCAAAGGCATAAATCCCTAAAACTGGGATGACATTGCCTTTATAAAATATAAACACACACAACAGTGTATAAGCTGGAAGTAAAACCCTATGTAAAACTGTATACAAAAGGAGTGCTGAAAAGTAAAGGGGATGGTAATACCAGACCAACTGTAAAGTACAAGTACAACTGAAAGGGGAAAAAATAGTTGAAAGGTGTAAAGCTGATCCGGGATCATCTTCCATGGATCCTATCTGAATGGTAGGTACATATAGCCTCCACAACACTCCACGTCCATCCAGCTCCGTCGTGTATCTTTACATCGTGTGGTCCAACTTCGAGTACCATCCAGTCCTGTCCACTCAGCCTCGGTCAGCGTTGTCCATCATCTACAACCAACACATCGAGTTGTGGGCAAATCTCATGAAGGGGTGAGTATAACGATACTTAGTAGGGACACTGAGACTACCATGGTCTCTCAAAATCCACCAAGGATAAACCACATAGTATGAAATCAATGGATAACCATTACTTAGGAATATGTCAAAACATATACCTATGTTATCAAGTAATCTATCTCAGTCACGAGGTAAACAAAAAAGTCACTGACTCAACTCAAACCATGATTTTATTCTAGGGGTAGTATCAGGTAACATTCCCAGTCACACTGTCGAAACCTTCGTTTCTGGAGTAATCTTCCTATATAGAGTAATGTGGGCCACCTGTGTCACACAGAGGCACTTCCCACTATCCTGGACTACTGAGGTACTTCTCATATCGAGTATCATGGGTCTACTACATCACATAGAGGCGCTCCCCACTGTGGGTCTTCTGCCTCACACAGAGGCGCTCCCCCTCATAGCCTACTGATGTACTTTTCATATTGGGTACTGTGGGTCTACTGAGTCACACATAGGCACTCCCCACTGTGGGTTTTCCATGACACCAATGCGGTCCCCACTGGGCTATTCAAAACACTCTTAGTCGAATCAGTCATAAGCTATCAGGTCTTAGCCAGCCACTAGGTCTCTGCACTATGCTCGCTCGTCTCTATAAGGATCCGCTCCATGATCTACTGTTCGATGCTGAAAAATCCACAAAGTCCCATGAAGAAGTATCTCATAGGTATGCCAGGTCACACAGAGGAAAATCCAAGAAATGCGTGTCCAAGACACAGAGACAAGATGACCAAGCCATTTTCCAAAAGAGTGCACAGAGTGTTGGTATAGTTAGACATCGTGTCTTCAAACCATGGGTAATTCCCATGTACAGAGGCCCGTGTCGAAAGGCTGATCATGTAGAAAGTGATTACATGGCATTTGGTATGGTTACACACCATTTCTACAGAACTCGGGTACTGCCCGTGTGCAACGACCCATGTCAAAAGAAACTGGTTGTGTAGAAAATAACGTATACGGCGTGTGGTATGGTTACACACTATGTACAAGCATCTAGGTTCGGCTTTGTGTATGCTTTCCATGTGCCCTTACATGGCCTCAACCCATGTTCACTAACCCGTGTAACTGGTACACGGGGGAGCCCATGCCACTAGCCATGTTTGGCCATGTGGTGGAGTACTGGCCTGTGTACTCCACCCCGTGTTTGTGTATCCCCGTGACACATGCTGAGTCTCATGAAGCCGCTTCTATTATTCCACTAGAGGGTACATGCCATGTGACCGGGGTCACAAGATATGTGTAACTTGTCTAACGTCCGAAACTCAAGCCGTAGTACACCCACACTACACGGCGTGTTCATCAGAAGTACACGCCGTTTATTCTGGAATTTTAAAAAAATGGCACCTTCGGCCAGCATTCCTACTATGAAGTCCATTCTTTATTTTGACGGTCCATTCCTCATGAATAATCAGACACTAGGTCGCCCTGATTTCATGTAGTCATATCTGGTGTTTTCGGGCCTCTGATCGGCTCCAAAAACAAGATTTGATTCACCTGATCGATGAACGGTCGAGGGACGGTCCTTCCCATTCCGATTTGATTTGTCACCTGCTATCGTCATCACACCTCTTCTAGGTCTTTGTAATGTTGGGTCTTCAATTTGGGATAATTGCATCACACAATGAACTCACAACAATTCGTTGTTCATCACCCATGATGAGCACGAAGAATACACCAAACAGTTTCAACAACGGCGGAGGAATCGGGCCGTGTTCGTTTAGCCTAGTCCATCAGCGTTAGTTTGGTAGAAAGCGGGTCAAGAAAAACAATCATGGATGGAATAATCAGCATTACTAAAATCAAAACACAACCCTATGTTTTTTGGTTGTTCGTTGTTCGTTGATGGAGTTTCGGGAAGAAGATGAAGAGAATCGCCATTCGTCACGTCCGCCAACCACTTCCAAACCCAAGTTGCTTCGGCTCAAAGAAGATGCTCCACGTCGGTAGGTGTCTGGGTAAGAAGTCGAAGAGGATTGGAATTCTTCGTCGGTGGAGCATTCTTCATTCTTCGTTGGGATCATTTCTCCCTAGATCTCCTCTTCCCAAGTTCCACCAAATAAAGGATGCCAACCCAAAAGAAATCATAGATTGCCTATTATTTTAATTTTTGGCATGAATTCAAATGGAGAATTAATTAATTACATAGGCTCCACCTAATTAATTGATGAGAGTTGTCAAAAAATTAATAAAGGGAAGTTGAAGAGGCTCCCCCATATTAATTATAACATGAGGGTTTCTCCAATTTAATGGGGAGTTTAAGGGGTTAAGAGCCAAGGTGGTCCCTACCACATTAATCTTCTCATGCGAGGTTGGGTTCAGGTGGGCCCCACAACCATAACTTCTCATGGTAGTTTAAGGTACGGTGGCCTCACCCCCAACATCCATGAGGAGGTTTTAACCACCACACACTAAACAACAGATCAAATAAAATAATGTGTTGGGAAATTTATTTAATTATTGTTTTTCTAAAAAAAACCCAAAAACTAACTTCTATCCTCGACTCACTATCGTCGAAGTGAAAGTATTAATAAGAAAAAACTGGCGTTGTGAGTTCAATGGTGCCCTCAGATTTCAATTCCGAGAACCAGTTCAAAAGTTATAAAAACCCACTCGTATGTTTACTGAACGTACCCTAACAAAACGTCATAAATTGATTCTGGGCACACCGGGCCTTGAAATCTTGCACCATAAACTTGTGCAGACTCGTAAAATTATCATGTATTTAATAAAAAAATTCCAATGGAAATTCAGGGTTGTTACATTTCACATCCGATGTTTCCTAAAACTTCATTTTCTCTTATGTTTTGTATTATAATACTCCTATAGCTTCATTTTATTGATCATATATCCATAAATTTAGTTAAGACTAACCATGTAATTCTTCAAATATAGTTTGTGTCTCATTTATTTTAATGTTCCGAAAACCACTATATTATTCTAAACACCCATTGTAAACCTTGTTTATCCATGCTCCATCTATTATACTATAACCAGAAATACCAGGTGTGAGTACATCACATCCTAATAATCCATATTATTAGAAGTATAAATACTAATATATCATCAACCATGTCATCATTTATTTAGATATATTTATATAGAGAAGAATAAACCAAATTCTCTTTAGCATACTAACCGGTATCAATATAGATTACATATTTTTTTTGATCCAAAAATACCATATTGAAGCATAATATTTTCCCCTTAATCAAATTACTTACGTTAAAGGTTATCTAAACCCTTTATTAGATTCCAACTAATACAACTAATACATGATTATCCAATAAAATACATGAATTATGAAATATATTTGATCATATTCAATCCAACTACCTTTTTGGGCCATCTTCTTGGAGATTTGGGAAATTCATAACATTAAAAACAGGTTATTTTCACTCAAAGACATGTCTTCCCACAAATAAAATTATTTATAAATCGAAACATTCTTAATTTAATGTAACTAACATAACTGGAACATTAAGAATATCAATATTCACACTAATAATTTCTCCAAATTCGAAACATTTGAAAGAGAGAGATGAAAAAATAAATTCATGATATATATTATTAAATTAATAAAACATGTTATCCCTTTATAAAAAAGAAAAATATATTTTTTGGAGTTTTATAATAATGAAAATTTAAGATCAAATGCCCATTTAATATTCAATAAAATCGCCTTAATTTTTCAATAGAATTAATAAAATATTTTAAAATGTAATCAGAAAATTAATTTTTTAATCATTATTTTTTCCTGAAAAATAAGTATTCCAATGAATAAAAATTAACAAAAAAAACAATTCTCTCATTATATCTTTAAACGTTGAAACATTTTATTAAAAACAAATTTTCATTTTATTACCTTTAAAAGAAAAATTTATTCGTTAAAAACTATTTAAAGAATATCATGTGGGTACACTGAGACATTATCCTTAAGTTCACCCATAAAATAATCCTTATAATAGAATCACATAACCTGATAATTTCTGCATCTATTTGGTGTATACTCTCATGGTAAAATCCATAACATCACTTTATGCATTGGGGATATAATTGAGGTTCACCCATCATTAGAGATATATATGTATCACCCATCATTATTATATAATTGTGATGAAATATTTTATGAAAAACATATACATCTTTCATGTTATCAATAAAATTTATTTTAAATGGCGGCCAACACATAAAAAATAAAACACTCAATTATAACATAAAAAATACAGTGAAATTTCTATTTAATTTAAAAACATTTAGTACAAAAAATTCATAACATGGTGAATAATATTTTATTTGAAAATTTATACTAAAACATATAAATAAAGATACAAATAAAAAAATTTCAAGGATGGAGAGAGAATATGTTTATTTAATAATTATTATATTCATTTTTCATTTCCCAATTTGGAAAAGAATGTGAAAAATTACTCATATTGAATATATTGAAAAGGTTTATTATTATTAATTTTCAAAGAAGGTTAAATATAATAGTAAAATGTTAAAAAAATAGAATATTAAATAATAAAATCATTTAAATCATTTACAAGATGCACTATATGGATGAAAAATATTAGGAAAGAAAACATTAAGGTAATTATTTTTTAAAAATAGACATGTACTCGAGTTCAAAATATATTCATCCATATATCCTTCCTATAATGTAATAAATTTCTATTATATTTTAACTTTTATAAAAAATATAATGTTTATTTAATTATAATTACATCCTTATTTTTAATTATTTGTAATGTTTTATTTAGTCACAAAAATAGATAAGTTTTCATTGGTTGTTTTGTGGATGTTTTCTTTGTATGTACAAAATGATTTCTGTGGGATGATTAAGATAAAAGGGATCCTGGGAAAGTCATCTACATAATATTAATATTTAAATAATATTCAATTAGATGTAATAAATATAATTTTAGAACCATCCCTGAATCATGTACAGAAAATGAATCACATTTCTTTTTTAGACGTGGAAGTCCTCATATTCTTATGAGAGACGTTATCATTTTCAAATGGATAGAAACTTAACAATGTATGTAATATATTGACTTTCAAAAATCATAAATATGATATAAATATTATTTATTTTCATTTTAACATTTCATATGAGGTGTAGATGAAAACATAAACACATATATTGATTGATGTGGTATTCCAAAGCTACACATGAGTAATATTTCAATTTCTATATGATGGGAGTTGACATGAATAATGGTTTGGAAAAAATATTATACCATTTAGTGTAATGAATATATTTATCATTTTATAAAATAATTTTTATAGATAATTTTAATGTGGTGGAAGTAAAATAAACGTTACAAAACTCAGTTAATAATTAAAAATATTAATTAAGTTTCCTCCTATGGATTAAAACATAATTCTTCTCAGAAGTTCTCCTAGTGACAGAATGATATCTAGTACATGGTTATTAATTAGTGGATTGGATATGATTAAATATTTGTAATTCTAAAGGGAATAAGGAGTGTGTTAATGATTGTAGAGAAAGTTCTCATTTATAAGTTGGTTATTAGAAATCCTGTAAATAAATGAAATATATAATATATTTTAACTATTTTAAAATGGGTCAAAATTACCAGGCCATCAAATACAATGATTAAAATTTTGAAATAAATTCATCCAAGAAAAGTAAGTGGAATTTGGAGCTTTATTTCTTATTTTAACCCCTATTAAACCTTTAAATGTTAGTCATGGAAACATATATTTCAATACACAATGGTCACGAATGTAATTTTAAAAATTCTAAGTGAAGCATACAAGAACCAATAAGGAAATGCATATAAACATCCAATCCATGTGAGCTAATATGGCTTTTTTGGGACTTTATATGGAGTTAAAAACTATTTTTAAACATTACATAACATTAATTTCGGTTTCAATAATTTTACCATATATTTCCATTTTAGGTATCAATATAACATTATAATTTTAATCTAAAAAATTTTACGAAGACTAATACCTTATAAATATCCATGGAATATTTTAAAAATAAAAATTCATTGAACTATATTACCTTCATTTTTTTAAAATAATGTACATTACTATTCAATTTCTTGTACATGTTCTACGTCAACAATCTATAAATTTTTATGGTAATTATAAAATGATAAAAATGTAAAAATAAATTAATATAATAAATTAATATTATTTAAAAATAAAATTATACTACTATTAATAAATCATTCTTAACTCTATAAAAACATATTTTATACATTAAAATAAAGATAATGAAATTTTAAATATATCCATTACATAAAATATTATATGACTTATAATAAATGTAAATTATTAAAAAAATGAAATATTTTTTTAGAAAGGGTAATTAATAAAAAAAATAACTCATTAAATTATATAATTTACATTTTTAGTATGATTTGTAAAACCAAATTTATTTTAGTTGTTACCCAGTTTAACACATTTTACCATTTACCTGGGTCATACACATTGATCAACGTTACTATAAATTATGAATAAAAAATAGACTTCATAAATTATTTTGAATAATAAAATTACAAATTATAAAATAAATTTATGTTAAATAATTTTAATAATTAGTAAAAATTAGTTTTTTAATAAGTGTGTGAAACACAATGAAAAAAATATTAGAAAAAAACTTATTTTATGAATAAAAATAATAATGTTCCAAATTAATTCACAATGATGATTCCCATTAAATAAATGAGATTATCTATAATCAAATGAGATAATGTTAATTTATTGTTAATCCAATATATAATGGAACACTGTATAAAATTTAAATGAAATGGTTGTTTTTATAATTATTGTAATATTTTACTTGTCACACAAAAATAAATCTTTTAAGAAAAATATCAACAATATTTCATTCTTTTTCTAAATGATGAATTATTAACAGGTTTCCACATTAAGAGACAAAAATTCTAATTTTTTTACAAATATATTTATTTTTAAAAAATGAAATGTATTACTCTAATCCTATTTTATAAAAAATGACCATTTAACCTTTCTTAACCATCTCTAATTTCATTCTTACCAATAAAACATTAGAACATATTTAACATTTAATAACTAGTAAAATTTAAATAAAAAGTATTTCAAAAAATATTTCATAATGTCTTTAATCTTATGCATACCCTCCATACAATGACTAGCTAAAAATGATGAAATAAAAAAATATTTTTTTATATTATTACGGTACATTTAACCTTGGTGATTAATGTGAAAAAAGTTCTCAAAAATATTTTATTATTTTCTTATAAACTATAATATATGGGGTTTTCAAATATTTTTCCTTAATATGTATTACTTTTTATTTTATAAAACTATTATTAATGTATAAATACACATTTTCATTTACATTTTGATTTTTTTTTTCAGAAAACATTTTTGTTTTATTTTGTAAAATGTTTTTATCAAATCCTCCATTGATATCATTTTTAAAATACTATAGAAAAATTTAATTTAAATGGATATAATTTAATATTTTATATAGTAATGAAATGTTGTTTTAAAATATGATTATTTATATATTATGTTTATCAAAAAATATAACCCATAAAAAATGAATCCAATGATTTTCATAAAATATCTTCACATTAATGGAGTACATAACTATTGTGTGACGTAGATAATTGATGGATAAGTAGGGATTACCCATCACCTAGTGGAGACGATTTCTGTAGATTTTGGTTCACAATAAATACCTCTTCAAATTTAAAATGTAAGAGTGGTATAATTTAATAAACTATTTTTTATCATGGAACTTTTTATTGCATAAAATTAAATCTAAATTTGTAAAAAAAAATACAAAAATAATGTCTTGTATTGTATTTTTAATATTTAAAAAACATAATTCCTTTTGAGTTTAAAATTATTAGTGAAATGTAGTCTTGGGTCTGAAAAAGTCTAAATTCATGGACATAAATCCCTAAAATTGAGTTTTAAAATCAAATGTATAAAAGATTCAAGAAAATTTGGGCTTGAACCCAAAATAATTGAAACAAACAAATTCACAAGGGTAATTGTTTCTTCAATGAATAAAATATCTTAAAAATATACATAATATGAATAGTTCCATGTTACAAATAGAAGAATACATTTAAGACATTAAAAAAATATATTTTATAATATTTCCTTAAGAGGGTTTTGTTCAAGAACTAAAACAACATTGAAAATATTTTTACATTACTAACCAGCATTGAATATATATAGTTGAGCTAAATTATTAATTCATAAGAAAATGAGGAATTTTTTTAATATTAAAAAAATTGTTAAAAAATATTCTGATTACACCTAAAATATTATTCTTTAAAACCGTTTAAAGATGATATTTTTTTGTAAACATTAACATCAATATTTAATTTGAAATAAATTTTCTCCTTATAATTATGAACATTATAAAAATTTTCCTTGTATATAATTGTTTATAAAAACAAAATAGAATTTTAAAATTATATTTTATTTTCCAAACAATCCCCTTAAATGGAAATCCTAATTTTTAGATAGAGGGTGAGAGAATAGGTAAAAAAGTATTTATTTAAAAATAATAAAATCATTATATAATTTAACATAAAAACACTTGAAATCAATTATCAAAGTTATACTCTCTAGGTAATTAGAAAAAATCACTCTTCACCCACACTCTCATTCGTTGTTTCACTCTTAAAAAATAAAATATGTATATTTTTTTAAAAAGTAACTAGAATATTACCTTTACCTAAAGAAATCCATTATATATCCAATCACCAATAATATTCGATATATATGATACTTTCGATTTATTATTATTATTATTATTATTATTAGTTAGAAAATAATTGTGATGACTTTCATATAAGAATGAATTTGTCTTAAATATCATTAATTCTGTAAGATACACATACATGAAGACTTCTTTTAATAAATTTATTGTCTATAAATACAAAGATATTCCCATAATGTTAAATTGTTTTTATAGTTTTATATTTATTCTAGAAAATACCTCATAATAGTTTCACACTTGAGAGGAGAGTAACAACATCAATTTTTTACATCAACATTTCATTCCATGTTGTGGATAATTTACTATGGGTCCAACAACTTTGATATATATATATTTACACATACATATATACATACATATATTTATGTCCATGTGGATCCCTAAATATTGAAGCAACATATATATATATATATGTATGTATGTATGTTCCCATTCATCTGATACACCATAATAGTGTTGGGTGATGGGTGAAGAAAATGATTTCAAGAGGGGTAGTTGATGCTTTTTAGTGACACCTAGAAAAACATAATTATTTCTATATCATTTACATTGGTACCATAGAGCACCCATAGATGGAGTCCCACATTGATCTAGCACCTAACTAGACACTCCCATATTTTTCAAGGTGTTTTATTAACAACATAGAGTTTCCATCATGTATCGATTTTCACTCATGGTCTTTTTGGCAGACCAATATAGATATACTAAGCACCAATTTTCTCATATTCACCATAATATTTACTTGATCACAAATTCCAACACATGTGAAAGAAAAAAATGACCTATAGACCTCCATAATTGGTAAGTTGAGATGGCCTTCATGTTTGGCTGGCTATTATAATGGGATCATTGGCTACATGGACTGGTTTAGCATATTAAAATAATTATTTTTGAAATCTAAGAATATAAAATAATAATATAATAATAATATAGATATTATATTACAATTATATTATCTAGCAATATTAAAATTACTAAAAAAATTATAATTATAATAATTTATATTATTATTGTTTTATCAAAAAAATCAATGTGTGTACGTATATATATATTAAGTCATATATTTAAACTATAATAAAATTATAATTCTTTAAATTTTAATCAATTTTATATAATTTTAATTTAATTTACTGAAATATAAATAATATTTGTAAATTTTTAATTATCCTCATTCATAAATATGTTGATAATTGTTTTATTATTATATAAATAATGATAATTTACTATATCTTTCATTATTCAAATATAAACTACATTCCACTAAATGTAGTTTTGTTAATTTGTTATATAAATATTTCTTCCACTATAATTATCATTATATTATTTAAATTTATATCTACAATTAAATTTATTCCCTTCTATTTAATATAATTTATTAATTTCTATTATATTCATAGAAAATGATTTTTCATTCTTTGTATTACTAGAATCTTATTGAGAAAAGATATTATAATTAACATTATATATATATAGGTTTCGCAAAATTATAATTATCGTGTATATAATCATTTCCAATTTATATTTTATTTTTTGAAAAAAATATTTTACATTGTTAACATTAAATTAACATTTTATAATTATCCACATATATATATTTAACAATAATATTTGTAAACCATAATTTTTAAATACCTTAATTACCATATATATACTTCAATTTGATATAATCATAATTATTATAATTTATTTATATAATGAATATTTTTCTCAATGAATTTTATAATATAATTATGATTCATTATTCATTATCAAGAGGTGTTAAATTCTATTCTATAAACTATTCATTTTATTAACATATTACGTATAAAATAACATCAAATTCTATCAAAGTATAACTTTTCAAATATGATATTATTAAATATATTTTTATATAAAATAAACATTACATTTAAATCATGGGTATCTACATTATACCCCCATAGATAAATTACATCCTATTAATTTAAATTTCTCATACTATTGAAAACATATGAGGGTGTTCAAAATATCCTATTGATATAATATCTAATAATTTATCTATATAAGTTTCTTTTTTGTTAAATATTATATCTTGCTGTGTTTTTCACTTCTATTAATTAAAAATATAGTTCCTTATCTATAAATATACAGTGTATTTAGAAACATGCATGTCATATAATCATTTTTTAGATCCTTTTCCCAACCACAAATAATGAAATCACTTTTATCGCTAAATACAACAATGTGTGTTATAATAAAATTGTTTGTTTTCCACTAAAACTTAATATCAATCTAAATATCAATTAATCACTTTACAAAATTATAGAGGGAATAAAACCTCTATTGTCTTCTATTCAATTTAGAAATTATATTTTCCAAAAATAGAATACATTAAAAATATTTTATATTTTGAAATCATCAAAATAAATTCCAAAATTTTATATTAACTCAAGTGATACAATCCAAGTACCTAAACATGTCTAGTCCTTGTAACAGATAACAACCTTATATCCACAAACATTTACTCCTTGATCGTGTTCTTAAAATATGTTTTATTAATTTACATAAGTAGTCTTGATATTAGTTCTGGTGACTCATATATATATATATATAATATCCAATCGAAAATGTCGTTTCTCTATTATTATTGTGATCTTTTAGGTCTAGATATTTAGAGAATTAGGAACTATTTTTATGAAGAAGTTCCTAATAATTATAAAATGGAAATTTTTTTCGTTACTATTAAACTCTAATCAGATGCAACTTGATATTTGTTCAACCTAATTTGGACTTCATAATAGTTCTTGATCACAATGAATCCCTTTATAAAAATAATTTTCAAATATGAGGGGAGAGAACATAATTGTTCAGAAAGGGTTTTAAAATATATGACAAAGCATCTTATAAAAATGACTGAAAACTATTTGAAAATATCTGCATGAAATTAAAATACAACTAATTTAATAATGCATTGGTTTATTTATAAAATTCACATTTTCAATAGAATCCAAAGTGGATTTCAAAGGTGAATCTTTATAAACATGATTGATATACAATATTTATATTTTCTATTTTAGGATATTTTTAACATTTTTTAAAACTACTTTCCTTAAATCAAACACCATATATATTTTATAAAGTCAAGAAATCAAATTTTAAATTTTGAACTTGTATTGTTGATGTGTTTAAAAAATTTAAACGAGTAAAATGTACCATTGTATTTCATAAATATTATTTATATTATTAAAAAATATAACCATGAATTGGCCTATCAAATTAATGGATATATAAGTCTAATATATAAATTAGTGTACAATGTCCCTTGATTTCTTGGATAACTCTCATTTTTACATAATAATTATAATACATATCTTCCATATTTTAATAGAATTTATAATAAATTTAAATTTTACATTATTTATAAAGTAATCTAGAATCCAAAAACTTTATTCATAGAAATAAAATCATTGTAGGTAGATCAAAACATTTCAACAACTATTTTTCAGAAAAATCATTATATAAAAACATAGAAATGGTCCACAAACAATCTTAATTCATTGTAATAAATCATTAAAATTGATTCATGAAAAAAGTTGAACATCAATGTGAGAATTATTAAAAATAAATATAAAAAATGAAACATAAATGTTATCCCTAATGAAGAAATTAATCTCAAAAAAAGATAAGTTTTATCACATTAATGAAGTTGAAGGAAGAAATGTCAAAAATATAGTAACAGGTTGAAAACACTAAAATAGGAATTTATTTTATTGTATTTTACTAAGTTTGTATTTTTTAGAATTTAAAACAATATGTTTGAAATCACATAACCATTACAATTTAAAATTTAAATAAAACTATTAAAAATATATTTTAATAACATAAAAATATGATAAAATTTATAATTTTCTAAAGTAAGTATTTTTCATTAAACATTTCTCCATATGCATAATATGATAATTTTCATAACTCGTAAACAAAATTCAATTTTTTGAGAAATAATAAATGTAGATTTAATTATTATTTTTCACCTATAACGAAACACTTTAAAATATATCTATTTTCTATACCAAATAGTAGTATTAAAAATTATATAATACAATATTAAATTCTTGATTTTTTTAATATAACTCCCGTAAAAGTTATTTTAATTTTCCTTAAAATATAGAATTGGAAAAATTTAAAATATATGTTTTAAAAAAATCTCTATTACATGAATATATCAAAAATTATGTGGACATACAATGATTAAATTTTACAACATGAATAATACATAAAAATAATTCATTATCCCCTCTCTCTCTCCTAGTAACACCTTGAGATATTGTTTTAGTTTCCCTTTAAATGAGAAACTATTTCATAAATTTTCACCCCTTTACACCGATCTAAATCAAATGAAACAAATAAAGTATTGGAAAAAGTATGCAAAGAATGTTTCATCGTTAAATTTAATTAGAATTATCATAATGGAATACATGTTCAAGAGAACTAGATAACAATGTAAATATGAGATGATTACATGAAATAGACCCATAAGAGACTAAAATTTTATCATTACAAGAAGAAAAAATAAATCCATATTTACATATAATATATAAATATGGTTATGAAAAAAGATCTTTATAAAAATAACTATGAACAATATGGGACAAAAATGAGAAAGAACACAAAAATGACTATGTTAATTTATGCATTTTCATAATCAGCCATGGTAATTACTATTCTAAATATGACTCCTGATGGAATGAAAAAGTTAGAAAATATATAAATAATTTTGGGAATTGAAAAAATAATATATAATGAACTACTATTTAAAAAGATATAGAAGGAAGAATATAACCATTAAAATAGATAGAGTTAAATTAATAACAGTTATAAAATCATATTAGATCTTGGGAGGAAAATTAATTCTAACCCTTTTGAAGTAAAATTAATGTTACTTGAAGTAATAAATATTATGAAATCATTAGATGATGTAATTTTTTTTATTTTTAAATGTATAACTATGTTAATAATAAAAACATTATAATAAGATATATAAGAAAACTATACTATCTTAGTTATAACTATATTATACTAATTTAAATTTTAATGTGAAAAAATATCTATTTTGGTTGACATTTTTTTATTTATATAAATATTAATAACAACCTATTAATGAATAAATGGTATATTATTTTACAAGGATCTATTATAAGTATTTTATAATATTAAAAAATGATAGACTCTTTCTAACAGCTTAGGTAGATAATGCTAGTTGAGCTAATGGATAGGCCATCGTAGACTAGTCGTGTAGGGGGCGATGACATGGGAAGGAAAGATGACCAGAAACATGTTACGTAGTCTGTGTGTAGAGGATCCACATGTAATTTTCAAGAGCTCAAATTGGACTTCATGGGGTGGAATGACCCCTGATGTGATTGTGTGAGCTCTGAAACCTAGAGTGGACCAAGATACTCAAAAATGGGAATAATATGGTACAAGCCTATTTATTATTTGGTTAAATATTATTCTAGTTTCCAATAAGGGTATTTTTAAATGTGGAACTTTTACTTTTTCTTCAAAACATTTGAATATAATGACACCATTCAATCATTTTATTCCATGTTAATCGATAGTTCTATGTGATAATAGTTCAAATTTATTCTCGTCATCACCGTCATATGAAGCGGTATGTTATAGGACATGAGGATGTATGCTTTTAAATATATAGTGTATTGGGAGGATGTGGCCCTGATTGAGGCATGGTATGATAAATACCTATAGGACATGAGAATGGTTTATGTCTTTGTCACCACATTGGAATGAAATTATTTGTGTTACCTACAAACCATATATATATATATATATCTTTGTGTGTGTAATTGTTGGAGGAGTTTGGGATTATGTGATAATTTATATGGAGATGTAACGCCAAATTGCAGTAATTTCGTTTTATTCACCATCACAGATTTATAAACATTTGTTGATATATATATAATCATGAAATCTAGATAGAATTACCCTCAATGATGTTTGAGACTCTAGAAAAGATATTTTTGTCTTATTTCATGCTGTTATCACCTGGTTTTAGGTTATATATATATATATCTTGTGTGTGTGTGTGTATTTTTAGGTATATATTAGAAACTTATTATGACATTAAGGGAAGAATGTATATATCTCTAGAAAAAAACAATAATGGAACATATTAGTTGGGTGTAGTGTATTCTAATTCTTTGTTTGGAATGAAATGAATATTAAAAAGACCTCTCATTTTTTTAGTCTTATGAAATATTTCTAAAAAAATATTATTATTATCATCATCATTATTATTATAATTTTGTAATTATATATATATATATCAAAACATATTATAGTCTATGATATATTTGAAACATGTTTTTATCATGCGTTCACTAAAAAACCCCGCTAAGGAAGAAATATGTGTTTCTATATTTGAAAAATTTAAAGAGAGATGGAGCTAGTGGAGGGATGTAAAATCTTAAGGGTTCATTTTAAATATGGTTAATTAAAATATAGTTGTATTAAAGCTCCATTTTTTGTATTTTTTTAATTTGATGTTTTTTCATTATTTTAAAGAAACATAATTAAGTGGGGAAATTATTTAAAAAATATATGTTTTAAAGTTTTCCAAAACCAGGTCTCTACCATAAGGGAGAAACATATTTTTGAATATTGATGTTTTAAAATTTTAGAAACCTAAATTAACAGGATATCATGTTTTAATGATATTTTTAAAATCAAATATAGGTTTTAAATTATCATTTTATTTTAAACCATTTTATAAAAATAATTATTTTAAAAACACCCTTTGTATATGGGATAATCTTTCAATGTTATCATCATATGTTTAAATTGTTTGGATAATTATTATGTTAAAAATAAAACACCTATTTATGAGTGATGTATATTAAGAATATTATGGATTTAATGTATTTTATAGAATCTAGTTTATAATTGTAAACGTAAGGGATATTTGATTTAATATTCTCTAATTTGGAGTTTTGAAATAAAACTCTCTATGGATTAATTAATTTCTAAAATATAAATCTTTATGTGTATTGAAATTATTATTTCATGTTTATTCATTTTATTTATAAAACACTTATCCTCATTATTTATATAATGTTCAATTACCATTAAAAATATGTTATCCCCAATAAACCTTTTAATTCACAGATGCCTTTTGTGTTTTAATTATTTTATATAGACGTACTTTTTATTTCCGCATTACAAATATGGATGAAAAAATGTACTTCTCGGACTAAAAATTTATTTTTGTTTCTTCTATTTTCATATTAAAATAGAAATAATTATAAATATATAAATTTTTTCATAAATAATTATGTCCGGATTTTTTTAAATATGGATTTTTGTGGAAAATTCCACTCAAAATGAGGAAATATATAAAAATATATGATAGAATTGTCACTCATTAAAATTAATGTGATGAGAAATAGGT
The DNA here is from genome assembly GCA_963277665.1 of Viscum album. Lineage (NCBI taxonomy): Eukaryota > Viridiplantae > Streptophyta > Magnoliopsida > Santalales > Viscaceae > Viscum > Viscum album. Next base: position 20,482,204 of record OY728145.1, on the reverse strand, counting down.
AGTGAAAATAATATATAAGTTAATTTTCCCAAAAACTGAGTAGAATCCCCAATATGGTTATTAGTGTTTTAGGCCACCTATGAGATTAGTTTTCTAAATTGGTGAATTATTTTATAAAAATCATTGGATTTATTTTGATAGTCTCTTTCAAAAGTATATGTTTTTAATTTTAGTGAACAATGTTTCCTTTTATATATTAAGTCATTGTTTTTATTAGAGGGGTTCTTAGTATTTCAAAATAATTTTAAATAATTCTCTAGATATATATTTTTTAATATCACATTATATAAAATATTGGGAAAAATAAATTTTATTTTTTAATGATTATATTATTAAAATAATCTTTATTATTTTATTGAAGTGTGTTTTTTATAATAATTCTAATTATTTTCATAATAATTGTTGTCTTTATTTTTAAACACTTTACTGAGCCTTTTTCTCTCCCCACGTATTACATTTTTTCACTGTCCTTTTAGATGAGCGGATGTTATTCATGAGACATGATTTTAAATTGATGACTTACTTGAAGTAGAGTGGGAGTAAGAATCATATAATTTCTATTTAAAACATTACTCATAAGAATGATGTATGAAATTAATTCTTCTATAAAAATTTTAAAACTATAGAAATTAATGTTTTTTAGGAATGTAATGAATCTATATTTTTTAGTGATATAAAATTTTTTATTCAAAAAAAATATATAATTTTTTTACGATATATATATGTTCGAGTCTAGAGAATATTATTTGGAATTAGAGTAATAGTTTATGAAATATTGGTGATTAGTATGGCAAGGATAATTCATAATTAGACATCTATTTTGTTGTTTTTTGTGATTATTATTTAATGATATTATTAAAAATTGAGTTATGAAGATCATTGGAAGAACATTTTATCTAAATAAAATTCCATAAACATTTTATGATTTCAGTTCCTAAGATTTACAATTCCTTAAAATGATATTTTAACAAACAAAATATTTTTTAATATAATATATAAAATTTTAATTTTAGAAATAATTCTTTCATATACATTTAATTAGGGGTAAAATTTATTTTAACAAAATTAAATTATGTTAAATTTGATGTTTGAGTATTATATCAAACATGGATAAAAGAGGATGTCGAAAAAACATGTTATCTAAACTTTATAATAAACTAGAAAGCATTATTCAAAGATTATATCCCCTGATAATGAATACTTATACAACATAAAACACTCCTAAACTAAGTTATACAATATATCTAATACCTACTCTATGTGTTGATATCACCATAGCTAATCGATCACATGCAATAAAATACTAAATTCAAAATTCATTTATTTATTTAGATATGAGATGTATCATTAGTGGTGTTTTATGTTTGTTAATTTCAAACATTTTAATGATCTTGATAGTTTTAGAATATCCATATTATAGTGGAACCCTTAAATGAGCACCATGTACCAATATCTAACCAATTAACCTTTTATGAATGTACCCAACAATTTGAATGGTATATTAATAAAATACACCTGATAATACTCTATTAGTTCTTTTTATAAAAACCATATCCTTTCTCATATATTGAAACAATATGTTTTTAATGGATGATTCATAAATTATTAGGGTTTATTTCATTGACAATATCTATGTTGAGTGATATATTAGGTAAAGGGAAAGAAATAATTAAAAATCCTTGTTTCTTTTATAAACATCATCGAAAATCATCCATCATGACCGACTGACAATGATGATTGGGAGGTACCTTTATAAATGTGGATTTTAATTATAGAACATGGAACAACGTTTGGATTATAGGGTTAATATTTCATCATATATTTTTTATATAACAAAAATTACAGTAGTGAAATTTATTGAAATTGTGAAAATATAACACCCAATGATATTGTATTAGTTTCCCATTAAATGAGTTATTATATTAACATATTTCATCACATTTTATAGTGCCTAAAAATTAAAATTGGTTATGATTGTGTAATTTAGATATAAAATTTCCGATCAAAGAATTATTATGTATATTCCATAATGGTATATAGGATAACTAACACCAGATACCAATTTATAACTAAAAAGATAACATAGAAAGGACCCCCTAGAGACTATGATATTTTTAGTACAGACATAATAATAAATCAATATTTTCATTAATGAAATAAAAAAATTATGTTGAAATAATGCTGATAAATATAATTAATTATACAAGTGGAAATAAATATAAAGGTACATAAAAAATACACGTCCGAAGTATGCCTTATCATGAATAGAAATGTGAATGTATTCTTAAAATATAACCATAGATAGAATAGAAAAAATAAAATAAAATGAATTATTATAAGAAAGTGAAATAAGGGGATTTGAGAACCAAGTATTTAAATATATAAAGAGGGAATAATATTACTTATATAGATATAGGTATTCTAATTAGCGGGAGTTATAAAATCGTGTTTTCCTTTAGGGGGAATATTATTTCTAAACTATTTTGGAAAAAGTAAAATTGTTTAAAGAAATAAATATTTTGAAACCATCTCATAATGTTTTTTTATTTATATACATAGAACTATGCTGGTAATTATAAAATTATAATAATATATATATAATGAAAATATATAATAAATGTTATGAATATATTTACAAATTTAATGTAAAAATGGGAATTTTTATATATTATTGATGATAATTTAATATTTTTATAATATTTAATGTAAATATATTTATAACTGAATGTTATAATATTTTAAGTGTATTTATTAAAAGTAATTTATTCAATAAAAACATTTCCCAACTTCCACCAAAAACCCAAAAGACTTTAATAGAATCCATTCATTGACATATATAAATGTAGTAGGTGGATTAGGATGTCAAGAGTATCATGACCTAGAAAATAAAAAAAAAGTTGAATATAATTGATAGAGTGTTTTATAGAGTGGTAGAGGGTCATCAAGAAGAGGTTAAACCAAGGAGGTGAATATGTGAGGTGTTATTACTAGTAATGATCTAGCATCTTGCAATAGGTTGGTATATAAAATAGGAAGATTTATCCAGAATAGATATTTTATTCTTCTTTCCAATGTGGGATTTTTAAATCGAAGAACTATTCCTCCACCATAAAAATATATAAGTATCATGATGATCGTGAATAATTTTAATAAATATTGTAAGATCATTATATTCGATGATTGTTTGAATTTTTCCCATTTTTTATCTTCCTCTGGTGTGGTATGTTTTTTGCTCTATGTATGTAATCCTATAGATATAAAATGTATCGAGAGGTTGTGGCCCCATTTGAGGTATCTCGAGATGAATCCCTCCATCACACAGGTGTGGTTTAATTTAGCTTCCTCGTATTTGACATGACACTATTCGGGTTACTTAAATATAATATATATATATATATATATATGAAAATACTTTTTATATCAACAGAACAACATTGAATTATGGAATGAATTATATGATTATGTAATTTTATAGTTAAGACAGTGGTTTCATCATTATACATATTTATAATAGTATAATTATATAATTATATAATTATATGTGTTTGTTTTTATATAAAAAATATTTATAAAATTGAGGAAAATGGACCTTCAATGATGTTTGAAACTCATTAAAAGACATTATTCCTCTTATTACCTTCTATTATTACATGGTTTTAGTATATATATATATATATATATCACTTATTAGGAAATTATTGTAACTATAAAACTACTTTATTACCAAAAAACAAAGACACAACAAAGTTGTGTGTAGGAAATTTACTATCCTTAATTGAAAAGGTAGTGGTTATGAGAAAATCCACTCTTGTTCAAGGGTATCATCAAACATTTTTAAATAATAATTATCATATTTATTATTATATTATAAACATTTAGTAATAATATATGTACATTTCGAAACATAATTTGGTCACTCTTACGAATTCATAATTTCCTTCTCAAGTGATCACTTCTAAAAGCCTCCATGGTTTAAATACTTGTATCTATAGTTTCAAAATTTATAGAGAGAAATAGATGAGTGATATAAAATCCATGGCGGTTTTTTTCGAGAATGATAATTTAAATATTTTTCTCCTACATATTAGGTAATGGGTTTTTTCATTTTAAAATAATTTCCAAAATTTATTTCTTCTAAGAACCATATTTGTTTGGGGGGAATTATTTCAAAAATTTATCTTTTTAAATTTTAAAAAACCATATCCTCATATTAATGGAGGAAAATATTTTTAAAATTTTATGTCTTTGAATTTCCCAAACCATCTATGTAAGGAGATCATGGATTAAAGATATTTTGAAAATCAATATTGGTTTTATAATTTCTATTTTATGTTAAACTATTTTAAAAATAACAATTATTTTAAATTACTCGTTGTATGAAGGATACTCTTTAGAAATTATAATCTTATATTGAATGTGTCTTAAAAATTATTCTTTTAAAATTAAAAATCCATTTTATTAATTTTTTTCATATAAATATTAAAAAATCATGGGCTTTAGAAAAATAATATTCATAATTTTTATTATAAGGGGTATTTATTTTATGATGCTCTACTTTTTTGTTTCTAAATAAAACTCCTTATATCTTTATTAATTTTACAATTTCAGTTTTTAGGTGTTTTGGAATTATTATTTGAGGATTAAAAATCTTTTTACAAAACTCTCATTGTCTTGTTTTTTTAAAAGTATGATTAAAATTGTATGTATTTTATCCTCTTAAAAAAATTATATTTAGTGATACCTTCGATGATAAAATTATTGGATAGTCAATTATAATTCTATTTAGTGTTTTATGCATTTTATATAAAAATTATTTTCTTAGTATAAAAATTTATTTTTTATGCTTCATTTTATATAATAAAACTTACATAAATATATTTATTAGTTTTAATATATATATATATATATATTCATATTGAATCTAAAAATTTGTGTTTGATGGAAAACTATAGTGAAAAAAGTGGATGGTTTTAATATAATGTTATAAAAGTATGAAATGGAATTTATAAATATATGAGAAATTGGGAGTTAATAATATCTATAAGGGAAATTTTCTACCATGTGATGTAAAGTAAGCCTTATATAACATTCAACGTTCCTTGTCACCATATGGTATTGTTTATTACTTTTGAAAGTTGTTTTAGAAAATCTCTTCACTTATATTATTAGTTGACTTCCAAAGTTTCATTTTGTATTTAGGTTCTAGAATAATCATTATTATTCTAAAATAAATTATTTTATTTAAAGAATAATATTTTAGTGCTTTTAAATACCGTCAATTAATTATTTCTATATTTATTATATAAAAACATCTTATTTATTTTAATGGGAAATATAAGTTATTTTGTTTAGAAATATTTTTTTTAAATCAATGTTTATTGGTTTAAAATAAAATATATTTTTTAAAATATATTTATTAAAAATTGTATTTATCGATTATAATAACACTTAAATAGACTTTTTCCCACCATTTTTTAAAATGATTTCAATGGGGATTGTAGATTTGTAGAATTTATTTTGGATAGAGGACTCGTATTCATAGATTTACTCAGATCATACTGGGAGTTGGAATCAAATAAATTTTTGATAAAAATATGTTAGATAGATAGTATTTGGTTTTAATTATGTTAATTTTAGAAAACAATATGCCTAATATTTTTCAATGGATGTGATAATGTTATATTTTTAGAGAAGAAAAATATTTTTTTCAGAATAATAATATACAATGCTTTAGAACCAGATCCATTGGTTTGGGTATAGGGTTCGATACTCTCTCTATAAATCTATAATTTGTGTATCATTTGGAATAAAAAACATATAAGCCATCATTTACATAGGGAAAAAAATTTATATAATATATCCCTTCATATTTGATATACATTATATTACTCATTTATTATTATTATTTTAATTTTTAAATAGATTTTCTGAGGAACCTTATACGGAAATGAATTTGAATACAATTGTCACCATTTATCTATCCCAACAAACTAATAATATTATTCTCAATACATTTTTTCATAATTACTGAGGGATTTTTTAATCATAAATTGTGTTTATATATTTATTTATTTTGTATAACACAAATTACCAATTATATGCTATAAGAAAATACCGATAATTTTTATTTCCATCAGCATTTCATTTTATGTGTTTTATTATCTAGAGATGGAGAAAATACATTAACATATGTATATATATTTGTGTATGTGTGTATAACATACTAGTAAGACATTGCATCCACTTGAGTTGGATGTTGATGACTACTTACGATATGTTTATAGGCTAGTGAGCATCATTACTCTATGGTGATATATACATACTCCATGTGAAGCCATGAATTATAAAACGTAGTTATATATTAATACATATTCTCATTCTGTCAATATACCACAATACTTCAAGGTGAATTAATAAAAATATGATTCAGGTATGGGAAGATTATTTAGTTCCGTGATATATAGTGCATCATGATTATTTTTTTTTCTTCCAAAAAGGAGAAATGGTTCTAGAATGAATAGTGTCCCCCATTGAACCCTCTCTCAGTTGGGCATCCCCAAAGATTAAAAGGTAAGACATTGATCACTCAATAATATCCATCGTGAATGTTCATCGCCTGATTCCTTACATGCTAACATTCATAGAGAGGATAAGTACATTTTTATTCTTATTCACACATTTGTGCACTCGAACACCGATTCTTTCCCATGTGTAGGCACTACATGGCCTATAAATCTCTAGGGCCAGTGATTTGATCATACCCTCAATCTTGATCTTCTATATCCTTGGGATAAAAAGATACTTGCGCTACTTTATAGTGTGAAATTACTTTTAAAAAGTAATAATATAATATATTATCAAAATTACAATAAAAAAATTACAGTCCAATTATTAAATCTAAGAATGTATAAATTAAAAATACATTATATTAATAGTTTCAATTCTAATTACCATTTTATATTAATATAATCTATTATCATATATAAATAACAGATATTTTTATCACACTTTTATAAATTTTAATTCATTTATATATATTATTATTAGTTATTAAAACTAACCTAAAACTCATATTTTTAAAATTCTCATTATCTTTATTATATATAATTCACATACTCTTATTGTTCTTCTTTCTTTATTCACAATAAACAAAAAAAATATTACTAAACATATAAGCAATATTGCGATAATCATTGGGTTTTTAATTTATTTTATTTACATTTCAAACGCAATAATAATAATAGTAATATTAGAAACTATATTTGTCATTAAATATAATATATTCTAATAATTATAATTTAATAATTTATGATATATACCTAAAAAATAAATTTTCATTATAACTAATATTAGAATTATATCCCCCCTAGATTTTAAAATATATCTCATATTAGTATAGTTCATCTATAATTATATGTATCATATATATATAATCACTTCTTGTTAATATTTCATAAGATATCATAAAATTTATTTTACAATATTATCTTTGAATTGTCAATTTTTTATTTCTCCATTTGTGTGTGTAGTTATATTTATGGTTAGTCTTTTAAACCATAATTATTAAAATATATAGTATTAATATATTTAATTCAACTAAATATTATAACACTTATTTTACTTGAGTTACTAAAATTTTTATATTTATCAAAACATGATTTAAAATAATATCATTCTTAAATATTTATCCACATTTGTTAAATATTATTCTACTGAGATTTTATTTTATAGACATAATATTTATAAAATACCCTCAAATATAAAAAGTGTATACATTTTGAAATACAAGCTTATGAAACAGGGTTTAATTTTTAATAAAAAGTATACTAAATTTTCATGTAGTTAAAATTAAACACAATTAACTAAATTTTATCCACATTTTGGTCTTCAACATTAGTTTCATATATTTTCATAGTTATGCTCTCATTTCCTCAATAAGAGATGAATTATATTTTTTCAACTTCATAACAATTTTTTGGATTTTATGAATAATAAATTATATTATGATCATGTGATTGTATTGTTAACATGTTTAACCATAAAATTTCCATCTTTCTCTTTCCAAAAGTGATATTATCTTATTAGATCTACAATAGAGTATTATGAGAGAAAACTATGTAGACTTTGTATCATGTCCAAAATAAATAATTTTTACCATAAATTAATGTAAAATGGAAAAATAAATTAAAAATATACTTTTATTTCAACACATATTTGACATCATTTAATTACACAAGATCAACAAATCTTTTAAATGTAGTCAAATTTTTTTGGGATAGAATAGTCCCACATAAAAATTAGAGATATAGGGAATTAACTATTTATTTTTTTTAAAGGAAAATAATTATAATACTATGGTTTCCAATTAATATTTATAGATATAAATTTATTTTTATGGTGGTTCCCAATAGAAATAACATAAATTTATCTTGAAAAAAACATCAGAAATGATTAAACATTTGCACACATCCCCAGGGTGTTATGGTTTTGATGTTTACATGTGACTTGTTGAACTAAATAGACTCTTATAGATAATTATTATAACTCCCAAATACATCTCTATATATTATCTCTAATTAATCTGATGGAAGTAATCACAATATCCAAACATGGTGTTAATCCATGTTCTTATTTTTCAAAAACCTTAATAAATGTTGTTTTACCCCTACAAGAAAGTGTGATGTTTTTATATAGATCATTGTAAAATGTATTTATTCTTATAATGTTATCATTTTTATCTTTTTTACACATAACGAATCATTATGACTATTTTCCAGTTTTAATGAGTTGGATATATCTATTTTCTATACAATTTGTTTAATCTTATAGTTAGATGGTTGGAAATTAAAACTACACAATTTGAGAAAGGTATTTATTATGTTATATAATACCCAATATTATATATTAAGTCCACATGATATTTAATTAATGAGGCTTATAAACTAGCTAAAAATTTAAAAAATGGACTCCAAACCATGATAATTTTATTTTCTTCAAAGTACTTATCCTTGTAGAAATTATGTTAATCAATTTATTTTTTAAAGATACCCATATTAACATGTAATCTACCCAAATACATATATGTATTTAGTGTGAAGGATTTATTGATTTGTCTTATGATACCTATTGAATGAACATCAGATTTTTTTAAATTTTCAATTTAGTGGTTGAGAATATCATTTTTCATTATAAAATTTCAAATTTATTCGAGTCAATAACAATTGTTGAATAATTTATATACAAATTTGTAGAGTATGGGATAATAGATTCCAAATTATTATATCTTGGATTCCATAAAATCATATCTGTGATTTCCTCCTTTAAGTGTATAAAAACCTAATTACAAAAATATGATCTCCTAGGATTTTGGCACACATTAGTGAATTAATATATTGATGAATGATATAAATTTTAACGGATCATTCTAAAAGTATGATATTGTATTGGCCATAAACATATTCCTAGGATTACATGTAAAATGTCTAAATATTTTTAACATTTATTTAGTGTCATATATGGTATAAAAAGATGGGTGAGAAATTAAATTTCTGTTGAAATCCACTAATATAAAAACACATTAACAAAATCAATATCATATTATACTTCAAAACTTTTCTGTATTATCCTTGATATGTGATTCTCCCAATAATTCTATATTAAATTTTTATCTTTGGATATAATACAAAACCTTAAATTTAACATGATAACTTTTATATTATATGAAATTACATAATTTTTTATCACTGGGATTTTAATGTGGCATGATAAATATCTTTAATAGAAAATACTATTATTTAAACCTTTCAAAAGACAACACTAGTTTAAGATTTACATTATGTATGGTATTATAATTTATTTGGGATATATTTTGTTTTTCATTCATAAAAGATTGGATGAAAGATTTTATGATCCCATTTTCTAAGTTACTCTCCCATAGATAAATACCTTCTGTCACATATTATAATTCAAGAATTTTCTAAATTTATAGAAATCATTTTTAGTTCATATGCTATGTTAATATGAAATGTATTGAAAGATTACATGTAATTATCAAATATATAAAAAAATATTTCTCCAAAAAATTAATGTATATCACTAATCTATCATTGAGAAATAATTTATTACTAGTTATTCAAATATTCTATTAAAAAGAAATCACTGAGTTCCAATGAGTGTAGTTGTCCAAGGAAGATCTTGCATGAGCTATATCATCATATGATAAACATCAATCCCCGACTGGTATATCTTTGTTTAAAAATGATTATTCCATTATAGCTCATGACGATAAATTTTTTCACATTAAAAAATAGGAAAACATGATCAATAATTTATGATCAAAATCTAGGTTATAAATGGATCTCTCAAAGGATCTTTCATATACTGAAAATTTTTCTAATAACAATTTTTGGAAATTATTAAGCCCTTTTATGTAAAATATTCATCATCCCCATTTAATAGTTATTAGTGTGTTTTACATTCAAAATGACGTGAAAAGTAAATTAAAATACCCTTATGAAAATTCAAATATATTTATAAAATAAACATCCTAATCCAGTAGTACTTTTTCCTCACATGAGAATACCAACATGAAGAAAAAAAATAATATTCACAATTAACCATTACCTGATTTATTCTATAAATTTAGTGGTAATTGGACCTTCCATATGGACTCCTTCAAATTATTTTACTCAAAATACAATCTCTATCTAATTATTTTCTACATCTGGATCAATTTATTATCATTAATATTTTTCCCTATTGTGGCACCCATAATGTAATATAACTCAATTTCATTATAGAATATATTTCCCATGTAAATAAATTCGATGTGATTGATATATTATTATGTATGAAAGTACATAAATAAGTGAAAAATTATTTATTAATATAATAATTAATGGCAATACTAGTTAGAAAAATCAATAAATAAATAACTAATTAAAATAAAAGGGTAAAAATTAACATATAAATTTCAATTGATTATAAATAGAATATTTTGTTAAAATATTTGTGCAATAATTTATTTTTATAAGACATAATAAATTTTTTGTATGGACTAAAATAAAATTATTTTTTAAATTAAAGAGTTCTCAAAATAACTATGTAAAACCATAAAATTACTATTTAATTATAAGAATATTAGTCTAATAATTATTATCTAAATGAAATATTTTTATTTACCAACATAATTTTATTATATATGATTTTTCTTAGAAATTAATTTCTCTTACTCATAGTAGTAGACATATGAAAACATAATTTTGCTAAATATTAACAAATAAAAAATCATAAATTCAAGTATTAGTAATTGATTTTTAAAAATTAAGTAATGTTATTTAAAGATGGAAATTTAAATATTGGACAATTGTTTTTGTGTGTAATGAATTTTTATTTTCATAAATTAAATTAATTACAATTAACTAATTCTTGGATTGAAATTTTCATATAATATGTTTATATATGTAAAATAAAATTTAAATAATTCTTATTACCTGGAAAATATAAAGTATAAATTCATTCAACTCATCAAAATTTCATTTTTTTTCTAACAAAATATGTTTTATCTACTTTATACATGAATATTGGAAAAAATTATTTTCAAAGTTATTAATTTAGAATGATAAAACTAATTCCATATTTAAAGTATGAATTTATATATTTTAATATAATTTCAATTTTAGTTTTAGTCATATAGATATGTCACCTTGGACAATGGTCTTTCACCATGATAAAGGATAAAATTGTATAAAATGATACAAAAAATAGATAATAATACAAAATACCATTAAAATTTAAAATTATTTTGTCACGACCCATCCCATGGGGTCCATGTCGTGACTAACCCAAGCCCACCTTCAATAGGCCAGGGGCTGGTGACTATCACCCAAGGCGTATTCCCTAAAACTGGATAGGCATTGCCTTTGTAACCTATAAGCACACGTAACCAAGCACACAGCAAGATAAGAACACAAGTAAACTTAATTGAAAACAAACTGAGTGCAGTAAGTAAAAGGGGCCAGAATACAAGCCCAACTATAAAGCACAAATACAACTGTGATACAATACAACGGAAGAAAAGGGAAATTCAGCTGTTGGGTCATCCTCCAAGGTTCCTACCTGAAGGGTAGGTACATATCACCTCTACATCACTCCATGTCTTTCTGTCTCCTCCATGTATCGACATGCCATATGGTCCACCTCCAGGCACAGTCCAGTCTTGGTACTCTCAGCCTCAGTCTCCGCTGTCCATCATCTGAATCCAACACAACAAGGTGCGAGCATAGCCCGTGCAGAGGTGAGTATAATGATACTAAGTAGGGACCTCGAGACCCTCATGGTCTCACAAAATCCAACAAGGATAAAACACATAGTATGAAATAAACAGATACCTTACTTAGGTATATGCCCATACATATACCTATGTTATCATGTAATCTATCTCAGTCATGATCAAAACACAGAAAAACTGACTTAGCTCAAACCAGGATTTTATTCTAGGGGTAGTATCAAGTAACATCCCCAGTCACATTGTCGAAACCTCGGCTGCTAGAGAACTCCTCCTCTATCGAGTAAAGTGGGAATGTCGTGACACCAAGGCCCTTCCCACTAACCTTGGACTGCTGAGGTACTCCTCCTGTTGAGTACCGTGGGTCTACTGCATCACTAAGGTGCTCCCCACCATGCATATGCCACGTCACCAAGCGCGCTCCACCTCGTACCCTATTGAGTTACTCCTCCTGTTGAGTATCGTGGATCTGCCACGACACCAAGGCACTCCCCACTGTGGGTCTGCCATGACACTAAGGCGCTCCCCACTAGGCTAGTTGAGTCACGCCAAGTTGAATCAGTCAGCAGTCATCAGGTCTCATCCAGCTACTAGGTCTCCGCACTATGCTCGCTCGTCTCTGGGAGGATCCGCTCCACGAGCTACTGGTCGATACACCAACTATCACAAAGTACCACAAAGAAGTATCTCAAAGGATCTCCACGCCATAGGGGTCTCAAAGCAATAGATGGCGTGTCAATCGGACGCCCGGTCTGTGAGTTATTAGCCTTTTAGTCCCAGGGGACCGATTAGATTCGTGCTCGATCCAACCTGATTGTACCTCAAATACCTACAAAACTCTAGTACCGTATACTCAAAGGGACCATCTTGCTCCAATATTTCCAGCACCGCTAACGGTTTGTCTAACATACGTCTAGTGCTAAAGATATGGCCGGAGGAGCGTAAATGGGTCGTAGTGGGCCCGGGTCCGGTCTGACCTGGTCAGACCGACCCGGCCCGACCCCGCTCAGGTCAACCCTGCCCGACTTGTCAGGTCTGTCCCAGCCCATTAGGTTTGGCCCAGCCCGCTGGGTCCAACCCAGCAGGCCACGAGGGGTTGCGAAGAGCCGCGAGGGCGGCTCGACCACGATGGGTCATGGAGTGTCGCGAGGGCGGCTCGGCCATGGAGGGTGCCGCGAGGGCATGAGGAAGCGGGGAGGCATAGAGGGACATGGGTGGCATGTGCCAAGGAGGATCAGAGGGTCGTGGGCGGCCCGAGCTGGGACGGTGTGGAGGGCCGCAGGCGGTGCCAGTCAGGGCAGCTCGGAGGGCTGGTGGGTGGCATGGTCGACAGGCGGCACGGCCAGCGGGCAACGCAGCCCACAGGCGGCGTGGTCGCGGTGGCTCAGCTAGTGGGTGGCGTGGCCCAACGTGATTGGCCAGTGGCGGACACGGATGAGGCAGCTTGGCCGGTGGGAGGCGTAACCGGCAGGAGTCGTGGCCGGGTGGCTCAGCCAGCCGGCGGTGGGTCGGGGTGGCTCGGTCGGTGGGTGGCACGACCGGGGGGGCTCTGCCGGCAGGTGGCTCAAGCAGGGGAACGGGTCCTGTTTGGCCCTGGGTGGCGCGGGTCGCAGTGGTTGCGGGTGGTGGCATCATTTCCTTCATCTCCATCGGCCTCTTCATCACCTTCCTTCATTCCAAATATCACCATAAAGAAGAACAACAGAGGGGGTCGGGACATTATTTTTTGGCCCACACCCCCTGCATTTAGGGTTGTACCATATGGCTCAATAATAAAGTAGAACGTATCATAAAACATCATGCAACATTTCATTCCCAAACCGCAAATGAAACCAAGGTAAGAATATGGGAAAATTATTATCACGCAAATAATCCCCCTACCTCTGGTTGATAGGTCGACGGAGTCCTGGGGAAGAAGATGAATTTTTGGGAAAAGATAGGCATTAGTGTCGTCAGCGTTTTCCTCGATCGTCAGTTTGTGCATCGTTTCGTCAAATTCAAATACATCCTACATCGAAGGAAGTCTCGAGGAAGAAGTTTGAAGTCAGTTTCGGCATTCTTCATTGGTGTTCTTCGTTCAGATTAGTAGTTCTTCTTTGGAGAGATTTTCTCCGAAGGCTCCACCAAATAAAAATGGTCAACTGATGTATTTCCCCCAACTTTAATCACCGGAACAAATTTAAAATAGCATAATGAAACACCTAGCTTGGCACAAATAATTAAGGTGGGTTGGCATAATTAATGTGGAGGAAGCTCAAGAGGCTCATCCACATTAAATAAGGGGGTTGAGTGGTTTCCTCTCCCCCCATTAATAGGGGTTGGGTAGTCCCCACCCCTTAATTCAATTTGGGAGGTTATTGATAACTCAGGTGGTCCCCATCACAATTTAACATTAAGAGGAGGTTTAGTTCTGATGGACCCCACATCCCAACGCCCACATGGGTGTTTCAAATAAAAATAAAATGTCACACACTTTTATTTTTATTTTATTCCTTCACGTAAAACCCAAAAACTAACATTCACCCTTGACCAACTGTCATCAAGGTAAAAGTCTCTTTTATCGACTACTGGCACTGCGAGTTCAACGGTGCCCTCATATTTCAATTCTGAGCACCAGTTCAAAAGTTAGAAAATCCCACTCACACTTTTACAGAACGTAACCAAAACAATCTTACGAAATTCATTTCGGGCACTCTTGGACTTGGAATCACATGCCGTCAATTTTCATAGACTCCTAAAATTCCAATATATTAAAAAACAATACGTGGAAATTACTGGTCTTTACATTCTCCCCACCATTGGGCTCTAAGCCCCCTAATCCACAACTCAAACTAGGTAAACAAGTGGGGGTACTGAGTCTACATTTGAGCCTCCCATTCCCATGTGCTCTCCTGGAGGTTCCAGTGTTTCTAGTGAAGGCGCACCAAACGTATCGACAATCCACGATGTACCCTCTCCTGTCGATCGTCACTCTCTTCTGGAACCTCCGTAATAGTTTCCCCATCTTCGACATCCAGCTCACCATGGTCGATGATGTGAGAAGGGTCATGTACGTATCTCCTCAGCTGGGATACGTGGAAGACGTCGTTCTCTTGGTGCAACTGCAGTGGAAGAGCTAAGTGATAAGCCACCTCACCTACTCTAATGAGGACCTGGAATGCTCCGATAAATCTCCGAGATAACTTGCCACCTCGGCCAAATCTCTGCAAACCTCATCGAGGTGAGACCCGTAGAAAGACGTGTTCACCATCCTTGAACTCTAGAGGTCTCTGTCTCCTATCAGAATACGAATTCTGCCTACTCTGTGCAGTCTTCATCTACTCCTGGATGATCTGCACCTTTTCTGTAGTAGCCCGAACTATCTCTGGTCCCATGAGTGATAACTTCTCTGGTTCAGTCCAGCACACAGGCGATCTGCAATGTCACCCATACAACACCTCGAAAGGTTACATCCCAATGGTGGAGTGATAGATGTTGTTGTATGTAAACTCCACCAAAGGCAAGTCATCATCCCATCTGCGATCGAAGTTGAGGACACAAGTACATAGCATGTCCTCGATGGTTTGAATGGTCCGCTCAGTCTGACCATCCATCTGAGGATGGAAGGCCGTGCTCAAATGAAGCTGCATCCCGAAAGCCTATCACAACACCTTCCATAGTTGGGAAGTAAAATGTGCATCATGATTGGAGATAATTTTCAAGGTTACTCCATGTAGCCACACAATCTCCTACACATAGAGGTGTCCCAATATCTCTACTGAACCCCGCTCTCTGATCGGTAGAAAGTGGGCGGACATGGTGAGTCGGTCGACGATCACCCAGAGAGGGTCATGTCACCTGGATGTAAGTTGAATTTCTATCACAAAGTCCATGGATATAACATCCCACTTACACTCTGGGAACTCTAGATGATGAACCAAACCTGCTGGTACCTGATGCTCCGCCTTCACCTGCTGACAAATGAGGCAGCAGGAAACAAACTCTGCTACTAATTGCTTCATTCCCAGCCACCAGTGATGTCGTTGGAGATCCTAGTACATATTCACCCTTCTGGATGTATCGATAGAGTAGAAGTGTGGAACTCCCTCCACACTTCCTCCTAAAGTGACACTAGTACCATGGTACGTCCTCTGAAGAGGATGACGTGATCCCCACCTTCAGAAAATCCATCAGGTGCATGTCCTATAGATATCTGAGCACGTTGAGCCTCACAGTTAACATCCACACACTACGCCACCCTGAATCACTAAAGAAGTGGTGGAGGGACAGTAAGAGACTGAATAAAATCTTATCCATCCCGATTGACAAAGGATATCTCAAAAGTGTCCAGCTGATCTATCGCCTCACCTAGCAACTGTATATCAGATATGCTGCTGAGTGCATCTGCAACAATGTCCCCCTTCCCAAGATTATAGACTATCTCTAAGTCATAGTTCTGGAGGAACTCAAGAAAACATCTTTGTCTCAGGTTCAGGTCCTTTTGGTCAAAGATATACCTGAGACTCTTGTGATTAGAGTACATGGTAAAATGCTCACCCATGAGATAGTGTCACCACATCATCGAGGCGAAGACCACTAATGATAACTACAGGTCATGGGTAGCGTAGTTCTACTCATGTTGTATCAACTATCGAGAACCATATGCAATCATTACTCACTCCTCTATCAGGACACATCTGAGTCCAGTCCCTGATGCCTCGTAGTAAAATACGTACCATATGCCCTCTTCTGGAAGCCTCAAGATTGGGGCACTAGTCAGACTCTGCCTCATCTCCTGAAATCTCTACTAGTACCTCTTCGATGAAATGAAGTGTTGCCCCTACTTAATCAATATTGATTGTGGTGCTGCAACTCTTGATAAGTATGGCACAAACCTTAGGTAATATCCAGCCAGACCCAGGAAACTTTGTACATCTGTTACACTCCTGGGTAGATCCCATGCAAGTACCGCCTGAATCATTGATGGATCTACTGCAACTCCACCCTCTGATATGACATGTCCCAAAAATTAAACCTCTCAAATCTAGAACTGGATCTTAGAGATCTTACCATAAAGTTGGTGCTCTCAGAGTGTGTCTAGTACTACCCACAATTGATAGTCTTTCTCCTCCTTAGTAGCTGAGTAGACCAGAATGTCATCGATGAAGACTACGAGAAATCGATCATGGTACGGTTGAAATATCCTATTCATGAGTCCCATGAACTCTTCTACAGTGTTGGTTAAGCCTAATGGAATAACCAAGAACTCGTAATGTCCATACCGACATCTGAAAGCCGTCTTCTGCACATCCTTATCTCGTACACTGAGCTGGTGATAGCCTAATCTGAGGTCTATCTTCAATAACCATCGTGCTCCGTTCAGCTGATCAAAGAGGCCATCAATCCTCGGGAGTGGGTACTTTTTCTTCACGGTCACTTGGTTTAGGTTCTGATATTCTACACTAAGTCTCAAGCTCCCATCCACCTTCTTGGCGAACAAAATCGGGGTTTCCCAAGGTGAAACATTGGGCCAGATGAATCCCTTCCCCTGCGAGTCCTCCTACTATACCCACTACTCACAAAGCTCTACGGGAGACATCCGATATGCTGGTGTAGATATCAATTTCATCCCAGGGTACAAGTAAATGTAAAAGTATCCCTCTCTACGAGAAGGTAGACCTGGGATATCATCAGGGAAAACATCCGCGTACTGGTCCACCACTACAGGATAGCTCGGACTCTCTACATCAACTGCTCATAGGGTATGGAAAGACAATTAATGAGTGATCGGTAGCACTCTCCTCCAGGTAAGTCGATACTACGCTGCAAAGGCTCTCTTCTCACCGGTGAAGGTAAACCCGGTCCCATCCGTGCAGACACACATCACTTTTCACCTAATACAGCCAATCTGTGCATGGACTATAGATAACCAATCCATACCCAAGATGACGTCATATGGCCTCAACACTGCTACTAGATGATCCTAGCCGAAGCGCTCGCCTCCTAGAGTATGCTCACACTACTGGAACTAGTTTGTAATCGTCGAATATGCTCTCGTATGAGTCTCTAGCCATAAAGATTGAGCCAATGGCTCCATCAGAATATCTGAGCTCCGAATGATGGAAGTGGAAATAAAATAATGACTGGAACCTATGTCTATAAGTAATGCTGCTAAGGTGTAATAGACACAAATGGTACCTCATATCATCTTAGGAGCACCGTGATCATAGGCCTTAGCTTCCTGGAGCTGAGCTCTCCTCTGTCCACCTGCTCCCTACGGTTGGGGTGGACCTCCTGGTGGTGGTGGCGGTAACATCTCAAAATGTCACCCACTACCAGCTACTCGACCAGCTCCTCTACCACGTCTGCCTCCTCCCTGTAGAAATCCTTGGTCGAACCTCTATCTCTGCCTGGGTAGTCCTTCGACATTCTGCTGATCATATGCACGGTGGGTCGGACAGTCACGTTCCATGTGAACCTGCCCGCCACATGAGTAACACTGACTACTCTTCACATGTATATCTCTGCCTCGGGTGCCCCTCACAGCCGACTATGAATTATGTGGTCGTCCACCAGTAGGTCTGGTCCTCTTGGACCTCTGTGACATCTGTCTGCTACCAGCTGCAGAAGACTCCACTATGTGACGAATGATAGTGGATCTCGCTGCTGGTGACTTCTCAGCAAGGAAACTCTCTACTAAAAGGGCTCTCTCTAACACCCCTACCCGCTTCGGGATACTGAGTGAGATCATCGAATCCCTGATCTCTTTCCTGAGCCACTGCACGAAGGTTCGGGCCCTGAACAAAGGGTCCCGCCCCATATCAGTGGAGTAACATGAGAGGTCAGTTAACCTCGCTGATTACTGAGCTACAGTCATGTTGTCCTGCTTTAGATGAAGAAGCTCATGTATGCACCCTGTGCGAAGATTCGATAGAATAAACTCTTCCTGAAACTGGCTCTCTATGTCTTCCCAGAGAAACATCACCTCGTCGTGAACTTGGACCATCAAGCTTGACCATCTGCCTTCTACTTACTATAGAAGGCTGACGATGATGATCACCATGAGATTGGTTAATGTCCCTACAAGTCGGAAGACTCTCACCACAGCCTCCACCCAATCCTCAGCCACCTGTGGGACGTTCTCTCCCCTGAACCTGGGTAGCATCTGGCGCTGGAACTCATGCAACGCACTCAAGCGGCGTGCACCGTCTTCTGCTGGGTCTAGTGGAATCAATGGCCCAATGGGTAATAGTAACACTGGTTCCTCTACTGGTGAATCTACTGGAAGTGGGCCCTACACAAAGGCCTCATCACTCGTTGGGCTATCAATGCGTACAAATATTGCAACTCTGGGTGTCGGTCTATGTGGAGGCATCCTAAAAATAAACAAGTGCCCCATAGTCAAAAGTTTATACCTGGTGAGCTAACATGGTCAAAAAGTTAAACCTGGTGAGCTGACTCAAAATAAAACTTTTGATAACACACAAGCAATCAGTATTTTCATGCACTGAGATGGAAATCAAAAGTCAAGGTCCTCGTGTGTGGATACGTCGGCCGCCGCAAGAACATTGGACTCCCTGAACTGAAAACTGCACTCGTTACCCTTAAAACTATTGCTTCACATAAAAGATCAGATTCCTAGTTCTTCTGTAGAACTGACTCCTCTGATACCAATATGTCACGACCCGTCCCCTAGGGCCCGTGCCGTGACTAACCCAAGTCCACCTTCCATAGGCCAGGGGCTGGTGCCTATCACCAAAGGAGTATTTGCTAAAACTGGTAAATCGTTGACTTTATAACCTTTAAGAACACGTAACCAAGCACACAAAAAGATAGGGACACAAGTAAATCGAACTAAAAATAGAGTGAGAGCAGTATGTAAAAGGGTCCAGAATACAAGCCCAACTAGAAAGTACAATTACAATTGTGATACAATAAAACTGAAGAAAATTGAAGGTAAGTTGATGGGTCGTCCTATGAGGTTAATACCTAAAGGGTAGGTATAGATCGCCTCCTCAGCACTCCACGTCCATCCGTCTCCTCCTCATATTGACACGCCGTATGGTCCACCTCCTGGCACCATCCAATCCTGGTACTCTTATCCTCAGTCAGCGTTGTCCGTCGTCTCTATCCAACACAACAAGGTCCAGGCATAGCCTGTGTAGGTGTGAGTATAGCGATACTCATTAGGGACCTTGAAACCCTCATGGTGTCACAAATCCAACAAGGATAAAACACAAAGTATGAAATCAACAGATAACGTATTTAGGTATATTCCCATACATATACCAAAGTTATCAAGTAATCCATCTCAATCAAGAGGAAAACACTAAAAAACCGATTCATATCAAACCAGGATTATATTCTAGTGGTAGTATCAAGTAACATCCCCAGTCACATTGTCGAAACCTCGGCTTCTGTATAACTCCTCCACTATCGAGTATAGTTGGCCTCCCGCGGCACCAAGGCGCTTCCCACTAACCTAGGACTGCTGATGTACTCCTCTTGTCGAGTACCGTGGGTCTGCTACGTCACCAAGGTGCTCCCAACCATGTGTCTGCCGCATCACCAAGCGCGCTCCCCCTCATAGTCTTCTGAGGTACTCCTCCTACCGAGTACTGTGGGTCTACCGCGACACAATGTTTCTCCTCACTGGGGGTCTTCTATGACACCAAGGAGCTCCCCACTGGGCTAGTAGAGTCACTCCGAGTCGAATAAGTCAGCAGTTGTCAGGTCTCAGCCATGTACTAGGTCTCTTCACTATGCTCTCTCGTCTCCAGTAGGATCCTCTCCACGAGCTACTAGATGATACTCCAACTGTCAAGATGTCCTACAAAGAAGTATCTCAAAGGAAAGCCACGTCTTAGGGGTCTCAACGCAAAAGACGTTTCGTTAATTGGATGTTTGGTCTATGAGTTATTAGCCTTTTAGTCCTGGTAGCCCTGTTGGATTCGTGCTCAATCCAACCCAACCATACCTCAACTATACCCAAAACTCCTATAGGGTATACTCAAAGGTACCGTCTCTCTCCATGATTTCCATCGTTGTTGATGGTTTATCAAATGGACGTCTTGTGGCAAAAATATGGCCGAAGGAGCGTAAATGGGTCGTAGTGGGCCCTGGATCGGTCCGACCGGGTCGGCCCGACCTGGACCGACCCTGCTTAGGCCGACCTGGATTAGGATGACTCTGACCAACCCGTTGGGTCCAGCCCGACCCATTGGGTTCGGCCCGGCCCAATTGGTCCCGCCCAGCATGCCGTGAGGGGCCACGGACAGGCACGAGGGTGGCGCAGCCGCGGAGGGTGCCGCGAGGGCATGAGGCCACGGGGCGACTCAGGGGACCACGGGCGGCAGGGCCGGAAGGTGGTGCAGTCGGGGAGGCTCGACCGGCAGGGGGAGCGGCCGGTGGGTGGCGCGGCCGAGGGGGATCGGCTTGTGGGTGGCGCGGCCGGGGTGGCTCAGCCAGTGGGGGCCACGGCCGGTGTGGCTCGGCCCACGGGCGGCGCGTCCGGGGTGTCTTGGTCGATGGGTGGTGTGGTCGAGGTGGCTCATCCGGTGGGTGAAGTAAGCCAGGGTCGGGGCCGGTTCGGCCCGAGGTGGTGTAGTGAGGGCGCGCATCCAGTGCAGCTGGGAGGCCGGAGTGCCGAGGGGCTGGTGCAGGTCGCGGTGGCCATGGGCGGGGGCATCGTTGCCTTTGTCGCCTTAACCGTCTTCGTTTCCTTCCATAATTCCTAATATCACAACAAAGAATAACGACGGAGGTGTTCCGGCCATGTTTATTGGCCCACACCCTCCTCGTTTAGAGTGATAGCATATGGCTCAATAAGAAATAAGAACGTAGATTACAAATTCCAGCAACGTTTCATTCCCATACCGCAAATGAAACCAATGTAATAATATGGGAAAATTATCATCATGCAAATAACCCCCCTTGCTCGGGTTGATACGTCAACGGAGTCATGGGGAAGAATACAAAACATTGTGAAAAGATGGATGTCGGTGTCGTCGGTGTTTTCCTTGATCATTGGTTTGTTCATCAATTCATCAAAGACTAAGATGTCATACATCGGAGGAAGTCTTGAGGAATAAGGTTGAAGTCGGTGTCAGCATTCTTCATTGGCATTCTTCATTCAGAGAAGTAGTTCTTCTTTGGGTAGCTTCTCTCCCAAGGCTTCACCAAAATGAAAATGGCCAACTGATGTGTTTCCCCCAACATTAATCATTGGCACAAATTCAAAATAGCCTAATTAAACACCTATGTTGGCACAATTAATTAAGCTGGGATGGCATAATTAATGTGGAGGAAGCTCAAGAGGCTCCTTCACATTAAAGAGAGGGGTTGAGTGGTTTCCTCTCCCCTCATTAATAGGGGTCGGGTGGTCCCCGCTCCTAAATTCAATTTTGGAGGTTAATGATAACTCTAGTGGTCTCATCCCAATTAAACATGAAGAGGAGTTCTAGTTCCAGTGGACCCCACTTCTCAACACCCACAAGGGTGTTTCAAATAAAATAAAAATGTCACACACTTTTATTTTTATATTATTCCTTCATGTAAAACCCCAAAACTAACTTTCACCCTCGACCAACAGTCGTCGAGGTGAAAGTCTCTTTAAGAAAATAACGGCACTGCGATTTCAAATGTGCCCTTGGATTTCAATTCTGAGCACCAGTTCAAAAGTTAGAAAATCCCACTCCCATGTTTACTAAATGTACTTGAAACAAAGTTCAGAAATTCATTCTGGGCACTTCAGTCCTTAGAATCACACGCCGTCAATTTTCGCGGACTCATGATATTTCCATATATTTAAAAATAATTACATGGAAATTCTGGGTCTTTACATATTTATATTAGATGAGTATACTGCAACCTACAATTATCCTAGAATTTTAATTTTAAATAATTGAACAATGTATCTTGGGAATGGAATTTATATATAGAAAACATCATACTATTTACAAGGGTACCACTCCTCAAAATTATAAAAGGGAATATACTCTAATAACTTATCCACACATATTGAGAACTAAATCTCCACAAATATTTGACCAAATAATTTCCTATCAAAATTTTAAATTGCATGTACTTAATTATCTCTCCAAAAGGAATACTCCATAATTCATAAGAAGAGATCTAAAGGGGGACATAGAAGAATGATGTAATATTCATAAATAAGTGAATTTAAATTTTATTCTTCTTCACCAACTCCAAATACTATAAAACCAACACAACATATTTTAATTAAGAACTTTTTTTAGTGAAAGTTTATT
The DNA here is from genome assembly GCA_963277665.1 of Viscum album. NCBI lineage: Eukaryota > Viridiplantae > Streptophyta > Magnoliopsida > Santalales > Viscaceae > Viscum > Viscum album. The sequence continues at coordinate 20,458,669 of OY728145.1, read as the reverse complement.
TTTTTGTTGTAAAAATCAGTATCTACCACCTCTCTATCTGATGGGAAATGAAAACATCACACCTGAGTATATTTAGACAACCACATCCATAATGTGTTGTATTTCATTTTTCATCACCACTTCCTATGGATTATTATATAGATGTATTTAAATAATATAGATTTTATTTATCACATAAATATTATTTATCAATGGTAAAATATTATAAATATTTTTCTATCCCATTATTTGGAATATTAATTGGCCCTCTTGTGTACGTGCTGACTATCACTTCATTGAACAACATAAATAATTTTTCGTAACCAACATATATAGATCATTATAAATGTCTTTATAAAAAATAAAAATTATATACATGTCACGAATAAGAATATTTAAGCATGTCCAATTCACATGGCCTATAATTTTCGATCTAAAACATGTAATAAAAACTGAATAGTTAGCAAAAAACTGATTTAATTAAGAAATAATAATTTAAAATGTAATAATAAATTATACGATAATTATATGTACTGAGAAAAATAATAAAATTTATCTTATATGTAAATATTAAAATTAAAATATAGAATATATAAGGATAACAAATCTTGATCCAAGATGATGATCAAAATTCATTTATATGTTATAATCTCACATTTTATCACGATTGTTTATGTTTGAATTTTCATTATTGGAATATGTATGATATTTTTCACATTAACCACATATATTTTCTTCTCCAAAATTTATTTATGGGTTCATCATTTAGGTTTTGCATTTCCCTCACATTTTTAATTAAAAAGACCAAAAATATTTCTTAAGAAAAGATAATCATATACATTTTTTTGGTCAGAAACCTTTTTCTTCCATGTCTATGTTCATAATTGTATTCCAATAATTTCATTATCAATACTAAAATAGTTTTTTCTTTAATTGTAAAAATCGCTAAATACCCAAAATTTCCGTGGAAATATTTTTTTAATACATGAGAATTTTACAAGTCTGCAGTTTCTAATGGCACTTGATTCCGAGTCCTGGTGTGCCCGGAATCAATTTCTAAATTTTTTTTCGAGTACGTTCAGTAAATATATGAGCAGGATTTTATATTTTTTGAGCCAATTCTTGGAATTGAAATATGAGGGTACCGTTGAACTCGCAGCGTCGGTGATTTCTCAGTGAGACCTTCACCGCAGTTGTGTTCTAACAGGAATGAGAGTTTTTTGTTGGGGTTTTTAATTAAATTGAATAAAAATACAGTGTTAACATTTTTTTGTGGTGGCTAAAACCTCTAAGAGAAGGTTAGTGGTGGGGGACACCAAACCATAACCTCCCATGAGAGGTTATGGTGGTGGGTCCCACTTTCACATAACCTCCTTTGGGAGAATATTATTTTGTGGGGCCCACCTGAGCTTCTTAAACCCTTTTAACTCCCAATTAATTAAATATAACTCTTCACCTACCCCCATTATATTAATGTGACAACTCTCACACAATTAATTAATTAAACCCTTGCAATTAATTAATTGAATCCATTGGAATTTATGCCAACCATTAAAATAAGGGATAAGTTATTATTTTATTTTGGTTGGCATAATCATTGTTTAGAGAATTAAAGAGAGGAGGAGTTCTTGGAGAACTACATCTTCCAACGAAGAATGCCCTCTTTCCACCGATGAATGACGAACATCTTCATCGATCTTCAACCGTTCAAAAAGAGAAGGAGCCAACTGTGAAGAACGTCGACGACGCTTCTTCCCCGGACGCTTCCCAACGTCGATGAATTGATGTCCACTATACCTCTCCTTCCACCGTCAATGATCATCTTTCGAGGTAGGGGATTCCAGTTGTTTTATGTATGACTTTTATTCCCATTCTACATCGTTGAATGTATGGTTGAGATATTCCGATTGATATCAACGTAACATGGAGGGCTTGGACCGCACGAACATATCCCGACCCTCACCCTTGTTTGTTCTCATTTGATGTGATGGAGGTGGAGAAACGTGACCAACATTGGACCAGCCGTGAAGAAACCGACGGTGCAAGGCTGCCGGGTCGCCAAGAGGGCGTGGCACCGTGATGCCGCGTGGAAGGAGAGTTGCGGCCACAACGGGACGTGGCGGAGGTGCGCTACGCCGGTGCGCCACATGGAAGCCAGTAGAGGTCTTTGGCCAGGGCAGGGCACAGAGGAGGGGAGTGGCGCCATCGTGGCGCGCCGGAGGTGCATAACAGCGGCCATGGCGTGTGGCAGCGGAGGGGCATGGTGCCGGTGTTCCGCATAGTGGCGGGGAGCAGTTGGCCTCTCGGTCCAGCCGGGAGGTGCAGGAACCCTTCAGTTCCCGCGTGTGCCGGAACGGTGCCACCAGGCGCTAGTTCAGTTCCTCCCGAATGTTTCAACTGTTTGGGTGCCAGGGGTGTGCGCCTCCCCCCTGGGTGTGGCTAGGGCAGGTCGCTAGGACACCCTCGGTCGGGCCTCCCCTAGGGGCCTGGCCTCTTCCTCGGACCGGGTAGGACCCGCATACCAGGTCGGACCCCGGTATTGACCGGGTCGGGTCGCTCCGACTGGGTCAGACCAGACTCAGACCCGCTAAGGCCAGTTTACACCTTTTTTCCCATATCATGGGCTACGGGTGTCCGATCAATGAACTGTTTGCAGTGACGAAAATCTTAGATAGAGACGGTTCTATTGGAATACCCCACATGAGGTTTGGACATAGTTGGAGTATGGACGGGTTGTTTTGAACCTAAAAACCAATCGGGCCCATGGAACAGAAATGTCAATAACTCACAGACCGGGCGTCTGATTGACACACCATCTGTCGCATTGGAACCCTTAAGACATGGAAGTCATTTGGGTTACTACTTTGTGGATTTTAGTTGTGGTCAAGGTATGACTGATATCTCGAGGGTAGATTCTATGGAACTGGAGTGCACAAGGTGCGAGGAATCCAGTGGCTGATAGTGAGGCAGAGGTTAGAGATAGATCATACAGATGTTAGTTCTCAGTGATCCTGTGTGGGTCATCACATACCGTTCCTGTGTGGGTCAGGTCCTGTGTGGGTCAGCACTCAGCAATCCTGTGTGGGTCAGTGCATACTGATCCAGTGTGGGTCAGATCCTGTGTGGGTCGTTGCAGGGGTTAGTACCTATCGATCCTGTGTGGGTCAGACTCTGTATGGCCAGAGGCAGTGCCTCTTGATAGAATAAGATGATCTAGCTTTACAACTAATCATTTGAACTTCTATACTTCATTGAAATCCTTGTTTTAGGTGAGCCAATGACTTTTGAGTTTTACTCTAGATTGAGATAGTTTACTAAATAACTTATGTATATGTATGGGAATATACCTATGTAATGGTTATCCATTGATTCCATACTTTTTGGTTATCCCTGTTGGATTTTGTGAGACTATGAGGGTCTCGGGGTCCCTTCTGAGTATCTTTATACTCACCCCTACATGGGTTATGCCTGCACCTCGTTGTGTTGGTTGCAGACAACGGACAACGCTGATCCGGGCAGAGAGTAGCATAACTGGATGGTACCAGAAGTTGGACCACTTGGAAAGACTTACATGGAGTGGATGGTCGGACTTGGGGTGATGATGAGGTCATCTGTACCCACCCTTCAGGTGGGAATTATGGAGGATGACCCAGTAGCTTCTTTACTTATTTTATTCAGTTGTACTATATTTTCAGTTGTTTTGTACCTTACTATTGGGCTTGTATTTCTAACCCCTTTACTTTCAGCACACTCTTTTGTATATAGATTTACTTAGTGTTTTACTTCCAGTTACATACTCTGTTGTGTTTGTTTACTGTTATAAAGGCAATGCCTTAACTATTTATGGTTTTAAGCCTTTTTTGCTAGTTTCCAGCCCCTGGAATTTGGAAGGTGGGCTTGGGGTAGAACCGATACAGGCCCTGTGGGACGTGTCATGGAAAATTGTTATCAGAGGAGTCGGTTCTACCGCAGAACATACGACTCTGATCATTCTTTTCTGTGAAGAAATACTATTAAGGGTACTAAGTGTGGTTTTTATTTCAGTGAGTCCAGTGTTAGTGAAACGACCGACGTATCCGTACACCATGACCCAGACTACTTATTTCTGATTTAGTGCATAAAAACACTGATTACGTGCGTGTCATTAAAATTTTTCTTAAATTATCTCAACTAGGTCAGCTCACCGGGTATACACTTTTGATTGTGTCGCATCTATTCCTTTCAGGATGCCTCCCCACATATGATTAATTAGAGCCCTGAGAGTCATACGCTGTGACATCTGACTGAGCGACAAGGCCTTGGGGCAGGGCCCTTTACCAGCAGAGGCACCAATGGTACCATTCCCCATTGGGCCACTGATTCCACCAGCCCCCATATCAGACAATGCACGCCACTTGAGCGTGTTGCATGAGTTCTAGGGCCAGAGGCCACCCAGGTTTCAACGAGAGAGGGACCCACAGGCGGATAAAGATTGGCTGGAGGATATGGTGAGAGTCTTCAAGCTTGTAGGGACACCAATAGTCCTCATGGGGATTATTGATATGTGTCTCCATTAGGCAGCAACAGGAAGATGGTGGAGCCTGATGCTTCAGGTCCAAGACAACGTGACATTACTCTAGACAGACTTCGAGATCCTATTTCGAGCGGAGTTTGTTCCACCCACCCTTCATGCAGTGCGGATATAGATGTCACATCATCTATAGTAGGGAATAATTATAGTGGGACAATACTCAGTGAGGTTCACCGACCTCTCACGCTACTCCACAGATATGGTGGGGGACCCATTCTTCCGAGCTCGAACCTTCGAGAATGGGATTAGGAAAGAGATCAGAGCCTCGATGATCTACCTCAACATCCCGACACAGGTGGGGGTGTTAGAGAGATCCCTCCTATTGGATAGTTTCCTTGATGGGTAGTAATCAGCAGCAAGACCCACTTTTAGTTGACATGCAGTGAAGTCTTCTGCAGCGGGTAGTAGATAGATGACGCAGAGGTCCAAGAGGAACAGAACCATAGGTGGTCGAACGCAAGTCTTAGGATCAGTTGTCTGGGCCATATAGAGTGGAGACACATATTCCAGGAGAAGAAAATGCTACTCATGCAGTGGGCAGGGTCAAATGGCACATGGTTGTCTGACCCGCCATACAGATGAACAGCAGTCAGTTGAGGGACCTCCCAGGCAGAGGTAGAGGTTTGATCGAGGTGGTCTGTATGGTGTAGGCGAACGTGGTAGAGGAGCCGGCTGATCCACTGTTGGTGGAAGGCGTTTTGAGTTATTTCCACCACCACCACCAGGAGTACTACCCCGACCGCATGGGAGTTGGTGGACTGGGGAGAGCTCAGCTTTAGGCAGTTGAGGCTACGACCACGGTGCTCCATAGATGATTTTAGGTATTGTCTGTGTCTACTCCACTTTAGCTACATTTCTTAATGAAACAGGTTTCATTCATTCTTTCATTTACACTACCCTCTTTTAGAGCTCAGATATTCTAACAGAGTCGTTGGATCGATCCTTACGACTATAGACTTCTACAGGAGAAGACTCGATGATTATGCACTGGTGCCGGCAATTTGAGCTTACCCTAGGAGGCAAGATCTTCGACTGGGATCTACTAATAGTGGCGTCCAGGCCTTACGATGTCATCTTGGGTATTTACTGGTAATCTAAAGTCCATGCTTAGATTGATTGTATTAGGCACAAAGTGCGGTGTGTTCGCACCGATGGGACCAGGTTTACCTTCACCAGTGAGAAGGGAACCTTTGTAACACATGACGAACTTACTCGGAGGAGGGTGCAGCCGATCACTCATCAGTTGGCCTACCTTACCCTCGGAGAAGTTGATATGGAGAGTTTGAGCTATCCTGTAGTGGTAGAACAGTACACAGATGTTTTCCTTGATGATGTTCCAGGATTACCTCCTCACAGAGAGTTGGACTTCTACATTGACCTATACCCTGGGATGACACTGATATCTACTCCATCATATCATATGGATCCCACTGAGCATCGTGAGCTATGGGTATAGCTGGAGGACTTGTAGGGGAAGGGATTTATCTGGCCTAGTGTTTCCCCCTGGGCAGCCCTGATTCTATTCGCCAAGAAGGTGGATGGGAGCTTGAGGCTTTGTATCGACTACCGTCACCTGAACCAGGTGACTGTGAAGAACAAGTACCCACTTTCGATGATTGACGACATCTTTGATCATCTCAAGGGAGCTCGATGGTTCTAGAAGATAGACCTCAATTCAGGCTACCACCAGCTCATAGTTTGAGATAAAGATGTGCATGAAGATGACCTTCAGGTGTCGGTACGGCCACTATGAGTTCCTGGTTATGCCCTTCGGCATAACCAATTCTCCAACAGTGTTCATGTGTCTCATGAATAGGATCTTCCAGACATACCTTGATCTCTTTGTCATAGTCTTCATCGACAACATTCTAATTTACTCAACTACTGAGGAGGAGCATGCCTACCATTTGCAGTTAGTACAGGACACACACCGAGAGCACTAGATTTATGGTAATCTCTCGAAGTGCCAGTTTTGGATTTGAGAGGTTTACTTCTTGGGACACATCATCTCGGAGGCTCGAGTTGCAGTAGATCCAATGAATATTGGAGCATTACTTTCTTGGGAGCCACCCAGGAGTGTGACGAAGGTACAGAGTTTCCTAGGATTGGCTGGATACTACCAGAGATTCGATCCAGATTTCTCCAGAGTTACAGCACCACAATCAGCTTTGACGAAGAAAGGGAAACCCTTCATGTGGTCAGAGAGATATTAGCAGAGATTTCAAGAGGTGAGGTAGAGGATAACTAGTGCCCCCATATTAAGGCTTCCAGAGGAGGGCGTAGTGTATGTAGTTTGTTGTGATGTATTAGGGACCAGACTCGAATGTGTCCTGATGCAGGAACAAGATGTGATTGCATAAGGTTCTCGGTAGTTGAGACAGCACGAGAAGAACTATGCTACCCATGACCTAGAGTTAGTAGGACTGGTCTTTGCCATGAAGATGTGGCATCACTATCTGATGGGCGTGCATTTTACCATGTACTCTGATCACAAGAGTCTTAGTTATATCTTCTCTTGGAAGGACCTGAACCTGAGACAGTGGTGATGGGTTGAGTTCTTCCAGTACTATGACTTCGAGATAGTCAATACTCTGGGGAAGGGGAAAGTTGTTGCAGATGCTCTCAGTAAGAGATCTGGTATATAGCTTCTAGAAGAGGCGACAGAGCAGCTTGATGCCTTACATATATCCTTTGTGGATAGAGATGGAGAAGCCTTTCTTAAGTATCTCACAGTCACTCCTCCACTTCTTCAGTGAGTCAGAGAGGCGCAGCATGAGGACACTGACTGTGAGACATGACGTGCTCAAATATCCACAGGGCAGGCACCTAATGGATTTCTTGAAGGTGGGGAGCACGTCATCCTTTTCAGAGGTCCTACCATGGTACTAGTTTCACTTTAGGAGGAAGTGTTGAGGGAGTTCCACACTTCCCCTCTAGCGGTACATCCAGAAGTGGCGAAGATGTATCAGGAATTCATAATACAACGCTGGTGGATAGGTATGAAGAAGGCAGTAGAAAAGTTTGTCTCACGATGCCTCACATTTCAGCAAATGAAGGAAGAGAACTGGGTACTAGTAGGCTTCATTTAGCCCTTGGAGGTCCCAAAGTGGAAGTGGGATGAGATATCCACGGACTTCGTGATGGGTCTTCCATGAACATCCATGAGTCATGATTTGATATGGGTAATCGTTGACTAACTCACCAAGTCGGACCACTTCCGATCGATCAGAGAACAGGGCTCAGTATAGATCTTGGGATGACTCTATGTGAAAGAGATTGTGTGTTTTCATGGAGTACCTTCTTCTATTGTCTCCGACTGTGACACACGGTTTACTTCCCAACTATGGAAGGGGTTGCATGAGGCTTTCGGGACGTAGCTTCACTTGAGCATCGCCTTCAATCCTCAGATGGATGGTTAGACTGAGCAGACCATTCATACCCTCATGGACATTCTCCATGCATGTGTCCTCCACTTCGGTCATAGTTGGGCGGATCACTTACCTTTGGTGGATTTTGCCTACAAAAATAGCTATCACTCCACCATTGGTATGGCAACTTTTGATGCCTTGTATAGTTGACCTTGTAGATCGCCACTGTGCTGGATAGAACCAGGACAGTCAGTACTAGTCAGACCAGAGATGGCAGGGGCTACCACAGAGAAGGTGCAGATCATCCATGAGCGGATGAAGACTGCACAGAGTAGGAAGAAGTCATATACCAACAAGAGACAGAGAACTCTGGAGTTCTAGGTTGGCGACCACGTCTTCCAACGGTTCTAACCTCGATGAGGTCTATGAATATTTGGATGAGACAAAAAGTTATCTCCGTGATTCATCGGACCATTCTAGGTCCTCAGAAGAGTAGGCGAGGTGGCTTACATCCTGTCTCTTCCACCTCAGTTACACCGGGTGCACGACGTCTTCCACGTATCTCAGCTGAGTAGATACGTGTATGACCCTTCTCACATCGTTGACAATGGAGAGATGGACATCAATGACGGGGCGAAATTCACGGAGGTTTCAGTGGAGATTGAGGATCGACATGAGGGGTCCTACATGGATGGTTGATACCTCTGGTGCGCGTTCGCTGGTAGCACAGGAACCTCTAGGAGTGCACATGGGAGCAGGGGGATCAGATGCGTGTTCAGTACCCCCATTTGTTCCCTTTGTTCGAGTTGTAGATTATGGGTACATAAATCCCTGAGGTGGGGAGAATTTAATGACATTGAATTTCTGAGGAATTTTTTTTAATACATGGGAATTTTACGAGTTCACATTTTCTGACAATGCTTGATTTCGAGTCCCGGTGGGCCTGAATTCAATTTATGATGTTCTGTTCGAGTACGTTCAGTGAATGTACGAGTGGGATTTATATCGTTTGAACCAGTGCTCGGAATTGAAATTCGAGGGTACCATTGAACTCGCAGCATCGGTGATTTCTTAGTGATACCTTCACTGCAGTTGCGTTTTAACAAGAATGGGAGTTAGTTTTTGGGGTTTTTAATTAAATTGATTAACAATAAAGTGTTAACTTTATTTCTATTTGGGGTGGTTAAAACCACCAAGAGGAGGTTAGTGGTGGGGGCCACCACACCATAACCTCCCATGAGAGGTTAAGGTGGTGGGGCCCACCCACGCATAACCTCCATTAAGAGGATATTGTTTAGGGGGCCCACCCAAGCTTCTTAACCCCTTTTAACTCCCCATTAATTAATTGGAAGTCTTCACCTCCCCCCATTATTTTAATGTGCCAACTCTCTCAGTATTAATTATTTAAACCCTTCCAATTAATTAATTGAATCCATTTGAATAGATACCAACCATTAAAATAAGGGATAAGTTATTATTTTATTTTGTTTGGAATAATCTTTGTTGAGAGAATTAAGGAGAGGAGGAGTTCTTGGAGAACTACACCTTCTAACGAAGAACGCCTCCTTTCCACCAAAGAATGAAAAACATCTTCACCGATCTTCAACCTTGGAAAAAGAGAAGGAGTTGACCATGAAGAATGCCGATGACGCTTCTTCTCAGGACACTTCCCGACTTCGACGAATCGACATCCACTATTCCTCTCCATCCACCGTCAACGATCGTCTTTTGAGGTAGAGGGATTTGAGTTGTTTTATGTATGAGTTTTATCCAGTTCTATGCCCTTGAATGTATGGTTGATATATGTCGATTGATATCAACGTAACGTGGATGGCTCGGACCGCACAAACACGGCCCCATCCACCCCCTTGTTTGTTCTTGTTTGATGCGACGGAGGCAGAGCAACGAGACCAGTGTCGGACCGGCTGCGAAGAAACCAGTGACGCAAGGCCAGCGGGTAGCCAAGAGGGCAGGACACTATCATGCTGCACAGAAGAAGAGTCGTGGCCATGATGGGCCGCAACAGAGGTGTGCGGTACCGTCACGCAGCGCGGATGCCAGCAAAAGGCACTGGCCAAAGCAGGTAGTGGTGGAGGGGCGTAGCGCCGGAGGTGCAGAACCGCGGCCCGGCTGGGCCGCGACGGAGGGGTGCAGCGCCACTGGGGCATAGAGCAGCTGGCTGCTCAGGCCAGATGGGAGGTGCGTGACCCCGTAAGGTCCTGCGTTTGTTGGACTGGTGCGACCTGGCGCCAGTTCGGTTCCACCCGAACATTTCAACCTTTCGGGTGCTAGGGGGTACACGCCTCCCCCCTGGGCGTGTCTAGGGCAGGCCGCCTTTGGCCGAGCCACCGTCATCTGGGCCGCCATCGGCTGGGCCACCCCCACAGGCTAGGCTGGTTCCTCGGATCGGGTCGGACCCACGGACCATGTTGGACCGGGTCGGGTCGGGTCGCTCCAATCGGGTCGGCCCGAACCCGGACCCGCTATGGCTGGTTTAGACTTTTTTTCCCATATCATGGGATACGGGTGTCCAATTGATGAACCGTTTGTGGAGAATGAATTATTAGATCGATATGGTTCTATTAGAATACCCCACATGAGGTTGGGACATAGTTGGAGTGCGTTATGGTTGGATTGAACCTAAAAACCAACTGAGCCCCTGGAACAGAAATGTCAATAACTCACAGACCGGGCGTCCGATTGATGCACCGTCTGTCGTGTTGGAACCCTTATGACATGGAGGTCCTTTGGGTTACTTATTTGTGGATTTTAGTGGTAGTTGAGGTACAGAAAATATCTCGAGGGAAGATTCTACGGAACTCGAGCGCACTGAGTGCAAGGAATCCATCGGCTGATAGTGAGGTGGAGGTTGGAAACAGATCATACGGAGGTCAGCGCTCAGCGATCTTGTGTGGGTCAATGCATACTGATCTTATGTGGGTCAGATCTTGTGTGGGTCAGCGCTCAACGATCTTATATGGCTCAGCGCATACTGATCTTTTGTGGGTCATTGTGGGGATTAGTACCTATCGATCCTGTGTGCGTCAAACTCTGTATGGTCAGAAGCAGTACCTCTTGACAGAATAAGATGATATAGTTTCACGACTAATCATTTGTACTTCTATTATTAACTGAAATCCTGGTTTGATATAAGTCAATGACTTTTGAGTTTTCCTCTTGATTGAGATGGGTTACTAAATAACATAGGTATATGTATGGGCATATACCTAAGTAATGGTTATCCATTGATTTCATACATTGTGGTTATCCATGTTGGATTTTGTGAGACCTTGAGGGTCTCGGGGTCCCTACTGAGTATCGTTATACTCACCCCTACATGGGATATCCCTTCACCTCATTGTGTTGGTTGCAGACGACGGACAACGCTGATCGGGGGAGAGAGTAGCAGAACTGGATGGTACCGGAAGGTGGACCACTCAGCGAGACATTCATGGAGCAGAAGGACGGACTTGGGGTGCTGAGGAGGCCATCTATACCCACCCTTCATGTAGGAATTCTGTAGGACAACCCAGTAGCTCCATTACTTATTTTCATCTGTTGTACTAGCTTTTCAGTTGTTTTGCACCTTACTACTGGGCTTGTATTTCTGGCCCCATTACATTAAGCACACTCTTTTTGATACAGTTTTACTTACTGTTTTACTTCTAGTTGCATACTCTGTCATGTTTGTTTACTGTTATAAAGGTAATGCATTCCCATTTTAGGGTTTTAAACTTTTGGTGCTAGTCTCTAGCCCCTGGCCTATGGAAGGAGGGCTTGGGGTAGTCACGATATGGGCCCCGGGGGAATGTCATAACAAAATCGAAGAAATTTTTTAATGTAATAAAATTTAATTTATTTAACATTTTTTAAAGTTAATTTTTTATATTCTCCATAAATATATGATAATAACCATTTGTAACTTTAGAATATTGAAATCAATTTTCCCTCAATAAATATGGTAATTAATTTCTATGATTCATTTGTATGATTCCTTGGGATTTCATATTAAACAATATTCATATTATTCTATAAAATTATAATTTTTCAAATAATTGCAAAATAAAATGATTGTTTTCTCTTGGTTTGAAAATAATATTTCTAATGATTTAATAAAAGTATTTCTCATCTCTATAAATATACATTATGAAATCTTATCATTCATTTGAGATATTATATAATGATACGATATAGTACTATTAATTGGCTAAAATATTACTATTATTCTGTAACCATGTTTTCATGAAACAAATTTCTCTCCTTTGGGTAAACTCAACTATTATGAAATAATTAACGTTTTTATCTTCTTATGAATCAAATAAGTTTGGTTTTAATTATATATAAACTGGGGCATGAGTTTATATCCCCAATGCATCAGGTAATGTATGACATCTGAAGACAAAATTATTAAGGGGTTTTTGGAGTGAACCCCATCCACTAAGAGATTATATCCACCATAGTTTATAATGAATTAGGTGGACACACAATTTTTTATGAGATTATATCCACTATAGTATGGTATTTTTTTGATTCCATCATGAAAAATATTGGAAACTTTTTTTGGGGATATACCTAAAAAACAATTTTCATTTTGTTAAAAAGTAATTGAAGAGAATTATGGATTATTTATTGGATCACTTTACTATTTGGTGGCTAGGAAATGAGGATACTCAATCAAATAACTCTCAAAGGGATATACTATTGTGAACACCCAACTAGTTCACATGATTACTTAAGGAAAGGAGACAGAGACTATCCATGAAAAACATCTCAGGTGATTACTATTTTATATATTATTTCCTTGATATGAGATTTTATAAGAAAAAGTGTATCAGGATATAGAGGTTTCCCTCAATGGGGATGCCATGGTGTATGTATCCTTTAATAAAATCTCATATGCTCATACACACTCCCAAATACAAATAGGTCATCCAATAAAATCTAGGGATGGGCTCTCCATGATTTTCCATTCATGAAATCATATTTATTTATGTGATACACTAGATAATTTCACTAATGAATTGTGACTAATTGAACAGAGGAAGATGAGACAAGGATGACTTATGTTGAAAATATTATTCCACTATAAGCCAAGTCATATTGGTTGTCCACTTTATGACGCGACACTGATATAAGAAGTATTTTAACTTTAACACCCATGATAGTGGAAATAATAAATTTAATGAGACTGGATACATGAAGGTGGTGAGATAATTATTATTTTGATTTCTGTGATTTTTATTTGATTCATTATAAGTAATTTAAAAAGGTGGCCTGACAATTTCATAGACCCTTCACTCAAGGCCTAGCCACAATACCAATAGTGTATGAGTTAATCACCCATTGGCCCTCCATAAAGTGATCACATGACAATCATTTCACCATGACATTTTGTTTCATGGATATCAAAGCCCATAAATTCATAAAGAAAACAGAACCCCATGTATTTTCCTAGTTTCCACCCCTTTTTTCACAACACTATAACACCACATTTCCTTCTAGTGATCACAATGTCCCTATTTACTTTTGGTTCATCTCACAACCCTATGACATTCATGTGACCAACTATCTACCAAGGGTTTTATTAACTCTCTTATTCCATATTGTTTTATTTTTGTATAATGTTATACCCATGAATGTTCTTTAAATTATTAAATTACACATAGGAAGCATCCCTATGAATTTAAAAATAATTCCATCTCAAATAGCTTGAGAGGAATAAATGAACTATGGGGACGTTGACCCATATTATATATAAGATATGTAGGATGCCTCTTAAAATACTTAACCTCCATATCCAAGACAACTTAATTACTCGTCCTTATAAAATTCCATAATTCATTAAAATACCATTTCTTATTTAGGAAATTACTACCAAATTTCTCCATACATAGGTTTTAAATTTCAATACTCTCCATGGAAAATCAAAATTATTTTATTGTAGATCTCTATTCTCAAAGGGATTCAAAACCATGCCCCTCTTAGTGTGGCATAATTTGTAATACCCAATTAAATTAAATATTATATCCATATGAAATTTAATAATTTCCTATTATATCTTAGTTCTCACATCAAACATGAATCATGTGGGTTTAGTGATTTTCAGTAATCATTCCAGTAGCATAGAAACAATACCCCCACTTTTGGAATCATTCTTAGTTGAAAATTGTGACTACATCTTCCATTCCATCAAGGGGCTATAATCCCAAATAATGTTCATAGGGTTTACTCATATGAAAAATATCCACCTTAACTTCTATTATAACCATTATTACAACTCATGCTCCCTTAGAATCAGAACTACGTGGACTCTAATTCATATCCTCTTAGGATACATTGGACACCACTTCATGGTTTGAGTCAACATTTCTCATACTCAAATATCCCCATAGAAAATCTTAATAACATAATGTTAAACTACATGTTATGGTCCTATCATATGTACTTAAACTCAATAATTACAAACATTTGGGATTTTATTATTGGCTCAATGAGATACATAATACACCTACTTGAGGTCAAAACCCATCATCATTATCCTTTCACTATCATTCTCATCTTCCCATTTCACTTATTAGATCATTTCCATACTTCCCCCGCATAGATATACCCTAGTGACTTATGGAATATTTTATATTACCACCAAATTCCCAACATAACATATTTTATAATTTCATAATTCCAATAGAATTATATAAACTTTTAGAGGGTTATGATCCTTCCAGACCACACAATACTTCCTCAATGGGTCGTATTAGCAATGGGATCCGTCATTATATGGTTATACTCATTGTGACATCGACTCGTCATCATAGGTTCATATTATCTAAAAGGTAAACTAGATAGGTATTCACATACATAATTCGTACCCGGATCATTTATAAGTATATTTTTTCCAGATTTCCTTACCATTGGATGATAAAAAAATGAATCAACCCATGTCAGATGAGCCTAAAAGGAAATACATGTTCCATTAAGCATAACAGAAAAATATGGTTTACAATTCTATTCTTATGGATTTTAAGGAATCCCCTTTATTTGATTTATCTTAACATAATAAACACCCACCACCTTCCTAGAGGAAAACAAACTCAAGAGCCCCTATCTCTATGGATTTTAAACAAAAAAGACCCAAAACCAGTAAAAACATGTAATAATAGGTAACTAGATCGTGAAAATATAATACATATATGTGTTCACATTAAAGGGATAAATTAGAAATAAATTAAAAATCACACTAGAATTTAACATGTTATAAATCATTGGGTAACTGTTCATGTATCATACTATGGGAAGGATTCAAAAATATTACAAAACTAATAATAGAGTCCTAATGTAGGAAATAATTCCAACCAACAAGGGGTGATGTTCCCAACCACCCATCATCCAAACCAATGTGAGTTCCTATGTGTCATTGGTATGTAATCTCAATATATATAAGCCTTATGAATATAGACCCATATCACATTAAGTATTTAGGAACCATTAGTGGTTCTAGTTTTTTCAAAAAAACTCACTGGTAACCATTTAAGATATGATACGGGGCCTAATATCTAGTCCACTACATCCTGGGTCAAAATAAAATTCTCAAACTATACATGAATCTTTTTTCAAAAATATTAAACGAATGAGTCACCCAGGAAAATCCCATTATTTATGTTTCTTAGTTGCGTTGATTATATAATTAGTGGACATGTTTCTTATTATATTTATGGCTGAGATATTTTTCTCCAAAACCCCCCATTAGCTCTTAGAAATTAAACCACCATTATGAAATCCTTATAATCTTATATCTTCTATGAGAACCACTACCTCCCAAACCAAAAGTATGAATTTTACAATGAAATCACTCTTGAACATTGTGGCCAATAAAATGATCATGAAATGTAAGTAGAATAAAACCATTCCCATCCTTGTGGTATACACACATGGGTTTATAGGTATTAAAACATACTAGAACACCTCACTTGATAGAGGCCTTGAAAAATGTAGTGATGTTGGTCAACACTGACAAATACTTCGGGAGCCTATTCATAAAGAGAAATAATATGAACCTTCCTTATATTGGGATTCTAGATAATGGAATTGGAAACTTCTTAAAAACTATTAATTATTTTCCCATTCTTGATACAATCATATATCATAAGTATCACCCTCCTAACATCCCAAAGTTATATACTAAGGGGACCACCCAGATGAATGCAACCCCAAAAACATGGATTTGTGTTCCATGGAGATCTTTACAGGCATGAAATGTAGAATACCATAGGGAGAAGTCCCATATTCCCACATTATATAATGAATCCAACTGATATATTATAGTGGAATATAGATTTAAGGATCACATCTATACTCTTCCATATAACGTTTTTTTAGATTATCCCATCAATAAGAAATAGTTAGGTGAATATTCACACTCTGGTATATAGAACCCATCGACATATTCTGATGGAAAATGGAGGAATAGAGTCGGCATATATTCCCAAAGTGACTGAATAAATGTGGTAGTATATAATTTTAACAAAAATGGATGGCCTATTGTAACCCTTATGAAGTTCATTTATATTCTTATGAAATGGACGATCATCTACTACATATTCTAATGATTGTATAGGAGCATGAACATTGGAATACTACAACATGTAGTAAAACATTTCAACATGTCCAAAATTATTATATGGATACTCTATAATGAGTATAATTTCTTTCTAGAATAGGGTAGTACAATAATAATATTCTAATAATGAACATGGAATTTGACATGAAGCACATCTCGTTCCGATTGGGGTTCTTCAACCTATTTTGACAGTCCCCTCTAGATAGGAGAATAGTCCTATAAAATAGGTTGTAATCGTTTCAAGAAGTATATCTGGTATCTTGAACATATTCTCACTCTAACCATGTTTCATCAACAAAATCTAGAAGCCACCTCATGTTAGGCACACATCCCTACCAAACAAATAACTCACTCTAATCTGATATCTGATAGGATCTATGTGTATATTTTTTCTACAACTGATTAAGGACTCCTCCAACTTATATAAAAGGTTATACATGACGAGGTAAATATTCATTATCCCACTCTAGATTTTTATTAACATATTCCGATATGTATTTTACATCTAAATAAGGATCATATTCTAACATAAACAAGGGATAGATGGTATAATTTGGTAGACACCCAAAGCAAGAGTCATATCACTATAAATAGTATAGAATCTTGTAGTCATACTTTAGTTTGTTTTAAAAAGTGGGATTATAACTATGAAATAATAAATAATGGTTTCTGACAAACTCCAATGACTACCACACAAGCATCCATTCCGAAAATCCTATCTATAGTGATATCTCACCAATACATTCACATTATCCTCTTATCAGCAAAGCATCATAGAGTTATTTTCCCAAGAAAACTATCTTTAACCACATATGGTACCCGATTAATAAGAAAATATACTTTACAGTAGTATGATGGTGACCCAGGTTGGAAACCTCCATCAAATAATTATATAGTATGTGAGCTGGTAACACCCTATAATGATAAAGGTTTAAAGGATTAAATGATATGGTTCATTTCAAAAAGGTGCACCTTCCTTTTGAGGAGCCTGCCTAATTAGAACTCTATAGTTAAGCATACATGGAAAGTGGGTGGTCCCCAGGGTGGGAACCAGGTGTATGCGGGGTAACTAGTGGAACCATGTGGGCTTGGACTCGACGGCCATGTTATGGCGGGGTGGTTGTGCGGTCACTGGGACCCAGTTGTTACATTTGGTATCAGAGGTGGTACCCAGCCTTAAGTGCAGTGCACTGATTGGGTTGAGATTTTGGGCCTATAACAAGGACGTTGTGCTTTAGGGGGGGGGTGATTGTAACACCCTATAATGATAAAGGGTTAAATGACTAAATGATATGGCTCATGTCAACAAGTTTCTCTTTCCTTTTCGGGAGCCGACCTGATTAGAACTCCATGGATAAGTGTGCTTGGCCTAGAGTTGTGATCAGGATGGGTGACCTTCTGAGTTGTTTCCCAGTGTATGTGCGAGTGATGATTAACCACACTCGAAAAGTCATGTGTTGGCCTGTGGGTATTTTCATTAGTCAGATGACACTTTCGAGCACATGGGTGGGCCCCACGGTGGGGACCATGTGTCTGCAGTGCAAGTGGTGGCTCCTGGCGGGCCAGGAACCGACAACCATGTTAAGAAGGGGTGGTTGTGCTGTTACCGAGACCATGTTGTTACATCTGCTTGGGTTGAGATGTAGGGCCCTAAATGGGGACGTTGTTCTCTAGGGGGGGGGGGATTTTAACACCCCAGAGTGATAAATTATTAAATAAATAAATGATAAGGCTCATGTCAACAAGGTGAACCTTCCTTTTCGGGAGCCTACCTGATTATAACAACATAGTTTAGTGTGCTTGGCCTAGAGTAGTGATAAGGATGGGTGACCTTCTGGGAATTTTCCCAGGGTGTGTGCGAGTGATGACAAAACACACTAGAAAAGACCTGTGTTGGCCTGTGGGGACTATCATTAGTCAGATGACTCTTTCGGGCACGTGGGTGGGACCTAGGGTGGGGACCATGTGTCTGCGGGGAAACTCGTGGCACCTAGTGGGCCAGGACCCGACGACCATGTTAAGGCTGGGTAGTTGTGCTATTACCAGGACCATGTTATTACATCTTCCTGGGTTGAGTTGTAGGGCCAACAACTAGGACGTTGTGCTCTGGGGGGGTGATGGTAACACCCCAGAATGATAAAGGGTTAAATGACTAAATGATATGGCTCATGTCAATAAGGTGCACCTTCTTTTTCGGGAGCCTTCCTGATTAGAACTCCCTAGTTAATTGTGCTTGTTCTAGAGTATGGATCAGGATGGGTGACCTTCTGAGAAGTTCCCCAGGGTGTGTGCAAGTGAGGACAAAGAACACTGGAAAGGACATGTGTTGGCCTGTGGGGACTGTCATTAGTCATATGACCCTTTTGGGCATGTGGGTGGGCCCTAGGGTGGGGACCACGTGTCTGCGGGGAAACTGGCGGTACCTTCCTTTTCTGGAGCCTACCTGATTAGAAAACCACTGTTATGTGTGCTTGGCCTAGTGTAGTGATCAGGATGTGTGACCTTCTGGGATGTTTCCCAGGGTGTGTGCGAGTGATGACAAAACATAGTAAAAAAGACATGTGATTTCCTGTGGGGACTGTCATTAGTCAGATGGCCCTTTCGGGCATGTGGGTGGGCCCTAGGGTGGGGACCATGTGTCTGCGGGGCAACTGGGGGCACCTGGCGGGCCAGGACCCGATGAACCTGCTATGGTTGGGTGGCTATGCTGTTACCAGGTCCATGTTGTTACATCTGCTTGGGTTGAGATGTAGGTCCCACAATGAGGACGTTGTGCTCTTAGGGGGGATTGCAACACTCCATAATGATAAAGGGTTAAATGAATAAATGATATGGCTCATTTCAACAAGGTGCACCTTTATTTTCGAGATCCTACATGATTAGAACTCCAAAGTTAAGTGTGCTTGGCCTAGAGTAGTGATAAGGATGTGTGACCTTCTGGGAAGTTTCCCAGGGTGTGTGTGAGTGATGACAAAACACACTGGAAAATACATATGTTGGCCTGTGGGGACTGTCGTTAGTCAGATGACCCTTTCGGGCATGTGGGTGGGCCCTAGGGTGGGGACCATGTGTCTGTGGGGCAACTAGTGGCAGCTGGCAAGCAAGGACCTGAAGACCATGTTAAGGCGGGGTGGATTTGTTGTTACCGAGACCATGTTGTTACCTCTGCCTGGGTTGATATGTAGGGCCCACAACTAGGACGTTGTTCTCTGGGGGTGATTGTAACACCCCAGAATGATAAATGGTTAAATGACTAAATTATATGGATCATGTCAACAAGGTGCAATTTCCTTTTCGGGAGCCTGCCTGATTATAACTCCGTAGTTAAGTGTTCTTGGCCTAGAGTAGTGATCAGGATGGGTGACCATCTGGGAAGTTTCCCAGGGTGTGTGCGAGTGAGGAAAAATAGCACTGTAAAGGACATGTGTTGGCCTTTGGGGACTGTCATTAGTCGGATGACCCTTTCAGGAACGTGGATGGGCCCTAGGGTGGGGACCACATGTCTACGGGGCAACAGGTGGCACCGGGCAAGCCAGGACCCGACGACCATGTTATGTCGGGGTGGTTGTGCTGTCACCGGGATCATGTTGTTACATCTAGAATGTGGGTGGGCCCCAGGGTGGGGACCACATGCCTACGGTGCAACTGGTAGCACCTGGCGGGCCTGGACCCGACGACCATATTAAGGGTGGCTGGCTTTTCTGTCACCAGGACCATGTTGTTACACTTGGCGGGCTAGGACCCGACGACCAGGTTAAGGAGGGGTGGCTTTGGTATCACCAGGATCATTTTGTTACATCTGGCATGTGGGTGGGCCCCAGGGTGGGGACCAAGTGTCTACGGGGCAACTTGTGGCACCGGGCAGGCCAGGACCCGACGACCATGTTAAGGTTGGGTGGCTTTGCTGTCACTAAGACTATGTTGTTACACCAGACGAGCTTGGACCTGATGACCATATTAAGGGTGGGTGGCGTTTCTGTCACCAGGACCATGTTGATACATCTGGCACGTGGGTGAGCCCCAGGGTGGGGACCACATGTCTACGGTGCAACTGGTAGCACCTGGCGGGCCAAGACCCGATGACCATTTTAAGGGTGGGTGGATTTTCTGTCACCAGGACCATGTTGTTACACTTGGCGGGTCAGTACCTGACGACCATGTTAAGGCGGGGTGGCTTTTCAATCATCGGGACCATGTTGTTACATCTGGCATGTGGGTGGGCCCCAGGGAGGGGACCAAGTGTCTACGGGGCAACTCGTGGCACCGGGCGGGCCAGGACCCGACGACCATGTTAAGGCTGGGTGGCTTTGCTGTCACTAAGACTATGTTGTTACACAAGACGGTCTTGGACCAGACGACCATATTAAGGGTGGGTGGCTTTTCTGTCACCAGGACCATGTTGTTACACTTAGCGGGCCAGGACCTGACGACAATGTTAAGGCGGGGTGGATTTTCTATCACCAAGATCATGTTGTTACATCTGGTATGTGGGTGGGCCCCAGGGTGGGGACCATGTGTCTACGGGGCAACTCGTAGCACCAGGCGGGCCAAGACCCGACGACCATGTTAAGGCTGGGTGGCTTTGTTGTCACTAAGACTATGTTGTTACACCAGACAGGCTTGGACCCGACAACCATGTTAAGGTGGGGTGGTTGTTCTGTTACCATTAAAATGTTATTACATCTGCCTGGGTGGAGATGTAGGGCCCACAATGAATATGTTGTTCTAAGACTATGTTGTTACACCAGACAGGCTTGGACCCGACGACCATATTAAGGGTGGTGGCTTTTCTGTCACCAGGACCATGTTGTTACACTTAGCGGTCCAGGACCCGACGACCATGTTAAGGTGGGGTGGGTTTGCTATCACCAGGATCATGTTGTTACATCTAGCATGTGGGTGGGCCCCAGGGTGGGGACCAAGTGTCTACGGGGCAACTCGTGGAACCGGGCGGGCCAGGACCCGGCAGCCATGTTAAGGCTGGGTGGATTTCTGTCACTAAGATTATGTTGTTACACCAGACAGGCTTGGCCCTGACAACCATGTTAAGGTGGGGTGGTTGTGCTGTTACCAGGACAATGTTGTTACATCTGCCTGGGTGGAGATGTAGGGCCCACAATGAGGACGTTTTTCTATGGGGGGGTGATTGTAACACCCCATAATGATAAAAGGTTAAATAACTAAATGATATGGCTCATGTTAATGAGGTGAACCTTCTTTTTTGGGAGCCTCCCTGATTAGAACTCCCTAGTTAAGTATTCTTGGAAAAGAGTAGTGATCAGGACGGGTGACCTTCTGGGATGTTTCTCAAGGTGTGTGCGAGTGAGGACAAAGCACACTAGAAAGGACATGTGTTGGCCTGTGGGGACTGTCATTAGTTAGATGACCCTTTCGGCTACATGGGTGGGCCCCAGGGTGGGGACCACATGTTTGCGGGGCAACTAGTGGCACATGGTGGGCCAAGACGTGATGACCATGTTAAGGCGTGGTGGTTGTGCTGTCATCGGGATCATGTTGTTGCATCTGGCATGTGGGTGGGCCCCAGGGTGGAGACGACATGTCTACGGGGCAGCTGGTGGCACTTGGCGGGCCGGACACGACGACCTTGTTAAAGCGGCATGGTTGTGCGGTCACTGGGGTCATGTTGTTACATCTGTCACATGTGTGGGCCCCAGGGTGGGGACCACGTGTCTACGGGGCAACTGGTGGCACCTGGCGGGCAAGGACCCATTGGCCTTGTTAAGGATGGGCGGAATTGCTATCACCAGAACCATGTTGTTACATCTGGGTTTTGGCACCAAGGTCTGGGCTGGGTCCTGGACCAAAAATTTTGGCAGTTAATATATCCACAGGGTTTCGAACTCATGCACAGTCACTGCGCGGATGGCGGCAGCCGCGTGACAGACCTAGGAGCTGGGAAATTCCTAACTAGTCCTCTTATTATTTTTATTTTCATTATTATTGTTATTATTATTATTATTATTATTTTTATTTTTACCCTTTCAGGCATGTGGGTGGGCCCCAGGGTGGGGACCATGTGTCTTCGGGGCAACGGGTGGCACCTGGTGGACCAAGACCCGAAGACCCTGTTAAGGCGGGGTGGTTGTGCTGTCACCAGGATCATTTTGTTACATCTGGCACGTGGGTGGGCCCTATGATGGGGACCATGTTTCTATGGGGAATCTGGTGGCACCTGGCGGGCTAGGACCTGACGACCATGTTAAGGTTCGGTGGCTTTGCTGTCACCAGGACCATGTAGGGACTGTCATTAGTCCGATGACCCTTTCGGGCATGTGGGTGGGCCCCAGGGTGGGGACCATGTGTTTGCGGTGCAACTGGTGGCTCCTAGCGGGCTAGGACCCGACGACCATGTGAAGGTGGGGTGGTTGTGCTGTCACCGGGATCATGTTGTTACATTTTGCATGTGGGTGGGCCCCATGGTGGGGACCACGTGTCTACGGGGCAACTGATGGCACCTAGCAGGCCAGGACATGACGACCATGTTAAGGTGGGGTGGTTGTGCTGTCACCGGGATCATGTTGTTACATCTGGCACGTGGGTGGGCCCCAGGGTGGGGACCACGTGTCTGCAGGGCAATTGCTAGCACCATCCATTTCGGGAGCCTACCTGATTATAACTCCATAGTTAAGTGTGCTTGGCCTAGAGTAGTGATCACGATGGGTGACCTTCTGGGAAGTTTCCCAGGGTGTGTGCGAGTGATGACAAAACACACTAGAAAAGACATGTTTTGGCCTGTGGTGAATGTTATTAGTTAGATGACCCTTTCAGGCATGTGGGTGGGCCCCATGGTGGGGAGCATGTGTCTATGGGAAAAATGGTGGCACCTGGGGGGCCAGGACTCGACAACCCTGTTAAGGCGAGGTGGTTGTGCTGTTATTGAGACCATGTTGTTACGTCTGCTTTGGTTGAGATGTAGGGCCCACAACGAGGACGTCGTGCTCTGGGGGGGGGGGGTAATTGTAGCACCCTGGAATGATAAAGGGTTAAATGACTAAATGATATGGCACATGTCAAAAAGGTACGCCTTCCTTTTCGGGAGCCTACCTGATTTGAACTCCATAGTTACGTGTGCTTGGCCTAGAGTAGTTATAAGGATGGGTGACCTTCTTGGAAGTTTCCTTGGGTGTGTGTGAGTGATTACAAAACAGACTGGAAAAAACCTTTGCTGGCCTGTGGGGACTGTCATTAGTCAGATGACTCTTTGAAGCACGTGGGTGGGCCCCAGGGTGGGACCATGTGTATGCGGGGAAACTCGTGGCACCTGGCAGGCAAGGACCCGACGTCCATGTTAAGGCGGGGTGGTTGTACTGTTACTGGGACCATGTTGTTACATCTTCCTGGGTGGATATGTAGGGCCCACAACGAGGACGTTATGATCTGGGGGGGGGATTTTAGCACTCCATAATGATAAAGGGTTAAATCACTAAATGATATGGCTAATGTCAACAACGTGCACCTTCCAATTTGGGAGCCTGCATGATTAGAACTTCCTAGTTAAGTGTGCTTGGCCTAGAGTAGTGATCAGGAAGGGTGACCTTCTGGAAAGTTTTCCAAGGTGTGTGCGAGTGGGGACAAAGTGCACGAGAAAGGACATGTGTTGGCCAGTGGGGACCTTCATTAGTCGTATGACCCTTTCGGGCATGTGGGTGGGCCCCAGGGTGGGAACTATGTGTCTGCGGGGCAACTGGTGGCACCGGGCGGGCCAGGACCCAACGGCCATGTTAAGGCGGGGTGACTATGTTTTCATTGGGATCATGTTGTTACATATGATACGTGGGTGGGCCCCAGGGTGGGGACCATGTGTCTGCGAGGCAACTCGTGGCACCTGGTGGGCCGGGACCCGACGTCCACGTTAAGGCGAGGTGGCTGTACTCTTACCGGGACCATGTTGTTACATCTTCCTGGGTTGATATGTAGGGCCCAAAATTAGGACGTTGTGCTCTGGGGGTGGGGTGATTTTAGCACCCTAGAATGATAAAGTGTTAAATGACTAAATGATACGGCTCATGTCAACAAGGTGCACCTTCGAATTTGGGAGCATGCATGATTAGAACTTTCTAGTTAATTGTGCTTGGCCTAGAGTAGTGATCATGATAGGGGACCTTCTGAGATGTTTTCCTAGGTGTTTGCGAGTGATGAAAAAGAGGGGAAAGGACATGTGTTGGCCAGTGGGGACTTTCATTAGTCGTATTACCCTTTCGGGCACGTGGGTGGGCCCCAAGGTGGGGACTATGTGTCTGCGGGGCAACTGGTGGCATCGGGCGGGCCAGGACCCAACGACCATGTTAAGGCGGGGTGATTGTGCTGTCATTGGGATCATGTTGTTACATCTGACACGTGGGTGGGCCCCAGGGTGGGAACCATGTGTCTACGGGGAAACTCGTGGCACCTAGCGGGCCAGGACCCTACGACCATGTTAAGGCGGGGTGGTTGTACTGTTACCGGGACCATGTTGTTACATCCTCCTGGGTTGATATGTAGGGCCCAAAACGAGGACGTTGTGCTCTAGGGGGGGGGGTTATTGTAGCACCCCAGAATGATAATGGGTTAAATGACTAAATGATATGGCCCATGTCAACAAGGTGCACCTTCCTATTTGGGAGTCTGCCTGATTAGAACTTCCTAGTTAAGTGTGCTTGGCCTAGAGTAGTGATCAGGATGGGTGACCCTCTGGGAAGTTTTTCTAGGTGTGTGTGAGTGAGGAAAAAGAGAACAGGAAAGGACATGTGTTGGTCAGTGGGGACATTCATTAGTCGTATGACCCTTTCGGGCATGTGGGTGGGCCCTAGGGTGGTGACTATGTGTTTGCGGGGCAACTTGTGGCATAGGGCAGGCCAGGACCCAACGACCATGTTAAGGCGGGGTGACTGTGCTGTCCTTGGGATCATGTTGTTACATCTGACATGTGGGTGGGCCCCAAGGTGGAGACCATGTGTCTGTGGGGCAACTCGTGGCACCTGGTGGGCCAGGACCCTACGACCATATTAAGGCGGGGTGCCTGTACTGTTACCGGGACCATGTTGTTATATCTTCCTGGGTTGATATGTAGGGCCCACAACGAGGACGTTGTGCTCTGGGGGGGGGGGTATTGTAGCACCCCAGAATGATAATGGGTTAAATGACTAATGATATGACCCATGTCAACAAGGTGCACCTTCCTATTTCGGAGCCTTCCTGATTAGAACTTCCTAGTTAAGTGTTCTTGGCCTAGAGTAGTGATCAGGATGGGTGACCATCCGGGAAGTTTTCCTAGGTGTGTGTGAGTGAGGTCAAAGAGCACGGGAAGGGACATGTGTTGGCCATTGGGGACATTCATTAGTCGTATGACCCTTTCGGGCATGTGGGTGGGCCCTAGGGAGGTGACTATGTGTCTGCGGGGCAACTGGTGGCACCGGGCAGGCCAGGACCCGACAAACATGTTAAGGCTGGGTGACTGTGCTGTCATTGGGATCATGTTGTTACATCTAACAAGTGGGGGGGCCCATGGTGGAGACCATGTGTCTACGGGACAACTCGTGGCACCTGGCGGGCCAGGACCCTACGACCATGTTCAGGTGGGGGGCGGTACTATTACCGGGACCATGTTGTTACATCTTCCAGGGTTGATACATAGGGCCCACAACGATGAGGTTGTGCTCTGGGGTGGTGATTGTAGCACCCTAGAATGATAATGGGTTTAATGACTAAATGATATGACTCATGTCAACAAGGGGAACCTTCCAATTTGGGATTCTGCATGATTAGAACTTCCTAGTTAAGTGTGTTTGTCGTAGAGTAGTGATCAGGATGGGTGACCTTCTGGGATGTTTTCCTAGGTGTGTGCGAGTGAGGACAAAGATCAGGAGAAAGGAGACCATTTTTCTGTTGGGAAACGCATGGCACCTCGCGGGCCAGGTCCCTACGACTATGTTAAGGCGGGGTGGTTGTACTATTACCGAGAAGGGACATGTGTTGGCCAGTGGGGAAATTCAGTAGTCGTACGACCCTTTCGGGCATGTGGGTGGACCTTAGGGTGGTGACTATGTGTCTGCGGGGAAACTGGTGGCACCGGGCGGGCCAGGACCCAATGACAATGTTAAGGCGGGGTGACTGTGCTGTCATTGGGATCATGTTGTTACATCTGACACATGGGTGGGGCCCAGGGTGGAGACCATGTGTCTGCGGGGCAACTCGTGGCACCTGGCAGGCCAGGACCCTACGACCATGTTAAGGCGGGGTGGCGGTACTATTACCGGGACCATGTTGTTACATCTTCCAGGGTTGATATGTAGGGCCCACAATGAGGAGGTTGTGCTCTGGGGGTGATTGTAGAACCCTAGAATGATAAAGGGTGAAATGACTAAATGATATGACTCATGTCAACAAGGGGAACCTTCCAATTTGGGAGTCTGCATGATTAGAACTTCCTAGTTAACTGTGCTTGTCATAGAGTAGTGATCAGGATGGGTGACCTTCTAGGAAGTTTTCCTAGGTGTGTGTGAGTGAGGACAAAGATCACGGGAAAGGAGACCATGTGTCTGTGGGGCAACTCATGGCACCTCGCGGGCCAGGACCCTACGACCATGTCAAGGCGGGGTGGCTATACTATTATCGGGACCATGTTGTTACATCTTCCTGGGTTTATATGTAGGGCCCACAATGTGGATGTTGTGTTCTGGGGGGGGAGGTGATTGTAGCGCCCCAGAATGATAAAGGGTTAAATGACTAAATGATATGTCTCATGTCAACAAGGGGCACCTTCCAATTTTGTAGCCTGCATGATTAGAACTTCCTAGTTAAGTGTGCTAGGCCTAGAGTAGTTATCAGGATGGGTGACCTTCTGGGAAGTTTTCTTAGGTGTGTGCGAGTGCGGAAAAATAGCACGAGAAAGGACATGTGTTGGCCAATGGGGACTTTCATTAGTCGTATGACCCTTTCGGGCACGTGGGTGGGCCCCAAGGTGGGGACTATGTGTCTGTAGGGAAACTGGGGGCACCGGGAGGGCCCGGACCCAACGACCATGTAAAGGTGGGGTGACTGTGATGTCATTGGGATCATGTTGTTACATCTGACATGTGGGTGGGCTCTAGTTAAGTGTGCTTTCCCTAGAGTAGTGATCAGGATGGGTCACCTTCAAGGAAGTTTTCCAAGGTGTGTGCGAGTGAGGAAAAAGAGCACGGGAAAGGGCACGGGAAAGGACATGTGTTAGACATTGGGGACTTTCATTAGTCGTACGACCCTTTCAGGCACGTGGGTGGTCCCCAAGGTGGGGACCATGTGTCTATGGGGTAACTGGTGGCACCAGGCGGGCCAGGACCCAACGACCATGTTAAGGCGGGATGATTGTGTTATCATTGGGATCATGTTGTTACATATGACTTGTGGGTGGGCCCCAAGGTGTGGACCACGTGTCTATGGTGCAACTGGTGGCACCCGTCGGGCCGTGACCCGACGACCATGTTAAGGCTGGGCGGCTTTGTTGTCACGAGAACCATGTTGTTACACCTAGCGGGTAGGACCTGACGAACATGTTATGGCGGGGTGGTTGTGCTATTACCAGGACCATGTTATTATATCTGGCACGTGGGTGGGCCCAAGGGTGGAGACCAAGTGTCTACGGGGCAACTGGTGGCACCTGGAAGGCCAGGACCCGACGACCATGTTAAGGGGGGGTGGATTTGCTGTCACCAGGATCATGTTGTTACATTTAGCATGTGGGTGGGCCCCAGGGTGGGGACCACGTGTCTACGGGGCAACTGGTGGCACCCGGAAGGCCAGGACCCGATGACCAAGTTAAGGTTGGGTGGCTTTGCTATCACCAGGACCATGTTGTTTCAAAGAAGTTTTCCAAGGTGTGTGAAAGTGAGGAAAAAGGGCACAGTAAAGGGCACGGGAAAGGACATGTGTTAGAGATTGGGGACTTTCATTAGTCGTATGACCCTTTCGGGCACGTGGGTGGTCCCCAGGGTGGGGACCATGTGTCTGCGGGGTAACTGGTGGTACCAGGCGGGCCAGGACCCAACGACCATGTTAAGGCGGGGTGATTGTGCGGTCATTGGGATCATGTTGTTACATATGACATGTGGTTGGGCCCTAGGATGTGGACCACGTGTCTACGGGGCAACTGGTGGCATCCGTCGGGCCGGGACCCGATGGCCATGTTAAGGCTGGGCGGCTTTGTTGTCACCAGGACCATGTTGTTCCACCTGGTAGGCCAGGACCCGACGACCATGTTATAGCGGGGTGGTTGTGCTTTTACCAGGACCATGTTATTATATCTGGCACGTGGGTGGGCCCAAGGGTGGCGACCATGTGTCTACGGGGCAATTGGTGGCACCTGGCAGGCCAAGACCCGATGACCATGTTAAGGGGGGGGGGGGAATTTGCTGTCACTGGGATCATGTTGTTACATTTAGCATGTGGGTGGGCCCCAGGGTGGGGACCACGTGTCTACGGGGCAACTGGTGGCACCTGGAGGGCCAGGACCCGATGACCAAGTTAAGGTTGGGTGGCTTTGCTATCACCAGGACCATGTTTTTTTACCTGACAGGCCAGGACCCGACGACCATGTTAAGGCGGGGTGTTTGTGCTGTTATTGGGACAATGTTGTTACATCTGTCTGGGTTGAGATGTATGGCCCACAATGAGGACATTGTTTTCTGAGGGGGTGATTGTAACACCTCAGAATGATAAATGGTTAAATGACTAAATGATATGGCTCATGTCCATGAGGTGAACCTTTCTTTTTGGGAGCCTCCCTATGTAGAACTCCCTACTTAAGTGTGCTTGGCATAGAGTAGTGATCAGGATGGATGACTTTTTGGGAAGTTTTCTAGGGTGTGTGCGAGTGAGGAAAAAGCACACCGAAAAAGGCATGTGTTGGCCTGTGGGGACTGTCATTAGTCAAATGACCCTTTCGGGCATGTGGGTGGGCCCCAGAGTGGGGACCACGTGTTTTCGGGGCAACTGGTGGCACCTGGCGGTCCAGGACCCGATGAACATGTTATGGAGGGGTGGTTGTGTTGTCCCTGGGATCATGTTGTTACATCTGGGACGTGGGTGGGCCCTAGGGTGGGGACCACGTGTCTACAGGGAAACTGGTGGCACTTGGCGGTCCAGGACACGACGACCATGTTATGGAGGGGTGGTTGTGTTGTCACAAGGATCATGTTGTTACATCTGGCACGTGGGTGGGCCCCAAGGTGTGAACCACATGTCTATGGGGCAACTGGTGGCACCTGGGTGGGCCCTAGGGTAGGGACCACATTTCTACGGGGCAACTGGTGGCACCTGGCGGGCCAGGACCCGACGACCATTTTAAGGCTGGGTGGCTTTGCTATCACCAGGACCATGTTGTTACACCTGGCGGGCTAGGACCCGACGACCATGTTAAGGCGGGGTGGTTGTGTTTTTACCGGGACAATGTTGTTACATCTTCCTGGGTTGAGATGTAGGGCCCATAATAAAGACATTGTTCTCTGGGGGTGATTGTAACACCCCAGAATGATATAGGGTTAAATATCTAAATGATATGGCTCATTTCCATGAGGTGAACCTTCCTTTTCGGGAGCCTCCCTAAGTAGAACTCTCTACTTAAGTGTGCTTGGCATAGAGTAGTGATCAGGATGGGTGAATTTCTGGGATGTTTCCCAGGGTGTGTGCGAGTGAGGACAAAGAACGCCGTAAAAGACATGTGTTGGCCTGTGGAGACTTTCATTAGTCAAATGACCCTTTCGGGCACGTGGGTGGGCCACATGGTGGGAACCACATGTTTATGGGGAAACTGGTGGCACCTGGAAGTCCAGGACCCGATGAACATGTTAAGGTGGGGTGGTAGTGCTGTCACCGGGATCATGTTTTTACATTTGGGATGTGGGTGGGCTCTAGGGTGGGGACCCCGTGTCTATGGGGAAACTGGTGGCACCCGGCGGTCCAGGACACGGCGTCCATGTTATGGCGGGGTGGTTGTGTTTTCACCAGGATCATGTTGTTACATCTGGCACTTGGGGGGGCCCCACAGTAGGGACCACGTGTCTACGGAGCCACTGGTGGCACCTGGAGGACCAGGATCCATTGGCCTTATTAAGGCTGGGTGGCTTTGCTATCACCCGAACCATGTTGTTACATCGGGGTTTTTGCACCAAGTTTCGGGATGGGTCCTCGACCAAAATTTTGGGCGAGTAATATATCCACAGTGTTTTGGACCCATGCACAGTCACCGCACGGTTAGCGGTAGCCGTGTGAGAGACCAAGGAGCCAGGAAGTTGCTAAATATTCTTTTTATTATTTTTATTTTCATTATTTTTATTCTTATTATTATTATTTTTACCTTTTCGGGCATGTGGGTGGGCCCCAGGGTGGGGACCACCTATCTTCGGGGCAACTGGTGGAACCTGGCGGGCCAAGACCCAACTACCATGTTAAGGCAGGTGGTTGTGTTGTCACCAGGATCATGTTGTTACATCTGGCATGTGGGTGGGCCCTATGGTGAGGAACACGTGTCTATGGGGCAACTGGTGGCACCTGACGGGCTAGGACCCAATGACCATGTAAAGGTTCGGTGGATTTGTTGTCACCAGGACCATGTGGGGACTCTCATTAGTCAGATGACCCTTTTGGGAACATGGGTGGGCCCCGGGTTGGGGACCACATGTTTGCGGGGCAACTGGTGGCACGTGGCGGGCCAGGACCCGACGACCATGTTAAGGCGGGGTGGTTGTGCTGTCACCGGGATCATGTTGTCACATCTGGCACATGGGTGGGCCCCAGGGTGGGGATCACGTGTCTACGAGGCAAATGGTGGAACATGGCGGGCCAGGAAACGACAACCATGTTAAGGCGGGGTGGCTGTGTTGTCACTGGGATCGTTTTGTTACATCTGTCACGTGGGTGGGCCTCATGGTGGGGACCACGTGTCTACGGGGAAACTGGTGGCACCTGGCAGGCTAGGACCCATTGGCCTTGTTAAGGCTGGGTGGCTTTTCTATCACCAATACCATATTGTTACATCTGGGTTTTTGCACCAAGGTCTGGGATGGGTCCTGGGCCAAAACATTTAGCTGTTAATATATCCACAGGGTTTCAGACAAGTGTACAGTCACCGCACGGTTGGTCGTAGCCGTGCGCCAGACCTAAGTGCTGGGAAATTGCTAAACATTCTTCTTATTATTTTTATTTTCATTATTCTTATACTTATTATTATAATTTTTACCCTTTCAGGCATGTGGGTGGGCCCCAGGGTGGGGGCCACATGTCTTCGGGGCAACTGGTGGCACCTGGAGGGCCAAGACCCGACGACCATGTTAATGCGGGGTGGTTGTGCTGTCACCAGTATCATGTTGCTACATCTGGCTCGTGGGTGTGCGCCAATGTGGGGACCACGTGACTACGGGGCAACTGGTGGCACCTGGCGGGCTTGGACCCAACGACCATGTTAAGGTTGGGTGGCTTTGCTGTCACCAGGACCGTGTTGTTACATCTGGGTTTTTCACCCAGGTATGGGTTGGGTGCCGGACCAAAATATTTGGTGGTTAATATATCCATTGGGTTTCGGACCTGTGCATAGTCACCATACGGTTGGCTATAGCCTCGTGACAGACCTAGGAGTTGGGCAATTTCTAACCATTCTTCTTATTATTTTTATTTTCATTATTATTATTATTCTTATTTTCATATTTACCGTTAATGAATTTTAATAATATGATCTTTATTACTGTTATTATTATTATTATTATTGGTTTTATTATTATTATTATTATTATTATTATTACTATTTGTATCATTACTATTATTGTTGTTATTTTTATTAATAATAATATTATTAATATTATTAATAATAATATTATTAATATAATGAAGTGATGAAAAAAAACACTGAAACCCTAGCATCTACGCTCATACCCGAAGCCACCACCCTATTTTCCCTATGCGTAGCAGCGCCTCCCAACACGAGTCACTCCTCTATGCCCTCGCTACCCCCCTTTCCCGTCACGATCCAGCCGCCCCGGTTCCCTACCCAACACCCCTGTCGGCCTCTCCTAGATGTCATGTAGTCACTCCGCACCCCGCCCCAGCACCTCCTGGCCGCACCCTCTTGTAGTCGCTCTACACCCCGCGTCGCGCTGACTCCAGCAGACTTACACCCCCCTAAGATCTGTCTTCCCCCCTGCTCGTGCTCCGGCCTTCTGCATAGCCATCTTGGCCTCCTCTTATACTCCAGGTCTCCCTCTACTCCATCCGCAACCCCAGGTCCCTGCCTCGCCCCCTATACCATGCCGCCCTCTCCTCGACCCAACATGCTCCGGCCTGTCTCTCTTGTGCGCTCCCTGCATGATCTGGTTCCCAACGCAATCCCCCCTCTCCCACCCAGCAGCATGGCCTTCCAGCTCCTGTGCCCCAGTGGCCCAATATTTCCTCACCTCTCCTTGTTTCTCCCTATCTCTAGCCGACCAAATCCCAAAGCCTGCCTCATTCTGGTCTCTTTTCTGCCCGCCGACCCTACGTCGGGCCTCTACCAACAGATCCCGTACCCCCTGCCCAAGGCTTAAGACACTTCCTTGCTCTGGCATACATCATATCCTCCCGCTACACTTCTGGCATGCCACCCCCTCATCCTTTCACGCCTCCATCCAAGTCAGTTGCTCCAGCCATGTCCTCTCCGGCGAATGCCACACATTCTCTGTCCATCTCTTCCATGTGGGTTTGCCTCTCTTTTTCTAGGGGGTTTCCATTGGTTTAGAAAACCTGAGCACCATGAGTTTTATTTTGCACATTTATCTAGTTGTTTTAGGTGTGTTATTGGCCTTCATGGAGTTGTTTTACCTTTTACTGATGTTTAGTCGAGTCCACGCTGCGTTTTAGGTAGGATCTCTTTGTCTCTCCCCATTAAATTTAGAGATACTTTGATTTCTCTTATTTTTCACATCTTCTAAATACTAATTAGTTTTTAGAACAGTTGTTTAGGGATAAAAATTATGTGGTATTGTAGATGGTAATTTTTTGGCTAATTGATTTACATACTCAGTTGATTTGGCGTGCATTGCGATTAATTAGTTCAGTGAAAGATGTTTTATTTTGCCCTTTTTGGTAGTTTTCCAATGGCTAAGGTTCATGTTTTGGAGTTTCATTTTGTGTCTTTTCATTCGATTCCCCTGATTATTGTTTTTTCTTGACTTTCAAAGGTTCGGTTGTGGTTCGAACGATGATTCACATCGGTTTCGGGTTGGCTTCATCTTTCCGCCTTGGTTCAGAGGTAATAGTTTTCACCTACCACATGTTTCCACTTAGTTTATATTTCGTAATTTTCATGTTTTAAGGTTCCTAGAATTCTAATTGTAGTGTATTGAAAGTTTTTTGTGTGTCTTCAGGTGTACTTCGTCCTTGCTCCATGACATCCAAGTAGGTTTCCCTATGCATTATCCTTTAAATTAAATAATTATTGATTTCATGTTTTTTTCACTATTATTAAATGGTTATCAGTAATTTTCAAATTTAAAAACAATCGATTATTATTAAATAAAGTAACACCCTTTATATGTGAATTGCAAGAAGCTGGTTTATTAAATGTGATTACTACTAATTTGATGAAATTCCCCCTTTGGTCCTTACAAATGTGCTTCAGATTTAATGTGGTGAATTGAGTTTCTTTAATGGGTTTCCAAGTGCATCTAGTTTTCAATGTAATGGCATGTGTTGTTTCTTTTGGAAAATTATTTAGTGTTAAATGATTTTTTAAGGCCCATTTGGCCAGGTTTATGGAAAAGTATGTTTGGCTTTGCTCTGGAAATAGTTTTCTAATTGATTTGATAAATATTAGAGTGTTGCGTAGGTAAAGGAACATTTGGAAATTTTGACAGGTTATTTGTGGAAAAGACCTCTTGGGTTGGTTTTCTTTCCTCATCGTTTGATCATGAGATGAGAGAGTCCTCAGTATGAAATCTTCTTTGATTAATTATTACTTAAGTCAGGGGACACAACATGATGTAGACGGGGTGGTTCCAGATTATGTGGTGTGTTTGGTTATCTAAATGTGGCTTGTATTTGAAATGTATGGCACAACCTCTTGAGAAATAATCATAGGATCCTAGCATTGAAAATAGGTTTATTGAGAACGATTATTGCACTAGTTTAGATTACGAACTGGCCAGTGGCCCATAGAAGTGTGATGTTTTGTTATTATTGCTATGGGATTGGGCCCCTCGACTGGGTCAGGTAGGGTGACGGTCGAGTGTTAGGGCGTTATGACATCATCGAGAGTAGGCATGCCTTCAGGATGAGTCAAATGTATAGTACATTCTGGTATTCCACTGAGTTCCAAGGATTTCCCATGTTCCTTTAACACTAGTATATTTAATACCATTTACCTCACTATACGTAGTGATACCCATGGTTCTTAGTGTTGGTATTTTCGTGAAAATTTTAAATGTGTGGTTTCTAAGGATATTTCTAAGAAAAATGTTTAAATGAAAAATCACTATTTCCTTTGACACTTTCATGAAACATGAATGATTCCTTCTGATCTCCTTTTCATTCCTCCTCTTGTACCTTATTTTAAATTTTAGGGATAAGGATTATGATTTATATTTGTTTATCGTAAAAATGAAATGTGTAGAAAATTATATATTCATAGATTGTATTTCAAACTTGAAATCTATGTTTTATATATTTAAAGAATGTGCATTGGGAATGGATTACTCGGGCATACCTACTGAGTTGTGATACTCATGACTATAGTGTTTTCTTGTTTTTAGTTTCACATGCGGGCTCCAGTTCTAGTTTTGATCACATTGAGTGACATTTGGTTCGGTACCGAAGGGCGACCCATGGGGTTACGTGGTGTTTTAGACGTTGAAAGGTTAGTCATGTTATTGACCGTCCTTTACATTTCTTGTTTTTTATTTATTTTTCAATGTTATATTTGTTTCTACTGTCTAGTTTATTTCTCTCTTTGGAAAAAATCATTCCCAACAAACAAATTTTGATCCCTAGCATTGGTTTCAAGACCGTGGGGATCGGGAATACCCTTCGGGCCATGTCGCGGACTGGCTCGGGTGACCGGTTCAGGGTCGACCTGTGTTTTTTCGTGATAGAGCTATTTTCCATATAAAAGATCCCATTCTGGTATAACTATATGTAGGAGTACTCTTATAATGAGGTAGATATTTTCATTCATATTTAGAATCCATTAGGAGAGAATAATATCAAGATTATTTCTAATCCTATTACTACTCCAAGATATGTCATCCAAATGATTTAAAGGTGGAATGGATGCCTCAAGTATGCCAAAACCATTGGGAAACCATTCAGTGAATAAAATCTAGGAAGCTCTCTTGTCATTGCAATAAAGACAACCTTCTATGTATGAACATGATCTATTTACATAGTGACCTTCTTCTTTTATTAGTGCATTGGGACTAGAGATTAGAAAAGAACTACACGATTCTACGACATTGTTACCTTTATATCTTTGCAACCCTCTATAAAATAATCATTTAGGACTTATCAGATATATAAATATTAGGATGGAGAGAGTTAAGAGAGTTTCACTTCACCTCATAGCTATGCTAGTATATTCCCTATAAGATGGACTTCTACAATGGAATTATCATAGGATGCAACAAAATACCAAATAAATACCAATTCAGATGATAAATGGAGAAACATATTCACATTTTATAGTCACAGAAGATCCATAATCAAGGGATGTGGACTGGTGAAAAATTGATATATTATTCTTCTCAATTGGAAAAAAATACACCATTAATTAAAGATAAGAAATATCATATCTCAAGGTGGATACCCATAGAAGGTGTATCACATTTTGAACATGTCATACACCGTGCTCATGAAAGAGTAAAAACATGTGAAACTAAGAAGATTATAGTTTTAACCACCATGAATATCATTTGGGAGAAACCCCAACCCATTAATTTGGAAATTTTTCATGGCATCCACACTCAATGTAATCTAACCATCAATAGGTTTACAAGTACTACCGGCTACCCCATATTGGTCCATACGTTTAGTAATTATGGAATTATTAGAAGCTTCTCCAATAAAATCAACATTTATGACATTTTACACTAGTTAACAGTAACATACACCATATTTATTCATTATTCACCATGAAATACAATTCTAATTCAGGGAATACTCATCAAGGGTGATTAGATATTCCCCTGAGAACAATATTCATAAACCAAATCTAAGATATTTACAAAAAACAATCCTCATTGGGTTCACTATCTAAAATGGCCCTATGTGAGGAAGTTTTTATGATTACACTATGATTTTACCCTCCAAGAGGATACAGGTCTCACAGATTCAATCAAAAGGATGAAGAATAGAGATATTATTTTTTGTTCCTAATATACCACATTTATACTTATAACTATTAATCTTGTATATGGTATATTTTGAGACATGGATTCCAAGGGGACCAATGTAGAAACAAATACCCATAGAGGTAGATTTCACCGATAGACAAAATAATTTTTCACATGAATAGAATCACAAGGGTAACTAGAAAATGGAACACATAAATGAGTAGTTTTTATCCCAAAAATGATATTATAATAGGATTAAAGAGGAATTCATATCATACATACCAATAGACACTAATAATGGTTGATATACCCTATATAGAATATAATTAGGCTCAATACTCAGATGATATATATAATCACATATACCTCAATGAGAAATTACTCAGGGGAAATAATACAACCACATATAATTTCAAAGATGAAATGGAGACCACATCTTCCACCCATCAATAGGGAGTTAATATAAACATTAAAATATAATCTAAACATTAGGATGCAACTGGGTTCATAATGTTGGTCTACCTAAATACCAGAATTAAGGGCGGAAAATATTTTCATTCAATAAAGCAGAAATCTCCCCCACATCAGGATAATCAGTTTCCCCAACATGAATTATAAATAAGTTTTTGATAAATACAATGAAACCATTCCAATATTTCCCCACCACTAGAACTCAAGTGTTCGGTCAGAAAATATTACTGGAAAAACTCCTTAACACTATATAGTATTTTTCTTCTAAGAGGAAATCCATTATATTACATCACACCCCAGTATAGACCAAAAGGAATTCTTATTCAAAATAGATAGAGACCACTCTACCCCAACGAAAATTTTAAAAATCTTTGATATCATGGGGGATCTATAACATTATATGATGAAATTCATGTCCCTATGCGACTCCCTGATGGGCACATGATACCATTAAAGGATACTGAAACTATGGTTCATTTTGAATAATCTTGTATGAAAACATTTCTTATATATAGTAGCCACCCATATTGTCCCATTAGATGGGGTGAAGACCATTATTGCCAATTCAACTATCAATTATTCACCATTTTAACGAATATGATGATGGTTAACCTCATAAACCACAAATAGAGTTATAATTAATGGTTCATGAACTTTATTTCTATATCAAAAACTACAACATACACTCTTATCATCCCTCCTCCATACAATTTTTTCTAGAACTATTCAACGAAAACCACCAAGATGAACTACACACACCGCTAACCCTATTGGAATATAATGGCAGAATCTAGGATTTTTTAGACATAGTCCATTATCTATAGAACATAATTTATAGAATGAAGGAAAAGTATTGTCCCCAACTAACAACACAACAGAAAGGGTATAAAAAGAAACAAATTGCATGTTTAACACACTAAAAAAGTTCTCATACATGGTGGATCACTATAGAAGGATTTGTATCAACCGAAACCTCCTTCTGAGTTTCTGTAGTGGGGGAACCAACCCTGATCTGAGAAAAAAATAGATCAGGTTTGATCTTTATATGAAGAACATAAGGGAATAATCGATTGCATCCAAAATTAATAGGTTGTCAGGTTATATGAAACATCCATGAAAATAAAACTCTATAAGCTAACATATTCATGGATCCTATGATGTTTCCTTAGTGATCATACTGAATACATCACTTATCATCATTGGTTATAGCATGCAATAAACATTTATTGTGAATCATTGAAATTCACAATATCTTCAATAGATTGTTCCTCATGAAACGCCAAACTGCAACATCACCTGACAAAAATGAACCACTACATATTAAAAATATAAAAAAATTCAATAATTTGTATATTGAGGGGTAAAAATCAATCAAAATAGCTATATAATAATATTCTAACTGGTTTATATTGTAAAATTTTTTCATTTCAGTGAACCATTATAAAAAAGGTATTGTATTAAACCATTATAAGTTAAATTGATCATACCTAAAATTTTATCAAAATATATAATATATATTTATAATCAAATAAATAATTAGTCAATCGTTTATACATATATTCAAAGTATTATTAAACACACTTGATGCTTTAAATCATCATTTTTTAATAAAAGTAGTTTTTATTAATATATTATAATTTAATATAATAACACATTGATAAAGTTTAAAATTTTAATTTGAGAAAATAATTATATTTTTGGTGTCAACAAACCATTATTAACATATGATGAAAATTTCTATTTTTATGAAAGGGTTTATTTTTTAGTTTAAAATTTCAAAATAACGTTTTACAAATAACATGAATTTCTTGAAATTATTAGTATATATGAATGAATTGTAAATTAAGGAATTTTTTTATAAGTGATTATTCATATTTTTTAAAAGTAATTATATTTTAAAAACCATTTTTTTAATTTAAAAATCCATATTAGATAATTTATAAATTAAGATATATTTTACAAAAAAAACCATTTTATTATAGATTTATTATTTTCAAATTAACATTTATCAATATTAGGAATTTATTCATATTAAATGGATATCTAATTTTTAATCATTTTTTCCAAATTTTATAATAAGATAAATATTATTTTTTGTTCATAATGTCGAGTTTAACTTGGTAAAAAATAGTTCTCGTGGTTGAAACTAAAATTGTACATATGAGTGGTCATAGAGAAAAAGTGAATATCATGCTCACAACATGATTATAATTGTTTGGTGGAAGATTCCATCAACCTTATAATTTCTTATATATATTATTTATCATTTTTTGTGCCTTTTTCTTGAGATTTACTTCCAATTATTTATATCCTTTGGGTATTTAAAAAAATGTCACCCCCTTGCACTTATAAAAGGGAATCTCATCTCCTCACATCAAAAACTAATATATTCATCATAAAAACTAACCAATAATCAAATATATACTTCTATTATCTATATTTTAGTAAGAATATGTTAGTTTGTAATAATACAAAGTTGCAAAATATGGTTTCTTCTCAGTTCTTCTGTTTTTATAGAAGTTACTCAGGAACATCTTCCTCATCTGAAATTGTTGTATATAAAAATATATCATCACATCTACACATTCTATTGCTAGGATGAGAGTCAATAGATTCCAAAAAAATTTCATTTCTTAATTTCCATTTTCTCACCTTGTGCAAAATATCTAAATTTCTATTGATCATCCGCACCAATAGGTATTAGTATTCTATTCATTGTACTAAAAAACCAAATTTCTTAAAATTACCAACATTCAACACATTATTGGGATGGAATTTGACTCTTAAATCAAAAATAAAAAACATATTATTCTTAAACAAAATAAGAGATAGGATCCCCCTATAAGGGTATAAGGCCATTGTTGGCTCTAAATTGTAGTAATAACTTAGATATATCATCATATTTTATAAAATATTTAGAATGATGTCACTGATTAACAAAAACAAACGGTTCATGTACAGGTATAAAATCATCTGTATTTCAGAATCCCTAGGAACAATAGTAGTTTGAATGGACTTGACTAACACATTTAAGCTACCACATGATACATAAATAAAATTCCTTATGTTTGTTGTACCAAACAGAAGAGGAAATATGTCTTAAGATTTGTGATCTTGATTTAAAATTTATTGAAGATAAATGTTGAATATACCTTCACAGGGTCATTTTAAAATGTGAGCTATTATCATATGAAAATCTTGAAAATCCCCTATCTTTTATTCAAGAGGATATTGTATCTTTTTATTAAGCAATACTAAACTAAAAAAAGTTTAAAAAGTGATTTAATTCTACCTCATAAAAAAGAATATTTATTTTCTTCATTGAACAGAAACTGTAATACTTAAAACACCTTATCTTGTTTGAATGGAAGGTTTTTATCATATTGCCACTAAAAATTGACAACCTTTCTTTTAAAAATATTTCTTAAGGGAATAATTTAACCCTTCCGATCGCTTGATTCACCATCCTTAGTTTTCATAGACTTTATCATTTCAATGAATATGAAGGATAAAGGAGTTAAAATTTTATGTTTTAAGAGAAAGATAAAAATTTTTTAAGGCCAAATTGGTTGAAAAAATGGGTATGGAATGTCGATGGGTTTTCTGATTGATAGTGACACAGTCCTGTATCTATATGGTGATTATGTAGGGAAATCATTAATTTTACTTTTTTGGAAATACGGAATTTAAAACAAAAAACAACCAAATTTAATTTAAGATAATGAATGAAATACAAATTTTTTTAGAGAAATTAAAGTAAACAAATAATTAAAATATAATCAAAACCCCCCTTTAATAAATTTCAAACTAGTACTGGGAAGTGTATTTGTTAAAATAGCAACAAATTAATATTCAATTTTAACAATTTCTAAATATATATCCTTTTAAGACATGATCCCTTAGAAAATAATGCATTATATCATTCTTCTTAGTCCTAGAATGACTTATTGAATTTTTTTAAATAGTTATAACACAATTATGATCTCATAAATAAGTCATATTATTAAAATTTAGTCCAAATTCTTGTAGAGTGTTTTTCATCCACAATACCTTTTCACAACAACTTACAGTAGACACATAGTCTACCTTAGCTATTTATAGGGAATCCGAGCACCGTTTCTTACTTAACCATGATAATATATATTTTCCAAAAAAGTGAAAAGTTCCTGAGTTTTTTTCTATTGAATCTATAACCCTCTAAATCATCATCTGAATATGAAATTAAATTAAAACAAGATGTTTTGTGGGAATGATGAGATTGAAAAATAGTTCCTTTTAAATATCTAAAAATTATTTTTATAGAATTAATATGGTATTATTTTGGGTTTGAAAAAAGATAGAATATAATCATATGTAAAACATGATGTTTGGTTTTCTAGTATTAATATATAATAAAATTCCCATCGTAGGTCTATATAACTTTTTTTCAATAGGTTTTCCAACTTCATTCAAATCATGTTTTATATTAGTACACATAAGAGTTGTGTTGGTCTTGATGTTGTCATGTCCAAAAGTTTTTAAAAAATCAATAATATATTAATATCGATTTAAAAAATTTCCACAATCATTTTGATGAATTTGAAATCCTAAAAAAATTAGTTCTCACATAATACTCATTTCAAATTCATTTTCAATATTTTTGAAAAATCATTACTAATTACATTATTTTTTGAGATGAAAATAAAATCATTAACATAGATTTGGACTACTAAAATAATAGGAAAAACAGTTTCTTAAGAATTATAAGATCTACCAATTAAATAATAAATCCATTTTATTAAAATAAAAGAACATAATATTTCAAGCCAAGCTCAATATTCTTGTTTAATGCCATTAATTTCTTTAGTATGTTTAAAAACATAATTTGGATTTTGAATATTTTCATATCCTAGATATTGTTCAACATAAACATCCTCCATTATAGAACCATTTAAAAATGTAGATTTAACCTCCATTTGATATAATTTAGTTTTCATATGTGCTGTATACGCTAAACAGATTCTAATGACTTATAATATTACTAAAGGGGAAAATGATTCTTCCTAATATATAGCATCTTCCTAATTATATCCTTTCTTTAATAATGTGGCTTTTTTTCTAGTTATGATTACTTGATCATAATATTTATTTCTAAAGACCAATTCGGTTCCTATAACTAGTTAATTTGATGGTCTTTACACTAAATCCAAAACTTAATTTATTCTAAACTTTTTTAGTTTCTCCTGAATTGAAAACATCCAAATTTCATCTTCTATGGATTATCAATAGTATTATGTTCTAACTGAGACAAAATGGTAGAAAATTCACATAGGATTTCTACATTTCTTCTTGTTCAAATTCCAATACATAAATCACCCATATTAGTTTCCAAAGAATGATTCTTTATGACTCTAGACTATCCAGTCCCGAAAGTTTCAGGTTCTTCAGTTTCAGGTTCTTCTGAAATAGGGAAAATTTTATTTATATCATTTTGATGATCATCATTAGGGGTTTAGATTCTCATATTATCTAATGAATCTGTAATTTCATCAGTTTGATCATTCTCTTTAATGAAACAGTCGGTTTCATTGAACTTCGTAAGAACCAATTCTTCAACAATTCTTTACTTTTCATTAAATACATTATAGGCTTTAAAAGTATCTGAAATCCTAAAAATATTCATCCAATAGATTTTGTAGAGAACATACTTGGTTTTTTCTTAGTATTCAAGGTATGAAACTTGTATCCAAGAACGTTAAATTAATGCACATTAGGATCTCTATTATTCTAAG
Organism: Viscum album; assembly: GCA_963277665.1. Taxonomy (NCBI): domain Eukaryota; kingdom Viridiplantae; phylum Streptophyta; class Magnoliopsida; order Santalales; family Viscaceae; genus Viscum; species Viscum album. Next base: position 20,415,569 of record OY728145.1, on the reverse strand, counting down.
CTTCATAGGGTTTCCTTTTTTTCAAATAGGACCTATTAAAACACTACTAATTATATAGTAGGTTGTTCTTATAGATTCATCCCAAAATAGGTAGGAATAAAGTATTTATTTATCATAGTCCTTTCCATTTCTTGAATAAATCTATTTATTCTTCCAATAATTCCATTTTGTTGAGGATTTCCTGGTATTAGTGGATATCTTTTGGATTAAAGATATATACTGATGAAAAGTATAAGGTCTACACAATGGATATCGAAATGGATGATCCTAGAGAAGGAATGTCCATGGTTCATGATCCATACATTAATGGTGAAAACTAGGGAAGCTATAAATCCTATAGGATCATGTATTTAAAGAATCATAAATTCTAATTTTATTTATAGATCATCAGTCCATATGGGATTCCTTAAAACCCGTATACTTGGACAACTGAGACAGAAGATAAATATGACATCAATTCAAGAGAAATAATGGCTATTATTATAGGACTTGGTCCTAATGATTTTAATCATTTATCACAAATTCCTACTGCCTATGAGATGTGGAAAAAATAACTCTATCTTATGAAGGAACATACAAAATCTGAAAGATGAGTTATGCTACTACAAATTTAAAATATAACATCCTTATAATGTTTGACATTGAAATAATTACACATATGAATGAAAGATTAACAGATATTATTAATAGTATTACTTCCTTGGGAGATCCCAAAATTCAATATGATCATGATATAAAAGTACTCAGATTACATCCCTATAAGTGGAATAAAATATCTGCTGCTATTTGAAAATCATCACCTTTCCAGAATTTAACTTTGAAGGAAATGATCATAACATTAATGATCTACAAAGTAGAAATTAAAGAGTAATTTAACAATCATAGGAATATAGTGAAAATGGAAAACACTTACCTGAAAGTAACAACTCATAAGCATAGAATAAAAACCAAAATTAGTCACTCAGGCAACTAAGATCATTGAAATTCATGAAATCATTGTCATTCGTCTTTCTGTACAATGAACTTTATCTTTTTCTGGAGAAAGGACATAGGTCCTTCATGTTATATCTTATTCAAGTGAGAAGACTGTGGAGAATCTTAATGCTAACCCCTTAGATGTTGTGGAATCTGTTGCTCTGTTAAAGAATCCACATGAAGGAAAATATGAATATATGTCAAATAACATTGAAGACATGGTTATAATGATTAACAATGATTGGGAAGATATTTATAGTCTTCTATGGGAGCTAGAAGCATAAAGGAAATATTTTAATGATTCGACGAATTCATCAACTCCAAGAACAGAATTTGTATCTATTCTGATTCAACTACAATAAATAATAGGGAATTCAATTTAAAAAAGATATTTTTATGAATTTAAAAATGATATGTTAAAAAAGACTGGGAAGATCAAATTAGTGTCAATTTCTAATATTTTATTATTATTTTGTAATGATACGTAGGGAGGCAATTTGAATCATTAAATGGGAGTCTCAATCAGACCATTGCTTCTACCCGTGCACCTACAACTTCACTAGATATGATCAAAAGGTTTCATTCTATCACATCAGTTATGGATTATATGAATGAAATAATTGAGAATAATTAGTTAAATAGTTCACCCTTATTAATCTTGTTTGAAAATCATTGATATCTTTTTGATAAAGTAACATTACTGAACTCACCCTCAGGAAGCTTCTCAAACACCTTATTGATATGTTATCCATGTTTTATTAGATAGAATATAATTTCCATGACATTTTGAAAGTCAGTTTCATTGATAATCTAAATTTCAGTCAGGATTCAGAAAATTTGTTGAGAATGTTCGTAGAAATCATGAAGAAAATATACAAGATCAGATGGTAGAACTGAAAGAGTTTTCCAAGAGGCATAGGATCCACCAGAACCAGTACTAAAACCTACTTTTGAACAGAACCTTTCACCTTCTTCTAGATCCACTATTTAATCCTTTTTATTCATCTAAAACGTGTACATTATTTTTATAGTTTTTAGAATAATATTCATTTGTTTTTTATATTTTTCTATTTTAGATTTTTTTTATCATTTTTTTTTCTCTATATCCAGAATAAAGGGCTTATTGATCCAAACAATACATTATAAATAGTCATTTTTTGTGCAAAATTAAAAGCTTTATAATCCTTTTATTATACATTTTTTTATATAAAAAATGGGGATAATTGTGGGTGAACACAACTATTCATTTAAATATATTATTATTCAAAAATGTTCTATAAAATAAAAATATTGGTTTGATAAATTAAATATTTAAATTGTTTTCCTTATATTTGTTTACAAAATACTATAATTTTTGTTAATTATTTTATGGTTTTTTAACATAAAAAATGGGGATATTTTTGGGCATCTATTTTCTCAATAATACTCTATAAATTTTAACTGATTTTTATGATCACAAATACCATTATTTTACTAATGATGTTACTTTAAGTGTTTTTCAAATAATTATTATTTAGTACAATATTAATTATGTAATTATTTTCAGGATTTTAATTCACAAGGAAAATTTGTTAAATTGTTCGGAACACCTTTTAATATTGTTGGTGTTGAAATTATTCACTCTTAGGGAGTGAAAGACTTGATGTTATATAGTTAATCATCACTCAAAAGGGCCCTACATCCCACAAAAAAATCTCAAAAAGAACCTTTATGTATCCATCTATAAGGCTAGACTGACTTCACGAGGACCGCCTCCGTGATCATCTCCGTTACGTAATAAACACTTGGTGGGTCAAACACATTCTGACAACGCAGTCCAATCTGTGGCATCAATGGACTTCGCACAGGCTCCTCGTCGATCCTCTCCATGGTGTCCCACTTCCTGTGGGTGGCTGATAAATTCCAATGAATCCTCTCCTCTGTAATGTATCACTTCTCTTCACGGAGAGTTATGCGACCCTCGCTAACCTTCAGTTCCTATAAATAGAGGGATCACCACCTCTCAAACCACTGTTACTCTACCCTTTCAACTTTCGAGATTTCTTTTTCGCAATGACTTCCGTGAAACCAATATATGGATCACCAAAGGTAATTTTCCTCTATCATCGATACCACTTTTCATTCTTCACCACCTCCACCTATGGTGGAGATTCCATCTGCGAAGGCATATTACCATCATAATTGAGGGGGGGCCCTCCGGGGTGCTCCATGTTTCACGAAGCGTTAAGCCTTCGTGAAGCACTCTCCAAATAATGAGATATTTTTTGAGGGAAATCTCTGCTCCATTAATGGTTCTCCTTCATGAAGACCCATTCCTTCATGAATACCCTTTAATTTGTAGATACCTTTCCCTTCATGAATTCCATCCTTTTCAAGAAGCACACATGCTTCACGAAGACCCTTTCTTTTTCGGAGTACCTCTTTCCAATATCTCTTTCATTTCACACCCTTCTTCTATGCAGACCTCCTCACTAATATTAAGATATTTCAATGTCCCTCAAATAGTGCCCCATGTTGCGTTGCTTTCCGTCATACTTCTTCTCATAGGCACACTAATAGCTATTGCTTCTTCGCATAGCCACACTAATGTGAGCCCTTAAATGGATCACTCCACTACCCCGTCTCCCTATGGTATTGCTGGTGCCTTCCCATCACCAAATGTTCAAGTTCAGTAGATATGTAAGTTGAAAGGGTGAGGAGTGGATCCTCACCATCTGAGCTATATAATGTTAAACTCCCTAGAACTCGCATCCTTGAAAGAATATGTTAAACTATGATGGCCGCATATGTGGTAGTTTTAGGAGGACCATATATGCAATGGGAATGGGTTCCCTTTTTCTCTCACTTTCCCTATGAGCTTTGTTTCCATGAAAACCTTGAGAAGTCTCCATGTAAGACCTGATACCCTTTGATGGGATAATTCAGGTACGATGACCATATCCTCCTCATATGTCTTAACACCCTCCTTTCTCATCATGATACAAACTAAGAGTAAGACCTTGTTTCTAACGTGGGTTGCTATCAATGCGTAAGCCCTACCACACATATCACTGGCACACCAACACAATGTGATAGTTAGGTTTGTTAGTTCCTCTTGTTTCTAACACCGAGCATGACTCGCCTATTTTTAGAGTATTCATATACCATGATATCCTATATAGTCGACTAACCATGTGTAAGACCCATGCCTCTTTCTCATCTGAATTACATGGACTTTGATCTTTCCATTATATGAAGGGGTATGTAGGAAGCTTCTCTGAGGTTCAAGCCCCATCATTCTACATCACCCATCAGTCCCAAAAAATTCACTTTGGCTCGCCTTCATCGTTCATGATGTTGAACTATATGCATTAAAACTACATGGGTTTTGATTTCTGTCTCCTAGAAAGGGTATGTATGAAGTCTTTTTAAGGTTCAACCCCAAACACTAGTAAACATTTTTGTTCCCCTTATTGGGACCCGTGACCTTGGTCCACCATTTAGTGGTGTCGGACCATTTCTATGGCCTCTAACCATGTATAATCCCTACACTCAATCCATACTCCTCCAAACAAGAGTCCCCTCTTATGATGGATTTTTAACCACGTGTATGCCCCATCATGTCTTTGGTCTACTTTCCTTTGTGTACACCCTAATTCTATGCCCCATAACAAACTACATGGGCTTTGATTTCCTTCCATAGGGATACATAGGAAGCCTCTCTGTGGTTCAATCCCAACATCACCATCATCTTCATTTCGGTTCCATCCCCACTAACTCCATCCTTCAACATTCCACCACATATCCATCTTGATTCCACCCAAAACACCACATCCCAGTGAACCCTTTCCATCATCATGCTAATAACCATGTATATTCCCAAACATGTCTTCGAGTTGATTTCTTTTTTGTATAACCTGATTCATCACCCTCTAGAACTATGTTGGTTTTGATCCCAGTATTCTATAAAGGGTACATTGAAGTCCTCCATGAGGTTAAATACTTTCCAATTGTAATCCTTGGTGTCCCCTTTGTCTGATCCCAATCATCCTCAAATTATTCATTATTTGTCATCTTTATCCACCCATCTAGTATGCCTCCCAAGTGGTCCTTCATAGGGGTGCACCCATCTGATCCAGTCCCATCAGTGTTTTGATCAGTCTTGTATGTCTCTTCTAGATGTTATACTTGAGAAATATCCCAAATTAAAAATGGTAAGCTGAGGAAAATTTTGGAGGCAAGCCTCTGGAATATAATTCCCCGCACTCAATGTGGGATTCCTCAGGCACCTATTCCCTCAAGAATCACTATCATAAGGGGAATAAATCCATGTGTTCTAGTGTTCCAGCACCCAAACATGATAGAGATGCTCAATTTGACTACTCCCTTGACGAAAGTTTGCTACCTGGACATGACCCCATGGAATGTCAAGACAGAATTAGTGTAATTAATCAGCATCCTCAAAGATATGGAACCGAGAAGGGTTTCACAAACAATGCCTTAATCATTAAGAGAGACCCAGACTAGGTGAAATATTATGATGATGAATCCACATAAGGAGAGATTGACATCCAATCATCCTATATCAATCAAGGAGAAAAAACCCCTAAATAAGCGACGAATGTCGCCCAGCTTTGGAATGAAAGAATGTGGGGAAACAAATAATCAACATGTTCCCATTGATGGATAAGCGGCCTGAAGAAAGCATCAGAAATAGAAATGGTGAACCGAACATGAATCTTCTCCTCAATATGGAGTTTATTATTGTTCAATACATCAACAGAAAAGTGTGTCACAAGCTCCAGCTATCCGGTGTGAGGTCCCAGCATGAAAATAGTGGCCCTGGTGTGAAACTCACTAGGTGTTGGGTAATTTGACCACTGGGTATCCCAGTCTAAAATGTTGTTAGAAAGGATCTTCTTATCCAACCATAAGATATTGAATGGTTCAAAGGAACTAGGCACCTCTTTAGTATTATCTGTATTAATTAGTGAATTTTCATACTTTCCATGACCCAAGCTTAAGCTATAAGAAACTGATCACCTCCCTCCCAATGACACAGGGAAGGGGTAGTATTAATATAGAAATTCCCCATACTTCATATCCTCTACAATGGATCCCATGCCCATAGCTACTGGGTTCCCACACCCCCTCTCTATATGAATGTTTTCAGAGGAGGGTTATTGATACTCTAGATTGATGATATTAATAGGAAGGGGTCATCTAGATGAGGGCCATGGATTGTGAAGACATGAAGTCATCAGTTCCCCGTCCAAACTGCCAACCCCAAGGGCCATGCATGGAGCTGATGCTCTGCAATAATAATTTCATTAGCTTTGGGAACCTATCCCTAGAGTGCTCATATGACTCACTCCCTTATGATAACTATGTATGGGGAGTACCAATCCAGCCATCCATAAATTCATTTAGGGTGTCACCAAGAAGTGATCCCACATATCCATTTTAGCGTCACCCTACAGTTCTATAGACTAAATATATCATGTTCCATCCCCTTGAATAGTCAACTCTAGTTCGGCTAACCCTGCATAATTGCTGGGTGAAAGCTTAAGAATATACCCACCATGGGGCATCATCATCTGCGACATCAGTGGCCCGAGCCACCACCGACACATGCTTTCAACCCCATCACATTGTTAGGTTGGGGAACCTACTAGTTATTGATCAGGGGAACTTCCAAGACTAGCCAATGATGAAGCACCAATGAACCAGTGATTAGGTTGAACTGGATCTCCCTGTTACCAGGGAAAGTGGTAGCCATCGCAGGACAACCCATGATAGTGACATTCAGAATGGGGGGCCTCCCCACACCACTATCATCAGCCCATGTAGAGGCCCTTCTAGTCATGTTGACACTAGACAAGAAGTTCATCCTTGTTCCTTCGATCTCTGGTATTGAAATTTTCCTCACATACCAAGTTCTCAATGAGAGGGTCTTCCTTGTCCAATCACTCAACATCATGGAGGCCCTCCCCATTTTATCATTGATTCTAGAGGGGGTCCTACTCCTACATTAAATCACCAAAGTGGAGGTCCTCCTCATTTCATCAACATAAAACACAGAGGCCCTTCTCATGTCCAATATAATTAGTACATATAACCTCTTCTTAAAGCTACTACAAGGACCGACTGACACGAAGGTCCTCCTCGTAATATGGATGACCACCATCCCGGTCCTCCCCATGTTTTTAACAGCTCCTAGGGAGGCCCTCCCTGCTTCTGAACTATCAAACATGTAGGTCCTATCAATGTTATATTGAAAATTTGTTCGGCTTCCCCATACCCTAGCTCATCTGAGTGGAGGTCCTCCCCGCGTCAGCAACGACTGATGTGAAAGCCCTCCTCATATCCCATCCAATGCAATCATAATTCTTCCCCACTCTAGTACCAATCTACATGGAGGAACTCCCCATGCCAAAACCTACCATGTCCTGCATAACCATCGAGGGGCAGGAGGGTGGGTCACCACCACCAAATGAAGAATCCATAAAAGCTTCAAACCACAATCAAACCACCCCTAATTTTTAGATTCTAAGGTGGAGTGAGATTAAAGGATGGAACCCTCACCGCGATATTCTATGTCAGGGGTTGGGGTAGGAACAGGGTGTATAAGCATCATCCTTTTGAAAAATTTGGTCCACCGGATCCCTGGATCCCTATGAAGATACATACAGGTACAGAAAGATTTGGCCCCATTCCAAGGCATGGTCGTGCAATCCTCCTTATCATTAATAGGATCATTCTCTACCTCAACAAGAGATCACATAGCATTTTTTGGGGACCAATATAGTATGACCAGAAGCATGAACCGCTGCCAATGACCACACCCCATGAATGAGGATCAGTGGACGTTTGTCTATCTTATAGGGATTTAGTGGCATAATAAGTGAATTATTCAAAAGAAAACCCATTATGTAGAGTTTTTTTCAGCTCACGCACCATACTATCCACCAGCTAGTATACCATCATAGTGATCAGCTTCAGTTCCATTTATGGTTCCTCAACCATACCCAGATGATGAATGGGGAAACCAAGAGTCGGATCCTCAGTCTTAGATTAACAATTTGTGGAACCATCTCACCAAAGATCATCTCCCTAAGATGTTCTAGGCAATTACAATATTATGTGTCAGAATTTTGGAATTAGTCACCTAGGAGGAGGTCATGTTCTTCTGCCAAACTCTATGGGAAACAAAATTCTATCTCTATCTTCGGTGGTTAGCTTATCCCATGAGCTGAGAACACTTCAATGACATTAGTCTGCAATGCAGCATGGTTGACTTGGATGCACTCCCCATGGATAAGCGTCTTGTGTCCCCTAGTTAACATCGTACCCTAATGAAATGATGTGTCTGGATAATTACAGTGCTCCATGGAATTATTAAGGAATATTCTCCCCATGTTCAAATATGAAGTTGGGGATAGTATGATGCCCTTCATTTTTGTCCTAACTAGGAACAACTCGACAATCCATTTGATATTGAGGATATAATTCCAAGAAAAATGGATGTTAACATGGATGATCAATCAGAGGATGAAACTGATCAAGGAATTGTGGAAGAGAACTTACCCCCAAAGTGGTTCCAGACCTGTTGGATCTATTGGGTAGGGTAACTCACCAAAAAAGAAACACACTAGGCCTTCCTCCACCTTCTGAGTCATTGTAATTTAGTCAAAACCCCAATAAGTTTAAATAGCACACTAGGACCATCAAACCCTCTGACCCATCTGGCATAGTGCCAATGATAGAAGATGACCCTGAAAAAGACGTGTTGCATAAATAGATCATGAAACACAAAAAGATGGTCGATGACCTTATCCCTCTATGTGATGCACAATGACGACCAGATTACAATAATCCTTGATTAGGTTAGTTGGGGAAAGTATAGCCTCCCCTCGATGATTTACCCCTAGTGACCTTGTCCATCATGCCCATATAGACCGATTAGATGTCATAGTTTATAGAAATCATGCGTTATATGCATCATCAAATCCACATGAGTTTCTTGATAATCCTCTTTAGGACGCAACACAGTGTCCACCACCTGTTTCATAGGTTGTTACCCTAGAATTCCCACAATCCATTCCACTAGCCACTCCATGATCCACTGTGCCTTCTTACTGTGTTGAAGAACCTTCCAACAAACTGGTTGTAAGAGATCACCATCAATATTAGAATCATCTACTAGATGATCTAATGGAAGCACTTATTGCTCGCCTCGAGGCCCTTGAAACATGACAGGTGGAAATATTGTCTGATGGAAAGCCATATTTGGAATGGTTGGATGATATTCCAGCACCTATGAGTTTCAGGAATCCTACTTCCTACCCCTTTAATGGGATGGATGATCTTCTATGGCATCTGACCTACTTTATTTTATGGTTTGGACCCATCCTGGGAACTCCAACACAGTCGGAGGCAACCAAGCTCTAATGTTTCATGCATAGACTAGAAGGGGCTACATTTTTTTTGGTATAACTAGTTACATATTGGGTTAGTAGCCAGTTGAGGGGACCTTCATAGGTAGTATATATACATGTTCTGTTCCACTACCCAAAGGAGAAGAATTACCGACCTCTTCGAATGAAAATAGTGGCCTAAAGAGTTCGTCATAGACTTCGTTTCTGGGTGGAAGGTCCTCACATATTTCCTTAAGATACCACTAACCTAGGAGTAGCTACTGATGATGTTCATGGGGAATGTGAAACCAAACCGGTCCCTTCACTAATCACTTAGAACACCCATGGTGGGTTTCAATATTTCTCAGATATGGCTCAATGTTTAGAGGATGCCTTACAGGAATCCAAGAAGGTACATCCATTACCTACTATGTTTTCTGCACGAAGATCCGAAAAGATAAAGACCATCGTGGTAGAGCAAATAGAGGCCCTCAGGCAGTAAGAATTATTACCGGCAGAGCCACCTCCACAGATTCCTTGAGATCCACCACCTCAGGCGCAGCCTCCAGCAGAACAACTCTCATAGTAGAATCAGTATGCGCCCTCACGTAACATGCCACTACCACCTAGGAGAGACAATCAGGTTCCTCATCCCCATCAGTCACCTCCATCCCCTCATCAAGTTTAGGCTCCCAGAGCCCATTTACCGGAAAGAAGGAACTAGACCAACTCATTTAATGAGGCTTAGGTTCTCTTTTAATTATAAAATTCATTGGATCAAGGAATCTTGAGGTTGCGGAATGCAAGAGGCCTGAAGAGGTGGAACTCATTGATCACCCCAACTACTACCCATATCTTTGGTTCCATGGGTGCACATTCTAGTAGTGCTATGTGTTTAAATACTGGTTCTAGGACTAGGTTAATAAAAATATAGTCAGGTTGGACCCATCCCCGTTACACAAGGAATTTGTGTTAATAAAGTATGACAGTTATAGCGAGCCTGATTGGCAGCAGGATTCTAACTATGGGTCTCAAAAATATGATGACCGGATGGCTCAAAAGGGTGTTGCATCTACCCATGTTTTTATTCGTGCGTGTTTGAGTCAACAAAAGCTTTTATAAGTTGCGGCTTTACCTACATCCTCCACTTCAATGTCAACATCTCAACCATCATTTTCCCAAAAGGGAAAGCATCAACGATGAAAGGGAACGCAAAGTCCCCCACTGAGGGCATCCCATCTAGTAATCTTCATAATTTCATGACAATGATGATGGATATTGAACTCAGAATCAACCCAGAGAATAAGGATTCTTCAAGTTATGATCAGGGGTACAATTTAGACAATACCACCAAAATAGTAAACCCTTACATGGTTCTTAATGATGAAGAGTGCCAAAAGGATCCTTCCAACACCCCTAGCCGACCCCAGAGTCGATAGAGCCGTGGGTATGTAAATCTCCAAAATGCATTGGTTAGTTTTTCTAACCAAGCTATGCAGGCCACTGACAGTAGACAGGAGGCCCATCATAGAGCTCAACATGCATAGCCTTCTCATCTCATTTCTTCATATTATATTCCACTGAAATTTTTTTCTACTTGATCAGGAATAGCCACCATGATCATGTTATAGCCAGTACCATTCTGTCTTGGATAGACCTCATTCCTATGGAACTCAACCAGTAGTAACTCTATGTGGTTTGACTATTGAGCAATGATACATTCCCAACACCAGTACGAATCCGCTAGTTCAACCAACAGTACCCGTTCAAAGCATTGGCCACAGAGCGACCTCCTATCAGTAGAAGTGTTTTCCTCGAACTAAAGTATGATATCCTCAAGCATCATTCCAACATTCCAACGAAGATCTCTATCCTCGAGGATATAAACCTATAATTCGATATGTGTGAATCCCTTAGAGAGGATTTAAGAAGTACCATCCAGTTTGAGACAAATGTTGTAGCCACATAAACCTTCCATGATTAGGCAGTCAATCAGGTGGAATGTCAGGACATTATCCATTTATCTGGAGAAGATGGTGGTTATTCTATAGTTAGGAACAAACACCCACTGTAAATCACTGGCCATTTCAATGACATGATGGTCCACCACTATCTGGTCGATAGATGCTCTGGGATCAACATTATCCCGGCATGAAAAATCCGAATGATGGGATTGTCTGAGGTATATCTATGTCCCTATAACCTAAAAATTCAAGGATATAATAGGACAAAGAAGACCCCAATTGGTAGAATACACCAAAATACACAATTCAGTGGACTATATTCCAACACCAAAGTCATGGTTGTCTCACAAGACAATGATTACAATGTATTGATGGGTAGAGCATGGATCCACCTACATGTGCAAGTTCCTTCGTCATATCACCAATGCTAAAAGTAATCCCTTAATGGTCGAGTTGAAAAACTATAAGGTGATTCATCTCCATTATTCTCTTATAAGTCCTACTACTTAGATGCTGACTATAACAAGAGAAAAGACAAGCATAATAAGGCTAATGAAGTTGAACTGTATACGATTGTGACTGATCTATGAATAGAATTTAATGATGCATATGTTTTCCCAAATCATCGATTGGAGGCCAGAACCTCATATTTGGGGCAATGCATTGTGGTCTCTAGAATGAGGGGGAAGTGAATTCCCAAGTATAAGGAATACCATGGGATCACCTCATATTTCTACACAAATTAGGCTTAGGTAATCCTAGAAACCCCAAATCATATAAGTTCTCGGGATTTCCACCCATGGAAAAAGTGATACGTCATACATTACTATTTTATAGGTCGGGATAAACTGGATCAAGTTGCTTAACCACTATTGTTTTGGTATTATCAAATGTAACCCTTTGGGTGGAGGGCCATATGGGATTGGATTGAAGAAATTTTATCTGCATGGTTTCAACAATGAAGATGCTCCTCGATGAGGATTCCACAGCCACTCAGGCTAGCACCAATGTCTCCTAGGATCTGTTAACTCAGAGGAGTTTCCTCCAGCTGATGATCTTCGAACCATGGATGAGGAAGAGGATTTTGAAGACTCCACTCCTACTTTCAAATAGGGTGTCTCTACTATGGTCGATTAATTGTTATATGTGAACCTCAATACTGAGACAGATCTGAAACCCACAGTGATCAATGACACTATGCCTGTAGAAGAGAGAAAATGATACATGGATTCCAAAAAGCAAGATTGTCATTTATTTTCCTAGAGATATGATGAAATGTTAGGCTAGATCCTCAAGTCACCATCCACCTTCTCGGTAACCCATCAAATCTTCAGGGGTTCAAGCAACCTACCAGAAAGACGAACCCTTCTCATAGTTCCATGTTCCATGCTGAATTTGATAAGCTCATCAATGACAACATAATCAAGGAGGACCAGTACACTAGATGGTTGGGTATCATTGTTCCTGTCATTAAGAATAACATACAAAATTCATTCTATATTGGCCTCTGGGATCTCAACCATCAACATCCAAAGGATAAATTATCCCTTCATATGACAGAATTGTTGATCTACACCACCACTGAATTCTAGGAACTCTCCTTTAGAGATTGGTGTTTCTGATATAATAAAATCCAAATTCCCCCTGATGATGAAGAGTATACCGCCTTTACAGTACCAAAAGGAAATTTTCGTCCAGGTTATGCCTTTCAGTCAAAGGAATGCAGGTTCCACCTATCAATGTTCCATGCACCACATATTCAATATGATCTTCAGGACATTAATGGAATTATACGTGGATGATCTGGTGGATAAATCCTACCATCATAGGAACCATCATAGAGATCTTTATAAAGTGTTCGATTTCCTCTGTTCTAGCCATCTAAAGAAGATCCCATTGAAGTGTTCCATTGGGATCACCTTCAAAATGTCTCTAGGCTTCATTTTCAGATACAGAGGTATTGATATTGATTCAGAAAAGATCAAGGCCATCATCTAGATTTCTCCATCGAGAAATATTTTGGAACTTTGTGGCTTTCAATGCCACTTATCCATCATAAGATGATTCATTTGAAAATATGGTGAGAAAGATTAATCCATTTTCCCAGATAATGAAGAAATGTGATGATTATCAATGGGACAAGGAGTGTCAGACTTCTTTTGAGGAAATAAGGCAGTACCTTTAAAAACCTTTGTTTCTAATGCCACCCATTTCATAAATTCCACTAGTCCTCTATGTCACCATCCTAGAGAGGTCCCTCTATACTCTTCTCACCAAAAAAACAATGAGGGGATAGAGAACAGTTTATACTATCTCTTCATAGGCTCCTAGAAATGGAAACCATATATTCATATATAGAGAAGAGATACCTCACACTGATAATCGTTGTGTAGAAATTGCGACAATACTTGCATCACCATGAGATAAAGCTAGTGTCCTAAGTGGATCCAATAAAGTAAATTCTTAACCACCACATTTTGACAAGATGACTAGCTTGTTGGGAAGCGATCCTTTAATTTGTAATAATAAATTGTTTCCCCTAGAATGATATCAAGGGATAAGCATTGTCAGAATTTATTTATATCCATCTGGGCCCTGAAGAGAAGTATTTGGATATTGATTTTCCAGATGAGGCAATCATCTCATGGATCAAGTCATTCTTATTTGGAAAATTCACTTTGATGGCGCTTTGAGAAGCCCTATCGGTAGAAGTCTCAATGATCCCAGACTCAAAAGAGTGGTACTGGATAACATCTTCATCATTCCTGCCAATGCTATCATACACTATTCATATTTATTATTATAAGGTTATACCAGTAAGGAGGCAGAGTACTAGGCTCTCATCACTTGTCTCAAGCTGTTTCCTGAGACTGAGGTTCCCTACCCACATGTGATATGGGAATTTGAACTAGTAATACAAAATATAAACCGTAATAGCATTGTCGGGATACTGGAGATCGTACTGCTGTTAGAGAGTACTCTCCAGCTGATGGCCCAGTTCCCTTCTTGGCCAGATGTTACTTGTGTCCCTCGATCATAGACCGGTCGAGCTGATGCCATGGACAACCTTGTCGCATCATTGCATATCATAACTAGGATGATTTGATTATCCTTATGGCGCATCAAATATTCATCCCAACCATCACTCCGGATGATGATGACAACCCATAGGTAAGACACTTTACCATTGGTTCCTTGACATCGGGACCTACTGGTCCCCCTACCATAGTGTTAGAAGGGACCCCTAACTGGATGAATCCCTTTAACAAGTATCTCTAATATGGTAATATCTTGGTAGACTGAGTTGAACATGAGTGAGTCCATCAACCCACAACGTAGTTTACTCTCCCGAGTATTACCATCATTGAGATGGTCCTCTACATACATGGGTTTGATGGGATTCTCTTACTTTTCATTTAAGGGGGGATATTTCTTAGGTCATGGGGGAAGTTCATTTTGGTTCTTGAAGAGCTCATCAGGTAGGGCTGAAACAATTTCATTAGATCTAATGATTAGGATAATTTTGTCCCAGCATGATATGTGAATGTATCAATATCTCCAAGAGGTTCCATTCATGCCAAATCCTTGCTAATTTCGTGAATTAGCTTCCAGATCCTCTATACACTACCATGTAGTCTTGGTCTGTGTGGTCTGGGTAATCGTTGCCAAGGGACCATATCCAGCAATAACAGTTCTCTAGTGTAGGTTCATCATGACTGTTACATATTTCTTTTCCATGTGGGAAGAGGTAATTCTACTCAAGGAAATCAAGGCGCGTTCTATCATCAAGTTTAGGAGCTCTAATGTCATCCACTGATTCAGATTCCCTTATGTCATTCTCACAGATAATGAAACAAACATCTAGACAGCTAAATTGAATAAATTATATAAAATGTACAATATCTATTCTAATCATCCATCTCACTATCATGCACATGAAAATGGTATGATCGAGGTGTTCAACAAAACCCTCTGTAAAATATTACCAAAGATGGTTGGTCTGAACAGGAAGAGTTGGCCGAAAAAACTTCCCAATGCCCTTTTGGATTATCAGATGATGAATCATAATTCTAGTCAGGTGACTCCATATTCTCGGGTGTACAGAACATTGGTATTACTTCCCATCATGATTAATCTACCAATATTACGCACCCTCGTCTACAATCAGCAAGAACCTTATAATGTAGTCAAAATCTGTATAGTTAAACTAGAAGCGCTTGACAAGAATAGGCTTTGTGCCTTTCAAAATATAGAGATACATCAGAACAAGATAGATAGGGATTGAAATAATATATTTCTCCTCCACTCTGTACAAGGTGACACAGTATTGGACCTAAGCACACCAAAGATACCAGGTAAGAAGACACTGAAGTTGGATCCCAAATGGGAGGGACCTTACATCGTTCACAAGGTTAAACCCAATGTTTCATAATCTCTTGTCACTATGGATGGTGAGCTTGTTAATCCTCCCTCCAATACCAAATTCCTCAAGTAGTACATTGCGTGAGGTAATCTCTTCATCCATGATGTTAAACTGTATTATCGTCCTACAAAATGTTAAACTGCAGGTCCTCATCCTACAAGACGTTAAATTGTAAATGGTCCGAGATATATAACCCTAAACTAATATCCCATTCGACTCACATGATGATAAACTATAAATGGTGAATATACGGCATGGTCTATGCTCTACAACCTTAAAATAAGACCCCCTTTATCCTTACCACATGATATTAAACTACACAGATTTCGAGAACTATGTATGGCATGATTCCCATTCTTATGGGATATGTAGTAATATTTGGACCTCTCATTTGTGGCCCAGCCTCAAGTCCCTTGACGTTTTCGGCCTCCTAGCCCAAGTCCTCTCTTCGGATTGTGCGATGTGGTGTAGTCTATTTTTCCTCATATATGTTGGATTATTTTTCCACTCCATTCACATTCCTCTTTGAAATAACCCTTTTTATACCTCCTTACTTCATGATGTTAAACTACACGACATTTTCAGAACTACTTGTGGCTTGATTCCCATCCTTATGGGATACGTAGGAATTCCTGGAAATTTCATTTTTGGGTCCAACATTAGTTTTTAGAAACCTTCTCTTCCTTCTGCCCCATTAGACTATGTTTTCATGGGAGTGTGTGGTGTGGTGTAGACTTATGTACTCATTCACACAAGGTTTGTAATAACCATGCCACATATCACTCTCTTGAGGACTATCCATTCCCTTGTCCTCAACTCACCTCATTGAGTCATTTTCTCTCAATTGGGCCCCTTGACCATTTTTGGGGATTCGGAAAATTCATTAGATGCATTGTGGTTTAGGAAAAAGATTGTTGGATTCTTCATGAACATGACTTCAACTATTTCCGTACTTCACATCTCCTTTTATTTGGGTTCCCATCATCTTTCAAATTCGAAAGGAACCCTGAATGATATGAATGTTCGACCTTATGGATCACCTACTACTCTAAGCCAATCTCCTGATGGATTTTGAATGAAATTATAAGGCAAGTTCCTTGTTTCAAATTCAGTTACTAGTCGAACCTTGGATGTTAGATCCCATATCATGTCACATAATATAGAAACTATGTTTCCAACATGGTTAATAGTTAACACCCATCGTTGTGAAACCCCCATTGGACCCTAATTATTGGTCATATGATTCACATCCCTTTCTACTCCATCATGTTCAAGTTGAATTTTGACACCCTTAGTGCTATACCTCAATGCATATTTGTGTGTTAAGAGGATGAATCAAAGTCACTGTGTCATCATTGTCCACACATAATTTCTGATTTTTTGTGTATTCCATGTGGGGGAGAGATCTTTTCGACCCTTTTTTCCACATCATGCATTACTCACATGGGCTTCGGGACATGATCACAGTTTATGCCTGCTTAGAGGAATCTCACTCCATTTCGTCCAAGCTCTATGAACTTAAGCTAAGACCCCCCTCATCCATACTGCATAAAATTAATCTATATGAATTTCTAGAACTATGTACGACTTGATTCCCATAAGTATGGGATATGTAGAAACATCTGGAAATTTCGTCATCATGTCCATCTCAGGCTCAACTAATTATCTCTTCTGTTTGGGATTTGGGCTCTGATTCTTATGGGATTATTTGGTGTTGCATTTGTGGACTTATTTCCTCATTTACGTTGCATCTATAAAAGTCTATCCACGTACTTCCACTTATAAGATAGTCCCTCCTATCTTCATTATTACCGCATGAAGTTAAATTGTATGGAATTTCTAGAACGATGTACGGATTGATTACCGTCCTCTTGAGATATGTAGAAACACCCAAACATTTCATATTCGTCCAGAGCCTTGTGTAATTTTATCTTTTCTAGCCCCTTGGCCTAAGGTCCCCTCCCCCAGGGATTTCAGGTGGTGTGGCATGGACTTATGTCCTCATTCATGTTGGGTATGATTTATCACATCATGCACATTCCCTTTTGAACTTCATTCATCTATATACGGATAATCCATTTGATGTTAAAATATTTTACCTATTTTCACATGACATTAAACTATTGCGTATGTTTTTTATGACGTTAAAATTCATGGGTTGGCCCGATCATATGACCTTAAAATGTGACATTATCGTCCTAGCCGTACAACGAAGAACAACACCACATTGGGGTGTCCTCTCTTGAGGGGACATCATGTTTTGTATCGGTCATCCTCCATGACATTTTTCATGAACTACGTATGGATTGATTCTCATCCTCATGGGATACGTAGGAATTCCCAAACATTTCTTCTATGGGTCTAGCCAAGTCACCTCAAATCCTTTCTTCTTTCTGACCCCCTAGCCTGAACTCTATAGATAGAACATTTTGTGGCATTTATGGACTTATGTCATTATTAACATCAGGTTTATAATAGCCATTATGCATAATTCCCTTCATAAATATCCCTTCTAATATCATTGTGTTCTTACCACATGACATTAAACTACATGGCATCTCAAGAATTATGTATGGCTTGATTTCTATCTTTATGTGACACATAGGAACACCGTGAAATTTCATCCTTGGATCCATACCTAGGTTTATCAACCCATTTTCCACTTCTCATATTAACTTTTAGACCTTTATTATGCCTCACCATCATGCTCAGATGCACTGTGTTTTGGGACCTAGAGTTTTGGATTCTGTGTGGACAAGATTTTATTCATTTACATGCTTCACATATCCCTTTACTTGGGTTTCCATCATCTTTCACATATGAATGGACCCCCGGACCATATGGATGGATGACTTTATAGATATCCTACCACTCAGGGCCAATGTCCTATGGTATTTTAAACGATATTATAAGATAGGATTCACGTTTTAAATTTGGTCAGTAGTCGACCCTCAGATGTTAGTTCCCATTTCAGGTCACAGGATATGGATACTGTGTTTTAAACACAGTCAAAAATTATTCTCCGTTGTTATGATGCCCCCATTAATCCTTAAATATTGGCCATGTGATTCACGTCCCATTCCAATCCATCATGTTGAAGTGGAATTTTGACACTGTTGTTTTTATCCCTCTATGAACCTATGTGCATTAAATATGGTAAATCAACATCCTGAGGGTCATCTTCAACTCTGCACCCTTTCCCCCAACTATGTATTCTATGTGCTGCAAATATCTTCCCCACCATTGTTTCCCACATCGAGAATTTATCACATGGGTATAGGGATATGGGTAAGGTTTGTGCATACATGGATGAACCACACTTCATTTGGTCGGATCTCTATCACCTTAAACTTGGAGCTTTAGTCCCTTAGTCTGGGAATCATGACACTAAACTGTGTGCATTTATATGTATATTTGAAGTGCGGTGTGGACTATATTTCCTCATTCATGCCAAGTAACTTTATTGAAACACATCACAAATTTCCCAATTTGGAAATCTAATTATTTTTAGACCAAGATCTATGACCATAAAATAAGAACTCTTATGTCTGTATCATATGGGGATGAACTACATCATCTGCACCCATGCAGTGTAACGATAAATTACTTATCCATTGTACGTCTTCACTTGAGATGAAATTTCCCCATTTGGTATTGGAATCCGGCCATACCACCATCACGGACTACATATATCATGATTCTCATCCTCATGGTATATGTAGTGACACCTAGAATTATTATCTATGGTCCAACTGCATCACTAGGAACCCTCTTGTTCCATTCCATCCTGAGCTTCCATAGAAGAATGTGTTATGGTGTGTAATTATGTCCTCATTCACACCAGGTTTGTAGTATCCTCACCACATACCTTTATAGAGAGTTATCCATTTCTATGTCCTTACTTTGTGATAACAAACTATACGAGCATGTCCCACAAACATGACATTATACTGGGAACCTGATTGTCAGAGCTCCATGACTTTAAAATAATATTCATACCATCTATGTTTTCACAACATTAATACTGCATAACAATTATGGTAGGAATCTTTGAATGGGGATACCAACCTTTATATATATTATTCACCTACCGTACAACCTATAAGAACTATGTATGGCTTGATTCCCATCTTTATGGGATACATGGGAATGCATAGAACTTTCACCTCAGGCCCAGCCCCCAGACCATTAACGTTCCAGTTTCCTCTCCCCAAATCATTGTACGAACTCTCTGAACATAATCTAGGGGTTCCCAGTCCTTGTAACATGACTTTAAACTATTATCCACGGTCCTAGAAGTATGAACATAAACTATGTACAACATCCTGATCATACGACATGAAACTATTCCATGATCGTCAGTATATGATGATAAACTCGGTCATTTCATTCCCCATTTACACTATATAAAACTATAGTCCCCCCAAGGTCATCACAAGATAGGCCCCTTCTAGAGGTAGTAATGATCCCGATTCAGATTGATACTCTCAATTGAGGAATTTTTTCCATGGTAGCATAATAATAATAGTGTCAGACTCCATCCAAACATCCCATCCTTTCATCACCATGCTACACTTTCCCTCTATTTAGGACCCCATTCCCATTCACATATGATGGAACCCCCTAACAGTTAGGATTCTTGGCCTTAAGGCTCAACTACAGTCATGGGCCAACATTCTAGAATACATCAGACAAAACTTCGAGTTTAACCCCATGTTTGAAATCCAGTCAGCAGTTGACCCTCATTTGTTTATTCCCATTTTTGGCTAATGTGATACGGATGTTTTGTTTCGAATTTGGTGAATAGAAATCCTCTTTCATCATTCCATCATCACTGCATCCTGAACTTGGGATATCATAATTCACACTCTTCATTCCCCTTTGTTTGGATTGATTCAAATGCCCCTAGAATTAGCCCGCTCATGTGGGAGAGCATGTAGAGAGAGTGAGGTTTGGCTGTTTTGAGAATTCATCTAGAATCTCTAGGTGTTCATTAAGACCCTAGGTTTCCAATTATTGGTTGTCATTCTCGTATTCAAAAAGAATAATAATGTGGACATCCCTTATTTCTCACATTGGGCATGACCCATGTGAGCATAGGGAGTGATCGTTGGATATTTCAAAGATATGATTGAGATGATGTAATCGAAGAAAATAATGGGATTCATACATTCAACCAATATAAACAAGAATGTATGAATGTATGTTTATGAGTTCATACAAGTTAAAACTCCCACGGATTCCCACAAAAATAAGATGAATTTAAAACCTAAGTAGAGTGCTCTAGATCACCCAATCTTTGGTATGTGGACTCCAAAATTTTCACTCACAAGGTAATCTCCCTCTCATATTTAATGGCCGAAGGGTGAAATTCATCATCCCCAGTGAATGATAGGTTTTCATCATCTTGGATATTAACAATCTCTTTGGATGCAAGCCTCATCTTCTCCTCAGCTTCTATCAGCTGTTCCTTTAATCGAGATATGAATTGTGTTTGGGTTCTAATGAAAGTAGAATGTTCTGGCACTTGCACCCTCAAACATTGGACTTATTTCCCAAATTATTTAATTCTTTGGATATTTATGGACTTCCTCACATATCAGTCAACACTGAGGCTGCACGTGTCCTCCCACACCTTTTAGGAAAGGTAATATCAAATGATCATGTGAGGGTTCCAGGAAGGCACTCCTCCAGTGCAATGTTCTCACAACATAGGGCGAAGTTTTGCCATATGATTTATCCATAGTAATTGTGGGGTGTTATTGATCAAATATTGGATATATTTCCATGAACAATGGTGGATATAAATGTTATACTATCTATCAGAATTGGTTCTATCCCACTCGTTCGGGATAGTAGGTTCGTATTAGAGAAATTCCACTAGGAGATCAGTAGCAGGATCCCCTTCAAGCTGGTCTTCATCGCTTTATTATAATTCAATTATGTCCACCCAGTCAACTCTGAACTCTGTCCCGCCTATGGTATCACTTCTCAATAGTGGACTCTCATAAGGAACTATGTCTTGGTTATCATGGGAACTCAGTTCTATAGTGATCTGCACCCCCTTTTGGAGTGGATCCTTGAGTCTTCAATCAATTTTCACCATCAATATGTGTACCATCCTAGAAACCGTCAAGGCATGGGTCACATTATCCAATTTGACCGATCATCCAATCCGTACAGCTCTGAATCATGATACTTACCATATTAAGAAGCTTGATCTCGCCTCAGGTATACCATCACTGGGAGGACTATATGCGGCCCTAAATATAAGATTGTGGGATGTGAATATACTGAGGAGGATACATCTGCTCCCACAACACTGCTGGATTCTGCAACCACTATCTCTATGGTTGTAGGTCCCATTTTTTGGCCCTCTGTTCCTGTCATGGCTTCTCCCCCATCAGTTGTAGTGGGTGGTTGAAGACTCTTCTATATATATAAGTTTTAATTAAGAAACCAAGATAAGGCAAGAAGGGAACTAGTGCAATGAAGAGGAGTGAGAACTCACTTCTAGATTTATAGTGAGATCATCCAATGAAATTTCTCTTGATGACACTATTTCCCCTTCTTTAGGAGAGACTACCATGGAAATCCCCTCCATTTCTCTATGGAAATATACCTCATTGATTTCATCCCCAAATTATTTGTCTGTATGACTAGAAAAGGGAAAACACTTGGCTAGTTGAGCCTCCATCAATTGTTTAGAAGTATTCATTTTCAACAGCACCCTTACCTAGTTCTTCATTGGCCACATGAATCCATGGGAGTGTATTATGTCCTCTAGTTCCATAAAAAACATTATTCCACAGACTGGGGTAGCATTGAAGCCACATTTCGCAATGCCATGTTCTCTAAGCACTATCATGCGCCTGTTAAATTTTGTCAACATGAAATTAATGCTGAGATACTGTTTGATATTTTCCCAACATTTCTGGGACTCTGGATGGAAGGAGTCAGAAGGAATCATTACAGGATGTAGTTGCTTCCTTGGAGCTTCAGGGGGGACCCTATGAAAGCCTCAAGATGATTAACCTCTCTCCTGAGTCCTCCAAGGTGGAGCCACATGGCACAAAACTGTTACCTCTCTCTCTTCATCATAGCTAACACCAGTTCAGGGTCTATTAATTTGTGGAATAATTCCCCTACTATTATGGACTCACTACCTTGATTAATTTTCCCTCCACCTTATGGATGTCCTGTCATCATCAATGTTCAACATCGAGGTGTAGAGACCACTTTGCAAGCTTGAATAGTCAGTCTCTTCGAAATCCCACCAGGGTAGGAAGCCTTCCAAGTCTATGAAAACTCATGAAGTAGTCCGAATGTAGCATTGTATGGATGAAAACCGTTCCACATATTCCCATAGTCTCTTGTAACCATCATCAAGAGTTGTTGCATCATGCATGGGTGGATCTCAATGAACACATTTGTATACACGTTTGGGGTCAGCCAATGTATGCACACGAATTGTCGTGTGAAATAGTGTAGGGTATGTGGTTCATATATAGGTTCAGAGTCTACTCATGCCACCAAAACACTACCACATAAAGAGAGAAGATACAACTGCTTCCCTATAGTTTTTGTTCCATCATCAGAATAGGCCCTGGTTGTCAAAGGGAATGGGAGAAAGATAAATAGTTTTTCCCACCCCATATTAACCATCACAGTCACTGAGACTAGATTCCATGGGAAACTCCTTTCAATATTCAAAATTGAAATATGATAATGTATCCCAAGAGAAAAAATTTGGATATGATATTCATATCCCCCCATGTAGGCCGCAATCCAGCTATATAGAATGTGAAACGACCTGCACACCTGCATCAGCCTATTTCCATCATTGATGTGCCATAGTAGATGGTATAACATCTCCATCACCGAATATTTCAATGTTAATGTGGTCTCCACCATCCAGTTGAGGCGCTATGATGAAAGAAATTTTTCGGTCCCCCCTCCAATGTGGGCATCTCTGAATGGTAATATCCACCCACAGATCAGCACTGAGATGAATCCGGCCAACCTGACTATCGGTCGCTGCTCAGTCTTAATGTTGTACCCCCACATTATCCCCTGGTTATCATCTAGGATATTCTATTATGATCCTTATTTACTCAGATAATCTCATCGTGGACATATGGGGGTCCTTGCCTATAGTGTTTCCTCCTCCAGTGGGAAATTCATAAAATAATCGAACCACAACATGAAGTGGATGTCTCGAGTGTTCTGCTTATCCTTGTCTGTAACTAGTACTAGCCTCAACAATTCCGTATCCAAGACATTAATTTCGGGGAGGAACTTGTCATAAATCCATACCAATATTGGGATATCTGAAATGTAATGAATTTCCCAGAGGCCGATGATGACCTCCCCATGATGCTGGGGAAATGTTTTGGTATCCATGGACCACTGGCCAAGAAATTCCAATATAAACTCACTCAGTTGAGAGAAACTAAATTGGGAAGCCTAGTCTACTTCATACAGGCCTACCCGGCCCTGTACATTCTCAAACTCTTCGCAGTACACACACACCTAGTAGAACTGGGCGTAGTCAATAGTGAAGCTTCCAACCTAGCACAAATCCCAGCTTGCGATCCACCCCTTATCTGCATTCCTGAACAATGCCTTGATGATCATCTTGTATAGAGGTGGAGGAGTCTCCTTCAACAATTCCATATTGTCGACGATGTTGACATGATTGTAAATGAATTGTGTGGTGACCAGGGTATTCTCTTTTCCAATGTGGCCATTCACATCCTAGTACCATTGGTTTTTCTCAGGGGTGCTCATAAACCAGTAAGTCGACTCATCCTTTCTGGTGACTACGATAAAGTATTAATCCTGCAAGACAATGATGTACAATGGAAAGTGCTTCTAAAGTGGGTATTTTTTCTAAAAATCTGTTAGTTGATCCGTCAGCTGATCCGTCAATGATTGGTGATCCGAAGTACTTGGGATTTACTCTCTTATTTTGATATTGTTTTCCATGGCCTCCCTCTGAACAACATCAACATGAACTTCTCGCGCAACATCTTGAGTGGCCATTATCCTGAAGCCATGGATAATTTTTTTGAGTCGAGGCACAATGGATGAATTAAAAATAATTTTAAAATAATTTTCATGAAGACTTTTCATGAAGATGGTTGCAAAAAACCTACCCTCTATGAAGCAGCCTTGACTTTGTCATGCATTAAAAATGAAGTAATATAACATTATGACTCTGTTTTCTAAAATAATTTGTGAAGAAATAGACTAATAAACTAATGTTTGATAAAATAGTTCATAGAGAGGATAGTTTCATGAAGAAAAATCATTGGTACACTCGTTCTTGAAGATCTAGATGTGAAAAAACAACTATGGGTCCGTATTTATAGGCACGATCAATGTTAAATGCTCGGTGACCCATGGGTGGTCTTCATAGAAACCAACAAGTGTAATGACCCAATAATTCATTAATGAAAATTCATCTTGGTCTATTTAAATGTCTTCTTATGGTTATGTAAAATGTATGCACTTATTTGGTTATATGTTTTGGATTTTAAAATACAGTTAAAAAATTTGACCATTGCAAATATAGTTGTCGAATAGTGATTACATGATTAGTATAAATATAGGGCATTAACAAATCCAATTTAATAAGAAAAAGGATGCAATGACCTCATCCAGTAGGCTTACCCATACAAATCCCATTTTTCAGAGCTCATAAAGGAGGTGGCATCATTGGGCTTCTCTTTGACCAATCCCAAGACAAACTTCAAAATGTTAAGTTCCAGCGGAACCAGATACGAGTGAAGTTGAAGTTGATAGTGATTACCACTCGAGCAATGTTATCTGAGCCACCCCAAGAGTCTGTCACCATCGCGCACCTTACCCCAAGGTCTTTCGTGGGTGTTTTAAGGGTTTATGTAACAAGACCCTAGTACTACTATTATGTACATTATTCTTTTATAGAGAATATACATTCTTTTTATTGTTACATTTTAAATATTTTTAAAGCACAAATTGTATATTTAGATAATATTTGACTAAGAAATATATTTTGATGAATTAATGGATTTTTGAATTAAATAATATTTTAATATAATAATATTATTAAAATAATTTTTTATTAAATATAAATTATTTTATAATTTTATGACTGAAATAATAATTTTTATTATGGTTTGGAAGTTGTTTATGTCAAAACCCATGAATTTTAAAAAAATGTAGGTTTTTATATTAAAAGTCAAAATTCACACATTTAGAAAATTATTTAGATAAAATTAATATTATTTTTGGAATCATGAGGTCAAAATTATCCAAAGGTGAATTTTTCATAATTTTCTGAGAAAGCCGAATTTTTGGGTAAAAATTAAATACTGTTTAAATATATAATGTGTTTTATGAAATCATAATGACCCAATAGTGAATTAATAAAATAATATAAACATTATTGTTTCCGATGCTTTCTCTGGGGCACACGCATCCGTCCGTCCACGAGGGAGGACGCGCTGCGCTTGTTGCCCCGTGTTCCCACTTTCCAAAGCCGGGCGACATTCGCTCCTTATTCAGGGATGTTTGCTCCTTGATCGAAATGGGATGATGGGATGTCGGTTCTCCCTTCTGTGGATTCCTCCTCAGAACTCGTCACCTAGTCCGGGTCTCTCTCATAGATTTAATACGTTGTTCGTGAAACTCTCCCCAACGCCATGTTTCCATGGGTGCCGGTTAATTACACTGCTTCTGTCGGGACATTCCAAAGGGTCCGGTCAGGGCAGCAACCTTCAGCTGGGGGAGTAGTCACGTTGAGGCATCAGTAGCGTGTCTGGATGCTAGGGAACCTGGCATGTCTGTCTATTGTCCCTGGCCAGGGCTTCTCAAGGGCGTGGAAGCCCGAGGCATCCCACATCGAGCGCGGGGAATTATATGCCATAGGCACATATCTGAGGTTTTCCTCAGCTTCCCGTATTTTAACACAAGGTACGCCACGAGTTTAACATCCACCGGAGACGGATCAGCCCGATCGGATCATTAGCTAGAATAGATCGGATTGAGGGATTTCCCTTGAAGGGATACCGATACCGGGGCCAGCCCATGGGCGGGTGTGAAGAGGAGCGTACCGACATGGTCTCACTGGGATATGATGATCCGGGCGAGAATCAGGATGGGTGATAGATGGATGAATGGAGTGGAGGGGGAATGAAATGGGACCATCGCAAGGGCGACAGTGAAGTTGGGCTTGAGCCTTGAAGAGGCTTCCTACGTATCCCCGTGGAGGGGAATCAAAGTCCGTGTAGTTCGGGTTGGTGCCGGTGAACTGACGTGAAGGTGGACCTTGGTCCGATGGACATCGTCAGTGAACCGACGTGAAGGTGGACCTTGGTCCGATGGATGTTGTCAGCGAACCGACGTGAAGGTGGACCTTGGTCCGATGGGCATCGTCAGTGAACCGACTCGAAGGTGGACCTTGGTCCGATGGACATCGTCAGTGAACCGATGTGAAGGCGGACCTTGTTCTGATGAGAGATGGTCTTGAACCTCAGGGAGGCTTCATACGTACCATGTCTTGGAATGGATCAAGGACCTCGTAGTTCAAAGGGTTTCATCGGTGAACCGACGTGAAAGTAGACCTGTGGGTCCACTAGTGGTGGGCTTGAACCTCGGGAAGGTTTCCTACGTACCATGCCTTGACATGGATCAAAGTCCTCGTAGTTCAAAGGATTGATGGAACACAGTTTAACGTCATGCAGGAGGGTAGTGAACCCTGATGTGAATAAACGATGGGTGGTGGGTGTCGGCGAACCGATGTAAATGAGGGACCTTGGTACAATGGGAGATGGTCTTGAACCTCTGGGAGGCTTCCTACATACCATGCCTTGACACGGGTCAAAGTCCTCGTAGTTCAGATTGAAAATGGGGGGCTTGGCACACCGACAAGGAGACGGTTTGGGCCAATTATTGTTGGGCTTGAACCTCAGGGAGGCTTCCTACGTACCATGCCTTGACATGGATAAAAGTCCTCGTAGTTCGGGTTTTGACAATGGCTTTCCATCGGATTGGAATGAAGTTTAACGACATGTTGGACGCAGGTAGAACTCGATGTGAATTGGGTGACGGGTGGGCTTGAACCTCTGGTAGGATTCCTACGTACCACGCCTTGACATGGATCAAAGACCTCTTAGTTCAAATGGGTGTGCAGTTTAATGTCATGTGGGATAATGGGGGCATACAGTTTAACGTCATGCTGGACGGGGCGTGCAGTTTAACGTCATGCTGGATGGGGCGTGCAGTTTAACGTCACGCTGGATGGGGCGTGCAGTTTAATGTCATGCTGGATGAGGGAGAAACTCGACGTGAATAAACGACCGAGTAATGTGGCTTGAACCTCATGGAGGATTCCTACGTATCATGCCTTGACACAGATCAAAGTCCTCGTAGTTCGCCAAAGGTAGGGGTCAGGTTCGGTGCTCACTCTAAGCCCACGTGAGTCATGCTCGGTGTGAGAAACAAGAGGTTGCAAGGACCTGATGATCACGTCGCGAAGGATGCGTCTGTGAGAAGCGAAGAGGGGCTTACGCGTTAAGTGGCCCATGGTGCTGGGACTTACTCCAGGATGGAGGCCCAGAGTGCGACAAAGCGCAGCGAAAGAGGGATTTGGGACCAATGATGGGAGGTGCCTCATTCCCTATCACGCCCTCCACTGACCTTGGTAGTGGGGAAGTACGGAGATGCAGAGGTGCAGCCATCCGTTGGGGAACTAGGGTCTCCCTTCTCCTGAGAACATACGCCACTCCAATAAAGAGGATATCATCCCTTGTGGATGGGTGATTCCACTCCTATGGAGATGAGTGGCGTAAAAAATGTTCGAGCTGGGGGGACCCTTCATGGGAGGCACGAGGTTGGGTCACAGTTTAACGTCATGTGTTGAGGACGTGGTGCTTGGCAGTTTAACGTCCTGCAGCTTGGACGAAGTGGGTTTACTCCGCACCCCTAGGACTTACATAACCGGTACACTCTGGTCCTTGGGGGAGGGAAGGTACCAGTAAGGCCATGGTAAAGGGGGGTCGCAGAGCGAACCATCGAGGGGTCCACGTTATCATGGCTATGCGAATAAGCAATAGCCATTAGCGTGCCTATGCGAAGAAGCATTAGGCGAAGCAACGCTACGGGTGGTATTGTCCATGGGACTTTGAAATCACGTCGTGCAAACCTGGAGGGTCGCACGGGAAGAGGAATTTCCAAGAAAAGGAGTGTGCTTCGCGAAGTGGAGTGCCTTGGCCTTAGCGTGGGGAATAGGTGTGAGTGGAAGGTGCTTCGCGAAGTGAAACCGTATTCGCAGAGCACTGCCTCGCGAAGAAGAGGTGCCTCGCGAAGCAGGGTCCTGCGAATCAGTGTGCTTCGCGATGTGTAGCGATCCTGCCTTAGCATAGGGATCACTAGTACAGGTTGGGTGTTTCGCGAAGCATGAACGCTCCGTGGCTGCCCGAGTTCCCTTGGGAATACCCTTCCTTCACGAATGCCCTTGAGCTTCGCAAAGGGAATCCCTCTCGGAAGAGGGGCTCAAAACAAGACAAAGCGAAGGTGTCACCCGAAGTAGAAGTACCTCGCGGAGCTCATGATTCCCGAGGGCAAAGGGTGCTTCGCGATTCGGGAGAGCAGAAGCTGAAAGGTCGGATTGTCCGTCCTCGGGACTCAGGGGGATTCTAGTATTTATAGGGAAGGGGCGCCGCGAAGCAGAACTCGCGTTCCACCTCAGGTGCTTTGCAGCGCGCTCGCGAACGTCAACGGCTTCTGCGAAGAGTTACCACCTCTAGAGCTTCGTGGCGGGCTCGCGAACGTCAAATGTGTTCGCAGAGAGTTACCGCCTCTGGAGCTTCGCGGTGTGATCGCAAACGTCAAATGCGTTCGCGGAGAGTTACTGCCTCTGGAGCTTCACGGCGGGCTCGTGAACTTCAAATGCATTCGCAGAGAGTTACCGCCTCTGGAGCTTCGCGTCGGTGCTTCGCGGTGGTGCTTCGTGTCGGTGCTTCGCGAGGCAGCGGGCCAGCCTTCTTTTTCGTCCCTTCCTTTCATGCAACATTTTGGCGCCAACAAATGTCCCCACTCAGACTTGGAGCCGCGGAGGGTGAAGGGTCGAAGTCTGAGGGAAAATCGCCAAAATTGTCGGTCGTTCGCGATGCAGCTTCGCGAAGGGGGCCCGCGGTGCTGACCGAGGCCACTGATCCGGACGCGCCGTGATGCTCCTTGCGGGTGAGGCGAGCCACGATGCTCCGGGGTTTCCACCTATAAATAGGGTGTCGACCTCTTTTGTCTTCACGTGACTTCCTTGTCTTTTTGTGGTCTCGACTTCGCGAAGCTCCGCGTACTCCGCGACAGCCCTCCGCAAATCGAGCTTCGCGGCAAACCGCGGGTCTCTGACTCCGCGATCGGTCCAAGCGAACTTCTGCTTGTCGGCCTAGGCCAGACTTCGCGGCTTGGTCTCGCGACTGACCTTCGCGATTCAGCTTCATGATCCAGCTTCGCGATCCGTTCTGAAAAATTTCTTTTCTGAGTGCCGTAATTGAAATGGCCCATCAAGAATCTGTATTGGGGGTGCTTGCAGATGCCGCTCGTCAGGATGAGATGGCCAACTATCCAGGCCTGGGGGAGATCGTCCGAAGCCATTCGGACCATACTTCTTTGACAGATCTGCTATCGGAGGGTCAGAAGGATTATCCGCAGTGCAAGAAAATTCCATTTTACGGCTTCGGGTTGAGGGATGACGTCTTCATCCCGGAGGTGAGTAGGGATGAACCAGCTTGCTAGTTCAGGAGCACACCATGCCAGCACCAATGGTTCAGGGCGGCTGATGGTCATGCGCGGGAGGACTTCACACTCGTCACCGCTGACTGTCTCTACAACCATTTGAACGACATTGACGGGAATCCACTACAACCAGAGACGTCCCCTCCTCTCTATCGTACCATGCTGAAAGCGGCTTTGCAGGATTCGAAGAAGGGATGGTCCGATGAGTGGGACCTGCGCTAGGGCGGCAACTTTATTGATGACTGGGCCTGGGCCTACTGGGTAGGCGCCTCATGCGAGGAGTTTGGGGCCAACCTGAGGAGAGTGGGGTTGTATGAGGCGGCATGGGTCTCCCAATTCCACATTTACCAACCAAAGCAACTGATGCCGGAATTGCTGAGCAGATGGTCATCTAGGAGCAATACCTTTCACCTGCATCATGGGGAGGTGGGCATCAGCCTGTGGGATATCCACCAGATTTCTGGGGTTCCGATCTTGGGGGCCATGTATGATGAGTTCCTCCCTGTCATGAGCGTGTGGGAGGATACAAAACAAATATCGCGACTAGCCTCAACATTGATGGCGCTCGTCCCTGGAGAGGACAAGGAGGCAGTGAGGGATGTCCACTTTAGGAGATGGTTCAAGTGCTTCCTGAATTTCCCAGAGAATCGAGAGTTCCCTCTGCGGCCTCGAACTTGTCCGAGGGTGGCCCAACGGGGAAAGGGGCACTCGTATTGGTGGGTCTTGGAGGAAATCCAATGGAAGACTTGGGGTTTCAGTGTCAGTACTGAACAACAGCCGATAGTCAGGCTGCCGGCGTTCATCGCGGCTCTCATCTACGGTTGGATCCTACCAGTGAGGGATACAAGCATGGGGGTGTGGCCCAGCTCGTTTATTATAGAGTCCATGTTAGACATGGGGCAGCGGATCAATTTGGGGATTCTGATGCTCGCCAAACTGTACAGAATGCTGCGGCACATTAGCAAGGGCAAGAAGTCGCCAAGGATATGCGGGCCCTTCCACCTCCTGTATGGGTGGATCGCAGCGCACATCAGGGGGATTTATGAGTATCCAAACCCCATTTCGCCGTCGGGATCGAACTTCCTCCCCTCCATCCTGAATGCGGTCGGGAGCTTCCCGTTCAAACTAGTCGTGTCAATGGTGCTGAATCAGGTGTGGAGGGTGGATGAGTTTAATTTACACCCCTTCCCATTGCTGATGAGGATACTTACTGATGACGGGTGGGGAACGAAAGAACATCGGGCTTACCTCCTGGCCTTTCGAGGTGGAGTTTTGGTGGCACGAGTAGATCCTGAGCCACTCTGTGAACCATACACCCCACATCAGTTTGCGAGGAAGTTCCGGTGCCTCCAGTGGCTGACCCCACAGGTCTACTGGGAGGTGTGTCACGAGGAGCACCCATGTGTGATGAGGCAGTCGTGGCTCATGTTCACACGGGAAGATGGGAAGATGCGAATTACTTTGCCTCCATCCACCGCCGCTTTTGGATTGGTGAGGGAGTATGCCATTAGTTGGGAGGCTGCTTACCCAGGGTAGATGCTGAAACAACCAACTATTCAGGTCGGTGACGGTGGGCCTCCTCAATCTCGAGGTCGGGGTCGGAGGGCGGCCAGGGCCGCTCATGGTAGTGGGGCTTCCATGGCGGCGAGACCCGCACCGGCCGAGGGTATGGCAGCAGCGGCGGATCCGGTAATTCCGGAAGAGCAGGGCCATCCGGAGGGGCAGCCACCAAGGGGATTCCGTAGGATATCCACTCAGGCTCCTGGGAAGCGCCTGCGTTATATCGACATGGCAGAGGATGTCGTCTTCCCGAAAGCCTGGGAAATTTGGGATGTCAACCAGCAGTTCCTTAGCCCACCCGAGATATGGGCCCACCTGAATCGCCTTGGGATGGAATTACCAGGCATAGGCCCAGTCCGGGCTGGATTCATGGCGTCTCCGGCGGAGGCAGAGCAATACCTGGACGAGTTGGAGGATTACGTCCACTCCAGTGGTGTCCCTCGCCCAATTACAGACCAGGTGAGGGTATTGTTGAATCAAACGGTCCCCCCACAGTTATCGGCTGCTAATCTGAGGGAGCGCTTCCCCCTGCCGGAAGAATCAGAGGACTCCTCTCGGGAGGATGAGGCTGGAGGAGGGAGTCCGTTGGAGGAGGGTGAGGTCGGAGATCGAGGCTCAGATTCCGATGATTTCGCGGAGTCTCTTGAGGTAGCACTCCGAACTTCTTTCCTTACGATCCGTTCTTGGGTCACTATGGACTTCTCACCGATTTTTGAGCCATGCAGGAGGAACTTGTTCGTAGGCCTCGTTCTCGCCCCTCAGCGGGTGATGATGTGGGACCTTCAGAACCCGCGCCTATGGCTGCGTCCAGTTCTGCGTCTGGTGGGACCAGAGCACCTGAGGAGGCTCTTTCGGAATCTCCAGACCTTCCAACAGTATACGGAGGGCCTCTCCTCGGGGTCCCGTCAGTACCTGCTCAAGAGCAGTGCCAGGAGGTCAATCTCTGTAAGTTTCCTCTACCGGTTTCCTTGTCGTCACATGTAGACTAATCCAACTAACATTTATGTCCCTCTCTATCATATAGTTCTCCACCTGGCGTGGGCTGCTGCGGTAAGACTAGTCGGGATGTCTGGTGGCATCCCTCCTAGGGTCATGCCAGTGATGGTGGCGATTGTCCCCCATCTCCTCAAGCTGCAACACACATCATCACTGGAAGGACCACCAGCAGGGCCGTACCCAAAGTCATTGAGGTGGACTCCGAGGAAGAGGATCAACCGGTCGGTGCCGGTCTCGTCATGCCTGTTTCGGCGCCAGGTGCCGTACTGGATTCAACCCCAGATGTTGATCCTGCTAAGGATTTCCTGAGGTCGTATCCCACGTACGAGCCTGCCAATCACGCAGACTGGGACGAAACGGCCTCTGACGAAGAAGACATCAGCATAGTCCTCCACCAGTCATGGAAGCTGATCACACGCTTTATCAAGGACACCCACCAAGCGCAATGGCTGGCCGAAATGGATAGACTCCACTCGCGGTTGCGCGAACTATGCGCTGGGGGAGTAGATTCCCAACGTCCTCACGCACACATCTGAGATCTTATGGTTGAGAAGATCCGGGAGCATGATTGTGGGCTCAGCGTGGGCTGACAGCGGAGGAAGGAGACCAACATCAAGAAGCTCTAGGAGGATGAAAGCGAGGTCCAACAGATGCAGACCCGGACAGATGAGCTTTCAACCTCTCTTAACGCACAATCTGAGCTGGTCTCACAGTTGAAGGCCCAGCTGGCAGAGGCAGAAGAGCATATGAGGCAGACCTCTGGAAAGATGGCTGCCGTTCAAGCTAGCGTAGAGAGGGCCAAAGCCAGGACTGACGAACTGCACCCCGCCGCTGCTGAGGAGGAGCGGGAGCTAAGTCAGTGGCAGCAAGCCTTGGACGCCACAAGCCAATGGGTGGCAGAGCTGCAACGCTCTTTTGACGGGGTCAACTCGTCCATGGGGGAAGTCAACCCCCGGGTATTGTAACAAACCAAAAAACCTTTTATTGGTACTTTCGTGCTTCAATTTTTTCTTTCTTTCTTTTTTTTGAATGCCGTAGCGCACGCGATTTCCACTGTTTGAATTGCCTTGTTACATCCCTACAATTTTTGCGGGACATTCGGCAAAAATTCCCTAAGCCCACATGGGTCGAGCCCGATGTGAGAAACAGGAGATAGTTTCCTTCTCGTCCCACCTAACATAGGATTGGAGACCATGCTCCGGGCATCCGGGGTTCGGATTGCCACTCCGGATTTCCGAAAGATGGGAGAGGCTTGACCGGAGAAGGAAGTTTCCAGGACAGCCGAATTATCATTTCTTCAGCATGCTCTTATGCACGAACGGCGCAATTCCAGGGGCACTGAAATCGGTCCAAACAGATGAAAATGGGAAGTGTGAATCACGATACCCAAGATTCGGAGCACTGTGGGGATGGCGTGACAATAAAGGAAAACAGTTAACCATGGTGGAGAAACGGTATCCTTACTGTGTTATCCTGTAATGGGGTCAAAAATGAGGGTCAACCGTTGACCATGTTCGAAACATGGGACCATGTCACAAATATTGTCGGTCAATCTTTTGGGACATTGACCTAGGACAGTTGGCAGACCATAGGTCAAACATCCGTACTGTTAGGGGGTCCTTCCAAACATGACGATTCTTACAGAATGTTGGCCCAGGACGGTAGGTGAGCCGATGCGGCATGAGACCAGGCCGTTAGGGGGTCCCGTGAGACATGAAAGGGGACGAGGGTCCGAATAAGGGGCACGCAAAGCATGGAATATGGAGTGATGGTTTGTCCGAACAGAATCCAACACTCAGGTAGTTACACCACCGTGGTGGGAGTACACCATATGGGCGCATTGGTTTGATCATGGATCATTCCTTCTTTCAGACAGGGCTTCTCTGGCGAGGGGGTCTGTCACTTACCAATGAGATCTTGGGGCATCCTGAACTTGTTCAGGAAAAAAAACA
The DNA here is from genome assembly GCA_963277665.1 of Viscum album. NCBI lineage: Eukaryota > Viridiplantae > Streptophyta > Magnoliopsida > Santalales > Viscaceae > Viscum > Viscum album. Next base: position 20,380,519 of record OY728145.1, on the reverse strand, counting down.
GCTACATAGTTCCCCCCGAGGGGTTAGGCCAGAGGCCCGGAAATGGAGAGGAACAGGATTTTGCGATTCCTGAGGCTGGACCCTAGGTGAAATGCCTGGGTGTCTCTATGTATCCCATGAAGATGGGAATCAAGCCATACATAGTTCTGGAAGCACAGTGCAGTCAAAGACCAACAATGGCAAGTGAAATCCTCCTTGTTAGAGGCTCTGGTGCATCCCTATGATTAACATGTGGGGCATCCTGAGCTAGCTCAGGGTAGAACCGTAGTTTAGTGTCATGCGTTGCGGACACATGGACTCCTGTAGTTTAACGTCATACGATAGGATGTGGAATAAAAGGGAAGATCCCAGGGAGCATGTGGCGCGGTAAATATGAAACCAACGTGAATGAGGACTTGGAGTCCAAATCGCACCATGTACCCCCGAAGGAAACTCTTTAGGTCGAGGGACCAAGAGTGAGGATCGGGCTGGGCCCGAAGCAGAGTGGTCGGGCGTTCCTACGTATCCCATGAGGATGGGAATCAAGCTGAACATAGTTCTGCAAGCGTAGTTTAACGTCTTGCGGGACGATGAGAAACCTGGCCGTGTTGGTACACATCCCGCCAAAACTACTAAGCCCACATGAGTCATGCTCAGTGTGGGAAACAAGCAGTAGTGGTGGGAATTTCCCGACAAAAAAGGGAAGGTTAGGTCAAAGGGATGCTCAGTGAATACCAGCCCAATGACACTAACACGATCATGTGGCGCACCTAGATGCGCAAAGAGAAAGAGCTGAGTATGATGGAATTCCACTTGAACATGAGGAAGTGGAAATGTGTGAATCATGGCACTCTAGATATAGATCACGATGATGGCGGCGTGAAGATGGAGGATAACTGTTTACCATGGTGGAAACCCAGCATCCATATCGCGTTAGCCTAGAACGGGGACAAACAAATGAGGGTTGACCGTTGACCATGTTCGAAACACAGAACCATGTCACAAATGTTGTCAGATATCCGTAGGGACGTTGGCCCGAAACGATTGGAGGACCCTTTGGTCCAGCATTCATGGAGGGCCCTTAAGCCTATTATCCATGTCGTCCGAGGGTCCTTTTAGATGTGGGAGAGGATGAGGATCCAAATAGAGAGCTCACGAAGCATAGTCATGGGATGAGGAGGATGTCCCTGTGAAAATCCCACACTTCGGGATCTTTATCAAAACACATCTGAATACGACAACGAGGCGTATTAGATAGAGGGAGCAGATTCCTTCACATAGGGAGATCTTAGTTTAGGGTCGTAGAATTCGGACCATGGATGGGAGGAGACATAAGAGGCACATGGTGGAGTAACTCAAACACCTAGCGTGAATGGGAATAGGGGGTGTGTACGGTGCGGTGAACAACCTAAAGTGAATGAGGACGTAATCCCATATCACCGCACGACCCCTTTTGGAGAGGTTTTTGGTCAAGGGAGAAAGTTAGGCTGGGCCCGGGGGGAAGTGCCCGAGCGCTCCTACGTATCTCATAAAGATGAGAGTCAAGCCATACGTAGTTCTTGATGGAACTTAGACCATAAATGGGTAAAAGGACCAGGGGACTCATGGCATCAAGACCCGACGTGAAAGAGGACCTAATCCCTACTTACCATGCGTTCTCTGGGGAAATGCTCGAGTCGAGGGACCGAACACAAAGGTTAGGCTGGGCCCGCGAGGAAGTGTCTAGGCGCTCCTACGTATCTCATAAGGATGAGAATCAATCCATACGTAGTTCGAAAAGGCGGCACGGTAAGACACCAGTGCCATGGGAAGAGGGGAGTGCGGCCTTGGCCCTTTCACTAAAAGAAGAGGAATTTGATAAATCTTGTTTTTTCATTAAGGTGAGTGGTTTTTTTTGTGAAGCGACAGTCCTAGAGTAGTAGGTCGTGGTGTCCCCACAAGGATCAAGCCGTAATGGGCGTTGACAAATGGCATGGCACGTGACCAATACCCAACGTGATTTCCTCTACAACGAGGTCACCACAATGCAGTGCCATTTTTCGTCGTGCGACCAGGACGATAATGTCACAGTTTAGGGTCGTATGATAGGACCAAGCATGAATTATATCGTCATGCAGCGCAGACGTAGCAGAGACGATGCTAGGCGAGGAATGTGCGCAGTGTTATAAAACACAATTGATGGAGACATGATACCACATCACATTGTACGCCAATCGGAGAGGAAGACCTTAGGCCGAGGGGCCCATATAGAGGTAAGAGGTGAAACAGGGGGAGAGACTGGCTCCCCAAATGGGTTGTACCCGAAGACAGGGCGTCCGGGCGGTCCTACGTATCCCATGAAGATGGGAATCAAGTTGAACATAGTTCCAGATGGATTTTAGTTTATGGTCTTAGAGCTCGGACCATGGGAGCCCAGAAGGATGCCATATTGCGGCTTTGTCCCCCTGACATGCAAAGGTGCACTGAGGGATAGCGCCAAAAGTGTCGAGATTCCACCTAGAGATGATGGGGTGGAAAATGATGTGAATCATGCAACCAACATTCGAGGACTGAAGGGCTGGCGTGACGACAGAGTATTACTACTGACCATGTTCACAACATAGCATCCTGTCGCGTTAGCCTGAAATGGGGACAAACAAATGAGCATCGACCGCTGACCGTATTCGCAACGCGGGATTTTATCGATTTGTTGTCCAAAACCCTCGGGGGTGTTGGCCCGTAACGGTAGGAGAGCCCTTGGGTGTTGTATTCAGGCCATTCTTGGGGGTCCCTCTAGGTGTGAAAGATGATGGAAGCCCGAATGGAGGGGAACACGAAGCTTGACAATTGGAAGGAACTTGATCAAGTTGAATCTGACACTCTTGGTCCTAGACTAGAGTACTCTTAACACATGGGTGAACCACAGCAAGGGGTCAAGAGACTCAACTTGAGGGTAACCAAGAGATGGCGGGTTCCCGGGGGAAGGGGGCATGGTGCCCAAAACCTTGTATCATACCTACATATCCCCCTCCTGGAGAGGGATAGACCAAGTGGCCTAGGTGACCGGGAGATCAGGAGATCTCTAAGAGGTGGGGCTGGACACAAATCCTAGAAATTCAGGTGGTCCTACGTATCCCATGAGGATGGGAATCAAGCCACACGTAGTTATTAAGGGTGCCTTTTAATGTCATGCGGAACAAGGAATAAGAGGGCTAACTCTCAGAATGGGGGTGTGTGTGGTGCAGAAATTGCAAACCCGACGTGAATGAGGACATAATCCCACACTACGCCGCGCGGTCCCGTAGTCGGCGTCCTGAAGGCAGGGCCAGGGAGCCGAATTAGCTGAACTCAAGTTGGACCCAAAGACAGGAGGTCTGGGCATTCCTACATATCCCATTAGGATGGGAATCAAGCTGATCGTAGTCCTGAGAGGATCTTAGTTTATGGTCATTGAGCTCGGACCATGGGTGGTGGCAACTTCCCGAGTAAGCGCAGATGTGCACGGAGGACACCTTTGACGCGGGTTGTTTCCCAAATGCGCAGACGTGCACGGAGGAGAAGTACCAAGAGTTCCGAGATTCTACTTGGACACGGTGAAGTGATGAAGGGTGTGAATTGTCTACCCGACATTTTGGGCTTAATGGATTGGCCTGGCGATAGAGGAAAACTGTTAACCATGGTGGAAACGCAGTGTCCATATCGTGTTAGCCTGAGGTGGGAACAACAAACGAGCATCGACCACTGACCACATTCGCAACGCGGGATTTTGTCGATTTGTTGTCGGAAACCCTCGGGGGAGTTGGCCCATAATGGTAGGAGAGCCCTTGGGCGTTGTATCCAGGCCGTTCTTGGGGGTCCCCCCGGGTGTGAAAGATGATGGAAGTCCTGATGCAGGGGTACACAAAGCCTGGAAAGTGGGTGCGGACGTGTCCGAGTAAAGATTGGCATTCCAGGTAATAAATCAGAGTACTCTTAGGCACATCGGTGAACTGCTGAAAAGGGATCAACGAAACAGCTCAGGAGGGAGAGGTACATGGGGTGGTCATTACGAGATCGACGTGAATGAGAAAATAACCTCACGCCACACCATACACTCCCATAAGAGAGGACCTGGGCTGTGGACCGGAAAGGCCAAGGGGCCTGATGGTTAGGCATTGGTCAGGAAGGCCTGACGTGCTTGGAGTTTAACGTCTTGCAATGAGGACGAGGGTCGGGGACTCGAGGAGGCCAAGGGGCCTGAGGCTGGGCCTCATAAGGGAAGGCGTACGACATGGTACATGATCCTGATGTGAATGAGGACGTAGTCCCACACCGCACCGTACACCCTGGGTAAGAGGTTGGGCGGAGGGTCCCGAGAAGGCCAAGGGGCCTAAGGTCAGGCATCAATCAGGAAGGCCTGACGGGTCTGCAGTATAACTTTTTACATGAGGAAGAGGGTCAGGGACCCGAGGAGGCCAAGGGGCCTAAGGCTAGGCCTCGTAAATGAAGGCGTACGACATGGTACATGATCATAACGTGAATGAGGACATAGTCCCACACCACACCGTACACCCCGGGTAAGAGGTTGGGCGGAGGGGCCCGAGAAGGCCAAGGGGCCTAAGGTCAGGCATCAATCAGGAAGGCCTGACGGGTCTTCAGTTTAACGTCTTACATGAGAACGAGGGTCGGGGACCCGAGGAGGCCAAGGGGCCTGAGGCTGGGCCTCGTAAGGGAAGGCGTACGACATGGTACATGATCCCGATGTGAATGAGGACGTAGTCCCAAACCACACCGTACACCCCTATGGGGAATCGGGGCCGTGGGACCGATTTCTAGCACCACCCGGGGGGAAGTTTGTCACTTTGGGATGGGGCAGAACGAATCACTACACTCGATGTTTGGGACATCTTGGGGTAGACCCAAAGATCCAGGACACTGTTGACCATGTTCGAAACACAGCGTTCCTGTGGTGACCCGATATGGGAGCAACAAATGACCGTCGACCGCTGACCAAATTCGCAACGCAGGACTTGTATCGGCTTGTTGCTTGAAAACCCTCAGGGGCGTTGGCCCGTATCGGTAGGAGATCCCTTGGGCATAGTATCCATGCCGTTCTTGGGGGTCCTTCTGGGTGTGAGAAAAAACGATGGAATCTCAGTCAAGGAGTGGGTGATGTATAGTTGTATCCATCCACTAAAGAGGCAAACATCTCCAGGGGGATGTGCAGCCAGATCGAGGCTTGCTCGATGTGAGTTGGGGAAAGAGTGTGCACCCTGCCATATGTCTTGACTCGAGGGGAAGATTTTGGATTTTGGGCTCGACCAACGGAAAAAATGTCCGGGCGTTCCTACGTATCTCATGAAGATGAGAATCAAGCCATACGTAGTTCTTGAAGGCCATGCAGTTTAGCGTCATGCGGTGAGGACGTGGGAGGATATAAGAATGGGAGTGGGCACATGGTGCGACCCTTACAATACTTGTGTGAGCGGGGTTGTGTGAGTAGGGCTAAAAAAAACCTACCCCACGCTACACAAAGATCCTCCGAGGAAAACTATTCCCAGGGGGGATAGTGGAAGAGAAAATCTTGGGGATGGGCTCAAAACGAGACGTCCGAGCATTCCTACGTTTCCCATGAAGATGGGAATCAAGCCACACGTAGTTCTTGAAGGCCATGCAGTTTAGCGTCATGCGGTGAGTATGTGGGAGGATAGAAGAACGGGATTGGGCACATGGTGCGACCCTTAAAATCCTTGTGTGAGCGGGGTTGTGCGAGCATGGCTAAGAAAAATCCTACCCCATGCTACACAAAGATCCTCCGAGGAAAACTATTCCCAGGGGGGGATAGTGGAAGAGAAAAGCTTGGGGCTGGGCTCAAAACGAGGCGTCCGAGCGTTCCTACGTATCCCATGAATATGGGAATCAAGCCACATGTAGTTCTTAAGATGCAGTTTAACGTCTTACGGGACGAGGATGCATCTCATTTGGGGATATGTAAGGTACAACAAGTAATCCGACGTGAATGAGGACGTAATCCCACACCATACCGTACAATCCCGCAAGAGGGTAAGTCAGGGAAAACCAAGGGGCCTGAGGCTGGACCGCGGTCAGGGAGACCTGATCAGCTTGCGGTTTAACGTCTCGCGGTGAATTATGGGGCCAGGGGCCCAAGGAGGCCAAGGGGCCTGAGGCTGAGCCTCGGTCAGGAAGGCCTGACTGGCTTTCAGTTTAACATCTTGCAGTCAAGACGGGGGACGGGGCCCGAGGAGGCCAAGGGGCCTGAGGCTGAGCCTCGGTCAGGAAGGCCTGACTGGCTTGCAGTTTAATGTCTTGCCGTAAGGACGGGGGGACAGGGCTCGAGGAGGCCAAGGGGCCTAAGGCTGAGCCTCGGTTAGGAAGGCCTGACTGGCTTGCAGTTTAACGTCTTGCAGTAAGGACGGGGGGGAAGACCTTAGTTTAAAGTCATAGACCTCGGACCATTTTGCAGTTTATCTTCTTGCAGGACGAGGATGCAATTTAAGGTCGTGCAGGACTTTATAGTTTAAGGTCGTGTTGGACCATAACGTGTAGTTTAAGGTCATGCGGGACCATTTCATAGTTTATCAACTTGCAGGATGAAGATGCAGTTTAAGGTCATGTCAGACCCTTTTTTCCCTAGGCAAAGTATCGCTTGAGGAACTTGGCATTGGTGGGAGGGGTTATGCGCTCTCCCTCCGTGGTCACCAAGGAGTATGCTCCATTGGGGTAAACCATATGGATGATATAAGGTCCTTCCCATTTGGGTTCTAATTTGGGTGGTTTCCTACCGGGAATCATTGGCGCTCGAAGGGCCAGTACTAGGTCACCTTGTAGGAAAGAAAGGAGACGAACCTTCTTATTGAAGGCCCTCGCTATCTTATCCTGATGCCTTTCCAGATTGTGCAGAGCAGGAAACCGGTTCTCTTCCAGTGCTTCTAATTCAGCTAGACTGATTTCGGCTACCTCATCTGATGTCTGGTGATCATAGACTGCGGTGCGTAATGACGGCAGTTGGATCTCAATGGGTATGACGGCCTCAGCTCCATACACTAGGGAATATGGGGTCACCTGGGTAGAGTTGCGAGTCATCGTCCGGTAAGCCCAGAGGGCGTTGGGAGCTTGTCCGGACAACTTTTCTTGGTCTAACCAACCATCTTCTGCAGAATGTTAGAGAGGGTTTTGTTGAATGCCTCGATCTGTCCATTTTCCTGCGCGTGGTAGTAGGAGGTATGGTTCGACTGGATATCGTACTTGGTGTACAATTTCTTTAGTTCAGCTTCTCGTAAGTTGGTTCTGTTATCGGTGAGGATGGCGTGAGGGACCCCAAACCGGTGGATAATATTGGAGCTCACAAAGTCAATGATGGAACGGGCCTTGACCTCTTTGAGTGGAACTGCCTCTGCCCACTTGGAGAAGAAATCTGTAGCTGTCAGGATGAACCTACACTGGCGGGCTGTTGCTGGTGGATACATTCCCACTACATCAAGTCCCCATACCGCAAATGGCCAAGAGTACTTGGTGGGGTGGAGGGGCTCCGGTGGCCGATGTAAGAAGTTGGCATGAACTTGGAACGTGTGGCATCTCTTGGCATATCCAATACAATCATGGATCATAGAGGGCCAAAAGTACCCCAACCTCCGGATTTAATGGGACAGCTTCAGCCCAGCTTGATGGGCGCCATAGGAACCGGCATGAACCTCTTGCATAACTTGAGGTATCTCTACTCCTTGGATGCAACGGAGGAGGACACCATCGAAACTCCGCTTATAAAGGATCTGTTCAAGACTGGGGTCGCTCTGGAGGGTAAATTGCGGCGTGCGGCGTCGGATTCGCTCGCGCTCGGCCCGGTCGTCCGGGAAGTTACAATTTTTGATATACTCGACAAAAGGTTCCCTCCAGTCGAGAGTGGCTTCAACCACTATGTCTGACGAAACCGGGACCCCTGACGTGGAGGGTCCGGCGGTGAGATGACTTACCCGCAGGCCATCATTGTCCTCTTGGGTGACGGGGGGCAACGACTCTCCGGTGTGCCACATGTATGATCAAATCGTCTTGCTCAGGTTCTGCGAGCAACGCGGCTAAGCCAGCCAAGGTGTCTTCTTGACCATTCTGTGACCGCGGGACATGGGTAACCTCTGGTCAAGAAGAGAACTGGGCCATTAGGCAGAGGGTGTACTCCAGCAATGGTGCAAGCTCCGGCTTCCTGACGACGTAGTCGCCATTAACCTGTTTGATTACCAGCTCAGAATCACCCTTCACATGTAGATGGGGCACATGGATCTCAAGGGCTAACTCGAGGCAGGTGATGAGAGCCTGGTACTCTGCCTCGTTTTTCGTACAGCCTTCCGACAACAGGAACGAGTATGGCAGGATGGCTTGCACCGGGGTAATTAAGACAATACCCAGGCCCACTCTGTTGAGTTTGGGATCGTTGAGCCTCCTACCGGTGGGGCTCTAGGAGGCGCCGTCGAAATGCATTTTCCAACACGGGACGACATGATCGACTGAGAGGATCGTCTAATCAGGAAAATCCAGGTCCGGGGATTGATTAGCGGAGGTCAGATGGGCAGCTAAAAAGTCTGCCAACGCCTGTCCCTTAATGGCTTTCTGAGGTACGAACCTGATATCAAACTGCTGGAGAATCACTGCCCACCGTGCTAGTCAGCCAGTCAGCATGGGGCGGTTCAGGATGTACTTCAGTGGGTCTACCCGGGAGACCAATTTCACCTCATGGTGCTACAGGTAATGTCACAACTTCTTCATGGTGAAGACGAGCACAAGGCAGCTCTTTTCGATAGGGGAGTATCTGACCTCCATATCAAGAAGCATGCGGCTCAGATAGTAGAGACTATTCTCAGTACCCTCGTTATTCTTCTGGGTGAGCAGCACACCGAGGGATCTCTCCCGGGCGGTCACGTAAAGGACCAGTGGCTTTCTAGAGACGGGTGCCATCAAAACCGGAGTTTGGAGCAGATACTGCTTGATTTTCTCGAAGGCGGCCCGACACTCCTCATCCCATTCGTAGGCGGCGCCCTTCTTTATGAGCCGGTAAAAGGTATTACACTTGCCGTCCAGATTCGCGATGAATCGGCGTATATAGGCTAAGTGGACTTGAAGGCCTCGAAGTTCCCAAATGTTTCTCGGGGGAGGCATTTGGATGATGGACTAGATCTTCTCCGGGTCGATCTCGATACCTCGGTATCTGACAACAAAGCCCAGAAGCTTCCCAGATGTGACCCCGAAGGCACACTTCAACGGGTTCATCTTCAGGTGATGGGAACGGAGGAACCCGAACACTTTCTCGAGGTCTTTGAGATGGTCTTGGCGCTGACATGATTTGACTACGAGATCATCTACATAGCATTCCACCAATGTCCCAAGAATCATCTTGAATATGCGATACATGGCCCTCTTATAAGTGGCACCTGCATTTTTCAAACCGAATGGCATAACCCGGTAGCAAAAGGTACCTTGGGGAGCCCTAAAGGCAGTGGACTCCTCGTCTTCGGGGGCCATCCGGATCTGGTTGTACCCGGAATACCCATCCATGAAAGAGAGAGCTTGGAACCCGGCTGTTGCATCAATCAATAACTCTCTCACCGGGAGTGGGAAGTCATCCTTTGGGCAGTGGCGATTAAGATCACAGAAGTCGACGCAAACTCTGATCTGCCCATTATTCTTCTCGACCGGCACAATGTTGGCGAGCCACTTGGGGTACTGGACTTCTTTAATGAAATTGGCTTTGATAATCTTTTCAACTTTGGCCTCAACCATAGCACCATGAGAGGGGTGCATCTTCCTCGGAGGATTCTTAAACCCACGATGTCTTACCGGGAGGCCCAGACGGTGAACGGCTACCTGGGGATCTAGTCCTGGCATCTCGTTGTAACTCCAGGAAAACACGTCATGGTGTTGTTTGAGTAAATCTACATACTGCTGCCGCTCCTCGGGGGACATGGATGCACTAATCAATGTGGGTTTCAGATCTTCCTCACTACCAGGGTTCACTTGTACCAGTTCATCAACCGTGGTGGAGAAGCCTTCCTCAAAGGCGGGGGGAGCATCCTCTAGGTCTTCCTCCCCACCTGTGGGGGGATTTCCCGTGACGTGAGATACTTCTGGGCTATCAAAACCCGAGGGGCAGCTGGTGCCGGCTTGGGCAGCAGTGGTCATCATGTTAGGGGACTCACTTGTCATTGAGACCATAGCAATGAAGGCAGTCGACCCTATCCCATCTGGCCTTCGGCCTAAGGGGCCACGTTTGATGATATCAAAGCAGTGGTGACGTGTCGGCCTGAGTCGGTGGATTCCATCCCAGCGGAAGAGACATGTATGGAATACCTCCATTGTCATAAGCTTGACATTCCGGTACCGTACAGGGCTAGGAGGTTCTGGGATGACCTGAGCCTGGTTGATGTAGGAGTACGAGGTGATTTTCCACCGTTACTTGGACACAAGAACATGCCTTCCTTGTGTACCCGAAACAACAAAACATTGCCCCATGTCGGGGTTCGTGGCCTCCAACCGGTGGATCGGGAGGATGTAGGTGTCATCCATGCTTTCCCAGGGATCACTTGTGACCAGGGCGGGTTCATCCTCAATTACTAGGATTTTCTTATCCTTACTTTTGTAATAACCCACATCCAGATAGCGGGCCTCACAAGAAGCGAAGGGAGACGCATCTCCTTGGAGCACGCCTACTTGGCCGTTGAGTGAGTATTTGAGGCATCGGTGATACGACGAAGGGACCACTACATGCAGATGCAGCCATGGCCTACCCATCAGTGCATTGTAGGCGGGGTCCTGAGAGACGACCATGAACTCGGTGCTGGCAATTAAGCCACCGATCTGGGTCTTCAGGTGGATCTTTCCGACTGGGGTTTGCTCGGTCCTGTCGTACCCCTGGATTCTGAGGTCAGAGGGAGTTAAATCACCTTCAGAAAGACCCAACTTTCGCAACGTCCGAGTCAGAATTAGATTGATTCCGGAACCCGTGTCAACAAGGCAACGGAGGATTTCCTCACCATTGAAGTGGCCAGTGATGTACAGCGGGCGAATGTGCCCCTGTATAGGAGGGTCCTCATCTTCACCGGAGAACGAGATAACCGCCTGACATTCTGCGTTTTCAATCGTCTCAGTATGGAAGGCTTCTACAGCTGCTACCTCTGTCTGAAACAAGAGGGGGCTCCTTAGGGCCTCAGAAAGTGCCTCGCGCATTTCGGATGACAGGAGAAGGGCCTCAAGGATAGAAAGCCTTGCCGGAATTCCGGCCAGGTGCTTCAGGATGTCATACTTTCGTGCCAAATGCGAACCTCTGCTTATAGTAGGTCGTTCGGCATTTGGAGGCATAGTAGGTCCTGCCAGTTGAACCGGCGATCGGCTAGTACTGGGTACATCCTACTGCCTACTAGTTGAAGCCTGGAGGGTAGTCGCCGGACTAGGATTGGACCACGGAGGCTATCCTGTAGCCGGGAAAGACTGACTGTGACACAAATGAGGTAGCTCTCCCTGATCCAGTAGCACAAACGGTGGTGGAGGTAGAGCCGAGGGCGTTAGATGGGGTTGCGCGTGCTTAGCTCTGCGCTAAGCCTACTGTCTGGTCTCAGTAGAGTGCACGTCTTGGCTAAAAGTGCCCGCTGACGTACCTCGATGACCGGCGCGGTTGCGATTCCGCTGACGTTGACGTCGGCTGGAAACGTTGGGGAGGTTCGCCTAGCGTTCCCTCTCGTCGGGAGTCATATAGGACCTTACCAGCTCCACGGTGTTAACCAAGTCATACCCTTGGCTGTCGCTAGAGGATTCATCCACCACTGGGCGTATTCTGGGAGGAATCCCCATTTCAGGGGGAAAAAGTCGTCGAGAGTGCGGGATGACGACGGCACCGGTGGTGCGCGTTGCTTCTTCTTGTGTCGCCGCTGCTTGCCCTTTTGAGAAGAGGTCGACTGTGAAGACGATGCGGAGGTACCGACTACTTCTTCTGAAGGTTATGACTGCTTCAGGCATGCCCAGATGATACCATGGGCACGGAAGACGGTTTTTCGAGCCATACAGTCGTCGTATTTCCAGGATCCGCGGCTGGGGACCTGCTGCCACTCGCCTTCACTGTCACTACCGATCTCTGACCCTGCAAAGACACCGGCCACTTGTGCTGGTGCTGGGACCAACTTGACTATGTTGTTGTTGACCTGGTCTTGAAGCCAGTATTTAAACACATATCATTGCTTGAGGGTATGCCCCAGAATCCAATGATAAGGGCAGTAGTTGGGGTGATCGGTGAGATTCGCCTCTTCCGGCCTTCTGTACTCGGGTTGGCGCACAATCCCTTGCTCTAGAGCAATTCGGAAGTAGCCAGGGACCTGATTTTTGTTGAACGAATAAGTCTGGTGCCTTCTTTCTAGATAGGGGGCCCTGGGGGCCTGACCCTGACGAGGGGCCGGAGGGGCCTGCCGAGGAGGTGGCGCCTGATGGTCTCGCCTGGGTGGCGGTGGCGCATTGCGCGGGGGAACCTGTCGGTTCTGAGGCGGTCGCTGCTGGGCAGGAGCCTGTGCTTGAGGTGGAGGACCTCTGCGGGGTTGTGGGGATGGTGTCGCCGGCGGTAACTCCATCTGCCTCGGGGCTTCTATTTGGGCCACCATGGTAGGTTCAGCCCTGGCAGTCCTCCTGGCTGGGATCATAGGGGGCAACGAACGTGCCTGACTAGCCTGTTGCGGGGCTTCCTCAAGACGCTGAGCCTTATCTGAGAAATCTCTGAACCCTCCAGGGTAGTTCTGTGTAATTAGGGAGGGTACCATCTTCGTTTTGACGTTCCCCACAAACATCGTCAGTAATTTCTCCTGAGTCAATGGCATATCGATGGAATACGTAAGTCCCTTCCACCGGGTGATGAAATCTACAACTCGCTCATCAGGCCTTTGCTTTCCCTTGAAGAGGTCTGCGATGCTGGTCTTCCGCGTGGTGGAGCTGAACTGGTATAAGAACTGCCGATGGAGATCCTCCCAACCGGTCACCGATCCGATGGGGAGTTGGTTGTACGAGATGAATGCTGGACCTCCCAATGTCTGTACGAAACACCGGAGTTTGGCGGCTTCTTGCTGAGCTGGGGTCCCCAGCATGGGGCCACACCTGGAACAAAAATGTGCCAAGTGCTGTGGCGGGTCCCCTGTCCCATTGAAGGGTGAGAAAGTGGGGTTCCCAAAACCCGAAGGTGCGGGCATATCATCCACCCACGTGGGATACGGCTTGCCATCCGGTGGGACTGCCACCTGCCACGTTTCCAACGCTTCGAGGCGGGCTGTGAGTGCCGCAATAAGATCATCCGGGTGGGGTTCCCTGTATTGACGGGGATCCCTAACCACAAGTGCGTTTCCAGGTTCTTTAACATGGTATATGGCTTCGGCAGCTCATGGATCAACTGGCGGAACGACCTGCGGGGCGATGGGGGGAACCCGGACTGGATTCTTCAGATTTCCCCGTCGTTCGGGGGGGGGGGGGGGGGGGGGTTGGCGAGACGTATCGCGCCCTCTTGCCGTAAGTTCCGGCTTCTGCCCTGTCTGTGGTAGTAGCATGATCAGGGTTTCCCGGAGGCATCTCACCAGGGGGAAATTGTTCCTGCCCCTGCTGCCTCAGCCTGGGATTACCATAGTCGGGTCGCCGCTCTGCGGCGCGCTCAACCGAGAGTTCGTCAACCAGCCTCTTCTGCTCAGCAAGCTGCTGGCGTAACGTGGCCTTCTCAGGATCCTCTTTCGTTTTCTGCGCAGAGGCAGACGGGTCAGAGTTCTTGACAGTTCCTACGTGCTCATTACCCTTACCGGTGTTTCGACCGAGTACCAACGACTCGATGGGTACAGGGAGGCCTAGCAGGTTCCTCTGCTGACGGGTAACCCTCCCTGATGGGTCCAGCAGTGGCGGTATGCCCTCAGGGGGTAAGTCTCCATCAAGGAATTCAAGCTCGTCTTCCTTTTCCACAACGTCGGCCATGTGGACCGCGAACCCTCTCGAGGACATGTCCTCGATATCGTATAACGAATCGGGCTGCCGTCGGATAGGGTCAAAGAGGAGAGAGACATAGCGTCCCCAACCACGGACTTGCACATAGGGGGTTGCTTCCCTGAAGATTATGCAGAGTACTTTGAAACTCTGAACAAATTTCCGTTGAATGGCGCTCTGACGACCTGGCAACTCGGGGTGCTGGGCCACAAGGAGTGCGGCCGAATTGATCAGGCGACATTGCTCGCCGATTTCTCGAAGTGCTCTCAACTTCTGGGGTACACCACCCATTCGTAACGAAGGCGAAAGTGTGTCGCCCATAGGGTTTGACAAAAGCACCCCACTTATTCAGGGGTAAGGGATTCTGGTGCACGAAAGTTCAGCACTGCCGTCGGCCAGAACTTCTCCGGGAAGTAATCCACTGCAAGAATACTCCAGAAGCTCCTGGGTTCGGACTCGGGGTCTGGCCCTGTATTGCCCCACTGATCAACCGGGGGCGGCTAAGGGACCGGTAGCGGTACCGAGGCAGACCTCTGGGATAGCAAATTCGACATCAGAGAATACGGCGAACGAGCTGACTGGCTGCCGAATTATGGGCCATCCTCTGATGAGTAAGGTGACCTGGCCACGATGTCACGATACGATGGGCTGATAGCCACAGCTTTTGGCATAGGAGTTGCGGCTACCGGCGACAGTTCATATTGTTGGTCTACCGCCGTCGGCCCCCAAAATTTCTCTCCGTGATCTCTGGTAGAGGTAGAGGGCGCTTCTGGTGACAATGGCGGTGATTGCGCGGTCGAGACCTGCGGAATTACCAAGATTTCTTCCTCCTGGATGTACCTGCGGAGAGAGATGGGAATCTAGTGGACCTCATATTCCGGGAGAATGAGGCTAATGCGTCTGGTTCCTACCCCAGTCCTTGATACGGAGGAGCGGGGAGAGGGTTCCATCGTTGAGTTGCATTCCGCTTTAGAGTAGGAGAAGCGGGCAGGTTTTCTCTCCACCCGGGCCTTCCCAGGATTCTTCTTGTGGCGGCGACGACCCGCTCTCTTGCCTCGGGGTGGCTCTTCAGGACAGGGTTGATCCCTATCATGGAGTCTCGAGGCGGAACTGGCGTCGTGGCGGAGAGGGACCCCACTCGAGATAGCCGAGGTGCGAGGGGAACCGGGGAAAACGTCGAAGGGTACATGGGGAGGACCTACATGGACAACACCAACGCGGGCGGAGCCTCTGTTGGAATCGATAGGAGAATGGGGAGGACCTCCATGTTCGATGCGGGCGGAGCGAGGCTGACCTTCACTCCTCGAGTTTCTGGGGCGAGGAGGACCTTCTCTGGCTGCAGAGAGGACGTAGGGAGGGCCCCCACGTTAGAGAAGGACCGGATGGATGGTACCTTCAGATCGGTGGTCAGGGGAAGGCCGATGGACTCCATATCCTGTATAGTGGGCGCGGGAAAGGTTTCCACGCCGAGTGTCACTGCCGCGGGGCAGGTCTTCCTTCGATATGGGGGTAGCACGAGGCATACCTCCATGAAGAACTTCAGATCGGGGAAGGCCCACGCTCTGTGGAGTAGTGGTGCAGGGAGGGCCTCCGTACGGGGTGACATCACCGCAGGTTAGTTCGCGGCGATCACCACTTGGGCCTGCAACCCGGAGAGTCAAACCAGCCGGCCCATGTGGCGGTTGGGGTCTCAATCCTGGTTGGGTGAAGGAGTGACCATGCTCAGTGTATGCAGGGGCTTCATGATGCACGTCAGCGGTGGCTCAGGCCACTGTAGCTGTCGACGTCGACGCGCCTGGGCGAGCGTCCTCAGCCCGGGTCCGGCGCTGACGTCGGGTCAGGCGAGCTGGTGCAGGTGGTGCAGGGGCATGGCCGGCCTTCTCTTCCTGCGGAGTCGGACGACGGCGCTGACGTAGCCGGCCGGGAGCTCTTTCCTGGAGACCTTGGGTCGGGACCCTGAGCGGGCTAAGCAGGACGGCGCCCGCCTCTTTAGCCTAAGGCGAGGAGTCATCAAGGCGTTCTGGGGACAGGCTCCTGAAATGGTTGAACGTTGGGGTGGGGATCAGGGGTTCCCTTCGCGGCCTGTTAGGGCGGTGTTGATGGCAGGGCCTGGAGGCCTCCAGTTCCAGGCGGGCCATATCCCGAGTTGGGATGACTTTTTCCTCCTCGTACCTACGCACGAGGTTGTTGATCACCCTTCGCTGGATGACCTCTGATGGGGAAAGGGGACGTGGGCACCCCGTGGTCCGCGATGTGGCAGCCGTCGTGGCGGTGGCGGTGCAATGTGGGGTGGATGTGGCGATGTTTCCCCTGCCCCTATGTAGGCGAGCAGGCGGTGATCGCGTCTCTGTAATAGCAACCTGGTTCATGAGAAACGAAGGGATCAACTCATCAGCACTGAGAGGAAAAGGATTGACAACCAGTTCCCCATCTTCCTTCTATTCTCCACGTCTGTAAGAAGGATGTACGACAACACGCTGCAGAATGGAGTGCCCCACGTTCTACTGCCCCGACTTACGGTGAGTTTCACGATAGGCCCCCTATTTGCTTAGCGGGACCAGGCACCGGATATCTGGATCCGGTGACATGTCAATCTACTGGTGTCTCGAACGCTACTAATCTCCATATTGAGGAGAAGAATTTCACGTCAGGTTCACCATTTCTGTTTCCGACGCTTTCGCCGGGGCGCGCGCATCCGTCCGTCCACAGGGGAGGACGCGCTGCGCTTGTTGCCTCGCGTTCCCACTTTCCAAAGGCGGGCGACATTCTCTCCTTACTCAGGGACGTTTGCTCCTTGATCGAAATGGGATGATGGGATGTTGGTTCTTCCTTCTGTGGATTCCTCCTTAGAACTCGTCACCTAGTCCGGGTCTCCCTCATAGATTTAATACGTTGTTCGTGAAACTCTTCCCAGTGCCATGTTTCCATGGGAGCCGGTTAATTACACTGCTTCTGTCGGGACATTCCAAAGGGTCCGGTTAGGGAAACAACCTTCAATCGGGGGATTAGTCACGTTGAGGCATCAGTAGCGTGTCTGGATGCTAGGGAACCTGGCATGTCTGTCTATTATCCCTAGTCAGGGCTTCTCGAGGGTGTGGAAGCCCGAGGCATCCCACATCGAGCGCGGGGAATTATATTCCATAGGCACATATATGAGTTTTTCCTCAGCTTCCCGTGTTATAACACAAGGTACGCCGCGAGTTTAACGTCCATTGGAGATGGATCAGCCCGATCGGAGCATTATCTATAATAGATCGGATTGAGGGATTTCCCTTGAAGGGATGCCGATACCGGGGCCAGCCCATGGGCGGCTGTGAAGAGGAGCGTACCGACATGGTCTCACTAGGATATGACGATCCGGGCGAGAATCAGGATGGGTGATAGATGGATGAATGGAGTGGAGGGGGTATGAAATGGGACCATCGCAAGGGCGACAGTGAAGTGGGGCTTGAGCCTTGAAGAGGCTTCCTACGTATCCCCGTGGCGGGGAATCAAAGTCCGCGTAGTTCGGGATGGTGCTGGTGAACTGACGTGAAGGTGGACCTTGGTCCGATGGACATCATCAGTGAACCGATGTGAAGGTAGACCTTGGTCCGATGGATGTTGTCAGTGAACCAACGTGAAGGTAGACGTTGGTCCCATGGGCATCGTCAGTGAACCGACGTGAAGGTGGACCTTGGTCCGATGGACATCGTCAGTGAACTGACGTGAAGGTGGACCTTGGTCCGATGAGAGATGGTCCTGAACCTCAGGGAGGCTTCCTACATAACATGCCTTGGTATGGATCAAAGACCTCATAATTCAAAGGGTTTAATCGGTGAACCGACGTGAAAGTAGACCCGTGGGTCCACTAGTGGTGGGCTTGAACCTCGGGAAGGTTTCCTACGTACCATGCCTTGACATGGATCAAAGTCCTCGTAGTTCAAAGGATTGATGGAACACAGTTTAACGTCATGCGGGATGGTAGTGAACCCTGACGTGAATAAATGACGGGCGGTGGGTGTCGGCGAACCGACATAAATGAGGGACCTTGGTCCAATGGGAGATGTGCTTGAACCACTGGGAGGCTTCCTACATACCATGCCTTGACACGGGTCAAAGTCCTCGTAGTTTTGATTGAAAATGGGGGGCTTGGCACACCGACAAGGAGACGGTTTGGTCCAATGATTGTTTGTCTTGAACCTCAGGGAGGATTCCTATGTACCATCCCTTGACATGGATCAAAGTCCTCGTAGTTCGGGTTTTGACAACGACTTGCCATCGGGCTGGAATGCAGTTTAACGTCATGTTGGACGCAGGTAGAACTCGACGTGAATTGGGTGACGGGTGGGATTGAACCTCTGGGAGGATTCCTACGTAACACGCCTTGACATGGATCAAAGACCTCGTAGTTCAAATGGGTGTGCAGTTTGATGTCATGCGGGACAAGGGGGGCATACAGTTTAACGTCATGCTGGACGGGGCGTGCAGTTTAACGTCATGATGGACGGGGCGTGCAGTTTAACGTCATGCTGGACGGGGCGTGCAGTTTAACGTCATGCTGGATGAGGGAGAAACTCGATGTGAATGAATGACCGAGTAATGTGGCTTGAACCTCATAGAGGCTTCCTACGTAGCATGCATTGACACAGATCAAAGTCCTCGTTGTTTGCCGAAGGTAGGGGTTAGGGTCGGTGCTCACATTAAGCCCACACGAGTCATGCTCGGTGTGAGAAACAAGAGGTTGCAAGGACCTGACGATCATGTTGCAAAGGATGCGTCCGTGAGAAGCGAAGAGGGTCTTACGCATTAGGCGGCCCATGGTGCTGGGACTTACTACAGGATGGAGGCCCAGAGTGCGACAAAGCGTAGCGAAAGAGGGATTTGGGACCAATGATGGGAGGTGCCTCGTTCCCTATCACGCCCTCCACTAACCTTGGTAGTGGGGAAGTATGGATATGCAGAGGTGCAGCCATCTGTTTGGGAACTAGGGCCGCCCTTCTCCTGAGAACATACATCACTCCAATAAAAAGGATATCATCCCTTGTGGATGGGTGATTCCACTCCCATGGATACGAGTGGCGTAAAAAATGTTCGAGCTGGGGGGACCCTTCGTGGGAGGCACGAGGTCGGGTCACAGTTTAACGTCATGTGTTGAGGATGTGGTTCTTGGCAGTTTAACGTCCTGCAGCTCGGACGAAGTGGGTTCACTCCGCACCCCTATGACTTACATAACCGGTACCCTCTGGTCCTTGGGGGAGGGATGGTACCAGTAAGGCCATGGTAAAGGGGGGTCATAGAGCGAACCATCGAGGGGTCCACGTTAGCGTGGATATACGAAGAAGCAATAGCCGTTAGCGTGCCTATGCGAAGAAGCATTAGGCGAAGCAACGCTACGGGTGGTATTGTCCATGGGAGTTTGAAATCACATCGTGCAAACGTGGAGGGCCACACGGGAAGATGAATTGCCATGAAAAGGAGTGTGAATCACGAAGTGGAGTTCCTTGGCCTTAGAGTGGGGCATATGTGTGAGTGGAAGGTGCTTCTTGAAGTGGAACAGTATTCGCGGAGCACTGCCTCGCGAAGAAGAGGTGCCTCGCGAAGCAAGGTCCTACGAAGCAGTGTGCTTCACGATGTGTAGTGATCCTGCCTTAGCATAGGGATCACTAGTACAGGATGGGTGTTTCACGAAGCATGAATTCTCCGCGGCTACCCGGATTCCCTTGGGAATCCCCTTCCTTCGCAAATTCCCTTGAGCTTCACGAAGGGCATCTCTATTGGAAGAGGGGCTCAAAACGAGACAAATCGAAGGCGTCACGCGAAGTAGAAGTACCTCACGGAGCTCATGATTCCTGAGGGCAAAGGGTGCTTCGCGATTCGGGAGAGGATAAGCTGAAAGGTCGGATTGTCCGTCCTCGGGACTCAGGGAGATTTCTGTATTTATAGGGAAGGGGCGCCGCGAAGCAGAACTCACGCGCCGCCTCAGGTGCTTCGCGGTGCGCTCGCGAATGTCAACGGCGTCCGCGAAGAGTTACCGCCTCTGGAGCTTCTCGGTGGGCTCGCGAACGTCAAATGCGTTCACGGAGAGTTACTGCCTCTGGAGCTTCGTGGCGGGCTCGCGAACTTCAAATTCATTCACGGAGAGTTACCGCCTCTGGAGCTTCGCGGCGGGCTCGCGAATGTCAAATGCGTTCGCGGAGAGTTACCGCCTCTGGAGCTTCGCGTCGGTGCTTCGCGGTAGTGCTTCGCGTCAGTGCTTCGCGAGGTAGCGGGCCAGCCTTCTTTTTCGTCCCTTCCTTTCGTGAAACATTTTGGCACAAACAATTATTATAGGACAATATATGATTTATAATTAAAATAATTTGATTTTAGATTGGTTTGATTTATTTTACAAAGCTTTAGTGGACGGTCCAAGACTTATAAAACATTTTGTCTTTATAAATTGTTTTCATTGAGAGTGTGACTCACCTCTACATAATCAACCCTATTTTTTTAATAATTTAGTCCTTTTGAATCATAAAATATTGTTTTCCACTTCCATTTGGCAAAAACCACGGGCAAAATCCAGGGTCTGGTTTGTATTTTTGATTAGTATAATGTGTGGTGTCCCAAACCTAAATAATAAATAATTCCCTCCCCTTTCTTATATAAACCCACACAAACTCCCACGTCCTATTCACTCAACGCATTTTGATTTCATCCCAAATATGACCTCCTCTCTCTAGATTCCTCCCAATGTCCCCCAATCTCTCAATAATCCTCTCTCAAGCCTCTCCCAAGACATTGGGATCACACTTCCAAGTAAGGGATTTGTTCCTTTCTCATTTTTGTCCAATTTTATTTAAGTTGTTATGCCCTTTTGTTTTAAATTACAAATATTGGGGGGTATGATTTCTCACGTCCCCCATACATTCCTTTTTATGTTTGGATGATGGGAAACCCCTTTCCCTCTTATTAATGCCTTCTATGTACACCTCTTACCATGTTGAAATTCCATGAGGGGTTTCTCTCTCCTCATTTATATCCATATAATTATTTTGTATTATGCATCAAAATTTTATTAAATTTATTGGAAAATGTATCTATATGACCCCCTTACTATCCATTTCATGTAAATATGATGAGATGCCCCTTTGTCTCTCATCAACCATTTTTACAAGTTCTTATCTCACACCCTTATGCAGCTGAAATTGCACTATGATTTTCCAAGCCAATGTCATCGTGTAGTGAATACCGTGCCCATTTCTCAATCAAGGGTATTAACCTTAATGAACATTTACATATTTATTATAATTATTAATGTATTTATTCAACATCCCTTTATCGTGGAATAAATTATGATGATTGATTCCATGTTGTATGATCCATGTGACTCACTTATGCATGAAATTAAATGTTTAAGTAGGGTGCACCATGATAGAGATTCATGTGTAAAGTATAGTATCATGATACATCATGAGAAATGAGTTTTTAATCACGATAATTAAAGTGAAATGAGTGTTTACTCGTTCTTCATGTGCAATGAGGGTATACTCACACTCCATGTGTAACGAGCATTGGCTCGTGCTAATTATATGCTAAGTGTTGTTGCCACATTTCCATGTTATGATTATCATGCTTTATCATGCCTTTATGTTCAAGTTTCTCTTATGCTCCATTGATATTCTTATTGCCTAACATGTATAGTAATCTTCAGGTTACTCCTTGTTTACTCCCTTACTAGGATTTATATCTCACCCTTTTCTTATGCTTGTTCTATGGTTATCCCATTCAATGCAAGGTATGTGGGAATGTAGAGGTCATGTAAAGGACGTTTTCAATAGGATATCGCATTCTATGCTTTAAGTTGTTATGTAATGTTCCTAAGACCTAAAGACAATAGACCTATCGAAATTATATGTTGTATTATATGCTAGTTTTATGTAATAAATCATGTTTAAGTATGTAATAAAGACTAGGGTTGTCAAAGTTTGTATCACAAGATAGGTTTAGTTATTTTTGGGATTAGGATTAGGAATACCTAGTCAAAGACTTATGGATAAGAATAAGTATAATAAAAAAATCCATATGTTTTTCTGAGTATTGAGTAAGTGGTTTATCAAGCATATACATCCCTGTCTAGATACGATCAGGTGGAGGCGGTTCTGGAACAGATGTTCCTAGGGGCGAAAACCCGGACAAGGAGTTTCGGGCTTGACATGAGGTATCTTGGTACACGAAAATGGGCCTTGATGCACTCTTGGTGACGACACTCCCAGGGGATATGAATTTGTAAATTCATAAGCTTAGTATGAACCATTATTAAGGGAATAAAAAAATTCCCCTAAGAATATATTTTAGAAAGTAGATCATGGATAACACAGTTTCAAGCCTATAAATTCATAAGATAAGAAAATAATAGATATTTATAAGTCATTTGTTTTGTCCTTGGATTATCCTTTATGAGTTACCCCAAACTTCCTTTTTTTTCTAGACAATGGCCGACACTAGGAGGACTCAGGATTACAACTAATGTGAAGATCAATGTGATGACTGTTCTAATGAGATGCCCAATCCGATGGGAGCGGGATTCAGAAACTTTGTCATGGTACTCTCTCAGTTAACACAAGAATTGAATAGAAACATGATTCAAGAGGAACGTTCAACCCCCCTTAAGAAAGAAAAAGTCAATCTCGATAGATTCTTGAGAAAAAGGACTCCTACTTTTAGTGGATCGTCCGATCCCTCAATCACCGAACAATGGATCAACTCCATTGAAAAGATCATCTTCATCCTTTATTGTTCCAAACAATAGATGGTTCTTCTGGATGCTTATCGTATAGAGGGTGAAGCCGATCAATGGTGGACATTGATAAAAAATATGAATCTTGAAAGGTATATTGAGGCATTGGAATGGATGGATTTCCAGAAGATGTTTTTTGATAAATATTTTCCATTCACCCTCTAGATAAAGATGGAAATGTAATTTTTTTCCCTCAAGAAAAAAGATAAGGAATCTATCGGAGCCTGTGAGGAAAACTTCACAAGGCATGCACGATATGATTCCTTCTTTTTCGTTACCCCTAAATTCAAGGTTGACAACTTCTTTGGGGGGCTAAAACCGAGCATGCGGAAAGCCCTGGCGATCCACGACTTCGATCGCTATGAAAAAAATTGTCCGATGGGCCCTCAAGTTTGAAATGCAGATCAAAAACCCCCAGGTGTATCGTGGGGATAAGAAGCATAACATGGACTTCAATTATGGCAGCCCTATGGATAAATCCAATGGTTCCATGAAAATCTAGCACCCCACTTGCCAAAGGTATAGAATGAAGCACACCAGAAATTGCTAGAAGGGGACAAGGAAATGCTTTAGTTGTGGAAGAGAAGGACACGTAGCCATTAATGTCTGACAAGAAAAACCCACGGGTGCGACCGAGGAGAGGAACACTCTAGTTGACTGTCAACATATTCTTCATTGCTTCAACTTCAAAGAACCAAGGAATCTTGAAAATCAGTAAACTAATCCAAGGGTTTTCAGAGTCAACCAAAAACCTCCAAGGCAACAAGGGAGAGATTTTCCCATCACTACTACCGAAGTGGACCCCGAAAATGAAGTGGTGATAGTTACAATAGTTATTAATTCAAGAATAGCGATAGTACTTTTTTATTCAGGTTCAATTAATTCTTTTATATCCCAAAGGATTAGTAGAACAATCCCAACACCACCACAAATCATGGAAGTAAAGATGTCAGTGAGTACAACAAAATGGAAAATCATTGCATCCTATGAATATAACTCCTCCCCTATCTTAATCGGGGGATTAAACTTCTCCGTGAACCTCTTCAAAATTCCTATGGTGGAATTTGATGGTATTATTAGAATGGATTAGCTTTACTTATATAGAGCCAAATAAAATTGTCATGAGAGGGAAATCACTCTCCATGAAGAGAATCAACCCCCGATTCTATACAAATGCAAGGAGGAAGATAAATCTTATTTGGCTCTATCATCTAAATCATGGATATTACTACCCTATGAACACGTGTATCTGGATTAGATGATTGAGTATAAGGAGGCAACCATCCTTTAAGACATGCCAATTGTGTGGGAATTCGCTGAAGTGTTTCTCAATGAATTGTCTGGTCTTCCTCCTAGAAGAGATGTTGAATTCTCAATTGATCTTATACCTGTGGCATTGAAAGTTTCCAAGATTCAGTATATGATGGCTATTTTGGAGCTTGAAAAACTAAATAAACAACTACAAGAGAATCTAGATAAAGGATTTATATGCCCAACTACTTCACCATAGTGTGCACCAGTCCTCTTCGTCATGAAGAAAGATGAGTCAATGTGCCTTTGCATCGATTATTGTCATCTTAACAAAATCACGATAAAGAACAAGTATCCTCTCCCAAGAATTGATGAATTGTTTGACCAGCTTCATGGAGCATAATACTTCTCCAAGTTAGATTTGCTGTTGGGATATTATCAAGTAAGGGTGGAGAAGTAAGATATCCCCAAGACTGCTTTTTGTACAAGATACGGTCACTATAAATTCATAGTAATGACATTAAAACTATCTAATGCTCTATCAATCTTCATGGACTTGATGAATAATGTATTTAGATATTACCTTGACAAATATTTGGTAAACTTTATTGATGATATTATAATATACTCTAAAACCAATGAGGCTCATGAGGAGCATCTAAGAACTATACTAGAGACCTTATAGAAGGAGAAGCTCTATGAAAAGTATAGAAAGTGTGAGTTCTGGTATAATGAGGTCTCATTATTAGTCTGTATCATCACAAGTAATGGGATATATGTGGATCCCTCAAAAACATATGCAATGGAAGGATGGACAAATCCAACATCGGTAACAGATATCCATAGCTTCATGGGGTAAGCCTGATATTATCGATGATTTGTGAGAAATTTATCTAAATTTTTAAAACCTATAACCATGATAAATCGGAAGGGAGTAAAGTTTTCTTGCAGTGGAAAATGTAAATAAAGATTCAAGGAGTTTAAAATAAGGCTTATCACTACACCCATGTTTATTTTACCCACAAGTGGAGAACGTTTTTTGGTATTCAGTGATGCTTTGAACAAGGGAATTTGCTGTGTGTTGATGAAAAATGACTAAGTCATTTTGTATGCTTAAATAAAATTGAATGTTCATGAGTATAATTATCCAACACATGATCTGGAGTTGGCTGCTGTGATCTTAACATTAAAAATTTGGCAGCATTATCTCTTTGGGGAAAAGTGAGAAATATATACGGACCACAAAATCACCAAGTATATAATCACACTGAAAGAGTTGAACATGTGCCAACGAAGAGGGTTAGAGATAATGAATGACTATGAATTCTCAATGCATTACCACCCTTGGAAAGCGAACAAGGTGGGAGATACTCTATATAGAAAGGACCCAGTGATTTTATCATTGCTGAGAATTGAAAAGGATCCTATCTTCTTAGATTTGATGAAGATTTACATGGGAATCATAAAGAAGGGAACATCATCAATCCTTTCCCAAATGATTTCTCAACCATCTCATTTAGATAGGTTAAATGATGCTCAAAAATCTGATGTGGGAATTTAGAAGAAAGAGGAAGCTATCAGAAAAGAAGAATCCTCAAATTTCAATGTTAATAAAGAAGGAATTGTGAGATTTGGGAAAAGACTACGTGTTCTATCAAGTCTGAAGCTGAAGAACGAACTTTTGGATGACGCACATAGTTCAAATTTCTCTATTCACCCAAGAAACACAATGATGTATCGAGATCTCCAAGAGCATTATTGGTGGGATAATATGAAGAAGGAGATTGCGGATTATATATTAAAGTTCCTGGTTTGTCAGCAAGTGAATGCAAATAGGAAGAAGTCTAAGACTATGATGGAACCATTGCCTATACCAATATGGAAATGGAAGAAAATCACCATGGAAATTGTCACTAAACATCCAAATACATCCAAAAGCAACAATGCAATCTGGGTTGTGGTGGATCATCTTATGAATTCTGCACACTTTATTACAATTTGGGAGGATTTATCATTGGATCAACTGGAATATATATATATCAGGGAAGTGATAAGTCTACATGGAGTACCACTATCTATTGTATCTGATTGAGATCTAAGATTCACCTCTATGTTTTAGAAGAGTCTTCAACATGATCTAGATACCCAGATAAACTTTAGTAAAACATATCATCCTCAAATAGATGGCCAATCTGAGAAGACTATCCAACCACCTGAGGATAAGTTGAGATCATTCTCAATGGACTTTAAAGGAGAAAGGGATCAACATCGTCCTTAGTTCGAATTATTCTATAATAACATTTTCCACTAGAGAACCCAAATGGCACCATATGATGCCCTTTATCGGAAAAGGTGTAGAGCACAAGCGTTTTAGTATGAAGTTGGTGAGGGTAAGGTACTAGGATCAGAAATGGTCAAAGAAATGGTAGGGAAGGTGAAAACCATTGTGCATCATATCAAGGAATCCCATTGTCAACAGAAGAGTTATGCAGATAACAGTCTACGAGACCTTGAGTTTAATGTCATGGACATGGTATTTCTACACATATCTCCATGGAATAAGGTCATGATGTTTGGAATGAAGGGGATGCTATGTCCTGGGTACATCGACCTCTTTGAGATTCTTGATCGTGTCGGGGCTGTGGCCTATTGACTAGAACTTCTACCCTCCATGGCCAAAGTACATGATGTATTTCATGTATCCCTATTAATAAAGTGCATAACAAATTCTTCACCTGTACTCTCTTTATAGGTATTATAGCTAGAGGATTATCTTTCTCACAATGAGAAACCATTAAAGATCTTAGATCGTAGAGAAAATGTTCTACGAAATAAGGAAATGCCCCTCATCAAGGTGTTGTGGTGAAACCACAAGTATGAAGAAGCGATGTGGGAATCAGGGGAAAAGATGAAGCAGATTTACCCACATCTATTTTAGTGTGGGAATATGAAATTTAGAGGGAGAAATTCATTAAGGGGGGAAGATAGTAACACCCCAACAATTCATTAAAGAAAAATCATCTTGGTCCATTTAAATGTATTATTATGGTCATGTAAAAAGTATGCTCTTATTTGGTTTTATGTTATGGATTTTAAAATACAGTTAATAATTGTGACCGTTACTAATATATTCACTTAACTGTGATCACATGATTAGTATAAATATAGGGCTTTAACAAATCCAATTTAATCAGACAAAGGAAGTGATGGCCTCATCAAATAGACTTTCCCTATACGAAGCCCATTTTTCAGAGCTCGGAAAAGAGGTGGTGTCATTGGGATTCAATCTTGACCAAGCACAAGCCTAGATTCAACACGTTAAGCTCTAGCAGAACCATCTATGAGAGAACTAGAAGTTGATTGAGATTACCACTCAAGTAATGTTATATGAGCCAACCCAAGAGTCTATCACCATCACACACCTTACCATAAGGTCTTATGAGGGTGTTTTAAGGGGTTATGTAACCAGAACTTAGTACTATGATTATTTACATTATTATTTTATATAGAATATACATTCATTTATTAAATATAAATTAACATATAATTTTATGAATGCAATTGTTATTTTTAGTAAGGTTTGAAAGCTGTTATTGTCAAAACACATGAATTTTCGATAAATGATAGTTTTTATTTTAAAATTAAACAATAACATATTTAAAAATTTATTTAGATAAATTGAATATTATTTTTGGAATTATAATTTAAAAATTATCCATCATTGAATTTTTCATAATTTTCTAAGGCAGTTTATTTTTGGGGTAAAAATTAAATATAGTTTAAATATATAATGTGTTTTATGACATCATAATAACCCAATAGTGATGTAAAAAAACACTATAAACATTATTCTCTGTAAATATATGTTTTATCATTAAAATAATGTGATTTTATATTTGTTTTATTTATTTTACAATGCATTAGTGGACCCTCAAAGACTAATAAACCATTTTGTATTTTTTATTTGTTTTCCTTGAGAGTGTGATTCACCTCCACATAAGAAACCCTATTATTTTAATAATTTAGGCCCTTGGGCTCATAAAATATTGTTTTCCACTCCCCTTTGGAAAAAACCATGGGAAAAACCCGTGGGCTGGTTTGTGGTTTTTATTAGTTTATTGTGTGGTGTCCCAAACCTAAACAATAAAGAATTCCCTCTCCTTTACTATATAAACACACCCAAGATCGCACTTCCTCTTCCCTAAAATCATTTTTAGATCATAAAACCTCTTCTATCCTCTCTCTAGAATCCTCCCAAGGTGCCCCAAGATCCGAAGAATCATCTTTCAAGCCTCTCCCATGGAATTGTTATCACACTTCCAAGTAAGGTATTTCTTCCTTTCTCATTTTTTTTCCAATTTTCTTCAAGTTGTTATGCCCATTTTTTATCAATTAAAAATGTTTGGGTATGATTTAGAGCCCCCCCATACTTCCTTCTTTATTTTTGGATGATGGGATTCCCCTTTCTCTCTCATTAATACCTCCCATGTACAACCATTACAATGCTGAAATTCCGTGAGGGATTTCTCGCTCCTCAATTACATCCAAGTAATTCTTTTGTATTATGCATCTAAGACCCATTATTTTTGTTGGGATATGCATATATATCACCCCCTTATTGTTCATTTCATGTAAATATGATGAGACACCCCTTTACCTCTCGTCAACCATTTTTTATGAGTTCTTATTTCAAGCTGTTATGCTGCCGAAAATGCAGTACGCTTTTCCATGCCAATGTCATTGTGTAGTGAATACCATGCCCATTTACCTATAAAGGTTAATAACCATTATGAACATTGACTTATTGATTATAAATTTTCATGTAGGTATTCCACATCCTTTTATCGTGGAATAAATGATGATGATTTATTCCATGTTGTATGATCCATGTGGCACACTTATTCATGAAATGAAATGTTTAAGAAAGGTGCACCCTGATAGCACTCCAATGCATTGGGTAAATTATAGTATCATGATAAGTCATGTGAAATGAGTGTTGAATCATGTTAATTCAAGTGAAATGAGGGTTTACTTGTTCTTCATGTGTAATGAGGTTTTACTCATGCTCCATGCGCAATGTGCATTGGATCTTTCTAATTCCATGTTAAGTGTGGTTGCCACATTTCCATGTTATGATTGTCATGATTTATCATGACTTTATGTTCATGTTTCTATTATGCTCTATTGATAGGAATATTTCCTTAAATTTATTGTAATCCTCATGTTATTTCTTTTTTACACCTTTATTGGGCTTTATAGATCACCCTTTTCTTATGCATGTCCTCAGGTTATCCCATACAATGCTATTTATGAGGGATTGTAGTGGTTATGTAAATTATTTTTTCAATAAGATGTTTCATTCTATGATTTATGTTGTTATGTAATGTTCTTAAGCCCCAAAGACACTAGACCTCTTGATCTTCAATGTAGTATCAAATGTAGGTTTTATGAAATAAACTGTGTTTAAGTATGTAATAAAGAGAAGGGTTGTCATAGCAGAGGTTCATCATGGTGCCTCACACCAGTGATAAGTAGTTCCTCTCTACGAGGTAAACTTAGTGATTGAAAATATGGTGCAGCTTAGTGCCCACCTCTGAGGCCTGGCTTCGCGATCCTCCATATGTTTTGATCCTCTTAATATATTTCGTGTCTTACAATAAAAATCCACCCCTATTTTCCATTAGATCCAATTATAGGGGGGGTATTTTTTGTCACTGAAATTATTCCCTCTTAGGGAGTGAACTCCTTGAAACTTTAGAGTTAATCATGACTCAAAAGGGCCCAAAATCCCTCCAAACCGTTCCAAAGGGAGCCATCACAAAGCCCTCTGCAAGGCTAGACTGCCTTCATGAGGACATCCTCTATGATCATCTCCACAGAATAATGGACACATGGTGGGTAAGACACATTCTAATAGAGTGTTCCTCTCCTTGTAGTCATTGTCCTCTATGACCCTCTCCACACGGCTGCTTTTGTGATCCTATCAACGACATCCCACACCCTGGGTGTGGCTGTTGCATTCTGATCGAGCCTCTTTTATATGTGGATCACTCTTATACATGGTGAGTTCTATGACACTCTCCAACTTTCGGTTCCTTTAAATAGTGGGCTCACACCCTCTCTCAAACCACTGTTAGTCCATCATTTTAGATTTTGAGATGAAAGTTTCACAAACACCTTCGCAAAAACAACAGATAGATCACTAAAGGTACTTGGCCCTTGCGATCCATACCTCATTGTGTTCTTATACTCCTCCGCGTGTGGTGGGGATGCCGTTCATGAAGGAAGTTTACCTTCACAAAGGAGGGGGCCCATCCAGGGTGCTTGAGGTATCATGAAGGATTGATCCTTCACAAGTCACTCTCCAAAGAAAGAGTTGTTTGCTGAGTCAAAGCTCTTCTCCATTAAAGGCTCCCCTTAGAAATGACCCATTCCATTGAAAATACCCTTTACATAGAAGATACCATTTCCTTTGTGATTTCCATCATCTTCGTGAGGCACCCAAGATTCTTGAAGTCCATTTCCCTAGGGAACAACCTCTTTCCAATATCTATTTCTTTTCACACCCTTCATCCATGTTCCCCTCTAGGATCATATTAATTGATTTCATAGTCCCTCAAATGGGGCCTCATGTTGCATTTCATTTTGTCATGATTCTTCCCAAAGGCACGCAAACAATTATTTCCTCTTTGCATAGCCATGATAATAAGAGCCCTTAATTGGATCACTCCAAAAACCCATCTCCCTATGACATTTCTAGTGCCATATCTTCATCTAGGGTTGAATTGCACCAGTTATGTAAGTTCTAGGGGTGAGGAGTGGAAACTCACTGCCTGAGTTGTAGGATATTAAACTGCCAAGAACCCATGTCCTCAACAGAAGAAGTTAAGATGTAATGGGTGCATATGTGGTAAGTCAAAGAGGATCAAATAGTAGATGGGTGTCGGTTCCCTCCCGGTCTGTCATTCGATTTGATATTTGTCTCCATTCACACCTCAAGCAGTCTCCACATAAGCCTGGACACCCTTTTATTAGACGATTCTGGTATGATGACCATATTCTCCTCATTCACCTAAACACCCTCATTTCTCATCGGGCCTCAAACTACGAGTAAGACAATGATTCATCTATGGGATGATATCCATCTGTAAGCCCCACCCCACTACTCGCAGATGCACCTTCGCAGAGCGATCGTCAGGTTTACTACTTCCTCTTGTTTCTCACACCAAGAATTAATCATGTTGGCTTAGAGTTTGCATATACCATGAAATCCTATATGGGACGCTAACCACGCGTAAGACCCATTCCACCTCCCCTTTCAAACAATGAGTACTTTTATCTCTATATTTTATGCAGGGTATGTAGGAATATTCTATGCGGTTCAAGCCCCATAATTTTCCACCACCCATTGGTCTCGACCAATTCACATCGGCTTGCCTTCATCCCGCATGTTGTTAAACTTCTTGAATTAGAACTACATGCATTTTGATCCCTATATCCAAGATATGGTATATAGGATGCCTCCATGAGGTTCAACCATGACCAGTAATAATCTTCAACATTCACATTGTTGGGATCCACATCCTTGGCCCCCTGTTTAGTGGTTTTAGGCCAGTTCTAGGGATTCTAACCATTCCTAATCCATATAATCAATCAACTATATTCCAACCAAGAGTTCTCCACTGGTGATGGGATTCTAGCCACATTTATGCCCCAACATGTCTTCAGGATGTTGTCCACTGTGTACACCCCAATTCTATTCCCCATACCGAACTTTGTGGACTTTGAATACCTACCACTGGGATATGTAGGAAGAATATCTAAGGTTCAATCCCAACATCACCATCATATTCAAATCAGTTCTATCCCCACTCACTCTATATTTAGATATTCTAGAAAATATCCATCTTGATTCCACATGGTCCTCTACATACTAGTAAACTCATACCATCCTCGGCCCGTTAAACACGTTTAATCCCCATAATGTCTTCATGTTTTTTTCCTTTGTGTACATCACAATTAGTCACCCCCTCAATATACAAAGGTTTTTATAACTTTCTTCAATATAGGTTACATAGGAGGCCTCCGTGTGGTTCAATACTAGAAAATGGTAAACCTTGGTGTCCCCTTTTTCGAAATCCAATCATCCTCTGTTCCATCATCATTGGGTGTCTTGATCCACCGATCTAGTAATCCTCCTAGGTGATCCTTCATAAGGAAGTACCCATATAATCCACCCCATAAGTATTCTAATCAGTCTCGTCTCTCTATGTTAGATGTTAAACATATGGTATACACCACATTATACACGGCAAGCCAAACAAAACATTAGAGACATGAAAATGAAATAAAATTTACCACAATAAACATGGGATGCCTTGGGCTTCCGCACCCTCGATAATCCCTATAATAAGTGCATGAAATATAGGTGTACCAGTGTTACAGTTCACAGTCATGCTAGAAATTCTCAACGTGACTAATCCCTAGACCGAAGTTTATTTCTCTGACTTGGACCCATAGAATTTTCAGATAGAACCAGTGTAATTAATTATCATCCACACTAATATGGAACCATGAAGGTTTTGAAAAAAAAATTCTTAACATTTACGGGAGAACCGGAAAAGGAAATGAATTCTGAGGAGGAATCGAAGGAAGGAGAGACCGTCATCCCATAATATAATTTAGATCAAGGAGAAAATGTACCATAATAAGTGACATATTTTTCCTGCCTTTGGAATGCTATAATGCAGGGAAACAATCAACTATCGCATCCCCATAGACGGATGTGCACACCAGTGAAAGCATTAAGAAAAAAACATATTTTCGAAACACTGTTCAAAACCTATGATGATAAATGTGACAAAAGGAATAAAACTTATTCTTATAAGTACACATAAGGAATGAATCCTATGTATAGAATATTACATATTGATCATCAAACCTAATTTATTTGAAAATTATAATTATATAACCATATGTTTGGATGGAATTTTACATTTGTCAAGTCAGGAAGGTATTCTTAAATAAACCTACATTAGTAAGGAACACTGTGTTTAATAGACAAGTGTATGGATCATCTACATTAATTTTATGAAAAACCAAACATTGTTAACCTTAAATTCAGAAAATTATAATTTCATTGTTGAACCCTATGTTTGGAATTTTTTCATCTTGTGAAAGAACCCTATATTTGAATCTTCAACATCAGTGATTTTAATTCATGATTTTGATCGTAAATTTCAGCAATATTCTTGACAAAATTATAGGATTATCAAAATCTCGTTTATAACCAATTCAATGATAGTTATGAACGACTCAAAGGATTGTATTCAATGGATAAATTCACACATGTTCTCAAGGGAAGTTATGACTCCCTTTGATGTTTCTTAATTTTATTATCCATGAACTATCAGGTGATTTTTTGGATCCATTTGAAAGAAAGTAAGTTATTTTTATGAACGGAATATTTTAAAATCATATGTACCCATATTACGGGTGATATAAGATTAATATAAATAAATATTATTTCACATGAATATATTTTACAAATATTATGAAATAATTGATCGAATCTATTTATTATAGAAGTGTCTACACTATGGAGATACATGTTCAATATATTACTACTATAGGATTGTTGTTTATTCTTGTTAGTACTTTTATTTGAAGGTCATTTTCAACTAGGATCTCTTCAGATTTAGTCTTTCATCAAGAATTATATTTATGATGAATAAGATAAATCTATTATTAGTTGTTTATACTGAAACTATTATGTTCAAACCGATCTGTCAAATCAACCGCTTTTTATGTATTGAAGTATCAACGTCTTGTACTTAGTTGTAGTGAATTGAAATCTTCTTGCATTAAGATATGGATAATCAGTTCTCTATTAATGAACCAAAAGGATTTGTTTATCCTTATTGTAATTTTTCAACTTCCAACACACAATTTTGGATTTTTGGTCTTGTGATAAGAGGACCATCCTAGTGAAATTATACAAGAGTGTAGAAAGATCATTGGTGATGTTGAATAGGGGATCTTTGTTCCCCAAACCCCTATAAATTTGTTGTGTTCTTTATTTTTATCTATCTGATGTCATATTTCATACAGAATAAAAACACTACAATCTGAATAAATCTCAAAAATTTTCTAAAGCCGAAGTTGGTGATGAAATTCTAGAGGACACAATTCACCACCCATTTTTTGTTACTTTGTATTATTCTAACCTAACAAAATCTTATAAAGAGGCTATAACTCAATGGATTAATAACCCTTTTAATGTAGTCAATATAGAAATTCAGGTATTATCTTCAACCAATCTTTCTATTTTCTATTTATTTATGATCCATTTTTTCAATAAATTTAATTTAAAAAATTATAAAATGAAAATGAAATGTCATTATTATTCATGAACATTATTAGAATGATGGTTAAAGTATTAACCAAGACCTTATTTTCCATTTGGAAAAATAAAAACATGAATATTGTTTTGCATGGACTAAAACCTTCATGATGAAATGTGTTTAATTATTCTTCTAAAAAATAACAGGAATATCCAATGGTAAATTTATATATAATTATGATATTATAGAAATAATTTATATTTTAAACTAACAACCCATATTTACCTCTTTCCTATTTTATAGAAATCATAATCATCAACCATGAATATGTGTGGACTAAAAATAGATGGAATGATAAATTTGAATTATTCATTTCATAACCAACTTACAAAGTTTGAAATGAGAATCGTTTTAAAAGATAAATTTCATTTTTATGATACCATTAATTTTACAGTATAAAAAACTTGTGGACTTGTAAACGACACGATATATAAAGTATTTTCTAATGTTCAATTATTTAATGTAGGAATATAAAGAGGGAAATCATTAATTAAAATTAAATACATTTTTTATATCTATAAATTTAATTATAATTACCTACACAAAATAATATATCAAATCAAAAGTATATTCATATTACAACTATGTCATCTCATAATCATCAATATTTAGGGTATGTTCATGATCAGGTCGGATTGACTACCAACATGAACAACACTATGAAATTATTTCTTGGATGATTATTATAAAATATTTACTTGAATAATTTCATAATAATATTTAAATATTTATTTTATTGGTTCTTGAATGAATCATCATTATTTTACTCCAAAATTATGAGAACAACTTTGGAAGGTTAAAATTTACCAAAACATGACCATAAATGATTTTTCTTCATGAAATATATCCATAGATACCATAAAATTAAATTATAAAATTAAAATATATCATAAAACATCTATTATAGAATCATAGATAATCTAAGAATGATTCGATTTTGGAAAATAATAGATAACAACCCCATTTCTATAAGACTAGTTCTAAGGGATAAAGGATTCTTTCAACCTATAGTGAAAATAGGCAATAAAAAAATAAAAAAACAAATTTGAATATAATGATTGTAAAAAATAGTATACATGGTTATAAATGTGAATAAG
This sequence comes from Viscum album, assembly GCA_963277665.1. NCBI lineage: Eukaryota > Viridiplantae > Streptophyta > Magnoliopsida > Santalales > Viscaceae > Viscum > Viscum album. The sequence continues at coordinate 20,345,069 of OY728145.1, read as the reverse complement.
GTCATAGTGAATTTTTTTAATGAAATTAATTGAATAATTCCTAATGTTTTATTCAACTTAATAATAAACCAAGAATGAGCTAAGGGTTTTGTCTCAAAATTTCTTTCTTTACAACATATTTTCTATTTTGCACAAAGTATAATTTAAATGATATGTATGGTACCTATTGGGTATACAATATCATTAATTTTCATTATCATGGTGTTTTAACCTAAATTTCATGTTCTACCTCTCTCTCTTATATTGGATTTTTATTTGAATGTTTCTTATGTTGTAAGGGTTTTTCATCTCAATAGCTCTTAATTAATACATATTGTAATTTTATACAAACATTTCACATATCTATGGTCTATAAACTTCCCAAAATTACTATGTTTTCATATTATATGAAATAAATTAGGTAATTTATTTGTCCATATGATTTTAAAGCTTCCAATGACTTTTCATACAAGTATTACAAATGTTGTAAGGGTGTAGATAACTAAATTATCATTCATTGAGTTATACTATTATTTATAGAACATTATCATTTAATTATTATTCAAATAATCCATATGATAATATTATATTATAATAAACCTTATTTTCATTGGATTATGTTTTTTATCTATTTTTTTATTTTGAAATCATATCATTTATAATGTTTTAAATCTTGAAGAACAATTCTCATAATTTCAAAAGCAAGTTTCTTTTATAAATTAATGTTTTAAATTTACATAAATGTTTTCCTTGTTATATGGAAGATATTTATATTTTACCTATTTTCTCACTAATATTACTCATTAAAAATTTTATACATCTTTATTTATCATCTCATAATGCTATATGTGTTTGAAAAAATTAATATAATTTCCTTTTAATTTCAATCTTTCATAGTTTATATTCTACCATAAATTTTCTTGTAAAAAAATATATTTATTTAATATTTAGTATTTAAATAAATAATTTATTAAAATTGTATTTGAAACTTCTTGAAAATATTTTGGTAATGATTTTAAACTCCATATTATAATCATTTTTCAAGAGTTTTAAAGAAATTATTTTTAATGGTTTACATACAATGTTCCCTCTATATCTGATATAATTTCCTGCAATTGAGTTTTTTTCATGATCCACTATATAAATTCTCTTTTAATGTATTGAATTTAATTTAATAGGTTTGTTTTTAAATCATTACAATTAACTTTTGAAACTATTATATGAGATTCCATTTGATAATTTCAGGAATCACATTTTACTTTCTATGGGTTATTTTAAGAAGTGTTGATTTTTTTTCAAGATAAACATAAATGAATGGATTATGATATGTGTGTGACCTTTATCTTCCAAAAATACATTGGTTAAAAGATATTACCTTATGATATATAAATGTAAGTTGAACAAGTTGGGGAGTAGCTGGGTTCCCAAGGGGTGATTATGATTTCCCTTAGATCTTCTCAATTGATTTTTGTTTGAATTTTTCAGAAATTATCTAGGATCATAATTGTTTAGAGCAGTAGAATCTATCTATACTCACAATTGTATGTATGAATAGGTTTTTGGATTTCTAGGTTCACAAAGTTAAGAAATCACATGTTCATTATTCTGTCATTTTCTTTCCTATGTTTCTTGGATCATGAATTTTGTTTCATTTCAATCTTTTTAATTTCATTGTAAATGTTTTTTAATTTTATTTCATATGTATTTGTATTATTTTTATTGATAACTCTTATTTATTTATGTTATATTTTAACCAAATAATTATCCCACTTAATGTATTCACATATATTTATGATATATCCTTTATGGACCATTGATATGGTATCCCATACTGAGTGTTTGGGATTACCACATTATTATGTTCACATTTTAGTTGGATATAAAGAAAATTAAAATTTAATATGTGTATTTTGGTTAATGATTAATACTTATTATTGAATGATATGGTCTTTTTATTATTGGATAATATATATTAGTTGAAAAAAACAGATTATTTTCTGTTAAGGTTTCACCATAATTATCTAAAACAGTAATCCTAAAAGGTCACGAGAATGTATTATAATGAAATATTTTCATAAATTCTTGTAATTTTCAAAATATGAGTATTTGGATATCATAGTTTCCATCAATTATGGGTTTAGATAAAATTGTATATTATGATGTTATTCATTGATGAAAATTTGGGATTTTGAATTGTCATCAATGATTGATAAGATAATAGTATCATAAATTCAGAGTAGAATACCCTTTAGGCTAGATTAAGTGATATTCAATATTTTCTTGATTGGGATAAGATAAATATAATGAAAACCCAATGTATTTGTCTAAATATTAGATAAAAACATGAAGTATTATTGATTTAAAAAGTGAATGGGTTTCTGAGAAATAAAATCCCACTATAGAAAACACACGTTGATTGAGGATCTGAAATATATATACCTGAGGATAATAACCCATAAAATGGTTTATTGGGTGTTAAAACAATCATTACAAAATTCATGATAAATAAGAATACCTACACACTTGTTTTGACACTAATGGGGGATACGATTTTCTCAATAAAATTCTAGGCATGAAAAAATATGACGGATTTGTTTACAAGTTACCCTAAAGGTTTTAAAAAAAATGAGATATAACAACTCAAAATAATTAATTTAAATTATATAGAGTTTTATGATTATCCATGTATGATAGAATTGGTATGAAATAATAATTTCTTGAAATTAAGGTGTTATTGAAGCAGGAATCATAGGACAGAGGTTTCATATTAATATATTATGATTTTATTTATTATTATCACAACTATTTTGTTTTTAGAACTTCATTAAAGAAGAATCATAATGATGAATCTATGAACAGTATGTTTCTACGATACATTTTTCCTTATAAATTAATAATTGAGCATATATAAATGGTTGAGAATCCTATTATATTCTTGTTATGATTGAATCTATGAATTTTTAGATAATACATATTATATTGAGGTTAATATCATAATAGAAATTAATCCTAAAGTTTTTCTTAGTGATTGAAATTTATCGATGGTATTCTCGTATATTATGAGAGTCATTTGGGTTATATGAAACATATAATGATGTTTCTTTACAACTGATTATTTAATTTTATTGAAATATATATTAAATTTTATAAATAACATTGAAATGTTATTTTTTGAAAAGGATATATTTTTTTGTGATAAATGTTGATGTAAAACATATTAAGGTATGGAAAATTATCTCGTTTAATATATTTTTTAGGTTGAATTAATAATGATTTTCTCAATTTCAAAAAGCTATGATAAACCTTATTTTTAATATTTGTATTGATAATACATTTATGATAATTTTGGTAACATTAATATAATTATTGATATTATATTGAATAATATGTGATTATGTAAACTATATTTTGAATTTAAGAATTATTTTTTTACAAACATAATATTTCATTGTGGTTTAATTTTTTAGTGATTCAAATGGTGTTGGAAAAGGTATTACCTTTAGAATATATGACAAGGGTGTAAAAAATCAACCTTGATTAAGGAAATATATGTATACTGGTGTAGATTAAGATAATTATTTATATTTCATATTATGTTTCCTATATACAATAATAAATATGTTAACAATACCCTATCACACTTTTATTAGTGGGAAATAAATAAAATTTAAAGGATACAATATTTTTAAAGGGTTGAATGTAACAACTTGATATTTTGGATTTTATAAAATAATTTTATATTCAATATTCTCTCACATGAAACAACAAAGTAATGTGACAGAAAAAAATGGCCTATTAAAAATATAAAATAAATTAATAATATAATAATTAGTTGGTAAAACTATATTAATCAATTAAAATAATTATATACTATTCTCTTTGATTAATATTTTAAAATGGTTACCTTTTAAAAACCCAATTAAAAAAACATATCGTATTTTACATTAGTAAATTGAACTGATCATCGATAAAAAAATTCATATTAAGTAATATTATGATTTCTAACGTAATATATAAATATTATGTTATTTAGAATTATATATTAAAAAATAAAAAACTCATATAGTTTACCATGTCATTTTTTAATAAAATCTATTTCTAATAAAATATTTTATTTTCATTTTAATGATAATTTATATTTTATTAATTTAAATTTTAAATAAATAACATCATTTATCTTTAATCATGACAATATTATCTTATGATGCATTTTTTTAATTTTCCTAAAAATATTGATTTCTAATTTATTTATGGAAAATAATATTTTTAAAAATAACCTTAATATTTTTACATTATTAGTATATATGTATGAATAATATATTAAGGATAATTTTTAATAATACAAAATTTATATTTAATAAATGAATTAAAAATATATAAATTTCATTATTAATTCTCAACCCCGAATTTGATATTTTATAATTTATGAAACATTTTTCACATATTTCTATTAAATTAAAAATTAACTTTTATAAAGGTATCTTTTATCACTTTGAGAAATTAAATCATATTCAATATATTTAAAACATGAAATTTGTAGTTCTAGTTTTTGAAATAAGATTGATTTTATTCTTTTGAATAATGGATAAATTACATAGGTAAAAATTAGATTCTATATTTAAACATTCATGAGGTTTTACTATTCCTATATAGGCGTCCCTCAAAGGTTAAAGCACCTTTCCAAATAAGATAATCCAAGAAGTGGGATATATGTTCCAAACCTATATATTTTTTATCTATTTTTCATGTTCCTTTTGTTGTTACTCAATTTTTTATTTCACTTTATTATAATGATAAATTTTTTTCATTATTATAATATTAAGTAATTAAAAATGATTGTACAGTCATTATCCACCATCCCCTTTTCCATCAGAGAAAACAAAATTGGGAATCATATGTTGTGCAGACCACCACCTCCATGATTAATAATGTTTTATATTACATCACCAATTTATAAAGATAAATGTAAATTTATGATAAAACTATATTTATTAATTACATTATATAAAAAGTTGGTAAACCATATTATTGATTTTCTCATTCATTGGAAAATGAAATCATCAATCATGAATACATGTGCACTACCCCATACCTGAAATGATTGATTTTTGTTTTTCATTTAATGACCTCCTTATAGGTATTATCATGTGAATGGTTTTAATGGATACATGTGATGTTTATTATATCATTATGGTTCTGTTATGAAAAATAGGGGACTTAATAATGATATGATTAGAAATAATTATCAAAAATTCAATTGTTTACAATTGGCATAATAATTGTAAAATAATGAATTACATTAATTCAATATTTTCATTCGATGAAACATAATTTATTTTAAGGAAATAATTTGATTTAAATGGTCTTTTTACGACATATTTCATATATAACATCTTTTATTATCTTTTCCACAGTATTATAAATTAAATTTCAGGTTCTTTCACTCTTTTAATGGGTTTTATATCACATTTCATAATTGTTATGGATTTTTTGTTCCAATTACTCTTTATAGAGATATATTTTAATATATGAAAATATTTATTATATATTTAGTTTATATAATTATGAATAATTAATTTTTTTAAACTATATTATTTAAATCATGTTATTTATGTATATATATATTTTTTAATCTTCTGATTAATATAGATTCAGTTATTACAGAAGTCATATGGTTCTAGATAATTCAATTTCCTTTAACTGAGTTACACTCTTATTTTTTGAATATAGTCATTAAAAGTAGTATCTAGTCATCAGTATGATGAAAATATGTTATAAAACAACTTTATTTTATAAATAATTATGTTTTATATCCCTTTATCACTTCAAAAATGTTCTCATTTATAAAGTGTGAGATTGTAAAGAATTATTCATATATTTACAAATGAACCATTTTTTTCCATGTCCATAAATTCTTGTTCCACAATGTTTTTCCTTATATTGGGGATGATGATTTTTTTCTCTTATGACCACCATATTTCCAATTAAACGTTTTTAAAAATAATATTTATCAACTATTATAATGATGTGAGTGTAAAAAACTATAATTTTTTTTGATTTTAAATGATTTTAATGTCTAGATACTCTATTTTATATTATAACTGATATTTCCCAATAAAACATTATTCCATCTAAATTATTTACATAAAAAAATATGGTTCTAAATCATATTTTAAAATTTATGGAAAATATCATAGATTTGGTTTTAAAATATATTTTATAAATAATTCTCATTGATTGTAAGGAAATAGTATTTTTTTAATTTTTTTACTTCATTTTTCTTATTATTATCTAATGTATTTACATCTAGTGGAGTTTTACATCATGATTCACATTTTATTTTATCTTATAATTTATTATATGTGGGTTAACAGTTGTTAGTATCATTTGGTTGATATTTGGATGTTATTTTGTGAGATACCTTTCAATAAAGTACTGAAACCCATTTGTCTTCTGATTGGTTATTTTATAATGTGATGATTACTTCTCTATCGATGCTCAAATGTATAGATTATGAGAATGGTTGGACATATATCTCCCCACAATGCATTTGTTAAGGGCCAATATCTCATCAAATTGTAGTGTTTTGTGAGTATTATAGAAGGTAGGTAGGTTTAAAATGTGTAAATGTATTGGAATATACTAGTACTCAAAATTATAGGTGTAAAGATTAAATAAAGTACCTAGGTTTATATAGTGTGAATATTATGGTTTTTATCTCTACTAAAAATATTATGAGTAAAGATGTTGGTGTGTAGGTAGGTTTTCAATGATAAGAAACACTATATTTATGATTGTGATACATTCTTTCCAATGTGTAATGGATCATGATTTATACATCTTGTTTTTACCTTATGTAATATTAAATTAATTACCATTTCATATAATATATATATATCTTTTCTATATATAGACAAATAATATTGAATCATGTTTCTTTTTCATTTTATTCTTTCTAGTATTTTATTATCACATATTTATGATCTAATATCTATGGACCATTGATATATTATCCATTATTGAGTGTTTGAGTTCACCTGGTTGTTGTGTTTCAATTTCCACAGGTTATGATGAAAATCAATATGTATGATTTGTTTAGATGGGTATCTCATTAGAAAAATATTTGGGAGATTTTGAAGACTTTTTAAGGATTATGAATTTCTTTATATAATTATTAAATCCTCATTAGTTGAAAATACCTGAGTATTTCAATTATTATTTTTTCCATGTTCTCTAAAACTGTAATTCTAAAAGTACATGGGAATATATTATAATTAATTATTATCCTTACGTCTTTTATGTAATATAAAATTCGTTCTAGTATATTATAGGAAGTGCTACCCAAGACTTTATTTTCTTCAAGTACATACTATAGGTATATATGATTCCAGATCAGTGAAGCTAGGATAATCCCAAGAACATGTGTCACATGTTTCCAACATATAACCAAGAAAAAAAGGTGACTAGAAATATGTTTCATTTAGGTATAAAAAATAATTAGAAATTAGATGACCCCAAATCTATTCAACTAGGATCATAAAAATTTCATAGGATAACTTGGAGAACCATTCTTGGTTCTTATAAAACCAATATCATTTGAAGGGAAATTTTCACACTCTCCCTCTAGAGGAAGACATATTAATCAGTGGCAGAATTGGGAATAAAAGGAAAAATCTCATCTGACACCCAATTTGGATATGAATCTCATATATGTTTTTAAAATTTTCTTATCGATAGTGGGAATTTTACCTATGGAAAAAACCCTAATCATATGAATATTTACTCATTTGTCTTGTTTACATCATCCATTTTGCAACTCCCTTCACTAATATTGAATATAAAAATTAAAATTAATATCATGTGCATATTCCTACCCAGTCCATATAAATAAATTATATATTTCTCATAGAATGTCTATTAGCTCAACATGGTCATGAGGGAACCCTATAATTTTTAAAGATTCATCCAAATAAGATTATTCTACACAATCAAGTTGAAGGTGTTTGACTGTTTGGTCATCCAAGGAAGGTGTGAATACCTTTCCAACCTAATTTATTTTTAATGTGTGTACCTTTTATTTTTAGGTTATAGGTTATTCCACCTAAAAAACATTATCTCATAATACACACATGATGTAATACAAAATTTTGTGTAGTGCATAACAATAGTTTATAAATATGGCATATTAATGTTTTTGGAAACTCTCACATATATAGTGTCAATATTGAACATCCCTATCATTCAATAGAATAAAGGGGAAACATATTGAGGCCATCCAGAGCCCCTGGATTTTGATATTGAATTTACATCAAATAATATTTATTTATTAGAAATCATTCTTGTAGAATGTAATGATATTAATTCCTTTATATACTATTATTGATAAAAATCCTTTTATCGACATATAAGACCCCTATATAATTCAGTCAAACTCAAAATTATCAAAGAATGATGTGATATGAATGATAAAGTCTCTATTATTATTCATATCAATATTGAACTCTCTAAATAGTTGGGTACAATGAGGATGATATATCACCAAAAGATCTAACCATTTAAGGTTATGATATGAATGAACCAATCCTCCTCAATAAGATCAATCAAAAACCCAAGTTTGGGGACATAGTGTGTAAAAATTTTTACATGGTCATATAGGAAGACAAAGAATATATTTTTCTATCTGGGAGGCCTTGGAATTATTTCCACATGATAATTCTATAAATATTAAATTAATTTTGAAAATCGAAATTAATGGAAAAGTAGGCATGTTGTGCGTAAATAATGACCATGTTGAGGGTTTTGAAAACCAATTAACTAAGGGGGATTCTATAAAAAGGAAGGATAATAAGAATTGAAAAAAAGTGAAATGTAAGTGTTGGATCCAAATTTATTAGTAAATTCCCCTACAAGCCCACAGATTTTAATTAAAATTGACTATGTGCGACCCATAAAATTTATCACGGTGGATGATCTTTTTACAACATGCCACCACAAACCAAACACATCTCTATCACATTCATATGTAAGAACCTAGGTGCCAAATCATGTCACCTCATCAAATTATACTAATATAAACCTCTCATATGGATTCTATAATTCCTCTAAAATAGGGAATGAAATTGGAAAAACCCCTTTTATGTCCCTTGAAACTCTGGAGGTCAACGATTCTTCTTGGTGATCCCTATCCCTTGTATGGGAGAAATATAATATCTTACTATTTACCAGTCCTGTGAAAACTTCAATATATTTTAATATGGAATAAGAATAAGGGGACCACATGGGTTCCACTATATCATTTTAGGAAGGTATCTACACAATCATACGTGATATTAGCAAGGTAAATATGGTAACCAAAGAGAACCCCAGACAAACATTAACGACATTTATATGAAACTATAAGAGAAAGAGATGTATATCTAAATCATTAAGTAGTAATGATAAGTGTCTTCCTATACCTATGTAGAGATTATAGTATTAGATCATAATGCGACTACCCATCACCTGGGCCTTCTAGATTATCACCAAGGTTACAAAAAATGTGGCTATGAGAATGAATCCTTCACATTATTGTATGATAGAGACTAAATTTGATAAGATTATGATAGTACTAATATTTTATGAATTTTTTATATGTATTTAAATTGGTTTATCCTTCCCAATTTTTCAATTTGAGCTTATATGGTTCTATTTTTGATTTATGATGTGGTTTTTTCAAAATTGGGAATAGTGCACAATTCTAGATTTTTAACATATTTTTATCACAATGATATTATGGTATCTTCTTTATAACTATAAATTAAAATATAGTGATTATTGTTTCTATTGAAATCCATGATTTATTTTATTCAAAAATTTCTTTTATACCAGGGGTTGATTCGAGGATCTAGAGGCCCTAAAATCAATCAAGTTTAACAATTATTTGAGTGCATAGTGTGGACCCCAATTCCATAATGAAAGCACAACATGGTATACACACCAACAATTGAGATGATTCGACCAGAAATAGAATAAAAACCCATACTTTCATTCAAAAAATTAATTTCATAATGTCTTTAGAACATCAAGGTGTCCTTTGAAGGAATTATTTTTAAAGGAAGATTCTTAGAACCTTTGTCCAGAAACAATTAACATGCGATAAAAAATTTATATCAACTACATATGGTGGAAACATAAGGTAAAATTTTTATGTCCAATGTATGAGACTATTAGGAAAAGCTATTATGAAGGAGGTAACATGTGAGTCATCAATTTAGTAGCTAAAAATGAGACATCCTTTGGAAGATAGATTCTGGACTACAAAAAGAGGAAAGACCCTCTTTCACAAATCATTCCAATCCATCCCATTCTATCTAGGGAACCAAGTAGAGGATGCCAATGGGAATTTAGGATTTTTATTTAATTATTTAATTTTATTTTAGTTTTCATTTCTATTGAAATTCATTATTTTATTTTAATAAAAGTGTTCCATCAATATTTATCTTCTAATCTTAATCTCATTGTTTATCTTATATCTATCAATCATGATCTAGATTTACTTTTCAATGGAAAGTGACTAACCTGAGACATAGCCTTGGGAGAGGTTTCATGATGTTCTTTATTATTGTGCTTCAATAAAAAATGCTTTAAATTAATTTGCGTTGGATGTGGGAGCATTTTATGGGTGCGGTGATCATACACCACGACAATATTTTCAATTCCATTTCTTCCATTGATTCATTCTTTTCCCTCCATTATCATAGGAAAACCTTCATATGGTTGAGTTGGGTATTCCATAAGGTTTGAAATGGTATTTAGTGGAGTTGGGTCTTTTATGAATAACATTATTGATTGAGGTGTTATCCTAGTTGGCTATTATAAGATATGTGGTTTGGTATGCCAGAGGCATGACAAAATAACACACTCTTTAAACAAAACAAAATTAATTCCTTAATAAGGTTTCATAAAATGGTTTATAAAATTGAATCTAAACAATAAATATATAATGAATAATCCCATGTTATCCAATACTAAGACAATGTTCATTCTTTATTAATTACATTTGGTCATTGCATGTTAGTTTTATCTTTAATTTTATTTAAATTTTATTTATTTCCTATATAAAATAAAGTCAAAAAAATGAAGTAGTTTAGGTGAGATAGATGAAGTAGGTGAATGAATGAAAAACATTTCAAGTGTGACGACCCCAGAAAGCCACTATGATACACTAGGAAAACATAAAAATTTGATTTTTCCACCCCCATGAAAGGTGTGCATCAAAACTGGTGATGTTTCTGGGGATCAAATTAACCTTTGTTACAGGCCTTTGAATGAAATATTTAGATGAATTCATAGTGGAACCTTCATCTAGAGAAAGTAAAATCCAATAATAAAATTCATAACTCCATCATCTGGTGGCCAATTAAGATGAATATTTTAGGCTGAATGGATGAGGCAATTATGAAATACTCTTATGAATGAGGTAATGCATGAATCGTTAATTTAATGTCTCCAAAATGAAAAATCTTTTGAAGGATAGATTTTGGCCTATAAAATGAGGAGAGCTTATCCTTCACAAATGATTCCAGTCCACCACATTCCCTCTGAGGCACCATGGAGAAGAGCTTAATGAATATTTAGTATTTTTATTTATTTGTTTTAGTTTTATATTAGTTTTCATTTTCATTGTAAGACATGATTTTTTATTAATTAAAGTGTTCCATCTCTATTTATTATACAATAATAATCTCATTCTCTCTATTTCATCTTTACATCATGATCTCTATTCACATTGAATTAGATAATGAATAACATGTGTCTTGGACCTATGAGAGGTTACATAATGTTCTTTCCTATTGTGCTTCAATTAAAAATGCTTCAAATCTATTTGTGGTGGACGCGAGAGTATTGAATGGGTGAGGAGGTCGTCTACCACCAAATTATTTTCCATTCCATTTATTTCCTTTGATTCATTCTTTCCCCCTCATTTCTGTTAGTAAAACCCTTTATATAGTGGATTAGGGGATTCCATGAGGGTTGAAACAACATATGCTAGAGTCGGGTCCTTTAGGAATAACATTCATGGTTGAGGTGTTATCCTAGTTGACTATTGGAGGAGGTGTAGTTTTGTATGCAGGAGGCATTATAAAATCACCCACTCTTTAAATCAATGGAAATTAATTCATTAATGAAGTTTCATAAAATGAATTATCAAATTGAATTTAATAAATAAATAAATAAATAATGAATGAACCAATGTTATCCAACACTATTACCAATTTCTTTCTTCCCTAATTTAGTACTGTCTGCATATACATTAGAATTTAGATTTAAGGTTTTCATTTCATTATTTTAATTTCTTGTTTTCAAAAACCAACACGATTGTATGAAATAAAATAAAATAAAATAAAAATAATTATTTTTTTTATTAGAATTAGGGATTAAACTGAATGCATCTTTCCTCTAGAGAGACGCCACTCATTAACCTTTATACTGCATTAGAAAAAATAAAATTTCCTTTTCCATGACCAATGATTAGTGTGTGTCAAAACTAGCACAATTGCTGGGGAGATAAATAGTTCTTTCAATCAGTTTTTCAAATTTCATATTTTTTAATGATTTTTCATTGTTATCATTATTAAAAGAATCAATAAAAAACCGTTATTCCATGATGTATTAAAATACTGATTATTATGCATGGATAAATTACTCACAAATGAAGAGAAAATAATAAGATGAACATGAATATTATAGAAGAGATCAGTTTCCAGAATATAGAGATATCATAGAACAACTAACAAGAATGGATAATTGAGAGTTTGATAATGTTCCTGCATTAATGGAGGAAACCAAACCTGAGACAGAGAATGAACATGATAAAGTGGTGGAAGAAGTTTCAGCAATTATCATTGAAATTTAAGAACGTAAGGAGGAAAGGGAGGAAGACTTTCCTATCGAGCCTCATGTGGGAGACGAACATGAATTGGATGAATTCTGGAATGAATTTGAGGGACTTCTTAATCTCGCCAAGCCTTGAAAAGAAGAAGAGACATCACCACTAAATGAAGACACGACCCAGGTGGTGGAATTTGAAGTCATGATAGGGGATCCTGACTACTTACATCCATCCTAAAAATGTCTACTCTAAGAGACACTCACAAATAAGTCATAGATTGAAGCTAGAAAAACTCAGGAAGGTTAACTTTTAGCTATATCTTTTCGGATTTTGTTGAATCTAAATTGTGCGTCACTCCCACTTATTTCCTTATACATAATGAACCATTTTGTTTTTCTATTCCTTGTTAGAATAAGAAGAAACATGACATGCACCTACTAAGGAACATATGTAGCTCTCTAATTTCAATGAATATTCTTTGGTGGATCCCCATTATAAGATCCATGTAGTCGATCCTTAAGAATTTATACAAGTGGATAATTTTATTGAATCCCCCATGAAGCCAACACTGAATGATAATAAGGATTCATAAGTTTCATGTAAGGAGGATGATGGTCCATACTTTATGACACCCTCACAATTCAAGCTATATCACATTGAGAAGGGGGAAGATCTAGTGTATTCTATCCATGGAATTCTCCTGAACAAGAACAAATAAATAAAAGCTGGGAAAAGCCACATGTGGTGGTTCAAGTCAAAGAAGCTTCATCCACCATGTGAATTTGGATAACAGATCATACTTCCCTATAGGGTTAGTAAAAATTAAGGGCCCACTTTGGGGATCATAACAAGTCTTATCCCTTACATTATTTCTAGGAAATTAGATATCAATTTCATTTATTAGAAAATAGTGTAGCTTATGGCCCAGTCCTCTAATATTTCATAGATTGAAGGACATGATCCTTGTGATTAATTGAGTTATTTTCTGTTATAGGTTCATGATGCATGAAATAGTCCTCAAACAACTGAAGGGACTACATATCTTTTCTTAAAAAGGGAGTTAAATTTTACGGTTTAAAATTTTAACCTCCTTTCCCGTTTTCCAAATCATGATATGAGAATTCAACTCGAATTGCATTCTCATACTTTCATTTATGATTTATATGAAATATCTAGGAGAAATTTATTTCATGGGAATATTTTGATTCAAGGTTTCAGATTTCAATATTAATGAGATTCAATGAGTAGAATGGAAATTTGAATGATTAAAGTGATGCATGGATATTGAAATGGTGCCTCGTGTTTTGAAGGAATTGATTGATTCTTATAAGTGAAATTTCCCTTCCATTTTTCATGATTTGAATTCCAAAAATTCATGTGAATTTATTTTTTAGTGTAAATCATGCATTGAGTTATTTTCTAATATCTTGTCTCTTTTCTAAGAGGATTTCTAGACCATGTACTTCTTAATTATTCTTGAGCATATGTCATGAGCAATCATGGGACATGTCACTAACCAAAATATTCATGTGAACTTATCATATATATGAATATTAGAAAAGTTAAAAATTATTGAGGTATCTTTTGAAATTCCCTTATCCTTAAAAATCAACTTTTATATCAATCATTCTTTTATCCCATAGAGACCGTGAATGACCTTTATAAGGATGAGCCATGTTTCACACTGTTTTTATCCATTTCAACCATACTCTTGGTATTTTTATGATATTTTAAAGTTGAAGTATGGGGGTGAAGGGAGTAATGGGGGAAGGGATGATTTACTATAGAAGGAAAATGTGTGGGTGTGTTATTGTGTGAATTGTAAAAGGTTTTGGAAACATTAAATTAATTTCATTGTTACACCCCTCTTGTATATAAAAAATAGAAAAAATTAAATAAAAATGGTTTTTGATTTTGGAAAACCAAAAATATCTATTACTAGATAGATTACATTATAATATGTGGTTAGGTGATGGCTTTTATGTTTGTTTTAACCATAACTATCGAAAAAGAAAAAATATATATTTGAAAAAAAATTAAACTGGGTGAAAAAATCATTCATTATGAATAATATAATCATGAACTTACTATGAGTACGTGGATATGGGTGGTTCTACTTTGAAAGGGAAAATATCATTACAATTTTACTTTTTAAATCATGATTTGTACTTAAGCGATTAGCCTCCTCCTTGATTCATAATTTTTAAAGCAGAAAACCCTACCTTAATTATACCTCAGAGTCATTTGAACCTTTATCGAAAAGTCTTCCTGATTTTATGTGTCTTTTGTATTTACAAAGTGGATAAATTAGTCCATTTAAAAGACTATGGATAGGGAACTTATTCCCATGATATGATCAAAACTCCAATTGAATTGTATCATGATTTATGGGAGAAAATAATCAAAAGTGAGATTAATCATGAGTTGGCATGTCTAATAATAATGAGATGAGGAGAATGAACGAATTAAATGAGAAGTTCCATAATTTTTCAAAGGGGAAAAGTAAAATTCATGAATTAATTATTTCTTTTAAAAATTGGAAATAAAATTGAAACATTATATGAATTTTGAAAATTCTAATTGACATTAAATATTGTTAAATTTTATTACTATGGAATTTGAATATTGGTAACATTGGTGTCCTCTCAATTCTATGATGTGTGTTTATTATAGAGATAAAGAATGGTTTAAGTGTGGAGGAATAAATAAAGACAATTTATTCTGAATTTTTTATATGCTTTTAAATTTTTTAACCCTCCCACTTTATCAATATGAGGTTATAAGGATCAATTTTGGATTTATGATGTGTTTTGAGAAATTTTTTGAAAAGTGGTTAATTTTAGATTTTTGACAGATTTTTACCAAAAGGGTACTTTGGTCAGTTCTTTAAAAATATAATTCCAAACTAAGTGATTATTATTATTTTTAAATACTTTATTTATATTCTTCAACATTGTATTTTTGTACTAGGTTATTTTTCATGCATCTAGAGGCCTTAAATATCAATCAAGATGAATAATTGTCTGGGCACATATCATGGATCCCACCTTCGTAACCGACACATATCTTGGTTTTCACCACACTAATCACAGTGATTACACCTATAAAAGAAATAGAACTCACAGTATCACACGTAAAATTAATTTCATATTGTTTTGAGATCACCAAGGTTGCCATGGAATGATGTTTTTTAAAGTAAGATTCATTGATTCTTCGTCTAGAAAACGTAACAAAAAATGAAGAATTCCAATCTCATATATCTGGTGGACTATTACGATGAATTTTTGGGGGTTAATGGATGATATAATTTTGAAAAACTCTTATTAAGGAGGTAGCACACGAATCGTCCAGTTAATGTCTCCAAAATAGAACATATTTCATAGAAAAAATTATAACCTATAAACCGAGGAGATATCCTCCTTCACAGATCATTCCAATGCATCACATTCCATCTAAGGCACCATGGAGAGGAGGCCAATATACATTTATGATTTTTATTTCTTTATTTAATTTTTATTTTTATTTTTATTTTATTTGTAACACATGATTATTTTCTAATTACATTGTTCCATATCTCATTCTCTTCTAATCTTAATCTCATTATCTCTCTTCCATCATTCCATTGTGATATTTATGAACTCATAAATTGAATAGAATAGCCTGAGGCTTAGCCCTAGGGGAGGTTTCATGGTGTCCTTTTTTATTGTGACTCAATTCAAAATGATTTAAATATTTTTGTGGGGATTCATGTGTATTTCACAGTGGTGGTGGTTTTACACCAATAAATTATTTTAAGTTATATTTCGTTCCATTGATTCATTCATTTAACACCCTTTATCTTTGGAAAAACCTTAATATGCTGGATTTGGGGATTCCATAAGTGTTGAAACGACATATGGTGGAGCCGATTCTTTTAAGAATAACAATATCATTTGAGATGTTATCCTATTTGACTATTGGAGGAGGTGTGGTTTGGTATTCAATAAGCATGCTAACATAAAATACTCTCTAAATAAATGGATATTAATTTAGTAATGTGGTTTCATAAAAGGATCTATGAAATAGAATTTGAACAATAAATAAATAACTAATGAACTCGTGTTATCCAACCCTAGGACCATGTTCTTTCTTTTTTAATTACACTTTTTTTTCAAGTTAGTTTTATATTTTATTTCACTTAATTTTCATAACAATCAAATATTAAATAAAAATTATAAAAAATATTATTTTAGGTGAGATAGAATAATTAGGTGAATGACTAAGAAATCTCTTCAAGTGAGATGAACCGGGTCAGCCGCTGTGATGCCCATATGAAAACAATGAAATTCCCTTCTTCTATGCCCCACAACAAACATGCATCAAAATTGGTGTCATGGTTAGGGGTCGAATGAACCCATGTTATAGGACTTTGACTGGAATATTTTGAAGGAATCTTTTGGGAACCTTTTTCTAGAAAAAGTAACATCCAATACAAAAATCATAACTCTAAATGTTGGTTCCAAATTAACCTGAACATTTGAGGGTAAATAGAGGAGATTATTATGAACAACTCTAATGCAGGATGGAATTGATTAATCATCTTTTTAATGGATCAAAAACTTGACAACTTTCTGATGACAGATTATTTATTTTAAAATTTGAAGAGATCATTCTTCACAAATCATTCCAATCCAACCCATTTCATCCCAGGATCCAAGGAGAAGAGGAAAATGGAAATTTAGGATTTTTATTTCATTATTTTATTTTTATTTTAGTTTTCATTTCTATTGTAATGAATGCATTTTTTTAATTAATGTATTTTATCTCTCTTTATCTTATAATATTAATCTCATTATATCTCTTCTATCATTCCATCATGATCACTATTAAATTTACAATTGCAAGATACTACTTTAGGCTTGGCCTTTGGGGAGGTTTCATAGTGTTATTTGTTTTTAAAAATCAATTCAAAATGATTTAAATCTATTTGGGGCAGAAACATGATTATTTCAGTAGTTTTGTGTTCATCCACCATTAAATTATTTTTAATTTCATTTTTTCCTTCGATTCATTAGTTTCCCCTCATTTCTCTTAAGCAAACCCTTTATATGGTGGAGTTGGGGATGCCATAAGGGTTGAAATAGCATACGGTGGAGTTGAGTCTTTTTGGAATAACATTCTTGGTTGAGGTGTTATCCTAGTTTACTATTAGAGGATGTGTGTTTGGTATGCGATATGAATTATAAAATAATGCCCTCTTTAAATAAAATTAGAATAATTCATTAATGAGGTTTCATAAAATGAATTAACAAATTTAATTTAATTAAAAAATTAATAATGAAAGAAACCGTGTTATCCAAACTCAGGACCACATTCTTTATTCACTAATTTAATAGTATTTATATCTCCATATATATTTAGATTTAATGTTTTTATTTCATTATTTTGGTTTCATGTTTTTCTAAATCAACATCATTGTTTTCAATAAATACTATAAAAACAAAAAATAATTAAATTAGGTGAATTAGAATTATTCACTAAACCGACTGTAATACTCCTCAAGTGATATAACCCTGGTCTGCCTCTATACTGTATTAGGAAAATAAATTTTCATTTTCCACACCCATAGACAACCATTTTTCAAAACTAGTGTCATTTATTAAGAGAAAACGCATTATTTCAATAATTTTTTGAAAAATAAAATTTTTTCTAAATATTTTTCATTGTTTTCTTTATTAAAAAACAATGCAAAACCATTATTCCTTGATGTATAAAAATTCAGATTTTTATTAATGGATAAATTAGTCATAGGTACAAAAACAATATTAGGAAGAAGATGATGATTATAGTAGATCTCAACAACAAGAACATAGAGAGAATATAACAACTTACAATTAAGGTTTATAGAGTGTCTGATAATGTTTGTGCACTAATAGAGAAACCTAAACCCGATCCATAACATGAACTATAGAAATTGGTGGATGATATTTCACCACTTATCATTGAAATTGATGAACCTGAGGAGGAAAGGGAGGAATAGTTTCTTGCTAAGCCACATGCGGGAGATCAACAAGAATTGGATTAATTAAGCAATGAATGTGAGTAACTTCTTGATCTCCCCAAGCCTTACAAATAGGAAGATCCTTCAAAACTAATATAATAAATAACCTAAGTGGTGTAATTTGAAGTCAAGATTGAGTATCCTGACTACCTTCTTACATCCTAAAAATGTCTACATCAAGATGCACTTACCCCTGAGGTAGAGACTGAATATAAACTAACATAGGGATTCAAACCTTTATTTAACTCTATATCTTTAAATTTTATTGAATCAAAATTTTATATCACTCTCTCTTATATTGACTATACAGAATCAGAAAATAATTATTACTACTTGTAGGAAGAAGAAGAAACTGTACATCCACCTACTAAAAAACACATGGAGATACTTGATTTCAATGAACATACATTGGAGAATACCAATCAGGAAATCCATGTAGCCGAGCCTGAGGAAATCATACAAGAGGATACTTTTATTGAAGACCCAATCAATCCAACACTAGAATATAAGAAGGTTTCACTAGTAGAAACCATGGAGGATAATGGTCCATAATTAATCCTACCCCTACTATGCATGTTATACAACATTGAGAAGGGAGAAGATCTAGTGTACTATATCCCTGGACTTATCCTAAGAAAGAATAATGAACTATAAGACAGGAAATCCCCATTTGGTTGTTCATTTCAAAGAGGATTCATCCACCATATGACATTGGATAACAATTTGTAATGTCCTCTAGAGGTAGTACAAATTATGGGACCACTTGGGGGATCATACCAAGTCTTATCTGTTACTTTCTTTCTAGTAATTTAAATTAAAATATCATTTCTTAGGAAGTAGTTCAACATGAGTCCCACTCCTCTAATAGTTTTGAGTTTTAATGACATGATCCTTGTGCTTAATTGAGTTGATTTATATTATTGGTTCTTGATGGAATAAGGCATCCCCAAACAATAGGAAAGAGGACATAGATTTATTTCAAAAGATAGTGAATTTTTATTATTGAATTTTTTTAACTTCTAAACTTTTTTCCAAATTAATATTTGAGTGTACAGTTTTAATTTCATGTCTAAACTTGAATTCATGATTTACATGGCTTATCTATAAGACATGAGTTTATTAGTAATCCTATGATTCCATGTTTTAGAATTTAATGTTAATGATATTGAACCATTAGAATGGAATATTTATCATTTAATGTGAGTCATGGATACTGAAATGATGACACATGATTTAAAATAATTGATTTATTATTTTAAATGAAATTTACCTACCATTTCTCATGCTTTAAATTTCTAAAATTCATTTTTATTGATTTGTTATTATAAATAATGCATTGGGTGATTGTCTAATATCATATGTCTCACACAAGAGAGGATTTTGAGACCAAGTACTTCCTATTTATTTTTGAGCATAATTATTGAGTGATCTTGGGACATGTCATGTACCATAACTTTCATTTTGACTTTTCAAAGCTATCACTATGCCAAAAAATTAAAATTATTGAGGAATCTTATGAAAATACTTTATCCTTATAAGAAAAATGTTACATCAATCATTTTTTACCCCATAGAGTCCATGAATTCCTTTTATAGGGATGAGTCATGTTTCAAGACATTTCTATCCATTCTTACCTTACTCTTGGTATTTGCATGATATTTTAATGTTGATGTGTGGGGGTGGATGGAGTCAAGGTTGAAGGGATGATTCACATTTTAAGAAAAAAGCATGGAGGTGCTATTATGGGAGTTTTAAAACGTTGTGTAAATATTCATTATACTCCATTGTTATTCCCATATTGAATAAAAAATATAAAAAATGAAATAAAAATGGGTTGTTATTTTGGAAACAAAATCCCGATTACTATGATGATAATTATTATGATATGTCATTAGGTTATTTTTTAGGGTTGTTTTAAGAAAAACATTCGAAAAAATAGAAAAAATATATTTTAAAAATAAATTCAAGACGGTGCACAAATAATTCGTAATGAATAATTTGATAATGACCTTACTTTGAGCATGGGGAAGTGGTTGTTTCAACATTTAAGGGGATAATTTCATTACCATTTTATATTATATATGATACATTATAATTACAAGATTATCCTCCTCCTTGAGCATGAATTGGTAAGGTATAAAATCCTACCAAACATAAACCACCAAATCATCTAAACCATGATTGTAAAGTCTTTAGGATTTTATGTGTCTTTTATCATTAAAAATTAGAAAAAGTAGTTAATTTAACATTCAATTGATAAAGAACATGTTCTCATGATACGAGCATAAATCTAATTGAATTATATAATTAGTGATGAGAGAAAAGAATCAAAAGTGAGGTAAATAATGGATTGACATGTTTAATTATAATGAATTGAGGAGCTCGAAGAAATAAAGGTAAATGTTTAATTTTTTTTCCATGGGGAAAAGTAAAATACATGAATTAATTATTTATTTAAAAAATGAGAAATAAAATTGACCCTTAATTTGGATTTTGAATATTTTATTTTAATTTTTTTTTTAAATTTTATAACATTGGAATTTAAATATTGGTAACATTACTGTCATCTCAATTCCATGTTTAAGTTTTTTTCTTCAGGGAAATCATGGTTAAAGTGTGGTGGAGTTGATATAGATTATTGTTTTTCATATTTTTTATGAATTTAAAATGTTTTGACCCTCTAAATTTATCAATTTGAGGTAATATGGAACAATTTTGGATTTATGATGTGTTTTGAGCAAATTGTGAAAACTTATTAATTCAGGATTTTTGACATATTTTTACCACAATGGTATTTTTGTTACTTTTATACAAATATAATTCCTAATTGATAATTTTTTTTTGAAATCCATGATTTATTTCTTTGAAATGGTTCTTCTATGATAAGGGGCTGATTCCAGCATCTAGACACCATAAAAAACAAGTCATGTTGAAAAATTGTTCAGGTTCACAACATTTACCCCACCTCTTTAACAGAAACTTAAATCGGTCCACAAAACTCCAATTGAAATGATTCGACCTGGAATTGAATGTGGACTCATATTATCATTCAAAAAATTAATTTCTTGATGTTTTGATATCATCAAGCTATCCTTGAATGAAATATTTTGAAGGATGATTCCTGAAACCTTCATCTAGAAAATTTAACAGCCAATAAACAATTCAAATATACTACTTGATGTGGAAAATAAATATGAACTTTTGATGGTGAATAGAGGATACTATTATGACGAAAACCTATGAAGGTGTTAGAATGTTAATTGTCCATTTTGTGGAAAAAATCGATATATTTTGGATTACAGATTCTGCCATATAAATGGAGGAGAACACCTCCATGAAAAATCATTCTAATCAATCCCATTCCACTAACGCACCAAAAAGAGGAGGCCTATGGAAATTTTTAAATATTTTTATTTTATTTTAGTTTTATTTTAGTTTTATTTTCCATTGCAACACATGTTTATTTTTTAATTAAAGTGTTCTATCTCTCTTTCTCTTACAATATTAATCTTATTCTCCCTCTTCCATTCGTCCTTCATGATCTCTATTTGCGGTGGACACCAGAGTATTTCATGGGTGCGGTGGTCGTCCGCTACTAAATTATTTTCAATTCCACTTCATTCCATTGATTCATTATTTTTCACTACTTAATCTTCATTAAACTTTTCATATGGTGTATTTAATAATTCCATAAGGGTGGAAATGACATATGGTGGATCTGGGTCTTTTACGAATAAAATGCTCGATTGAGGTTTTATCCTTATTGACTATTGGAGAAGGTGTGGTTTTGTATGTAGAAAGTATGATAAAATCATGCACTATTTAAATAAAAGTAATGTAATTAATTAATGAGGTTTCATAAAATTAATTATCACATTTAATTAAATAAATAAATAAATAATGAATAAACTTGTGTTATACAACCCTAGGACTAAGTTCTTTCTTCAATGATTTCATTCTGTCTGCATCTCTATTTGAATTTAGATTTAAAGTTCTCATTTCATTATTTTAATTTCATGTTATAAAAAATGAACACAATTTTTTTCAATAAATATTTAATGAAACAATAATAATTTTATTAGGTGTATTATAATTAGTTTTTAACTAACTGCAATGCTCATCCATTTAGATGACCTAAGTCTGACTCTATTCTACATTATGAAAATAATTGTTTTTTTAACACACTAAGACACACGTTCGTCATATTATCAAAGATGTCTTTATGAAATAAAATAAATACATAACATTAGAATCCAATGACATCATTTTTATGAATAAAAATGGGTATACCATTGTTTATATTGTTTTCTAGTATCTCAATCAATACTATTCAATGGGTGATTTTCATGTTCTGGTCACTAATCTCATGATCGATTCAACCAAAAGCATCAATGAGTTCTAAGGGTATAACCAATTAATGATTTCCCTAGAAGAAGAGAAACCCACTTCCATCATATCATCTCAAGGGATACTTTTCATCATGATCATTCCATTTGTATTAATGAATATGGGAACCACTTACCAACATGTTAGGCATCACATATTCAAAACTATTCTTGGATCAATCACAGAGAGGGTCCCCTATAAATGGTTTTTTTTTTCAGATTCCTTCATTTACCTCAAGAAATTTATTCTAAAATCCCCAAAAGAACCATATTAACCCTAGATCTCACAAATGAAGAAGTATAATATACCCATGACACTCCACAAACATTCTAGATATCTTTTGATAGAGCCAGTTGAATCCATATTATGATGAGTATAGAATTCCTGATGTACAACTAGGTTGGTCTAAGGATTGACTTTGCTACCCAGAACAAGGAAATTCCTCCATACCCATAGATATCTAAAGGACACATCAATAATTTGGAAGAATACAAATCCTTTATTTTAGGGTTAGAATAGGAACAAAAACTACATAGTTTTCATCTAATTATCAAGGGTGGATAAAAGATGGTAACTAAATAAATCAATAAGTATTAGACCACTGAGATGGTATAATTCACCCCTATCATTAGATATGTTACGTGACTTGTCAAAGAATTTCCTTTTAAACCACTGTTGAATAACAATTCAATCTCATATAATGCATTTGATAATACTATTTCCATCATATCCAAAACATGGTCCAATCTATAGTAAGATAATATAATCATCAACATCACACTCCAATGGTAGTTTCCCCGGTAATTACCAATGAAAAGTATGAGATTAACTTTATTAGTTCCTCCATAGTTCATGGTGAGCCACCATTTGATAATGGATATAAGATGTATTTAGTGAAATAACTCTAAAATGTGACCCTCCCATCAGATTGATCCAAAATAAACATCTATGCCATCAGAAAACAAACAATAACCATCACAATGGGATAAATGAGTAGACTTACCACAAATAAATGAGGTTTTTATTGAGTCATTCTAATCCAAATTATATAAGGATATACCCAAAATATAAGTAGAAATTCCATTTAGGATATTGTCATCCCACCAGTTTAGAATAAGTATCTCTCACTAAATTAGAATGATTATCTAGTTTGTGATGATGATGAAAGAAGACTGTATGGATATAACTATGAAGATTCATGTCATTCAGATATATAAAAACATTACACATTATCCCTTGAAGATATTTCATACTTCCAATTACTCCGGGTCATCTTCCATGCGGGTCAATGATGTAATGGTCCCATATCTCACATCTATATATAATAGGTCTGATTACATTCCTACTATTACCAACATCATTTCCAAATAGGTTGAGGATATACCCCTCAATTTAGTCAGTTCAAATAACACCATCAACCTTTTTGGGGCCTAACAAATTCACCTGATATGATTCCCTCAAACAATAATAAAAGACCATGTAACAATCTTTTATTCATTCATGATAAGACATTGTATCATGAGTATAACATTGAGTCTAAAGAATTATCTTTTACCATTTTTTTGGAAAATTGACTTATAAGGGATTTCAATAATAATTAATCAATAATACTCTATAATATAGTGAAACAAATATAGGAAATGTTGTCCAAAAATGTCTTCTATGCCTTGTGGTCCTATTATAACACAACCCACACCACCAAATAAGAGACCCCATATTATCTTTTCAAAGGAATGAAGGCAGTGATACAAATCAAAGATAAATTAACCTCAATGCAAATCAATATTTATTGTCATGAATTATAAGATGAACACCCAGATAAACAACATTGTGAGTTTCGAAGAGTCAATGAGAAGTGGTTTCATGCATTGCATATTTTGGAGGTCCATTGAAATCAAATTATATAGGCCTTCAATAAGAAGGAATGACTCTACATATTATTGTACTGAGATTTAATTTTGGTTATGAAAACCAATATTATACAAGAAAATAATCCTCGTGAACTAGAGATTAAAAGGGAGGGACTTTATGTATTTCAAAATCTCTACTCCAGTAGAGCCTACTCAGTAGCTCTAACAGATGAGGAATGTATTACACCTACCATTAATTTAATTTTTCTCATTAAATATTTATCATAATTTCAACATGATACCCATGTCCTTTCGGTATGAATTTAATTTACATAGAACCTACATCCTTACCAGTTGACATTAAACTATATGTTCACTATCCTCGAAGGATGATGTTAAACATTAAGGATGAATTAAATCATCTGTGACTCTAAAAAATTCATTTTTTTCCACTTTATGTGTCAAAGTTTTCACCTATTAAAGAGTTCAACACATTAATAATATTTTGGAATAGAATCATTAATTATTTATATCAATATTTTACCCTATTGTGGTCATAGAAGCTATATATATGCAATGAATAAGTCATTTTAATAACATTGTGGGTGATTGATTCCCATAATTATAGGATATATGGTAACATATTGGAACTCTACCATGGATATCAGAACTGTTCTCATAATAAAATTATGAACATGCTTCCCCTTCATTAAATGATTTGGATTTGTGTTTGCATTTTTGACACGGCTTATCTTATATAGGGACCTATGATCAAAATAAAGTTCCCCTTACCATGAATATGATTCAGATCAATGTTGAGGACACTTAATTATTTATTAACTACATTATCCTTGATTCATATCAACACATGATACTTTTCTATCTCCTAAACCACCTCCTGGGCCAAGCTAAAATGTAAAAATTCCATCTCTTAAAAAAGGTGTCATGTATTTGGATGGAATTTTCATTGCAAGAACTACATGTGTCTCGATTTCTATTTGAATAGGATTCATAGTTCTTTCAAAATACACCACTCTTTGGCAAATCCAGGACGACCAAAAATAATGTTTATACATTATGTCTTTCTATATATATTTATATCATATTTATTGGAATGGCAGAATTTTTTTCCTTAACTATATATGGAATGATTCATGAAATTCTATGATATATAGTGATACCAATTCTCCAGTGTTGGGTTCAAGGAAATGAAAAATAAATCCATCACTATGTACATGAGTTTTATATATTTTGGGAAAACTCTTTGTAGGAACTATATATGACTTGATTTCATTCCTTCCAGAATATATAATGAAATTTTTTTCTGCTATCTTGGTCCAACCATAGTTTCTCCAATATTATAACATTATCAAATTATTGGTTTATAAAAAATAAATTCACACCAGTTTTACTACTTGATTATTAAAACACCCCATATATAAAATCCTCCCCAAGCATGATATCCATTCACCATCATAACTTTCAGAGACCATGCACCCACACTTTGGTGGATAACGTTTCTTATAAGGAAAAAATTACAATTTCCCTTGACTGTGAGTCATATATATATTGGATACCTTTTAATTTAATAATTACATGTAGATCTATTACTGAAAATATAGGATATATAGTTAATCCTCTATGGTCCATCATATACCCATAAAAACAATTAAAATATTCTAAACCCATATTTTCTTCCCTTCATACAAGCTATACTTCTATAGTAGGAAATGATATTTTTCCTGAGAATATATATTTTATCATGAAAAATAAATTATTACAATGCATCCATTCACCTTGGTGTGTTGGACCACATTGAATTTCTAATTGGCAATGAATTAAGGGAGAAACCCTTTTCATTTCCTATTTATGTGAGTAAGAATTGCGTAAGAGGGATCTCTCTCCCAAAACTATGTGTGGAAAAATTTATACCAATATAATATATGTAATGACACATAGACATCCAATACTAGTATCAATAGTAAAATTTTGGAAACTTATACCTCTTACCTTTGTTTTTTGAACCTTTAGGATGATACTTTATGTCAATGATCACCCTACCTTAAGGAAGATCTTTGTTTTCTTTCCTACACCTGAGCCAAATCCCTATAGAGGAAGTGTCAAAAATACCGATTATGTATTGATGACATATGAATATTCATATATATATATATATTCAATTAATATAGGGTTATTTATATAAACTACATATTTCCTGATTTCTATCTCTATAGGATATTCTATGACTCATAGATCTTCGGTATTAGGATTAGTCACAATTACTTAAATAAATCCACCCTATTTGTGTACGAGAAATATCTATGTTGCATTTTTTCTATGAAAAAATTATTTTTTGAGTTATTATAGTCCATATATGTTTCATATTGAATATTACCTGGGTCCATCAATGTAAATCATAATTTCTCCCAATTGACCTTGTTTCTCAATTAAATCACCTGTCATTTGAGATGGGTCTTATCCTTTACAATAAATAAGACAAGTTTCTTTCACATTTTTCCTTAATAAACCTTCCAAAAATCAAAAACTATAGAATTTATTTCCCTCATGTGTGATATAGATCTACATAGGATCCCATAAAATGGGATCTCTATTATTTTACCCCTGTCATAGTTAGATTTCTCCGATATTTCCTATCCATCCTTTTTATGCACCCGTCACCAGAAAATTATTAACTTTTCTCCTACAACCCATTTTTCAAAGACTACGCCTAAATCACATATGAATAGTGATTTTGGAAAATTACCCCATTATGTGTCACTAGTATCATTAGAACTAATGATGGGACACATCTATGGTCAAACATGAAATACCATAAACTACCCAATATTGGTCTAGTCATATAGATCAACTTTTTTATTCATGAGTCTAGTATACATAAGGGATAAAGTATATGGTTATCTATCAATAACTATATGAAATGGATAAAGTTCCCCATATATCATCCTAGTTTTATAATGGTAATCTATATTGCACAATTTCTCAATGGCATAATATTATATGTTATAATAGTTGAGTCCTTGTCACATGATGTTAATCAATAGAAAATTTCAATCCACATTGCATGATGATAAAATATGTAGACCATCATCCATTATCAGACCTTATCAATGGATCAAGAGATCATGACCATGTTCAACCAAGGGTTGGGATTCTTATACCACCCTTCCTTAACAAACTTTCACATAAACCAATCTTTGTGACATTAGTCTTTTGGGTTTTCAATAACCTTCCACAACCCATATAAAGGAGCACATCCAACATCAAGAGTCCCTTGAATTACTATGAATGTCTTCCACTGGAATCTACATAATGGAAAATAGTTTTCAATAAAAAACATTTCATGTTACAAGAATTATCCTCAATTTTTAATGAGCCATGGTATTATGAAACTAGAGGCCATCTCCCCTTTTTGGTTTAAGTTCATATTACTTTTAATATATTTTCGATACCATTCATCGTGATATGCGTAACATTATTTTTTATTTAGGGTATATTAATATAATGTTGAAACTTTTGTTAGATTGTTCTACACATTTTATTCCCTAATTATATTTCTATGTTAATAAACTTCTTCATATTCGGTCCATGCATCTTGGACGTCAAATATCTACACTTCTATCAATGATAAAAAATTAAAATCATACCCTCAATGGTAAAATTTTATAGACACAAAAGTATTTGTGAAAAATACATAATACTTTTTATACTGAAGTACCATAAAGGTAGTTATGAGAAAAATCATTGTATATGCTTTCTAATATCCACAAAATTATAGCTTAGAAAAAAGATAATATGAAAAAAATACAAAATCTATTAAGGTCTATTTTATGAACCTTGTAAATGATGTATTAATTTCATTGGAACCACTTATATTAGGAATAATATATGAAAATGGGGTATCAGAAACCTTTTAATTTATAGTGTGTTAAATAATCGGTAATATAACTCTAAGGGAAAGAAAACCCTCATGAGATGGTGTTTTCTTCATATCATTCATTGCATAAGTGTTTTTAAAATCTATAATGGCGCATAGTGGGGATCATGTTCAGGTAAAAAGGTCCCTTTTATTGACAATGAATGTCTTCCCATGTAAATTTCATATGAACACTCAACATTTCTACAATAGGAATCTTTTCCATTTATTAATTTTGTCGAACCTTAGTGAGAACTAAGAATATTTTATTAGAACTTTTCACCACAGTGTGATTCACAGTCATCCTCATAATGTCTACCACATATCATTATCCTTGGTTCAAGCATTTATATCCATTGTTTATGCAATACATAATCAAACTTTTTAAGTCTATTTAGCCTCATAAATAATATATCACAAAAAACATTCATATTATCACTAAAAGGATATATTGCCACATTCTTGAACCTCTTGGCAGTACTTTTCACATCTCCCTAAACCACATAAAATATGATATGAGGTTTATGACCATAAACATAAACCATAAATTTACTAAGTTACCCCAAAAATGATATGTAATGTTCTAAAATCCTCCATGGACAGCCCATTTCATCATAACATACTTCATTTCACGTGTGTTTGAATCATCAAAAATCTAACAGGGTCCCCTTGAAAGAATGTATCCATCTTCATGGGGCCATTTATTGAATTGTGAATGTTTTTTCCTCATACATGAACATGATATCTAGGCCTATCACCAAAGGTTTATTCAACTTGAAAAAAGGTCCTTTGATCCCTATGATCCCTTATAACAATAAAATATATCATTTCACCATAGTGTGACTCATGATGATCCTTAGTATGTCTACCACATCTCAATGTCCTCAGTTAATACACTTCGAGTCACAATTCACACAACACATAACCTGTATAACAAGTGAATTTTATATCCTTGATTTTACATCATGATATACCATTTAATTCATTAATGTACAGATTTAGGGTTCTTTAACCCTTATTGGATACTCATCTTCTTGGAAATATATAGTACGGTAGACCATATCGTTGAAATTCATCCTCTATAACTCACTTATTGTCCTATGTAAAAGAATATCATGAAAATTATTTTGTGGCCTTTTTAATGTCATGGGTCCCCTATTAAAGGACCCATTATTTGATTATTCATCTCTTCCACTAGGTCATATTATATGATCCCTCATCCTATCAACAAGGGTAATCTTGAAAATTAAAGAGTTCCACTAAACCCTTGGAGCCTAGAAAACAATTTTTTGGAACTCATCACCCCATTGTGATTCATGACCATCCTCTATATGTTTTTACAATTTCACTATGTCTATCCATGATAATTGAGAAATGATTCAAATTTCTTATCAGTCTTGTGTTCAAGGCATGGTATTATTCTAGCAACATGTGTTCCAAACTATTATCCCATAAACTACAAAAAATATGGTCGGAGTTATAAGACCTCAAGCTATAATACCCTTTGTTCGATGCTATATGACCAAAACCTAAATCAATATGTTGTCCATGTTATATGAACTTAAACAAAAACAATATATGGGTAAAAATTGTTTGAATTATTACATCTTCTACATTGGTATTCCATACATGAATTTAAAAGTTCTAGTTATAGAGACCTTATATTCATTATATTGAAAACAAAAAAGATAATTTTGAAAAAATGGAGTCTCTTATTTATAAAAATAAATCTTGTTACATCAAAGAATGACTGAGTGTTAAATAAAAATAATATTTAAAATCTATTATATCAAATACTAGTGATAGGAGGTCTGAGAAAAATTAATTTCCCATCGTTATAAGATTTCCAAATATGAGTCTTAGTATTAATTAAGGGAGATAAATAGAATGGGATGCACTATTTTTTGGGTCCTCCTTATAGCCCCTACAATAGTAAAACTGTACTCCGTAGGCCCCTCTCCTTTTAGAATTTTAGAGCACTCTATTCTTATAAAATGCTAACCTAATTCACCCATGTAATTTGGATGAACTATCATTGTTCAATGCTTATTGTTCCAAGTATATAAATTTTGTTACTTATAGTAATATTCATTTTTGGATATTCCCAGGAGTAACCCATTATGGTTCATCTGTTTGAATCATGATTCAGGCTAAACTACTGTTATGGAAAAACATAAATTGTATTGAACATTTCCATGATAATTAGTTTTCAAGTTATATTGTGTTCTAAAAAAGAATAAGATGATAACATGTCATATAAACATATAGATATAATGAATTTTGGTTCATTGATAATTCCAAAATTAGGGAGGTATCACGAAAGATCAGATTCTATCACATAATCTATTGTATAATTGGACACTAATAAGAAGTAAAAAAACTTATGATAATAAAATATTAGATGACACTTTTATCTCTATGATCTTCTGTTTCAATGAGGTTAATGATTCACATTACCGATCATCTAATGTATTCACTATGTTTGAATCTTTTTTTAATGTCTCCACCCTAGAAATAGTGACAGGCCTTGAATTACCCTCCATGTTTACGAGTCTCTATTTCTAAAAAACTATCTTCACTAAATAATTAGGTGTATAGTATAGATAGTAAAATTTCTTATTGAATCCTGTCATCTAACCCATTCCATTATTTAAAAAATCTCATTGAGTGGCCATTTATATGGAATACTTGGAGTCCATGATAATGGCCTGATTAGGACATTATCTTCCCAAATATGAGGCATACGGTGTTGATATACACATCTTGGGGGTCCTCTTCTACTACTTAATTCTTGCCACCTCCTTCACTCTAGCATGATGAGACCCATAGAAGAACCCTCTTTAACCATGCGTAATGAAAATGTAATAGAGGTGGACTAACCAGGCTATCTTCTCTTAGATGGGCCACTATATGATTATATTATAGATACTCCCCCACACTTGTCACCCCATCCAATAATGGAATGTTTTATGTTTTGATCCTCATATAATGATTTTTCATGGAACATGGATATGTTTTGGGATAAGATCATTAAATGGGTAACACATACCCACATCCCTGGGTGGGACTGGAATAAATCTATTTTTGTGTGTGTTATTCATGTATTGAGAGATTCCAACTAATAATTGATCATGAACTCAATTATTCTAGGTGGAGATACATTGATATAACAAGTAAAATACTAGTATTCGGAAGATAAATAATATCATTAGGCTATCCATATTAATTATAATCAAAGATAATATACAATTCTTGGCCACATTAGTGGATACCTCTTCTACCTCAACCTCAAAATTTGGTGTGATGAGATCATCTAGTTATGGAAGAAAACCCTAGGGAACCAATGGTATTCCCCGTATTGATGTTATCTCATATTCTCTATGAGTGTTTATAAGCATAAAAAGATATTAGAAAACATAATATAAAATAAGTGATATTTAAAAATTGTTAACAAGTGTTTATTCTCTCCCATTTAGTCTTTCATCGTGGCAATGTTATTAAATGGATTGTTATCAACATCAAGGTATGTGAGGAGAATTCTTTCCCATGTCATGTCAAAGGGAACAATTTCTAGTGTATTGGGTTTGAATTTCATGTATGGACCAATATGAATCCAATTTTCCTTCCCCAATATAGGGTTCACATCTATTTTATAGGGTCCCACTTGACATATAGAAGGTTTAAATCCCCTATCCATATATTATATCTTTTAGTGGACCTGATGAAAATAATTTCATGTAAACTAATCAAGATAAACTACTCAGGTCATTCAAAGTAGAAATACATTCTAAAAAGTAAAACACATACATAATTCTTCATGACATTAATACATCATAGTTTCTTATTTCCTATTCCTACAATGTTATTTGAAGGAACATAAAAAGGAACCAAAACTGGAGGTTCCATAGGTGGCACTAGTAGAAGTACTTGCTGTGTCACATCCTAAACAGTAGACACTTCCTCCATTTCCATCACACCTAGAAAACCATGGTCATTATTCTAAAAAAAACAATTCGAGTAATCCTCTTCTTCTATGACCCATGAATACTACACTAGTGTGTTGATAGGTGACAAGATCTATCGAGTCTCATACAATCCCCTATATAAATATTTGTATACCGTCTATAATACTGATGGAGTATGGGGTAACATATGAATAAATATTACTTATTAACTAAATTCCAGATTATGTCCCCTATCAGCATCATAAAATATTGTTCTATGAATCATATTTCATCAAACATCATGTGTGTAGTGTATTTGAAAAATCACAAAATTAATCACAATGTAGCGGACCAGAATGAATCCATTAACATATGAAGTTTTTTCAATAATAAAAGTTTATTTAAGAGTGTTAGTGTTCCAAAATCCATCCATATATAACTCTATATGACAAATAAAATCTCTAGGACATGGTGGATAAGGTCTCCAATCACCATTCATCCTATTGTGAACATAAAATTGGAAATTTAGGAATAACTGGAGCATACACCACTCTAGTTGCGGCTTTATTCATAGACATTTAACCAACTATTGTAAAATCCATTTAAAATTATATTGATGATGAAGCTAAATTGAAATTCTTCATTTAGTTCTTGGGGAAACATAATATCCATGGATCATCAGGATTATGGATTCTTACTAGGTCTGTAGTTTATTTATTCCATTAAAATAAATTGAACTTCTCAAGTTAACATTTGTAGAATGTTTTCAGACTTCGCCACCAATGATTCTATGATCCCATTAATTAATGATGGAATTATGAATTTTTTTATGATTTACGGAGAACAAATTTCAAATATATTGGAGGAATAACACAAAAATTTAGTTCCCCATCCTGGGGAACATAATCTAGGTCTGGTGAGGCAGAATTAAATGCCTTTTAGTTCAAATAGGAAGAGGAATGGGGATCCCCATATAAATAAACCAAAACTATAAATCAACCCATCATGGTGAATAACACTCAAAAAATATCTTATAATTTATTTGAGTTCACAGGGTGACCACATAGATGCAAATCATATTTTCATTGTACCAGAGATAACCTAGTCCATTTCTGCAGATTATGCGGGTGCGTACCCCATACGTCTTTATGATGAACTGGTCATGATATTTTATACTACTAATCACCCAATACTTCAATTTGGATATCCAATACCCACTATTAGTATTTAAAAATATTCTGAACAATAATCAATAATTTGTTTTGCACTAAGAAACTTATTGCCCCCATTATGGCCCCCCAAAAAACCCCATTACACATAGAAGGTTCCAAAGCATCTGAACATGGAAATTTCTCTAGAAATATGATGAGATAGAGAAACAACATGGAAAAAATATAAAAACATGCTGATATATTTTATATATTCCATTTATACTACTAAATATGTAGAATCCCATGTTTTTTAATCAGAAAAATGTACAGATGTTTTTGAACTTTTTTGTTTACTAAACTGGTTTTTATTAAAAATGAGATTAGAATCATAATTCTGAGATTTGGAACAATTATAAGTGATGTTATTGGGATTGATTGAAGGCCTGAGAAGTTTCCCAATTGTCTTGATAAGTTTCAGGAGTTCTAGACCTGAGAAACGTCATGTTTTTAAAGAAAGTAGGGGTGCACGGTTTGCGAACGACCAAAAAAACGGTGCATCCTACTGCAGGTAATTGGGCAGACCTTTTTTAAATGGGATAGTGGCTTGTGCACATCCAAAACATATTTTCCTAAACTATGCGCCTATCCTGTGTAGGCTGCATCTTGGATGCATAAGACTCTGCACGATTTGTGCACAGTTTGGAAAACCGTGCGGGTCAAACCGTGCACGACTCCCACTTTTTAGATTTTTATTTTTTTTAATTTAATTAAAATAAATTAAAATAAAAAATAAAATAAAACTAAAATACTGACACTCTCCCCTCTCATATGTGACGCACCCAGACCATGGGGCTCTCCCCTTCGAAGCACACGATCCCCTCCACAGAGATCCTTCGATCTTCATTTCTCCAGCCAAATTCCTTGTGATCTCTTCACCAAATCTTCATGGTAAGATCCGTATTCTCCCCTCCTCCCTTCCATGACCAATTTCCACCATCTCTTTTTCCTATTTTTGGTTCTTCCAAATACTAAAGGTTTCAAGGTGTCTTCCTTTTTGGATTTATTTTTGTCTATGTTTGTGAAGAAGGTCTCTCAAGACCTGAGGGTGCGTGTTCCGGCAACCGCCACTAAAGGAAACGTAGTACGGATGATCTCAATCTACCAAAAACGTCTTAGGGAAATGTTTATACATTATCTTTTATTTCACACCTCTTGAATGAATATCTGTATGTGTCCATGATTCCATTTTATTAAATAGGTAGGGATTTAAGTTGTTCCGGATGGTTTCACTTCATTTTTGTTTGTCGCCGAAGTACACAGCTTGGTTCCACCCTAAGGCAGGGTCCCATTCTTAGTCCTCTTATTAAATAATTGAATTAATTAATTAATTACTAAATTTTAATTAGAATTTAAATTCATGCAGTGAATTATCTATATTTAATGCTCTTAAACGCAGTTTAACATGTTTCATATTTAAAATTATAAAGGCGATAAATGATTTGTGAGCTAAGAAATATAAAGTTTTCATAATAAAATCCCTCCTACCGAGCTGTGCTACATTGAAGTTAAAAATTAGTGGTAATCAATTACTTTCTTGACTTGTTGTATTTATAATTATTATACTTTGATGTTGTGTTAGAAATATTTCATGATTAGGACATGACCTTAATGACATTAGAAACCTTATGTTTCTTTTTATAAAATGATTAAAAGATTGAAGAAACGTCTAAGTGTTTGGTCTAGTTTTGGAATGCAATTTCCCATGTAGGTAATTTCCCTTAGTATGGATACTTGAATCCCTTTAAATTCCATTAACATGTTTTGGTAAATGGAATGAGTTGATTCAAATGAATGGTTAATTCTTAATGGTTGACCCTCAAAACAAGTTACAATTTTTTTTGAAATGTTTTGAATACTAATAAAACCTTGGCTGACACATGGGCTCGCATATAGTAATTCCATGATAGAATTAATGTGGTTTCATACTCATACATTTGGAGATACATTGATTCATATGTTGGAATTCCATTGATGGACCAGAATTCATGAGAGAAGGATTGGTTCCACGACCACGGAAACCCATTCCATGATAAGGGAAGGTAGCGGTGTGGACCTTTCCATTTGAAAATGCTTTTATGGTTTTTACCAAATGGTTTCAATGATACTTGAACATTACAAACTAATTGATGTAAAGGCTTGAACCAATAAATAAATGGTTGTAATGATACATTACCTTTCTACAGTAATAAAAGGCATGGTTGAACCAATAAAAAATGGTTTCAAATCTAATTGACTTATCAACAATAATGGAAGGAAAGACTTGAACCAGATGAATCAATACATGTCTGATTTATCAAATTGGAATTGGCTACCTCAATCTCGCCTTGGATTATGAGAAGAGAATACCTTGGGTCTCAGGAACCCCATTCCAATTCGAGGATATGGTTTTCTTAGGTTGATACCCACATAGACTCTGGTTATTTTCTATTACTTGGATGCTTGGTATACTACCATTGGGTGAATTTCTTTGTTACAGGATACCTCAGAAACACTCATTGGATCTAGAATTGACTAGAAGGTTCCATGTTTAAAGCCCATTGGGCCCTTTCTTCGCTTAGCCCCTTTTTACCATGCTGGATCACCTTGGACTCGGTAGGAGACTTATTTTGGAAAGACTTGGATTACTTTTCTTGGATTACACACTTACACCTTATCATGACTCAGATACTATTGATTTTTCTTTTAGTGAGTTTAAATTTCTTAGGTTTTTCCCTATAACACCCTCACAGGATATCCTTTCCAAGATTCCTTATTATTTCTTGGATCCTTCACTACATATACTATCACAAGATTCCATGGATACACTCCTTGTATCCAGCATTGAAAAGTAGGTTCCATGGTTAAATACCATCATACCCAATCATTGTTAAGCCATGTTTTACCTTAGAGGAAACTCCTTGGACTCGGTAGGCAAATTACTCACATGTGAATTATAAATGAAATTGTAAAATTCAATTAATGAACTGGTTACAGGTTCTAACACCAGCTGAGGTCTGAAGCATTCACTTGGGTATTTAGTTACATTGTACAAATTAATATATTTATGCATGATTTATCCCTTTATAATTTATATT